>CM039675.1:184735946-186116902 GCA_022496015.1 Hordeum marinum
ATAGCTAGAGCAGTGGTAGAAGCCTGCTAGGGATGCATCCCCGCACGCCACCTAGACTGCATTTCTGGCATGTTGTCCTAAGTGCCAGAGTTAGGTCTGATAGCACTTTTAGCTATCTAATCACCAGACAATGTTTGTTTTTCATTGTGTTTTCCCCTTGGGCTATAAAAGGAGGCCCAAGCCAGCCTAGCTAAAGATTCGGACCTTTGGACACTTGTACTCAAGTAGCAGCTCCTCTGAAGGCAACTCTTGCCGGGTTCTGAGTGTTGCGTGTTCTTGGAGTTTATCTCCTCAATCCACCAAAGAAGGAGTAGGGTTTGATGCTTCACAGGTGTAACAGCCCGGGGCCAATACTCCAGAAGATTTCCATTTTATTCCATTATTGTCGTGTCATTCCTTTGGTTGTCGCATTCATCATCGCATCATTCGCATCATCTGCATAGCATCCTCACTTGTTTTTTGAAAACTTGCATTCCTTCGTAGTTGCCGGTTCTCTCTGTTCGTGTCGTCGACCATTTCGAGACCAACCACACATGCACACGCCCGTGGCATCGATAAAATATTGTTTTTAAAGTGCGTATGAAATTTTCTCAGATTGAGTCGAAAGTTGACGTGCGGTCTTTTTTTATTGTGAGTAGACTGCCTGCCAAATTTCGTGCAATCAGAGGTCATTTGATACTCGAACGATCAACCGTAGCAGCGCAGTCATAGGATTATATATGAGACGTTTTGTAGGTTTTAAAACTTCGTTGCCTGGCCGCAAACTTCCCTCTCTTCTTGGCCTAACCCCCTCTACACAGCCCAACCCAAACCACCTAGCCTATCCCACGTTCAGAGCCGCCCGATCGCAATCACAGGCTCGAAAAATGCCCCCAAACTCCAAACCCTAGCCCCCAAAGTATAAAAGGAATGCCTCCCCTTCCAAAAATGGCCTCCAGCTCCCTCCTCTTCACATTCTGCGTCGGACAACCACGCTGCCGCCACTTGTCGTCGACTGGATAGACAGCGCCGCCGCCAGCCGCCGTCCTCCAGCCAACCCGCCCGCGGCACCTGTCCCCTAGCCCGCCGCCTCCCACCGCAGCCAGCCAGACCCGCGCGAGGCCTTCCCGAGGCCATCCGGGCATGAGGTGCCCGCAATCGTGCTTGCTCTCTACCACCAACCGCTGCCTCGCGCTGCCCGGGAGCCGTAGCTCCGGCTCCCGCCATCCTCTGCCGCCATGCTGCTCCTCCACCACACGCCGGGAGTTGGAGCTCCCTCGCCGCACATCGCCTCGCCGCCGTGCCCCTCCACTCGCACTGCCGGAGCGTTGCCGTGCCCTTGCCAGCCTGCCGCCGCCGCGGATCCCTGCCGCCCGAGCCATCGGTTGGTCCTGGACACCCCGTCACCGGATCAAGGCTGGCCTCGGCTGATCTCGACGTTGTGGTGCTGCCCCGGCCAGATCCGGTCAGGAGATGACCAAATCCACCTCCCATGCTCGCCGCCATTGCTGTTGGAGCTTGTCGAAGGTCAGCCGCCAGATCCTCGGTGACCTCCATGGGAGCCGCCGCCGTTGACCACGGCAGGACTGTGTCGTCCCTGGACCGCATCGTCCTCTCAACCAAACGGGTGACCCCCGTGCATTGAGCTGGACCCAACCATCCCTGCACCCCTCCATCCCGCTTCGATCTAGGGTATATTGCACTAAGTCCTTTTCCTGATTTCCAAAAAATCATCATACTGCCGTGTTTGATTGCTTGTAGCTAGTGAACCGTGCGTCGAATAAAAATGTGTTATATATGAAGGTTGTTCTATTTTTCATCCTCTACATGGTGGTACCACTTGCATGTGCAATAGGATTCATTTGCATGATCAAATATGTGTTGTAAAAGTGCATCTCATTGTAATGTGCAAAATTGTTATTTTATTCGATGTTGTGTGGATGATTGCATCTCAACCGTAGGTCTTTTGCATATGGTGTCTTCATGAGTATTGCTCTCGGATATGTCTATGTTGATGACATGCCTCTGGTTCCTACTTCATGAGTATTACCGTAGGTCTTTAATGTTTTTATTTCTTTCTCTCAACTTGCTACTTGTTAAAACTGAAATTTGTTAACGTTAAGTTCCATTTTGTGGTGCTCGTTTTAAGCATCCATGCCTCCCAATAGTTGAGTCTTTGGAGTGTGTTGTAGTATGCCATGTCTACTTGTTGATAGGTTTGCCAAGCCATTAATCTTGTGTTTAGTTGTAGATTTCATCATGAGTACATGCTTATCGAATGTTGCTGATTTGAGATGCCCAAATATTTCTAAGTCTGGAATCTGTAATATTTTGTTGCTGTCTTGCCATGTGTTTTGCTAGTGATCTACATGTTCTTTCAGGTTGGTGTAGTTGAGTTATTTGTAGTTCATAATGTCCTCGAGCATGCAGTTAAGTTTCATGCCAAAATATTCCCTGTAGCATATAGTTTATTTGCTGCCAATATGCCTTCGTGATAAAAAACTGCACTGTCAAAAACTGCTATTTTCACTGACTCTGTAACTGTTTTCAATTATCCTTCTTGTGAGCTAATTTCCTAGTGATCCATGATCCTAAAAAACTTGCGCCTGTGATATAAATCTGTGCATCATGTAAACTACTACCCCATGTCTTTGTTGTGCATTGTAGACCTTTGTAGCTTGTTGCTTTCATGCGTGCCAAATGCTATCTTCCTGTTTTGGGCAGATTTCAACTAAAACTTGTGTTTGTTGTTGTGGTTGAACCATAGCTCCGTTTTGGACATGCCATACATGAAAATTGCTTAGAATCACATGTAGTTTCATAATATCTTGTTGCGTGCATGACTTGGTAATGTTTGTGATTGTCATTTTCATGCATTTTGCATTCATGGCATATCCATCTTGTGTTGGCCATATCTTTTAGACCGTAGCTACGTTTGAGACGTTGTATATATCTAAATCGACTAGAATGAGGTATATAATCATGTGGTATGATTTATTTTGCTGTTTAATAAATATAAAATATGGTTAGTTCAGATCTGGACCGATTTTAAAATTAACATATGGGGTCATTTCGGAAATACTATAAGTTGTTTCCGACCGCATTTAAGATGCCTAGATAGATAGTTTACTTATGCTTCACCTCTTGCCATGTTTTATAACATTTAAAATTGATGTGTACATAAACGGGAGTGAACTAAATAATCAAAATATGGAGTTTCGTCAATATGCAACCCATTGCATCTTGAGTTTCACTTAATGTGTAGAAGTTGATTGTTGTGTTTTGCCATGTCATGCATAACATGCATCATATTTGATTGCACGTCATGTCATGCATATATTGTTTTGTATTGTGTGTTGATTGTTTGTTCCGAATTGCTTCTTCTTGATAGAGTTTCGGAAGTATTCGGAGTGTGAGGATTCGTTCGTCTACCTCGCGGATTTGTTCTTCTTCCAAGCAGGATCTCAGGCAAGATGATCATTTCCCTGGATACCACTACTATCATTGTTATGCTAGTTGTCTCGCTTCTACCAGTATGTCTTTCTACCTACCACTTGGATGTCAAGCCTCCCAACATTACCATGATAAGCCTCTAACCCCTCGACATCCCAGCAAACCTTTGTTTGGCTATGTTACTGTTTGCTCAGCCCCTGTTATAGCGTTTCTAGCTACAGGTGCAATTTCTTCCATGTTTCAACATGGACATTCTTTTGTTATCACAATATTATTGCTATTTAATTTAATGCACATATATACTTGTTAATAGGTGGAAGGCTTGGGCTTTTGCTCGGTGTTTTGTTCCACCTTTGTCGCCCCTAGTTACTGGTGTACCGGTGTTATGTTCCATATTGAGCGCTCCTTACATGCTCGGGGTTGTTATGGAGACCCCCTTGATTTTCGTTTTAGGATAAAGCTTGTCTGGCAAGGCCAACATTGGTACTACATTTGCCTAATAACTAATAAAATTGCATAGGGACCCGCCGGAACCCGCGGATCTTTGATCAACAACCCGGGCCAGTGCTCCTAATGATCAACCTACCAAGCAGTCAGCGGTTCCACCTCGGGACAACTCGAGGCATTTTTAGGGTACCTTCCACTTCGCATAGACGGATGATGCCCATAGATACAGAGTGCACGACTCTAGATACGGATCTGGCGCACCGGGAGGCCTTACTAGATTTATTTTACCTTTCTCGAATGGCTTGCATGCGGGATTTCGAAGACACTTCAGGCTATCTCGAAGTTGAGATTTTCCATCTGGATTCCGCTAATACTACGGGTGATTCCGCGATTGAGGAATGCCAATACCGTGTGCGGTTAATTCGCGATGGATGAGTAGGCGCACCCCTGCAAGGTTAAATCTTTGGGAAAGCCGTGCCCACGGTTATGTTGCAACTTGGAAACTTTTCTTAACACCCGGTCAAAGCATACTTGAAGTAAACTCTAATAAAATACACCAAATGTGTGCGTAATCGTGACTGTCTCTTCTCGTGAGTCCTTATCCGAGAGAGAACACGGTGGGGTTAGGTTTGACGTAAGTAGGTATTCATGATCACTTACTGATCATTACTAGTTCATGTCTGTCATGCGTAGACCACCCACTTTACTTTATGTATTCGTAAGTTAGACACTCTAATAAATGCTTAGTTTCTTGCTGCAACCTCACCACTTAACCATACCTCACCTATTAAGATTTAATAGTCTTGATACCCTTGGAAATGCGATTGTTGAATCCCTGCGGCTCACTGATTACTACAACAACAGTTGCAGGTATAGGTAATGTGATGCTTGAATGTGAGCGTGATGCTTATTTTAATTGGAGTTCTTCTTCTTCTTCATCGATCTAGGATGGGTTCCAGGTGGCAGCTTGGGATAGCAAGGATGGATGTCATTTTATAGTTTGATTTCGTCTGTAGTCGGACCCTGCTCTTATGAATGGTGTTTGAATATGTTGTTATATTGATGTGATATTTATGTAGCTTGTGGCGAGTGTAAGCCAATTCCATATACCCATATCTTCTGTACATGTACTTGTAATGATATCCATTCATGCAAAACGAGGTGATGCGCTCTTGTCCCTGTCGAGGCCCTCGAGACAAAATAAGGATAGGGTCGCATCTTGGGCGTTACAAGTTGGTATTAGAGCTAGGTTCCGACCTAGGATCCCCCTTGATTGATCGAACTTGGCCAAGTCAAGTCTAGTGAAAAACTACTTTGAGTCTAGTTATATATCGGAGAGTAGGTTTCTTTTACTCCTCTTCTGTAATCTGGTGAGGAATTACGACTTAGTAATTTTGATTCTACCCTCTTCTCACTAAAATATTTTTTAGGATCACGCGGATATTTTGGAATCTATATGATGTCGATGTGATGGAGTTCTATACTTGCTGCCTCCTGTTATCGAGGAGTGGAGCATCGAGGGATTTTTGCACATCGTTATCATTCAGTTTTCATAGTATCTTAGGACGGAGGATGTTCAAAATTACTTCAATACTTTTCATGGAGAGATAAGGCTGGAGTCACCCAGTACTGGGGAGGTGTCTGGGGTATTGCCATGTTTGGCATCGTTGTGTTTTCGAGGGTCCGATATAGATGGAGTTCTGAAGCCTCTGGTTATGTGTTGACGGATGTGTTACATTAGAGCGTAGTATTACTATTAGGAGTTGAGTGATGGATTTTGCTCCTTGTATCTGTGGACCCAATTGCATAACCAGAAGATTTCAAGAGTTCTTACATGGGAATTCAAGTAGTTACCTAGGTTATCTTCCAACAGATCATGATGTGAGGTTGGGGTTCGACATCTAGTAGTTTGTTTGTTCACAGTCTTCTTTACAGAGGACAGCCTCAGATTGCTACATCAAGCCTTGTAGTTCGCTACGCCTAGGGAGCATATTCGAGGGTCATTTCCATTTGACAATCCAATGTACCATCGAGCCCGTGCAAATTTTCCCACGAAAATATCGGACGAAATCTCTATTATGTATTTGTTTCCGTTTTGTTTCGTAAGCCCCATCCTTTGTTTTGTTTTTGAATATGGTATTCGAGTTGCTTCGATGTCAACTGGTGATCTCATATCTTTCCAAAGCGGTATTCTCATATTTCTGTTGGAATGCTAATTCTTTTCCTCAATCAAGTTGTCATATCAATTCTTTCGTTCGGTGTGCTTCTCTTCAAGATAATTCTATCCTCTTCAATAATTGCAAGATCAATCCTCATATTTCTTTTCGCAGTTCGTCTCATATGTTCCAAGATTGTCTTGGTTTTTCCCCACCCTCCCGCCCATTTGTTCGTTGATTAAACTGTCGTCTATGTGCCTTTCTCTTCATTGATGCTTCACTATCATTTCTTCCATATTGTATCTAGTGAGTTCTTGTGGAGATTCTCTAGAGTTTGAGTTTCAAGATCTATCCTCATATTCTCAGTTCTTGTTGTCATCCTTCTCTGGTAGATTCGATTCAACCTCTCTGTGCTCATCATATCCTTTTCATTCATTAAATGCTTTCCGTGTTCGAATTCTTATCAAGCCTCTTTTGGTTTTCATATCTCCCTGTTCTATCCAGAGTGCTGAAGATATCTTAGAAGATTCATGTTCTCATTCAATCGTTCCAAATTATTTCGAGGTTGT
Organism: Hordeum marinum; assembly: GCA_022496015.1. Taxonomy (NCBI): domain Eukaryota; kingdom Viridiplantae; phylum Streptophyta; class Magnoliopsida; order Poales; family Poaceae; genus Hordeum; species Hordeum marinum. Next base: position 184,742,551 of record CM039675.1, read on the forward strand.
CACCTCATCGAGTTTTCATTTGTACCAGTCCAATCTCTCGTTCTAAGCAATCATTTCAATGGTGTTCCTTTGAGTGGGCCCATAACCCACAGGTTTTTCCCCAGGATCTTACCTGGCTCTTCTAATCTTTCCGATGATGTATTCTTGTTCTTCTCAATATGACGTAAGAATGATTTCCATCGGTCATGTCCCTCTTGAAGATCTCTTCTAAATCATTTTCATCTTTGGATCAACCTTTCTTTATTCATGGTTTTGGAGTGCCCCAGTAATTCATGGTGGTGTTTCTCGCCATCATTCTTAGCATTGAAGACCAAACAAGAGTTTATCTTAGATCTTAGTCCATTCTCTTCAGGATTCATGTTTCAAGCTTGTTGCTCTCCTCGCAAATTGTTTTCGATCATGAGAATTCCTCCCATATCTACCCAAAGAATTTAAGAGTTGTATTCATTTCTCAATCCTCCGAAGGCCATTATTTCAAAAGATTTCTTCGTTCTTAGCTTTCAGCTTTCATTCTTAAATTATTCTCAATTGTTGTCTCTTCTTTTGTATCTCAGTTATTCTGGTGCTTCATTCAATATTTCTTTAGGTAGATCATGATCTCTTCATTCCCATGTATCTTTGTTCAGTCGTAGTATCCTCATTTGTTTGTGAAGTCTTACCAGTGTACTCGTTCAAGACTTCTTCAAGTTTGTGATCTCTCTCTCTCTCTCTTCAATTCCTTGCAAGAAGAATAAGTGGTGTGTGAATCTGTTGCTTGTCATCAATTCTACTTGATGAAGGATAAGCATAACATAATTCTTATTCCTATTCCATCAAGGGGATTTCCTTCCTTCTTCTGGAGTTGTTCATGATATCAAGTTCTCAATTTCAAGCTTTCTCATCTTTTCTTTCCGGAGTTCCAAGTTATTCTCAACTATCTCTTCGTGAAGCTTCATCTTAAACTTAGCAAGGCCTCAATATTGTCGTTTCACAACTTCAATTCTTTCTATCATCCTATCATTCTGGAGTTCATCCCGATGCTTCTTCATGGTGGTTTGCTAAGGATGCAATTCTTCTCGAAGTGTTCTTCAAGATTCTTGTTGGAGGTGCTCAAGTGTTCTTTATCTTGGATTTCTAAGTTCAATTCCTTCTCCATTGTCTTTTGAGATGGTTTTATTAAATTCTTGAGGAGTCTCGAAGGAAATTTTCGATAATGCGATAAATAAACCCATCATGTCTTCTCGGAGTTATCTCGGGTTGGATTTAACCTAAAGCATTTTCTAAGGATTGTTGTTATCATGGTGTCATAAAATAATCCAAGTTTTCTCCTCCTCTTCTTCGTGAAAGAAGTTTTTCATATCTTTTGGTCCCAAGCAATCCTAGTTTTGGGAGTGGCTGGTTATCATCTCATTATTTGAGATGTTGTCTATAAGCCCACATGCGACTTATTCTTTTCATCGGTGATGCCCCAACAATTCTGTTGATTCCCTTGTTTATAAGGGTGCTTTTCAATTCATTGTGGTAGAGTTGTTATCTCTTATCCATTATTTTCCTTTCAAAAATCTAGCTTCTATTCTTTTGTCCGGAGGAATCATGATGTTGCTTTCTTCGAACCATCATCTCCTATTACCAAGATCATGTTCTTTCCATGCTTTCCAATTAGCCAGAGTGTTGTGTCATCTTTTCAAGTTCTCCCATCTTATCAAATTTTGCCCCTCTATCCTACCAAAGTGCAGCCTAAATTTCTTTTGAATTCTTGCTTCTTCCTCATGTCATTCTTCATCTCTTTCCAACCTTCATGTTTCATTGGTTTCACTCGTTTGTCAAAGAAGCAACTAAGTTTTACCTCTACCTTTCCTCTTTCTCTTCCCCTTATCATTCTAAGATCTCGGGACGAGATCTCTTGTAAGTGGAGGAGAGTTGTAACAGCCTAGGACCGATAGTCCAGAAGATTTCCCTTTTATTCCATTGTTGTCGTGCGATTCATTTGGTTGTCGCATTCATCATTGCATCATTCGCATCATCTGCATAGCATCATCACTCCTTTTTGAAAACTTGCATCCGTTCTTAGTTGTCGGTTCTCTCCGTTCATGTCATCGACCGTTTCGAGACCAACCACACATGCAAGCGCCCGCGGCATTGATAAAATATTGTGTTTAAAGTGCATATGAAATTTTCTCTGATTGAGTCGAAAGTTGGCGTGGGATCTTGGTTTATTGTCGGTAGACCGCCTGTCAAATTTCGTCGCAATCAGAGGTCGTTTGATACCCGAACGATCAACCATAGCAGCATAGTCATAGGATTATATATCAGACGTTTTCTAGGTTTTAAAACATCATTGCCGGGATGCAAACTTACCTCTCTTGTTGGCCCAACCCACTCTACATAGCCCAACCAAAGCCACCTAGCATATCCCACGTTCAGAGCCGTCCGATCGCGATCGGAGGCTCGAAAAACGCCCCCAAACTCCAAACCCTAGCCTCCAAACTATAAAAGGAAGGCCTCCCCTCCCAAAAATGCCCTCCACCTCCCTCCTCCTCACATTCCGTGCCGGACAACCACCCTGCCGCCACTTGTCGCCAGCTAGATAGCCAGCGCCGCCACCAGCCGCCGTCCTCCAGCAAACCCGCACGCGTCACCTATCCCCCAGCCTGTCGCCTCCCACCGCGGCCAGCCACACCCGTGGGCACTAAGGCGCCCGCAACTGTTACCGCTCCCTGCCGCCGACCGCTGCCTCGTGCCGCTCAAGAGACACAGGTCCGGCACCTGCCGTCCTTAGCTGCCATCCTGCTCCTCCACGTCGCGCCTGGGAGTTGAAGCTCCCTCGCCGTGTGTCGCCTCGCCATTGTGCCCCTCTGCTCACACCGCCAGAGCACCGCCATGCCCTTGCCAGCCCTGCCGCTGTCGTGGATCCCCGCCGCCCGAGCCGCCGGTTGGTGCTGGCCACACCATCGCCAGATCTAGGACGACCTTGGTTGATCCCGCCGTTGTGGTGCTGCCCCGGCCAGATACGGTCAGGAGATGATCGGATCCGCCTCCCTCGCTCGCCGCTGTTGCTATCGGAGCTTGCCGGAGATCAACCATCGGCCTCCTCGGTGACCTTCATGGGAGCCGCTGTCGTTGACCGCGGCGGGACCGTGCTGTCCCTGGACCGCATCGTCCTCCGAACCAAAGGGGCGACCCCCGCTGCATCGAGCCTATCCCGACCGTCCCTGCAGCCCTCCATCCCGCTTTGACCTAGGGTATATTCCACTAAGTCCTTTTCCTGATTGCCAAAAAATCATCATATTGCCATGTTTGATTGCTTATAACTAGTGAACCGTGCATCGGATAAAAATGTGTTATATATGAAAGTTGTTGTATTTTTCATGATCTACATGGTGGTACCACTTGCATGTGCATTAGGATTCATTTGCATTCTCAAATATGTGTTGTTAAAGTGCATATCATCGTAATGTGCAAATCTGTTATTTTATTCGATGTTGTGTGGATGATTGCATCTCGACCGTAGGTCTTTTGCGTATGGTGTCTTCTTGAGTATTGTTCTAGAATATGTCTACTTTGATGACATGCCTCTGGTTGCCAGGTAGGACTTCACTAACATGTTTATTTCTTGCTCTCAAGTTGCTACCGCATTAAAAATGAAATATGTTAATGTTAAGTTCCATTTTGCGGTGCTCGCTTTAAGCATCCATGCCTCCCTATAGTTGAGTCTTTGGAGTGTGTTGTAGTATGTCATGTCTACTTGTTGATAGGTTTTCCATGCCATTAATCTTGTGTTTAGTTGTAGATTTCATCATGAGTACATGCTAATCGAATGTTGCTGATTTGAGGTGACCAAATATTTCTAACTCTGGAATCTGTAATATTTTGTTGATGTCTTGCCATGTGTTTTGCTAGTGATCTACATGTCCTTTGTAGTTGGTGTAGTGGAGTCATTTGTAGTTCATAATGTCCTCTAGTATGCAGTTAAGTTTCAAGCCATAATATGCTCTATAGCATATAGTTTATTTGCTGCCAATATGCCTTCATGATAAAAAAATGCACTATCAGAAACTGCTATTTTCACTGACTCTGTAACTGTTTTCAATTAGCCTTCTTGTGAGCTTATTTCCTAGTGATCCATGATCCTAAACAACTTGTGTCTGTGATATAACTATGTGCATCATGTGAGCTACTGCCACATGTCTTTGTTGTGCATTTTAGACCTTTGTAGCTTGTTGCTGTCATGCGTGCAAAATGCTATCTTGTCGTTTTGGGCAGATTTCTAGTAAAACTTGTGTTGGTTGTTGTGGTTGAACCGTAGCTCCATTTTGGACATGCCATATATGAAATGTGCTTAGAATCTCTTATAGTTTCATAAAATCTTGCTGCGTCAATGACTTGGTAATGTTTGTGGTTGTTATTTTCATGCATTTTGCATTCATGGCATATCCATCTTGTGTTGGCCATTTCTTTTAGACCGTAGCTCCGTTTGAGACGTTTTATATATGTGAATTGACTAGAATGAAGTATAGAATCACATGATATGCTTTATTTTGTTGTTTAATAAATATAAAATATGGTTAGTTCAGATCTGGACTAATTTCGAAATTAACACATGGGTTCGTTTCGGAAATACTATAAGTTGTTTTCGACCTCATTTAAGATGCGTAGATAGATAGTTTTTTTATGCTTCACCTCTTGCCATGTTTTATAACATTTAACATTGATCTGTACCTAAAAGAGAGTGAACTATGTAATCCAAATATGGAGTTTCGTCAATATGCTACACGTTGCATATGGAGCTTCACTTAATGTGTATAAGTTGATTGTTGTGTTTTGCCATGTCATGCATAACATGCTTCATAGTTGATTGCGCATCATGTCATGCATGTGTTGTGTTGTATTGTGTATTGATTGCTTGTTCCGGATTGCTTCTTCTCGATATAGTTCCAAAAGCGTTCGGAGTGTGAGGATTCGTTCGTCTACTTCACGGATCGTCTTCTCCATGGATTCATTCTTCTTCAAGCGGGATCTCAGGCAAGATGATAATTTCCCTGGATACCACTACTATTATTGCTATGCTACTTGTCTCGCTTCTATCATTATGTCTTGCTACCTACTACTTGTATGTCAAGCCTCCCAACATTTCCATGATAAGCCTCTAACCCCTCCACATCCTAGCAAACCTTTGTTTGGCTATGTTACCGCTTGCTCAGCCCCTCTTGTAGCATTTCTAGCTACAGGTGCAATTGCTTCCATGTGCCAACATGGACATTCTTTCATTATCACAATATTATTTCTACTTAATTTAATGCACATATATACCACGTAAAATATGGAAGTCTTGGGCTTTTCCTCGGTGTTTTGTTCCACTTTAGCCGCCCCTAGTTACTGGTGTACCGGTGTTATGTTCCATATTAAGCGCTCCTAACATGCTCGGGGTTGTTATGGGGACCCCCATGATTTTCATTTTAGGATAATGCTTTCCCGGCAAGGCCCAACATCGGTACTACGTTTTCCTAATAACTAATAAAATCGCATCGGGACCCGCCAGCACCCGCGGATATTTAACCAACAACCCGGGCCAGTGCTCCTCATGAGTGTTGGTCCACCTTCCTAGCAGTCAGCAGTGCCACCTCGGGGCAAGTCGAGGCATTTTCAGGCTACCGTACACTTTGCATAGACGGATGATGGCCGTAGATAGAGAGAGCGCGGTTCTAGATTCTGATCTGGCTCATCGGGAGGCCTTGCTGTATTTGTTTTACCTTTCTCGAGCGTATTACACGTGGGATTTCGACGACACTTCGGGCTATATTGAAGTTGAGATTTTCCATCGAGATTCCACAAATACTACGGGTGATTCTGCGGTTGAGGAATTCCAACGCAGTGTGTGGTTAATTTGTGATGGATGAGTTGGAGCACGCCTGCAGGGTTAAATCTTTTGGAAAGATGTGCCCGCGGTTATGTGGCAACTTGGAAATTTTGTTTAACACTCGGCCATAGCATACTTGAAGTAAACTTTAATAAAATACACCAACTATGTGCATAATCGCGACTATCTCTTCTCGTGAGTCCTTATCCGAGAGAGAACACGGTGGGGTTATGTTTGACGTAAGTAAGTGTTCAGGATCACTTAGTGATCATTACTAGTTCACGTCCATCATGTGTACACCACCCACTTTACTTTATGTATTCGTAAGTTAGCCACTCAACTCAATGCTTAGTTGCTTGCTGCAACCTCACCACTTAACTATACCTCACCCATTAAGCTTTAATAGTCTTGATACCCATGGAAATGAGACTGCTGAGTCCCTGTGGCTCACAGATAACTACAACAACAGTTGCATGTATAGGTAATGCGATACTTGAACATGAGCGCGATGCTTCTTTGAATTGGATCTGTTCTTCTTCATCATCGATCTAGGATGGGTTCCAGGCGGCAGCCTGGGATAGTAAGGATGGAGGTCATTTTATAGTTTGATTTCGTTCGTAGTCAGACCCTGCTCTTATGAATGGTGTTTGAATATGTTGTTCTGTTGATGTGATATTTATGTAGCTTCCGGCGAGTGTAAGCCAATTCCATATACTCATATCTTTTGTACATGTACTTGTAATGATATCCATTCATGCAAAACGAGGTGATGCGCTCTTATCCCGGCCGAGGCCCTCGAGCAAAAATAAGGATAGGGTCGCATCTTGGGCGTTACAACATCGGCCCGAACCTGGGTAAAACACCAGTGTTCCGATCGCCATGCTGTCTCACCATCTCCGCTCTTTGTGCATGTGAACTCACCCCTACCGAACCACAAAGGGGCTTACAGCCCCATAGGTGATAGAGTGCGTAATGCCCCGACATCTTTGGCATGCCAGGTAGGTGGCGTCATTTGTGAGAACCTAAGATTTTGAGCAGCGAGTCGATCTTCATCATCGTATTCTTCATCCATGGCTCCCAAGAAGAAGTCCAACGTGACAGCGCATCCCTCCACTTGAAGGGTCCCTCGCACGCATCTGCGAATGCCATTGAAACCATGGCGGCGGTGAGTGAGGCAGGCATATTAGGCGAGGCAGCTGGCGCAAGCGGCGCCACGATCGTATCCCCAGCGGCCGAAGTTGGAGCAGGGAACGCTCGACAGGAGCAAAAGTAGCAACAACCTGACGAGCTTGCCCCTAGCGTCGTGGGCGGAGGAAACAACCATTCTCCACCTCCCCGCCGCACCGATGGCCACGGCTGCCACAGCGACATCCAATCTGGAGCAAGCCGTGAGCCACCAGCTACACCCGTCATTGGCGTGGCTACTGGGTGCACGCCTCGTCCAGAACAAGACGGGGCGCTGAGCGGGGCCACGGACCCACAGGCTCGGCCTCCTCCATGTCAGACCGCCCTGACGAGCGGTGCACAATGGAAAGAACACGGCGATGCCCCTCCTGGTTCCACCAGGAGTCGAGTGACGTTGCGGTCTGCTTCTTTCGCCATGCCGGACATGACATCGAAAGTAATGGTGCAGGCTTAGCTACTGCTAAACTTCCCATAGGCGGCTGACAAGATGGACGATTAGAGAGCCACCATGCAGAATTTGATCTCCTTTGTCGAAGCCAACAAATCCTAGCTTGCAGAGCCATTGTGACGCACGGGGACAGCGACGGCAGCTAGGATTGATAGTCATGTCGAGGGATCTACGCCTATGGTGTAGTCCCCTCCGCAACAACAGACCCAGAGGCAGCACAGCAAACTTCACGTGTCGACGAGCTTCACGAGGCGTCTATGGCCTCGTCCAGCCCACGCGATCGCCGAGACCAGTGATGTGTCCTAGAAGACCGACAGAAGGAAGACACGCGCATACCATATAGCGATGTCGGGAAGCACACTATCAATCTAACAGGCGCAATGGCCCAAATGCTGGCGACCCCGCGCCCAGTGCTGGCAGATACCTGCCTTACGAGGTTGGGTGCCCTGCCTTGACTCGTGAGCTGCGACAGGTCCGCTGGCCATCGGCCCAAGCTTTCAAGCATGAGCTGATGGAGAAATACGAAGGAAAGCTGAACCCGGCGTAATTCCTGGGCATCTATACGATAGTCGTTCAAGCCGCCGGAGGAAGACTTGAGAAAGTGCTCGCCAACTATTTCCCTTTGGCACTCGAGCCAAACGTAAGATCATGGCTGATGCACCTGCCAGAGAACTCCATTTCATCATGGGATGACTTTTGCAACGAGTTTGTCGATGCCTTCACAGGTGGCTACCAGGAGCCAGGGCAGCCCAATGACCTGCAAATCCTTCCGCAAATGGAGGGAGAAACTTTGCGGAAGTACATCCAGATATTCAGTCGAGTGCACTGCAACATTCCAGAGATAAACCGTGCAGTCGTGATTAACATGTTCCATTCGAACATGCGCAACAGGAGGATGCGGGCCAAAATGAATGTCAGACTCCCCAAGACCGTCAATGAGCTGTACACATTGGCGGACATGTGTGCTCGTGCTAAGGAAGGAAGGTGACTACCAGGAAAGGAGGTTGGTGTTGAAGTCCATTCAAATGACGACGACGATACCCTTGGCCAGAAGGAGAAAAGCCAAAAGCGCAACAAGAAGCGTATGGGGAAAACAGTGTTGGCCGTTAAGGCCTCCAGTGATCTCAGTACAGGCAAGAAGGCCAATGCCTAGGCCACCGGCAAGGGATCTGCCTCATGCGCTGATTGTCGGGAGGACACTGCCGCTGAGAAAACTAGAAAGTCCGACGGGCCATATTGCAAAATCCACCACACGAAAGGCAATGATCTCTAAGAAAGCCGCCTAGTTGAGAAGCTCGCTGAGAAGTAGAGGGCTGAATACGAGAAGCTTGATAAGGAGAAAGGCCAAGATGGCGCTATCGGGAAGGGCTGTAGTTGACGGGGTTGATTCTAGTGACGAAGAAGATTACAAAGAGGATTCCGATGATCGAGAATTCCATAAGGAAACTGAAGCCATGTGTGTTGATGGGGGTGCGTCCTTGCAGTCCTCTCATCACCAGCTCAAGCACTAGGCACGTGAGGTCAATGTTGTGGAACCAGCTGTAGAGTCCAGAAAAACACTCAGATGGTCCCGCACGCCTATCATCTTTGATGAAGGGGTTGATATGTCCATTTTGCATCATGATTTTATATTGATATTTATTGCGTTATGGGCTTTTATTACACATTTTGGTACAATACTTATGCCTTCACTCTTATTTTACAAGATCTACATGAAGAGGGAGAATGCCGGCAGCTGGAGTTCTGGACTGGAAAAGGAGCAAATCTGAGATACCTATTCTGCACAACTCCAAAAGTCTTGAAAATCTATGGAGAATTATTTTTGAATATATAAAAAATACTAGGCAAAACAAATACATCAGCGGGCCCACCAGGGAGCCACAAGCCTGCTGGGCATGGCCACCCCCTGGCTTACCCCTCGGGCTTGTGGCTCACCTAGCAGCCCTCCGATGCCCATATTCTACTATTGAGGGTTTCGTCCTAGAAAAAATCCTAACAGAGCTTTCAGGACGAAGCATCGCCGTCTCGAGGAGGAACTTGGGAAGAACCAATCTAGAGCTTCGGCAGGGCGATCCTGTCGGGGAAACTTCCCTCGCGGAGGGGGAAATCGAAGCCATCGTCATCACCAATGATCCTCTCATCGAGAGGGGGTCAATATCCATCAACATCTTATCAGCACCATCTCCTCTACAAACCCTATTTCATCTCTTGTATCCGATCTTTGTCTCAAAACCTCAGATTGGTACCTATGGGTTGCTAGTAGTGTTGATTACTCCTTGTAATTGATGCAAGTTGGTTTACTTGGTGGAAGATTATATGTTCAGATCCTTGATCATCACTTATACCCCTCTGATTATGAACATGAATATGCTTTGTGAGTAGTTATGTTAGTTCCTGAGGACATGGGATAAGTCTTGTTATAAGTAATCAATTTGGTATTTGTTCAATATTTTGATGAGATGTATGTTGTCTCTCCTCTAGTGGTGTTATGTGAATGTCGACTACATAACACGTCGCCATTGTTTGGGCCTAGAGGAAGGCATTGGGAAGTAATAAGTAGATGATGGGTTGCTAGAGTGACAGAATCTTAAACCCTAGTATATGCGTTGCTTCGTAAGAGGCTGATTTGAATCTACATATTTCATGCTATGGTTAGATTTATCTTAATTCTTCTTTCGTAGTTGCGGATGCTTGCGGGAGGGGTTAATCATAAGTGGGAGGCTTTTCCATGTAAGGACAGCACCCAAGCAGCAGTCCACACACATATCAAATTATCAAAGTAGCAAACGCGAATCAAATGAGCATGATGAAAACTAGCTTGACATAAATTCCCATGTGTCCTCTAGAGCGCTTTGCTTTATATAAGAGTTTGTCCAGGCTTATCCTTTGCTATAAAAAGGATTGGGCCACCTTGCTGCATTGTTGTTACAATTGTTACTTGCTACCCGTTACAAATTATCTGATCACAAAACTATCTGTTACCGATAATTTTAGTGCTTGCAAAGAATAAAGTACTGAGAACCGCTTGTCATTTCCTTCTGCTCCTCGTTGGGTTCGACACACTTACTTATCAAAAGTACTATGATAGATCCCCTATACTTGTGGTTCATCAGGACTCATTTCTGGCACCATTGCCGAGGAGTGAAGCGCCTTTAGTGAGTGGAAATTGGTAAGGAAAAATTTATATAGTGTGCTGAAATTTACTGTCACTTGTTACTATGGAAAGTAATCCTTTGAGGGGCTTGTTCGGGGTATCTTCACCTCGACCGGAAATGCAAAGATTTGTCCCTCAACCTACTGAACCTACTTAAAATATTTATTATGAAATTCTTTTGGGTATGATAGAGAAACTTTTAGCTAATCCTTATGCAGGAGATGGAACACTACATCCTGATTTGCATCTAATCTATGTAGACGAAGTCTGTGGATTATTTAAGCTTGTAGGTCAGCCCGAGGATCATGTCAAGGAGAAGTTCTTTCCTTTATCTTTGAAGGACAAGGCATTGACATGGTATATTGGATCATGGAGCTACAACCGACTGAATGATTAGAAGTTCTATCCTATGCATATAGTTCATCATGATCGGAATTATATTTATAATTTTTGGCCTCGTGAAGGATAAAGAATCGCTCAAGCTTGGGGGAGGCTTAAGTCAATGTTGTATTCGTACCCCAATCATGAGCTCTCGAGAGAAATTATTAGTCAGAATTTTATGCTCGGCTTTCTCGTAATGATCAATCCATGCTCGATACTTCTTGTGTTGGTTCTTTTATGAAGAAAGATATTGAATTCAAATAGGATTTATTGGAAAGAATAAACGCAACTCTGAAGATTGGGAACTCGACGAAGGTAAGAAGTCAGGTATAAATCTTAAGTTTGATTGTGTTAAATCCTTCATGGACACCGATGCTTTTCGTGAATTTAGCACTAAATATGGACTTGACTCTGAGATAGTAGCTTCTTTCTGTGAATCTTTTGCTACTCATGTTGATATCCCTAAGGAGAAGTGGTTTAAATATCATCCTCCCATTGAAGTGAAAGTAATGGAACCTATTAAAGTTGAAGAGAACATTATTTACTTACAATGTTGATCCTGTTATCCCTACTGCTTACATTGAGAAACCACCTTTCCCTGTTAGGATAAAGGAACATGCTAAAGCTTCAACTGTGGTTCGTAAGAGTTGTATTAGAACACCCACACCCCCTCAACAAATCAAAGTTGAACCTAGTATTGATATGGTTAAAGATCTATTGGTTGATAATATTGATGGGCATGTTATTCATTTCTGTGATGAAGCTGTTAGAATTGCTAGACCTAATACTAAGCATAAACGTAGACCAGTTGTTGGCATGCCTGTTGTTTCGGTTAAAATAGGAGATCATTCTTATCATGGCTTATGTGATATGGGTGCTAGCGTAAGTGCAATTCCCCATTCCTTATACAAATAAATCATGCATGATATTGCACCAGTTGAACTAGAGGATATTGATGTTACAATTAAGCTTGCTAATAGAGACACTATTGCACCGATAGGGATTGTTAGAGATGTTGAAGTCTTGTGTGGTAAAATAAAGTATCCTACTGATTTTCTTGTTCTTGGTTCCCCACAAGATATTTTTTGTCCCATTATATTTGGAGGACCCTTCTTGAATACTGTTAATGCTAAGATTGATTATGAGAAAGAAATAGTTACTGTGAGCTTTGGGGATGTGTCTCATGAGTTTAATTTCTCTAAATTTCATAGAAAACCCCATGACAAGGAATTTCCTAGTAAAGATGAAATTGTTGGTCTCACTACTATTGTTGTGCCTCCTACTGATCCCTTAGAAAAATCTTTGCTAGACCATGAAAATGATATGCATATGAATGAGAGGAATGAAATAGATGAAATTTTCTTTGAGCGGCAGCCTATTTTGAAACACAACTTACCTGTTGAAATACTTGGGTATCCTCCTCCACCAAAGGGTGATCCCGTGTTCGAGCTCAAGCAATTACCTGACACGCTGAAATATGCTTATCTTGATGAAAAGGAGATATATCATGTTATTATTAGTGCTAACCTTTCAGATCATGAAGAAAAGAGATTATTGAAAACTCTGAGGAAGCATTGTGCTACTATTGGTTATACTCTTGATGATCGTAAGGGCATTAGTCCCACTCTATGCCAGCATAAAATTAATATGGAGCCTGACGCCAAACCTGTTATTGGTCACCAATGATGATTGAACCCTAAGATGAAAGAAGTGGTAAGAAAAGAAATACTAAAGCTTCTGGAGGCAGGTATAATTTATCCTGTTGCTAATAGTAGATGGGTTAGTCCCGTCCATTGTGTTCCTAAGAAGGGAGGTATTACCGTTGTTCCTAATGATAAAAATGAATTGATCCCGCAAAGAATTGTTATAGGTTATAGAAGGGTAATTGATTTTAGGAAATTAAATAAAGATACTAAGAAATATCATTACCCTTTACCTTGTATTGATCAAATGCTAGAAGATTATCCAAACATACGCATTTTTGCTTTCTATATGGTTACTCAGGTTTCTCTCAAATACCTGTATCAAGCCAGGATCAAGAAAAAAGCAGTTTTAGTTGCCCTTTCGGTACCTTTACTTATAGACGTATGCCTTTTGGTTTATGCAATGCACCTGCTACCTGTCAAAGATGTATGATGGCTATTTTCTCTGACTTTTGTGAAAAGATTCTTGAGGTTTTCATGGATGATTTTTCCGTTTATGGAACTTCATTTGATGATTGTTTGAGCAACCTTGTTCGAGTTTTGCAGATATGTGAAGAAACTAATCTTGTCTTGAATTTGGAAAAGTGCCACTTTATGGTTAATGAAGGTATTGTCTTGGGGCACAAGATCTCCGAAAAAGTGATTGAAGTTGATAAAGCTAAAGTTGATGCTATTGAACAAATGCCATGCCCTACGGATATAAAAGGTATAAGAAGTTTCCTTGGTCATGTTGGTTTCAATAGGAGGTTTATCAAAGATTTCTATAAGATTTCTAGGCCTCTCACAAGCCTTTTGCAAAAAGATGTTCTGTTTGTTTTTGATGATGATTGTGTAGAAGCATTTGAAATTCTTAGGAATGCCTTGATTACCGCACCTGTTGTTCAACCACCTGACTGGAACCTACCTTTTGAAATTATGTGTGATGCTAGTAATTATGCTGTTGGTGTTGTTCTAGTACAAAGAGTCGATAAGAAATTAAATGCTATCCATTATGCTAGTAAAACTCTAGACAGTGCTCAAAGAAACTATGCTACTGCTGAAAAGGAATTTTTAGCAGTCGTGTTTGCTTGTGATTAGTTTAGACGCTATATTGTTGAATCCAAAGTAATTGTTCACACCGATCATGCTACTATTAAGTACCTTATGGAGAAGAAAGATGCTAAACCTAGACTTATTAGGTGGGTCCTTCTGCTACAAGAATTTGATTTGCATTTCATTGATAGAAAGGGTGCTGATAACCCTGTGGCACATAACTTGTCCAGGTTAGAAAATGTTCTTGATGACCCACTAGCTATTGATGATAGCTTTCCTGTTGAACAATTAGCTATCGTGAATACTTCACATAATGCTCCTTGGTATATTGATTACGCCAATTACATTGTTGCTAAAATTATACCTCCTAGTTTCACATACCAACAAAAGAAAAAGTTCTTCTACGATTTAAGGCATTACTTTTGGGATGACCCACATCTTTATAATGAAGGAGTAGATGGTATTATTAGACATTGTGTACCTGAGCATGAACAGGAACAGATCTTACGCAAGTGGCACTTCGAAGCCTACGGATGACATCACGCTAGAGATAGACCGGCATACAAGGTACTACAATCTGGGTTTTATTGGCCTACTCTCTTCAAGGATGCTCATAAGTTTGTCTTATCATGTGATGAATGTCAAAGAATTGGTAATATTAGTAAACGTCAGGAAATGCCTATGAATTACTCTCTTGTTATCGAACCATTTGATGTTTGGGGCTTTGATTTTATGGGGCCTTTTCCACAATCTAACGGGTATACTCATATTCTAGTTGTTGTTGATTATGTCACTAAGTGGGTAGAAGCTATTCCAACTAGTAGCGCTGATCATAACACTTCTATTAAAATGCTTAAAGAAGTTATTTTACCTAGATTTGGAGTCCCTAGATATTTGATTACTGATGGTGGTTCACATTTTATTCATGGTGGTTTCCGTAAATTGCTCGTTAAATATGATGTTAATCATAGAGTTGCATCTCCTTATCATACTCAGTCTAGTGGTCAAGTAGAATTGAGCATTAGAGAGACTGAATTTATTTTGCAGAAGACTGTTAATAGATATAGGAAGAATTGGTCTAAGAAACTCGATGATGCATTGTGGGCTTATAGAAATGCTTACAAAAACCTTATGGGTATGTCTCCGTATAAGATGGTTTATGGTAAAGCATGTCACTTACCTCTAGAGCTAGAATGTAAGGCTTATTGGGCAATAAAAGAGCTAAATTATGATTTCAAACTTGCTGGTGAGAAGAGGTTAATTGACATTAGCTCACTTGATGAATGGAGAACCCATGCCAATGAGAATGCTAAGTTGTTTAAAGAAAAGGTTAAGAGATGGCATGATAGAAGGATACAAACGCGTGAATTTAATGTAGGTGATCATGTCTTGTTATACAATTCCCATTTAAGATTTTTTGCAGGAAAACTTCTCTCTAAGTGGCAAGGTCCTTACGTCACCGAAGAGGTATACCGTTCCGGTGCCATCAAGATTGCCGAAGGCACAAACCCGAAGGTGGTGAACGGTCAAAGAATCAAACATTATATCTCAGGTACTACCATAAATGTTGAAACCAATATCATCAATAACTCCAGAGGAGTACATTAGGGAGACTTACCAGAATGTTTCATACTCCGAAAAGGAATAGGTATGTGGTACGGTAAGCAAAAAGACTCCAATACTTTTTAAATGGAAAATTTTATCTGTTTTGGAATATTTAAAAAATTTGGAAAATTTAATGTAGCCCGAATAGTGCACGAGGAGGCGACAAGCCTGTTGGGCAGAGCCACCCCCCTGGTCGTGCCCCTGGGGCTTGTGGCCACCTCATGCACCACCCGGAATTCGTTTTCTTGTGGCATATTCCTTCGGGTCGGTAAAAATTCATTATATAATCTCCCAAAGGTTTTTATTCTCGTATCACGACAATACCTCCCATTTTCTTTTTGAGTTGTTTCTGCGCCAGATTTAGAGCAAGATGTCTTTGCAAGAGTTGGTCAGGGAGAACTGCTTCGGGCTAGCTATGGAAGAAGAGATGGAAGCCGACTTGAAAAGGATAGATGCCATGGAGGAAGACCAAGAAGTTACCTCTCATTGACAACCTGGAGCCATGCTAGAAGAACTTCAGAGCTCAAAAATTCCTAATTTGGTTATCCCTTCCAATGCTAAATTTCTTACTTTTGAAAATATGAAGAGGAGTGTTGCTTCTTCCCCCGCAGCAATGAAACATCCATAAGTTAAAGGCGCTCTAGCCATCGCTGAAAAACTTTACAAGGAAATAATGGATCTGAGATGGCAAAATAACAAGCTTAAGGAGGAGAATCGTATTCTGAAGGGCCTCATTGCCAAGTATATAGCATCACCACCTCCGAAGCAAGACAACTAAACACATGGGTATGGGCAGTCCCCTTGGCTTGTGCCAAGCTTGGGGGAGGTGCCCCGGTATCGTATCACCATCACATCTTTTGTTTTTGTTTTTATTATTATTTTTATTTTCATCATCTTTTCTTAGTTCAGTCCTTTTGGTTATATCTTTATCTAGTAGAATAAAGTTTTCATGTGATCTAGCTTTGAGTCTTTGCTTTATGATTCCTCCTATGTAAGCAAGTCCATGAGTTATATAATAAAAAGTGCTTTTGAGTTGAGGGCTTTGCTTTTTTTGATCTTAATCTTGAGAAAGATAAGGTAGAAAGAAGTTTAGAATAAAAGCAAAGGGTACATATGAAAATCTTATGAGGAGTGATGACTTCACATATAAAAAGTATGTCAATTGAAACCTGTTGTGGGTTGACAAACATAGCTGTTGGTCATTGGGGAAATTAAAAGGAAGTAATAAATAAAGAGAGGTTCACATATAAATATATTATCTTGGACATCTTTTATGATTGTGAGCACCCATTAAAATATTATATGTTAAGAAGTTGATGTTGGACAAGGAAGACAACATAATGGTTTATGTTTGCTTATTTCCGAATAGAAGTTATATTGTTATAGATCCCTCAACATGTGTCGCTTGCTTCCACCTCATATCAGCCAAAACTTCTGCACCAAGTATAGATACTACTTGTGCATCCAAACACCCTTAACCCAGTTTTGCCATGAGAGTCCACCATACCTACCTAAGGACAGAATAAGATCCTTCAAGTAAGTTGTCATCGGTGCAAGCAATAAAAATTGCTCTCTAAATATGTGTGATCTATTAGTTTGAGGAAAATAAACTTTATACGAAGTTGTGATAGGGAAGAAATAAAAGCGACGGACTGCATAATAAAGTTCTCTATCACAAGGGACAATATAAAGTGGCGTTCTTTTGCATTAAGAGATTGTGGATCCAATTATCAAACCACATGACAACCTGTGCTTCCCTCTGCGAAGGGCCTATTTGTTTTTTCAGTACTTACCTTTATGCAAGAGTCGTGGTGATCTCCATCACTTTCGCTATTTCCGCCTTTATCTTCTGGCAAGTGTCACGTGTTGGGCAATGATCTATGCACATATATCCACTCAGAAGTGGATGAGCATGGGTTATTACTGTTGACATTACCCTTGATGTAAATAGTTCGGAGGCAACAATATAAGCCCCTATCTTTCTCTGTGCTCGATTGAAACGTTGAACTCATAGGTACCTCGTGAGTGTTAGCAATTGTGAAAGACTATGATTGAGTATGTGGGTTTGATTTACAAGCTCTTATATTGACTCTTTCCTACATTATGATAAACTGGAATTGCTTCAATGACCGAGATCATAGTTTGTCAGTTCTCAATAGAGTTCTTGATTCATACTTTGCCATTGTGAATGAATTATTACTTTATCATAAGAAATTATATGTCAATATATGTTGCTGTTCTAAAGATGATCATGATGCCTTCATGTCCGTATTTTATTTTATCAACACCTCTATCTCTAAACATGTGGGCATATTCATTGATTTCGGCTTCCGCTTGAGGACAAGCGAGGTCTAAGCTTGGGGGAGTTGATACGTCCATTTTGCATCATGATTTAATATTGATATTTATTGCATTATGGGCTGTTATTACACATTTTGGTACAATACTTATGCTTTTCTCTCTTATTTTACAAGGTCTACATGAAGAGGGAGAATGCAAGCAGCTGGAGTTCTGGACTCGAAAAGGAGCAAATCTGAGATACCTATTCTACATAACTCCAAAAGTCCTGAAAATCTACGGCGAATTATTTTGGAGTATATAAAAATACTGGGCGGAAGAAATACATCAGGGCGGCCACCAGGGAGCCACAAGCCTGCTGGGCGCGGCCACCCCCTTGGCCACACACTTGGAGCTTGTGGCCCACCTGGTAGCCCTCCTATGCCCATCTTCTGCTATATTGAGGGTTTCGTCCTGGAAAAAATCATAACAGAGCTTTCGGGATGAAGCGCCGCCGTCTTGCGGCAGAACTAGGGCAGAACCAATCTAGAGCTCCGGCAGGGCGGTCTTGTCGGGGAAACTTCCCTCCCAGAGGGGGAAATCGAGGCCATTGTCATCACCAACGATCCTCTCATCGAGAGGGGGTCAATCTCCATCAAAATCTTCATCAGCACCATCTCCTCTCCAAAGCCTAGTTCATCTCTTGTATCCGATCTTTGTCTCAAAATCTCAGATTGGTACCTATGGGTTGCTAGTAGTGTTGATTACTCCTTGTAGTTGATGCTAGTTGGTTTACTTGGTGGAAGATTATATGTTCAGATACTTGATCATCACTTATACCCCTCTGATTATGAACATGAATATCCTTGATCGATCACATAACACTTCACCATTGTTTGGGCCTAGAGGAAGGCATTGGGAAGTAATAAGTAGACGATGGGTTGCTAGAGTGACAGAAGCTTAAACCCTAATTTATGTGTTGCTTCGTAAGGGGCTGATTTGGATCCACATGTTTCATGCTATGGTTAGATTTATCTTAATTTTTCTTTCGGAGTTGCGGATGCTTGCGGGAGGGGTTAATCAAAAGTGGGAGGCTTGTCCAAGTAAGGACAACACTCAAGCATCGGTCCACCCACATATCAAATTATCAAAGTAGCGAACGTGAATCAAATGAGCATGATGAAAACTAGCTTGACATAAATTCCCATGTGTCCTCGGGAGCGCTTTGCTTTATATAAGAGTTTGTCCAGGCCTATCCTTTGATATAAAAAGGATTGGGCCACCTTGCTGCATCGTTGTTACAATTGTTACTTGCTACCCGTTACAAATTATCTTATCACAAAACTATCTATTACCGATAATTTCAGTGCTTGCAGAGAATATCTTACTGAGAACCGCTTGTCATTTCCTTCTGCTCATCGTTGGGTTCGACACTCTTACTTATCTAAATAACTACGATAGATCCCTTGTACTTGTGGGTCATCAGAGGTCCATGCTGACCGCAACACTACGGTTGGATGTTTGTCGTTGTTGGTCTCCCCAACAATCTGCATCCTCAAAGTCACCAAGATGTTACTTGACGGCGGGGAGGGATTGAACCTGATCTCCCCTAAAGTAGTTGAAAGGTTGTAGATACCTTACAGAGATCACAAATCTATGGGTAAAATTCCAAGGAGTCAACCCCGGCAAGAGCCGACCCAAGGGGAAGATCACTTTGCCTATGACGTTTGGGCGAGGGGAGTTGAACTACCGGACTAAGAAAGTGGTGTTCCATGTGGTTGAACTCCCTCTGTCATACAATGGGATTCTTGGTCGCCTAGCTGTGGCAAAATTCATGGCAGCATCCCACTATGCTTACAACACTAGAACCATCTCCATCCCATCTGACAAGAAGGACGTAGTTATATGCGTGGACAAGATGTATCGGGACGTGGTAGCAGCTGAGGCTGCAGAAGTCTCGGCTCCTGTTAAGGAATTGAAGAAAGCGAAAAAGCCTAGCAGGAACACCAGCAAGGAGTCCAAGACGCGCATCTTTTGGAGTGTGCTATACCTGACAATGACCTGCCAGAGTGTTCAACTAGCAAGAAGTCCAAGGTCACCTATCTAGAGACAAAGTAGATGTCGGCAGGACTCAATTGCAATGGTGGTACGTTCACCATCAATGCCACCCTTACTGACAATTAGAAAAGCGCGCTTTTTGCCTTCCCACGGGAGAATGTCGATGTGTTTGGTTGGCAACCATCTGACATCCCCGGTGTTCCCAGGGAGCTAATTGAGCACCACCATGTTGGCTGCCCTCATGCCAAGCCCGTTAAGCAAAATGTCAGGAAGCAAGCCTTGGAGCGGCAGCAGTTCATTGCCGAAGAAATCAAGAAGCTTGAAGCAACTGGTTTGGCTAGAGGAGTATTGCAACCAATTTGGTTAGCCAACCCGGCAGTGGTGCGCAAGGCAAATGGGAAATGAAGGCTTTGCATAGATTTCACATACTAGACCAAAGCATGCCCGAAGGACCCTTTTCCCTTGTCGCGGATCAATCACATTATTGATTCCACTTCTGGGTGTGACTTGCTTTCCTTATTGGAAGCATACTCCGGATACCACCAGATATTCATGACTAAGGAAGATGAGGAAAATACCATGTTCATAACTCTGTGTGGCACGTACAGCTTTGTATGTACGCCTTCCGGGTTGAATGGCGCTGGTTCTACCTTTGCCAGAGCCGTGCAGATTGGATTTGGACCTCAGTTGCACAGAAACATTGAAGCTTACATTGATGACATAGTAGTCAAGACCAAGGATGAAGCAACTCTCATGCAAGAATTGGAAGAAAATTTTACAAACTTGCGCAAGATCAATTTGAAGATCAACCCTGAGAAATGTGTGTTTGGCGTCCCATCCGGCAACCTGCTTGGGTTCTTTGTATCTCGGCGAGGAGTAGAAGCCAACCCTAACAAGATCAAAGCAGTTGAGCAGATACAAGCACCCAAGACCATTAGGGACATCAGACCTTTGGCCGGATGCATTGCTGCATTGAGTAGGTTAATCTCTAAGTCCGCTGAACAAGCCCTGCCATTCTTCAAGATTTTGAAGAAGCCTCGCCCGATGAAGTCGACCCCAGAAGTAGAGGCAGCATTGCAAGATCTAAAAACTTACCGTTCCTCCGCTCCCACCTTGGTCGGTCCTAAACTGCAAGAACCATTGTTGTTATACTTGGCGGCAATGAATAAAGTGGTTAGTGGAGCGCTAGTGGCACAACGAGAAATGGATGAAGATGCATCCACTGCAGCTGATGCTGCCGGGGACAAAACCGAAGCATCCGCGGTAGGACCCAATGCAGACCCAGGGGAAACTCAACAAGCAAGCGAAGGTACTTGGAAAGAAGTGGTGAAGAGGAAAGTGGTGCAGGGACCAGTGTACTTTGTCAGCTCGCTATTGCAGGGAGTTGGGTCAAGGTACTCTTGAGTGCAAAAGCAAATCTTTGGCCTCATCATGGCCTCGAGGAAACTGCACCATGATACGTCTCCAATGTATCTACCATGCTATTATATTATCTAATTTTGAGGTTTTATATGCATTAATATGCTATTTTATATTATTTTTGGGACTAACTTATTAATCTAGAGCCTAGTGCCAGTTTTTGTTTTTTCCTTGTTTTTGAGAATTGCAGATAAGGAATATTAAACGGTGTCCAAACGGAATAAAATCTTGGGAATAATTTTTCTTGGACCAGAAGCAACCCAGAAGACTTGGAGATGAAGTCCGAAGATCCACCGTGTGGCCACAAGCCACAGGGGCGCGCCCAGGGGGGTAGGTCACGCCCCCAGGCTTGTGGGCCCACGGCAGATCTCCTAAACCTATTTCTCGGCCTATCAATTCACAAATATTCCCTGTATACTAGAGGGAGCCACGAAAACACTTTTCCGCCACCGGTAGCCTCCGTTCTCGAGAGATCCAATCTTGGAGCCTTTTCCGGTAATCTGCCGGAGGGGGATTCGATCACGAAGGGCATGTACATCAACTCCATTTCCCCTACGATGATGCGTGAGTAGTTCACCACAGACCTTCGGGTCCATAGCTACTAGCTAGATGGCTTCTTCTCTCTCTTTGCTCTTGAATACCATATTCTTCATGATTTTCATGGAGATCTATCCGATGAAATACTCTTTTGCGGTGTGTTTGTCGAGATCCGATGAATTATGGGTTTATGTTCAGATTATCTATGAATATTATTTGAGTCTTTTCTGAATTCTTATATGTAGGATTTCATATATTTGCAAGTCTCTTCGAGTTATTGGTTTGGTTTGGCCAACTAGATTGGTAATTCTTGCAATGGTAGAAGTGCTTAGTTTTGGGTTCAATCTTGTGGTGTCCTCACCCAATGACATAGTAGGGGTAACGAGGCACATATTGTATTGTTTCCATCAAGGATAAAAAGATGGGTTTTTTTTATCATATTTCTTGAGTTTATCCCTCTACGTCATCTCATCTTACCTAATGTGTTAATCTATTCTTTATGAACTTAATACTCTAGATGCAGCTAGGAGTCGGTCGATGTGTGGAGTAATAGTAGTAGATGCAGAATCGTTTCGGTCTACTTGACACTGACATGATGCCTATATGCATAATCATTGCCTTGTATATCTTCATAATTATTCTCTTTTCTATAAATTGCTCGATAGTAATTTGTTCACCCACCGTAATACTTGCTATCATGAGAGAAGCCTCTAATGAAACCTATGGCCCCCGGGTCTACTTTCCATAATTTATTTTCAGATCTATAAACTAAAAATACCAAAAATACTTTGCTTTAATTTATTTACCTTTTACTTTCCGTTCTCATTTACATATATCTCTATCGGATCTAATCCACGCAAATAACTGTGAAGGGATTGACAACCCCTTTATAGTATTGGGTGCAAGAGTTTGATTATTTGTGTAGGTACATCCATTGGTAACTTGCTTGTTCCTCCTACTGGATTGATACCTTGGTTCTTAACAACCGAGGGAAATACTTATCTACTTCCCTACATCATCCATTCCTCTTCAAGGGAAAACCAACGCATGCTCAAGAGGTAGCACGCCACTACTTCCAAGCCCACGAGATCACAGTTGTCACCCAATTTCTGCCGGAGCGTATATTGAGGAACCTTGAAGCCACCGGTAGGATAGTTGAGTGGGCGCTAGAGCTGTCTAGTTTTCGATTGGAGTATGAGATCACTTCCACAATTCAGAGCAGGGCGTTGGCGGAGTTCATTGCAGAATGGACACCCACATCAGATGAAGAGGTTCCAGAGACAATTCTCGCCGGCAAAGAGGCGCCCAAGGATTGGATCATGTACTTTGACAGCACTTTGTCGCTCCAGGGCTCCAGAGCACGCATACTCCTCATTGCCCCTATCGGAGAGCACCTCAAGTATGTGGTTTAGATGCACTTTCCCTAGGAGGAAGAAACCAACAACACTACTAAGTATGAGGGCTCCATACCGGACTCAAAATCGTGGTGGAGTTGAAAATCAAGAAACTGACCGTCCGAGGAGATTCTAGGCTCGTGGTGAAGCAAGTTAACAAAGATTATCAGAGCCTGTTAATGGAAGCATACGTGGAAGAAGTGAGGAAATTGGAGGAGCACTTTGATGGATTACAAGCAGAGCATGTGTCACGTGTTGAAAATAGCATCGTTGATCATCTATTGAAGAGCGCTGCACAGAAGCTTCCTGTGGAACCAGGAACTTTTGTCCTTCGCCTCACCCAACCATCAGTATCCCCGTTAGTGATGACGAGGAAAAGGAGAAAGCTGAACTCCGGCAAGCATTTCCCGACAGAGTTTCACGAAGCTGCTGGTAGAGAGGCTGCAGGGCAAAGTCCCGTTTCGATGGGTGAACAACTCCCTCCTACAGAATCCCGGGTTCTTGTGTTCGAGGTAAGTGCTCCAACGGACGAGGAGACGCCTTTAGTCCTTGTTGTCGAGCCACAGGCTCCAACCTAGGCATAGCATATAGTCCTTCAAACAGGAGAACTTCCCGAAGAGCAAGAAGAAGCCGAAAACGTAGCTCGTCGGTCAAGTATGTACAAGTTTTTCGATGACACCTTGTACTGAATATGATCAAACGGTGTGAAATTGAGGTGCACCTGCGAGGAGAATGAACTAGAGCTATTGACAGATATTGACGGAGGTGTATGTGGCTCTCACATTGGATCAAGGGCCCTTGACGTAAAAGCCTTCCGAAAGGGTTTCTATTGGCCCACTACCTTCCAAGATGCAACTGGGTTGGTCACCAAGTGTGAAGCATGTCAGTTCCATTCCAAGAATATCCATAAACTAGCGCAAGCTCTCCGGACGATCCCTTTATATAGGCCATTCTCGGTCTGGGGCTTGATATTTTGGGCCCCTTCCCCCGCGCTGTTGAGGGCTTTGTGTTCTTGTTCATAGCAATCGACAAGTTCACAAAGTGGCCTGAGGTGGAACTAGTGAGGAAAGTGACCGTGCAGTCAACTATCATGTTCATGAACGGGCTTGTGTGCCATTTTTGAGTACCCAACACAGTGATCACTGACAACGGCACCCATTTCATGAGTCGCGCCTTCATGCAATACATCCAAAGCCTTGGAAGCAAGGTGTTCTTCGCCTCTGTTGCCCATCCAAGAAGCAACGGGCAAGTCTAGAGGATGAGTGCTGAAGTGCTACGAGGACTCACGACAAAGAATTTCAATAGACTTTGGAGAAGCGAAAAGCGCTGGATAGATGAGCTGTCGGTGGTTCTTTGGTCCCTCAGAACGACACCGAATCTAGCTACCAGCCAGACGCCCTTCTAGCTAGTGTATTCGACGGAAGCAGTGCGCCCCACAGAACTCATATATGGGTCACCTCGATTACTTTCCTATGATGAAGTAGAGCAAGAGCAGCTACGACATGACGATGCCATGATTCTCGAGGAAGATTGTCTCCGGGCCTCTGTGCATGTTTCATGCTACCAGCAAGCCCTGCGTCGCTATCATAGCCATAGCGTCCACGCCCGGAGCCTTGAGGAAAGCAACATTGTCCTTATGCGCATTCAGTCAGCCATGGGTACCAACAAGTTGATGCCAAAGTGGGAAGTCCCTTACCGGGTAGCATGAGTCACCAGACCTGGCACAGTCCGTCTGGATACCGAAGATGGCACCACAGTGCTTAGCTCATCGAATATTTTGCATCTTCGTAAGTTCTACCCATAAGGTGTGGCTCCCGGGCTCAGTCCCCGCCAGCCACCTTTTGTACAAGCCTTGCCAATGTTGCATGTAACCCTTTGTACAAAGCCAGGCGCAGACCCTATGCAACAATAATAAAGCTAGACATCTCATCATATCATCGCATTGCATGTTCATTATGCATTTTTATGATTGCAATGTTATCGCTTTTAGGTGCCAAAGATTTGCTAGGGTACTTGTTGAGCCTATATCCTTGTTGCCGCATTCTCTCTTCGGAAGATAGAGGCCTCTCGCCCTACGTGTTTGACCACCAAGAAAACATGGAAGGAGGGAAAATGAACAAGGACGATGTCCCAACGTACTCTAGAAAGGGATACTGACTAAAAAGATAAGTCTAATTGCATATTCCAAGTTCTATGATGTTTGCTCCTTTAAATGAAACCATTGCTCTCCTTTTCTGCTGTGTACAATGGAGTCCTCCACGTGGGGAAAACCCTTGACGGGACAAGCCATCCCCCAGGTCCTTTTGTTTATCAGCTCTGCGGGGGTCACACCGATACCGACAAGGAGCCCTACCGGGGAACGACGACAACCTGTTGTCAGGGGCTCGCTCCCCCTATGGCGCTCGTAGTTAGTAGTGACACGACAAGTGTTCCATGCAGCAAGGACAAACACACTGACATAGTATAATCAAAGGGAGAAAAGGATAGTACTTAAGGAAGAGAAATAACATTCTTCCATTCATTTTCAGTACAGAATGGATAAGGATTGCATAACAGGATGCCTCTTTGATAACCCTTTATTTGACTTTCTCCCCTAGGAACAAGTTATTAAAGGGAAAAGGGACAAAAGGAGGGCCTCCACAGAAGCCCAGCCTGACCGCGACAGGACCAACCGGGCACGGATCGGCAGGACCACCGGAAGGGAAGACGAACCCGAAGTCGATGAGCCTGCCGGAGTCCGGCTAGGGGAGAAGGCGGCGCCCAAGTCAAGGACCCCCAGCAAATCGCTCTGTAGGGGGAGCCTAACTAACGGTGATGGTGAAACCAACAGTTAGCTGGAGCCCGAGTCGGCGTACTCTGACTTGACGACTGGGGGCTCATTGTCCTTGTCTTCATCGACACTGTCCTCCTTGTCACTATCGCTCGAGGAGGAGCTTTCAATGTCGGTCGAGCTCAATTCACAGCAGCCAAGACGAGCGTCCGAATGCCCATAGATCTTGACAGAGAGCATGTCGGCCTCCACCAACTTGAAGCAGAGGACGTGCCCACCCATGAAGTTTTAGGCATGCATGAAGGTTTTCCACCCACACCTGGGGAGCATCACGCGGCACGGCGTAAACTCGACGTCTACCCACACGGCACCATTATAGAATCCGTGCACCCACAACCACATCGTGTGTGGCTTTTCGACCTCCATCACCATGGCGAAAGGGCGAGGGAGTCGCAAGTGACTACGGGGAGGGCCACATAGCCCGATGACGAATTCTAGCACTCCCACCACGTGCGCTGGAACCGCCCTTCACCTCCACTATTGAAGCAGCGGCATGATCACGATGGGAGGCCCTCATAGTCATGGCGGAAGCTAGGTGTTGTCCTCGCCCCTGGTCATGGTGGTGGGTGGTGCAACTGAAGACAGGAGAAAGAAGGGTAAGCTCTTTCGATTCAGGACCAAGGAGGAGAAGTAGGTGGATGAGCATCGCCCGTTGTGACCTCCCAATTTATAGGAGAGGGCACGAGGGCAGGATCTCCTCCACTCCAAAGGCTGTTGTCCGTATCCACCAATTTCACTACCCACGTTCACAGGTGACCAGGTAACCGCCCCATTGCTCCAATCCATGGCACTGCAGTTTCTGCCACACCCAGACCTTTAAGTCATGCACACTCACCGCAAACATTCCGCAATGCATGCAGCGCACGTGTTGGAAACGACCTAAGGTAGTGTGTTAGTGCTGACTAATAAGTTGGCAGTTACTCCCTCACATTACGCGCATATGCATGACTTTTGGGCCTGACCCAAGGACGCTAGGCGAGCACATGTGGGCCAGACCCGGGAGCTCCAGTCGGTGCACTAGGAAAGAGGTACACAGTGCCCCTGACTTATGCACATGTAGTAGTAGCAGAACCCATCAACACAAGTGCAAACCGAACAAGCATCCAAGACCAAGACTCTGGCAGAAGCAACCTATGACAGGCCTAGCAACGCCGACAAGATGAATGCAACAGCCTAATACGGGCCCGGAGCGTGCCAAGCATGTCCCTGGTGAGTGCTGGGGACCGAGGCGCACACACCTTTAGGAAGACCCAGCAAGCCATCCCCTAGCAAACGCGAGACAATTGGTCATCGCTCCACCGCATCACAACGCCAGTCACTAGTCGATACCGTGTTGAGCTCCCAGGTGGCTAAGTGGCTCTTGCAAAGCACGTTGCGACACACTGGAAGATGCATTATGCCCCCTTGACACCTGTCTAGAGGTGTTTCAAGATATGGTGCAGTAGATAGCTAGAGCAGTGGTAGAACCCTACCGGTGATGCATCCGTGCACACCACCTAGACTGCATTTATGGCATTTTGTCCTACTGTCGGAGTTAGGTATGATAGCACTCTTAGCTATCTAATCAATAGACAATGTCCGTTTTGTCATTTGGTTGCCCCTTGAGCTATAAAAGGAGGCCCAAGGAAGCCTAGCTAAAGATTCGGACCTTTGGACACCTATACTCATGTAGCAGCTCCCCCCGAAGGCAACCCTTTTCGGGTTCTGAGCGTTGCATGTTCTTTGTGTTCCTTTGATCAATCCACCAAAGTAGGAGTAGGGTTTTACGCTTCATAGTGGCCCAAACCTAGGTAAAACACCAGTGTACTGATCGCCGCGTTGTCTCACCATCTCCACTCTTTGTGCATGTGACCTCGCCCCAGCCGAACCACACAGCGGTTTACGGCCCCATGGGTGACTGAGTGCATCGTGCGCCAACAATTAGCATCATGAAGGAATTCAACAATATAACTATCACATACAACATTATTTTCATGATCTACAAGCATAGAAAATTTATTTTTCTCCACATAAGCAAAGTCCTTTTCATTCATAGTAGTGGGAGCAAACTCAAAAAATAGCCATCATGAGACACTTGATTCGCATAATCAAAATGAAAGTTAAAATCATGATGACATCTTCCATGGTTATCATTACTATTTATAGTATGGTGTCATCACAATAATCATCATACATAGGAGGCATGCTATAATCATAGTAAATATCATCATCACTAGTAGCAGGACTAAAATAATCATACTCATCAAACATAGCACCCCCCAAGCTTGTGGCTTTGCATATCATTATCATCATGGATATTCAGAGAATTCATAATAGCAACATTGCAATCATGCTCATCATTAAAGGAGTTCACATTAAGCATTTTCATAAATTCTTCCTCTAACAATTGAACACAATTTTCCATTACATTATTTTCAAGAAGACATGATAAAGACGAATAATATGAGGCCACCTCAAGTCCATTTTTTGTAGTTTTCTCTTATAAAACGAAACTAGTGAAAAACAATTAACTAAAATATTTGATTGCAAGATCTAAAGATATATCTTCAACAACTCACCTCCCGGACAACGGCGCTAGAAAAGAGCTTGATGTCTACTACGCAACTTTATTCTTGTAGACTATGTTGGGCCTCCAACCGCAGAGTTTTGTAGGACAGTAGTAATTTCACATCAAGTGGATGACCTAAGGTTTATCAATCCGTGGGAGGTGTCATATGAAGATGGTATCTCTCAAACAACCCTGCAATCAAATACAAGAAATCTCTTGTGTCCCCAACACACACAATATAATGGCACATTGTATAGGTGCACTAATTCGGTGAAGAGATGGTGATACAAGTGCAACATGGATGATAGAAATAGGTTTTTGTAATCTTAAAATATGAAAACATCAAGGTAACAAGTGGTAAACAGCGAGTAAACATTGTATAAATGCTTGGAAATAAGTCCTAGGGTCCATACTATCGCTAGTGCAATCTCTCAACTATGCTAATATAATTGGATCACATAACCTTCCATCAACGTGCAAAGAAGAATCACTCCAAAGTTCTTATCTAGCGGAGAGCATAAGAAGAAAAAAAATTAGGGTACCAAACAACCTTAAAGTTATACTTTCCGATCAATATATCCAAGAGTTCATACTAAAATAACACCAAGTTATCCTTTCCCACCGATCTATCTAAGAGGTCGTACGAAAATAATACGATATTATACGCATCAACCAACTCTAGTGTCACCAAGATACTCCAATGTCACCACAAGTATCCATGAATTAGGGATCAAATAATTTAAGATTCATCATATTCAATCCAACACAAAGAACTTCAAAGAGTGCCCCAAGATTTCTACCAGAGAACAAGGTATGAAAACGTGCAATCAACCCCTATGGATAGATCCCCAAGGTCACCGGAATCCACAAGTTGACGCCATAACATATATCAAGTGAGTCACTTGAATACCTCAATGTCACTACAGGTATCCACATGCAAGACATACATCAAGTGCTCTCGAATCCATAAAAGTATTCAGTTCGGTAATAACAAAATCTCAAAGGGAAAACTCAATTCATCACAACAAGATAGAGAGGGGAAAACACCATGCGATCCAACTATATTAAAAAGCCCGTGATACATCAAGATCGTGCCATCTCAAGAACATGAGAGAGAGATATTGAACACATAGCTAATGGTACAAACCGTTAGTCCCGGAGACCATAGGGATGATGAACAAGGCCTTCGGTGATGATTTCCCCCTCCGACAGCGTGTCGGAACAGGGTCTAGATTAGTTTTTCATGGCTACAAAGGCTTGCGATGGCAGAAGTTCTGATCTAGGGTTATTTCTGGGGGTTTCTGAATATATAGGATTTTTGGGTGTCGGTTTCACGCGAAGATGGGCCACGAGGAGCCCACAATACACCAGCGCAAGCCAGAGGGGTTTGGCGCACCCTGGTGGGTTGTGCCCACCCCGTGGCTCTTCTGGCCCTCCCACGAAGCTTCTAGTGCCTCTTTTGTTCCAAAAAAATCGTCAAAAAGTTTCATTGCATTTGGAGAACTTTTATTTCGGCACAAAAAGCAACGCCACGGTAGTTCTGTTGAAAACAGTGTGAGTCTGGGTTAGTTCCATGCAAATCATATCAAAACAATATAAAATTGTTGTAAATATGTCATGAATACTTCATAAATTATAGATACCTTGGAGACGTATCAATGGCACATGCAAATTTACTTGGAACGGCAAGGTAATACCGCATATAGGTAGGTATGGTGGACTCGTGTGGAATAACCTAGTTTAAGGGTTTTGGATGCACATGCAGCATTTCCGCTTAGTACAGGTGAAGGCTAGCAATAAGTTGATAAGCGACCAGCTAGAGAGCAACAACGGTCATGAACATGCATTTTTAATAATTAACATTGGACGTGGAATGAGGAGCATATGAACACTCTGGATTTAAACATCACGAAGGCTACATTGGTTTTGATTCAACTACATGTTTGCACATGGGCCAAGTCAAACCGCTTGAATTACTAAGAGGGAAATACCACACTATCATATCATATTATAACCATTTCAACACATGTTGACACACAAGATAAATCATTATTAACTCCTAGCTATTTAGGCATGGCACGAGGAGCTATAATCTCTAATTTTCATCACAAATACGTTTACTTATGATATACAGAATCAGGACCAAACTGGCTAAACGTATTTACAAAAACAGAAAACAAAAAGAGTTCATACCATATTACTTTACCACAATCGCTTCATCAAATATCGTTAGTATTGTCATTTCCCTAGCATGATCGAATAGGTGACCATTCATAGGGCCTAACCTCCGCGTTGCGAGGGAGGTTGATCTCTCTATACTGAATCCTCCTAGAAACTACCTTGGGGCTCCGGCTTTACGAACCTTTCCTTAGAAGCTTCATTCTCCTAAGAACAATATTCTAAAAAAATTGGGCCACAAATTTATAACAACAAAAGGAATGGTAGGAACTACTCAAAGTGATGCTAGAGGCCATATCAAGCATTCATATTAATTGGAACTCAAAGAATTCAACATGCAAGCTCATTTTCTATAGCACCAAATGCAGGAACTTGTGCAAAATATAAACCATTGAAACAAAAACCAATTTGAGGAGTGGGAGAGTCACATACCAAGGATCAATTCCTCAAAACGGTTTTAGAAACAGAGTTCCGAGCAAACATATAGAAAATTTCATGTTCTGGGTGAACAACACGGGAGAGAGATGGATAGGGAATTTTTGCTGGAGGTAGGAGAAGGAGTGGGACAAACGGATAAGGCAGGGGGCATGTGGGCCAACGAGCCAACAGGGAGGACCACTAGGGGGGCGACCTATTATGTAGTGGCCCACTGGCACATCCCCATTAAGTAATTTTATGCCAAAAATTCTAAAATCTTTTGGAAAAATTCATATCAAAATTTTGTGGCAATCTGAGACTTGTTATTTTTGGGGTATTTTCATGCACGGGAAAACAAGAAAGAGGAATTTCATGATATTTATTTTTATTTAACTACAAATAATAGAGAATAAATTTGTGATACATAAATTTGTAGATACTCAATCACATTTTATTCGAAAAGGATTCATTAATAAGGTTGAGCAAGTCTAATTAACAACTGTTTCTGACCAACATGAAACCGAAGAATTTTTTGTATACCACTAGGTTACCTCAATAGGGATTTGTATTTCCCCAACATTAAGATTATAATATTTCTTCTTCTTGGAAGTAGGTAGAGGAATTATAATATCTCCATGGATAACAGTGGGAATAGGTTCAATGACATTAATATTATTAACTAAAGTTTGCTCCTTCGGAAAATGCACGGTATGTTGGTTACCATTGATACGAAAGGTAACCTTCCTTTTATTGCAATCAATAACAGCCCATGCAGTATTTAGAAAGGGTCTACCAAGGACGATTGACATATTGTCGTCCTTAAGCATATCAAGAATAACAAAGTCTGTTAAAATAGTAACATTTGCAACCACAACGGGAACGTCCTCGCCAATTCCAATTGGTAAAGCAGTGGATTTACCAGCCATTTGGAAAGATATATCAATAGGTGCGAGTTTACTCAATTCATGTATTTTACAAAGGGACAAAGGCATAACACTAACACAAGCCCCTAAATCACATAATGTAGTTTTGACATAGTTCCTTCTAATAGAGCAAGGTATTGTGGGTATACCCGAATCTCCCAACTTCTTAGGTACTCCACCATCAAAAGAATAATTAGCAAGCATGGTGGCAATTTTAGTTTTAGGTATCTTCCTTTTGTTGGTAATAATGTCTCTCATATACTTAGCATACAGAGGCATTATCAATATATCAGTCAAACGAGTGCACAAATGGACAGGTCTAATCATTTCAGCAGAGCGCTCCAAATCTTCATCGTCCTTACTTTTAGTAGGCTTACGAGGGAATGGCATAGGTTTTTGAACCCATGGCTCTCTTTCCCTTCCATGTTTCCTAGCAACAAAGTCTCTCTTATCATAACGTTTATTTTTAGAAGGTGGGTTATCAAGATCCTCAACAGGTTCAATTTCCACATCATTATCATTTTCTTTGTTATCATCTGGTTGAGCATCTATGTGAGCATCATCATTATTTTCATTTTCATTGTCACTAGGTGTATGCTCACTACCAGATTGTGGCTCAGTATCAGAAATAGAAACTTCATTATGTTTCTTAGCAGGTTTTTCTATAACAGGTTCACTAGAAGCATGCAAGTTCCTATCATCTTTATTTTTCTTCTTCTTGTTTGAAGAACTAGGTGTATCTTCATTATTTTTGTGTGAATCTTGTTCAATTCTCTTAGGGTGACATTCAGGATAAAGTGGTTCTTGAGTCATTCTATCTCCTCTCATCACTACTCTAACATCATGGTCATTCATATTATTATTCATTTTAGCAAGCAAATCATTTTTTGATTCAGCAACTTGGTCTAATTGGGTGTGAACCAGAGAAGCATGTTTGCCTAAACCTTTCACATCATTTGTAATTCTAAACATCAAGTCACTTAAACGATCTGTCATCATAGAATTATGTCACAACGTAATTATCAAATTCATCAAAGCATGTTCAGGAGTCTTGGTATAAAGTATATCACTTTTGTTAAAGGAATGGAGAGAGTTTACCTCTACTACCTGTGTCGGGATGTCAAGTCCTTGTATTTCTTCAATAGGCGGTAATTTCTTGACATCGTTAGTTTTAATAACTTTCTCTTCCATAGATCTTTTTGCTTCTTGCATGTCTTAGGGACTAATAAATAGTATACCTCTCTTCTTTTGAATAGGTTTCGGAGGTGTTTTGCATTATTTTATTCAATAATTCTTCATCTTGTCCAATAGTTCTTTCCCTAAAAACACAACCAACACAACTATCTAGGAAATCCCTAGAAGCTCGTAATAATCGGAGAAGCCTCACCAAGCTTGATGGAGATTCTCTTCTTAAATTTGAGCAAAGTTAAATATTTCCTATAAGGCAGCCTATTTCTTATGAGCAGGAATTTTTTTTACAGAAAAGTGGTGAAGCATATCCTGGGGACTACATATGCAACAAGAAGAAAGCAAAACTAATCATTCCTTTGCCTCACCTTTTAGAGAGAAAGGAAAAATATTAAGGATATAATACTAGCGAATATTTTCATCATTGGTGAAGAGAGCAACAATATCATTCAGTTTCATAAGGTGTTCGATAGCTGTTTCATTTTTATAACCATGGAAAGGATCACTCAGGATCTACAGAGAAATCATAATCCTTATCAGTAACAAATATAGGAGAAGTAGCAAAATTAGGATCACGTTTCATTTTCTCCATCATGGATTTTCCTTTTACTTTGCATAATAGTTTCTTCACGTCATCTGTATCCTTACAAGCAAGAAAGTCCCTAGCAACCTCACCATCCATAACATAACCTTCAGGTACAAAAGGTAATTCGTATCTATTAGGTGAGCGAGGGGTTATAGGTGATTCAAAGTCTTCCTCGGTTTCAGCATTCTCAAGTTCTCTAGCTTTAGCAATATGAGCATCAAGTAATTCATTCAGTGGTACAAGTTCAGTCTCAACATGTGTAGCAGCAGTTTCATCATTTATTTTAGAAGTAGCATCATCAAGTTCATGTGACATATAGAGACGATCAACAGGAGGTGGTGTAGCAAGTTGATCCAAAACAGTAGGTGAATCTAAAGCAGAGCTAGATGGCAGTTCCTTACATCCTCTCATGCAAGAGGGGACGATCTTAGTTTGATTGTCTTGAAGATTTATCATAGTAGCAATTGGATATCCTTCAGTTAACCCAATAAATAGAGTTATTCTCCCAGGCAACGATGCTAGAAAAAGGTCTTGATAACCCACAAGTGTAGGGGATCACCACAGTCTTCACGGGTAGTATTCCTCCCTAACGTATTGGTTTGACACAAGGGGATCCAAACAATATGTATTGCCCTTGATAGTAGAGTTTTCAATCCAACCACACCTGGGATATCTATCTCCAGCAAAGATTTAGTCACACGGCAAATAGCGGAATTACTTTTGGAGCACGGCCTCCATGGTGGCCTCCAAATTCGAAATCCAAAATTGATGAAAATTCATATTTTTACAATCCAAAAATTCTGAAAAAAAATACACATATACATCATGGCATAATTCACAAGTGTGTAAATTTTCAGGTCAAAATAAGTTGAAATGAGAGTTGTGCAAAAAAATAAATTTACAACTTTTTAACACATGACACTATTCATCATTCTAGGCCTTGAATTTGTCTTTTTTGTACATGTCGCAATTCAAAGTATTTCATTGTGATATTTTACACACATGTACATTACATCCTTACATACATGCATATTTTTTAAGAATATTCTTTATGCATAGCATCCCCAAGCTTGGAACACACATTAATTGCAGCAAATATATTCTCAAATATGTCATTCTAATAAAGCATAGAATCCCCAAGCTTGTGGGTTTGCATATCATTAGTATAACAATCAACAACAAGAATAACACCAATAGTGTAACAACTATGATCATAATTTTCCAAGTTTGTGCCAAAGAGATTTTCAATATTATAATGATTATCATTATCTTCCCAATCATCCTCATCACAACAAGTAGTAGGCATAACAATAATAATTTTTATGTGACAATTCTTTTAGATTAGTTTCGTTATCATTAGTGATAAGGAATATATCAAACCAATCATTTTTATGTGACAATTCTTCATAGCCCAAAAATAAATAAAGTTCATTTTAGAGTTCACCAAAGATCATATTATCACAATATTTGGAAATGGTTTGATTATAAAAATACATGCATTGGAAATTTGCAAAGCTCACAAGTAATGGGATGAAGAGAGCATAACCTTGTGGCAAATTCATATATCACTTTAAGCCATAATTTAGTTTGATCTTGTTAATGCTTCTTACAAAATTTACCATACCTATATATCGTCTCTTTCCAAATTTTATTCACTCTACAAAAATTGACATGCTCATAGGAAATCTTTATCATGACTAGTACAATCATCATTAGCATCATGGATATTCAGAGAATTCATACTAACCATACTACTATCATGCTCATCAGTCAAGGAATTCACATTAAGAATTTTTATAAATTCTTCCTCTAACAATTGAGAAGAATTTTCCAAACCATCGTTTTCACGAAAGACATTAGAAAGGTGAAGCAACTGAGGCAACCTAAACTCCATTTTTTGTAGTTTTCTTTTATAAAACCAAACTAGTGAAAAGCAATAAACTAAAAGATTTTATTGCAATATCTCAAGATATACCTTCAAGCACTCACCTCTTCGGCAATGGCGCCAGAATATAGCTTGATGTCTACTACGCAACTTTATTCCTGTAGAAGTTGTTGGGCCTTCAAGTGGAGAGTTTTGTAGGACAACACCAAATTTTCCTCAAGTGGATGACCTAAGGTTTATCAATCCGTGATAGTTGTAGGATGAAGATGGTCTCTCTCAAACAACCCTACAATCAAATACAAGAAATTTCTTGTGTCCCAAACACACCCAATACAATGGTAAATTGTATAGGTGCACTAGTTCGGCGAGGAGATGGTGATACAAGTGTAGCACAAATAGCAGATATAGGTTTTTGTAATCTGAAAATATGAAAACAGCAAGGTAGCAAGTGGCAAACATCGAGCAAAACTGTATAAATGCTTGGAAATAAGGCCTAGGGTTCATACTTTCACTAGTGCAATCTCTCAACAATGCTAACATAGTTGAATCATATAACCATCCCTCAACGTGCAACCAAGAATCACTCCAAAGTTCATAAGTAGCCTGGAACATAAGATGAAGTTGGCGTAGGTAGTAGAATCACCTCAAAGTTAATTTTTTGGACCAATCTTTCGATCTATAACTATAAGTTTCACAAACAGCCCTAGAGTTTGTAGTAAAATAACATCAATGATACAAATCAATCAACCCTAATGTCAGCTAGATACTCTAATGTCACCACAAGTATCCATGGGTAAATTATGCGACATGCATCAAAAAAATTCAGATCTTTCATATTCAATCCAACACAAATAACTACAAGGAGCACCCCAAGATTTCTATCGGAGAACGTAGGATGAAATCGTGCAATCAATTCCTATGCATAGATCCCCCAAGTCACCGGAATTCGCAATTTGATGTCATAACATATATCAAGTGAATCAATAGAATACCCAATTTTCACCATAGGTATCCACATGCAAGACATGCATCAAGTGTTCGCAAACCCAAAATATTGGATCCAACATAACGAGATCTCAAAGGGAAGATTCAATTCATCACAACAAGAAAGTAGGGGAAGAACACCATATGACTCCAACTATCTTAACAAAGCCCGCGATACATCAAGACTGCCATATCAAGAACACAAGAGAGAGAGAGAGATTGAACACATAACTACTGGTAGATACTCTCAGCCCCGAGGGTAAACTACTCCCTCCTCGTCATGGCCTCCGCCGGGATGATGAAGATGGCCACCAGAAATGATTCCCCCCTCTGAGAGGGTACTGGAAAGGCTCTAGATGGGTTTTTTCGTTGATACAGAGAGTTGCAGTGGAGGAGCAGAAGTTCTCTGTTTATTTTTAGGGTTTTGGTATATATATAGGATTTTCTGCGTTGGAATCATGCCAGCAAGAGCCACATGGGCCCCATGAGCTAACAAGGCGCGACCACGGTGGTGGCCACACCCTGTTTCCTTGTGGCCCATAGGTGGATCCCCTTCGGTGGTTCTTCACTTCAGTATTTATTTATTTTCCCAGAAAAATCATAAAAAAGTTTCGGGGTATTCCGAGAACATTTTTTTCTGCACAAAAACACCACTGCTATAATTCTACTGAAAACAATGTCAATACGGGTTAGTTCTAAATAAATCATACAAGGTGCATCAAAACCATATAAAAGTATTGTAAGCATAGGCAAATATGGCATGAATACTTCATAAATTATCAATACATTGGAGACATACCAGCCAGGAGTCGGGTGTGGGCGGCCTTGGTACGGGCATGGACGACCAACATCTTAGCTTGGGAGGCCATCGACAAACGGATGCCTACTCGAGCACACTCAGTGATTACCAACTTATCAGACGTGGGTTGCCGATTGGTGTCTGAGAAGGCCATTGTGATCTGTGGAGTGATTGACACGAGCTAGGCATGGGCGGCCTCAAGATGGGCATGGGCATCCGCGAACAAGGCTATGGCGACCATCGAGAAACTAACAATTGTTGTGTCATTCTCGCCATTTGCTATCCCCATCATTGTTGTTGTTGCGGCCCTCTAAGTTGTCGCACTTGCCCTTTCAGCTACTGCAGCCGCCCTGTCAGAGATAGCAGCCATGCTAATGCATGTTCTGAGCATGCTCATGGCTGATGTGGCCATGCTTGGGCCGGAGTGGGTTGCCGAAGTTTCCCTCACGATAGGGATCCACGTCCCCATCTTTCACCGGTGACGATTGAACAATAAAATGGGCTTGGGGAGCTGGTGAGGTTAACTCGCCGGCAGTGGACTGTAGCAGACAAAGCTTTCGACCTAGGGCATATATGAAGATTGGCCCAAAATATTTTGTAATGCATCACACATGATTCATGATCATGAACTGTTTGTGATATACTTTGTTTTCGTATTGTTTTTTTAAATGAGGTTACCTCATCAAAGGACGGTGTTTGGATTGCAATAAAAATTATCTACAGTGAACAAAGACCAATAGTAGTATCGTGCGAAAATATGGAATTATTCAGTATTCGTTTGGCATTTTCGTACATTAATTGAGTTTTATAGGCATTTAGTGTGTATAATTCACTTTTTAACTACAATCACAAGGTCCAATGCATCAAAGTGGGTAGGAAAATCATATAAGTGTTAATGACTGCAAATTTAGGTCCCATGCAAGAAATGGGAATGAATTTCAAATAACTCGACATCTTGGCTCGGCTACAAACATTGAGAAACTGAAATTTTAAATTATTGTAAATCCAAAACTCGTCAAAAATTCATGAAACTTGGCATGTTTTCATGTAGTGGAACATATATGTCATGGTGAAGCAATTGTCAAATTTGGGACAAGTTTTGGCACAAGCCCCTTACTAACTGAAGCTTTTCATGGGAAGCTTTGTGGTTCCGACAGGGAACGTGTCAACTTATGTGAGCGAAACGACATCTTCTTCCTCTTCTCACCTTGAAATTTTCTAGAGGCATCATAATACAATAGGAGTATCATGCTAAAATATGGAATTATTCAAGATTCTTTTGTTGTACATTAACTGGGTTTATAGGTATTTAATGTGCATAATTCAAACTTGAACTACAATCACAAGGTTCGTTGCATCAATATGGGTTGAAAAATCATATAAGTGTCCATTGCTCTACATCTTTAGGTATGATGTAAGAAATGGGAAGGAATTTCAAACATCTCAGGGTCTTGGCTCGACCACAAACATTGAGAAACTTGGTTCATAAATTACTGTAAATCCAAAACTCGTCAAAAATTGATGAAACATGGCATGTTGTCATGACATGGCACATATGGGTCGTGGTATTTTTTCAATTTGGGACAAGTTTTTGTACAAGCTCCTTACAAACTGAAGCTTCTCACAGGAAGCTTTGTGGTTTCGATAAGGAACGTCTCACATTATGTGGGCAAAACTACATCCACTACCTCTTCTCGCCTTAACCTTTTGTAGAGGGAACATAGACCAATTGGAGTGACCTGCTAAACTATGGAATTATTCAGGGTTCGTTTGGCATTATTATACATTAACGGAGTTTTATAGGCATTTAATGAGCATAATTCAAATTTGAACTACAATCACAAGGTCTAATTCATCAAAACGGGTTGAAAAAGCATTTAAGTTGGCTGCATCTTTAGGTCCCATGCAAGAAAATGGGAATGAATTTCAAACATCTCGTGTAATATCCCAAGTGCAATCCTTGCCATCTTTGTAATGTATACCATGTGTGATCTTCCCGTGTTTTGCCATCTTGTGGTTTGGCTTAATAAAATTGCTTCATGTCATTCTTTGTTGCATCATGGCATCATATCATAATATCATATTTTGCATCATGCTTTGTTGGATGTGGTGTTGTCGCAGTGTATGTATTGAGATGTGATGTGCTTGGCTGATGCCTACAACTATTTCCTTAAACTATCCTCCATCTCTCTCTGTGTGTATTCAAATTCTATGAATAGTGGTGTTTTTGCTTGCCATTTTCCACACATTAAAATGTTGGTGAGATGTCTAAAATGATGTAGGTTATTAAAAAAATTGTTCCTAGACATGTGCTGCTCTCCACAATTTTCTAATTCTGTCAAAACAGCTTCAATAGTAATAAAAGTTGATTTATTTATTTTCTCGAAAAATGCCCAAACAAATTTTGTTGAATAGTGCAAGATTTTGTGAGTTAAAAACATATTTTTACTTCTCTCCAATCCTTTTCCAATCATGTCTGGCTTTATTCTTGTTTTGCTATTTTATTAAAAAGGAAAAAAAACAGAGGGAGAGCTAAGGCTCACCTGGGCCTCCTCCCTCCTCGCGGCCCAGCACGAGCCCGTGCTAGTCGCAGCCCATAGACACCGCATGCGCTTTCCTACGTGGTAGCCACTTGGCCCCACCTGCCAGCGTCTAGAACATGTTGTCGTCCTCCCGGTCCCCTCCTTGTTTTCTCTCAACAAAAGGTGTTGCGGCGACAGTGCGTGGCATGGCGGCAGCCAGCCGGGCCGAGCCCCCTATAAGACCCCCTCGATGACCAAGCCCTCCTAGGCTTTCCCTCTCCCATTCCTTGACACCACTAGGTAAGATCGTCCCCCAGATCCATTCCCCCCATCCTAGCCGAGAGAGGTAGAGAGCAGAGATCGTCGCCGGCGCGTCCTCTGATGAGCTTCCCCGAGGTGCGCATGTCTGGAAGCTTCGCTAGGGTCGGCTTCTTCCTCGACGTCCACTACATGCCCATGGGATGCCAAGACGACATCGTTCCAAGCCCTTCTCTTCCCCGGCCAGAGATCGTAGCCGGCTAAATTCGCTCCTTCCTGTCGTCCCCAAGCTCGTTCGATGACGCCAAGCCCCCTAAGTGAGCTATCGTGCCTACCCAACAACTTTACCCTCTCGTTGTGTGCATAGGGCCATCTTCTTCTTCGATTACGAGAGCTCCTCCGCCGAACCACGCAATGAGCAAGTGCACCAGCCCTCGTGTGTCATTTGTGCATGTCTAGTGAGGTTGCGCCGCCTAGTAGGAACGATTCCGGCTAGCGATTCCACTTGCGGGTCGCCGGAGCATCCTAGAGCCACTACCCTCTCCTCGGGTGCGCAAGCGCCGCCCCGAGCTTCGTAGTGTCGCACCGAGCAACAAGACGAGCTGCATTATGACCCCCCCCCTGCTACTAGTGTGAGCCAGCCATTGGCTGAGACATCATCGATGCATTGTTGAACTCTCTGTCGCTACCGTGGGGGAAGTTGGGGCCTTTGCATGTATAGGGGATCTTGCATGTCTCCTGTGTGAGACTTGAGACATAGCCCAGTGGTCAACGAGCCTGTTGGTGTGCAACGGGTCATGGGTTTGAATCCCCCCGGGGCACCTTTTTCCCTTTATTTTCGTTGGCGAGAGAGTGGGTCCAAGGGCCCACTTGTCATCCTCATGGGATGCTGGTGAGACTACCAGTGCCCCCTTTCGTTATTTTGTTATTTTGTTTTAAGTCTCTATTTATATGCATATATCCGTTTACGTAAAGTTTCCATTTCTGGCATGTTCATTTCAGTCAATTGCCAAATTTGGTATATGCCTTATCTTGCATATACTAGGTATAAGTAGTGTTGTATATTTCAAATTGCATTTGAGTGAGATTTGTCTACATCAACATAGGCTTATGATATATGACTTTGGGGTAAAAAAATCCAACTAATCCATATGTGGCATTAGTTTTATCATTTAAGAAAGTTTGTGAGTATGCTATTTTGTGATAATATGTCATTTTGTTATTTTTGCATGATTTAATGCTTGCACTATTTGCTAAACCTGTCAACATGAAAATTGCTCTTTTGACATGTGCACTAGCCCCTGGTTTTTTTTGCATGCCATGTTAATCCATGTTTAGGTGTGGAATTCTTGTTGTCAACATGCTACCAAAATGCTGTTTTCACATGCTCAAATATTTCTAAGTGTTGAATCTGTTTATTTTGTTGCCCTATAGTCTTGATGATTCCCATGAATATGTAGCTCCTTTTGGGTTAGCACAATGTAATGTATTTTTGAGCATGTTGTCCTATTAGCTTGTACCAATTGCTTGCAGGTAAGGGTATTGCATATCAGTTAGATTTGTTGTCAAACATGTCATTCTGTTAAAAATGCCCTGCTTGCCACTTGTTGATTTTTTTTCTAAGTCTGGGGGATGTTAAGTTCAATATGCAATGTTGGGAGGATGATAGCCAGTGATCTGTGTATTTTTAGATGTTGATATAATGGAGTGAATTGAAGTGCATGTCGTCCTCTATAACCCTATTAAATTTCATGCCACGAAAGTTCATGTAGCATATGTATTTGTTGCTGTCAAAATGCCATCCTGGTAACTCAGATTATGTAAAATTGGAATTTTCACTAAGTCCTTAAATGCTGATTCAACATGCCATATTGTGAGTTCAATTTCCATTGATCCTTTCTTCCATTCATGTTGATGAAGTTGGATGAATTGTTACGAATCTTGTATACTTCATGTCCATGCCCTTCTTGTGCTTTGTAGCTTGATATAGCTCTTATAGTGTGTGTTGCAATATGGCATGTTGTTGTTTGTGGACAGATTGTGTGTATGGGTGTTTTGTGTCTTGTGAGAGTTCTACCCAATTGTTCTGCATGATATTTAGGTCCATTTCCACTAGGATTTCATTTCCAATCCATTGGAATCCTTGGAATACCAAGGAATTGCCCATGGCGTTTCTCATCTTTGTTTTTGTCTTCGTTGCCGCTAGAACCTTGCCGTGAGTGTTCCAAGAGTTCCGTACTCCGTCTGGAACATTCTACATATGCATTTGCCTTGTTTTTACGAGGAGCATTAATATTTGTCATGTTCATGCATGTCAAAATAACTAACCTTAAGGTTTTGTCCAGAATACTAGATAACGTAATAAATGCATTAGAAACATGACTAGAATAGGGTTGCCATGTTTAATACATCACATTGGTCATACATCATCTTTGGTTGCACGTTGCACTTTGTTTGTATGTTTACTTTGTGCTATTTCTCTTTGGGTAGA
This sequence comes from Hordeum marinum, assembly GCA_022496015.1. NCBI lineage: Eukaryota > Viridiplantae > Streptophyta > Magnoliopsida > Poales > Poaceae > Hordeum > Hordeum marinum. Next base: position 184,785,189 of record CM039675.1, read on the forward strand.
CCCAAGTGTCGATCCTGAGTACTAGGATCCCGGAGAGAATTCCTACGAGGATCGAGCTCTTTATCGCCTCTGAAGACCCGGATCGTACCCGGATCCCGACACTATTTTTGCTATGGTAGATGTCTCACTTCTACCATTACGTTTTGTTACCTACCACTTAAATGTCAAGCCTCCTAAATTTCCATGAAAGCCTCTAACCTCTCCACTACCTAGCAAACATTTTTTGGCTAAGTTACCGCTGCTCAACCCCTCTTATATGGTTCTTAGTTGCAGGTGCAGGTTGTTTCCATGTGATAACATGGATATCTCGAGATATCACAATATTTATTGCTATTTAATTTAATGCACCTATATACTTGGTAAAGGGTGGAAAGCTTGGCCTTTGGCCCGGTGTTGTGTTCCACTTTTGCCGCCCTAGTTACTTGTTACCGGTGTTATCTTCCATACCGAGTGCTCCTAACATGCTCGAGGTTGTTATGGGGACCCCCTTGACTATTCGTTTAGGGATAAAGCTTGTCTGGAAAGACCCAACATTGGTACTATTTGCTTAAGAACCTAATTAAAATGCATAGGTCTTAGCTACCCCATGGATTAATCAACAATCTGGGCCAGTGCTCCTCATGAGTGTCGGTCTAACCCAGAAGCTCATTAATGCCACCCTGTTTGGTGTGGTAACCATAGCTCATCTGTCGTGTCCTGAGAATGAGATATGCAGCTCCTATCGGGTTTGTCGACACGTTAGGCGGTCTTCTTAGACTTGTTTTACCTTTCTCGAATGTCTTGTGTGAGAGGTTCCTATGATACTTCGAGCTATCTCAAGGTTGTGGTTTTCCAACGAAATTTCCAAGGAGATCACCAGTTTTCCATGTTCGAGGTTATTAACGCGGCATGCGGTTAGTTTGTGATGGACGAGTTGGAGCACCCCTGCATGGTTTAATCATTTTGAGAAGCGGTGCCCGGGGTTATGTGGCTTCTTGAAAATTTGTTTAACACATGATTATCTCAAACTTGAAGTAAACTCTAATAAAATACGCCAACCGTGTGCGTAACCGTGACTGTCTCTGCTCATGAGTATGAACCGAGAGAGAACATGGTGGGGTTATGTTTGAAGTAAGTAGGTGTTCAGGATCACTTAGTGATCATTCTAGTCACGCCCGTTATGCGTAGGCCTCCATACTCATTCTTCCTCTTGTAAGTTAGCCACCCAAATATATGCTTAGTGCTTGCTGCAGCCTCACCACTTACCCATTCCTCATCTATTGGCTTACATAGTCACGGTACCTAGGTTATGAGATTGCTGAGTCCCCATGGCTCACAGATTACTACAACATTACATGTAAAGGAACTGTTGAGATCGATCCAGTTGATGCGCCCCAGCTCCAGTGGGAGTACGATGAAGAATGTGGGCGAATGTACGTGACCTATCTGGATTAGTAGGGGAGCTACTTGGTCGTCCTCCTGGGCTTAGTGACATAGTTATGATTGCTTTCATCATTTGATTTCGTCCGTATCCGAGCCCTATCTTTTCGGATGATTGTATGAATGATTATGTGGCTTTATAATCTTGTTTGTGGCCAGTGTAAGCCAAGTCATACACTCATCTCCTCTTTTATATGTATTTCAATCATTTCTGTACTTATGAAACACCGAGATGCACTTCTATCCCCATCGAGGTCCTTGAGCCTTAATAGAGATAGCACTGCATCTTGGACGTTACATCTGTGCATCTTGGCTCCGCTAGAAAAATTGAGAAACTTGGGTTCTAAATTCATGTAAACCAAGAACTTGTGAGAAATTCATGAAACTTGGCATTGTGTCATGACATGGCACCTAAAGGCACCATAGGATTTTGTTTTCCTATTTAAGACACATTTTTCAATATATGTTTTCTTGTAGAGACCACATTGATAATATTGGTTGAAATTATAGTAAATCTATACTCACTTAAAATTCAAGAAACTGGGCATGGCATCTCGATATAGCACAAATATGTTGTGGTATTTTTCGTGTATGCTTCCATAAAAGGAGCACATATTAATAGCCAACAAAAATATTTTGGAACAAAGAATTGTCACATTACCATCACAAACGATTGTATATTTAGATCATGGGCATTCTACTGCACATTTATGTGCTGCCACGCGTCACACTCTTTATTAGCTAGGAGGTGTCGTGTGAGCAACTGTTCGAGTAGACGGGAGACGGGAGACATGCGAGCCCTTTGACCTCCATATTTGCATGCCTCAGTTCCAACATGTCCATCAATGGTGCCCGAGCCGCTATTTAATACGCGTATTTACTGCCCACTCACTCACAATCCTCTCTCTTTGTCTCCCATTCCCCTCAATCATCCAGACCTCCACATACACCATGGTGCACAAGGATAATATGCCACCAGTCTTCTGGTTTGATGAAGTCGACCCCGAGCCAGAGGAGATAAAACATAAAGACGAAAGAGACGTCATGAACATGGCCTTGGATGAGCTGCAGACCGCTGTAGATGCTACCCCTGCGCACTTGCCAGCAACCATCCCCATGCCCATTCCATCAACCATACCCATGGCTTTGACGGGCTGGTTGTCGAGCACCATCGTAGTGCTGGAAGCTGTAGGCGTCAGCAAGGTCCCTACAGACCCACGAGATATCGTGAACATGCAAGTGCCAGCGCCTCATCCTCCACATGTGCTCGTTCTCGTCCTTGCACCCGTTGTGTTGGTCCCCATGCATGTGCCCGCACTGATCGTGCTCGTGCATGTGCGCGGCTGCACCCATCGTGCCCGTGCACATGCGCACGCCTGCACTCACCACGTCCGTGCCCGTGTGCAGGCCCACATCCATGGAGGCTCCCTCATCAGCATGGGATGACGCCGTCGACCACTTCCTTGCATCGCCGCTATTCAATGCCCCCGAGCCCGTACCCGTCTATCGTGTGACGATCAACTCTTTGATTGGGATTCCATAACATTCTGATCATGTTTGACAACTTGGACAAGGGCGCCCAGAGGAAGACGCCACCGACATAGGCTGCTGCCACCGCCATGGTGAGTTTCCTTTATATTGTATCTCGATCGTATGAATGTAAAGTCACAGTTTGAATGAATTTAATCTATTGTTTAATCAACTCAGTATTTATCTCTGAATGTACATAGTAATCAAAGTAAATAAAAAACATCAATGTTTTTTATGAATAAACACTTATCACAACCAATTCAGACTGAATACTCGTATTGAAATTGAGAGCTATGCTTCCTTCGCGAGTAAGCCAAGTGAAAATTGGGCGCGAACGGATTGGCGGATTGCGCCATCGCAAACGATTGTGTTTGATGACCCGTGTAGTTTGTCAATGGGTAACATTTTTTTTCAATTTGGTAAGATTTGCATTTGTCATATTGGGTAAATTTCCATTTTTCAAATGGGAAAGATTGGCATTCATCAACGCAGTAACATTGGCATTTGTCATCATTGTAACACTCACATTTGTCAAATTTTGTAGGAACAAAACCACCAGTACAGTGAAATTTTGCAAATGAAATTCAAAAAACATAGATTTCATTTATAAATTAAACAGTAGTTCTCTATATAAAATAGTTCAACTCGACAGTAGAACCGAACAAACTTCTCCCCAATTGTTGCCAACCACATACTGAAATAGCTAGTTCAACTATATATACTAGCTAATTTAAAGTACGCGGTATAGTTGAACCATATCTATAGTTAGATGAACTGACCAAAATAGCCCCTAAATACTATTATGGAAGATGCTTCGCACTACTTCTAGTAGCCTCTCCTCTGTCGAGCGCTCTCAGTAAGAGATTAAGTCAGAGGATGATACTGATGAGCCGACAGAGTCGACTCTATTGCCTGCAACGGCTTCCCTCCGCCACTACATATGTGCCTCCTTGGAGTGGCGGGACTCAGCGTAGATCTCCACATTCCACACCACCACTACAGCTTCTTGTGCGGCCATGCCGTTGGTGAGCTTTTTTGTGTGCATGACCTAGCTCTCCACCCCCTTCTCAAGGAAGTAGATGTAGCGCGCAAGGTCTCTGACACAAAAGCCCGACGATAGGCCTTCAGTGGCCTCCAAACCCCGCATTCGGTCTGCGGTGGTAGAGAGGGTGAAGGCCCCGACACCTAACGATGGGATCGCGACCAAGGCAGCCGCCGCTTGGGTTGTGGCCATCGGTGGGGAGGCGGACACGGCGGCCTCTGGAAGCAGCTGCCTTCAGACAGTGAAGGCGAAGCATGTGGTGGGTGGCAAGCGCACACCCACCAGGGAAGGCACGTGCACTACACGCTTCCGAGGACTACCGCGCCTACGAGATGAGGCCTCCCGGCTGGAGTTGTCCTCTTGCGGAGCGGTTGAGCAACGACGGCGGGCAGGTTCCATTGGTGATTGGGGGAGAATCAAACTAGATAAGCTACAGGAGGGACGGGCTGAAAGTTGTGTGGTGTCGTCCATGAGGTTTATTATAGCATGCGTGCAAGCATTGGGGATTTGGGGGATTTCGCCGAGCGAGGGGTGAAGCTTGCGTGTTACCCATGGGAACCTGTGCGGTGAGCACGATAACGGGATCGTGCATGGCCAAATGAAACGCATGTGTGGTGCCGAAGCATGCTCTGCAATCCTCAGGCGACAACTCGGTGACATGATGGGATGGAGGAGGAAGAAATAATGACTACACAAAAGATTAATAATGATAAATCATTTGTGTTTTTAACGATGTCGTTGTTTTCCGAGGAGGCTGACGGCTCACAACCGTTGTCCGGCTTGCATACGGCCAGTCCTTGCATGTTCAACTGATCTACGCTCGCGGTTGAGGTGCCACATTGCACTCTGTGTGCATCCATTCGCATGTGCTGCCGGTGTCCCTCAAGCCACCATGCAGTTACGTGCACCATAATGCAGAGCTTAGGTGTTGTGCAGACAGAGCAAATCACATATCATACGAGTAAACTAAGGGACACGTCGGTGATGTTTCCGTCAGTTGCTGGCAGTTATTCACCAGCAAACATTTTCCAACAACACATCCAACTAATTAGGAAGAATCGTGTCACACCCTATGATTGGTATCACATAGCTATGTTAATAAAGCTTAAAAATTTAAAGAAACCAAAAAAAATTGTGTGTCGATGTGATGCTTGAATGATTGCTACTGCTTGCTTGATTGAGTGTGTCCCTAATTCACAAAAACTCTCATAGTGATGTAAGTCTTCTCGTTGATCCAAAATCGTGCACAATGATCACGCCATGTCTATAGGACTCAAAACTATGTTTATACAAAATTATTTTTGCCAAAAGGCATTTACTAAATTTATGTTTTCAAAAACCCCTAAGTTGAGACTTGAACTACAAGTTCTTAAATTAGGGTAAATGTTTTACCGTAAATATTTTATTTGGAACCTATTATACATAAGAGTTCCCAAAACCACAAAATAAAAAATTTAAAGTTACTTTTATATTTTATTTAAAGGATTTTTCTTGAGGCCAGAAATGGTCTTTTATAGGGAAAATATGTTTTTCCATTTCAAAAATATTTGAGATAATTTAGGGAAACTCAGTGGACATATATTTTCGATATAAATGAGTTTCAGCAAATGGTCATGTTGAAAATATAGGATAAAGACCTCCAAAACCCTTTTTGGTTATTTGAAGTATTTGAAACATTTCTATAAGAAATATTTTCCAACAAATCCAAGAAAGTTCTAGCAAGTCACATATGATTATCTTGCCAAGTTTCATCTCTATCTAAATTGTTTTGGTTCACAAGAGTGCCCCAAAACCCTCTCTGTCTAGATCCAACTTTGAACAATGTTACATTGCCAAGTGTCACCAACTGAGCTTAGATTTGGTGTACATGTTCAAATCCCATAATGATGCTTCTACACCAAGTGGTGCATCAAGGAGAACAATGTAGCTTAGCGAGATCTATCCAAATATGTTTCTGTTGATTTCTAGGGTTTGCCAAAGTTGCATTGGCTACTTTCTCCTAATAAGCTCAAAATTTGTGAGCAAGTTCATTCAACCCTAAATATCACTCATCTTAAACCTCATATCAAGGAGAATTGTTTAGCTATCTCAAACCCATGTCAAACACCTTATGGTAAAAAATAGAAGCTACTATTTTCACCACTTTCACTATTCTCCTTGACCCCAACTTTTTACCACAACCTCAGCTGATACCCCTTACCTTCACCAAGAATCGCAAGTCAACTTATCAATTATTGGAGGGATAAAACCCCCATTTTTCTCACTGTTATACCAAGTCATCACCCTTCTCTCCCCTACCCTTTTACTTCTACCATTTACTTACCTCCTAAGACTCGTAGATCATCTCCAGAACCTCTAGGCACTAGCTGACACCACTGGCCACAACCAGAGCGTGTGATACATACCCTGGCTTGCCAAATGCATGCTTTGGAACATGCTACAGTGCCAACCCGCACACTTGTTAGAGAGGGCGTAAAGCTCAGTCACATCCTGCACCTTGTTTATGCTCAGTTCTTCGTGCATCCATTGATTGCGTACGTTCGTGTAGAACGCGGTAATCACTTTGGCAGGATGGCTATCGGGGATATTGTGTTGCATGTGTATGAACCTATGGATGTACTTGCAGAGGATTCTCCATCCCTCTAGGGAAGAACATGCAGATCGATGGGCTGCCCTGGGAGTTTCTGGCCCCTATGGTACGCGCCAATGAACTAGACGCACAAATCTGCCCACGAGGAATTAGATCCCTCTCACAAGTTCATTAGCCAACTAATCACATTGGGCTTGAGATCCAATGGGAAGTAGTTGGTGAACACTTTGTCATCGCTTCTCGTGGCGTGGTGCATGGCGATAGTATAGATGGTTGATAACCCACAAGTATAGGGGATCAGAACAGTTTTCGAGGGTAGAGTATTCAACCCAAATTTGTAGATAAGAAATTTGAGAGTACTACCAATTGAGTTGTCAATTCAATCACACCTGGAGATAGATACCTGTAGCAAATTGTTCAGTAGCACAGTAATATGATAGTTTGATATTACTCGTAAAAGTAGCAGTAATAGTTTTGTAGCAAGTGCAACAGTAACAACAACAGTAGTAACTTAGCAAGAGCAATAAGTGGAAAACTCGTAGGCACTGTATCGGTGTATCCGCTGGATGATATTCATCATATAATAGTAATAGCCTAGGGTGACACGGAACTAGCTCAAGTTCGTCAATGTAATGTTGGCATGTATTCTGTAAATAGTCATACGTGCTTATGGAAAAGAACTTGCATGGCATCTTTTGTCCTACCCTCCCGGGGGAGCGGGGTCCATAAGGAAACTAAGGTATATTAAGGCCTATTATTAATAAAGAACCGGAACAAAACATTAACACATGGTGAATACATGAACTCCTCAAACTACGGTCATCACCAGAAAGTATATCCCAAATATTGTCCCTATGGGGTTTACGAATCATAACTCGTAATATGTGCATAAGACTAGGCAAGATCGGATCAAGAACATAGATATAATGATGATAACAGAACTGTTCAGATCTGAAATCATGGCATTCGGGCCCTAGTGACAAGCATTAAGCATGGCAAAGGCATAGCAACATCAATCTTAGAACATAGTGGATACTAGGGATCAAGCCCTAAAACAACTAACTTGATTACATGATGAATCTTCAGCCAACTCCTCAGCGACCAGCAAGCCTATGAAGGAATTACTCACTCATGGTGGGGAGCATCATGTAATTGGCGATGAAGGAGGGTTGATGATGATGAAGACCGAAGTTTACCCTCTCAGGAGTGCCAAACGGACTCCAGATCTGGCCTCCCGGTGAGGAACATGAGGTGGCGGCGGCTCCGTATCGTGAAACGTGATGAAACTGTCTCCTTAATTTTTTTCCTCCAAAAATGGGATTTTATTGCACTGGAACTAAGGTCGGGGTTGATAAGGTGAGCACCACCCATCAGGCAGTGCCAGGGGGCTGGCGCGCCCTGGTGGGTGTTGCCCAGCCTGGCCCCCTTCACTGGTGGTTTTTGGCTCCAATTTCCTCAAATATTCTGAAATAATTCTCCAAAAAGTTTTGTTTCATTCTGAGAACTTTTATTTCTGCACAAAAATAACACCATGGTAGTTCTGCTAAAAACATCATTAGTCCAGGTTAGTTTCATTCAAATCATGTAAATTAGAGTCCAACCACGAACATAAGCATTAAGAAAAGTAGATACAATGGAGACGTATATAATCCCCCAAGCTTAAACCCTTGCTTGTCGTCAAACAATTCAGTTGAAAAACTAAAAGTGAAAAAGAAAAACTTTTACGAACTCTTTTGTTCTTGGTTACATACATATGCTTAAGTAGCACCCAGGTTTTCAGCAGAGATTATGACTAACCATGTCAACAATAACTCTTAAGGATTACATTAACTCATATGAATGACACACTCAACTAGCGAGCAATAATAAAATATCTCAAGTGCAATTTTTTTTCAAAACAATCGTGATATAATATGACAATAGTGGTATCTCACTAGCCCTTTCCGAGACCGAAAAATATAAATGCAAAGCACCTCCAAAGTTCAAGTAGCGACTAAACATTGTAATTCATGGTAGAAAAGTTCCAGTCATGATGCATCCAACATTCACTATACACAATGCATGAGGATGACAATAGCGCTTTCAGATCTGGCGCTTATTTGACAAGATGACGACTCAACATAAAAGTAATTAGATAATCCCTTCGCAGAGGGAAGCATGGATTTGCAGAGGTGCTAGAGCTCAAGGCTTAAATAAGAGATAGGTATAATTTTGGGAGGTACACCCTGCCTGTCAATGTTAAGACCTAGAGCTATCAATATCTTCCATGTCAAACAAATTAGCGGCGGTTCCCAAGCTGTAAAAGTAAATGTTTACTCCCTATCCACCAAAAAACACACTCCACAGCGAGACGAATCCATGGGTACCGTCGAAGCCAACAACATTCCTGGAGGAGTTTTGTTTAATTATGTGCATTTCTTTTGATTTCGGGACTGGGAATCCCTATTACCGCCCCTGTCGTGCAAGGACGAGTGAATAAACACTCATCATGAGAATAATCCGCTTAACATGGAAGATACTGACCACCCCCTGTCACTCCATGAGCGGTCCAGGCACACAAAACAGATGTTTATTTGAAATTTAAGAGGTGGCACATGCAAATTTACTTGGAATGACAGGGTAATACCATATATAGGTAGATATAGTGGACTCATCTGGAATAAATTTGGTTGAAGGATTTTGATGCACAAGCAGTATTATCGCTTAGTACAGGTGAAGGCTACCAAATAGATTGAGAAGCGGCCAACTAGAGAGCGAAGACGGTCATAAACATGCATTATGAAGAATGAACATTGAATGCTATCATGAGTAGGATATGGACACCATGAAAATAAATATCATGAAGGCTATGTTGGTTTTGATTCAACTACATGCGTGAACATGTGCCAAGTCAAGCCACCTAAAACATTTAGAGGACGATACCATATCATCATACTACATCACAACCATTTTAATGCATGTTGACATCTAAGATAAATCATTATCCACTCCTAGCTACTTGAGCATGGAATGAGAAACTATCATCTCTAATTGTCATTGCAAGCATATTTGATCATAGGTTTTTTTATTTTTGAGCCCCTGGTTCGTTAGTTGTACTCACTCATCCCCATGCTCTTAACTTTTGCTCTCTTTTCCCCACTCCCTTGCCCGAAACCCTCTGAGCAGGTTACAATGGACGTTGCCCTCGGGTCAATGCCTTTGACCATTAACTCTGACGAGTGGGGCCGCTCCCGCACATGCAACAGACCGTGGCCGTGAGGTAGCAAATTTCCATGGGACATGCCCAAAACGTCCCATCGTATAAAGAGGGGGAACCACCTCCCGGTGCCCCTACCATTCCCCCCCCCCCAAATGCGCTCCTTGTCGCATCGTCTTCCTCTCCCCCACCATGTCGTCTCGCTTTCCTCAATTGCCTCCACCGCACCGTCTCTCTCTCCCCCACCGCATCGTCTTCCTCACCTTCATCGCCTCCATCTGTCCGATGGCAGACGCTCGTGGTGATGTCGGAGCAGTAGCCGAAGATCTAGTAGTGGAGCTGCAGGGTGCGATGATCGTGGATGAAGTGAAGGACGTGGCGGCGTCCATGGCGGTGCATGGAAACTCACAACCGTTGTGGATGTGGAGAAGGAGGTGGCAGGCTCTGCCTCAGCGTTGCCGAAGCTGAAGGTGACGGCGTCGAGCGATGCAGTCCATCCCGATGTGCAGCCTGGCAAGGAGCAGGAGGTACTTGCACTTGCTTGTTACTTCCAATATTTAGCATGTAGAGTTAGTTGCATTGGTTAGATTGTGATTCGTACGGTAGTACAGATGGTTAGAGTAGTTGGTTTGACGGATGGGTCGGGGTTTTCCGTATGAGGGGATTGGGGTTTTTGTACTAGGTTTTTTGGATTACATTCTTTGCAAAAATGCTAGATAGATCTGTATGAGAGATAGGGATCTATGTGATTCAAATCTACACAGATGTATGCTTATTAGATTTATTTTTAATGCTACACAGATTGGGGGTTTTAATGCTACATACATGTATGCTTATTAGATTGGGTCCCTATTAGATTTGTTTTTGTATGCTATGTAGATTGGGGTTTTGAATGTCATATGCCCAAATGGAATCCATTGATTAAGAAGTTATTTGATTCATTAGTATATAAATTTTTCCACAATATGTAGTTATATTTTCTCTATTGTTCAATGTGTGTGCATGACAATGGAAAATGCAAATAGGATCATAGTATATTAGCCCTATGATCAATGTGTCATGTGTGCATATCTAAATTTTCAATTGGCTTCTGTATTTACTAGTGATGAATGTAATTGTATATTCAGTAGGATGATGGTTGGGGGAAAAAGAGGAAGTTGGACCTTACTGGGTTCAAGGACCCGTACGATCCAGGGTATAGTGACGACGAAGAGTATGAGGTAAGCCTACTTGACATTTAGATTGTTCATTTAGTTCCTTTGACATGGTGTATATGAATCTATAATGTATTAATGTAATTCCTTCGTGTGTGCAGTATGTCTCTAGAGAAGATGTGGATGTGGACGATGGCAACTTTGTGTCCTTCAAAGCGAAGGAAGAGGAGAAGATCGGGGCCAAGGTAGATGATTACTACTACAAAAGCAAGACCAACACTTGGAACTTCCCCTACTGCACCACCAAGCCAAAGCCAAAGTCTAGCCACTTCGTTCACCTTATAGGTCATGGATAAGATGTAGCCATCCATGACAAGGACCAAAAGATCAGGGGGCAGCATGGTGCTGTCACGGAAGTCTTGACTCCCCTTCCCAAGTGATGTGATGATGTGATGATGTGTTTTACTTACTTTTGGTTGTTTGGTGAACTTTGTGTGTGAACTATCTATGGATGGTATGGTACTATGATGGTATGGCTATATATATTGGGTATTTGTGTGTTTTTAAATTTGTCTGGCATGATTTGTTTCAGTGTTTATTTTCTGAGTTTAGGTGCTGCAATGATCACACATGATGTTTCAGTGTTGCTTCACTGATTAGACATGCTGCAAAGAATAAGAGAAAAGAGCAAATAGTCCATCATTTTATTAAATATTCCAGTAACAGAGCAAAAAAACAACATTTGAATGAAGATGCAATGATTTATTGTAATAAAGGAGTATTATCCTAATTATTTGTCTCATGTTTATTAATCGAATGCATGCTTTTTCCCACCATGTCTCATTATCCGATGTTTTGAACTGACATTCGACAGGATAGTATAAATTAAAAAATGCAAAAAAATAAAACCTTGGTAACCTAGCTATGTTTGTGTAGGAGATCATGTGTGCAAAATTTGAGGTGATTTAGAGGAGGTCAAAGAAATTTGAATTTTAGAAATGTGCTCCAAATAAGCTCGGAGGCTAGGGTAAACAAATCCCATTTGTAATCAAGTTTTTTTGGACCTACTCTAAATGAGCCAAATATTTTTATTAACAACTATTCAATCTATATAGTGTAGATTCGAAGTCTCTCTATTTTTTGAATTAATCTTCATATTTTTACATTTTCTTTTGAAAAATACGCTTTAATACAAAAACTATTAAAAACACGTCTAAAATATGAAAAACGGAAAACTAAGTTCAGATCCTTCTTATTCACTTTGAAATAAAGCTTTGGTGATTTTTTGATTTTTTTTAATTTTTTCAAAAATAGAAGGTAACCGTACCTCCTGTCCTTGAACTCTATGAAATGTTGTACGTGATAGCTCATATGTGTTAAGGTTTTTTCATGAAAATGACCATAGACCAAGTTTATGATTTTTGGTTGGTAGCATACCACATAAGACAACATTTTCTACAGGTTTTATATCTTTTTGATTTTTTTAAATTAATGGTGCTCATTTGACCTCGATGGTGCCAGCTAGGTTTTCTTTTTTGAAAATGTCTCTATACCAAGTTTAGTATTTTTCCTCGTAAGTGTGACTTATAGAACGACGAACGGTAAAGGTTTCATATTTTTTTGATTTTTTAAAATTAGATATGCTTAGTCAAAGTCTTGGAAACCCCATTGACCTGCTCAAAACCCTCTAAACCCCACTGGGTTTCGCCTAACCCTAGCTCCAAACGTCAGTCATGCGATCATACCCTAGCGCTAAGCGACAGCCCTCAGATGTGGTCTTCTAGAAGGAATTCGGTGGGCAGGCTGTTTGCAGGCTCCGCGTCGTTGGATCACATGGACGGCTCCGCATCGTTGGATCGTGGGGCGATCCGCGAGAGGCAATTTCTATTGGTTGTGCTCAGCTGCTCGCCCACCATTGACTCTGCGAAAAAAACATAGTTATTGGGCCCAAAAGGAAACCAAGATCTCGTTGGGCAGTCGAATAGCGTCGTTTTTTGCATCGTTTGCTCTGTTTTTAGTGAATGTGTTGGCTTTGTTTTTTTGCATCGTTTGAAATTACACAACAATTGACATTGCCTAGAAAATTTAGTTCTTTTTGTTCAATACCAATGCAAAATGACCAAATTTATAAGGGACAAATTTATTTTTATCATGCAATTTGACTCCATTATTACCACGGCGAAATAACACGTAGCACTACGGCTATTTAAGCCACCTTTTGCCTGTGCCATCCCTCATCCATCTCCTATCCTCTACCATCTACCCTTCTTTCTCTTCAACCCCTTCTCCTTCTTCTGCACATCCCTCAGCCATGCAGTACACCGGACCAACCTACCGCTTCCCACCCACCGTGCCGGAGAGGCTCTACCCTACCGGCGTGTACGTTGAGCGCACACTACGTGTGTGGGTGATATCAAGGTGGAGGACCGCAAGGAACTTCACCGACTTCTTCCTTGCATCTGGCTACCGCAACCTCCCGCAGGGATCTCCAACGATGTTCTGTGTCGAGGAGGCTATCCAAAATGGTTTGGTGGTTGCTCTCCTTGCCCACTTCACCAACACATTCGACGCCTTCTACCTCCTCGTCCGGGTGTTTTGGTGTGGATGCAAGTTCATCGCTTTCACCACTCACAACATGTTCACGAAGTACACCAACATCTTCCCCACCGTGCCGTGCATGCACACTCTTCCGTACCCCATAGACAATGCCCCGGAGGAGTAGTGAAGGGCGCCCGAAGGAGGAGCGAGGTGGAGAAGGCAGCGACTAGGGTTCTAAACCCTCTATCTATTCTTTCTTTTTTGAATCTATGTTATGTTAATTAAGTTCTAATTGAACTATGGAGATGCTTTGGGCTTGTTGGCCCTTTTATTAAGTTCTATTATTAAGTTTTCTCTCTATTCTATTATTAAGTTCTTGCTAGTTTGAACTATGTGATCATGCTATGGGCTTGTTGGCCCTATCTACATATTTGCTGATTGTTTTCTTAGAGAGCTCACTTTGTTAGTAAACACCTAGTGCATGCAGCCACAATGAACCATTCTCTTTTTTTACACAACCACAAATATGTAGCCACCTAGCTAGTGCATGCAGCCACAATAATATAAAACATATTGTTCAATTTATTTGTTGTAGCAAAACGGGTGTAGGTGCGAGTGGATCGAAAAGGCTGAAACTGGTCGTAAAAAAGCGATGCTCTAAATCGAGGAGACAAGCATGCGAGAATAGAGGAACGAGTGGCAGCGACCGTCATTGCATCTGTGGCGGCTGGTGTGCACGAAAGCGGCTCAGTTAGTGCATCGTGGCGGCACGCATTGGCGCATGCAGGCTCGGTCGATGCATCGTAGCGGAGCTCATTGACCCATGCAGGCAGGCTTGCTGGGTGCATGCATAGTAGGCTTCTGTCGTGGTGGCATGCACAGGTGTTTAATGCAAGGGATGGCCCAACGAAACCATGACCCAACGGTCGAAAAGCGACACTCCCCAACACGGACCCACTTGTCAGGTCCAACGGGCGACACAGTCCAGCACGGCCCCACTCATCAGAGTTAATGTCAAGCCATTGACCCAACGACAACGTCCGTTCTGACCTCTTTTGAGGGTTTCTGGCAAGGGAGTGGGGAAAACTAAGCAAAATTTAAGATTGAAGGGATGAATGAGTAGAGCTAAGGAACTAGAGGAACAGATGTAAAAAAACCTTGATCATAATATGTTGAATCATGGATACTAGGTTAAACATATTTAGAAAAACAAAAACAAGTTGAGTTCATGCCCACTTCTCTCTGCCACAGTCGATTCATCAAATAATGTCATTATTTCCTTTCACTTGGACGATCGAATGATATGAAAATTTTGATAGTGCAAGAGTGCCATGGACTAAGATGGAATCTGTAAACATTTTATTCAAGAGGAGAAGACAAATTAATATAGGCTCTTCGTTAGATCAACAGTAATGCATATCAGAGCAACTCAACACTTTCATCGTGGTCTTCTCCTTGGTATGACTCAATAAAAAGGAAGAGAATTTCAGAGAAACACACCAAAATATTTTTGGAGTCTTTATTTTTTCGTGAATAAAGCAAATAAAAGAAGGAGAAACAAAAACGAGAAAAACTATTTACACAGGAGAACTCCCAACAAGCAAAAGAAGGAATTAGAAATCTTTTTGGCTTTTATTCTAATACTACAACTAACTAAACTAAAAAAAGAAAAGAAACAAGAAAGATTTTTGGATTTTGTTAATGGTTTTCAAATACACAAGAAGAAAGCAAGAAAATAAATCTAACGTGGATAATACAATGAAAAAGTGTGAACACCGACGACTGGAATGAAATGCGTGAGCATGAATATAATGTCGGTGGAAATACGTACTCCCTCGAGATTAGGATTTTGGCCTAGCTTGGTAATCACCATCCGTAGCCCGGATAATAGTCTGAGTGATAGCCTATCGAGGCTCTTGGTGTAACCACATCATCCCTTCTGGCAGCTTCAATCTCCGCATTGTACGTGCGGGCATCACTCTCAAGGACATAGTACCTTTCCTTCATGTGATAATAAAAGAGAGCAGGAGCAGGCAATATGATAGGCACAATGGGATCGTTATCGAACCTAAGGTTGTAAGTATAGTTATTGACTATGCCCTTATGGAATCTATGGTGTTTCATGGCATCAAAGTCTAAGTACTAGTTAGGTAAGATAGGATCATTACGCCAAGGGGATACTCCCAACCACGTAGCTAGGCGGGAGGCATAAATCACACCATATAAATTACCATTAGCAGCGTTGAGATTTAGCCTCCGTTTAAACATTGATCCTTAATTGTAGCTTTTAATTCCCGTTACAACAATGTGTATACGACTCAAATCATGGCCACACAGTGTGCTACAATCCTGCTTGCCAACAATGCATTTGCCATTAACGAGTGCTAAGTACTGTATAGATGGAAAATGGATGCTTTTTATTCTGCCTTGTGTCACTCCTCTGATTACACCGTAACAAAGGTTACTCAAAAATGACCCATACTCGGATTTTGGTGGTTCGTCTAGCGAACCCCAATATGGAATTTTGTACGCATTACAGAACGCGTCTAAAGGCATGGTGAAGGCATTATTATAGAGACTAAAAGAAACTCTAGAGTCACATGGGAAATATTTAAATTTCTTAGTAAATGTCTCAATGAGAGTGAGGTGTTGAGTACACTTATCTTCAATGATGGGAGCTCGATCGGCGTTGTGAACATACTCCTCAAATTCTTCCTTAATACGTGCACCTTCCATGAAGGTATTACACAGCCAAAGGCATGATTTGGTTTCGGCGTCCCTCATCGAGCTTGCACTTTGCTCAACATAAGATTGTCATACAGAGCTTTCACTTGATGATAACCCCGAGGATATTCTCCTCTAAGAACTCCTAAAGAATTACATTTTTATTTGCGAACAAATTCTGAAAAAAATTGTGACAAATTTTGTTAACAAAACTTAATAAGATTGACAGCAACTACTCCTAAGGATGCATACAGGCCATATCAAGCATTCAAACTACTTAGAACTAAGAATTCAACACGCAAGCTCATCTACAGCAGCACCAAGAGTAACTAATTGTTCGTAAAATAAACCACTAAATCAAAAACTAATTGGAGCAATGGGGGAGTTACATACCAAGAAACAATCCCCTACAACAGTTTCAGAAATGGAGCTTCATGCAAAGAGATCGAAATCCACAAGTTTGTGAGCAACACCACGAGAGAGAGAGAGAGAGAGAGTTGTGATGATTTTTTTTCAGGAGGTAGGAGATGACATGGGATAAGGGATTAAGTGAGGGGACCCACGTAGGGTCCATCACCCACCAGAGCGTGCCTGGGGTGGCTGGCGTGCCCTGGTGTCTTATGGGCACCAGTTGCACCCCCTCTGATGTTATTTTTACCAAAAATTCAGAGAGAGAAAAGCATGTTAAATTTTCGGGACATTTTGAGGACTTTTATTTTTGGGTCATGTTTCATTATCCGGAGAAATTAGAAAACAAGATAAACATGGCATTTTATTTTATTTAATTAAAAAATAGAAAACAAAAGGTAGGCACATAGATTTGTGTCTACTAAATTCATCAACTTCATACCTCTCAAAAATTATCCATTAATAAGGTTGATCAAGTCTTATTAATGACCACATTCGATTAGCATGAAACCGAAGAACTTCCATAAAACACTAAGTTACCTCAACGGGGATATACATATCCCCAACTATAATTATATCATATTTGTTTTTGGCAATAGGCAGAGTAAGATGAAAGCTTCCAATAGTGAGTGTTGGAGATATCACAATAACATTTACATCATTCACTTTGAATTGCTTCTTGGGAAAGTGTACCATTTGCTCATTACCATTGATATTGAAAGTGACTTTGCTTTTATTGCAATCAATAACAGCCCTGTAGTATTGAAAAAGTGGCAACCAAGGATAATCGACATGTTGTCGTCCTCGGGCATCTCAAGAATAACAATGTTCGTTAAGATAGTAACATTTGCAACAATAACGGGCACATCCTCACAAATACCGATAGGTATGGTAGTTGATATGTTAGCCATTTGCAAAGATATCTTAGTAGGTGTGAGTTTATTCAAGTCAAACCTTTTGTATAAAGAGAAAGGCATAACACTAACACCATCTCCCAAATCACACAAAATAGTTTTGACATAACTTCTTTTAATGGAGCAAGGTATAGTTGGTATTCCACGATCTCCAAGTTTTTTACGTATTCCATCCTTAAAAGAATAATTAGAAAGCATGGTGGAGATTTAAACCTCAGGTATCTTTCTTTTATTAGTGATGATGTATTTCATGTATTTAGCATAAGGATGCATCTTTAAGATATAGGTTAAGAGGGTACGCAACAAGACTGGCCTAATCATTTTAGCAAAGCGTTCAAATACTTCATCATGCTTTTTCTTACATGGTTTAGGCAGAAAAGGCATGGGTTTCTGAACCCATGGCTCTCTTTCTTTGCCATGTTTTCTAGCCACAAAGTCTTTTTTACCATATCTTTTGTTTTTAGGTTGTGGGTTATCAAGATCAACAGCAGGTTCTATTTCTACATCATTAGTATCTGGTTCTTAATCATTACTCGGTTGAGTATCCTCATGAACATCACTATCATTATCATTATCACTAGGTGGATGTTCATTACCAGATTGAGTTCCAACATCAGAAATAGAAACATCATTATTATCACGAGGTTTTTCTATCTCAGGTTCACTGGAAGCACGCAAAGTACTATCATTTTTCTTTTCCTTTTTCTTCTTAGAGGGACTAGGTGTATTAGCATTAATTCCTTGAGATTCTTATCAAAAAAAATTAGGATGACCTTCAGGATAAAGAGGTTCTTGGGTGATTCTACCTCCTCTATTTACTACTCTAATTATTCATTTCATCAAGCAATTCTTTTTGAGATTTAGGAACTTGTTCTAACTGAGTTTGAACCATAGAGGAATGTTTTCCTACACCTCTAACATCATCACTGATTCTAAATAACAAGTCACTCAAGCGGGCAATCATATCAGAATCATATTTTAATTGCTTCAGAACATTTGCATTGAAGTCATCTTGCTTCCTAATGTAGTTATCAAACTCATATAAGTATTGACTAGGATGTGTATTGTAAGGAATGTCACCTTCATCAAACTTTAATAAAGAATTTACCTCTATCGCATGTGGAGGTGGTGGTGTGTGAAGGTCATGTATTTCTTCAATAGGTGGTAAATTCTTAACATCCTCAGCTTTAATACCTTTTTCCTTCATACATTTCTTTGCCTCTTGCATATCTTCATGACTGAGAAATAACATAACCCTATACTTCGGAGAGGGTTCAAGTGGTGGTTCAGGGAGAGTCCAATCATCATATTTTTTCAATATATTATTCAATAGTTATTCAGCTTGTTCAACAGTTCATTCCGTGAAAACACAACCAACAGAACTATCTAGGAAGTCCCTAGAAGCATCAGTTAGTCCATTATAGAAAATATCAAGTATTTGATTTTTCTTAAGTGGGTGATCAGGAAAAGCATTAAGCAATTGGAGTAGCCTCCCCCAAGCTTGTGGGAGACTCTCTTCTTCAATTTGCACAAAGTTTAGTATTTCCTGTAAGGCAGCTTGTTGCTTATGAGCGGGAAAATATTTTTCAGAGAAGTACTAAATCATATCCTGGGGACTACGCACACAACTAGGAGCAAGAGTATTGTACCATATCTTAGCATCACCCTTTAATGAGAATGGAAATAGTTTGAGAATATAATAGTAGCGGATCTTGTCATCATGAGCAAATAGGGTGGCTATATCATTCAGCTTAGTAAGATGTGCTACCACATTTTCAGTTTCATAGCCATGAAAAGGATCAGATTCAACCAAAGTAATTAACTC
This sequence comes from Hordeum marinum, assembly GCA_022496015.1. Classification (NCBI taxonomy): domain Eukaryota; kingdom Viridiplantae; phylum Streptophyta; class Magnoliopsida; order Poales; family Poaceae; genus Hordeum; species Hordeum marinum. The sequence goes on from CM039675.1 coordinate 184,804,529, forward strand.
TGGGTCGACAGAGAATTCATAATCCTTATCGGTAACAAAGATAGGTGAAGTAGGAAACTTAGGCTCACATTTCATTTTAGCATTCAAAGGTTTTTCTTTATACTTGCATCGTAGTTTCTTAATTATCAGTTATCTTAGGCATTTCCAATCTAGCAGAGTGTAGCGACCCGACTCAAAACGAGTCAAGCCTCTGTGTTTTCTGTGCCGTCCCTGGATCAGTATGCTGGCACACACAGTACATCAATGTATATATCAAAGTGCAATCACATGTAATTAACGTAAAACTGATATATACCTTAAAATAGCTGCGGATACAGTCAACGGGAGTGGAGTTCCAATAACACCAACGGCAAGTTGAGTGCGGACCGTAACCCTGAATCGTACTCTTACCCGTCGTAGAAGAGTATCTGCAACATAAGACGTTGCAGCCGTGTAGGTCAGTACATTGAATGTACCGGCAAGATCACCATAGTAGAACAGAAGAATAAAGACTATTCTATATGCAAAGGCTTTGTGGCTCTGTGTCTGAGTTTTTGCGTAAAAGCTGATTTTATTTTCCCTACAACAAAGGAATATCAGGAATTTTCACTACGGAGTTACCTATCATGACATGGTTCCGCCAACCAATGTCTCAAATGCCCACAAGTATCATTAAGTTGCCCACAATTAGTTATTAGTCCAGTGTTGAGAGTTCAGAGATAGATCCAAGTCTAGAAGCTCAAATTGTCCGTAACCGGGGACACGGCTAATCGATTAGGTTTAACTCTGCAGAGTGTTGTGTACTTTACCCACAAGATTCTTTCCCTCCTGGTAACTCCTCGCACTGCCTGGTGTTTGAGAACAGGATGAAAGAAACATGGTCTTTCAGAGTGCTTCCCTGACTGTCCGGCAGTGCCCATCCAATCCTAACGTCGACTACATCTCGTAGCACTGCCCAGCAGAGTCACAACAAAGATCAACCAAGCCAGAGCCCATAATGACTTGTGGCTACACAGGTAAGCTTCCGGGCATGAAGTATTCATCCTTCTCTTTGAGTCTGGGTGAAGCTTTCCGCAAGATGTCATGGCGCTTCTCCATGCATCCCGGCCATCCACTGGTTTCTCCAGGGATGCCCAATCAACCATCCTTCACCCAGTAGTGTGTATTGAAAACTTGTCTTCTCGAGTCTTGAAGTCTTGAGGACTTGAAGATGCAGGACTTGAAGATGTATTCATGAAGTCGTAGTTTTGATGTGGAGTCCTTCTTCACACCACTCACGATCACTCATACCAGACCCCGTCTACTTTAGCATAGCATTGCACTAACTAGCGTTCCCGGGGCTTTAGTAACAAGTGGTGGGTTCCTACCTCATGCATTCTACTCAACTACAACAATTTCAATAACACTACAGGAGGGATGTGCTGAATGATGTCACTACATGCAATAAAACATAGGTATGAAATAGATGGTCAAGGTGAACTTGCATGTACTGTTGATGAAGATAAAGATCGCTCTCAGAAATAACTTGATAGACTATTCGTTACTCTCCGATGAAAATCTATAACAAACATTGCATTCATAAGCAAACACTTCTAACAAGCAATACTAACAATCAAAAGGTAACACAAGGAACAAAAACAACAAGGTTGATGAAGGAAATACTTAAGACAAAAGTTAAAATCAAGAAAATTACATCAACACAACTAAGGTGATGATGAAGGAAATACTTAAGACAAAATCAACAAAGTTTTTCATAAAAGCAACTAAGGTAATTTTCACCTATAAACAATTATTTTCAAATAGTAACAAAACAATAACAAAGTAAAATACAACAAAAGGATTTTAGTAAATATTTTACTAGCAAAAAGATTCATATAAAAATTTATTTTTAAACTCAAGTTATTCAGAAAACAAAATTTAAATCAAATCTGTTCAAATTCAAATTTAAATATTCTAACATAGTCAAATTTGGTATTCACAGAAACTATATGAAATTTTTGATCTAATGCAAAAGAAATCAATTAAAAACATTAAGTAGTTTAAAAGATATAAAGAAAATAAAATCAGAACTTTCTCTGTTTTCTAAAACAAAACAGAAAAAGAGAAAACTAAACTAACGGTCAGGGGGGTGACGTGGCGTTCTCTGGTTGGTCTAAGTGTGCGTGTGCTAGGGAGTTTCGGGCGGGCGACCGGAATATAACGCGTACCGGTTCGAGCAAATAAACAGATCTAATCGGGGACGTGGGATTTAGATCGAACGGAGGGGGAGAGGGGTGCGGTGCTCACAGTGAGATGGTCGCCGGCGGGGGCTTCTCCGGCTAGTCCGAAATGTCGAGGTTGTCGGGTACGGCGCTCTAGTGACCCTCCGGCGATGGCAAAGGCACCACTCGATGCGGGTGAAGACGGCGATGAGATAGGTGGCTTCAGTGGGGCGAGGGGGTGACGGAGTCGACGGTGGTGAGCTCGGAGGCGGAGCCATCCTTCGGTGGTCGTCGGGGAGATAGTTCCCGTGGGTGTGGAGCACGGGTGAGAGGGTGGGGAGGTGCGAGCGAGTGAGAGAGTAAGGTTGGTGGGCTTTGGGAGGGTGCGGGGAAGGCAGGGGAAGCAGCACGTCGAAAATGGCGCGGTGGCTACCGGTTGTCTCCGGCGAGCTATTCCGGCGAGGAGAGGGGCTTGGACGAGAGGGAAACTAGGGGAATGAGTAGAGGAGAGGCAGGGGTACTTATAGGGGCGCGCGGGTGGTCGGGGAATAAAGGAGGGAGGGGGTCCGCGGCGAGGGGATCCGGCGACGGTGTCGGGCGCATGGGAGGAGGGTGATGACCGGCGACGGTTTTGGTCGGGCGCGTGGGGCCAGGGTGTCAGCGAGAGAGAGAGAGGGCGAGCGTAGTCAGCGGGCGACCGACCGGTAACGGTCTCGGCATTTAATGTCGTTGGGCCGGCCGGTTTTATTATAAACCGTTACCGTTTTCTATTTATGATTTTACCAGAGCCATAAAACTTGTTCAATGCATTCTAATAAATTCCAAATATAGTCAAATTGTATATCAAAATTAACAGAATAATAAATTCCATTTAATGGACATTTTTATTCTGGCATTTGAATACTTTGGAAAAAATATTATTTTCAGAAATTGCCCTTTTGCTTTTAAATCCCTTTGCAAATATTTTTCAGAATAACCCCTGGTTTTTATTATTCAAATAAATCACCAAGAAGTCCCTGGTGTGGAGTGTCATGTTACTCCTCTCAAATTTTTGTCAGGGGTTTGAATACTTTGAAAATTGGAATAGGAACCAAATATGAAATGATTCCAAAAGAAAATCCAGAGATTTTCACATTCACTATTCAAAGATTTATTTTAAACTTCCAACTCATATTTCATATAATTTGAAGAAGTCATTTTATCTTCTCTCATGAAAATCATTGAGTTGCATAAAGTTTTCTGAATTTGAAATATTTTTAAAATGAAATTCAAATTCTTTTCAAATCCCTTTTCATTTCTTTAAATGGAAGAAGTCATGTCATCTTCACTCTAGGGTTTTGTGATGAAATGAATTTGAATTCTTGGTGAGAAAAATGCAAAGTGAAAGTTTGGGAAAGTTATTTCATTTCCTCTCATTAAACTTTCAAAAGTTTCAAATTTTCACTCAATTTCAATCACTCAAGCAAACAAAACAATCATTCTAATAATTATTATAACATTCCAAAATTTGGGATGTTACACAGAGCTAGGCCTAATAGGTGTTTCATAATTATTAGTTTCAAAGATCTCATCAGTTCCAGCAGTTTCAATGATTACATTGTCTCTAGCTCTAGCAATTTGTTCATAACGGAATTCACCTACTGGCACATTATCATCAAGCATGGTACTAGTATGATGATCAACATCATTCATAGTAGAAGTAACATCATCAATATCAGGATTAATAGCATGTGGTGGTGTTGCAAACTTACTCATAAAGAAGGTGAATCATGTGCAGATTTAGATGGCAATTCCTTACCTCCCCTCGTCGTAGAGGGAAAAATCTTGGCTTTAGTATCCTTCAGATTCTTCATACTGATCAACTGATATAAATCCCAAGTGACTCAACAAATATAGATATGCTCCACGGCAACGGTGCCAGAAAAAGGTCTTGATAACCCACAAGTATAGGGGGTCACAATAGTTTTTTAGGGTAGAGTATTCAAGACAAATTTATAGATTCGACACAAGGGGATCCAAAGATTATTTGAGAGTATTAGAAGTTGAGTTGTCAGATCAACCACACCTGGAGATAGATATCTGTAGCAAAGTGATCAGTAGCACAGTAATATGATAGTGATAGTAGTGGTAAACATAGCAGTAATAGTTTTGTCGCAAGTGTAACAGTAACAGCAGGAGTTGTAACTTAGCAAGAGAAATAAGTGGAAAACTCGTAGGCACTGGATCGGTGTATTGGTTGGATGATATTCATCATATAACAATCATAACCTAGGGCAACACAGAACTAGCTCCAGTTCGTCAATGTAATGTAGGCATGTATTCCGTAAATAGTCATACGTGCTTATGGAAAAGAATTTGCATGACATCTTTTGTCCTACCCTCCCGTGATAGTAGGGTCCATAAGGAAATTAAGGGATATTAAGGCCTCCTTTTAATAGGGAACCGGAACAAAGCATTAACATATGGCGAATACATGAACTCCTCAAACTACGGTAATCACCGGAAAATATCCCAAATATTGGCACTATGGGGTTTACGGATCATAACACGTAATAGGTGCATATGACTAGGCAAGATCGGATCAAGAACATAGATATAATGATGATAACATAAACAGTTTAGATCTGATATCATGGCACTCAGGCCCTAGTGACAAGCATTAAGCATGGCAAAGTCATATCAACATCAATCTTAGAACATAGTGGATACTAGGGATCAAGCCCTAACAAAACTAACTTGATTACATGATGAATCTCATCCAACTCTTCACCGACCAGCAAGCCTATGAAGTAATTACTCTCTCCCGGTGGGGAGCATCATGGAATTAGCGATGAAGGTGGGTTGATGACGAAGACCAAAGATTCCCCTCTCCGGAGCCCCAAACGGACTCCAAATCTGGCTTCCCGATAAAGAAAAGGAGGTGGCGGTGGCCTCATATCGTCAAACGCGATGAATATTTCTCCTTGATTTTTTCCTCCAAAAATAGGATTTTATAGCGCTGGAATAAGGGTCGGGGGCACGAGGTGAGCACCACCCACTAGGCCGTGCCAGGGGAGTTGGCATGCCCTGGTGGGTATTGCCCAGCCTGGCCCCCTTCTCTGGTGGTTTTTGGCTCCAATATTCCTCAAATATTCTTTAATAATTATCCAAACAGTTTTGTTCCATTTCGGGAACTTTTATTTCTGCACAAAAACAACACCATGGTAGTTCTGTTGAAAACATCGTTAGTCCGGGTTAGTTTCATTCAAATCACAAAATAAGAATCCAAAACAAGAACAAAAGTGTTAGGAAAAGTAGATACGATGTAGACGTATCAATGGCAAGGAACTCAAATGGGCTGATTGTGACATCCCAAGTGATGTCCCTACCTTATTTGGCATGTAACCCCATGTATGAACCTTGTGTCATGAGCTATGTATGTTTGCTCCTTGCCATTCATGTGTTTGCATTCATGCATCATCATGCATCATTCCCATTTCATTCATGTGTCATGTTTGGTTTTCTTGTGCTTGCTATGATGTGATGGTGGTGAATGGTGGTTGAGCATGTGAGAGGTTGTGAGTGGTTGGATCCAAGTGTGTGCATCTCCTTTTCTTCCCCTCTCGTTCCCTTTGCAACATCCCCTCCAAAAACCCCTTTTATTTCCTATTATAATTTGTCATCAGATTTAAAGTTGTTTTTAAATTGTTTAAAAATGTTCAAGAGGTGGCCCATGTGTCTTATGTATGTGTGAGTGTGTTGGATTTAATGTTTGGGGTTTTGTGATGTTGTGTTTTATTTAAAACAGGGGTTGTCTTTTAAAATATCAAATAAAATACTTGTGTTGTAAATCAACTTAATATTTTTATTAAAAGGTGCACATTATTTCCTCCTCAAATTATTTTTGGTTTTTATCAAAACCCTTTAAAATTACTCTGGGGTTTATTTTGTTGGGGCTGGTTTTATTAAAAGGGAGAACCCTTTCTTTTATCTGTTTTTAGTTTAGGTGTGGGTACGTGTGAGAGAGGGAGTGGGCCGCGGCCCAGCCCAGCTGGACGCAACGGTCACCTGCCCCATCTCCCACCTCCGTCAGTGAGTCTCAGAGAGAGCAAAGTGCGTGAGCATGAGCGCCGTCGCCATTGCCGTTAGCAGCTCAGACATCGAGGCCCCCTTCAAATAGAGCGCGGATCCCTAGGGTTCCATCCCTCCTCTCTTCTCCCTCCGCCGCCCCCACTTTCCCCTTCTTCCTCCTCCTCCTTCTTCCTCTGTTCTTCTTGTTCTTTTCGGGTTCAGAGAAAGAGGTAGGTTCAGAGTGAGGCAGGGATCGATGGGCTCGTCGCCGGTGTCCCTCCGGTGTATCCCCGCCGCCTCAAGATGGCGTGGAGCTCGCCGCTGCCGTCCGCGTCTCGTTCCCGGCGCTAGGAGGCCTTGGAAGGCCTTCTTCTTCTTCCTCCTCGTCGTCGGAGCGTCGCCGGACCTCTTCCTCTCTGTGCGGGTCGTCTCCGCCTCTCATTCCCCTTCGTCGCCGTTGATCGCGTCCCCGTGTCTCCGTGAGCCCCTCAGCGAGCAGCCCGTCCTCGTCGCCCCCTCTCCTCGCCGTAATTTGTAGCCTCGTCGTCGTAATGCCGTCGCCGCCGCTCGAAAGCCCCGAGCTTGGGCTCGCCTCCAGTCCCCCTCGTCGCGAGATGAGGTGAGGGATGGAGCCCTCGTAGGTTCCTCTTTCGATGTCGCCGCTCCTCATCGACGGAGACCCCTTTCTACGCCGGGGATCACTATCGCCCTGCCGCTGTCGCTGCCGCTGTTGCTCTGCAGTGTGTGCGTGTGCAGAATTCAGTTTCGTTAGTTAGATAGTGTGTGTGTGTGTATTAGAACGCTAGTGCCTCTCCTTTGTTAGTAGTCGTGTGTGTAGCGCAGTGGTAGCGTGTGCGGGAGGTGACCAGGAGGTCCGGGGTTCGACCCCCGAACCCTCCCCTTTATTTTTTGTGCATTTTCTTTTTCTTTCTTTTTTTTCTTCCTCTCTTGCTTACTTGTATGTGTGTGCATTGTATGAGTGTATGTGTGGTATATCCTTTTTTCTGTTGTGTGTGTAGGGGGTGTAGTGCATATGTGTGTATGCACATATGCAAGTGTTGGCATTTGTATATGTGTGTGTTGTTTCTTGTCATGTGGGTGAGTGCATATGTGTATGGTGGTGTGTGTTTGCACCACATGGTACATATACACGTGTGCACACATATGTGTGTGTGTGGTTATGCCTTGTGGGTGTATGTGTGTGCATGTGGGTGTGTGGTGCACCATGCATGGCACATGTGTGTGTGTGCTCCTTGCACACCCATACATGTGTGTGTTCTTGTGGGTGTATGTGTAGTGTAGGTTATGTGTGTGTGCTTCTTGCATACACACATATGTGCGTGTGAGTTAGTGTGTATGTGCAAGTGTATGCATACACTATGTGTATGTGTACCTATGTGCATGGTAGTGGTGTGGCATGCATGCACCCTTGTGTGTGTGGTGTGGTGTGCATGTGCGCATGAATAGCTCCATGTGTAGGTCTCTCTATGTGCATATGAGCATGTTCCTTCTTCTAGCTAGTTTCACCTTGCCTATTGATGCTATGCCATGCTATCATGCCCTAAGATGTTAAATGAACCATTTCCAACATGAACCATTAGGTCACATATCATTTGGGGTCATTTTCATCAAGTTCTATATGTGTCATAAGTCACTTATGACTTGTAGGGTCAAATTTCGACCCCCCTTTTCTCCCTCTTGTTCCATGCAAGTATATGGGTATGAGTACTTCATTTGGGGTAGAATAAACGCATGTATGCACCTGTGAAGTTAGATTTGATTTTGGGGCAACTTGGTAAAACTGCATTTTTATGTTGTGATGCCCTTTTGTCTTTTTAATATGAATTAATCTATGCATGCTTTTAAGTTCTTGCCGACATGAGTTTGTTAGTTAAAGTTGTTGGGAATGTCCCAGTACTTTTTTATCTATGTTAAGTCCCTAGATAAGTGGGAACCCTGTTGTTTAGTAAGCTACGTTCTGTTTCTGCCAACCTGCCTGAAAAATGGCTGTCTCGAGAGTCTGGTGTTATTGTTTTTCCCTGTTGAGAGGATGGTATCTTGTAATGTGTTGCGAATTTGACCATGCTCAGTGTTAGTTAATTGTAGTAGATATTGTCATCTATCATCCTGCTAATTTTCATGCCAATAGGAGCTCCCTAGAATATTTAACTAGTGATGTCAACTTGCTACTTTGTTAACCCACATTCCAGAAACTGGAATTTTCACTGTCCCAGAAAACTGTTTCATCAAGCCAACTTTTTTGCTTCTTGAATATTGATGTGTGCCTATTATGCTGATTGAATAGTTGGATAAGTTTATGTGGGTGTTGAGTAAATTCTGTACATGTCTTGTTTGTGGCTGTAGGGTTCCTGTAACTCAAGTTGTGGGCTTTTCAAATTGCTATGTTGCTGTTTTGTGCTAGATTGGGTGTTATTTTGTTTTGTGACTTGTGGGAGCTATACTCCATGGAATGGATTGATTCTTGAGTCTATTGCGATTGGTTTTTCATCACCTATCCAGTGGCTACCTTGGACTGCCAAGAATTAGCCCAGGTATTGGTGGTCTTGTGTTTAGCCTCCGTACCTTGTCGTGAGCGTATCTCGAGAACCGTAGCTCCGTTTCTTGCGATCCTTATATGCAATTCCATCGATTTTGCATGATGCATCCATATTTGCCATGATCATTCATGTCTAAATAACTTTACATGAGGTTCTGTCCAGATTCATTAATAAACAACTTTGCATGTGAAACATGCCTAGTTTTGGATTGCCATGTTATAATTCTTCATAAATGATCATGCATCATTTTGATTGTGCATTGCACCTTGATTGGATGTTTATTGTTGCTGTTTCTATTGTGTAGACGCGAGTGTTAATACTGAGTACGAGGACCCAGGAGAGTACCATTACGAGGATACCGCTACTTGTTTCGCTGAAGAACCAAAATGCAAGATGATCGTACCCGGATCGCGATACTATTTTTGCTTGCTAGTTTCTCGCTCTTATCATTACAATTGCGCTACCTACCACTTGATATCAGCCCCCATGATGCCATGACAGCCTCTAACTTCCACATCCTAGCAAACCTTTGATTGGCTAAGTTACCGCTGCTCAGCCCCTCTTATAACATTTTAGTTGCAGGTGCAGGTTGTCCATGTGGTAACATGGATTGGATATCATAGTAATTCTGTTATTTAATTTAATGCACATATATATCTTGGTATTGGTGGGAGGCTTGGACTTTTGCTAAGTGATTTGTTCCGCTATTACCGCCATTAGTTCCTTGTTACCGGTGTTATGTTTCCATACTTTGCGCTCCTAACATGCTCGGGGTTGTTATGGGGACCCCCTTGTTCATTCGGTTGAGATTAAAACTTGTCTCGCAAGACCCAACATTGGTACTACATTTTCTTAACAACTTAATTAAAATTGCATAGGGTCTTGCAAACCCGTGGATAATTTAATCAACCCCCGGGCCAGTGCTCCTCATGAGTATTGGTCCAAACTAGAGCACTGTGCGGGGCCAACCCAGGGCAACTTAGGAGATTTCTATCAGGCCTCCGTACGCGTAGTTTATCCTTCGTGTCCTGAGACTGAGATACGCGGCTCTTATCAGGTTCGTCGACACGTCGGGTGGTCTTGCTGGATTTGTTTTACCTTTGTCAAGTGTCTTGCGTGTGGAGTCTGACTTTCTTCGGGTTTATTCAAGGTGTTGGAATTCCTTTAGAATTACCTATGATGATTGCGAGATCTGCGGTCGAGGTATTCCTACGGAGTGTGGTTAATTTGGTAATGGATTAGTTGGAGCACCCCTACAGGGTTAAATCTTTCGGAAAGTCGTGTCCGCGGTTATGTGGCAACTTGGATATTTGTTTAACACCCGGTTATAGAAAACTTGAAGTAAACTCTAATTAAAGTACACCAACTGTGTGAGTAACCGTGATCGTCTCTGCCCGTGAACATGACCCGAGAGAGAACATGATGGGGTTATGTTTGACGTAAGTAAGTGTTCAGGATCTCATAGAGATCATACTAGATTCGATCGTTCTTCGTAGGCCACTCATGTTTATTTCATGTTGCGTAAGCTAGCCACCATACATGCTTAGTGTTGCTGCAAACTAAACACTTACCCCATCCCAACCTTTAAGCTTGAATAGTCTTGGTACCTGGGCACATGATAGCTGAGTCCTCTGTGGCTCACAGTTTACTACAACAATCCAGGTACAGGTTCAGATGAGTTCGTGCAGGATGATCTTACCCAGCTCTAGTGGGAGTATGACGAGGAGAGAGGCAGGATGTATGTGACATATCCGGATGAGTAGAGGACCTGGTCGTGATCTTTGGGATAGCTTGATAGTATCATTTGCAACTTCTTTTATCGTTTGATTTCATCCGTAGTCGGACCCTGTGTTCAACTTGATGTTATGACTTGAGTGACATTGTAAGTTAGCATGTGGAGAGTGTAAGCCAACTTGTATACTCTTCTCATTCAGTATTGTATGTTGTGATGGTACTATTATTGCTAACGGCAAGATGCGCCTCTATCCCTGGTGAGGCCTCGTGCCTTAAATGGATAGGCGTGCATCTTGGGTGTGACAAGTTGGTATTCAGAGCCATACGACCATAGGAGCCTTTCCTTGTTCGAACTTGGCCGAGTAGTGTCTAGTAAAAACTATTTTGAGTCTAGTTATATCAGAGAGTAGGATTCTTTTTTACTCCTCTTCTATGTTCTGGTGAGGTTTCCGACTTAGGAATTTTGATTCTACTCCTCTTCTCGCTCAAAAAAATTAGGATCACGCGGGTATTTTGGAGTCTATATGATGCCGATGTGACAGGATTCTATCTTGGTGCCTCCTGTCTGACTTGATTTCTTCCGGGGAGTCGAGCTCCAGGGAATGTTCGCACATTGTTATCATTCAGCTTCCTTGATATCTCAGGACGGAGAATGTTCGGAATTACTTCAATACTTATCATGGTGAGATAAGGTCGGAGTCACCCAGTACTGGGGAGGCATCCAGGGTACCACCATGGTTTAGTATCGTTGTGAGTTCGAGGATTAGAGATTAGACGAGTTTGTGGAATTTCTTGAATTATGGTGTGGAAGGTTGCGGATGCAGTTGCAGCTGATTGCCTAGGGCAGGTTCCTGATTCCGCAACCCGAATCGCATAAACAAGAAAGTTTTTGGAAGTTCATAGGTGGGAAATCTTGTAGTCATCTAGGATCATCTTCTTCAAATGTATATGGGCATGTACATTTGTTCTGAGCGTGTAGCTCAATACTTTTGTGTTATTGCAAGTGGCTTCTAATTTCTGATGATGTTATCATATCCGAAGAAGCATTCTTACTAATTTTTCAGTAGGAAGGCTATGTTGTTAATTGTTCAATTTCTTTCAAGCATTTGATTCAGCTTATGTTTCATCTTATCAATGAGGTGCTGATGCGTTTTGTCCATCTTCAGGATGGCTCCACCAACTCGCAACAATCTGGGTCGTGGTGAGGAGCAGACTGATGTTCCACCACCACCCCCGCCACCGCCTCCTCCTCCAGAAGCTTGGCAAGCTGTGATGGCCGCGACCAATGCGAACACTCAGATGTTGCTCAGGCTGTTGCAAGAAAGGGAGCAGGGTTAGCAAGGTTTTCAAGGCAATTTTCAGAATCAACTGCAGTTTGCGACTCTCAATCAGTTCCCTGCCAATCAGCCCAAGAATTTCACCTGTTGTGAGCAGCCTCTAGATGCTGAAGATTGGCTTCGTGATATGAGTAAGCATTTTGAGTGCAGCAATGTCAGGCCAGAGGACTTTGTCAGGCTTGCATCGTTCTAGCTAAAGGGTCAAGTAGCTGATTGGTGGCAACAATACAAGGATTCCAGGGGCGATCGTGTTGTTACTTGGGACGAGTTCCATCGTGACTTTAGGGCTCATTACATTCCGACAAGCTTTGTCGAGGAGATGCGTGAGAAGTTCAGGCACCTGAAGCAGGGAAGTAAGTCAGTCTACCAGTACAACGTCGAGTTCCAGAATCTAGCTCGTTATGCCAAGCAAGATGTTCCAGATGATAAAGCTATGATCTATCAGTTCAAAGGTGGTCTCAAGGATGAGCTTCTGCCAGGCTTAGTTCTTCAAGAGCCTCGTGAGTTTGATCAGTTCTACAACATGGCTTTGAAGATTGAAGCAATTCAGCTCAAGTTGGAGAACTCTAAGAAGCGTTCAAGGGATTCATATTCTTCTTCCAGCTCTCAGATGGTACCCAAGCAGCAGAAGTATTGGGCGCCAAATCCTCTTCCGTTTCGTCCTCCTCGGCAGCAGAAGCAGTTCGGTGGTCGTGGTTCTTCCCACCCAACCAACCCAGGTTTCCAGCAGAAGAACCAGGCGTCCAAGGTTGTTCTTGTTCCTCCTCCACGCAATGTTCGTCTGCTTTCTGAGGTGACTTGTCACAAGTGTTGTCAGAAGGGCCACTATGCAAAAAAGTGCAATCAGTGGTGTCTTCCGCCTCCTCCTCCTGTCAAGCCTCCAGGCAATGCTATGGTGAAGCATAGTCCCAAGTCCGCAAGAGTGAATATGGTGAATGCAGCTGAAGCAGAGCAGTCCAATGATGTGATTATGGGTAATCTCTCAGTTAATGATTTTCCTGCTAAAGTATTGTTTGATTCTGGTGCATCGCATTCATTCATTTCTAAACCTTTTGCTTGGAAGCATGATTTCAATTCAGTAGTTCTCCCTAGTCCTTTTCGGGTTGTGTCCCCAGGCCAGTTGATGAGTTCCAATGTGGTTGTTCTGGATGTTTCTATCAAGATGGGAAATTATTCTTTTCTGGTTTCTTCAATTGTTCTTGGGAAATCTGATATTGATCTCATTCTGGGCATGGACTTCCTAGCTATGAATAAGGCTCATATTGATTGCAAAGCAAAAGAAGTCAAGCTAACTCATCCTTCAGAAGACGTGATTATTTTCGCAGCTCGCAATGACACAATCCGTCTCTTTGCTCTTAACGAGAAGGGTGAAATCTCGGCGATTTCTCAAATTCCGGAGGTTTGTGAGTATGAAGATGTCTTTCCAAAAGAGTTACCAGGAATGCCTCCACACCGGTCAGTCGAGTTCGTGATTGATCTCGAGCCCGGAACTGAACCGGTCTGCAAGCGCCTGTATAAACTTGGCCCTAAAGAGCTGAAAGAGTTGAAGAAGCAGATAAATGAGCAAGAACGTCTGGGTCTGATCAGACCAAGTTCATCTCCGTGGGGTTGTGGTGTTTTGTTTGTCAAGAAGAAAGATGGCACGAATTGTCTTTGTGTTGATTACTGGCCATTGAACAAGAAGACAATCAGAAACAAGTACCCACTTCCCAACATCAATGAGTTGTTTGAGCAACTGAAAGGTGCCAAGGTTTTCTCGAAGCTTGATCTTCGCATGGGTTATCATCAGATTCGCATTCGCGAAGAAGACATTCCCAAGACCGCTTTCAGGACGAGGTTTGGCTCTTATGAGTACACCGTTATGTCGTTTGGTCTTGCGAATGCTCCTCCAACCTTCTCAAGAATGATGAATTTCATCTTCTCTCCCTTCAAGAATGAGTTTGTCTTGGTCTATCTGGATGATATCCTTGTGTTCTCGGAGACAAAAGAAGATCATGCAGAGCATCTCCTCCTTGTGCTTGACAAGTTAAGAGAGCATCGGTTCTATGCCAAGTTTTCCAAGTGTGAGTTCTGGCTCAATGAAGTAGTGTACCTCGGGCATGTCATCTCTGCCGAGGGAATTAAAGTGCACCCTGAGAAAGTTGAGGCAATCTTGAAGTGGGAACCTCCTCAGAATGTAAAGCAGCTTCAGAGCTTCCTCGGGCTTGCTAGTTATTGCAGAAGATTCATGGAGAACTTCTCTCAAATTGCTAAGCCTCTGTCCAATCTCCTCCAGAAGAGCATCAAGTATGTTTGGTCTCCTGAGTGTGATGTGGCGTTCAATACACTCAATCAGAGACTGACTTCAGCTCCAATTCTTGTTCCTCCTGAGCAGTCCAAGCCTTTCCAAGTTTCCTGTGATGCTTCTCTCCAAGGTCTTGGTGGTGTTCTCATGCAAGACAAGAATATTGTTGCTTATACCTTGCGTCAGTTGAAGCCTGCCAAGAAGAACTACCCCACTCATGATCTTGAGTTGGCGGCGGTTGTGCATGCTCTAATAACTTGGAGGAATTTGTTGTTGGGTAGACCAGTTGAGGTGTACACCGATCACAAGAGCTTGAAGTACATTTTCACTCAACCCAATCTCAATCTTCGGCAATCTCGTTGGGTGGAAATGCTTGAAGACTTCAACCCAAGCATTGACTATACTCCGGGGAAAGCAAATGTCATTGCAGACGTGCTCAGCCGCAAGGCGTACTGCAATAGTCTCATCTTGAAGCCTCTTCAACCCGAGCTTTGTGAAGCCTTCCGCAAGCTCAACCTTCAGATGATTCCGCAAGGATTTCTTGCCAATCTCCAAGTCTCTCCGACTCTGGAAGATCAGGTTCGCCAAGCGTAGCTTCTTGACGCTATGGTGAAGAAAGTGAAGAAAGGTGTGGCCAAGAGCATTCCGAAGTATACGTGCTTTCGTATTGATGACAAAGATACCTTGTTCTTTGAGGACCGTCTTGTGGTTCCAAAAGGTGATCTCAGAAAGGTTATCATGGACGAAGCACATAATTCTCTGCTATCCATTCATCCAGGCAGTTCAAAGATGTATCGGGATCTCAAGCAAACCTTCTGGTGGACTCGCATGAAACGTGAAATTGCTCAGTTCGTGAACGAGTGTGATGTTTGTCACAGAGTGAAGGCGGAACATCAACGTCCAGCAGGTCTTTTGCAGCCTTTGCCTATCCCAGAGTGGAAATTCGATCATGTGGAGATGGATTTCGCAACTAGGTTCCCCAAGTCCAAGAGAGGCAACGATGCCATCTTTGTGGTTATCGACAAGCTGTCAAAAGTTGCTCATTTCCTGCCAGTCAAAGAATCTATCTCGGTAGCTCAGCTTGCAGAGTTGTACACGTTAAGGATAGTATCTCTGCATGGTATTCCTCGACTCATCTCTTCTGATCGTGGAATTCTCTTTACTTCCAAGTTTTGGGAGTCCTTCCAGACTGCTATGGGTACCAAGATCCGTTTCAGCACTGCGTTCCATCCGCAGACAAGTGGTCAAGTTGAGAGAGTCAATCAGATCCTTGAAGATATGCTCAGAGCCTGTGTGATTTTGTTCGGCATGAAGTGGGAAGACTGCCTTCCTTATGCTGAATTCTCATACAACAATAGCTTTCAAGCAAGCTCAGGCAAGGCCCCTTTCGAGATTCTCTACGGCAGAAAGTGTCGTACCCCGCTTAACTAGTCTGAAACCGGTGAGCGTCAGATATTGGGCAATGACATGATCACTGAAGCAGAAGAAATGCGCCATGTCATTCGTGAGAACCTCAAAGCAGCTCAGTCCCGACAGAAGAGTTATTATGATAACAAACATCGGGATGTTTCTTTCCAAGTGGGTGATCTAGTCTATCTCAGAGTCTCTCCCATGAAGGGCACTCGGCGGTTTGGAATAAAAGGGAAGCTAGCTCCTCGTTTTGTTGGTCCTTTCAAAGTTGTTTGCAAGAGAGGTGGTCTTGCATATCAACTAGAGCTTCCTCCAAATTTTGCCAATGTGCACGATGTCTTCCATGTTTTTTAGCTCCGGAAATGACCATTGACCTCCAAGACATCGATCTTCAAGAAGATCTCTCTTATCGTGAGCACCCAGTTGCTATTCTTGAAGAAACGGAGCGTAAGACTCGCAACAAGTCTATCAAGTTCCTCAAGGTGAAGTGGTCTCATCATTCCGACAAACAAGCTACTTGGGAACGCGAGGACCTTCTCCGTTCCGAATTTTCGGACTTCTTTCGTCCCTAGATCTCGGGTCGAGATCCTCTTGTAGTGTGGGAGACTTGTGACATCCCAAGTGATGTCCCTACCTTATTTGACATGTAACCCCATGTATGAACCTTGTGTCATGAGCTATGTATGTTTGCTCCTTGCCATTCATGTGTTTGCATTCATGCATCATCATGCATCATTCCCATTTCATTCATGTGCCATGTTGGGTTTTCTTGTGCTTGCTATGATGTGATGGTGGTGAATGGTGGTTGAGCATGTGAGAGGCTGTGAGTGGTTGGATCCAAGTGTGTGCATCTCCTTTTCTTCCCCTCTCTTTCCCTTTGCAACATCCCCTCCAAAAAACCCTTTTATTTCCTATTATAATTTGTCATCAGATTTAAAGTTGTTTTTAAATTGTTTAAAAATGTTCAAGAGGTGGCCCATGTTTCTTATGTATGTGTGAGTGTGTTGGATTTAATGTTTGGGGTTTTGTGATGTTGTGTTTTATTTAAAACAGGGGCTGTCTTTTAAAATATCAAATAAAATACTTGTGTTATAAATCAACTTAATATTGTTATTAAAAGGTGCACATTATTTCCTCCTCAAATTATTTTTGGTTTTGCTCAAAACCCTTTAAAATTACTCTGGGGTTTATTTTGTTGGGGTTGGTTTTATTAAAAGGGAGAACCCTTTCTTTTATCTGTTTTTAGTTTAGGTGTGGGTACGTGTGAGAGAGGGAGTGGGCCGCGGCCCAGCCCAGCTGGACGCAACGGCCACCTGCCCCGTCTACCACCTCCGTCAGTGAGTCTCAGAGAGAGCAGAGTGCGTGAGCACGAGCACCATCGCCGTCACCGTTAGCAGCTCAGATGTCGAGGGGCCCTTCAAATAGAGCACGGATCCCTAGGGTTCCATCCCTTCTCTCTTCTCCCTCTGCCACCGCCGCTTTCCCCTTCTTCCTCCTCCTCCTTCTTCCTCTGGTCTTCTTCTTATTTTCGGGTTCAGAGAAAGAGGTAGGTTCAGAGTGAGGCAGGGGTCGACGGGCTCGTCGCCGGTGTCCCTCCGGTGTAGCCCCGCCACCTCAAGATGGCGTGGAGCTCGCCGCTGCCGTCCGCGTCTCGTTCTCGGCGCTAGGAGGCCTCGGGAGGCCTTCTTCTTCTTCCTCCTCGTCGCCGGAGCATCGCCGGAGTTCTTCCTCTCCGTGCGCATCGTCTCCGCCTCTCCTTCCCCTTCGTCACCGTCGATCGCGTCCCCGTGTCTCCGTGAGCCCCTCGGTGAGCAGCCCGTCCCTGTTTCCCCCTCTCCTCACCGTAATTTGTAGTCTCGTCGCCGTAGTGCCATCGCCGCCACTCAGAAGCCCCGAGCTTGGGCTCGCCTCCGGTCCCCCTCATCGCGAGATGAGGTGAGGGATGGAGCCCCCGTAGGTTCCTCTTTCAATGTCGCCGCTCCCCGCCGACAGAGACCCCTTGCTACGCCGGGGATCGCCCCTGTCGTTGCCGCTGTTGCTCCACAGTGTCTGCGTGTGCAGAATTTAGTTTCGTCAGTTAGATAGCGTGCGTGTGTGTATTAGAACGCTAGTGCCTCTCCTCTGTTAGCAGTCATGTGTGTAGCACAGTGGTAGCGCGTGCGGGAGGTGACCAGGAGGTCCGGGGTTCGACCCCCGAACCCTCCTCTTTCTTTTTTGTGTGTTTTCTTTTTCTTTCTTTTGTTTTTTTCTTTCTCTCTTGCTTACTTGTATGTGTATGCATTGTATGAGTGTATGTGTGGTATAGCCTTTTTTTCTGTTGTGTGTAGGGGGTGTAGTGCATATCTGTGTATGCACATATGCAAGTGTTGGCATTTGTATGTGTGTGTGTTGTTTCTTGTCATGTGGGTGAGTGCATATGTGTATGGTGGTGTGTGTTTGCACCACATGGTACATATACACATGTGCACACATATGCGTTGGTTATGCCTTGTGGGTGTATGTGTGTGCATGTGGGTGTGTGGTGCACCATGCATGGCACATGTGTGTGTGCTCCTTGCACACCCTTACATGTGTGTGTTCTTGTGGGTGTATGTGTAGTGTAGGTTATGTGTGTGTGCTTCTTGCATACACACATATGTGTGTGAGTGAGTGTGTATGTGCAAGTGTATGCATACACTATGTGTATGTGTACCTATGTGCATGGTAGTGGTGTGGCATGCATGCACCCTTGTGTGTGTGTGGTGTGGTGTGCATGTGTGCATGAATAGCTCCATGTGTAGGTCTCTCTATGTGCATATGAGCATGTTCCTTCTTCTAGCTAGTTTCACCTTGCCTATTGATGCTATGCCATGCTATCATGCCCTAAGATGTTAAATGAACCATTTCCAACATGAACCATTAGGTCACATATCATTTGGGGTCATTTTCATCAAGTTCTATATGTGTCATAAGTCACTTATGACTTGTAGGGTCAAATTTCGACCCCCCCCCTTTTCTCCCTCTTGTTCCATGCAAGCATATGGGTATGAGTAATTCATTTGGGGTAGAATCATCCCATGTATGCACCTGTGAAGTCAGATTTGACTTTGGGGCAACTTGGCAAAACTGCATTTTTATGCTGTGATGCCCTTTTGTCTTTTTAATATGAATTAATCTATGCATGCTTTTAAGTTCTTGCCAACATGAGTTTGTTAGTTAAAGTTGTTGGGAATGTCCCAGTATTTTTGTTATCTATGTTAAGTCCCAAGATAAGTGGGAACCATGCTGTTGAGTAAGCTACTTTCTGTTTCTGCCAACCTGCCTGAAAAATGGCCAAGTCTGGAGAGTCTGTTGTTATTGTTTTGCCCTGTTGAGAGGATGGTATCTTGTAATGTGTTGTGAATTTTACCATGCTCAGTGTTAGTTAATTGTATTAGATATTGTCATCTACCATCCTGCTAATTTTCATGCCAATAGGAGCTCTCTAGAATATTTAACCAGTGATGTCAACTTGCTACTTTGTTAACCCGGATTCCAGAAACTGGAATTTTCACTTAGTCCCAGAAAACTGTTTCATCAAGCCAACCTGTTTGCTTCTTGCATATTGATGTGTGCCTCTTCTGATGATTGCATAGTTGGATAAGTTGATGTGGGTGTTGAGTAGATTTTGTCCATGTATTGTTTGTGTCTGTAGGGTTCCTATAACTCAAGTTGTGGGTTTTTCAAATTGCTATGTTGCTGTTTTGTGGCAGATTGGGTGTTACTTTGTTTTGTGACTTGTGGGAGCTATACTCCATGGAATGGATTGATTCTTGAGTCTATTGCGATTGATTTTTCATCACCTATCCAGTGGCTACCTTGGACTGCCAAGAATTAGCCCAGGTATTGGTGGTCTTGTGTTTAGCCTCCGTACCTTGTCGTGGGCATATCTCGAGAACCGTAGCTCCGTTTCTTGCGATCCTTATATGCAATTCCATCGATTTTGCATGATGCATCCATATTTGCCATGATCATTCATGTCTAAATAACTTTACATGAGGTTCTGTCCAGATTCATTAATAAACAACTTTGCATGTGAAACATGACTAGTTTTGGATTGCCATGTTATAATTCTTCATAAATGATCATGCATCATTTTGATTGTGCATTGCACCTTAGTTGGATGTTTATTGTTGCTTTTTATATTGGGTAGACGCGAGTGTTGATACTGAGTACGAGGACCCAGGAGAGTACCACTACGAGGATCCCGCTACTTGTTTCGTTGAAGAACCAACAGGCAAGATGATCGTACCCGGATCGCGATACTATTTTTGCTTGCTAGTTTCTCGCTTTTATCGTTACAATTGCGCTACCTACCACTTGATATCAGCCCCCATGATGCCATGACAGCCTCTAACTTCCATATCCTAGCAAACCTTTGATTGGCTAAGTTACCGCTGCTCAGCCGCTCTTATAGCATTTTAGTTGCAGGTGCAGGTTGTCCATGTGGTAACATGGATTGGATATCACAGTAATTCTATTATTTAATTTAATGCACATATATATCTTGGTATTGGTGGGAGGCTTGGCCTTTTGCTAAGTGATTTGTTCTGCTATTACCGCCATTAGTTCCTTGTTACCGGTGTTATGTTTCCATACTTTGCGCTCCTAACATGCTCGGGGTTGTTATGGGGACCCCCTTGTTCATTCGGTTGAGATTAAAACTTGTCTCGCAAGAACCAACATTGGTACTACATCTGCTTAACAACTTAATTAAAATTGCATAGGGTCTTGCAAACCCGTGGATAATTTAATCAACCCTCGGGCCAGTGCTCCTCATGAGTATTGGTCCAAACTAGAGCACTGTGAGGGGCCAACCCAGGGCAACTTGGGAGATTTCTATCAGGCCTCCGTACACGTAGCTTATCCGTCGTGTCCTGAGACTGAGATATGCGGCTCTTATCCGGTTCGTCAACACGTCGGGTGGTCTTGCTGGATTTGTTTTACCTTTATCGAGTGTCTTGCGTGTGGAGTCTTACTTTCTTAGGGTTTACTCGAGGTGTTGGAATTCCTTTGGAATTACCTATGATGATCGCGAGATCCGCGGTCGAGGTATTCCCATGGAGTGTGGTTAATTTGGTAATGGATTAGTTGGAGCACCCCTACAGGGTTAAATCTTTCGGAAAGCCGTGCCCGTGGTTATGTGGCAACTTGGATATTTGTTTAACACCCGGTTATAGCAAACTTGAAGTAAACTCTAATTAAAATACACCAACTGTGTGAGTAACCGTGATCGTCTCTGCTCGTGAACATGACCCGAGAGAGAACACGGTGGGGTTATGTTTGATGTAAGTAAGTGTTCAGGATCTCATAGGGATCATACTAGATTCGATCGTTCTTCGTAGGCCACTCATGTTTATTCCATGTTGCGTAAGCTAGCCACCATATATGCTTAGTGTTGTTGCAAACTAAACACTTACCCCATCCCAACCTTTAAGCTTGAATAGTCTCGGTACCTGGGCACATGATAGCTGAGTCCTCTGTGGCTCACGGTTTACTACAACAATCCAGGTACAGGTTCAGATGAGTTCGTGCAGGATGATCTTACCCAGCTCTAGTGGGAGTATGACGAGGAGAGAGGCAGGATGTATGTGACATATCCGGATGAGTAGAGGACCTGGTCGTGATTTTTGGGATAACTTGATAGTATCATTTGCAATTTCTTTTATCGTTTGATTTCGTCCGTAGTCGGACCCTGTGTTCAACTTGATGTTATGACTTGAGTGACATTTTAAGTTAGCATGTGGCGAGTGTAAGCCAACTTGTATACTCTTCTCATTCAGTATTGTATGTTGTGATGATACTATTCTTGCTAACGGCAAGATGCGCCTCTATCCCTGGCGAGGCCCTCGTGCCTTAAATGGATAGGCACACATCTTGGGCGTGACACTGATCTTGACATCGTATTTGTCGGGCAGCTCGGGATTGAAGGTTCTGCTAGAGGGCCAGCAGACTTGGTGTAGCTCGTGGGTGAATGTCGGGCAACCTATCTCGTATGGTAGGCTGTCAGGTATCCTCGGCGCAGGATCGTCAATGGTTGGATCTACACGGTCATTCGATCGACCATGTGTGTCCTGCCGCCTCTTGATAGTGGTGGAGGAATCATCCTTCCGCCTATCCTTTAAGACTTGGCACTGGTCTTGCTTTTGCCATGGGTCTATTGACGTGTAAGACACTATGTCTTGTACGTCATTCTGGCGGGAAGGTTGTTTTTGTTGTGGGGGTGACTGCACCATAGGTGCCTCGCCAATATCGTGTGCAGCGGTGGGCCTCATGGTGGCCGCATGGTGCATGTGTGAGGGACCCGGCACATCCGACTTATCATAGTTCATGAAGCTCAACAGACTTTGTATGGTCGCCCTCTAATCTTCAATCTTGTCTGGCGCACGTGGGAAGATCAGCAATCGTTGGGCCTGTTCCAGGGATTCATGCGTGGTCTTGGGCATGGAGCGGTGCGAGCCGTGGGTGCACTTTTGCTCCTAACATTGTCGCGAAGATCGCTCCCCGTCTTGTCGTGTGTCGTCCATCTTCTCTAGTATGCTGACGATGAGCTTGGTCATGTGCGTCATGGGAGTGATGCACAGGGGACTTGTCCATGCACCTCCTCGGGCCGTATCCCAGGGTGTGATGATCGGGGTTGTTTTGTGAGGGATGTGGCGGAGGTCCTATCGTCGCCACTGCTACTACCGTGGCTGCTTCCATTGTTGCAGTTGTTGTCGCCGCAAATGTTGTCCCCGGTCACCACCAGTGTGTTACGTGCTGCCATGATGGTAGGGTCCGGGTCACTGCTCATGGAACTACGCATTGTGTTGTGGGTACACTCGCAGGTGTGGGGAGCACGGGGCCCCCTCCATCTTGATCTCTGATGACCGCCTGTGAGGGAAGCTTGGACGAAGTCGGGGTGGGTGTCGACGCACCCTTGGACTTCTTGGGAGGCATAGGCATTGACAAAGTTGTCGGTGATGACACGCAGAAATTTGCAAAGCTTCAGGTGCCAGAACCCCCTACCCAGCGCGCCAAATATGTCGGGTGTACAATGATCTATGGGACATACGGGGGCCCTTTGCAGTTCTATTACGGGGATTCGCGGGCGAAAAAGAGTATCACCGATCCAAGCATGCACGAAGGGTTTAGACAGGTTTGGGCCGCTCGAAAGTGTAAAACCCTATGTCCTGTCTTTAGTGTATTATATGAGTGCACACTACACGAGCGCTACCATCCGGCAATGAATGCTCGAGGACTGCGACTACACGTGTAAATGAATGAAGTGTCGACCATTCTAAATGGTAGCCACGGGCCTCCTTTATAAGCCTAGGGGCTACCAAAGTGGATCAAATGGTCATTACATTGGTAAACAGTGTCCACTATAGCTGCCAACACTACTGATAGGAGCTATAGTGGGAAATTGCTAACTTTGACAGACTAGGACAAGCGCATTCAAATGCATCGTGAGGTGGCATGCTGGCAGTGTATCCCGGCAAGGATTGCCTCTCCTCCTCTGACATTAGCCCAGCTAACTTTTTTTCTTTTGCCACGCCATAGGATGAGTGTCATTAAAGTTCTTGTATATCCCTTGATTTGACATGCGCCCCAACAAGCTCCACCTAATCGTATGCTCGCTCGTCGTCAAGCTGATGTAGAGAATCAGCCTAGCGACGTGGAGCGACGGCTTGGAGGGTGTTGATCCCGGCGAGAGTGTTCATAGTTGGGGTTTCTCCACTGTCAAGGAGGCTGGACGATTACCTTGGTCCTTGCTTGATGATGCTTGAAGGTTGGTGTTCGCCCAGAAGGTCTTTCCGTTCCGGAGTTGTGGTCATGTGTGTACAAGTCCAGGTACTAAGGGACCCATTTCTTAGTTCATCGACAAATGGTTTGCTCTTTTGTGTGTAGTCGCTGAAGATGGAGGTTGCATGTTACTCCTATTGGTTCGATAACCTTGGTTCTTACTGAGGGAAATACTTATCAATATTGTGCTACATCACCCGCTCCTCTTTGCGGAAAACACAATGCAGATCACAAGTATCAGGAAGGATTTCTGGCGCAGTTGCCGGGGAGTATCACCAACCTACTATAAAGTACCTTTGCAAAAATTATCACTTACTTGTTCTACTTTTTATTTGCTGTTATATTTTTCTTGCTATATAAAAGTCAAAAATACAAAAATATTTATCTTGCTAGTTTGCTAGTTTACTTGTTACGGTTGCTTCAATTTGCTATCATGTCTGAGTTTGAAACTAGTGATACTTCCACCTCTAGTGTGGGAACACTCAACTTTACCTCTTAATGATAATGCTAAAAGAATTTTTGATGAAGTTTCTAAGGAAAAACTTGATAATTTTGTATATGATGATCCTTCTAAATAAGAACCTATTATTCAAACGAAGAAAATTCGTATAGGTAGTGCTAATCTTATTGGAAAAAGTGTTATTCAAGACTTGTTCACTTTAGCTGGATCATTACCCCTGATAGGGGGATCGATTCTTGATAGAACTACTAGTTATGCGAATGCCATCTATTTGCTTATAGTTGAATCAGAAAGACTATTCGTTCATATGCATCCCTCCATACAATGGTTGTTTCTAGAATTGCTTAATATTCTGGATGCGCCTACTAAACGGTTAGCAACAATATTTCTTGTTCACGACTTTAATCATATTATGCAGCAAGCAAGGGAAATATTAGCTCATTATAGGGTCAATGGTGAGTGCCCACTAATAGAGAGAATCTTTTATGCTATGGAAGAAATAAGCAAATTAAAATCAATGGACTATGTTGCTTGTAATGAAAACATTAGAAAGAAGGTTCCACCTAATGTCTTAGTTGATAAATTTCTGAATACAATGATCAAATTAGTATTCCAAATCTTGGATTAGGTTATGAGATTGAGAAAGAATTACAGAAGTATATTTACAGAAACCTATACAATGAAGAATTAACAATCACTTATGAGAATCCTAAGGAAGAGCCACCTCCTTGTCCTTCGGAGATAGATCTCAC
Source organism: Hordeum marinum (assembly GCA_022496015.1). Lineage (NCBI taxonomy): Eukaryota > Viridiplantae > Streptophyta > Magnoliopsida > Poales > Poaceae > Hordeum > Hordeum marinum. The sequence goes on from CM039675.1 coordinate 184,829,097, forward strand.
AAACCCTTGTGTTGTGAAGTTTAGTCACTTCAATTATTTTTTCTTACCTATTAGAAAACTTGCTGCACAGAGAAGGGAATATAATTATAGCAAGATGGATTTTTCTCATGAGTATGACAACACTTGATCATTTGCATTATGTCGATGCTACTAGGGAAAACCCTAGCAGTAGGGCGGGTCAAAAAACTATCAGTAGTGCGGGCACCAACGCTACTGCTACATCACTACACCTAACTTTTAGCCATAGTGCGGGTTGCTACTAATCGTGCATGTTTCCTTAGTGTGCTATTTTAATACGCATCGTAGGGTGCTATTTTAACCTACGCCGCTACAAATCGCGCATATTTATTTTTTATATTTATATTGTATTTACACATGGTTATACATATTAATATACAAAATTAATAATAGTTGTGCAAGAAACAACATTTATGTTAAAGTGGATGGGAGCAAGTGATTAAGTTGGGTTAGTAGGAAAATATGATGTTACAAAGGCACAGAAGTGTCGAATGAACCTTTCATTTGACATTTGAGTGTCGTCGTAACATCATATTGTCCTACTAACCAAATTAATCACTTGCTCCCATCCACTTTAATATAATCTATGTCATCTAATAACTCATCATCATTAGTCACATAACAACGTATATATCATCATCTTGATCATCTAACCATTAGTACATAATGTCATAAACTAAAAAAGGTCTTCTCTCTTAGCTAGCAAATATTATTCTCTCCTAGGTAGAACCTACTACTCTCTACTAGGTAAAATAGCATAAAATAGGTAAGCTCTGGTCTCTCCATTGTGAAGAATAGAGATCAACCTATCTCTGACAAGTGGCAAATGCGCAAATCCTTCGTGTCTCCGCCCAGTAGTTGTCTGCGGTTTTTCATTACTCTCCTCATTCCTTTGAGTTGCAGGCTTCCATCCCTTCTCGAAAGCGAGGATGCACTGTGGAAACAAATAGGCCACTATGGTCATAAGCTGATAACAATCAAAGAATGGCCTTCTTTAAACATCAGTTAAGGCACAACCTCTGGCAGGAATTTCTGTTGAAGAACATAATAATAACATAGTTAGCAATCTTGATTTTATGAAGAAAATTTTATATATGCAAAAGATGGAATAATTAATGACACAATAGTAAAAAATAATCTTACCATGGTATCTACATGGAAGTTGTTAGGGTTCAACTCGTGCACTAGTGGCACGTATTCAGAATAACTTTTGCCAATATCTTCATAATTGATTTTATAATTCTCAAAATCATAAGTAAATGAGATCATATGATTTTTCTCCAACCAAGATAGATCGGAGCCAGGACTGTAAGAGGTCATGTATACTATCTTTTGAGTTTTTTTAAGAAGAGAAATAAGTTCTCAATTAAAAATAAACAAGTTAATTAGGGATTAACACCACTAATTTTAAATATAAAATGCAAATTCTTTAACAAATATGGTTGACAAACTCACGTAGAGGTACAACTGGAAGCATATCGACATACAACCAAATGTCGATATTACCTTCAATATCATCTTTAGGACGAATATTGAAGGTTATGTCAATATCGTCCGAAAATCCATATGCCCTGCCTAGAGGTCTCCAAGTTGAGCAACCAAAATGCGAGTGATTAACTGCATTGTATAGTTTAACCAGAAATGTGAAATCATGTTGAGTCTTTAGGTGATCTCTCCTTATCTCCATATTCTCCATTTCTAGGAAACCAAGTTCACCAAGACATACCATCTTGCATGGCAGGGAATGCACTTGTAAAATTAAAAAAACAAAAATTACACGTTGAAGCAAAGAAACACAAAGTCATGATTAATTACGAAAAAGTAGTTGTCATCGTTGCATATAGTAATAACATCAAAGGTCTCATCTAGCTTGATGGTGAAGAACCTACCCTTCCGTAGGTGAGGCATGTGCTTGCCATAGTAATCACACTCAGGGATCTCCTCGTCGCCATGCATTTCCTGTGTTCATGATTCAAAGATAAAAAATCAACGTCAATTATACAAGGAACCATTCAGCATGGGTTGAGTTTTGGTCTGTCGAGGCTTCCTTAAAAAACTATCATATCTTATGGTGTATATGGTGCACGCTCTCTCACACTGATATGGTTGTGTATATGTTGGTGGACACTCCCTCACACTAATATTTTGATTGTCGGTGATGTAGGCACATATTCTTCTCTTCTCACGCATTGTCCTAAGGTATATATCATGATAAGAGAAGAGGAGGGAGCGATCCCCACGATAATAGTCGGTATTCCTCCATCACACAAGGAGCTCCAACACACTGAAAGTCGACCCTATAAGCATCAGCGAATTAACATTACATTATGGAGTAACAACATAAAAATTCATGGCCTATGTTTTGCTATCATTTGATCTAATTACTATTCTGCCAAAATTTCGACATAACCTTTTCTAAAAACAGAACATATCACGCGCCTAAAATTTGCCAAAACAAAAATGAATCAATATTCTAGAAAAACATAAGCCACTGAGACGTTTCATTTCTTCACATTTTCATTGCAAAATTACTAGCTTCATTTTTTCACATTTTCATTTTCATTTCTTCACATGTTCAAAAAAAATTCCTATTTTCACATTTTCATTTCAAAAAAACTTGCCTCATATTTTTATTTCATAAAAAAATACATGCCTCACATTTTTCAATTCAACATTGTTGGATTTTATTTCTACCTATAAAATAAATCCCTATAAATACTAAATCCAACCTATAAACTATGAACCATATGAACCCTAAAAATTAAAACAAAGAAGAAGAGAGGTAGAGGATGGAGGCTACCTGTGATGGAGAGGGTCCATGACTGTGAGAGGTAGTGCTACCTTGCAAGAGAAAGTGGATATTAGGGACGGAGGAGGGCGGGATGGGGGAGGTCCACGACGGGGACGGACGGGACGAGGGAGGGTCGGGACGAGACAAGGGAGGGCCGGGACGAGGAGGACCGCCGTGTTGGGAGGACGGCCGTGAGGAGCACCGGCACAAGGGAGAGAGTGGAGAGGGAGGGAGGGAGGAGGGAGAGGGTGAGGGCGCATGGAAGAAGATAAGATCAAGGGCGATACTTAGCAGTAGCACGAGGCAGCCAAGGGCCCTACTACTAATCTCTATAGCAGTTGCGCTTGTCTCTAGACATGTTGCTGCTCAATGGGGTCCACCTGCTAGCAGCGTGTGAAAATAGCGGTAGAGTGGGTCATGGACATGCGCTAGTGCTATATAGCATAGCAGTAGCACTGGGTGAGGACCCACGCTACTACTATGGGCAGCCCAAGTGGGGGACGATGGGTCCACCTAGCAGTAGCGCCTGGTCGGAGTCACGCGCTACTAATATACTACTACTTGTAGCGCCTGTCCAAGCCACACAGTACTACTAATTAGCAGTAGTGGCTCCTGGCTTCCCCACGCTACTGCCATGCTTCTCCTAGTAATGCTAGGAGGGGCGTAAAACAATAGCGCTAGGTGGGAGGCAACCCAATAGTTATCTTATTTTCTAGCTTTTTCTTTGTGTTTGTTTGAGAAAACATGATTATAGGTACAATTATTATTGTGTTTTAATGTTTAAATTAGTGTTTTTGGCAAGTAAGGCCTTTGGCATGACTTGAATGAAAGGTAGAATTGATACGGTGCAAAAAACAGAAAATTTAGCGTCTAGGGTAGAATTTCTCATTTTACAAAAACGTCTTTTTACAAATTATTACTATACAAATCACCCAGGTTGTCCTAATGTTTAATTTTTTTTGAGTTACATAAGTATAGTTTCTTTACAAATCATTCCAGAATGTTTTTCGTTAGACAAATTCTGTTTTTGCTTGCATAGTTTGCTTGTTTTGATGATGCTAAGGATTGTATGAGGGGCTATAAGCCATAGATAAGTTCGAATACTGAAGTACCTAAAGTATTTATAATAGTACCTCAAGTACCTTATGCAATAGTAAAATGAGAATCTATTCATAACAGTACTAAATATTTTGATTTGTTTATTATAATAATGTATCTCACTGAGATTTCTGTTGAGTTTTGTGTGCTAAAGTTTTCATGTCTTGGGTGCTACCACTATAGGAATAAGGAGCATCAAGAGCCTATGATTGGGGATTCCCAAGTCACCCAAGTCAAATTCTAGGAAGACTCGATCGTCTAAGCTTGGGGATGTTCTAGAAGGCATACTCTCTTTCGTCTCAATCCATCAGTACGTCACCTGAAGCTATATTTTCATTCATAACATGATATGAGTTTTTCTTGGAGCGTCATTTGCTTTAGTTAGCTTTAGTTTTAGTTTTCCGCAACCATTGTTTGTTGGACACACCCACTTGAGAGAGACAAAATATCACACTAATTTATTAAAATACTCTTTGTGCTTCACTTATATCTTTTAGAGCACGATCGTGCATAGATTATAAAGAAATAATTGCACTCTCGTTCTTCATATATTTATTTGAGAGTTAGTAAATAGTGACGGTAATTTTCATGTGTTATAAGACTAGTAAAAAATAATAGGTATTCAAGGAGTTCATAATCAAAACCTTCATGTAGCACGTAAAAGAGAAATTGTGAGTTAATCATATTGATGTGATAATATGAAAGGGTGTGAATGAATGTTCGTTGGTTAGTAAAAATGTCGTTAATTAAATGGTGTTAACTTGATTTTCATCTAAATATTTTTTATGGCATGGTGGTGATGTGTCACAATGCCTTTTCCCCGTTGAAATCCTAGCTTTGTTTAGGTCGGAGGGGTGCGATAACTCATCCCAACCTCCTTCATAGGGGAATGCGAGTAGTCTTTGGTTCGAGAGAGCTAATAAACCCTTGCAATAATTATGTGAGTTCTTTCTGATTAATGTGAATCCATGGATGTACTCACTCTCACCACCTCATATTTGCTAGCCCCTTCGGTACCGTGCATTGCCCACTCTCACCTCGCGGATCGGTGTAACCTTTGCCGGTGCATCAAAACCCTGTGACATGATATGCTCTATTGCACATAAGACTCATTATATATTCCTCAAAACAGACACCATACCTATCATGGCATTTCCACAGCCATTCTAAGATATATTTCCATCCAACCTCCACTGACACATCATATTACAAGTACCTTCATTGCCATATTGCTTTGCATGATCATATAGGTGACATAGTATTTGTGGCAAAGATACAGTTCATCATTTTTATACATGTTATGCTAGATCATTCCACATCTTGGTATACTGCCAGAGGCATTCATATAGATTCATATTGCTTATTACTTTTCATATTGAGTTGTAAGTAAATAAAAGTGTGATGATCATCATTATCAAGGCACTACTTCGGTGAGGAAAGGATGATGGAGACAATGACTCCCCCACAAGTCAGTATCAGACTCCGGGCGAAATATAAAAGAAAACAACATAAAAAGAAAAAGGAAAAATGAAAGAAAGAAGAAAGAGAAAAAATAATAAATGAGAGAAAAGATAGAAGGGACAGTGCTACTACCTCTTTTTCCACACTTGTGCCTCAAAGTGGCACCATGTTTTTCATATATAGAGTCTCATGTTTTGTCACTTCCATATGCTAGTGGGAATTTTTCATTATAGAACTTGGCTTGTATATTCCGATGGCGAGCTTCCTCAAATGCTCAACGTCTTTATGAGCAACCAACTTGGATGCACGCCCACCTAGCTTCAGTTGAACTTTCATACACTTATAGCTCTAGTGCATTCCTTTCATGGCAATCCCTACTCCTCGCATTGACATCTATTGATGTGCATCTCCATAGCCCGATGTTACAACTAGTTGGTGCGAGACTTTCTTCTACACTTTTACCCATGAAACCTACCACCATATTCTATTCCACCTTTATGCTATATCCATGGATCATGTCATGTATTGTGTGAGTAATGAAAAGATGAAGCACGTTAAAAAGTACGATCCAATTGCCTGACTTAACACCATGGTGCTTGACATTTGTATTTATGAGATGAAGACAAAGTCATGCCATGTTAATATTAGAAAATGAATAGGGGTAAACATTATTTAAGGATAGTATATTTTGAAACTCGGTGATTATGTTACTTATTTTTATGTATATTAGTATGTTCATGTTTCTTAAGTCATCATTTTCTCAATGATCATAGCTGCAATAGATTACATGTTGGGTAGCATGTTACATCAAAAATTATATTTTTAACATTTACCTACTCGAGGACGAGCATGACCTAAGCTTGGGGTTGCTAACACGTCTCCAACATATCTATACTTTTTTATTGTTCCATGCTATAATATTATCATTCTGGGATACTTTTTGGGCATTTATTTGTTGATTCATATTATTTTTTAGCACTAGATTATTAAGCCAGTGCCTAGTGTTAGTTGTTGTTTTTGTATTTTTTTTAGCTTTTCAGTTTTACAGTACCAAACAAAGTTTAATTGCCATGAAACTTTTTAATGATCTTTCTCGGACCAAAAGAAGACCTACAAGCGTCAACAGGAGGCTGAGAGCCGCACAGAGGGGGTGTACGCACCATGGTAGCTTGTGTCCCTTCCCTCGGTCTCTTGATGCCCCTCTCTGGCCTACAAATTCTAATATATTGGGAAAACCCTAAGGAGCAACTTGAAACACTTTCTCTGCCGGCGCAAGTCTCTGTTCCGATGTGTGCCCATTTGGAGCCCTATTCTGGTCCCCTGCCAGAGGGGGATCGATCACAGAGGGCCTCTACATCAACCTTGCTACTCCTTTGGTGATCTATGAGTAGTTCACCACAGACCTACAAATCCAGAGTTAGTACCTAGATGGCTATCTCTCTCTCTCTTTGTCTCTCTCTCTCTCTCTTGGATCTCCAATACAAAGTTCATTGCATCTTTGCGATGATATATTCGATGCAATCACTTTGTGAAGTGCGTTTGTAGGGATCCGATGAATTGTTGGTTTATGTTCAGATTGTTCATGAAATTATATTGAGTTCCTTGCTAATTCTTATTTACATATGCATGATTATATGATAGCTTCATATTTCTCTTCGGTCTATTGAAATAGTTTTGCCAACTAGACTGATATTTCTTTAGTGTGAGAGGCGTGTTGTAGTGGATTCAATCTGGCAGTGCTCTATATCCCAATGACAGAAAGGGATAAGACACGTCTTTGTATTGTTGCCACTAAGAATAAAACTATGTGGTTCATTCATATTAATTGAATTTACTTTGTCTACATCATGTCATTTTTCTCCAAGCATTACTTTGTTTTTCTTAATACCCTAGATGCATGCTCGATAGCGGTCAATGGGTGGATCTATTGATATATCCTATTATCATTAGTGCTAACCTTTTAGAGCATGAAGAAAAGAGATTACTCAAAACTTTGAAGAAGCACTGAGCTGTTATTGGATATACTCTCGATGATCTTAATTTCATTAGTACCATGCTATGTCAGCACAAGATTAATATGGATCCTGATGCTAAACTGGTCGTTGATCATCAATGCCGCTTGAATCCTAAAATGAAGGAAGTTGTAAGAACTGAAATTTTATTGATTTTGGAGGCAGGTATAATCTATCCCATAGCTGCTAGTACATGGGTAATTCATGTCCATTGTGTTCCTAGTTATAGGATGGTAATTGACTTCGGAAATTAAACAAAACTACTAAAAACTATAATTATCCCTTGCCTTTTATTGATCAAATGTTAGAAAGATTATCTAAGCACACACACTTTTGCTTCCTTGATGGATATTCTGTTTTTTCGGAAATACCAGTGTCAAAAGAAGATCAAGAGAAAACTGTTGTTGCATGTCCATTTGGAACTTATGCTTATGGGCGTATGCTTTTTGGTTTATGCAATGCACCTGCTACCTTGCAAAGATATATGATTTCTATATGCTTTGAATTTTGTGAAAATATTGTTGAGGTATTCATGTTTGCCGTTTATGGGACTTCTTTTGACGATTGCTTGAGCAACCATGATCGAATTGGCAGAGATATGGAGAAACTAATCTTGTCTTGAATTGGGGGAAGTTCTACTTTACAGTCATGAAGGCATAGTGCTTGGGCATAAAATTTCTGAACAGGGTGTTGAGGTAGACAAAGCTAAAGTTGATACAATAGAAAAAATGCCATGTCCTAAAGAAGTTAAAAGTATAAGAAGTTTTCTTGGTCATGTTGGTTTCTATATTCATTTCATTAAAGATTTCTAAAAGATCTCTAGGCCATTAACTAATCTTCTTCAAAAAAATATTCCATTTTTTCTGATGATGATTTTGTAGAAGGCTTTTAAATAGTTAAGAAAGCCTTAATTGTTGCACCTATTGTTCAACCACGTGATTGGAACTTACCATTTGAAATTATGTGTGATGCTAGTGATTATGCTATCAGTGTTGTTCTAGGGCAAAGATTAGATATGAAATTAAATATTATTCATTATGCTAGTAAGACTCTTGAGAGTGCTCAGAGAAATTATGTTACTAATAAGAAGGAATTGTTAGCAGTTGCGCTTGCATGTGACAAGGTTAGACCTAATATTGTTCATTCCAAAGTTACAATTCACACTAATCATGTTGCTATTAAATATGTGATGGAAAAGTAAGATGTTAACCCTAAACTAATTAGGTGGGTTCTTTTATTTCAAGAGTTTGATTTGCATATTGTTGAAAGAAAGGGAGCTGAGAATCATATAGCAGATAACTTGTCTAGGATGGAAAATGTTCTTACCGACCCACTGCCTATTGATAATTTTCCTAATGAGCAATCCACTGTCGGCCGTGCACACTTGAGGTACATCCTTGTGCAATCTGTAAAAGTTGTTTTATTCAATTCGATTTGATTCTTTACTATATCAATCTGCAGTGAGGAGAGAGTGTTGCGGCTCAGCTTAGGTTAGACTTAGGACGGCGTGTCGGATGTAACTAAGCCACTCCTGCATCTCTATGAGCTCAGCTAAAAAGCACAAGAGATTTTCTTCTGTACTCCTAATTAATCTGGTTTAGTTTCAGCGTAGTTGTTCTCAGCCATTATCCTCAACTGCAAGACATCGATGTGCACTTAACAAATTAGGACATTTTTTGCATGAAAGGTAAGCATTTCGAAGTAGTTTCCTGCAGGTACATTTTCTTTTGGTTTAGCTGATGGTGTGCTTTTGTATTGGTCTGATCTCTCCTTCCTCGATAAAGTTCTTTTCTTGCTTTGTTCTTTTTTGGGACTTGCTTTGGTTTCTTTAACAAGAATACCATCATTTGATTTGTTTCTGTTCTTATTAAGGAATATAGACCACTTGCATAGTTACATTGTTTTTGACTCACACAAGCTAGCTGCATAGTACAAGTTCAGCAAGCCCAGAGGATGATCTATTAGTTTTACTCGCATAATGTATACATATGCTCTCTGCATGCTAAAAAATTTCTATCTATGCAAGATGTTTGATGGAATGTTGAAGATATTTGATACTGAATATGTTTATCGTCTGTATTCCTAGCCAACCTCTGAGGCCCATCACGTAACAAGCATAGTTGTTCCATTACATGGACCATGTAGATTAGGTTAGGTGAATTGGAACCCTTTGCTTCTATTTGCTTTTTGGGGACTTGCACAATACGATTTGTTCTCAGTATTTTGTGATAGGGTTAAAGTCTGAATCTGTGTTTTGTTAAATATTGAGCTGGCTGAAGTACTTGGTTCATTCAAATTTTAGTCTGCTATAGCTGAGTACAAGACCGTATGCATAATTAAACCTACTATTTTTTTACGTTACTATATTAACTACCATCAAGTATTTTCTATGTGTTAGCTGCTCATCAACTAGACCATGAAAGTATTTGTTGCCGAAGATAGAGGATAAAGGGCAACATGTATGAGAACTATTGAAATAAAGATATGAACACGCTCTGTTTGGACTGGGAAAATGTGGTTTATTTTTTTCGTTCTAACGCAGTTCCAACGCACGGAAGTCTCTCCTAGTATATATAAGGAAACAAAAGGACCTCCCCATTGGGCCAACCGACCGAGCCAGCCCGCCTCCGCTCCCCTCCTTCACTATTCGACCGACCGGTCGCTACAGGGGCGTGGTCGCCCCCAGACCACCTCGCCGACGCCGACGGGGAAGGGGATAAGGCCGCCCCTCGCTCCCCAAACCCTACCCCCACCCAGATCCCCCTTGCGCCTCCGTCCTCTACCCTGAGTACGAGCTCGGGATCGAGCGCGCCCGTCGTCGCCTCCCCGTAGTCGGATCGGGCTGCCGCTGCCTCCCCATTGCCGTCGTTGCTATCAACGGCCTCCCCATCAACTGGGACCATGTTCAGGACTTTCATCGTCGTCGACTTCATCCCCACGCGGAAGGGCTCGAGCTAGGAGGCTCTATATGCTCGCCATCGAGCTTGCCTTCCTCGCGTACATCGTCGGCGTTCGTCGTTGTTTGCCGCTGCTCCGGTTTACCCCCGACCTTCCCAAGCTCGCATGTGATATCCTGGTTAGATCCTCTGCCGATTCCCCTTGTTCCCGTTCTCGATCCGTTGCCGTAGCCGCCGTTCCCGAGCACGTCCGAACGTACGCGTACGCGTACATACGTGCGTGCGTGCTGCTGTTGCCTTGCCGCCTGCCTGACGCTCGCCGCGCCCGCGCGTGTGCTCCGCTGCGCCTGGTAGCACTCGCCTTCGCCCGGCCGTGCCCCTGCTGCCTGCTGCTTTCACCGCTACTGCTATTGCTGTACTGCGTTTTTGTTTGTTGATGCCGCTGCTTGCAAACTGTTGCTGCTCGCAAACTGCTGCTTCTCGTGATCTGCTGCTAGCGCCGCCGCTGCTGATGCTGCTTGCTGCCACTGGCGATTTGTCGTCGCTGCTGCATACTGCTGCTGTTGCCTTAGTTGCTGCTGGCCGCTCCGCACTGCGGCCGCTGCGTGCAACTGTTGCTGGTCATGGCCCGCCATGGCGATGGCCAAATGTGCGTGCAGTGTGTGTTTGGGTGTGAGTGAGTGTGCGTGCGTGTGCGTGGCCGACCCGTATTCAATCAGTGCTAGGTTTAGCTTAGGGTTAAATTAGTACTAGACTAGTAGGCTAGCTAATGATATGTGGGCCCCGCTTTAATTAGATTAATTAAATCATTTTAGAGTTTAATAAAATCCTGACATGTGGAACCCAATACACCATTCACACCTTTGACCAGTCCAATATTGACTGGGTCAGCCCAGCCCCACTGGCCCCATTGTCATACACTGTGGCTAGAATAGCACTAGGTGACAATAGTATTTTTGTTTTAATTCGAATTAATATTAATTTTAGTTGTTAAAACTTTGAAAATTCATATAAAATAAATTATAATGGTGATGAAAATAATTTATACATGAAAGTTGATCATAAAAATCCCATGAATCCGAATACACAATCCGTTCGTCTGTCACGGGCTTTCATCATAACGAACGTGAAACTTTTCCATCTGTTTTGTCTGTCCGGTAGTAGCCCGGGACTCGAAAAATAACGTCAGATATTCTTCTGATCCGTCAGCTACGTGTAGTATTGCGTTAGTGCATGCCTAGCTCTGCATATTGTCATGTCATGCATGTGATGCATCTGTTTGCTTTATATTTATTGTTTCTTCCCCCTCTTCTTACCGATAGACCTCGAGACTGACGCTGTTGCCGGGTACGACTACGTCATTGATGATTAGCCTTTTGCCGCACAGCAGCAAGGCAAACAATCCCCCCTTGAGCATTCTGATATCGCCCATTTCTTTCTCTCTCATTCTTGCATTAGATTTTGCTACTGTATTAGTTAGCTCCTATTTTGATGCATAGCCTGTTTTTGATAAACTACTACTATACCTGCAATCATATCAACTGCTTAGTATAGGTTGGACAGTGATACCCCCAGAGACCCCAACATTGTCCCAATTGCCCCTGCTTTCACCTTCGACGTCATCAAGGACTTGAAGACAAAAGACTCGGTCATCATGACCGGCCGACAAACCCTTACTCACTCATCACCTCACACCCCTTAAGTATGGCACTGCAGAGCTACTATCGAGTGCCAAGGGTGATACCTCACTTAGCATTTCCGATGTTAATCTTGTAGCGTACCTACTCGATTGTGGGTATCGAAGGTGATTCCTCCTTCCCAACTATCGTTAGCGACTCTTTTCATACCCATACTTCGAATGGGATTCATCGAGGGTGATTCGTCAGATATTCACTTGGCGTATAACCACACAACTATTATTGACTTGACACTTTACTAACGTGACGGGACTGAAGGGACAGGTGGTACCACACTACTAGGGAAAACTTTATACATAGAACCTTAGCAGTAGCGCTGGATAAAAGAAGACGCTAACAGTAGCGCGGGCTTCCAGAAACACGCTACTACTAATATTGACCCACCATTGCCTTCAGGCTAGATTTAGTAGTAGCGTGCTTTCCGGACCAGTGTTACTGCTAACATAATATTAGTAGCGTGTGTTTGCCACCCGCGCTACTGCTTTGTGGGTCGTGCCCTTATCCTCTTCGCCCCGCACGACCCCTCTCTCTTCCTCTCTCCCTCCTCCCTCCCTCTCCTCGTGTCGCCACCACCGCCCCTCACTCCCTCCCTCTTCCTGCGCCGTTGACGCCTCTCACTCCCTTCCTCTCCACTATCTCCCTTACGGCAGCACTCCTGCATCCCGGCCGTCCACCCCACACAGCGGCCCTCCCGACGCGGCGGCCCTCCCCCGTCCTGTCTCTCCCGTCCTGGCCATCCACGCAGCAGTAGCTCTCCTCCCTCCTCTCTCCCACTCTCCCCCCTTCTCCCTCCTCCCTCTGTTTTTGCACTGCTGGAAAAGCTTAATGGATGGATGGATTGATGCATTTAGATGGTTAGATGGATGTATGGATGCATTTAGATGGTTAGATGGATGTATGATGCATTTAGATGGTTATGGATGGATGCATTTAAATGGTTAGATGTATGTATGATGCATTTAGATGGTTATGGGTGGATGCATTTAGATGGTTATGGATGGATGTATTTAGATGGTTAGATGGTTATGTATGGATGCATATCGGAATTCATCCACATGTTGTAAATTGTGTTACAAAGGTGCTTCACGTCGTAACCGTAAAAATTGTTTAAACTTGCAAACTTTGTGCAAATGTCCAATGTTAGATTCCATGTCTAACACGCTATAAATGGTTAGATTTGTTGGCGCAAGGAAATTTACAGGGATTCCATGTCTCTTAGATGTTGTGCTATTAAATATATCCATTGCTAAGCAAATGTCATGCCAAATTTACAGGGATTCCATGGCCCCTGGACGTTCTCGTGAAGAGGAGTTGAAGTGGCGGAGGAAGTTGCTAGCGTGGGGAAAAAGGATTGACATGTAGTGTTCGGATGAAGAGATTGTATGTGAGAGTTGAAAGAGGCGGAGGATATGTTTCGGAAGACTCAGTGTAGTCATCGGGAGTTTGAAGTCAAGGAGTGCAAGAGTTATGCCCAAACACAACTACAAGTTGTAGCAGGCGTCATCTTCGCGGAGGCCAACGCTGCAGAGTGGGTTCGGATGCCACCTCAGAGTAGTCCCCACTTGGTTATGGAATGGGCACTCAACAAGTGACATCTTCATGCTCGGCTCAAAGAGCCCGACAGGGAAGTGTTGTCGGGATACTTCCGCCAAGAATGTCCCTATCACCATCAGATTCTGCACCATCAGATTCTGCTCATTAAGATTAAGCTCTAGTTTAAGGTTTAATAGTTTTATCATTATTGGTCTCGATTTAGCAGTTCGGTCTGGACTTGTAAGGTTTTTGAAATCTAGTTATCTGTTTGACGAAAATGATGATGAGGAGTTGTTATATGACAATGATATAGTATGATGATACTGTATGAAAACTTGTATAATGACGTATGAATACGACATAAAAAAGAAATACGTAATAATAGTAGTAGCGCTGGCGGAGAGGCGCGCTGCTAGTAACTACCAGCAGAGCTTTCTACTAAAAGTGCTGCTGCTAAGCAGGTATAGCAGTACCGCGGGCTAACACACGCTACTGCTACACTTTAGCTGTAGCGCCGTAGCAGTAGGGCTAGACCCAGCGCTACTAGTAAGGGTATTTCCAGCACTACTACTAGGCTTTCTCCTAGTAGTGCCACTCTGTTGAGGTGGACTTGAGTTCCCGACAGTCTTGAGACGGGTCGGCCCTAAGGGTCCCTGTGTGTGTGAGAGAGATATGGTGGGATGCGCCAGTAAGGCATCCGTAGGGTTAAGATGAGATGTGGACGGGCAGGAGAGGCCCTTGCCACACATCCTCGAGACGGGGCGATGGGACCGCACTTCATGGGTCGCGCTTGCCTCGCATTAATAAAATGCTAATGGTTTGGGTATTTGATCTGAGTTGGTCGTTTGACCTTTTACGCACCAAACCTTCACGTGGGAGAAGTTATGGATACTCAGAGTTGTTGTATCAGCCGAAGCTCTTCGGACGTCAGCAATGGAGTGGCGCGTGCCCGAGTGGTCCGCAACGACATCACGTTTGTTATAATGGGTGTTAGGACTGACCTCGGCCGCCCTCGCATCGTGTAGGAGTGCAAAGGGTGAGTGGGCCCATGACCCTGGACGCTTAGGATTTAGACTGGTGGGCTGGCCTCTTCGTTGAGTCTAGGTGGGGCGACGACGTGTCCAAGGCCGGGCATTACCCAGGAAAGTGTTTCCGGCCGGAGCTGATCAAGCGTGCTGGAAATGCGATGCACCCCTGTAGGGATGAATTCATCTATTCGAATAGTCATGTCCACAGTAATAGGATGACTTGGAGTTGTACCTTGACCTACTATAATAATAATTGTGACTCTAAATTGAAATGAATGTTTGGCTCCGAGATTGCTTCCTCGCAGGGAGTCGAGGAAGAATCTCTGGGCGTGGTTACTTAATAAAATTTGCTACAATAATATTATTGTATATGAGATACCGGTCTACTTTCTTCTAATGTTGCAAGATGCTGAAGATGCTAGTCTTCGATAGGACTAGGTGTTGGGGAACGTTGCATGGGAAACAAAAATTTTCCTACGCACACGTAGATCTATCCATGGTGATGAGCATCTATGAGAGGGAGAGTGGATCTACGTACCCTTGTAGATCGCTAAGTGGGAAGCATTAAGAAACGCGATTGGTGTAGTCGAACGTCTTCGTGATCCAAATCACCAAACGTCCCGCGATCTCATCACGATCCGTCCCGCGATCCAATCACGATCCGTCCTGTGAACTCATCATGATCCGTCCCGCGAACTCATCACGATCTGTCTCGCGATCTTGATCACGATCCGTCCCGCGAACTCATCACGATCCGTCCCACGAACTCATCACGATCCGTCTCGCGATCTTGATCACAGTCCTTCCGATCTAGCGCCGAACGGACGACACCTCCGCGTTCAGCACACGTACAGCTCGATGACGATCTCTGCCTTCTTGATCCAGCAAGAGGGAGCAGCGAGGTAGAAGAGTTCTCCGGTAGCGTGATGGCGCTCCGGCGATGGTGGTGGAGCTATTCCGGCAGGGCTTCATTTAAGCACTGCAGAAATCCGATCTAGAGGAGAAACTATGCACTGGAGGAACGGGCAGCACGTGGCTAAAAATTCTGTGCAAAAAACCCTAAAACCTCCAGTATATATAAGAGGAAGAGAGGAGGCTTGTCACAAGGGCCAAGCCTCCAAGGAGTCGGCCGAACCAGGTGGAGGAGGTGGACTCCACCTCCAATCCTAGTAGGACTAGGATTCACCCTATTTTTGCCTTTTCCCACTTTTTCTCTTTGGGCCTTTTTGCCAAACCGCATGGGCCTTGTGTGGGACTTCAAATAGCCCACTAAGGTCTGGTAAACACTCTCCCACATCCCATGGAGCCTCTTGGGTCGAAATACCCCTCCCGATGGTCCCCCGATACACTACCGGCACTCCCGGTACACTACCGATGAGCCCGAAACTTTTCCGGCGACCAAAGCAGGACTTCCTATATATGAATCTTTACCTCCGGACCATTCCGGAGCTCCTCGTGACATCCATGATCTCATCCGGGACTCCGAACAACCTTCGGTCACCACCATACATAACTCTATACTACCGAAACGTCACCAAACCTTAAGTGTGCAGACCCTACGGGTTCGAGAACTATGTAGACATGACCGAGACACCTCTACGGTCAATAACCAATAGCGGGACCTCGATGCCCATATTGGTTCCTACATATTCTACGAAGATCTTTATCGGTTGAACCTCTATGTCAAGGATTCAATTAATCCCATATGATGTTCCATTTATTCTTCGGTATGTTACTTGCCCGAGATTCGATCATCGGTATCTCCATACCTAGTTCAACCTCGTTACTGGCAAGTCTCTTTACTCGTTCCATAATACAAGATCCCGTGACTAACACTTAGTCACATTGCTTGCAAGGCTTGTTGTGATGTTGTATTACCGAGTGGGCCTTGAGATACCTCTCCGTCACACGGAGTAACAAATCCTAGTCTTGATCCATGCCAACTCAACAGATACCCTAGAAGATACCTATAGAGTACCTTTATAGTCACCCAGTTACGTTGCGATGTTTGATACACAGAAGGCACTCCTCCGGTGTCAGTGAGTTGCATGATCTCATGGTCATAGGAACATATACTTGACATGCAGAAAACAGTAGCAATAAACTGACACGATCATATGCTACGTTTGTAGTTTGGGTCTTGTCCATCACACCATTCTCCTAATGATGTGATCCCGTTATCAAATGACATCTCATGTCCATGGCTAGGAAACCTTAATCATCTTTGATCAACGAGCTAGTTTATTAGAGGCATACTAGGGACATGGTTTTGTCTATGTATCCACACATACATGTAAGTCTTCGATCAATACAATTATAGCATGGATAATAAACGATTATCATGAACAAGGAAATATGGTAATAACTAATTTATTATTGCCTCTAGGGCATATTTCCAACAGTCTTCCACTTGCACTAGAGTCAATAATCTAGTTCACATCACCATGTGATACGCATTGTTATGAATCTAACACCCAATGAGTTCTGTGACTCGATCATGCTTTGCATGTGAGAGAGGTCTTATAGTCAACGGGTCTGCGACATTCAAATCTGAGTGTACTTTGCAAATCTCTATGTCAAACCGTAAACACTGCTACCACACTCCACTTGGTACTATTCCAAATGGCTGCTCCATCATATGTATCCAGATTGCTACTACGAGTCATCTGGATTGGTGTTAAAGCTTGCATCGACGTAACTCTTTACAATGAACTATTTATCACCTCCATAATCGAGAAACATCTCCTTAGTCTTTTAGTCACTAAGGATAATCTTGACTGCTGTCTAGTGATCCACTCCTGGATCACTTTTGTACCCCTTGACTGACTCATGGCAAGGCACACACCAGGTGCGATACACATCATGGCATAATATAGAGCCTATGGCTAAGTTATAGGGGATGACGTTCGTCCTTTCTTTTTCTTCTGCCGTTGTCGAGCTTTGAGTCTCACTCAACATCACACCTTACAAATCAGGTGAGAATTCTTTCTCTGACTGATCCATTTTGAACTCTTTCAAAATCTTGTCAAGGTATGTACTCATTGAAAGTCTCATCTAGCATCTTGATCTATCTCTATAGATCTTGATGTTCAACAATTAGGTAGCTTTATCCAGGTCTTCCTTTGAAAAACTCTTTTCAAACAACCGTTTATGCTTTCCAGAAATTCTACATCATTTCCGAATAGCAATATGTCATCCACATATACTTATCAAAAACTCTATAGTGCTCCCACTCACTTTATTGCAAATACAAGTTTCTCATAAACTTTGTATAGATTTAAAAACTTTGATCACCTTATCAAAGTGTATATTCCAACTCCGAGATGCTTGCTTCAGTCCAAAGAAGGATCACTGAAGCTTGCTCACCTTCTAGCATCCTTAGGACTGACAAAACCTTCTGGTTGTATCTCATACAACCTTTCCTTAAGGAAGGAAACGATGTTTTGGCATCCATCTGCCAGATTTCATAATTGAAAAATGCAGCAACTGCTAACATAATTCCAACAGACTTTAGCATCGCTACGAGTGAGAAAGTCTCATCATAGTTAACTCCTTCAACTTGTCGGAAACTTCTTTGCGATAAGTCGAGCTTTATAAATGGTGACATTCACCATCAGCGTCTGTCTTCATTTTAAAGATCCATTTGTACTCAACGAGCTGCCGTCCAACGAGCAAGCCTACCAAAGTCTATACTTGGTTTTCATATATGGATCCTTTCTCAGATTTCATGGCCTCTAACCATTTGTCGAAATCCGGGCCCATCATCGCTTCTCCATAGCTCGTAGATTCATCGTTGTCCAACAACATGACCTCCAAGACAGGGTTGTCGTATCGCTCAAGAGCAGTACACGTCCTTGTCGACCTATGAGGTTCGATAGTAACTTGATCCGAAGCTTCATGATCATCATCATTAACTTCCTCTTCAACTAACGTAGGCTTCACAGAAACATCTTCCTGCGCTGCGCTACTCTCTGATTGAACAAAGGTTCAACAACCTCATCAAGTTTATCTTCCTCCCACTCAATTCTTTCGAAAGAAACTCTTTCTCGAGAAAGGACCCAGTTTTAGAACAAGCATTTTATGCTTGGATCTGAGATAGAAGGTTTACCCAAATTTTTTAGGGTATTCTATGAAGATGCATTTGTCCGCTTTGGGTTCGAGCTCATTAGGTGAAAACCTTTTTCACTTAAGTGTTGCAGCCCCAAACATTAACAAATGACAGGTTAGGTTTCTATCAAACAATAATTCACACGGTGTCATCTCAACGGATTTAGATGGTGCCCTATCTAAAGTGAATATAGTTGTCTCTAATGCATAACCCCAAAATTATAGTAGCAAAACGATAAGAGACATCATAGCAAGCACCATTTTCAATAGAGCATGACTATGATGTTCGAACACACCATCACACTATGGTGTTCCAGGTGGCGTGAGTTGTGAAACAACTTTCACATTGTCTAAAGTTGTATGCCAAACTCGTAACTCAGATATTTACCTTCATGATCATATCGCAGACATTTTTATCTTCTTGTCATGATGATCTTAAACTTCACTCTGAATTTGCTTGAACCTTTCAAACGATTCAGACTTGTGTTTCATTAAGTAAATATACACTATACCTACTCAAATCATCAGTGAAGGTAAGAAAATAACGATATCCACCGCATGCTACAAGACTCATTGGATTGCATACATCAACATGTATTATTTCCAATAAATCACTTCCCCGCTCCATCCATCTGGAAACGGGGTCCTTAGTCATCTTGCCAAGAGGCATGGTTCGCATTTCTCAACCGATTCGAAATCGAATGAGTCCAAAGATCCAACAGCATGGAGTTTCTTCATGCGTTTTATACCAATATGACATTCAGCGGTAGTGCCACAAGTATGTGGTACTATCATTATTAACTTTGTATCTTTTGGCATCAATGTTATGAACATGTGTATTACTACGATCAAGATTCAACAAACCATTCTCACTGGGTGCATGACCATTGAAGGTATTATTCATGTAAACAGAATAACCATTATTCTCTAACTTAAATGAATAACCGTGTTGCAATCAACACGATCTAATCACGTTCATGCTCAACGCAAAACACCAAATAACATTTATTTAGGTTCGTCACTAATCCCGAAGGTAGAGAGAGCGTGTGATGTTGATCACATCAACCTTGGAAACATTTCCAACACACATCGTCACCTCATCCTTAGCTAGTGCTTCGGTTATTCCGTAGCTTTTATTTCGAGTTACTAACATTTAGCAACCGAACCGGTATCCTATACCCAGGTGCTACTAGGAGTACTAGCAAGGTACACATCAATAACACGTATATCAAATATACTTCTGTTGACGTTGCCAGCCTTCTTATATACCAAGTATCTAGGGTTGTTCCGCTTCAGCGGCCGCTCTCCTCATAATCGAAGCACTTAGTCTCAGGTTTGGTTTCAACTTTGGGTTGCTTCACTGGAGGAGCAACTGACTTGCTATCCATGAACTTTCCCTCCTTGCTCCTGCCCTTCTCGAAACTAGTGGTTTGACTAACCATCAACACTTAACGCCCCTTCTTGATTTCTACCTTCGCGGTGTCAAACATCGCGAACAGCTCAGGGATCATTATTTCTATCCCTGACATTTTATAGTTGATCACCAAGTTCTAGTAGCTTAGTGATAGTGACTTGGAGAACTATATCAATCACTATCTTATCTGGAAGATCAAATCCCACTCGATTCAAGCGATTGTAGCACCCAGACAATCTGAGCACATGCTCAACGATTGAGCTATTCTCTTTCATATTACAGGCAAAGAATCTCGTTGGAGATCTCATATCTCGCAACACGGGCATGAGCCTGAGATCCTAATTTCAGCTCTTTAGAACATCTCATATGTCCCATGATGTTCAAAACGTTTCGGAGCCTCAATTCTAAGTCGTAATGCATGACGCACTAAACTATCAAGTAGTTATCATAACGTGCCTGTCAGATGTTCACAACATCTACAAACGACGCTAGAGGAGTTGGCGCATCGAGCGGTGCATTAAGGACACAAGCCTTCTGTGCAGCAATGAGGACAATCCTCAGATCACGGAGCTAGTCCGCAATATTGCTACCATCATTTTTCAACTCTATTTCTCTAGGAACATATAAAAAATTCAAGGGAGCTACAGCGTGAGCTAGTAATCTACAACACAGTTTGCAAAGACACTACTGACTATGTTCATGATAATGAGTTCAATTAATCATATTACTTAAGAACTCCCACTCAAATTGACATCCCTCCGGTCATTCGAGTGATACATGATCCAAATTCACCAACTCAAATCCGATCATCACGTGAGTTGAGGTGGTTTCAATGGTGAACATTATCATGTTGATCATATCTACTATATGACTCATGTTGGACCTTTCGGTCTCTTTTGTTCCGAGGCCATGTCTGTACATGCTAGGCTCGTCAAGTTTAACATGAGTGTTCTGCATGTGCAACACTGGCTTGCACCCGTTGTATGTGAACGTAGAGTCTATCACACCCGATCATCACGTGGTGTCTCAACACGACGAACTTCCGCAACGGTGCACAATCGGGGAGAACACAATTTATCTTGAAATTAAGTGGGGGATCACCTTATAATGCTACCGTCATCCTAAGCAAAACAAAGTGCATAAAAGGATTAACATCACATGCAAATCATAAGTGACATGATATGGCCATGAACTTGTGCTTTTGATCTCCATCTAGAAAGCACCGGCATGATCTCCATCGTCACCGGCATGACACCATGATCTTCATCATCTTGATCTCCATCAACGTGTCTCCATCGGAGTTGTCGCGCCCAACATTCTTCTACTACTATTGCTACCATTTAGCGATAAAGTAAAGCATTACATAGCGCTTAATGATTGACACGCAGGTCATACAATAATTAAAGACAACCCTATGGCTCCTGCCGGTTGCCGTACTCATCGACATGCAAGTCGTGATAATCTATACATCACATGATCATCTCATACATCACATATATCACATCATGTAATTGGCCATATCACATCACAACATACCCTGCAATAACAAGTTAGACGTCCTCTAATTGTTGTTGCATGTTTTACGTGGTTGCTACGGGTATCTAGCAAGAATAATTCTCATCTACGCAAAAACCACAACGGTGATACACTAGTTGCTTTTCAACCTTCTAAAGGACCGCCTTTGTCGAATCCGATCCAACTAAAGTGAGAGAAATTGGCACCCGCAAGCCATCTATGCAACAAGTTGCAGTCGAGGGAACCGGTCTCTCATAAGCGTACGAGTAATGTTGGTCCGGGCCGCTTCATCTCACAATACCGCTGAACCAAAATCTGACCAAGGGAGGAAGCAATCTAAGCATCAATGCCCACAAACCTTTTGTGTTCTACTCGAGATCTCATCTACACATAGACCAAGCTCATGATGCCACTGTTGGGGAACGTTGCATGGGAAACAAAAAAAATTCCTACGCACATGCAGATCTATCCATGGTGATGAGCATCTACGAGAGGGAGAGTGGATCTACGTATCCTTGTAGATCACTAGGCGGGAAGCATTAAGAAACGCGGTTGGTGTAGTCGAACGTCTTCGCGATCCAAATCGCCGAACGTCCCGCGATCTCATCACGATCCGTCTCGCGATCCAATCACGATCCGTCCCGTGAACTCATCACGATCCGTCCCGCGAACTCATCACGATTCGTCTCGCGATCTTGATCACAATCCGTCCCGCGAACTCATCACGATCCGTCCCGCGAACTCATCACGATCCGTCTCGCGATCTTGATCACGGTCCTTCCGATCTAGCGCCGAACGGACGACACCTCCGCATTAAGCACACGTACAGCTCAATGACGATCTCCGCCTTCTTGATCCAGCAAGAGGGAGCGGAGAGGTAGAAGAGTTCTCCGGCAGCATGACGGCGCTCCGGCGATGGTGGTGGAGCTATTCCGGCAGGGCTTCACCTAAGCACTGCAGAAATCCGATCTAGAGGAGAAACTATGCACTGGAGGAACGGACAGCACGTGGCTAAAAATTTTGTGCAAAAAACCCTAAAACCTCCAGTATATATAAGAGGAAGAGAGGAGGAGGCTTGTCACAAGGGCCAAGCCTCCAAGGAGTCGGCCGAACCAGGTGGAGGAGGTGGACTCCACCTCCAATCCTAGTAGGACTAGGATTCACCCTATTTTTGCCTTTTCCCACTTTTTCTCTTTGGGCCTTTTTGCCAAACCGCATGGGCCTTGTGTGGGACTTCAAATAGCCCACTAAGGGATGGTAAACACTCTCCCACATCCCATGGAGCCTCTTGGGTCGAAATACCCCTCCCGATGGTCTCCCGGTACACTACCGGCACTCCCGGTACACTACCAATGAGCCCAAAACTTTTCCGGCGACCAAAGCAGGACTTCCTATATATGAATCTTTACCTCCGGACCATTCCGGAGCTCCTCGTGACATCCATGATCTCATCCGAGACTCCGAACAACCTTCGGTCACCACCATACATAACTATATACTACCGAAACGTCACCAAACCTTAAGTGTGCAGACCCTGCGGGTTCGAGAACTATGTAGACATGACCGAGACACCTCTACGGTCAATAATCAATAGCGGGACCTGGATGCCCATATTGGTTCCTACATATTATACGAAGATCTTTATCGGTTGAACCTCTATGTCAAGGATTCAGTTAATCTCGTATGATGTTCCCTTTGTTCTTCGGTATGTTACTTGCCCGAGATTCGATCGTCGGTATCTCCATACCTAGTTCAACCTCGTTACTGGCAAGTCTCTTTACTCGTTCCGTAATACAAGATCCCGTGACTAACACTTAGTCACATTGCTTGCAAGGCTTGTTGTGATGTTGTATTACCGAGTGGGCCCTGAGATACCTCTCCGTCACACGGAGTAACAAATCCTAGTCTTGATCCATGCCAACTCAACAAACATCATCGGAGATACCTGTAGGGTACCTTTATAGTCACCCAGTTACGTTGTGACGTTTGGTACACACAAGGCACTCCTCCGGTGTCAGTGAGTTGCATGATCTCATGGTCATAGGAACATATACTTGACATGCAGAAAACAGTAGCAATAAACTGACACGATCATATGCTACGTTTGTAGTTTGGGTATTGTCCATCACATCATTCTCCTAATGATGTGATCCCGTTATCAAAGGACATCTCATGTCTATGGCTAGGAAACCTTAACCATCTTTGATCAACGAGCTAGTCTATTAGAGGCATATTGGGGACATGGTTTTGTCTATGTATCCACATATGCATCTAAGTCTCCGATCAATACAATTATAGCATGGATAATAAACGATTATCATGAACAAGGAAATATGATAATAACAAATTTATTATTGCCTCTAGGGCATATTTCCAACACTAGGCCTTCCTCCTTTTCTTGCTTTCTGCAGTGCCCAGATATAACACCACCCTTTGATAATGATGCATACTTAGCATAGTTCTAATGTCAGTCTTGCGAGTACTTTGGATGAGTACTCATCGCTGCTTTGCTTTCTCTTTCCCCCTCGATACGATTTTGCGTTTAGACGATGGAGCGCAGCAGATGGAGTACGCCAGAGATGACTACTACACCATCGCTGGAGCCTACTACTACGTGGAGACGGCCCCCGACCAGGAGTAGGATAGGAGGTTCCCAGGCAAGAGGCCTTGCCTCTTTCGATCTTTTGCTTATGTTTGTGCTAGCCTTCTTAAGGCAAACTTGTTTAACTTATGTCTGTACTCAGATATTAATTGCTTCCGCTGACTCGTACTTGTCGAGCTTTGTATTCAAGCCCTCGAGGCCCCTGCTTGTAATATGAAGCTGTATCACTTTAAGTTGTCTCTAGAGTTGTGTTGTGATATTGATTAGTGAGTCCCTAATCTTGGTCGTACGTATTGCGTGTATGTTTAGCGTACGATCAAATTAGGGGCGTCACAAGTTGGTATCAGAGCCAATTGCCTGTAGGTAGCCCCCTTTCCAACTCCTTGGCCGAAGTTGAGTCTAGTCATTGAAAAACTTTTACTAACGTAGTTGGGTGGCTTACGGGCCCACATCTCAATCGGGTGGTATTAGGATATTTTATTCCTCGTTTATACTCTGGGTTCGAATCTCTCTCATCTTTCGGGTTAAAGATTTTGCTAACTCTAACTCTAGGTTCTCGTAACTACTTCCTCCCGGAGAGCCCCTCCTTCCAGATGACGGCTTGATTCATCAGAAGACTCCGAAGATACTCACTGATGTTCTCCCGAGAACTTGTGCTCATTGCGTTTGCAATTCCCTTCCACCGTCAACCCCTATGGATAACTACATACAATGATTGTTCATACTCATTTCTAGTTGCTCTTGTTATTATAAGGTACATCGAATTATCTTACCAGGGATTTGTTCATCCTGAGTTGTCATGGGTTTCGCTAGTCCTTCGAATTGCTATTCGATCTTCTGAAATTCTCAGTAGCCCATTGTTTTTGACCTTCCTCACCTGATTGCATTATGGTTAATTCCATATGTCTTGCAACATTCATTAAAATCCTTTGTGATTGTCATTTTGATCTTATTAATTTAACCTGTGTGCGAATGCACGCAGTCATTAGTGTTTTCTCGTAAAATTTCCCTTCTGGCTTAGAGGTCTTTCCAAACGTGAGTTGTTTCTCGGCAAATCAACCTTGGTTGATTGCCCATCTAGGTCCCTTCAACTTATCTGTATTGATCGAAGCATCTGATTCTGATACATCCAATTGGGAATCTTAATTCCTTTGGTTATTTAAAGCATCGAAATTTTGGATATTCTATATTCTGATGCCTTGCATTATTTCTCCCTCTCATTGAATACCAATACTCACATCAGGTCCTTTGTGGACCGCCAGAACCATTGTTGGGTTATTATCCGATAGCATCCTTCACATTCAAAATTCTTGTGATGATTCTTCCCCTCATACACTATGCCATTGGCAAATTGTGTCATCTCCCTCTAATAAGTTGTATCCTATGCTTTTGTCAGCCATGCTTTGTTGTTGAGCATGTGTTAATTACTCTTGAAGCCTGCGGTCTATGTTCCTAAGATGCCCCGATGGATTGAACCTATGCCTTCCTTAATCCGTGTGAACCCGAAAGTTTTCATGAGTCATACTTTTCTGGTGTTTTGCCAGATAATCTCTCAAAACTATAATTTCACCAAAGGCGAGGTGTAAATGGAAGGTGATGCATTGATGAAGTGGGAGTCGACCTTGAACCTTGTGTTCATGCCCATGGAAACAATGTTGATCTTATCATAGAAGCTTCTCTACCAATAATCTTCCCTTTGTTTGAGTTGATCTTGTATTTGTGATTTGGTCCCTTGCAACCATGGTTCCGACCATGATTGTTCTTCTTTGATCTCATTTTTTGGACAAGTTAAAGCACTTGTCTTCTGTAGATCAATACATTGGTCCAAGCTTTAATTCTGATCTACATCTGAGTATTACCCCTGGTATATCAAGAAAATCATGGAGCTACATAGCTTCTTATGAGCTCCTCATCAGCTATGTTTTCTTTCGCTCGTTCCAGCTTTCTCGTGTTTTGAGTTGTTGGACACTCAAGGACACCGATAATTGAATCGAGTCCGCTTTGCGGTTACACAACTTGTAGTAATCTTCTTTGCTTAAGAGTTTGTACTCGGTCATGCCTTTGCAAGCTGTTAGGCTACACCATCATCGTCATGCTAAAGCTTGACCATACTATCTATGTCCTTCATCCCTGAAGCACCATTCCAACAGTGCATTAAGCTTACATCGAGCTTTGAACGTCACGTTGGTTGTCTTGAAAGGCAATTCCGATTCTTACCTAGCACTCTAACATGTGGTTTCAACAACCATTCGCTTCACCATTTCTTTGCTTGATGTCGTTGCTGATCGATTACATCTTCAAGAGAATTCTCGACAATTGTGTCGTGGTCATCATCAACATTCTGAACTCTCCTAGAATATCAATTAAATTCTTGATGGGAAGTAGCATCCTTGCCTTCCTTTCAAACACAAGCTTGTCTTGTTTTGGTTGAACCTTAAGTTCCTTGTTGGCCGTCATGTGATATGTTCTATCTTGGAGTATTACCATCTTTTCCAAGAATGACGTGAAAATTGCACACGTCATAAAAATATATTGATATAGTGATACTTCTTGCTATCACCTTCCATTTCTTAGTTTTCGTGTTGTTTCTAACCGGAATACCGACAAATGTACTGTGATGTGTAAATTTAACACATATGGCATAGCAACTCTATTACCTTGGAGTTAATAAACAATAAGTCCATTCTTAGTGTGTTGGTTGTTGCATCAGCATTCTAACATTGGTCGTGCTACTTAGTCCGGATCTTGGGTGCACCTTTCGATTACTATTTAATTGTGGATGTTTTCCCTTGGGCATACCTCAACATATCATCTGGTTTGACCAATGTTATCACCTTGTTCACCCTATCGTGGAAATCCATCTTTATGGAATCTTTGACAAATTGTTGTTAAGCCCATCAACCACATCCTCACTCCTTTGGGGTTCGTGATGAACATTGAAGCTAGTGTTTGAAACCTTGAAGGCATTATCTTTGTGCCTAGCTCATGAAGAATGTGTGTGATAAAAGAAGTGTTCTTCTCTAAGTTCACGTGCATTTGCCCCATGGTTATGGGAAAATTTTGTCTCGCTTCCTCGGGAATCGTCCAATTCATTCATGCATGTGCGAAGTATTCTATGGTTTGATAGATTTTTTTACCTTCACTCCATATGTATTTCCAAACACGCCAAGCCACTGATTGATTTGAGCTGGGAGAAGAAGTTCTACGTAAGGTCTAGTGTAGACTTACCCTTGTATCCCAGTAAGATGATGTCATACATAGCACATCTGGCCGGAGGGCCTATTGTTATAGTATCTTCTGCGGTAAGGTTAATCATTCTTCCATGAGGATATTGTATGACTTAATTCTAAAGAGTTATCCCTGATGGTCCTTTGTGTATCCTAGGTTTTACCTTTACCTGATGACCATGTCAATGTTTCCTAATCAATTATCTAAACATCATTGTATCGGTAAACATCATGCTTCTCCTTGCCACTTTTATCCAAAGGATTATGCTTTTGTTGCCCTGTCATGTTTATCATGCCGTGCTTTTCCTTGGGAAAGTAATACTCTTAATATTTGGGTATAACCACCTTCTCTTTTCCATTGGTCTATTTAACATTTCTTGAGATTATATGATCTAAGCAGTAGTAATTCCCTGCTCAGGTAAACGCCTTGGTGAAAAACTCTGTTAGTAAGACCCTGTTACTTTTGTTGATAACATTCCGGTAACCGCAGGTGGACGAGAACTTTGCCTATTGGACCGCCTCGTTTTAACGAGCAGGAAAATTATTCTATTCGTCCCCCGCCCTTGGTACCGATGTTGTTGCCAACTTAACTGACAAGCTCTCCTCTGGCAGGTCTTGCTACCATGACCGTGCAAGATGTCATCGCTCTTCCTAATCTTAACCCGCATGGCGGGCCCATAACCCAAAGTTCCACAGGATCGAAACCTGACTCTCATGTACACTTTCAAATCCAAAGTTTTTGTTGCAATCGGCTTCATATATAAATCCCGAGCTACCACCCAAGGTAATGATGTTATTCTTGTCGTCATTGATTGTCTATCCAAAGTTGCACACTTTCTGGCCGTCAAGGAAACTATCACTGCTAGTCAGCTGGCAGATCTATATATGTCCAGAGTTGTTTCACTCCACGGTATTCCATTGGTGATTAGTTCAGACCGTGAAAGCTTATTCACTTCAAGATTCCGGGCAAGTTTCCAGGAAGCTATGGAAACTCATTTGTCATTCAGCATCGCTTTTCACCCTCAATCCCAAGGACAAGTTGAAAGAGTCAATCAGATTCTCGAAGACATGCTTCGAGCTTGTGTCATTTCTTTCAGCAAGAAATGGGAGGAATCTCTCCCGTATGATGAGTTCTCTTATAACAATAGCTATCAAGCTAGTCTGAAGATGGCTCCTTTTGAAGTATTATATGGACGTAAGTGTCGGACTCCTCTAAATTGGTCAGAAACTGGGGAACGTTCACTTATCGGTCCGGATATTATCCAACATGCCGAAGACCAGGTACACATTATTCATGCCAATCTGAAGGTTGCCCAGTAAGGTCAGAAGAGTCCGTATGACCGTCATCACAAGGATATGGTCTATCAACCTGGCGAAAAGGCTTATATTCATGTCATGCCAATGAGAGGTACACACTATTTTGGGATCAAGGGCAAACTAGCTCCCCGATATATTGGTCCTTTCACTGTTCTTGAAAGGCGTGGTAAAGTGGCATATCAACTAGAGATATCGCTAAACCTTTCTTAGGTTCATGATGTGTTTCATGTATCATAGCTTCGTTGCTGCTTCAAGGATCCTAGCGGAGGAGTGGATCATGATATGCTTGAACTGCAACAAGACCTTTCTTACAAAGAGCAACCAGTTCGCATTCTTGGTGAAACTGAATCAAGTTCTTCAAAGTGCAGTGGGCAAATCATTTTGAAGATGAAGCCACTTGGGAACGCGAACATCATCTTCATGCAGAATACCCTCGGCTCTTTCCTTCTACTTCTTAATTCTCGAGACGAGAATTCTTTTTAGTAGGGAAGAGTTGTGACACCCTCGATTAAGTGCTACAGTAATTCTTGTAATTAAGATACAATAACATGAGGATTTTGCTAATCCACTTTTGCTAGTCCAATTGTGAACACTGTTGGAATCAAACTCTAATTCAAATTCCCTTACAATTCAAATGCATTTCACAAATGGATTTAAAAGCTTTGCAAACTTCAATTTAAAAATCATGCTTAGGTTTCAAATATTCCCTAAGCATTTATAAAAATAGAACCAACATTTTATCATGTGATTAGGTGCCTCAAATCTATTTTTACAGATGCCAAAACAATTATTAAATTCCTTTTTGGGTTATAATATTTTATAATGGTTTCAAATGGTCTTCAAACTTTTTGTGGTACTACCAAATCTTGCACTTGTAATATTGGGCTAGGTCAAGTATTTCAAAAAATCTAAATGATCACTAAAGTAAATAAAAACCGAACTAATAAATAGAATATATATAAAAAAGAAAACAAAAGGACCCCCCACTGGGCCAACCGGCCTAGCTGGCCTTCTGGCCAACCGACCGAACCAGCCCACCTCCGCTCCTCTCCTTCCCTGTTTGACCGACCGGTCGCTACAGGGGCGTGGTCGCCCCCAGACCACCTCGCCGACGCCGACTCGGAAGGGGATAAGGCCGCCCTCTTCGCTCCCCCAAACACTACTCCCACCCAGATCCCCCTCGCGCCTCCGTCCTCTGCCCCGAGCACGAGCTCGGGATCGAGCGCGCCCGCCGTCGCCTCCCCGTAGCCGGACCGGGCCGCCGCTGCCTCGCCATCGCCGTCGTCGCGACCAACGGCCTCCCCATCAACTGAGACTATGTTCAGGACCTTCGTCGTCGTCGACTTCATCCCCACGCGGAAGGGCTCGAGCTAGGAGGCTCTGTACGCTCGCCATCGAGCTCGCCTTCCTCGCGTACATCGTCGGCATTCGTCGTCGTTTGCCGCTGCTTCGGTTCACCCCCGATCTTCCCAAGCTCGCCTGCGATATCCTGGTTAGATCCCCTGCCGATTCCCCTTGTTCCCGTCCTCGATCCGTTGTCGTAGCCGCCATTCCCGAGCACGTCCGAACGTACGCGTACGCGTACATACGTGCGTGCGTGCTGCTGTTGCCTTGCCGCCTGCCTGACGCTCGCCGCGCCCGCGCATGTGCTCCGCTGCGCCTGGTCACACTCGCCTTCGCCCGGCCGTGCCCCTGCTGCGTGCTGCTTCTGCCGCTGCCGCTACTGCCATTGCTCTGCTGCTGTTTTGTTTGCTGATGCCGCTGCTTGCAAACTGTTGCTGCTCGCAAACTGCTGCTTCTCGCGATCTGCTGCTAGCGCGGCCGCTGCTGATGCTGCTTGCTGCCACTGCCGATTTACCGTCACTGCTGCATACTCCCCTTCTTGAACTGAAGTCGTCCTCGACGGAAGCTCATCTTCCCCACCCAAATAAGGCTTCAAGTCTGCAATGTTAAAAGTGGGGCTAACCCTAAACTCTACAGGCAACTCAAGTTTATATGCATTATCATTTATTTTCTCTAACACCTTAAAAGGACCATCAGCATGTGGCATTAGCTTTGACTTGTGCAAATCAGGAAATCTATCATTACGCAAATGTAACCAAACAAGATCTCCAGGTGCAAAGACAACATGTTTTCTACCCTTATCTCCAGCAATTTTGTATTTAGCATTCATGCGCTTAATGTTTTCCTTCTTTAACTCATGCATCTTTAATATCAATTCAGCATGTTCTTTAGCATCAAAATTAACCTTCTCCGAAGATGGAAGAGGCAACAAATCAATAGGTGCACGAGGTAAAAACCATACACAACTTCAAACGGGCACATCTTAGTGGTAGAATGTAGCGAACGATTATAAGCAAATTCAATATGAGGCAAGCATTCTTCCCACATTTTCAGGTTATTCTTCAAAACAGCGCTAAGCATAGTAGACAATGATCTATTGACTACTTCAGTTTGACCATCAGTTTTGGGATGACATGTAGTACTAAAAATTAGTTTAGTCCCCAACTTAGCCCATAAACATCTCCAAAAGTGGCTAAGAAATTTAGCATCACGATCTGAAACAATTGTATTTGGCACACCATGCAACCGAATAATTTCACGAAAGAATAAATCAGCAACATGAGCATCATCATCACTTTTATGACATGGTATAAAGTGTGCCATTTTGGAAAATCTATCCACGACAACAAATATGCTATCCCTCCCCTTCTTTGTTCGAGGTAAACCTAAAACAAAGTCCATAGATATATCCTCCCAAGGAACACTAGGTACAGGCAAAGGCATATATAAACCATGAGGATTGAGTCGTGACTTAGCTTTTTGACATGTAGTGCAGTGAGCAACAAAACACTCAACATACCGTCTCATCTTTGGCTAAAAGAAATGTGTAGAAAGTACGTCCTCCGTCTTCTTCATGCCAAAGTGTCCCATTAACCCCCCTCCGTGCGCCTCCCGTAACAACAAAAGACGAACAGAGCTAGCTGGAATGCATAGCTTGTTAGCACGGAACACAAATCCATCATTAATAACGAACTTGTTCCATGTTCTCCCTTCTTTACAATTCTGCAACACATCTCTAAATTCGGCATCATGCACATATTGATCTTTGATGGTCTCCAAACCAAATATTTTAAAGTCAAGTTGTGAAAGCATAGTATAACGACAAGACAAAGCATCAACAATAACATTTTCTTTACCCTTCTTGTGTTTAATGACATAAGGGAAAGTCTCAATGAATTCAACCCATTTAGCATGTTTACGGTTCAGTTTTTCTTGACTTTTAATATGTTTCAAAGATTCATGATCAGAATGTATAACAAATTCTTGGGGCCATAAATAATGTTGCCATGTTTCCAAAGTCCGAACAAGAGCATATAATTCCTTATCATAGGTAGAATAATTCAGACTAGGCCCACTCAATTTTTTAGAAAAGTACGCAACAGGTTTACCATCTTGTAATAACACACCTCCTAACCCAATTCCACTAGCATCACATTCAAGCTCGAAAGTCTTATTAAAATCAGGAAGATGGAGTAAAGGAGCATGTGTTAACTTATCTTTCAAGACCGTGAAGGCTTCTTCCTGTGCAGTACCCCAAGAAAAAGGCACGTCCTTCTTTGTAATCTCATTGAGAGGCGCAGCAATGGTGCTGAAATCTCTCACAAAACGCCTATAGAAACCAGCGAGGCCAAGAAAACTCCTCACTTGTGTGACCGTTTTGGGCTGCGGCCAACTCTCAATAGCTTCAATCTTGGCTTTATCAACTTCAATTCCCTGTGGAGTAACAACATAGCCAAGAAAAGATACTCTGTCGGTGCAAAAGGTGCACTTCCCAAGGTTACCAAACAAACGTGCATCACATAGAGCAATAAAAACAACATGTAAATGTTCCAAATGTTCCTCCAAAGATCTAATAAAAATCAATATATCATCAAAATAGACTACCACAAATCATCCAATGAAAGCACGTAAAACCTCGTTCATTAATCTCATGAAAGTGCTAGGTGCATTAATTAACCCAAAAGGCATGACTAACCACTCATATAATCGAAACTTAGTTTTAAATGCCGTTTTCCATTCATCTCCCAATTTCATACGAATTTGATGGTATCCACTACGCAAATCAACTTTGGAGAAAACTGTAGAGCCACTTAATTCATCAAGCATATCATCTAGTCTAGGAATAGGATGACGATAACGAATAGTAATATTATTAATGCCTCTAAAATACACACACATGTCCGATGTACCATCCTTTTTAGGCACTAGAATAATAGGAACACTACAAGGACTAAGGGATTCGCATATATAACCTTTGTCAAGCAGCTCCTGTACTTGACGCATAATCTCCTTTGTCTCCTCTGGATTGGTACGGTATGGCGCACGGTTGGGTAGGGATGCATCGGGAATTAAGTCAATCTGATTCTCAATGCCGCGAATAGGTGGTAATCCCGATGGCACGTCTTGTGGAAAGACGTCAGCGAACTCCTGTAAAATGTTAATGATAGCAGGAGGCAAAGAGGGAGGCATGTCCTCGAATGAAAATAATACCTTTTTGCATACAAAAGCATAGCGAACAGATGTAGCAACATCCAAATCACTAATATCAGATTTAGTAGCAAGTAAACAACAACTCTTCAATTTTATTTCGGATGCAACACTAGATGATGGTTTATTATGCTTATGGTGTTGCTCAAATTCCTGTGCTACAATCTGATTTTCACTCTATTTTTCTCCTGTTTTGCTTTACTAGCTCTAGCAATGTCATCTTTCATAATATGTTCAGGAGACATAGGAAGCAAAGTGATATTTTGATCCTTATGAACAAGAGTATACTAATTTGTCCTACCATGGTGTACAGAATTTTTATCAAACTTCCATGGCCTACCAAGTAAAACAGAACATGCTTGCATGGGTACCACATCACAATCCACATAATCAGAATATGTAGCAATGCTAAAATGCACACGAACAGTACGTGTTACCTTAACCTTGCCACTATTGTTGAACCATTGGATGTAATAAGGATGAGGATGTGGTCTGGTGGTTAGAGACAACTTCTCCTTGCTAGCCAAGTTATTGCAACTCCCTCCATCTATCATGACGTGAATAGAACGCTCCTTCACAACTCCCTTTGTCTGGAACAAGTTGTGCCTCCGATTTTGCTCAGCCTGTGTAACCTGCACACTAAGAACATGTTGAGCAACTAAACTTTCATACCTGTCAGCGTAATCAACAGCCATGTAGTGTGTCTCCGGTTCTGTTTCCTCGCCACCCTGTTCTTCACTTGCAATGAGAGCCAAAGTCTCCTCATCATAATCACTAGCGGACGCATATCCACCATCCTCAGTAACAATCATTACACGCTTGGAAGGGCATTCTCTTGCAAAGTGACCTCCACCCTTGCAACGACGGCATATAACCTCATGTGTTTGCCCTGTGGATGCAATAGATGAAGAAGAGCTCTATGCAGGCCCAAAAGGTGTGCTCTTCACAGAGGGTGGAGTAGGAGCCGTTTCCTGGTATCGCGGTTGGAGTTGGAGGTTGAAGTATTTGGTGTTGCAGCAGGACGTGCGGAAGTAGAGGAGGTATGTGGCGTCCATGATGAAGTGCAACCTATAGAAAAAGTAGTTCTCGCCATTGCCTATCGATCCTGCACTTCACGTTCAGCTTTGCAAGCAAGATGAAATAAACGAGTGATAATGTTATACTCCTTATACTCTAGAATAGTCTAAATCTCTCTATTTAATCCACCCATAAAACGTGCAAGCATAGCTTCATTCTCCTCAACAATACCACATCTAATCATGCTAGTTTGTAATTCCTGATAATATTCTTCTACATAATTTTTTCCTTGTCTTAAACGCTGCAAATTTTGAAGCAATTCACGTTGATAATAAGGTGGCACCCAACGATTACGCACAGCAGTTTTCAAAGCAGTCCAAGTAGTTGGAATATTAACATGGTGGATTCTACAATGTTCTGACCACCAAACACAAGCAAAACTAGTGAATGAACAAACAGCAGCAGCAACACGTCTATCCTCAGGATATTGTAAGCATGTAAAACGTTGTTCTGTTTCTAACTCCCATGTAAGATATATATCAGGAACATATCTACCCTCAAATGTCGGAATATTCAATTTAAGTTTAGGGAGATGGTCATGATCCGGTACCTGAGGGGGTGGTGCAGCCCCACCGTTATGGTTGTAGCCATGTGGTCGACCTGGTGCGTATGGTGGTGGTTGCCCCTGAGGCTGATCTGGAGCAACCTCTCCCTCATCATCGTAATCACCATCATAATCTTTAACCTACTCAATGACAGTAGCAGCAGGAGCCACAGAAGTAGCAGCAGTATCAATAGTACCAGTATGTTGGGCTTGGCCGAGAGGCACACGTCACGCTCGTCGTTTGAAAGGGATAGGAGCTGCAGCTGGTGGTGGTAGACGGGCAAGCACCTCATTGAACTTGGTGTCGAATGTCTTCTCCAAACAATCTAGCTTCTCCATGGCCTCTCCAAAGTTGGTCACGAAGTCTTGTACCTAGTCAGCCATCATTTGCTGAAATTTATCATAGAGCGCTTTGTTGGTCATGCTCTCCCAATCGATCCCGTCGTCGTGTGATCCTGGCATGGTTAGCAGAAATAGGAAACACACAAGAATATGAAACCTACAGACTACTGGGACGTGGTGGTGGTGGTGGTGTGTCACAAATCCTTCAAGCAAATCTCAAATTCTTACCAGTTCTTACCCAGCAGCAAGCGGTGATCGGCAACCGTTGTAGTCAAAAACTCTCAAAGCTTGGATAGAGCGATTGCCAGGTGGTGTCAAACACACGACGTAGATGTATGTGGAGTTGGGATGGCTTATAATATGGTAGCAAAAAGGGTTAGCAATAATCAATTCAGAGATGCAAGGTTGAATAAACGCTTAACGACGGTGTTGTGCTGGTCCTAGGCTAGACAGTGCTAGAGACACGAGCCTAAAACACCAACAAAATCACGACGCTACACATAATCAAGGCAAGTGTCTCAAAACGTCCGGAGAACCTAAAGTCAAGATAGGGAAAAAAATATTTTCAGCCGATTTTTGGGCCAAAACGTGCTCTACAAAGCGTGCCAAACTCTTTTTTTCGACACCTACGCAGGTAGCAAAACGCGAATCCGAAATCAAAAGGATCTCGAAACTAAACCTAAAATGAGCTGGACTCGGATTGGTGGCAGATTTGTGGTGGTATATATGGACACCAATTGGATAGTGATGGTGGGTGGTGATATATGGCAGCGGTGATGATGGTGGTGGTATATGGCAACTAAGAAGACGATGCGGTGGCGGCGTGACAACCTGTGAATAGAACTCGAAACTCTAAAGGACTATACACTAAGACCAGCAACTCGACACGACAATGTAACCGCAAATTCAACAAAGCAAAATACTAAAAAGACTATGCAAAGGCTCAGATTGGTTCAGATATGATGATCTAACCCTAATTTTTTGTGTCTTTTTCGTGGACTAAAGGTATGAAGAACAGATGCGATCTAAACTATGAAAACTGGTAAAATCTCACCGAGCAACCTGGAAATTTGATACCACTTGATAGAGGCGAAGTTGTCCCTGTCTTTCGATGAGATGGTGGCTATCGTTTTTGGTGGAGTAGACTTTGATGATCCGACTAGGAACGTGTGATGATGTCGCGCCTTAGCAATCGCTAAACCAACTCTGAGAGGTTATTGACCACGCCGGAGCACGATCACCTGACCACGAGGCTCTTTTTCCTGCACGCAAACGAAGAACAAGCAAGAAACTAAGATTGCAATCTAGATAGTGCGAATATACGAGGAAAGCTTTATTGATGAAGTTGGGTTCTGTGACGCCTTTGTTTGGTCGTGGAACACAAATGAAGAACGCAAAGTTGCAGCTATGGCAAACTTGTAATCTAAACAAAACCCAAACCTAAAACGACGCCCTAAGGGATGTATATATGGGGAAATAGAGGGGAATTTCGTGGCCCCTTGGAGGAGGGGTCTGAAACCGACCCTAACTCAGTTTCCTCATACATACGAACTCTAAAAACAGCCTATAATATGGTATTTCGAAATTACATGGGCCTGGCCCAAAAATAAGGTGGCGCAACACCTATATTATCCTAGGGATGAATTTTATAAAGTGGCATCATGCATATTTCGTCCAAGGCTTCTTGCTCCCATTATGGTGGCTTCAAAGTGCAAAAATCATCACTAGAAGCTCCATTGTTCTTTCCCCCGCGCGCACCTTTTCTCCATGCTTGATCCCGCTCCAATGGTCATCCTTCTTGTCCATGCCAGGTCCTTCATTCATAAGTAAAACAAAAGTATCTAATTTAGGCAGCATCATATGTTCATGAACATTAGAAGGATTTGCAAGAAACAAAAGTACCTGGTAATTCAATTGACGTGCGCGAGCTCTAGTGATTGGTCATGTATGTATAGTAGTAAGAGTTGTGGGTGTAGCATTAGTAGGGATGTCCTCATCAATCACCAACACTTCCTCGTTCGTGGGAGGACCAATCTTCATCAACATATTCACCAGCACCATCTCATCTCGAACCCGAGTTCATCTCTTGTATTCAATCTTTGTCTCAAAACTTCTGATTGGTACCTATGGGTTACTAGTGGTGGTGATTACGTCTTGTAGTTGATGCTTGTTGGTTTGTTTTGTGGAGGATAATATGTTCAGATCCATTATCATAGTTATTACACCTCTGATATTGAACATGGTGATGGTTTGTGAGTAGTTACTTTAGTTCTCGAGGATATGTGGGAAGTCCTGTTATAAGTAATCATGTGAAGTTGGTATTCGTTCAATATGTTGGTGATATGTATGTTGTGGCTTCCTGTAGTGGTGTTATGTGAACGTCGACTACATGAAACTTCACCATATTCTGGGCCTAAGGGCAGGAATTGTGGAGTAATAAGTAGATGATTGATTTCTAGAGTGACAGAAGCTTAAATCCTAGTTTATGCGTTACTTCATAAGGGGCTCATTTGGATCCACATGTTTCATACTATGGTGAGATTTCTCTTAATTCTTATGTTGTAGTTGCGGATGCTTATGAGAGGGGGTAGATGCTTGTTCAAGTAGGAACAACACCTAATCACCGGTTCACCCACATATCAAATTCTCAAAGTAATAAACATGATGAACATGACTAGATGGAAATTCCCATGTGTCTTCGAGATCAATTTACGTCATATAAGAGTACTTTCAGGCATGTCCTTTGCTACAAAAAGGATTGGGATCCTCACTGGACACTTGCTATTTTTTTACTTATCAATTGTTACGAATTATCTTGCTACAAAACTATTTATCGTTGTTACTTAAAGCACTTGTAGCGAATACCTTACTAAAAACTGTCATTTCCTTCTACTCCTCATTGGACTCGACAATCTTACTTATCGAAAGGACTACAATCAATCCCCTATACTTGTGGGTCATTAGGCCATAGGGGTAGTAAAGTATGGCATACCAAATTTTGACAAAAACCAAACACATGCCAACTAAACTATGGCGGCCAAACTTTGGCTTGGCAAACCGTTGTTGTGTACAAAACATTCCCTTAATTATGAGCACATAGTTATGCAACTGTAGTATATATTTATTTGGCCTACTCACTTCACATTGTAGTATCTACATAAGTTGGCATATCATAATTGTTTTGTCAACTACCTTTATTAGCATGGCATTATTTCTTCTATAAAACAAATTTCTATAAGAAATCATTGAACAAGCTTTATTGGCATAGCATAATTGCTTTCACAACTACACTAAAAATGTCAAGTACACTCACTTGACATAGCATAATTTTGGCATTGTTTTAGACAAATAAAAGATATCACTAATTCATATAGAAAATAGCACTATAGTTTGGCACTCTTGTGGTATGTAATGAGCTAAGTTAATTGGCTGCAATTATACACATGTGTATCAAATAAAAATGCCAACAATGTGGCACTAAATAAAATTATATTGCGCTCACCTTTATTATAAAATTATCTTACGCTCAACTTTACGCAAAAATTATCTTGCACTAGGAAACAAACACATTAAAGTTTCTAATTTCATTTGGCCTACTCACTCGAATTCAATTTTGCCTAGTGAAATCACTACCAAACTGAAACACTAGCAAAGCAAATCAAATCAGATGAAATTACCGATGATTTTGTAGAAAGCAAAAGAAGGTAGAGGATATGAACTCATCGATGATTTTTAGTCAATGTTGTGGAGGGCATGTAGGTGGAGGGGGATGGAACCGTCATTGAAACCCTAGTAATGTAAATTAAAACAAAATCAAATCGGACAACAATGAGAGGAGAGAGAGGGTGATAGAGAGAAAGAGAGAGAGGGAGAGGGAGAGAGAGAGAGTTTCAATAGTTGTTACCTCAGCACCGGAATAGGCTAGGATAGAAGAATAAACATGAACGAGAGAGAAAGAACGGGCGCTAGGAAGAGAGAGAGGATGAGTGGGGCGAGGTGGTCATTGCCCCCTTGATTTTATCTCCTAAATTTTTTGGGGTTATCCCAATATAAAAAAAATAAATATAGCCCAAACACAAAAAATATTTACTTTAATACAAGCAAATACCGCATTTCTACTTTAGAAAAAACAAATAAAATACAAAAAATAATAATAGGACTTTAATAAAATTTAGAATAACATTCTTAATATAATAATAAAAAAATACTAAATAGAAATTTAAAAAATGTCAGAATTTCCAATTACAACAATATATATTATTAAAGGTACAATAAAAATAAAAAAGTTCACCACTTACCAACAAATAAAAAGGAAAATAAAATTGGAGTATCGGAATATATTATAATAATGCGATATTGACAAAATAATATTATTAAAGACATTCTGATCAATTAAGAGTAAATAGTTATAAATAAAAGTAAAAGTAATTTCAAAAATAGAATTAAACTACAATATAATATTAAAATGAACACCACGTCATATAGTGTTGACGTGGCAACACATGGCACCCTACAACTAGACATAATTTTGTGAGTATCCCGTGGTATGCCACGCCAACACTATATTACGCCTCCTATCCGTGTGACCCGTATGCCTATGACGTTACACAATTTTCAACGCCACCACTATGTCCCTAGGAATGTCGTACCAAATAAGCCAACGCCACCATTATATGAAAAGAATAGCGCTAAGCTAGGTGAAAACAACACTTTTTTGTGGGGACGCCAACTCATAAGTGGCGATCACCGAATGTACGTGCACAGTGATCCCAAAGATCAATGCTCACTGAACAGACAAAAACTGGATAACAAGAGTCTTACTCCATTACGTACCATTTTACTCAAATATGACCTTTATGGCCAAGTCTTCGTATGCTTGTAGCGGAAATATTCAACGATAGCGTGAACCCATGCCATCCGCCTTAACCCTATAGGCCTTCTGACTGGAAAGCATCCTAGCTCGCACATACGTCACCAAAGTACTCTTCATTGTATCCTGTTCTTTCATGCTTGGCCAATAAAATAACCCAGTGGCAAGCCAATGAGTATTTTGAATGGACTCGCAAGCAACCACTGTTTGGAACAAGGCAATAACAATACATGATATAACACTAAGTGGGTAAGTTACATAAAACTAATTTTTAGTGCAATGACATGTTCAATCAACTTTTAAAAGCATGCATCAACAGGTTGCAGATATCCATATGAACAAGTTACAAATATCATCATAAGTAGGAGTTTGGACATCTCATGTTTAGTCATCATGTCAAGTCATCCAACTTAGCTCAAGTGTCATCTTTCTCTCTCTCCCACACACAGTTTTATAAAAATGGACGTAGCCCAAGAGTGGTCATCTAGCTGTCCTTGACCGTGGACACGGCTATTCTAATAGTTTTACACTCTCTAGAGGTTGCACACTTTACCCACAAGACTCGAGAAACTTCCGTGTCAAGCCACGACTCGCGATATTGTGCATAATCGAGGTAAGTACCCGAACAATGCCTTTCCCCAGATGTTACTAAACAAAGAGTCCACTCGTTGGTTCACGTCTTCATGATGTACAGACACGAGCCTTGCTCAACAGAGTACCATCCATGAAGGGACACAACGTTGTACCCGGTGTCTATAAAAACAGCCCATGGTCGCCCTACCTAGCACGGCCCCGTATTGAGAGTGACCACATCACTCGTAATGCGGGATCTCTGCTAGCATCAACCAAAGTAATGAAAAAGCCCATTCCCATATGTGGGTAGAGTGGTTGTACATGTAAGGTTGGAGTAATGGTCGCAACTTACACCAACCCCTTTTTGAAAACAACACACACGCACACTTGCCTCGGTACACCAGTTCTTTATCAAGTGGTTACCTAGCTCACCATCATCTCCCTGGGGCATTAGTGGCACCTGGCGGTGCTTTCTAAATGTCTTTGAAAACACTACTTTTCCGACACCATGCATTTTCCCATCCCATTTGCGTAGCAACTACTTAGCATCCTCTCTACTTCCCACCCGCACAACTCTGATCAAAAGTGGAGTCATGGTATGCAAGTCTCAATGGGTAGAAGTATCGGAGGCAACCCATAAAGGTGGTCACGGTAAAATCATGATAAACTTATTAAAACAAAGTGCTATATGCCATGCAGTAAAAGGTTTCTTTAGGCATGGCCAAAGGGCTTCTTGCCTGGCTCAACAAAGTCTTCGAGGTCTTCACACGCTTCTCGTCCAACTCTGAGCACTTCGTTTAGTTCGTTAACTATCATCGGAAAAATCCTTAATAAGCAACTCAACAAGAACAAAAAAGATACAAGTTTTCTAAAATAGGAAGATTATTTTTCTCGGATACCTTTGGTCTCAAGAAAATACCTAAAGACGATCTACTTGAGTTGCACTAATAGGGATTTTTGGAAAGGCCAATAGGATGGGAATGAAGGAAATGGTGACCCTATAAGAAGTTCACAGAAATTATTTTTATAAAAATGAGTGGAGGCACTCATCAAGTAGGGCATGATTTTGGAAACATTTAGAAATTGGCCTCACTAGATTTGGAGTTGGGATGAATATCCTACAGGTTTTCTAATATGGAATAATTAAAAAAGGAGATATTTATTTGGCCAAACAAGAATAATGCATGGGAAAAATGTTAACCATTCCTAGATAAATAGGGCATGATTTTTGGTGTCTCTGGAAATTGGAATCACTCCATTTGGAGTTGATTTGAATCCTTTAGGTATTTTGCAATGGGGGTTTCTCATAGTTCAAATTGAAATTTAAATTTGAACTATACACAAAAGTTTGTGGGAAAATGGGTAGGCTACAC
The DNA here is from genome assembly GCA_022496015.1 of Hordeum marinum. Classification (NCBI taxonomy): domain Eukaryota; kingdom Viridiplantae; phylum Streptophyta; class Magnoliopsida; order Poales; family Poaceae; genus Hordeum; species Hordeum marinum. The sequence continues at coordinate 184,871,144 of CM039675.1, forward strand.
TTTTGGATAGAGCATGAATTTATAATTACCTAGGATTTTGAATCATCAAATTTGGAATTAGGATGATTTTTCTAGGATTTATTTAGTGTCTGGGAAAAAGAAAAGGATAAGTTCTTATACCTAAACAAGCCAAGGCTAGTGGGCCGCAAAGCGCACCGCACGCGGAGCCTTTACTGGGCCGGCCCAGCATTTCGAAGGCATAATTTCCCCAGGGCATTTTCCTCGCAGGGAGCCAGAAAGCAGTGGGGCGCCTCCACTTAAACATGCGAGAGGGGGGGCTTAGCTACTGATTGGCGGGCCCTGTTGACAGGTCCTCCTTCCACCTCCCGCCATAGCAGGGGAGGGGAAGAGGAGCCCGACTGGGTGCGCGCCGACGCCTGCCCTGGTGGCGCTTCGGCCACTAGTGAGCTCAGGGCGTCCCGCCGCACCCACCTGCGTAGTCTAATGTCCCTAGGGGTTGTCGAGGCCAACCGTAGCTTCAGCTATGGCGGAGATGACCGATGGCTGCGATGGGCATGGCGCCAGAGCCGTGGACGAGAGAAAATGGAGAGTGGGGAGGTATATGTGGTGGAGCTGGGGCGTGTAGGTGGATCTCGGAATAAGGAGAGTGACGGGGCATCACCGAATCGACCGAGGCTGAGGTAGGGCCATGGTGTCCACGGGGGAAGTTGTAGAGCCTAGGAGCTCCAATGGCTTGGTCGGGGGGTTTTCTGGGAGTGGGAGGAGTAGCCTAGGGCGCAAGAGGAAGCTTGGGGAGGAGTATAAGTAGAGGGCGACATGGGGGAGCTCAAGAGTGTCTCGGATGCGCTTCAAGCATGACGAGAATGCATGCTAGAGCCACTTTGGAGCTGTCATGGCATCGAGGAGGAGCGTGGGACGTTGAGGGAGATTCCTGGCATGCTAGGGCATCCTGTCAGGGCCGGACGAGAGCTAGCCGGCATTGTCAAGTGATAGATCGCCACTTGTGCATGCCAATGGCGTGGTCACCATGTCACAACATGTCCAGAGAAACCTTTTGGGCAGGAAATGTTGTCTAGCGTGTGAGGCACGCAAGCAGGAGATCACTAGTGGAGTTTGGACCCATCTAGAGCTGGGTGGAGATGGTTTCAACTACAGGTAAGTTTGCAGCAGAAAACTCGAGAGTTATTGTAAGATCACATCTCTCTATGTGTGGTTTTGGGTAATTGATGACAATCCCTATGGACTAATGGTTGCCTAAGTTATATTCGAAGGATTTGTCCATAGGCACTTCTTGAAGTCCATCTGTTGGTTTCAAGGAGTTTATATGGTGACCAAGGTTTTATCCAAAGATTGGTCATAGAGAAGATAGGATACAAGGTTGATCAAGACTAAGTCAAAGAGTGAATCAAGTTGATCAACACACAAAGCATACAAGATGTACCGCAAGGGATCAAGTGATCCATGGTATGGTAAGCATTGTCCATTACACTTTGTGCACTAACCCATGTTCCATGTGAGTGTTCTTTGTGGGTTTAGGTATGTTTCCATGGGCTAGTATCAATAAGAAGATCCCATACAATCCATGGAGGATGACATCAAGTGGCGATCGTCATCAAGGTTGTGGTGTGCAATATCAAATGAAGCATCACTGAGAAATCATGCTTGAAGCTTGCCGTTCATTGTGGTGACAATGGACTCATGAAGATGTGCCAAAGAGTGGCTCACCCATAGTGGACTATGCGGGAGTAATCTACTAACCTTCATCAAGCGGTGCAATCAAGAAAGGTAGTCCATCTTGAGGAACTCAAGATCATCATCATCTAGCTCAAGTGGACTATGCACAAGGCAAAGGTTTGGCCTTGATAGGGTTTTCTATTTTACCGGTCTCATAGTGGTAGTTGGGAGACTGGGGTATAGGATGGATAGCCGTACTATCAAGGGGGGCTCTGAAGTGAGTAGCTTGATCATATAGTTTGTTGAGAGCTCAAACAATTTGCATCCTTGCATCATCATCTTTCTTGGTTCTTGTTTGGTGTTTCTCTTTGTTTGTTCTTGAGCTTATGGTCAGCTTCATGATAAGCTCAAGTTCATAGAAAACGGAGTCCATATGCATCTTCTATGATGTTTTCGATGTTGGAGTTTCTTCCGGTTCTTCATTCATAGAGATTTCACATCTCTATATCATTGACATTTTTGCTATTGGATAGCTCTTGTTGTGCTGAATCCAACAAGCTTGAGTTTGCTCAATTCGAAGTTCATTTGCGAAAGTTATGTCAGTTTGAGTGCCAGCGCTGTTTTTCTCTGAACAAGCGGTAGTACTGCTCGGTAGCACGGTAGTACCGCTTGGGCGGTACTTCCGCTATGTACTACCGTTGTCATTACCGCTTATATTTGCATTCTGGTGCCTACAGCTGTCTCTGATCTTTTTCAGCGGAACTGCCGCTCCCCAGAGCGGTAGTACCGCTCTAGCGTACTACCGCCCTAAAGAGATGCTCGAACTACCGCTTATTTTTTTAAGCGGAAGTTCCGAGCGGTAATACAACTCTTAAGTGTCGCTTATGTTTCTTAAGTGGAAGTACCAGGCGGTACTACCGCCTCGATTTTTCTGCCGTTTTGCATGCTTCTCTTGGAACTACCGTGCTAAGCGGTAGTACCGCTCTGCCGAGCGGTAGTACCGCTGTGCACAACCTGTGCACATAACGGTTGGATTTGGGGACCCTATAAAAGGGGATCTTCTTCCCCATTTCTCTCTAACTCTTGATGTAATGTTCTTCCCCCATTGTTGACCTTCTTTGAGCTTGCTAACTCTCAATCCCTCCAATGATTCTTGCTAGTTCTTGATGGAATTGAGAGAGGCGATCTAGATGCACATTTCCACCAATCACTTCCTCCTCTTTGTGAGGGGAACCCCTTGGATCTTGATCTTGGAGTTCTTCATGTTCTTCTTCGTTCTTCCTCTCATTTCCTCCATAGCATTACTTATTGTGGTGGGATTTGGGAGAGAAGGACTTGGGCACTCCGTGTGCCCTTGCCATTGCATTTGGTGCATAGGTTTGAGTTCTCCACGATGGTACGTGGAAGTGAGAAGTTGAGAAGCTTATAACTCTTGGGTGTTTGAGCAACCTAGAGCTTGTTCCTCTTGGGTGCTTTGGCGCCCTAGACGGTTGGTGGTGCCTCGGAGCTCAATAATTGTGGTGCAAAGCTCCGAGCAAGCTTCGAGGTCTCCAATTAGGTTGTGGAGATTGCCCCAAGCATTTGAGTTCACCTCAGGAGTCATAATTCATTGTGGTGAAGCTTCATGGTGTCGTTGGGAGCCTCCAATTAAGTTATGGAGATTGCCCCAACCTTGTTTGTATGGGTTAGGTGACCACCCTCAAGGGTCCCTTAGTGGAATTACGACATCTTGCATTGTGTGAGGGCGTGAAGAGATTACGATGGCCCCAGTGGCTTCTTGGGGAGCATTGTGCCTCCACACCGCTCCGAACAAAGATTAGCATCCGCAAGGGTGTGAACTTTGGGATACATTGTCGTCTCAGTTATGTCCTACCTGAGCCCTATTACTTAGGCACATTACTTTGTGATAGCCATATTGTTTCTTGTTATATATCTTGCTATCACTAGCATAAGTTGTTGATGCACATAGGTGAGCCTAGTTCTTTTAGGTTTTGTGCTTGACTAATTAAATGATAGTTTTATTCCGCATTTGTTCAAGCCTAAACCATAATTATTTTAAAGCGCCTTTTCACTCCCCCACTAGGCGACATCCACGTCCTTTCAGTTATCTCAGGGGCTTTTACTGGAGGGCATTTGGGGAAAGACCTTGTCTAGTGGTCATGGTCATGGAGGGACTACATGACCACTAATTCTTAGCTCAAGGAGACAAGTTTATAGGGTACTTGTAGTTCAAGGCTACATTTTCTGCCATAATCTAGGTTTAGTGGATCTGCTCATATTTTTGTACATGAGATTACCATCTTTGGATGTGAAATGTGCATTAACATGTCAGAGGTGTTGTGGTAAAACTTGGGGCAGTTGCATGCATAGAATAATAGGAGAGAGGAAGAAGGTCATGCCAATGTTTTCCAAAAGGGGGAATCTTGGGTTTTACCCCTCTCAATAATTGAGCCAGGGCAAGAGATACTTACTGAAGGTGGAAGAGGTATGTTAGTGATTGTGGTAAAAGTTTGAGAGCAAGGAGAATGGTGGAAGGGGTCAAAATAACAGTTTTACCAATCTACCAAAAGGTGATTGTGTTGTTTTTGGGCTAGTAAATCGAGTATATTTTCCATGGGACTTAACAAGATCAAATAGTAGGTAAAAACAAGGTTGATCACAAGGTTTGAGATGATTTGAAGAAAGTTGACAATGTAAACATTGTAATCCCTAGAAATTAACAGATCAGCTTTTTGTAGATCTATTCATGCAAAACCACTCTCCTTTATGCACCACATGGTGTAGTGTCATCACTTGGGTATTATAGCATGTCTACAAAGTTTGGGATGAATTGGAGAAACTTGAAAATGCAAAGCTGCTCAAATTTGAATTTTGACAAAGGAGTTTTTGGGGTTGGTTTGTGAACCAAAACTATTTGGATTGGAATGAAACTTTGCGAGATCATCACATTAGGTAATTTTTGGCATGCTAGAATTTTTCTGGATTTATTTGAGAATATTTCTTGTAGAAATATTTCAAATGCTTGAAATAGGCAGAAAGGGTTTTGTCCAATATTTTGAAGATGACCATGTGTTGAAACTCATATATATGGAAGATATATGTCCATTGAGTTTCCCTAAAGTTTCTCATATATTTGGAAAGCATAAAAATAAATTTTCCCCATAAAAGACATTTCTGGCCTGAAGAAAAAGCCTATGAATAAAACAGTAAAATAAGCTTTCAAATTATGATTTGGTGGTTTTGGGAAGTCTTATATATAGTAGGTTCCAAATAAAGTATTTGGGGGAAAACATCCACCTTATTTGGAGGACTTGTAGTACAAACCTCAATTTAGGGGTTTTTGAAAACCTAGACTGAATAAATGGTTTATGGCCAAAAGAATATTTTATAAAAATTAGTTTCATGTTCTATACACATGGCATGATCATTGGGCAAAGATTTGGATCAATGATATGGGTTTTGACAGCAGAAGTAATTTTATGAATTAGAGCACAAGCAAGCAAACAAGCAAGCAATAATCAAGTCAAGCACCACAAGCACACAAAAAGTTTTAATTACTCCTAATTTTTTAGCTACTATGACTCAGTCAGGAGAGGCAAAACACAGGGTGTGACAGAACTACCCCCCATACAAGAATCTCATCCCCGAGATTCATAGGCTAGGTGTTCAAAGGATACAGAAATATGGACTTGAGGTAGTCTCCACGTTCCCATGTTGCTTCTACTTTGGTGTGGTTGTCCTTCTGGGTCTTGAAGTGCTTGATGATATGGCTTCGAGTGCTTCGCGTGGATTCGTCCGAGATGTGAACAGGGTTCTTGCTAGGTCTGACTAAAAGTTAAGGTCTAATGAACTAGGTTCCTGTAAGGATCTTTCTTGCGTGTGTAGTCCAAAGTTGTAATACTTGGAAAAATAGTGTGTCTGCTTGCTGGTCCTCGGACTTCTCACGTTAGTTAGTGGCATCTAGATGTCTCATGCCGGAATAAATGGGTCAAGGTTTTGGTGTGGCTTCCTGTCGACGGGGAAGTCCTTATCTTCATTAAAGCAAGAGATCTTTAGTCGCAGATGTCTTCATCCTTGAGAGTGTTGAAGCATGTCATCGCAGGCTTCTCGTTGAGATCTTCTGCTTGAGTAAGTTTTCTAGGTATGTTCTTCATCCATCTTCGGCCATTTGCCTTCGTTGTCCCAGACACACGTTTTTGGCGGGTCTTCGAGTGTTTGGTACTCTTGTCTCTTTGTAGCCATTTTTAGATAGGTTTGGGTTGAGTACGTCCCTAAGGCTAAGCATAGAGGTTTGATGCGAAAAACGGTTCCTACCAGCTAGGAAAGTTTTTTTGAGGGGGGCCTAGATGAACTGGCTAGCCAAAAGTATAAACCAGCCATCCCATCCTCAAGGTCTGAGGCTTGGCAAGTGCGGTGAACCACCTTTGACAGGGGTTTCTCCATGAGCAAGTCAGGATTCACTTCCTTGATTGTAACAAAAGAGAATAGTATCAAGGTCATGACAGTCTTTCCACTCCATTTCATGCAACTGGAGAGACTAGGGACATCATGCTCATTACACACCGTCAAGGTGGTGGAGTGAGGGGTGCCTACAATTCATCGGTTCATTCCTAGTCAAGAACTAATAGGTGATCACTAAAAACAAGGGCCTATTTAATTCTCTTCAGGTCCAAGGGCTTCACCGTGCTTGAACATCAGTTATTCTTGATATAGTATAGTTGATGTAGCAGACAGGGGAGTGGTAGTTGACTTCTCTTGCTTCTTCTTCTTCGTCGTCGTGGCTTCCTAACCGTAGTAGTTCTCCATCTTCCTTGGGCAAGAATGTCTCCTGATTCAGGGAGGGTGCTTCAAGGAGTCCGACTTCTTTAAGGTATAACCTTACACTTTGAGAGGCAAGGCAGTTGGTGTTTCTAGGGCTTATACAAATAGGACTAAGGTGTTTCTTTCTCTCATTGGGTAAATAGGTATGTCATATGTGAGTACAACAACATATTTCCCTAAGTATCACACAAACACATTGTTTGTGGAATATGTGAGAGGCGCAGGCATTTGCTCTGGATGGTCACTAGTCCAGGGGTTTGTGGTCCACTGTAATCTCGTTCTTCGCATCCACTTTACTTGTGGACATGACAATGGTTATAATCCGGCCATGTTATTGCTCGGTAAAGCTTCGAGGTTTCAAGGAGCTTATGTGGTGAGTGGACGTCTACCATCTTATCTTTGAGCACAGTTCTGGGATGCCAATAGTCCTACCTATTTGCAAACAATATCACCCTATATCATCAAAGGTATCATCTCATATAATTCATCTCTGACATCACTCATGCTATAGATATCTCCATGGCTTTGAGAGAAGGACAGAACCACAATCTCATATGTATATTATAGCCAAATCATATATATCCCTATGTAAAAATCCTCGGGAAAGCATACAAGCTGCTAAGCTTGATTGTGACACTACAAATCCAAGTGATATACTAACCTATTCCAAGATCTAAGGTATGGCCTTTCTATGCCAAATAACCATGTATTATATCAATCCAAGATCTTGTTCCCTTCCTACGAATCCGATTCATTCGATCCACGAATACCATCCAACATCACATGATACATTACTGCTACAAATCTAATACTAGTGATTGTTCCACGTATGTCCTAGTCTTCCCATAGTCCCTAGATCATTTAGAGGACTATATCACTTTAGTATATCCACCAATTCCCATCATGATGATCTAGTAACCTCCAATGTTAGGTGCATATAGATCCTCGAATCAAACCGGACAATGATCCAATGTTTCTAGTTTATCCCCCATAAAGAAACATGGTATCAAGATCGACATCATTTAACTAAATCCAACCTACTCCAAACCATGCAGTCTCATTTATCATCGACACCTTACTAGGATCACTTATTTAATCCAAATCTCATGTCCTATGAGAAATCCTACTTGTTACAACAAGCATTATTGTAACATTGTCAATCCATGACCACTACTTGTCAAAATTGAGTTATCATACCACCAAGAATTTCAGATCGTGATTATAATTGTCCCACTAAATCCAATTTAGTCAAGGGGGAAGTAAGTCATGCTACTCTATTAACTTGGTCCACCAAGTTCACCTATCATCTGGAAAGTTTAGTGATACACCAAATGATCTCAGTTATCTCCTCAAGATATCTATTATAGCCTCACCAAATCGTCATTCTACTAATCATTTATCCTCAAAACGATATTTCCTATGGCATTATCAGATCAGTGCTGGCTTAGGGATGTAATGTGTCTGTTCACTATGATCACTAGTTCCGAAATGAACCTAGTGCTCAGCCAATGTTATCGAAGCTTAACCGGTGCTATGGAAAACCGGCGTATTAAACATGTGATCAGAGGTTTGAGCTGGGGTAGCTTATGAGGTCTAGGTTGGTCTAGGGAGGGGTTTCCAATCTTGAGGGAAAATCATAACTCTACGGGGTTGCGTTTGGTTGAGTACGTTGTAGTTAAAGTCTTTAGTGTAGTTGTTTGTCGAGGTGGATCCTCGGTGCTTCTTGTCTTGCTGGTCTTCAGTTGACGAGAGGGGGAAGAGGGGAAGTAACATAGAGGAGAGTGCCTAAGGGGGTGGTGTAGTGCATGTGTAATCAAACAAGTGTTGTAAAGGCCAAACACAAGTACAAAGATGAGGTAGGTGATACAGTCGCGTACTTGTTGCTTGTGGCAAAAGTGTGACTTTCACCAAAACACAAATAGATAAAACAAGCAACACACAACATGGTTCCATTCGAACCATCACATGGACTCGACTTCACGTACAGTATACATGACTTATCCTACCCTAGGGGTTCTCAGACTCAGTAGTTGTGCTTGCTTCGTGTCTTGGAGAGAAGTCCGTTGAGTCTTGTGGGTCTACTTCAAGTGTTGATATGTCTCTTGTGTTTATTCGTCAAAGCGATCCAGATTGTGCCTAGAGAGTCCTTGACAACTTTGTGTCTGGTGAGGTGACGACGAAGGTGATTCCTCATGATTGTTGTTCATAGGGTCTTATGGTGCGTTTGCAATCGTGCCAATGCCTTCTTGTCTTCTAAGATGTCGAGGGTCCTAGGAAGGCGATCCTTTATGCAATGACATTAACAAGGCATGGTAGAGTTATAGCCTGCTAGTTACATTGATGATAATATAGATACCAAGAGCGAGGGATGAAGATAACCGTTTTCCTACTCACTATGGTCAGGTAGACCAAATGGCGAGGTTCTCATCCACCGGTGGTTGTCGATACCACAACGGTAAGGATATGGTTGCTCTATTAGTGATGTATATCATGATCTTGCATGTCTTACACCCCGATCATAGTAGGCCAAGGTTGCATCATCCTGGGCAATGTTGAGGGTGTCACCATCTACCAAGTCCTCATTTCTCAAGAAGGTATCTTCTGTTGGTATCGTCTTGTCATGGTGTTGCCAACTTGTGTCCAAGATATGTGGACATATGTCTAGCAAGGTGGCTTCCTTCTAGGTTACCCACGAGGATTTCAAGGAATCCAGTGGTCAGGGGCATAGGGGTGCTATTGACCGTTTGCAAGGTTTTGAAAAGCAGATGAGGATAGACAAGAGAAAAAGGTGGAAGTGTTGAGGCACAATCCTTCAATTTCTTTGAGATTTTAGAAGAGGTAAGAAATATGGTGGTCTTTGCAAGTGATTTGAAGGGTCTGAGGGAACCGTTTTGTCCTAACTAATGTCCATGCTAACTAAGGGCTTCCTATAGCCAGGATGGTCCAAATACCGGCTCTGTGGGGACCCCGACTCATAAGTCGTGATCACCGAATGTACGTGCATAGGGATCCGAGAGATCAATGCTCACTGAACACACATAAACTGGATAACAAGAGTCTTACATCCATTAAGTACCGTTTTACTCGAATATGGCCTTTATGGACAAGTCTTCATATGTTTGTAGCAGAAATCTTCAAACATAGCGTGAACCCATGCCATCTGCCTTAACCCTACATGCATTTTGACTGGGAAGCATCATAGCCAGCACATACATCACCAAAGTACTCGGCATCATATCATGTTCTTTCATGCATGGCCAATAAAATAACCAGTGGCAAGCCAATGAGTACTTGGAATGTACTCGCAAGCAACCCATGTTTGGAACAAGGCAATAACAATACATGATATAGCACTGAGTAGGTAAGTTGCAGAAAGCTAATTTTTAGTGTAATGACATGTTCAATCAACTTGTAAAAGCATGCATCAACATGTTGCAGATATCCATATGAACAAGGTACAAATATCATTATAAGCAGGGGTTGAACATTTCATGTTCAATCATCATGTCAAGTCATCCAACTTAGCTCAAGAGTCATCATTCTCTCTCTCACAAACACACTTTTGTAACAATCAACGTAGCCCAAGAGCGGTTATCTAACTGTCCTTGACCGTGGACACGGTCATTCGAATAGTTTTACACTCTACAGAGGTTGCACACTTTACCCACAAAGTCTCGAGAAACTTTTGTGTCAAGCCAAGACTCGAGATATTGTGCATAGCCGAGGTATGTACCCGAACAATGCCTTTCCCCTGACGATACTAAACAAAGAGTTCAGTCGTTGCTCCACGTCTTCATGATGTACAAACACGAGCCTTGATCAACATAGTACCATCCATGTAGGGACAGAACGGTGTGCCCGGTGTCTGTAAAAACAGCCCATGGTCGCCCTACCTTGCACGACCCCATATTGAGAGTGACCACGTCACTCCCACCGCTAGTAATGCGGGCTCTCTGTTAGCATCGACCAAATTAATCAACAAAGCCCCTTCCCATATAGGGGTAGAGTGGTAGTACATGTAAGGTTGGATTAACGATCGCAACCTAAACCAATCCCTTTTTGAAAACAACACACACACACACTTTCCTCGGTACACCACTTCTTTATCAAGTGATTACCTAGCTCACCATCATCTCCTTCCGGCTATAGTGTCACCCAACGGTGTTTTCGGAATGTATTTGAAAACACTACTTTTTCGACACCATGCATTTTTTTCCATCCCATTTGCGTAGCAACTACTTAGCATCCTATCTACTTCCCACCAACACAACTCTAAGCAAAAGTTGAGTCATGTTATGCAAGTCTCAACAGGCAGAAGTATCACAGGGAACCCATAAAGGTGGTCACCATAACATCATGGTCAACATATCAAAATAAGGTTCTATATGCCATGCAATAAAAGGTTTGCTTAGGCATGGTCAAAGGGCTGCTTTCATGGCTTAGCGAAGTCTTTGGGGTCTTCACATGCTTCTCGTCCAACTCTAAGCACTTCATCTACTTCGTCTACTATCATCAAAAACATCCGTAGTAAGCAACTCAACACCAATGAAAAAAATAAAAGAGTTCTAAAATAGGAAGTTTATTTTTCTCGGACACCTTTGGTCTATAGAAAAATACCTAAAGAGGATCTACTTGAGCTTGTCAAGGAGATGTTTTACCATTGAACGACGCTTGCTACGGTATATATTTTATAGCGTATATCCGCTTGGGTCGACTGTCTATGTCTGGGTCGACCGTTTCATTTTCTATTATATTAGAGTTTTCCCTTTTTATCATCTGTCAATGAATATTCTAATGGGAATGGAATTTCATAATACTGAAAGAGAAGAGCTAGCAATTCGGAACACAAATTGCATTTTAATACGTCTCACTATTCTAACTTTTTAGAAGAAATGGTCTTTATTTTTTATTTTTATGGTGTTAATAAATATTAACCAAATTTAATTCAAGATATGAGAGAATTCAAAATAGCTACGAGAAAGACTAGTCATTAATAGGGATTTTTGGAAAGTCCAATAGGATGGGAATGAAGGAAATGGTGACCCTATAAGAAGTTCAAAGAAAATATTTTATAAAATTGAGTGGAGGCACTCATCAAGTAGGGCATGATTTTAGAAACATTTACAAATTAGACTCACTGTATTTGGAATTGGGATGAATATCCTAGGGGTTTTCTAATATGGAATAATGGAAAAAGGAGCTATTTATTTGTGCTCGTAGGAATAATGCATGGGAAAAATGTTAATCGTGCCTAGATAATAAGGCATGATTTTTGGAGTCTCTAGAAATTTGTATCACCCCATTTGGAGTTGATTTCAATCCTTTAGAGAATTTTCAATGGGGGTTTCTCATAGTTCAAATTTAAAATTAAATTTGAACTATATAGAAAAGTTTGTGGGAAAAATGGGTAGGCTACACTTTTGGATAGAGCATGAATTTAGAAGTACCTAGGATTTTGAATCATAAAATTTGGAATTAGGATGATTTTTCTAGAATTTATTTAGTGTGTGAGAAAAAGAAAAGGAGAAGTTCTTATACCTAAACAGGCCATGGCTAGTGGACTGCGTAGCGCACCGACGCGGAGCTGTTACTGGGCGACCCGCATTTTGGTCACGCACTAGGCCGCCGTGACGTCGAAGGTGTAATTTCCTCAGGGCGTTTTCCTTGCAGGGAGGCGGAAAGCAGCGAGGGGCCTCCACTTAAACGGGGGGAGGGGGTGGCTTAGCCACTGACTAGCGGGCCTTGCTGGAAGGTCCACCTTCCACCTCCCGCAAGAGTAGGTGAGAGGGAGAGGATCCTGACTGAGCATGCGCCGGTGGCCACCAAGGTGGCTCGTCCGGCCACCGTTGAGCCAGGGCATCCCTCCGCACCCACCTGGACAATCCATGGCCCCCGGGGGATGTCGAGGCCAAGAATAGCTTCGACTATGGCGGGGATCACCGACAACGGCGATGGGCACGGCGCCACAACCACGGAGGAGAGAAAATGGAGAGCGGCAAGGTATATGCGGTGGAGCTAGGGCGTGTAGGTGGAGCTCAGAGGGAAGGACAGTGGCGAGGCATTGCCAAATCGATCGAGGCTAAGGCGGTGCCATGGTGGCCACGAGGAAAGAAGTAGAGCTTGGGTTCTCCAAGGGCTCAGTCCAAGGGTTTTCCGACAGTGGAAGGAGTATCCTAGGGCGCGAGAGGAAGCTCGGGGAGGGGTAGAAGTAGAGGGCGGCGAGGGGGAACTCGGGAGTGTCTCAGATGCTCTTCGATCACGGCAAGCACGCGTGCCAAAGCCACTTTGGAGTTGTCCTAGCATCAGTGAGTAGCGTGGGAGGTCTAGGTGAGATTCCTGGCATGCGGGGGCATCCTATCGGGACCGGACGAGAGCTAACCGACAATGTCTAGCAATAGAGCGCCACTTTTGCTTGCCAATGGTGTGGTCACCACGACACAGCTTGTCTAGAGAAACATTTTGGTCGATAAAAGTTATCTAAGTGGTGAGGCACGCAAGTAGGAGAGCACTGGTGGAGTTTGGACCCATATGGAGCTGCGTGGAGATGGTTTCGACCACAGGTAAGTTTGCAGCAGCAAACTTAGGAGTTATCTTAGGGGCTTTTACTGGAGGGCATTTCAGGAAAGACCTTGTCTAGTGGTCATGGGCATGGAGGGACTACATGACCACCAATTCATAGCTTAGGGAGACAAGTTTATAGGGTACTTGTAGTTCGAGGCTACATTTTCTGCCATAATCTAGGTTTATTGGAACTGCTCATATTTTATACATGTCCATTAGCATGCCAGAGGTGTTGTGGTAAAACTTGGGGGCAGTTGCATGCAAAGAATAATAGGAGAGAGGAACAAGGTCATGCCAATGTTGTCAAACAAAGGGAATCTTGGGGTATTACCCCCTCAATAATTGAGCCAGGGCAAGAGAGACTTGCCGGAGGTAGAAGAGGTATGTGAGTGACTGTGGTAAAATTTTAAGAGCAAGGAGAATAGATGAAGGGGTCAAGATCACAATTTTACCAATCTACCGGAAGGTTTTTGTGTTGTGTTTGAGCTAGTAAATGGAGTCTACTTGCCATGGGATTTAACATGATCAAAGAGTAGGGAAAAACAGGGTTGATCACAAGGTTTGAGGTAATTTGAAGGAAGTTGACAATGCAAACATTGTAATCCCTAGAAATTAATAGAATCGGGTTTCTGTAGATCTAGTCATGAAAAACCTCTCTCCTTGATGCACCCCATGTGTGTAGTGTCATCATTTGGGTATTAGAGCATGTCTACAAAGTTTTGGATCAATTGGAGAAACTTGATAATGCAAAGGTGCTCAAATTTGAATCTGGACAGAGGGGGTCTTGGGTAGTTTTGTGAACCAAAACTATTTGGATTGAAATGAAGCATTGCAAGATCATCGCATTAGGCATGTGTGGCTTGCTAGATTTTTCCTAGATTTATTTGAGAATATTTCTTATAGAAATATTTCAAATGCTTGAAATAGGCAAAAAGGGTTTTGAAGGGTTTTGTCCAATATTTTGAACATGACCATATGTTGAAACTCATATATATGGAAAACATATGTCCACTGAGTTTCCCTAAATTTTCTCAAATATTTTCAAAGCATAAAAATATTTTTCCCTATAAAAGACCATTTCTGGCCTTAAGAAAAAGCCATTGAAAAAATATTAAAAATAATCTTTCAAATTAATATTTGGTGATTTTGGGAAGCCTTATATATAGCAGGTTCCAAATAAAGTCTTTGGGGGAAAACATCCACCATATTTTGAGGACTTGTAGTACAAACCTCAATTCATGGGTTTTTGAAAACCTCAATTGAATAAATGCATTTTGGTCCAAAGAATATTTTATAAAAAATTAGTTTCATGTCAGATACACATGGCATGATCATTGGGCAAAGATTTGGATGAAGTGTATGTGTTTTGGAGCACAAGCAAGCAAACAAGCAATCAACAATCAAGTCAAGCATCACAAGCACACAAAAAGTTTGAATTAGTCCTATTTTTTTAGCTATGTTGACTTAGTCAGGACAGGCAAAACACAGGGTGTGACATTGTTGCACTAGTGTGATTGTTTGGCAGATTTGTTGTGGTGTATAGGGACTCATATTGGTGGCGTATATGCGATGGTGTTATATGGTAGCAGTGATGACCATGGTGTGGCAGGGATGTGACAACCAATGAATGGAACTCGAAACTCTAAGGGACTAGATGCTAAGATGTAACAGTCCGGGACCGACACTCTAGAAGATTCCCCTTTTGTTTCCATTCTCGTCACGTGGTTAATTTGGTTGTTGCGTTCATCATCGCATCATTCGCATCACCTGCATAGCATCGTCACTCGTTTTGAAACTTGCATCCGTTGGCAGTTGCCGGTTCTCTCCGTTTGTGCCGTTGACCATTTCGAGACCAACCACACACGCACGCGGCCGCGACATTGAAAAATATTGTTTTTAAAAGTGCCTTTAAAATATTCTCGGATTTGGTTGAAAGTTGGCATGCGGTCTTGTTATCTTGTAGGTGGACCGCCTGCCAAATTTCGTCGCATTCCGAACTCGTTTGATACCCGAATGGTCAGTCGTAGTAGTGCGGTCATCGTTTATTCGTCGGATGTTTTTCGGTGCTTTAGACTCTGTCACGGGCTGCAAACCTCCCTCTCGTCTCCTCCTAGCCCATCTACACGGCCACCGCAATCTAGCCTAGCTAGCCCCTTCCGCTTCCGGACCGCTTGATCGAGATCGAACGGTCCGAAAACGGACAAAAACCCTCGATCCTAGATCTCTCCCATATAAATAGAGGGTAACCCTAAAATCTAGGAGGATTGTCCCATCCCTCCCTCGGCCGCTGCCCGGACCGACCAGCCTCCTCCTTCCTCGGGATCTCCCCGATCCAGATCCACCGCGGCTGCCACTAATCTTCCCCTGTTTTCCATGTCGAGCCAACCAACGCAGCCACCCGCGTCCACTCTCTAGCCGGCGCTCGATCCAATTCCGACCGAGGCCACAACCTGCTTGTGCCCGAGCCGTGGACACAGCTAACCAGGAGCCCGAGCTTATCCTCATGCTCATGGTGCGTCTCCCCAAAGCCTTGCGCCCGGGCCTTCGAGTCCCTGCTGCTGCCTCGACCCCGCGGTCCGCCGAGGGCCGGAACCTCGCCAGAGATGAGTGCCTCGCCTCCTCGTTCCTCTCCTTCCCGTGCTCTCTTTCCCTCCTCCTCATCGCATCTTCTCCCTTTTTCTGCAGCAGACCGCCATGGATGGCTGCACGAAGCTTCAGCATGCCGCACCTTGCCCATAGGCCAGCCCGAGGAGGCAACCGTCGACCTCTCGTCGCTGGTGAGGTGAGCCAGCCCTCTACCCTGCGCTCATCTCCTCCTTCCCTTTCTGTTATCTCTCCCTCTTCCCTAACCTCCCTGTCTCTCTCCCATTGCAGCGCCACCATGGTAGCTCGGAGCTCACCGTCGCTCGCCGCCGTCGGGACCGGGACAGCCGCCCTCGGATCCGACCCCAACGCCCATCCCCGACCTCCTAGCACCGCCCCCTGCCCAGGCTCTCCTTGGTTGAGCGCCGTCGTGAGCACAACCAAGGACGACCGGTTCCTCCTCCTGGGTTCGTCAGGTTCAGTTAACTCTGTTATGGGTTTTTCTTTAGTTTTGGTCAGTCAGCGACAGGTTATGTTCATCTAGGCAAACATCCTGTATTTGACACAATACGATGGTAGCCCAACTGGTCAGTGTGTTGGGTTGCATTTGACAAGTCTTGGGTTCGAGTCCAGACCTCCCCAATTTTTTTGCTGCTACCCATTATTTTGTTTTTAACACACACGCACACCAGCGCACTCCCGGGCCGCTACACTTTGCTGCAAATAGGCCCATGCACATTGTTTTCTTTCTGTTGCTATTTTAACAATAATCAAGGCATGCATCAATTACAGATTTTGCCGCCAATTTAATATGCCTATAATTAGATATTCATGCATCCGAATAAAACATGGCATGTACGGATTATGTTCAGAATTTGTGTAGTTTAAAAATATGCAAATTTCAACCACGATAAAGTATTTAAAACTGTTGTTTGCAATTATTTGTCTAATGACATGCTAAAACGGTTTATATCATAACTATTTAACTGTAGCTCCGATTTTAATGTTCCTCATATGCAACTTGGCTATAAAAATTTGTAGAATAACATAGTGACATTCATTTTGCTGTTTAACAACTCTAAAATGGTGTTAGGACAGATCTGGATCTAAATCATAATATGCTTATGGGGTTGTTTCGGAAATGATATATATTGTTTCCGGCCTCATTTAAAATGTCTAGATGTTCTAGTTGGTTGTGCTTCACCGTTTTCCATGTTAAAAAACATTTAATATTGATGAGTACCTAGACGAGAGTGAACTAAATAATTCGAACGTGGAGTTTTGTCAATATGCAACTTGTTGCATATTGAGCTTCACTTTAATGTGTAGTAGTTGTTTGTTGTTCTTGTCATGCCATGCCATGCCTTGCATATTAAACCGGACATGCATCATATTTGTTTGCGCATCATGTCATGCATATGTTGTGGTGTATCTTGTGTTGATTGTTGTTTTTGGATTGTTCCTTCTCGATAGAGTTCCGAAAGCGTTCAGAGTGTGAGGATTGTTCGACTATGTTGGCTCGTCTTATTCATGGACTCGTCCTTCTTATGAGCGGGATCTTAGGAAAGATGACACACTTTCCTGGATACCATTACTATCATTGCTATGCTAGTTGTCCCCCTTTTAACGTTATGTCACGCTACCTACCACTTGTTTTTCAAGCCTCCCAACATTGCCATGATAAGCATCTAAGCCCTCCACATCCCAGCAAACCTTTGTTTGGCTATGTTACCGCTTGCTCAGCCCTTCTTATAGCGTTTCTAGCTGCAGGTGCAATTGCTTACATATGACAACATGGACATTCTTTTGTTGTCACAATATTATTGCTATTTAATTTAATGCACTTATACATTTGGTAAAGGGGGGACGGCTTGGCCTTTTGCTTGGTGTTTTGTTCCACTCTTGCCACCCCTAGTTACTTGTGAACCGATGTTATGTTCCATAATTAGGCACTCCTAACATGCTCGGGGTTGTTATGGGGACCCCCTTGATCTTCATTTTAGGATAAAACTTGTCTGGCAAGGCCCAACATTGGTACTATTTGCTTAATAACAACTAAAATTTGCATAGGGCATGATCACCCTATGGATTAATCAACAACCCGGGCCAGTGCTCCTCATGAGTGTTGGTCCAAAACAGAGCCACTTGCGGGGCCACCTCGGGGCAACTCGAGGGATTTCTATCAGGTCGCCATACGTAGTGTTCATCCGGTCATGTCCTGAGAATGAGATACGCGGCTCTTATCAGGTTCATCGACACATCGGGCGGTCTTGCTAGACTTGTTTTACCTTTCTCGAATGTCTTGCGTGAGGAACTCTGATCTTCTTCGGGCTATCTCGAGGTGTCGTATTTCCTTTGGAATTGCCTAGGATGATCATGAGATCTGTGGTCGAGGTTATTCCCACGACGTGTGGTTAATTTGTGATGGATGAGTTGGAGCACCCCTGTAGGGTTAAATCTTTTCGAGAAGCCGTGCCCGCGATTATGTGACAAATTTGGATACTTTGTTTAACACATGGTCATAGCAAACTTGAAGTAAACTCAAATAAAATACACCAACTGTGTGCGTAACCGTGACTGTCTCTTTTCGTGAGTTCTTATCCAAAAGAGAACATGGTGGGGTTATGTTTGACGTAAGTAGGTGTTCATGATCAGTTAGTGATCATTACTAGTTCTTGCCCGTTATGCGTAGACACCATACTTTATTTTTTGTATTCGTAAGTTAGCCACTCAAATAAATCTTAGTCGCTTGCTGTAGCCTCACCACTTAACCATACCTCACCTATTAAGCTTTAATAGTCTTGATACCCTTGGAAATGAGATTGTTGAGTCCCTGTGGCTCACAAATTACTACAACAACAGTTGCAGGTGCAGGCAATGAGATTCTTGAACGTGAGAGTGTTGCTTGTTTGTTGGAGTTCTTCTTCTTCTTCATCGATCTAGGATGGGTTCCAGGTGGCAGCCTGGGATAGCAAGGATGGTTTTCATTTTTGTCGTTTGTTTTCGTCCGTAGTCGGACCCTGCTCTTGTGTATGATGTTTGGGCATGTTGTTTTATTGATGTGATATTGATGTAGCTTGTGGCGAGTGTAAGCCAATTCCATATACTCATCTCTTCTGTACATGTACTTGTAATGATATCCATTCTTGCAACACGACGAGATGCAGTTCTATCCCTATCGAGGCCCTCGTGCCAAAATGAGGATAGGATCGCATCTTGGGCGTGACAAGTTGGTATCAGAGCCTGTACCGACCTAGGAGCCCCCTTGATTGATCGAATTTGGCCGAGTCGGGTCTAGAGAAAAACTGTTTTTGAGTCTAGTTATATCGGAGAGTAGGATTCTTTTTACTCCTCCTCTATGCTCTGGTGAGGAATTACGACTTAGGAATTTCCATTATGTTCCTCTTCTCGCTCAAATTTTTTAGGACCACGCGGGTATTTTGGAAATTATATGATGCCGATGTGACGGAGTTCTGTCTTGGTGCCTCCTGTCCGACTTGATTTCTTCCGGGGAGTTGAGCTCCAGGGAATTCTTGGCACATCGTTATCATTCAGCTTCCTTAGTATCTCAGGACGGAGGTTGTTCGGAATTGCTTCAATACTTGTCATGGTGAGATAAGGTCAGAGTCACCCAGTACTGGGGAGGCGTCCGGGGTACCACCATGGTTAGTATCGTTGTGCTTTTGAGGATCTGAGTTAGATGGATTTCTGGAAGCCTCTGGTTATGTGTTGAAGGATGGATACAGTTGGGGTGTAGGTTTGTTAGTTGTGTGAGATATTTCCTCCTTGTATCCCCCACACCGGATTGCATAATAAGAAAGTTTTCAGAAGTTCTTAGGTGGGAATTCAAGTAGGTACCTAGGATTATCTTTCCAACAAGTGCATAGTGGGTATGTATTTGTTCTAGCTTGTTTTGTAAGCCTCATCCTTTGTTTTGTTTTCGAAGATAGTAATTCGAGTTGCTTCGATGTCAAGTGATGATCTCATATCGTTCCGAAGTAGTGTTCTCATATTTTGTGGGATTGCTAATTCTTTTGCTCAATCAAGTTGTCATGAAATTCTTTTTATCCGGTGTGCTTCTCTTCAAGATAATTCAGTCATCTCCAATATTTGCAAGATCAACCCTCATATTTCGTTCTAGAGTTTGTCTCATCTGTTCCAAGTTTTCTTTGTTTTTCCCACCCTCCCGCCCTTTTTCTTCAATGATTAAATTCTCTTCCAAGTGCCTTTCTCTTCATCAATGCTTCTGCTATCATTTCTTCATTTGTATCCGGTGATTTCTTGTGGAGATTCTCAAGAGTTTCAATTTCAAGATCTATCCTCGTATCCCTTGTTCTCGTTGTTTTTCTTCTTCGGTGGATTCAATTCAAGTTCTTGGTCTTCATCATATCATTTTCATTCTCTAATTTCTCTCCCATGTTGGAATTCTTTATGAAGCCTCTCTTGCTTATTCATCTCTCTCTATTCTATCAGGAGTGCTCAAGATATCTCAGAAGACTTTCGTTTCCATTCATATCCTCTTAAATTATTTCGAGGTTCTCACCTCATCAAGTTCTTAATTGTACCGGTGCAATCTCTCTTTCTAAGCAATTGTCTCAATGGTGGTTTCTTTACAGTGGGCCCATAACCCACAGGTTTTTCCCAGGATCCTACCCGACTCTTCTAATCTTTCCGGAGATGTCCTCAAGTTCTTCTCAATATGATGTAAGAATGATTTTCATCAGTCATATTCCTCTTCCACGATTGCTTCGAATCATTTTCATCGTTCGATCAACCGTTCCTCATTCATTATTCCGGAGTATCTCAGTAATTCATGGTGTTGTTTCTCGTCATCATTCTCAGCATTGAAGACCGAAGGAGAGTTTCTCTTAAATCGTTGTTCATTCTTCCAAAGATTCATGGTTTCAGCTTGTTGTTATCATCTCAAATTGTTTCCATCCATGAGAAATTTCTCCGATATCTATCCAGTGCATTCAAACTTGTTCTTGTTTCTCGATCCTCCGAAGGCCATCATTTCAGAAGATTTCTTCATTCTCAGCTTTTAGCTTTCGTTCTCAAATTCTTCTCAATTGTTGTCTCTTCATTCGTATCTCAATCATTCCGGTGCCTTGTGAAGTTTTCCATTAGGTGGATCATGATACCTTCGTTCCCATGTATCTTCGTAGTATCCTCATTCATTGTGAATTCTTACCGGTGTTCTCGTGCAAGACTTCTTCAAGTTGTGATCTCTCTCTCTCTCTTAAACTCTTTGCAAGAAGAATAAGTGGTGTGCCAAATCCGTTGTTTTCATCAATTTAACTTGATGAAGGATAAGCATATCATAATGCTTATTCTAGTTTCATCAAGGTGTTCAATCTTTCTTCCGGAGTTGTTCATGATATCAAATTCCTTATCCTAAGTGGTCATCTTTCTTTTTCGGAGTTCCTAGTTTTTTTTCAAGTACCTTGTCACTAAGCTTCATCTAATTCATAGCAAGGCCTCAGTCTTGTTATTTTTGCATCCTTCAATTCTTTCTTTAATCCTTTTGTTTAAGAGTTCTTTCGGAGGTTCTTCATGGTGGTTCATCAAGATTTCTTTCATTTTCAAGTGTTCTTCAAGATTCTTGTTGCAGGTGTTCAAGTATTCTTTATCTTGGATTTCTAAGTTCTATTCCTTCTCCATTGTCTTTTGAGATGGTGTTATTAAATTCTTGATTAGCAGGAGTCTCGAAGGAAATTGTCAAGAATAAGATAAGTAAACCCATCATGTCTTTCTCGGAATTATCTTGGGTTGGATTTCACCTAAAGCATTTCCTAAGGATTGTTGCTATCATGGTGTCATAAATGATCCAAGTTTTCTCCTCCTCTTCTTGGTGAAAGAAGTTTTCCATAACTTGTTGCCCTCAAGCAATAAATTGTTTTTGTTGTGGCAGGTTGTCACCTCATAATTTTGAGATGTTTCCACAAGCCCATAACAAGCTATTATTTTCGTTGTTGATTCTCCAACAACTCCGTTCACCCTAGCCTTCTTAAGTTCAATAGTGGTAGAATTTGTTATCTTCTTCTCCATTCTTTTCCTTCCAATGATCTAGTTTCTATTCTTTTCTTCCGGAGGCGTTGTCATGTTGCTCTCTTTCAACCATCATCTTGTTGTATCAAGATCATGCTCTTCCCTTGCTTGTCCATTAACCGGAGTGCTATGAAATCTTTCATGATCCTTCCATCTTATGAAGTTTTGATTCTAATCCAACCGAAGTTTGGTGTCTCTCTTTCAATTTCTTTCCATCATATCAAATGTTGCCTCTCTTTCCTACCGAAGTGCTGCCGAAATTTCTTGTGAATTCTTGCTTGTTCCCATGTTATTCTTCATCTCTTCCAACCTTCATGTTTTCATTGGTTTCACTCGTTTGTCATAGAAGCAACTAAGTATACCTCTTGCTCTTTCTCTTCCCCTTCTCATTCTAGATCTCAGGATGAGATCCTCGTGTAGTGGAGGAGAGTTGTAACAGCCCGGGACCGACGCTCCAGAAGATTCCCCTTTTGTTTCCATTCTTGTCACGTGGTTTGTTTGGTTGTTGCATTAATCATCGCATCATTCGCATCATCTGCATAGAATCGTCACTCATTTTGAAACTTGCATCCGTTGGTAGTTGCCGGTTCTCTCCGTTCGTGCCGTTGACCGTTTCGAGACCAACCACACACGCACGCGCCCGCGGCATTGAAAAATATTGTTTTTAAAAGTGACTTTAAAATATTCTCGGATTTGGTTGAAAGTTGGCGTGCGGTCTTGTTATATTGTAGGTGGACCGCCTGCCGAATTTTGTCGCATTCCGAATTCGTTTGATACCCGAACGGTCAGTCGTAGCAGTGCGGTCATCGGTTTATTCATCGGACGTTTTTCGGTGCTTTAGACTCTGTCACGGGCCGCAAACCTCCCTCTCGTCTCCTCCTAGCCCATCTACACGGCTACCGCAACCTAGCCCAGCTAGCCCCTTCCGCTTCTGGACCGCTCGATCGAGATTGAACGGTCCGAAAATGGACAAAAACCCTCAATCCTAGATCCCTCCTACATAAATAGAGGCCAACCCTAAAATCTAGGAGGATTGTCCCATCCCTCCCTCGGCCACCGCCAGGACCGACCAGCCCCTCCTTCCTCGGGATCATCCCGATCCAGATCCATCGCGGCTGCCACTAATCTTCCCCTGTTTTCCATGCCGAGCCAACCAACGCAGCCACCCACGTCCACTCTCTAGCCGGCGCTCGATTCAATTCGGACCGAGGCCATAGCCTGCTTGCGCCCGAGCCGTGGACACAGCTAACCAGGAGCCCGAGCTTATCCTCGTGCTCGTGGTGCGTCTCCCCGAAGCCTTGTGCCCGAGCCTTCGAGTCCCTGCTGCCGCCTCGCCCCCGCTGTCTATCGGCGGCCAAAACCTCGCTGGAGATGAGTGCCTCGCCTCCTCGTTCCTCTCCTTCCCGTGCTCTCTTTCCCTCCTCCTCATCGCATCTTCTCTCTTTTTCTGCAGCAGACCGCCATGGATGGCTGCGCGAAGCTTCAGCGCGCCGCACCTTGCCCGTAGGCTAGCCCGAGGAGGCAACCGCCGACCTCTTGTCGCTGGTGAGGTGAGCCAGCCCTCTGCCCTGCACTCATCTCCTCCTTCCCTCTCTCTTATCTCTACCTCTTCCCTAACCTCTCTTTCTCTCTCCCGATGCAGCACCGCCATGGTAGCCCAGAGCTTGCCATCGCTCGCCGCCGTCAGGAACGGGACAACTGCCCTCGGATCCGACCCCAACGCCCATCCCCGACCTCCTAGCACCGCCCCCTACCCAGGCTGTCCTTCGTTGAGCGCCGTCGCGAGCATAGCCAAGGACGACCGGTTCATCCTCCTGGTTTCGTCAGGTTCAGTTAACTCTGTTATGGGTTTTTCTTTAGTTTTGGCCAGTCAGCGACAGGTTATGTTCTTCTAGGGAAACATCCTGTATTTGACACAATACGATCGTAGCCCAACTGGACAGTGTGTTGGGTTGCATTTGACAGGTCTTGGGTTCGAGTCTAGACCTCCCCAATTTTTTTTGCTGCCCATTATTTGGTTTTTCACGCACACGCACACCAGCGTACTCCGCACATTGTTTTCTTTCTGTTGCTATTTTAACAATAATCAAGGCATGCATCAATTACAGATTTTGCCGCCATTTTAATATGCCTATAATTAGATATTCATGCATCCGAATAAAACATGGCATGTATGGATTATGTTCAGAATTTGTGTAGTTTAAAAATATGCAACTTTCAACCATGATAAAGTATTTAAAACTGTTGTTTGCAATTATTTTCCTAATGACGTGCTAAAACGGTTTATATCATAACTATTTAACCGTAGCTCCGATTTTAATGTTCCTCATATGCAACTTGGCTAGAAAAATGTGTAGAATAACATATTGACATTCGTTTTGCTGTTTAACAACTCTAAAATGGTGTTAGGCCAGATCTGGATCTAAATCATAATATGCTTATGGGTTGTTCGGAAATGATATATATTATTTCCGGCCTCATTTAAAATGCCTAGATGTTGTAGTTGGTTGTGCTTCACCGTTTGCCATATTAAACAACATTTAATAATGATGAGTACCTAGACGAGAGTAAACTAAATAATTCGAACGTGGAGTTTCGTCAATATGCAACTCATTGCATATTGAGCTTCATTTTAATGTGTAGTAGTTGTTTGTTGTTCTTGTCATGCTATGCCATGGCTTGCATACTAAACGGGACATGCGTCATATTTGTTTGCGCATCATGTCATGCATATGTTGTGGTGTATCTTGTGTTGATTGTTGTTTTTGGATTGTTCCTTCTCGATAGAGTTCCGAAAGCGTTCGGAGTGTGAGGATTGTTCGACTACGTTGGCTTGTCTTCGTCATGGACTCGTTCTTCTTCCGAGCGGGATCTCAGGCAAGATGACACATTTCCCTGGATACCACTACTATCATTACTATGCTAGTTGTCCTACTTTTATCGTTATGTCATGCTACCTACCACTTGTTTGTCAAGACTCCCACCATTGCCATGATAAGCCTCTAACCCCTCCACATCCCAGCAAACCTTTGTTTGGCTATGTTACCGCTTGCTCAGCCCTTCTTATAGCGTTTCTAGCTGTAGGTGCAATTGCTTCCATATGACAACATGGACATTCTTTTGTTATCACAATATTATTGCTATTTAATTTAATGCACTTATACATTTGGTAAAGGGTGGAAGGCTTGGCCTTTTGCTCGGTGTTTTGTTCCACTCTTGCCGCCCATAGTTACTTGTGAACCGGTGTTATGTTCCATAATTGAGCGCTCCTAACATGCTCGGGGTTATTATGGAGACCCCCTTTATCTTCGTTTTAGGATAAAACTTGTCTGGCAAGGCCCAACATTGGTACTATTTGCTTAATAACAACTAAAATTTGCATAGGGCATGATCACCCTATGGATTAATCAACAACCTGGGCCAGTGCTCCTCATGAGTGTTGGTCCAAAACAGAGCCACTTGCGGTGCCACCTCGGGGCAACTCGAGGGATTTCTATCAGGTCGTCGTATGTAGTGTTCATCCGGTCGTGTCCTGAGAATGAAATACGCGGCTCTTATCGGGTTCGTTGACACATCGGGTGGTCTTGCTGGACTTGTTTTACCTTTCTCGAATGTCTTGCGTGAGGAACTCTGATCTTCTTCGGTCTATCTCGAGGTGCCGGATTTCCTTTGGAATTGCCTAGGATGATCACGAGATCCGTGGTCGAGGTTATTCCTGCGGCGTGTGGTTAATTTGTGATGGATGAGTTAGAGCACCCCTGTAGGGTTAAATCTTTTCGAGAAGCCGTGCCCGCGGTTATGTGGCAAACTTGGATACTTTGTTTAACACCGGTAATAGCAAACTTGAAGTAAACTCAAATAAAATACACCAACTGTGTGCGTAACCGTGATTGTCTCTTTTCGTGAGTTCTTATCCGAAAGAGAACACAATGGGGTTATGTTTGACGTAAGTAGGTGTTTAGGATCAGTTAGTGATCATTACTAGTTCTCGCCCGTTATGCATAGACTACCATACATTATTTTCTGTATTCGTAAGTTAGCCACTCAAATAAATGCTTAGTTGCTTGCTGCAGCCTCACCACTTAACCATACCTCACCTATTAAGCTTTAATAGTCTTGATACCCTTGGAAATGAGATTGCTGAGTCCCTATGGCTCACAGATTACTACAACAATAGTTGGAGGTGCAGGTAATGAGATGCTTGAACGTGAGAGCGTTGCTTGTTTGTTGGAGTTCTTCTTCTTCTTCTTCATCGATCTAGGATGGGTTCCAGGCGGCAGCCTTGGATAGCAAGGATGTATGTCATTTTTGTCGTTTGTTTTTGTCTGTAGTCGAACCCTGCTCTTGTGTATGATGTTTGGACATGTTTTTGTATTGATGTGATATTGATGTAGCTTGTGGCGAGTGTAAGCCAATTCCATATACTCATCTCTTCTATACATGTACTTGTAATGATATCCATTCTTGCAACACGACGAGATGCGCTTCTATCCCTGTCGAGGCCCTCGTGCCAAAATGAGGATAGGATCGCATCTTGGGCGTGACATAAGAGTAGTAACTCAATACGATATCCCAACCAAAAATTCAACAAAGAAAAATACTAAAAAGATTATGCAAAGGTTCAGATTGGTTTGTATATGATGATACAGGTATAAAGAACATATGTGATCTAGACTACCAAAAATTGGAAAATCTCATCGAGTAACCTGGAAATCTGATAGCACTTCATAGAGGAAAGTGTGTCCCGTATTTTGATGAGATTGTGCCTATCGTTTTCAGTGGTGTAGGCTTTGACGACCCGACTATGAACGTGCGAAGAAGTCACGCCTTAGCAATCACTAAACAAACTCCAAGAGGTTATTGACCACATCGAAGCATGATCAACCAGACCGAAAGTCTATTTCCTGCACACAAACAAAGAACAAGCAAGAAACTAAAAATTGCAATATGAATATTGTGAATATAATAGGAAAGCTTTATTGATGAAAGTGGGGTTCTGTGACATGTTGGTTTGGTCGTAGAACACAAACAAAGGACGCGAAGTTTCAGCTATGGAAAACTTTAAATCTAAACAAAACGCAAGTCTAAACGGTGCCTCAAGGGGTGTATTTAGAGGGGAAAAGGGAGGGGATTTCATCCACCCTTGGCAAGGTGGGACTAGAATACCTCACGTTTCCCGTACAATACAAACTGTAAAACCAACTATAAAGTAATATTTCGAAATTACATGAGCCTGGAACCAAAATAAGGTGGTGCGACACCTATTATAAGTTACAGACGAAATTTATGAATAGAAATCTTGTATATTTTGTCCATGTCCTTATATGTCATCATGTGGGCTTCAAAGTGCTAAAAAGTCTACTAGAAACGTTGTTCTGGTTCCCTTCGCACGCACCTTCATCTCATGCTTTATCCTGCTCCAGTGTTCATCCCTCTTGTCCATGCTAGGCCATTAGTTAGTAATCAAAAAATGTGTCTAGTTTAGGTAGAATCATATTATCATGAACAATAGAATCAGTCCCAAGGAACGAAAGTACCTGATAATTTAATTGTTGAGTGCGAGCTCTAGTAATTTGTCCAGTATGTATATTAGTTGGGGGTGTGGGTGGAACTGTGGCATTGATGTCCTCATCGGTATAGGTGGGTATAAGTCATGGATGAATTAGAATACAGTAGGTATTATGGATGAACTATTATGAATAGATTTATAAAAGTACCTAAAGTGTGTTTTTTTGGAAGAAGATGCACAAAGCGTCCGGCTTTAAATTAATAAAGCCCAAGGTAGCATCCAACATAGTATCAGTACAACACATAATTTAGACGCTCAAAAATGAGATACATCACAAACAGGTTAAGTTTAAATACGCTACAAGAGTCTAGGTAATATAAAGCACAACCAGCATCGCCAAACTCCCATGACGGGTGAGCCAAAATGCAGAGAAGATAGCATCCTTGTCGCACGAAAGTCTGGATGCTTTTGATCTTCTCCATGATCTCCAGCATGAGATCCGCGTCATGCTGTTTCCCCAACGGCACCCAAGTCTATAAGAAAAGATGGCATTTGAATATAACATCAGCAGGGTGAGCTAGAAATTTGTGTTATATAGTTATCTTATTGCGGACAGTCCAAATCGCCCATAAAAGCGCCCCTACACATTGCCACGCTACCCTAGCGTTAGGACCTCTTAGGTTTTTAAGCAAAGCAAGCAGTTTTGTTCCTGAAGAGGGGTTCCATGGCTGTTGAAACGCCTCCCTAACTACACTCCAAGCAAAACAGGCAAGGTAACACCTGAAGAAGGCGTGGTTTGCATCCTCCGCTAGACCACAAATCGCACAAGTGCCATCAGAAGGGCCATTACGTTTGAGGACATTGTCATAGGTCGGCAGACGGTTGCGAAAAAGTTGCCACAAAAAGATCTTAATCTTGAGTGGAATTCCCGCCTTCCAAAGCCCCTTGGCCATATCTATTCTATTGCCCTCGGTAAGCTTGTGGTATAGGGATTTCACCGAGACTTTCCCAGATGCCATAAGCTTCCAGGAAACCGAATCAGCCCCCGTGCTAATATTCCGGTCACCTATTGTGACCCCCCATACCTAAGGTGTTTCATGTTATTATTATACTAACATAAGTTTTGTGTGTTAAAGTTTTCAAGTTTTGTAGATCATGATGGACGAAGGAATAAGGAGCCGCAAGAACCCAAGCTTGGGGATGCCCAACGCACCCAGCGTAATATTCAAGGAAGACCAAAGCGTTTGAACTTGGTGATGCCCTGGATGGCATCCTCTATTTTGTCTAATGTTCGTCATTAATTTTACTTGGAGCTATATTTCTATTCATCACATCATATACGTTTTTCTTGGAGTGTCGTGTATTTTCCTGTTTGATTTTTCATTTGTGGAAATCATTTTTTTTGCACATACCTATTATGAGAGACACACATTTTTATTGGAATTTATTAGAATGCCCATTATGATTCACTTATATATTTTGAGTGAAGGAAATTATGCTCATGTGCTTTTCTTATATATTTAGATCACGTCAGAAATTATATTTTGTTGAAATCATACGCACTCTCATACTTCACTCATATGTTTTTGAGAGTCAGAATAGTAAGTGGTAATTTCCATGAGTTATCTGTTTAGTCAAAAATGATAGGTATACAAGAGGGATATAATAAAAGCGTTCATGTAGATCGTTAAATGTGAAACATATGATCAATGGTATTGAGGTTATACTATCAGGGCTTACTATTTTGTGAAAAGTGATTAATAAGAATAGTCATATGAAGGTTTTGATTCAATATTAATTAAAGTGTCGGTTGTGGCATGACAAGGAAGTTGGAGCGTTCTGTATCCTTGAGTGAAAACCTTGTGTGTTGTCTAGTTGGGATCGCGCGGTGGTACACTCCTCCCAACCTCCTCCGTAGGGGCATGCGATGAGTGATTTTCTTCGAGGGAGCTAATTGAGGAAACACTAAGTGTGTGAGTTCCTTATTTTTAATGTGAGTTTATGGGCTGTAAGCATTTCCCACCCTTTCCACAATTTGCAAACCTCTTCAGTCTCATGAATTGCCCGTTCTCACCTCGAGATTTGGCGCATACTTCACCAGTGCATCAAAACCCTGTGATATGATACACTCTATCACACATAAGCCTTATTATATCTCACTCAAAAGAGTGACCATACCTTCGTGTCATGGCATTTACATAGACATTCCGAGATATAATGTCATGCAACATCCATCGTTACAATTCATATGACTTCAACATTCATTATCATTTCGCTTTGCATGATCATATAGCTGACTTGATATATGTGGAAAGGCCACCATTCCTAATTGCATACATGTTACGCTAGTTTCATTGAATATCTTGGTACACTACCAGAGGCACTATTGTTTTACAGTTTTATCGAGTTGTAAGTAAATAGAAGTCTGATGATCATCATTATTAAATTGTTTACCGTACCTTTGAGGATAAAAAAGGAAACTAAAAAGAGAGAGAGAAAAAGAAAGGCCACAAAAGAGCCCAAGAAAAAAGAGAAGAGATGAAAGAAAAGAAATAAAGAATAAAGAAAAATAAGAAATACAAAACTTAGATTGCACCATGTTGTTCATATACTGAGTCCTTATGTTTAGTCACTTGCACATACTAGTGGGAATCAATATAGAACTTAGCTTGCATATTTCATTTATGGGTTCCTCAATTGTCCGAGTTCTTGATGATCAAGTAGGTTAGATGCACACCCATTTAGTTTCAGTAGAAAGATTTCATACACTTATAGCTCTAGTGGAGCAAACGTTGCAAAACATTCCCTACTCCTTGTGTCGATATCAATTGAAAGGTGTCTCCATGGCATGACGATCTGCCGAGTTAATGTGATAATATCCTTATTTTTGTCTTGTTATTCCACATGAAAGGTGTCTTGTCCTACCGATCCCTACCATAATTTTATTCCACATGAAGTGTTGAAAGTCCACAGCTCAAGCTCGTGCACGGAGTGAAGTTGAAAAAGCTGAAGCACACAAAAAAGTACGTGTTAAGTGCTTGGTTAGGCACCAAGGTGAGAATTATTTATACACACTTAACCTAAGGAAGACAGAGTTATGCCATTGCTTACATGATTAAGCGAATAGAGGATAATGTTCTTTAGTGTTGTTATTTTAAAGGCAATGGTCGTTTGATAGTAATCATCTTTATTATCATTTCAATATTTAGTAAGTCACCGTTTCTCAATATTTACTCCCAAAACATTACATGATAGACATGTTAGGTGGGATTCAACATAAAAAACTATTTTTATCATTTACCTTGTCGAGGACTAGCATGAATTAAACTTGGGCATGCTGATATGTCTCCATCATATATGTAAATTTTTCATATTTCATGGTATTACTTTATCAATCATGTATGCCTTATATGCCATTTTATATCATTTTTGGGAACTAACCTATTAACTGAGTGCCCAATGCGAGTTGTTATTTTCTGCGTGTTTTTTGTTTTTCAAAAAATGAGTACCAAACGGAGTCCAAACATGCCGAAACTTTTTGATTATTATTTTAGGACCAAAAGAATACTTGGAAGATTCAGAGGGATACCAGACGCTGCATGAGGGAACCACACGGGCAAAGGGTGCCTAAGGGGGGTAAGGCGCGTCCTATTACCTTGTGGCGCCCGTGTAGTTTCCCTACATCGCCTCTTCATCCTATAAATTACCAAATACTCCTAAACCCATAGTGGAGTATCCAAAACACTTTTCCCACCGTCCCAAGTCTCTATTGCACCGTGATCCCATCTGGAGTCCTTTTCCGCTACTCCGCCTCAAGGGAAATTCATCATGAAGGTCGTCTTCATCAACCTTGTTGTCTCCCACGCGATGTGTGAGTAGTTCCTATAGGACTTCCAAGCCCATGGATGTACCTGGATGTCTCTCTCACTCGTTTGATCTTCACTACAATGATCTCTTCACAGACCTATTCGATGTAATCTTTGTGGTGTGTTTGTTGGGATCCGATGAATTGCGAGTTTATGGTCAGACTATTAACTGAAAGTTATTGATCCAATCTAAGAGTTATTATATGTGATTTCATATATCTATGTATGCTTTTCGATCTATAGGTTTTCTTTGGCCAAGTAGGTGAGTAGATCATCAGAGGGAGAGGTGCATAGCAGTAAGATCAATCTTGCGGTATCCTCACTATGTGACAGGAGGAGTAGCAAGGTTCATATTTGTATTGTTGGTTCTAAGGATAAATCTACAAGGTCTGAACATATTATTTGTTTTTACTTTGTCTACATTATGTTATCTTGTTTAAACCATTACTCTTTTTGTCAAGAACATAATACCATAGATGTATGCTAGACAACAACCGATTTGTGGAGTAATAGTGGTAGATGCAGAATTGTTTTGGCCTACTTATCACAGACATAATGCTTATATATAGATCATGACATTAATAATGACATAATGATTTGCTTTTCCATCAATTGCCCAACAGTAATGTGTGCATTCACCGCTACTATGCTCATCAGAGAGATGCATCTATTGAACGATATGGTTCCGGGGTCCATCTTTACATTTGATATGTCAAAAACATATGAAAATATTTGTTGTTATCTATTTACTTCATATTAGTATATATTTATCTTACTCTATCCAGATTTAATCCTTACAATTAATGAGTACAAGGGGCTTGACAACCTTGTTGCCTGTGTAGGGTGCAAGAATTTGCTCTTATGTGTGTAGGAACTATTGATTGTATTTTTGGATATCTTTCTATTGGTTTGATAACCTTGGTTCTTAATTGAGGGAAATACTTATTGCTTCTGTACTACCCCCTCGGTCCGAAATAAGTATCGTTGGTCTAGTACAAAATTTGTACTAATTTAATACTAAATTTATGAGACTTAATTTGGGATGGAGGCAATACATCATTCCTTCCTCTTTGGGGATTTGAGGATTTTTTTTCTGGACCAGAAGACACTCTAGAAGCTTTGGGAGGGAGACCAGATGATAGATGAGGAGACGACAAGGGAACATGGTGCACGCCTAGGGGGTAGGGCATGCCTTGATGCCTTGTGGGACCCTTGTGGCTCTGTCTGCCCTAATTCCACTTCTATAACTCACAAATATTCCAAAACCCCGAGAGAGAGGCACCCGAAACATTTTCTCCGTCGCCACAAGGCTTTGTTCTTCCTCGATCCCATCTAGACGCCTTTTTTAGCACCCTGCTGGAGGGGGAGTCTATCACGGAGGGCTTCTACATCAACCTTGTTGCCTATCGGATGATGTGTGAGTAGTCTATCACATACCTTGTTGCCTATCTAGATGGTTTCTTCTCTCTCTTTGATCTCCAATACCATGTTCTGTTCAGAGATCTATTCTATGTAATCCTTTCATGCGGTGTGTTTGTTGGGATCTGATTAATTGTGAATTTATGATTAGATTATTCATTAGAAGTAATTGAGTAAACTCAGAATTCTATTATGTGTGATTTATATATCCATGTAATGCTTTGCGATCTATGGGTTTAGTTTGGCCAAGTTGATCTATCGATCTTTAGTGGAAGTGGCGCATTAGTAGTGGGTTCAATATTGCGTGTCCTCACACATTAGAGAAGGGGTAGCAAGGCACATATTTGTATTGTTGCCATTAGTAATTAAATGATGAGGTCTAAAAATATTGCATGTATTTCTTTGTCTACATTATGTCATCTTGCATAAAGCGAAGCTCTATTTGTATGAACTTAATGCCATAGATAGAAGCAGGAGTCGGCCGATTGGTGGAGTAATAATAGTAGATGCAAGTAGGAGTTGGTATACTTGTCACGGATGTAATGCCTATATATATGGTCATGCCATGCATATCTTTATAATTATTTGCTCTTCTATTAACCGCCCAACAGTAATTTGTCTACCCATCAAACGCCATGATAAAGAGAACCTTCAAATGAAAACTATGCCCCCCGGGTCTTCCTTTATCATATTATAAAAACAAAAATACCCTGCCGTAATTTTATTACCTTCAGTTTATTTTGCAATTTTACAATCTACCATTATCAGATTTGATCCTTGCTATTCAACAAGTACAAGGGGATTGTATACCCTCTTGCATGCGTTGGGTGCAACTATTTGCTCTTTTGTGTGTAGGTGCCACTACTCTGCAATTGTATTGTACTCCTACTTGTTCGATAAACCTTGGTACTTCACTGATGGAAAAACTTTTCCCTACTTTCCTACACCACCCTTCCTCTTCAAGGAGAATCCTAATGCATCTCAAGTAGCAACGACATAGCTGAACCCGACTACCTTGCAAACCTCGGCTCAGCCACACTATAATAACAAACCACCTCAGACCCACGGGACCATGCAGAAGTATTTGCACTAGAGTTTGATGTGTGGTTGGTATCCAAGGATGGCTTCACATAAAGTGAAGAAACATGCCATATGGAGAATAAAATTGGGTGATAGGTGGTGGAGCTGAATGTCATAAAGGTGTAATAGACCCCACAAGGATTGATTGATTGGAAAGCCATTGAGAAGGAAAGAAGCATACCCGCTCGCGCGCCTGCAGCTTGTGCTAATGACCTCTAAGAAAATTTCCGCCAAGTGCGACTAATCGAAGGCGAGTTGATACGATCTCTAGACAAGGCAAGTATCCTAATGCGGTGAGCTTGTCCAGTTGACCTTGGGTTACGGAGTAACTTCTCTAGTCTCCCATAAGGACACTTGTGGGAGGCGAATATGAGGCAGTGATGAAATCCATGGCGGCGGGGTATCTCTCGCACGGTGGCAGGTTGGGATTGCCGGTGAAGTCAGGTGAAGAAAGAGGAGAACGCGTTAGACCAGAGCATGTTAGGTAGTGGGGGATGTGAGATCTCTCTACCATGCGATTGCATCTTTTTACGATGATTCCTTCCCCTTCAGTGGGATGCTTAAGTCCTAAAGTGGTAAATCGGTGTGTTCCCATGCGTTTTGCTATGAGCATGCACTAAGATCTAGAGGATGGTTAATAATGTCACTTTACGTGTCTCGATGTGTTACGACATGTGTGATTGGATGTGTCAATGGTGGGGTCCCAAATCATGTGCATATGCCACAACAACCCCTGATATGACACCATACCTAGAGAAGTAGAAGCATTTAGATTTGTTTGGGTGGGGCCGAGCCATCATTCGGTCTGTGGCGGGAAATTGATTCCCCTTAAGGCAGTGATGCACGATTCGAGATTGTCAGTTTTGATCATCTCCTCGGGAACGGTAAAGGCTCGTGTTAAGGGCTATTTGAAAATTTAGAAGACTCTTCGGAATACAAGAGTGCTTGGTTAACCGGTGCCAATAAGTTTAACATCTTTTTAAGCTTACTACTTCAAGTGCAATTATCAACTCCTTGCAAAATTGTTGGCTTTCTAATCTACAAAAGGTAACTCTGGTATTCAAGGAAACAAATAAGTTATAAAATACATTGGTCAAAGATTGACCATTTCGGAGAAGCGGATGGGAGACTCACTGAACTAGCTTGCAAGAGTGGTGACTGATTATGGAAGAACAACTTGAAAGGACTGAAGAGTCCTTGACTTGAAGACCGTTTTAGGGGCTATTGATGATGTCCTGTACTAGGGATGCTTGCCACGTAGGTTTTCGACCATAGGGGACGGACTGTGGACCCCCAAGATGATCAACAAGTGGCCATGTTTATTGGGCCCAAAAACATCAGCGTGGATAAACGATGAAGACATGATACACATTCCAAAACTTAGGATGTGTTTGGTTTCTATCATAGACTGAAATGTATCGTGTCCAATCCATACCTGAACCTCGTTCCTGCGTTCAGATGACACCTAGAACCGGAACCCACGTGTTCCCGTGGAGTGAATATTCGACGAAGATCCGGAATGTGCTTGTACCTCCAAGGAATCACGCGGAACCGAGTCTCGCTCTCATCTTCCCCTCGACGCCTCTCCATCTCTCTCCTTCCTCAGCGCCTCTCCCTTTCTCAGTCTGTCCCACTTCTCTCCCTCGCCTCTGTCTCGATCTGCGCCACAGGCAACAGAAGCTGATGGGATCGTTGACCAAAGAGGAGCATGGGTGGCCGGCGGAGGACAGCTGGTATGTTTCACGGCTGCCTTCGTCCGGCGCCGGGGCGGGGCGCCAGATCCACGCGCTCCCCACCAAACTGAGCCTGGACGCCTGACCAGCGGCCCCTTCATCGGAGTCTCTCGTCTGGATGTGCGTCCGCAGTCCGCCGACGTCTCAAACCAGTTCATTTGCTGTTTGTTGCTGAAGCTAATCCTTCCGTCATTATCTTTGATAGTACTATACTATCTAACTTCACGAGCGGCACCAACAAATTGGATTTGCAGTTTCTAGTGCTCATTGTTAGTGCTAGTTGCAACGTTTTGGTGGTTCCTGTTAGTGGCCGGACATGGCCATTATTATGTTTTTACAATGATTGATATCTCTTTGCAATGTTAGTGCTATGCAAAATATGAAAAATGCCGCCAATAAAATGTTGTGAAAATACAAATGAGTTGTCATTGCTCTAAGTTACACACAAGCATATTAGGCAACCTCATTTTCCCTCGCAAAAAATAATTTAAGCTAAATTGATTCCATTCTATACTTCCAACCAAAAGTTAAGACGAACTCGTTACATTCCATTTTTTAACGCGAGCCGAACGCACGAATGGAATCGACCCATTTCAGTGAAATGGAATGTCATGGTTTCATCTTGGGCACGATTAGCCCTTGATGTAACCGACCTACGTAAACCTAGGCACCCCATAGTATGTGTATAAGTAGAGGGATGACAACCGTAGATGACAACTCTCATACACACACGATCTCATGGTATATCAACATATAACTTGTTTTCCTTACAAAACAGTATAATCACACACATGACGTAGTGTATTATTTTTCTAGAGAGCCTAAACCAGGGTAAATTTCTGTGTACACTATTACAATCGTATCAAGACTACTAGTTCGGGACCCCCTACTCGAAATCTGCTGGATTTGACTCTATCACCCCAACGTTTAGTCAGAGTTGTTGCCTTTTGAGAGTGAAGACAAAGTGAGGTTTTTGTTGGAGGCGGCAAGATCGGTCGCCATGGCAGCCCCATCAGAGGCTAGTTGTTCACATGCGAAGGGATCAAAGGACCCTAGTGTTCTCCCGGATAGATTGCATCTAGAGAAGGATACCTTGATAATCTACTTTGGGAGGAGGAAGTAGATGACACGGAAGAACATCCCAAGTGGCTAGACCTAGCTGGAGTTCTAACATGAAGATCTTTTGCCCAATGTGGCTTGATTACGACATGAGGGCGGTTTGGATTCCAACGGGTGATTTGGAATCATTTCAAATATGCTCTCAATATAGGTCAATTGTTTGGTTTATTGGAACAAGGCGATCCATCAAGGACCATGGATTTTTAGAGGTATGACACCAATGACCGCTGCATATGATGAGTTTATAAACCCATAATCTATGAAATTAGACAAAATTGAGACCTGGTGTCAAATTAATAAGGTACCTGACATTGTCTTGAAGAGGGAACAATTTGTGAAGAGTATGGGGGAACGGATTGGTAATGTATTAGAGCTGCAGATATTGCTACCTGTTGGGTTTATTGCTGAATTCATGTTTTGTCCTTTTCACCGACAAGGGTAATAAAAGAAACATAAGTTTGCTTCAAAATTTCTCGTTTTGCATCCGGGTTGACGAGATCTCATGTTAGGTGCTTCGTATCAGTTTAAGAGATCAACAAAACAATTGCATCTCAAGGGTGATGATCCGTACTCCTTAGGGGCGCATGCACGAAGACTTATTAGATGTCATTGACAAGATCAGTCTGACTCGAGTAGGGAAGCGACGATTGCGACATGTCGATGACTCCTTCTAGCTAGTGAAAGATCTAGTCGGGGTGCGATGGTACCCCCTCGAAAATTGCAAATATGTACCTAAGACTAAATATCTAACAAGTTAACGCCATTTTAGGACTACTAGATTATTGAATTCATGCATCGACCAGTTGCTACAAATGTCCGAACTCATGAAAAGAGACGGACAATATATTGAAACACTCCCCTCACGTTTAGGATTTTTTATTCCTTAGACGTGGAAACTATTTATAAAATACTGCGTTGTCGGGGTTTTGAAGTCAAGACTTTTTGGCTCCGATATCATATTAAATTCATCCACCAACCAGTTGCTCCCAAAGTTCAAATTTATAGGAAAAGACGGACAATATATTTCGACGTAGATAATTGCCCGTGCGTTGTAACAACTAACAAGAGCATAAACATTTTAATACAATGACCCGTGACTGCAAGTCTATTATTACAATGCTGTGTTAAAACCTTAGCAAGTTTTTGTATGCAATCGCCATGATTTGGCAAGAACTTATTGACTTACCAAAGGAAATATTATTCTATTTTGATAAGTTAATAAGACATGAAACAATTGAGTTGGTTTAGAGAATTCAGTGGGGGAAGAATAAAAAATAGGAGAAAATAAGGTATAAAAAGGAAGGAATGGAGAACGTATATAGAGGTTTGGCAAAGGAAAAGGATGAAACATGAATTTTAAGTTCTTTTCAAGTATATATATATATAGAGAGAGAAAAATAAAGATTTGATGAAATTGTGTGATATTTAGACTAAATTAGACTATATACTCCCTCCGTTCCTAAATATAGGTCTTTTTAGAGGTTCCACTAGAAAACTACATACGGATGTATGTAGACATACATTAAAGTGTAGATTCATTCATTTTGCTCCGTATGTAGTCTCCTAGTGGAATCTCTAGAAAGACATATTTATGAGAACGGAGGGAGTATAATATAAGTTTCCATAAACTATGAACTGTGGCACCTTAGTGTAACTCGATGTAATCTTTATTATCTTGGGGTGCTTTGTACTTCTGATTTGAGATTTCGCAATTTGTTTTGTTTAGTGTGTACTCATCAGTCTGTCTTTTAACCAGCGGGGGTAAAAACACACACAATATAACACAGCTTAACTAGTGCAAACGAGCTCTAAACATTCTAAATTATGCGGACTTCTGTAAAGATTGACGAACACAATAATTTAGAAAGTTTTGTACAACCAAATTGTCACTGGCCTCTCACCAACAATGCACGCCTGCATGCATGAAAACAAGGTGGACATGGCTGAACAATGCTAGATGCACGCCATCGTTATGAAGCACCTAACTAACTACAACCACGCACCATGCTGTGTGCATCTCGATCGATCTGGTCACTCCCTACGCGGCGTGACCCCAACTACTTAATAACATCTCTGATGCACATTACTGACTTGGTTACACATCTTTATAAGAAGTGGCCGGCATGCGCTAGTGTGGCACTCCACATAGCAGCCACTACTCAGTAGATGGCGGCATCGGCGGCTCATGTTGCGGCGTTGGCCGCCGTCCTCCTCTTCCTCCCTTCCCTTCTTGCCCCCGTCGCTGCGCAGCAGGGCAAGGCCAAGGCCTTCTGCATCAGCCAGTTCGCCATCGCGAGTCAGGCCTGCTCCATCCTGCCGCCAAGCCCTTCGGAGGACGACCATCACCATCATCACGACGACGACGACGACGACGACGAGGACGATGATGACGATGATGATGATGACGAACACCACGATGGTGACGCCGACCGCCGCCTCCGTGGACGTCATGGCCACGCGGCAATCATCAACATCTCGTCCCTTGGCCTGATGAAGGCAAACAACGACAGCAGCGGCGTTCACGTTGCAAGAAACGGCACCGGTCACCATGCTAGTAACCACACCCGTCGCGGGCGCGGACGTGGGCGCGGGCGTCTGCATGGGCGTGGGCGTGGACGTGGACGCGGTCGGCGCGGCCGTGTGCGCGACAGTGATGAGAACCCCGACCATGACGACGATCACGAGGAGGACCCTGACCATGATGACGACCACGAGGAGGACCCCGATCACGACGACGACGACGACGACGACGACGACGACGACGACGACGACGACGACGACGACGACGACGACGACCAAGACCACCACCACGAGCATGATGATGACGACCACGAGCACCACCACGACGAGGAGCTCCGGGCCTACCGTGACTGCTGCCGATGGCTGCAGGAGGTGGAGAAGGACTGTGTCTGCGAGGCCCTCCTGCGGCTGCCGCCGTTCCTCGTGAAGCCACAGCACAAGTACGTCGTCCGGGTGGGGCGGACGTGCCGGATTGTCTACCGCTGCGGCGGCGTGTAGCCAGCCCTATGCACGCAACTGGCCGGTTCACACGTTTGGTTAACTGCACTCGTTGTTCCTGCTTCCTCTCTACAATTACGTGCATGTTTTGCTTTTCAGTCTACGTAGATGGATGCTTAAGTAGGCACCATGTATCGATCGGGTGTAATTTTTCTACCTAGTATTGTCCTGAAAGTTTTTCGATGTGCTTTCGTTCTGATAGACTAATTGATAATAATACTACACGTTGTCCTCACAATGAGTTTACTAGTACTCCCTCCGTAAAGTAATATAAAAACGTTTGGATCACTAAAGTAGTTATTTAAATGCTCTTTGACTACAGTAAAATGAGTCCTCACAATGTCGTGTAGTACTAATATACCGCTCCACCATTTGCCCCCAAGTTAAATTCGTCAGGCACCGTTTCCAAACTAGGTCAGTAAAGCTGCAACATCCTAGAAAATGAAGGTAGTATCATTACTAGAGTGACATAGGGAGCTTGGTGGATGTATCCATTTCTGATTGGCTAGGTTGTCGGTCGTCGGTCATTTTCTTCAAATGTCCAACCATATGAAAAATGACAATTAGGAGCTTGGTGGATGTATCCATTTCTGATTGGCTAGGTTGTCGGTCGTCGGTCATTTTCTTCAAATGTCCAACCATATGAAAAATGACAATTAGTTGGGATGTGAATGCTCCAGATAATAACAGTAGCCACAAGAAAATATTTTATTCTCAGACAAATAGTGGTGAGTTAGAGTTGAAATCCATAATTCCTTGAG
The DNA here is from genome assembly GCA_022496015.1 of Hordeum marinum. NCBI lineage: Eukaryota > Viridiplantae > Streptophyta > Magnoliopsida > Poales > Poaceae > Hordeum > Hordeum marinum. The sequence goes on from CM039675.1 coordinate 184,911,297, forward strand.
AAAATCTCATGGTTCTAACATGTGGATAACTAGATTTCACACTCCCTTGTCCATTGCTAGTTCTTTGATGATGTTCTAGCCCTTCACATTTTCTTGAGAGACTTTTACAATGTCAAGTTTGGTATATCCCGACCTTTGTTTATGTTATCATCACAGTTTAGCCATCCACTATGCATTGACACTTTTGATGGCATGTGATGTATCCAAATCATCTCACTTGATGTTGAAGCTTCTTTCTAGTCGGTGTTATCCCAACTCTATAATGTATATCATCATACTGGACCTGATCCTTTCTTGTGTGGCAACACATTCATATTAACCCGTGCATCTGCTACACCGAAATGTTGGACTTGTCCCATTTTAGTAGGCAAACATTCAGCGCCATAGAACATTGTAGGTCAAATTGTTGTCCTATTGAACTTGCTTTTAACTTTTGTGGCACTCTCTTATCACTGAAGACTCAGGAAGAGCTTGGCCCCACTTCATCCACCTAACTTTGATTCGATTACACACATCTTCATTGATAGCACAATCCTTCTGTGGTACCGACGCTAAATACACAAAGGTTTCCTCCGGAGGTACCACCTGCCCTCCAGGGCTAACCTCTTCCACCCCATGCCTAGTAGTATTGAAATTGCACACCATGTCCTTAGCTTTAATTATACTAAGCCTAAAACATTTTGATTCCAATGTCTGTCTACTTAACTCTAACTTTCTATTAACCCTGATGCTCTTATCGTCGACTAGCACCACATCATCCGCGAGCACCATGGGATTTATCCTTCTATATCCCTTGTGACCTTTGAAGGTGTAATACACTGAGAGTGGCATCTCCAAGGGGAGGCCTACAGGAAACCTTCCCCAAGGCCGAAGAGGCCCAACAAGGAGCTAGCAGAAGAAAGGAGCCCGATGGATCGAATATACATCTAGAGAACATCTTGCCCCTCCCCAGACGTGTACGTGATGCCGGCCAGATTGGATCTATCCCCCATACAACCCTTCATGATTTCATTAACAATGAGGCCCTTCAGAAGATTAATAGGGTAGGGACCCATTACAATTTGTCCAACAGATAGCTTGATCCGGTTCACTCTGTGCTTGAGGATCTTACTTTTTTGCAATTAACTTAAAGCCAAGACACTATGTTAAAATGAGTCATGATACTAGTAAGCTCTTGGAAAGATTTCAGATCAACATCGCTGAACAAAAAACCCTGTGTTGGCTTGCCCTGAGTTGAATCATCTCATTCTTCGCTAGCGGCTAATGCCCATATTGGGAGTGACCATCCGGCCTTTTCCTGGATTCTAGGGATTCCAATGCATGATTTTAGCATAGATTTCACTTCGATGATTCTTGGGTGCTCATTGATGGTTTTGCATACTTGGTCTTGGATAAAATATTCCTCTTACTGTCTTCGTCTCATCATTCCTTTAGCTCGGTTGATGGTTGGCGCTTTTGCCCGGTAAACCTTAGAAAGTTCCTCAAAGGCCAGGGTGCCAATCGTATTGTCGAGACGTGCAGGGACAAGGTTGCCATGTCTGACCGAATTAAGACCCTTGACCTAGGATGGTTTGGTCGGTCTCCAAGATTTATGTTTGGCCCTTGAGTCATCCTTGATGAAGCTTCATAGACAAGAGGAGACTTTCTGATGACATCGTTACCGTCTCTCCTAGATTCTTAAGGGCGACCCCTTATTGCGTACTTTTTCGCTATTGCAAACAGAGGCACCAACGTTGTTTTATCTTGTGTGTGGTGTTTAAAGGGGAGGTTGTGGCTAACCGCTACATTATTTTGTAGCTTGTTTGTTGTTTTTTTCCTCCATCATTATTGAGGAACCGTCCTCGGGTTTGTTAATCTCTCCCAGTCTCTAGGCTTCTACCGAAAGAGTTTCCCCTAATGAAACTGATGAGCTGATGGTCCCCTTGTCTAAGGCTGAAATAGATGATGTGGTCACTTCTTATAAATCGAACTTTGCGCCTAGTCCTAATGGCTTTTCCATTCCGTTGTTTAATATGTTATTATCGGTTCTCAAGTTTCTAGTATACGCGATTATCAAAGGTTTTTGTCTAGGTTCTGTTGACATCTCGAGACTAAATTATTTTTTCATCTCATAAATTCCCAACATGGAAGGGGCGGATCACATTTGTCCATTTCGTCCTTTAGCTCTCATGAACAACATTGTGAAGTTCCCAGGCTTTCCTTGTGGCCCATATGGTCATTAGCCCACACCAATCAACCTTTATTAAAGGCTATTTCATTTTAGAAGACATACATTCTTTGCACGATTTTTTCATTGACCTATGCTCTAGAGGGAGCAAGGCTATCATTCTCCAGCTCGATTTTTAGTAGGCATATGATTCTATTAGTTGGGATTCTTTGCGTGTTGTGCTTATGGCTAACGGTTTTGAAGCTACGAATGTTCACTGCCTTCTTCAATTTATTGGGGGTGTCCGCACCCTAACGTTGGTAATCATGCCTCTAAAGATTAAACTGCTTGACCAAACAGTGTGCGATGCATCAATCACAAACGGTGTAGTTCAAGGTCCGCCGGCAATAACGAAAACTGTGTGCCATGGAAAGGCGTCAACTACGATCCAAAAAATAATTACATGTGCGATATCTGACATGAAATTGTTCTAGATGATTGTGTCTGATTGTTTGAATCATCACCGACATGTTCCTTTCTTTAATCGTAAGAGATGTGATTTGCACTGTCTGCAGAACAAGAACATGATCACATAACTTAAATAAACATCCAATTACATTACTGATTACATATAACATTTGCACACCTCAATTAACAAGTACATGCAATACTAAATTAGTAGTAACGATCATCAAATCATCTATACTTCTTATGACGATGGGTGCCGGCCAGCGTAGAATGGAGGCACTTCTTCATGACAATGATCCGCCTGCACATCTCGTACCTTACGCACACATCCTTGGCCACATGTTTTACGTGATCTTCATCTAGTCTTCGGACTCAGGCGTGGTGCCAAGAAACCTTTGTCTTCTTCTTGCAGACATCCTTCATGCGTTTGTGGTAGGGGTTAATGATGGCTGTGGTGAGGTCAACTAGGGAGTCCTTATCCTTCTCCTTGCCGCCCAAGATACTATACTAGCATTGGATGTCCACAAGATTCCGGTAGGCCAAGCACATGGCCTTGAGTACCTTTTCATCATTAGTGATGTCCACCGTAGAGAATATATAGTTGCCGCTATTGACAAACCTGGCGAAATGCTCGCAATGGCTTGTGGCGAGGCAGTAGTGGTAGACGAGGACGTAATGGACCGCACAGAGCTGGGCGATGGCAACCTTCTGATCATGCCCGCACGACCTCTGGTGTACTCGAGGTCGAAGCCGAACACTTTGTACTTGTCCTCGGCAAGTAACTGCTCCATGGTGTGGATGGAGTTCTCCAGCCCGACCGGTCGTCGGTGCACACCATCGAGTGGTCCTTGAATCTTACATGGGTGTCCATGTAGGCAGGAATGGTGAATTTCCGCTCATCGACGGCAGCTGATGGGAGCGCCGCCATTCGAGCCGAGCAGGATATCCTCTGTGTATTTGGACTCGTGGGTGTGCTTCTTGCGTTGTGGGGATAGGTTGAAGAGAGACAAGAGGTTAAATGAGCAGTGGAGTAAATAGGGGATGGACGGGCTATAATTGACACGTCTTGTCACCGTGTTCCCGACGGAGTATTGTTGTGGAAGCTTGACCAGTGCGCAAACACGCGGTTCGTTTGGGCACGCGGTGGCTCGAAGTGTCGCCAAACGTATCGTTGGTGAACTTGTTCCCACGCAACCACGCAAAGTTTTCCTGTCTAGCTCGGTTGGCTATGCGTCGGCTGGAAGAAGCTGAGGGATCACTAGAAGAGTGTCTAGAGGGGGGGGGGTGAATAGACTACTAGCAGTAATTTAAAACCTAATCTTTCCCAAGTTAATTGGTTGGCAGATTTTAACAGTTTTAGCAAAGCTAGCAATTCTAACAGCCCTACACATGCATGTCAACAAATGTGGCAGCGGAAAGTAAAGACATTGCATGTGAAGTAAAGTGTTGAGATAGGTAGATCAAACGTAGTTGGAGACGCATGGATTTTTCCCATGGTTCCGATAGGTGGCGCTATCGTACATCCACGTTTATGGAGTCTTCAACCTATGGAGGGTAACGGTCGCGAGAGTCCATGGAGGGCTCCATCCAAAAGGGTCCACGAAGTAGCAACCTTGACTATTCCATAACGGCTTCCGTACACGAAGGACTAGTCTCACTATGGGTAGATCTTCACGAAGTAGGCGATCTCCTTGCCCTTAAAAACTTCTTGGTTCACTCCACAACACAAAGTAGGAGGCTCCCAAGTGACACCTAACCAATCTAGGAGGCACCACCCTCCAAAAGGTAATAGGCTCGGTAATGACGATGAAATCCTTGCTCTTGTGCTTCAAGATGATGGACTCCTCAGCACCCAATCACTCTCTCACAGATTTGGCATGGTGGAAGAGATGGGGTTGGTGGAAAGCTACTTGGGGAGGCTAGAGATCAAGATCCATATGATTTGAGTGGAATATCTTGACCTTAACACAAGGGTAGGTGGTACTCTCTCAGAAAACTAGATGGGGCAAGTGTGGAATAGTTCTGAGTGCTTCTCTTTCGAGTAGGTGGTGGTGAAGGGGTATATATAGGCATCCCCAAAAATCCAACCGTTACACACAGAATGACCAACTCGGTGACACTGATGTGTTAATCTCGGTGGTACCGAAGTGACCAAAAGGTGGCAACTTTCGAATCTCGGTGAGACCGATATAGGAAACTCGGTTGCACCGATAAGGTGATTAACGGTCAGATTTCCAATCTCGGTGATGCCGATCCAACACTCTCGATGGTACCGATAGTGTGAATTTGCGTAACAGAAAGTTGGCAACCTAAACTCGGTGGCACCGGTATGGAATCGGTTGCATTGAAGTGGCTAGGGTTTGGCTGAGTCTGCCTAGGTTTTGGAATCGATGGCACCGGTATGGGAAAGTTGGTTGCATCGATTTTGAGTGTTAGGTATAGAACAGACTTTGGTGGGAGAGTTTGTGGATGTTTTTGGCAACTATCACTTGTGCACGTTTGAGCATATTGTTCACCAACAAAACCTTACCCCCTTTTAATAGTATTGGCTTTCCTATGGACTCAAAGTGATTTCTCACAAATATAAAATGTAAAGTCCTCTTGCTTGAAGCTTGGCCAACCTATTTCCTTGCATCTTGGGGTATGTCCACAATCTCCTTTTTCCAATCCTATCATTGAATATTTCCTGAAATATACTAGGTAAAAATATCGGTCCAAGAGACAATGTATGTTGTCATGAATTATCAAAACCACCAAGGGAGCATGTTGTGCTTTCAATCTCCCCCTTTTTGGTAATTGATGACAACATACAATCAAAGCTTCAAATAAAGATATGCATGGTTATACTGAAGACTTTGAGAGACACATGACTTAGACTTGCTCCCCCTAAATGTGTGCAGTCATTTAAATGATAGTTGCTTTTGAATGCATGAACACACATAAGGTAGAAGGGATATAACAAGTGATGTGTATCTTGGCTATATGCATCAAATATATATGAATGAGATGTATCCTTGTTCAAGACATCACTCTTGCAAACAATATATGCAAGAAGCAAGAGATCATCTTAACCAAGGATATGATGCATATACTTACTTGAGTTCTTGAGCATCCTAGTAATAGAAACACACTTGAGGAAACAATGTTAGGAAACACAAGAGTATTCTACCAAAGAGCAAGGCAATATAACTCAAAATTGCCAAGATATGGAGGACATATAGAAAATAGTATTCCTTAGAATTGATATGTCTCCAAGATCATTGAGAATTTTCTCACCGTAGATATGAAAATAGATTATCCTCTCCCCCTGAATCTTAGCATGTAGATATTAGGATTGGATAAGGTGAGAAAGGTCAAAAAAATTCTTCTCCCCCTACTTTGATATTCTCCCCCTGTTTATAAAGGTATGAGTATTGATATTGGCTCTCCCCCTTGATCATATCTCCCCCTTTGCAAAAGCATGTATCCCCCCTTTAGCATGAAGCTTTGGTCTTCTCCCCCTTTGGCATTAATTTCCAAAAAGGTCAAAAACAGGGATAGATACAGGGATCATTGACTGAGAAGGGATCCTTGAGAGCAAGGGTCATCAAAATGTAGGATTCATAGAAATGAAAACTGAGAGAGTCATGGAAAATGATTTCTCTCCCCGTGAGATGTTGTAGGACTTTGGTCTTCTCCTTCTTTCTTAATTGAAGATAGGGTTCCTTGAATACCAAAAATTCTCTCCTCAAGATTAACTTTAGTTATTCTCCCCCTAAGTAATACAAAGTTCTTTTTTTAAAAAGGGATCATCGAAGTAACAGAAGTATTACAAGAAAGATCACTAAGAAAACACTGAATTGCAAAAATGAATTCAAATGATACAGAATGAAAATCGGTGACTCCGAGATAGATAGATCAATGGTACCGAGATTTTGTAGTGCAGCTTGTTTGCAATTTCGATTGAACCGAGATATCTAAGTCAGCGGCTCCAAAAGGGAAACCAAGTTTCTGTTTTTACAGAGTCAAGAGAAAGATTTTCAATAAAATATGAAGTTTTTACAAGGGACATCAACTAGAGAAGATTGAAGTAGTTATGAGGAATCATGCAATAGAGAGAAAACGACACCAGATTCCTAACTAGATGATGGGCAGTGACTAGGTCACCTATATTAGAGTATATCGACTTAGGAGCCAAGCAAGAATACTTGATCATAGGTCATACTCTACGGTAAGCTCAAAATGGGGTTACCATTTTTCAATTAAGCATTTTAATGTCTTCTTGTCGCTTGAGTTGCTTTAGCTCATTTCTTGGAGTAAAGCCTTTTCAAGGACATGAGTTCATACCTTTGAGTGATGTTGATGACGTAGCTTGTAGATGAACTTGTTGAGGATGCTCGAGGTTGATGAAGATCATCTTGAGTTTTTGAGCAATCCTTCTTGTTCTAGTACACTACCTACAAAGATTAGTCACGCAAGGAAGAACAATAGATATATCCCATTGACATGATACCAATTGAGAGTGTGCAATTTTGATCAAGTATATGTCAAGGATATGGTTGAGTGGCCTTCTTCCTTCCATCATCAAGAGGGGTTGTGGATACTTGGTAATGACAAGATTGCTTATGATTGGAGTTGATGGCAATCTTGTGGAATTAAGTCTTTCTAAGTACCTACAAGAGATTAGATGCAATACAAGGGAGCATTGAATTCCATGGCATAAGATGAAATATTAAGATACATGGAAATATCAAGAAAGCTCATGCCCTTGCATGCAATTGAGTGAGTCTAGCTCAAGTTTGAAGAATTGATGATGTTCAACTCACACCTCAAGTGACAAAATGTCTTCTCATCAAGTGGCTTAGTAAAGATATCGGCCAATTGCTTGTTAGTGCGAACATGCTTAAGATTAATATCTCCTTTGGCAACATGATCACGAATGAAATGATGTCGAACTTGAATATGCTTAGTTCGAGAATGTTGCACAAGATTATGACCAATTTTAATAGCACTTTCATTGTCACAAAGTAATGGAACACTTTTAACATGAATTCCATAATCCTTAAGTGTTTGTGTCATCCATAGTAGTTGCGCACAACAAGATCCAGCAACAATATACTCAGCTTCAGCAGTCGAGAGAGATACTGAGTTTTGTTTCTTAAAGGACCAAGATACAAGAGATCTACCCAAAAATTGACAAGTACCCGAGGTGGATTTTCTATCAACCTTGTCACCGGCATAGTCCGAATCAGAATAGCCAACAAGGTCAAAACAAGATCCCTTGGGATACCAAATGCCAAAATTTGGCGTTTGTATCAAGTATCTCACAATGCGTTTTACAGCCAAAAGATGACATTCTTTCGGTGCAGCTCGATATCTAGCACACATGCAAACACTAAGCATAATATCGGGATGAGATGCACATAGATATAACAATGAAGCAATCATAGATCGATAAACTTTCTGATCAACTGGCTCATCCTCTCTGGTAAGATCAATATGTCCGCTAGTAGGCATAGGGGTTTTCATAGCTTTGCACTCCTGCATGTTGAACTTTTTGATCAAGTCCTTGGTATACTTAGTTTGAGAGATGAAAGTTCCTTCTTTTGATTGCTTGATTTGCAATCCAATAAAGAATTTCAGCTCACACATCATGGACATCTCATACTTCTCGGACATCAACCTTCCAAATCTTTCGCTGAATTAAGGGTTAGTGGAACCAAACATAATATTATCCACATAGATTTGGCACACAAATAATTCACAATTAACTCTCTTAGTGAATAATGTTGCGTCAATTTTACCAATTTCAAAACCTTTTTCGATAAGAAACTTCGTTAAACATTTGTACCAAGCACGTGGGGCTTGCTTAAGACCATAAAGAGCTTTACGAAGCTTGTAAACATGATTAGGTTTCTTAGGATTTACAAAGCCAGGTGGTTGCTTAACATAAACCTCTTCTTCAATCTCACCATTTAAAAATGCACTTTTAATATCCATTTTATAAAGTGTGATATCATGTTGATTGGCATAAGCAAGAAGAATGTGAATATCTTCAAGTCTAGCGACGGGGGCGTAGGTCTCACCGTAGTCCATACCTTCGACTTGCGTATATCCTTGAGCTACGAGGCAAGCCTTGTTGCACACGACTTGACCGTCTTCGTCTTGCTTGTTACGAAATACCCATTTGGTTTTGATGATGTTGTGTTCATCCTCGGGCTTCTCCATGAGTGTCCACACTTTGTTCCTTTCGAAGCTGTGAAGCTCTTCATGCATAGCGTTCACCCAATCCGCGTCTTCAAGAGCTTGTTCTACCTTCAAGGGCTCAATTCTAGAGATGAAATAATAATGCTCACAGAAGTTTGCTAGACAAGTTTTAGAGCGAGTGATCCTCCCTGTTTGTATATCACCAAAGATTTGGTTTAGGGGATGGTTCTTGGTCACTTGTGCTCGAACTCGGGTTAGCTTCCGATTGTTGGTTGGTGGAGCTTCTTCTTCATCATCATCTCCTTCATCTTCATTGTTGTTGAAGGTGTCGTTCCCTTGAGGTGGTGGTGAAGGAGGTTGTGGTGGATCTTCATGATGCACTTCCTCCTCTTCATCATCTTGCCATGTACCGCTTGTGGATGCCTCCATGTCATGTTGTGGTTCACCTTGTCGTGAAGTAGGGGCTTCCACTTGAGTTGATGAAGTACTTTCCTTCACCTCCATGGGATGAATCTTGTCAATGGGTAAATCTAGGATAGCTTCCGAAGGGTTCTTATCACCTACATCATTTGGCAATTGTTCGACTTGCGAACCATTAGATTCATCAAACTTCACATCTACCGTCTCTTCAACTTTTTGAGTGAAGTTGTTTTAGACACAGTAGGTGTGAGAGTTTGATCCATAACCAAGTAGGAATCCTTCGTGAGATTTAGGAGCAAATTTAGTACGACGATGCTTATCAAGAATGTAGCACTTGGAGCTGAATACCCAAAAGTATCCAACTTGGGGTTTGTTACCGGTGAGTAGCTCGTATGCCGTTTTACCAAGAAGCTTGTGCAAGTCGAGTCAGTTTGTGGCATGACATGCTATTTCCATGGCTTCTGCCGAAAAGTGTATTGGCGTCTTGTATTCGTCAAGCATCGTTCTTGCCATCTGAATGAGTATCCGGTTCTTCCTCTCAACAACTCCATTTTGTTGAGGCGTGTACGTAGCCGAGAACTCATGTGAGACACCTTCTTCGTCAAGAAAGGTATCCACATGGGTGTTCTTGAACTCCGATCCGTTATCACTCCGAACCTTCTTGATCTTCACTTCAAACTGATTTTGCGCTTTGTGAGCGAAGTTCTTGAAGATCTTTTGAACCTGCGACTTATCATCAAGAAGGAATACCCACGTAAATTTGGAAAAATCATCAACTATAACTAGACCATAGGAATTTCCACCGAGACTCTTGTAAGCATTGGGACTGAAAAGATCCATGTGAAGTAACTCGAGTGGTCCCCTAGTAGTCATGATATTCTTAACATGATGACTTCCACCTACTTGCTTTCCAGCTTGACAAGCACTACAAAGTCTATCTTTGTCAAAGACAACATCTTTAACACCAAGTATATGATCACCTTTGATAAGTTTGTCTAAATTACGCATGCCAATAGGTCCTAATCTTCTATGCCAAACACAACCTTTAGAAGATTTAGCAATTAAACAAGTGCGAGGTTTGTATCTCTTAGTGAAATCGACAATGTATAGATCACCTCTACGGAAAGACCATTTTATGATTATCTTGACGAAACACTTGGCAATCTATTTTCATGAATAACACATTGAAACCGAAGTCGGCAAGTCTAGACACGGAAAGAAGATTATAGCCAAGAGATTCAACAAGCATAACATTTTGAATAGAACTATCATGGGATATGGCCACCTTACCAAGACCAAGTACCGTACCCTTGGAGTTGTCTCCAAACGTTACGTACCTTCGCGGTCCATGGTTTGGTGTAATATCTTCAAACATTTCTCTATCTCCGGTCATATAATCGGTACATCCACTATCGAGAATCCACTCTTTTCCTCCGGACATGTAATCCCTAAAGTTTTCCATGAGACTTAGATTCTTCATGATATTCTCATACTCGATGTCGAACAACTCATCTTTATCATAGTAGCCATGTTCCACATTGTCATCATCAAGTGGAAAATCCTCGTCATAAAGAACAAGAGATTCGTTAGGATGGTGATCATGACAATGTTCAAGTTTATGAATGCCAAGGTCCTTTATAATGATATTGTTGATAGTTGTGACATCTCCTTTAGCATGCATGAGGTCTCTAAGCTCAAATAGATAAACATCAAATTTAGGATAGGCGACATTTTGTGAAAGGCAATGGTTTTATGAAGAATTTCATCAAGATTACTTAATGAATAATTTTGATATATTTTCTTCAAATCATTCCACAAAGTGTAAGCACATGCAAAATTCTTCATTTGGTTAAGCATATTCCTAGGCAATGCTCTAACAATGAGATTAACAGTTCTAAGATTGCATATCATATCAATTTCCTCTTCGTGTGTGGGATGCAAAGGATCAATAGGAGGCTCATAGGGGTGCATAACATATTTGCTCAATTGAAATTCATTAAACAACTCAAGCATCAAAGATTTCCATTGACTATAGTACTCTCCATCAAGAATGGGCACTCTACAACTCAAACTCCCTATACTAGACACATCCATCTTCCTCCTCATGATTAAACCGAAGCAATGGCGACCAATGCTCTAATACCAATTGAGGGATCACTAGAAGAGTGTCTAGATGGGGGTGAATAGACTACTAGCAGTAATTTAAAACCTAACCTTTCCCAAGTTAATTGATCGGTAGATTTTAATAGTTTTAGCAAAGCTAGCAAGTCTAACAGTCCTACATATGCATGTCAACAAATGTGGCAGCGGAAAGTAAAGACATTGCATGTGAAGTAAAGTGTTGAGATAGGTAGATCAAACGTAGTTGGAGACGCATGGATTTTTCCCATGGTTCCGATAGGTGGCGCTATCGTACATCCACGTTTATGGAGTCTTCAACCTATGGAGGGTAACGGTCGCGAGAGTCCATGGAGGGCTCCATCCAAAAGGGTCCACGAAGTAGCAACCTTGACTATTCCATAACGGCTTCCGTACACGAAGGACTAGTCTCACTATGGGTAGATCTTCACGAAGTAGGCGATCTCCTTGCCCTTAAAAACTTCTTGGTTCACTCCACAACACAAAGTAGGAGGCTCCCAAGCGACACCTAACCAATCTAGGAGGCACCACCCTCCAAAAGGAAATAGGCTCGGTAATGACGATGAAATCCTTGCTCTTGTGCTTCAAGATGATGGACTCCTCAACACCCAATCACTCTCTCATAGATTTGGCATGGTGGAAGAGATGGGGTTGGTGGAAAGCTACTTGGGGAGGATAGAGATCAAGATCCATATGATTTGAGTGGAATATCTTGACCTTAACACAAGGGTAGGTGGTACTCTCTCAGAAAACTAGATGGGGCAAGTGTGGAATAGTTCTGAGTGCTTCTCTTTAGAGTAGGCGGTGGTGAAGGGGTATATATAGGCATCCCCAAAAATCCAACCGTTACACACAAAATGACCAACTCGGTGACACCGATGTGTTAATCTTGGTGGTACCAAAGTGACCAAAAGGTGGCAACTTTTGAATCTCGGTGAGACCGATATAGGAAACTTGGTTGCACCGATAAGGTGACTAACGATCAGATTTCCAATCTCGGTGACGCCGATCCAACACTCTCGGTGGTACCGATGGTGTGAATTTGCGTAACAGAAAATTGGCAACCTAAACTCGGTGACACCAGTATGGAATCGGTTGCACCAAAGTGGCTATGGTTTGGCTGAGTCTGTCTAGGTTCTGGAATCGGTGGCACCAGTATGAGAAAGTTGGTTGCACCGATTTTGAGTGTTAGGTATAGAACATACATTTGTGGGAGAGTTTGTGGATGTTTTTGGCGACTATCACTTGTGCATGTTTGAGTATATTGTTCACCAACAAAACCTTACCCCCTTTTAATAGTATTGGCTTTCCTATAGACTCAAAGTGATTTCTCACAAATATAAAATTTAGAGTCCTCTTGCTCGAAGCTTGGCCAACCTATTTCCTAGCATCTTGGGGTATGTCCACAATCTCCTTTTGCCAATCCTATCATTGAACATTTCCTGAAATATACTAGGTAAAAATATCAGTCCAAGAGACAATGTATGTTGTCATGAATTATCAAAACCACCAAGGGAGCATGTTGTGCTTTCAGAAGCTCCCATTATTGTGGGTGTTAAATGGCATACAGTTGGCAAAATGAAGTGTGTGCAATGAATTAAAGCAGCACAGATGTTCAACACTAAGCAGCGGATGTGACGATGTGAAAGATCGATGTCGGTTCCGTAATATAGTTCATTTGCGATGAGATTGGGAGGGGAAACACGAGCCAGAATGGTAATTAAATTAAGTCGATTACGTGTTAATGTGCATACGTCAAATGTCCGTTACATATTCAAGTCAAAATGGTACTGCCAAAATACGACTGTCATGCTAGTTCACTCATTGTATCACAAATGGCAGAAATCAGAACATGCGTGTCATGGCACAATGGCAGTCATCGCACATGGTTTCAATCTGGGAAAATAACCAAGTTTGTAATTCGGTTCCAAAATTTCTTTCTTGTGCGACACCTGATTATTCTACCATGGTCAACAAGTTTAAAACCACATGACATATGTGGTAAGCAACTTAAATTATTCATAAAAAACAAGTTTCAAGGCAAGTCTAGCATTTTTTACCTTATTATGCATAGTGTTGAACAAATGCCAACACTCATAGATAGATGTGCGTGTTGTGTGAAGTCTAAGGTAAGCATAATTATTCCATTAGCCAAACTGATTGCAGCTCAGGACTGCAATGACATAGCTCTACGAACTTGTTGATAAAACAAAGTCTCGCCAACATCTAAATCAACACATAATAAACATACTCAAACATAGATATAAGACGCAAAAACTAGATAGCTAGGGTAGTGTCGGACATGTATATATAACTCAATCCTGATCGTACCCACCAGCAACATAAACTTTCTCCTGGTACTCTACGTACGTGCATGCGACACCCTGCAAGAATACTCTGCCTAAAGGAGCCAATGACTCGTCCTCTAGCATGTGGGAGAACACTTGCAAATGCAGGGTTAATCCTTTGGGCGCAGTATGGGCATCCGAAGCCCCCATTCCCGGTCCTGATACAATGATTATGCTTTCCCTCATAGAGCTCCCTAAGCTTTTGTTTCTTGTATCCCCTCTGAAGATATTTATCATTGTCAATGTTGTCAGATAGCAACTATAAAAATAATGGAAAAAATCATGACATTGACGAATGAAATGCATAAAATGATATCACATACAACTTAGAGCAACAAAATTATTAACTAATATCTAGAAATTGTCAAACAAACTATAGTAACTTTCTAGTACTCACTATATAACTAAAGTAGTGACCTAAATGCTCTTATACAGTATTTATTTACAGAGGGGGTACATGCATAATCATCTATGTAGGCCATTCAAATCGATTCTAAAATTTGTCTACGAATTATTAGCACAATCAGTAATCCTTGACGGATTATTAGCAACATGATCATTTGTACAGATCAACCATTAAATCACTATAACCTTATACAAATTATTATCATGCCTAACCGGTTCTCCGTCGTTGTTAGAGTTGTCGTCGTCAAAGTCGCCATCAGAATCGTCACTGGAATGGTCATCAGAGAGGTTGTAGTAGTCTCTGTGCAACACCGCCTCCTGCTAGGGATGCACAACGGGGCTTACGATGTCGTGGTCGTGCATTTGTCTGCGCGAGACCTCATCGGCCCCGGGTTCGGTGCTTAGGTGCTTTGCCAGCCCTAGGTTTGAACCCCACGTCACCATTTCCTTCGATGGTGCTCTTGGTCACCATCTGATACACTTCTGAGGGCGTTTAAGACTGGGAACGACGGCGACGATGATGGCATGTGTGGAGAGAGTGGGCAGTGTGGCCTCCTCTTATAAACAACAACAAATGTGCGATTAGTATGGAGTGGTTGGGACTTGGTAGCTAGACGAGAGGAGGTTAAACAGCTCGGCTCGTCTCCCGGTGAGCCTACGCAGCGGTCTTCTCGCATGCCTCCCATTATTTCACATCCTTGCTCGCACCTTTCCCGGTGAGCCCACGGAGAGGTCTGTTCGTATGCATCCCGTCAATTCGCACAACTTCTTGTATGTCTCCCGGTGAGACAGTGGAGCGACCTGCTCGGACGCGTCCCATTAATATACACACCTCCTCGCATGGCTCCTGGTCAACCTGAGAAGCCAGCGGAGCGACCTTCTCGCACGCGTCCCGTCAATATGCATCATGTCCCGTCAACTCACGTCCGGTGGCACGACACACGGGGCTAACACACACAACTTGAATACTTTAATCGTTCGCGATGGTAACGTGACAACTGTGTGTACCAATCTTTAATAGGTCCAGCTTGTATGAAAAGTATATCAAAAACTTGTCTCGAATTTGGCCATAATATCCATATATCATGAAACGAAATGCCAAGTTTCATGAATTTTAGGTGAGTTTTGTATTTACTTGAATTTTAAAATGAATATTTTCAATGTGTGTAGCCGAGATGTGTAAATACCAAGATTTCTCAAGGATTTCCGCGACGCCAAGACGTTTGAGATTTATTACCATTTATTGCATGGGGACTAAACATAAACCCTATTATGGAACATATGATTTCCCTATGAATTCCTAGGAGCTCAATAGATGTATAATTTTCTCCAATTATATATGAACATATGAAAATTTTCTAGTTTTCACACGAACTCACATGTCCTGTGTTTACTTCATAAAATAGTTTGACGCGCCTCGAAGTGGTGGTTTGGGTGGTGGTCGACGGGGGTTGGGGGGTCATTACACTTGGTGGCATGAGGCTCTCTATGTTGGATTGTCTGTTTTGTGAGGTAGTTGGCACACCAAAGTATCAAAGTTGTGCATTGAATATTTACAACAAGACACAACACTAACATCATACATATGTTTGTGACACATGCACGCGGCGGCGGTGGTCCCTCATACAATCCTTCATGTGTAATTGGTGACGTGCCAATTTTTGGGCTCACATGGTCTATCACTTCGCTCCGCAATGAGAGGGGTTTGACCAAGGTGGATTCATTTTGATCAATGTTGCAGTAGATCATAATGAGATACCACACTAAAGTTTGACGTGTGAGCACTCATGAGTCCCTCATGCTGCTCAAAGTTGAGGGCTAGGGTGGGGGTGATAGGAGACATGTTGCACATAGATAAATTTAGTGTGTGTACTTTCCAATTTGTGAAACACGGACCACATCAAAGTCATGTAGTGGGAATTTTGACATAAAAGCACACACATACATATGCTTGGGTCACATATAACCGATGATGGTCCTCACAGTGGCACCCTTGCATGCATGGTCATGGTTGAGGTGTCCATCTATGGGGATCATGTAGGTCAATCACTTGTGACCTATTATGGTTTTGAACAAGGCGTGGATCATTCTTGGTATGCGTTACGATATGCCATGGTGAAACATCGAGAATTTTTTTGAGCTCATGCATACCCATTAACCCATCCCACCATCTCGAAATGTGTGGGGGGCATATATATAATATACACGTTGTGTGATCGATGCTTCATATATGTGGACTTATATAGTTTCTAAGCAGGTGACATTAAAGTTGTCCATTGGATACTAATTAAACAATCCCTTAATTACATATATACAGTCATTTTTGGGGCAACTACGCTCTCACATGGTTACTAGCATCACACCCATCCATGCTCACATGGGCCGTCACTTTGATCGGTAGTAGTAGAGAGATGTTAATTTGACCAAGGTAGATTCTTCTTGTTGGTATGTTATTGTACGTAGTTGACAGTGACCAAAATTCAAAAGGATGTGTACACAATGAATTGCTCCCGCAGGCTCAAAGTGTGGGTGGGACATATATACTATGGGTCGTGAACCTCCGTACGGGGGATATTCTTGTTTGAGACACATGTGGAAAAGTTGTGCGATATGTATTTCAAAACACTGCACAATGCTTTCATACAAGCATATATGTTTGGGGCCACATGTAGCATTGATGTTGTCTCTCCCTCGTGTGGTTATGGGGGACATGCCCGTCTGTGGGCCCGCATGGTCTGTCACTTAAACCGGCGCATACTACGGGTTAATTCGACCAAGGTTGATATAGGCTCTTATCGGTAGTTGATATGATATAGTTCATGGTGAGATTCCAGACCAAAGTTTGGGCGCATACATATGTACACACACAAGTATATCTACATAAAAAATATAGTGTAAAATATACATAAAATGCAATTTCTCTGATCTTATTGTTGTAAATATGCCCTAGATGCAATAATAAATTAGTTATTATCATATTTCCTTATTCATGATAATCGTTTATTATCCATGCTAGAATTGTATTCATCGGAAACTCAGATACATGTGTCGATACATAGACAACACCATGTCCCTAGTATGCCTCTAATAGACTAGCTCGTTGATCAAACATGGTAAGGTTTCCTAGCCATGCACATGAGATGTCATTTGATAACGGGATCACATCATTAGGAGAATGATTTGATGGACAAGACCCAAATTATAAACGTAGCATATGATCATGTTAGTTTATTGCTATAGTTTTCTGCATGTCAAGTATATGTTCCTATGACCATGAGGTCATGCAACTCATTGACACCGGAGGAGTACCTTGTGTGTATCAAACGTGGCAATGTAACTGGGCGACTATAAAGGTGCTCTACAGGTATCTCTGAGGGTGACTGTTGGGTTGGCATGGATCAAGACTAGGATTTGTTACTTCGTGTGACGGAGAGGTATCTCAGGGCCCACTCGGTAATACAACATCACAACAAGACTTGTAAGCAATGTGACTAAGTGTTAGCCACGCGATCTTGTATTACGTAACGAGTAAAGAGACTTGCCGGTAATGAGATTGAACTAGGTATAGAGATACCGACGATCGAATCTTGGGCAATTAACATACCGAAGAACAAAGGGAACAACATACATGATTAACTGAATCCTTGACATAGAGGTTCGACCGATAAAGATCTTCGTAGAATATGTAGGAATAATTATGGGCATCCAGGTCCCTCTATTGGTTATTTACCGTAGAGGCATCTTGGTCATGTCTGCATAGTTCTCGAACCCACAGGGTCTGCACACTTAAGGTTTGGTGACCTTTCGGTATAGTTGAGTTATGTATGTTGGTGACCGAAAGTTTTTAGGAGTCCTGGATGAGATCCCGGACGTGACGAGGAACTCCAGAATGGTCCGGAGGTGAATATCGATATATAGGACAAATGGAATCGGAGTCCGGAAGTGTTCCGGGAGTACAGGGTTATGACCAGGAGTACCGAAAGGGGTTTCGGGGGGCCCCGGGAAGTGTTGGGGGGCCTCATGGGCCAAGGGGAAGGGGCAAACCAGCCCACTAAGGGGTTGTGCGCCCCCCTCACCCTTTCCCATGTAACCAGGAGAGGTGCAGTGCCCCATCTCGGGTTCCCTCCGCCTGGCTTTGGGGCCAAGTCACCCTAGGGTTTCCCTGGGGGCGCCCCCATCTGCCCTGGCCGCCGCCCCTAGAATGGATCTAGGGGATGCCACCCCTCCTCCCTTCCAGCTATATATAGATGAGGAGAGGGAGGGCAGCCGCACCTAAGAATTGCGACGTGCTGCCTTCTCTCTCGCTCTAGATCTGTTCTCCTTTAGATCTGTTCGGTTGTGCTTGGTGAAGCCCTGCCGGGACAGCTACACCACCACCGCTACCACGCTGTAGTGCCGGCGTAGAACTCATCTACCTCTCCACTCCCTCTTGCATAATCAAGAAGGCGGAGATCGTCATCGAGCTGTATGTGTTTTGGACACGGAGGTGTCATCCGTTCGGCACTAGATCGGAAGGATCACGATGGGATCGTGTGACGGCTCGTGATGAGATCGCAGAACGGATTGTGATTGGATTGTGAAGATGTTCGAGTACATCAACCGCGTTTCTTAACACTTCCCAATTAGCGATCTACAATGGTATGTAGATCCACTCTCCCTCTCATAGATGCTCATCACCATGGATAGATCTTGCGTGTATGTAGGAATTTTTTTGTTTCCCATGCAACGTTCCCCAACAGTGGCATCATGAGCTAGGTCTATGTGTAGATGAGATCTCGAGTAGAACACAAAGGCATTTGTGCGCATTGATGCTTAGATTGCTTCCTTCCTTGGTCATGTTTTGGTTCAACGGTATTGTGGGATGAAGCGGCCCGGACCAACCTTACTCGTACGCTTATGAGAGACCGGTTCCATCGATTGATGTGTAACTTCGTTGCACAAAGATGGTTGGCGGGTGTCTGTTTCTCCTACTTTAGTTGGATCGGATTTGACAAAGGCGTTCCTTGAGAAGGTTGAAAAGCAACTTATGTATCACCGCTGTGGTTTTGCGTAGGTGAGAATTGTTCTTGCTTGATACCCATAGCAGCCACGTAAAACTTGCAACAACAATTAGAGGACGTCTAACTTGTATTTGCAGGGTATGTTGTGATGTGATATGGCCAATTACATGATGAGATATATGTGATGTATGAGATGATCATGTATTTTATTGAATATCACGACTTGCATGTCGATGGGTACGACAGCCGGCAGGAGCCATAGGGTTGTCTTTAATTATTGTATCACCTGAATCATTAAGCGCTATGTAATGCTTTCCTTTATCGCTAAGCGGTAACAATAGTAGTAGAAGGATGGTGGGCGTGACAACCCCGATGGCGACACGTTGATGGAGATCATTGTGTCATGCCAGTGACGATGGAGATCATGCCGGTGCTTTATAGATGGAGATCAAAAGCACAAGTTCCTGGCCATATCATGTCACTTATGATTTGCATGTGATGTTAATCCTTTTATGCACCTTGTTTTGCTTAGGACGACGGTAGCTTTATAAGGTGATCCCTTACTTAAATTTCAAGATAAATTGTGTTCTCCCCGAGTGTGCACCGTTGCGAAAGTTTGTCGTGTCGAGACACCACGTGATGATCGGGTGTGATAGACTCTACGTTCACATACAACGGGTGCAAGCCAGTGTTGCACATGCGGAACACTCGGGTTAAACTTGACGAGCCTAGCATGTACAGACATGGCCTCGGAACACAAGAGACAGAAAGGTTGAACATGAGTCATATAGTAGATATGATCAACATGATGATGTTCACCATTGAAACCACCTCAACTGACGTGATGATCGGACTTGAATTGGTGAATTTGGAGCATGTATCACTCGAATGACCAGAGGGATGTCAATCTGTGTGAGAGTTCTTAGGTAATATGATTAATTTAACTCATTATCATGAACATAGTCAGTAGTGTCTTTGCAAATTATGTTGTAGATTACGTTGTAGCTCCCTTGAATTTTTATATGTTCCTAGAGAAATACAGTTGAAAGATGATGGTAGCAATATTGCGGATTGGGTCCATGATCTAAGGATTGTCCTCATTGCTGCACAGAAGGCTTATGTCCTTAATGCACTGCTCGGTGCGCCACCCCCTCTAGCGTCGTGTGGAGATGTTGTGAACATCTGACATGCACGTTCCGATGACTACTTGATAGTTCAGTGCGTCATGCATTACGACTTAGAATTGAGGCTCCAAAACGTTTGGAACGTCACGGAATATATGAGATGTTTAAGAGCTGAATTTGGGATCTCAGGATCATGCCCGTGTTGTGAGATATGAGACCTCCAACAAGATTCTTTGCCTGCAAGATGAAGGAGAATAGCTCAATTGTTGAGCATGTGCTCAGATTGTCTGGGTACTACAATCGCTTGAATCGAGTGGGAGTTGATCTTCCAGATAAGATAGTGATTGATATAGTTCTCCAAATCACTGTTACAAAGCTACTAGAGTTTCGTCATGAACTATAAAATGCCAGGGATGGAAATAATCATCCCTGAGCTATTCGCGATGTTTGAAACCACGAAGGTAGAAATCAAGAAGGAGCATCAAGTGTTGATAGTTAGTGAAACCACTAGTTTCAAGAAGGGCAAGGGATAGGAGGGAAACTTCCTGGCTGGCAAGTCAGTTGCCGCTCCAATGAAGAAACCCAAAGTTGAACCCAAACTTGAGACTAAGTGCTACTATTATGACGGGAACAGTCGCTGAAGCAGAACAACCTTAGATACTTGGTAGATAAGAAGGCAGGCAACATCGACAAAAGTATATTTGATATATGTGTTATTGATGTGTACCTTGCTTGTACTCCTAGTAGCACCTGGGTATTGGATACCGGTTCGATTGCTAAATGTTAGTAACTCAAAATAAAAGCTACGGAATAAACATAGACTAGCTAAGGGTGAGGTGACGATGTGTGTTGTAAATGTTTCCAAGGTTGATGTGATCAACATCTCACGCTCTCTCCACCTTCGGGATTAGTGACGAACCTAGATAAATGTTATTTGGTGTTTGCATTGAGCATGAACGTGATTAGATTGTGTTTATTGCAATACGGTTATTCATTTATGTTAGATAATAATGGTTATTCTATTTACATGAATAATACCTTCAATGGTCATGCACCCAATGAATGATTTGTTGAATCTTGATTGTAGTAGTACACATGTTCATAACATAGATGCCAAAAGATACAAAGTTAATAATGATAGTACCACATACTTGTGGCACTGCTGCTGAATGTCATATTGGTGTAAAGCGCATGAAGAAACTCCATGTTGATGGATCTTTGGACTCTTTCGATTTTGAATCGGTTGAGACATGGAGACCATGCCTCATGGGCAAGATGACTAAAACCCCGTTTTCCAGCTTGATGGAACGGGCAAGTGACTTATTGGAAATGATACATGCTAGTGTATATGGTCCAATGAGGGTTGTAGCGTGCGGTGGATATCATTATTTTCTTACCTTCACTGATGATTTAAGTATATATGAGTATATTTTCTTAAAGAAACACAAGTCTGAAATGTTTGAAAAGTTCAAACAAATTCAGAGTGAAGTTTAAAATCATCGTGACAAGAAGATAAAAATGTCTACGGTATGATCGTGGAGATGAATATCTGAGTTACGAGTTTGGCACACAACTGTAGACAATGTGAAAGTTGTTTCACAACTCACGCCACCTGGAATACCTTAGTGTGATGGTGTGTTCGAACGTCATAGTCATGCTCTATTGGATATGGGGCGTACTATGATGTCTCTTATCGTTGTGCCACTATCGTTTCGGGGTTATGCATTAGAGACAACTACATTCACTTTAAATAGGGTACCATATAAATCCGTTGAGATGACACCGTATGAATTATGGTTTGATAGAAACCTAAGCTGTCAATTCTTAATGTTTGGGGCTACGATGCTTATGTCAAAAAGGGGTTTCACCTAATGAGCTAGAACCTAAAGCGGAGAAATGAATCTGCATGGAATACCCTTAGAACAGTTGGGTATACCTTCTATCTCAGATCCGAGCACATAGTGTTTGTTGCTAAAACGGGTCCTTTCTCGAGAAAGAGTTTCTCTCGAAAGAATTGAGTGGGAGGAAGATAAAACTTGATGAGGTTGTTGAACCTTTGTTTCAAATAGAGAGTAGCACAACGCAGAAAGATGTTTCTGTGGAGCCTAAGTTGGTTGAAGAGGAAGTTAATGATGATGATCATGAAGCTTCGGATCAAGTTACTATCAAACCTCGTAGGTCGACAAGGACACGTACTGCTCCTGAGTGGTACGACAACCCTGTCTTAGAGGTCATGTTGTTGGACAACAATGAACCTACGAGCTATGGAGAAGCGATGATGGGCCCGGATTCCGACAAATGGTTAGAGGCCATGAAATCCTAGAAAGGATCCATGTATGAAAACCAAGTATAGACTTTGGTAGACTTGCTCGTTGGACGACAGGTCGTTGAGTACAAATGGACCTTTAAGATGAAGACAGACGCCGATGGTAAATGTCACCATTTATAAAGCTCGACTTGTCGCAAAGAAGTTTTCGACAAGTTCAAGGAGTTGACTGCTATGAGACTTTCTCACTCGTAGTGATGCTAAAGTCAATTGAAATTATGTTAGCAGTTGCTGCGGTTTTTCAATTATGAAATCTCACAGATGGATGTCAAAACATAGTTTCCTTAACGGTTTCTGCGAGGAAAGGTTGTATGTGATGCAACCGGAAGGTTTTGTCACTCCTAAGGATGCTAAAAGGTATGCAAGCTCTAGCAATCCATCTAAGGGTTGGAGCAAGCATCTAGGAGTTGGAATATACGCTTTGATGAGGTGATCATAGTTTCTTAGTCTTTACGAAGTTTATGAGAAACTTGTATTTACAATAAAGTGAGTGGGAGAACTATAGAATTTCTGATATGTATATGTGGTTGACATATTGTTGATCGTAAATAATGTAGAATTTCTAGAAAGCATAAATGGTTGTTTGAAAAGAGGTTTTCAAAGGAAGACCTGGATAAAGCTATCTAATTGTTGGGCATCAAGAAATAGAGATAGATCAAGATGTCTGATAAGACTTTCAATGAGTACACACCTTGACAAGATTTTGAAAGAGTTCAAAATGGATCAGTCAAAGAAAGAGTTCTTGCCTGATTTGTAAGGTGTGAAGTTGAGTGAGACTCAAAGCTCGACCATGGCAGAAGAAAGAGAAAGGAAAGACCTCGTTCCCTATGACTTAGCCATAGGCTCTATATAGTATGTCATGCTGTGTACCGCACCTGTGTGTGCCTTGCCATGAGTCTATCAAGGGGTACAAGAGTGATCCAGGAGTGGATCACTGGACAACGATCAAGATTATCCTTAGTAACTAGAGGACTAAGGAAATATTCCTCAATTATGGAGGTGATAAAGAGTTCATCGTAAAGGGTTACGTCGATGCAAGCTTAACACCAATCCGGATAACTCTTAGTAGCAATCCGGATACGTACAGTGGAGCAGCCATTTCGAATAGCTCCAAGTGGAGTGTGGTAGCAGTCTCTACAGTATGACATACAAATTTGCAAAGTACACACGGATCTGAGTGTCACATACCCGTTGACTCAAGACCTCTCTCACATGCAAAGCATGATCAAACCCCAGAACTCATTGGGTGCTAGATTCATAACAATGTGAATCACATGGTGATGTGAACTAGATTATTGACTCTAGTGCAAGTGGGAGACTGTTGGAAATATGCCATAGAGGCAATAATAAATTAGTTATTATCATATTTCCTTGTTCATGATAATCATTTACTATACATGCTAGAATTGTATTGATCGGAAACTCAGATACATGTGTGGATACAGAGACAACACCATGTCCCTAGTATGCCTCTAATAGACTAGCTCGTTGATCAAGGATGGTAAGGTTTCCTTGACATGGACATGAGATGCCATTTTATAACGGGATCACATCATTAGGAGAATGATGTGGTGGACAAGACCCAAACTATAAACGTAGCATATGATCGTGTCAGTTTATTGTTACCATTTTCTGCAAGTCAAGTGTCTGTTCCTATGACCATGAGATCATGCAACTCACTGATACCGGGGGAGTACCTTGTGTGTATCAAACATCACAACGTAATTGGGTGACTATAAAAGTGCTCTACAGGTATCTCCAAGGGTGTCTGTTGGGTTGGCATGGATCAAGACTGGGATTTGTTACTTTGTGTGATGGAGAGGTTGTTGGACATATGCCCTAGAGGCAATAAATAAAGTGTTTATTATTATATTTCCTTGTTCATGATAATCATTTATTATCCATGCTATAATTGTATTGATTGGAAACACATTACATGTGTGGGTAAATAGACAACACTTTGTCCCTAGTATGCCTCTAGTAAGCTAGCTCGTTGATCAAAGATGGTCAAGGTTTCCTAGCCATTGACATGTGATGTCATTTGATAACGGGATCACATCATTAGGAGAATGATGTGATGGACAAGACCCAAACTACAAAGGTAGCGTATGATCGTGTTAGTTTATTGCTACTATTTTCTGCATGTCAAGTATATGTTCCTATGAACATGAGACCATGCAACTCACGGACATCAGAGGAGTGCCTTGTGTGTATCAAATGTCGCAACGTAACTGGGTGACTATAAAGGTGCTCTACAGGTATCTCCGAGGGTGTCTGTTGAGTTGGCATGGATCAAGACTAGGATTTGTTACTCCGTGTGACGGAGAGGTATCTCAGGGCCCACTCGGTAATACAACATCACAATAAGCCTTGCAAGCAATGTGACTAAGTGTTAGTCATGGGATCTTGTATTGCGGAACGAGTAAAGAGACTTGCCAGCAACAAGGTTGAACTAGGTATGGAGATACCGACGATCGAATCTCGGGCAAGTAACATACCGAAGAACAAAGGGAACATCATACGCGATTAACTGAATCCTTGACATAGAGGTTCGATCGATAAAGATCTTCGTAGAATATGTAGGAACCAATATGGGCATCTAGGTCCCGCTATTAGTTATTGGCCGTAGAGGTGTCTCGGTCATGTCTACATAGTTCTCGAACCCGCAGGGTTTGCACACTTAAGGTTTGGCGACATTTCGGTAGTATAGAGTTATGTATGGTGGTGAACGAAGGTTGTTTGGAGTCCTGGATGAGATCCCGGATGTCACGAGGAGATACGGAATTGTCCGGAGGTAAATATTGATATATAGGAAGTCATGTTTTGGTTGCCGGAAAAGTTTCGGGCTAATCGGTAATGTATTGGGAGTGCCTGTAGTGTACCGGGAGAACATCGGGAGGGGTATTTCGACCCAAGAGGATTAATGGGCTGTGGGAGAATAATTACCAGACCTTAGTGGGCTGGAGGAAGTCCCACACAAAGTCCATGCGGCTAGGGAGAAAAAAACCAAAGAGAAAAAGTGTAAAAAGGCAAAAATAGGGTGAATCCTAGTCCTACTAGGATTGGAGGTGGATTCCACCTCTCCCACCTGGTTCGGCCGACTCCTAGAGGCATGTCCCTTGGGCCAAGCCTCCTCCTATCTTCCTCTTATTTATACTGGAGGTTTTTGGGTTTTTTGTACATAATTTTTAGCCATGTGCTGCCCGTTCCTCCAATGCATAGTTTCTCCTCTAGATCGGTTTTCTGGAGCGCTTAGGCGAACCCCTACCGGAATAGCTCCACCACCATCGCCGGAGCGCCGTCACGCTGCCGGAGAACTCTTCTTCCTCTCTGCTCCTTATTGTTGGAGCAAGACGGCGGAGATCGTCATCAAGTCGTACGTGTGCTGAATGCGGAGGTGTCGTCCGTTTGGCGCTAGATCGGAAGGACCATGATCAAGTTCGCAGGACGGATCGTGAGAAAGTTTGCGGGACGGATCGTGATTGGATCGCGGGACGGATTGTGATTGGATTGCGGGACGCTCAGCGAT
The DNA here is from genome assembly GCA_022496015.1 of Hordeum marinum. Classification (NCBI taxonomy): domain Eukaryota; kingdom Viridiplantae; phylum Streptophyta; class Magnoliopsida; order Poales; family Poaceae; genus Hordeum; species Hordeum marinum. Next base: position 184,937,388 of record CM039675.1, read on the forward strand.
TTGGATCGTGAAGACGTTCGACTACACCAACCGTGTTTCTTAACGCTTCCCGCTTAGGAATCTACAAGGGTACGTAGATCCACTCTCCCTCTCAGAGATGCTCATCAGCATGGATAGATCTGCATGTGTGTAGGAAAAATTTGTTTCCCATGCAACGTTCCCCAACAGTGGCATCATGAGCTAGGTCTATGTGTATATGAGATCTTGAGTAGAACACAAAATGTTTGTGGGCATTGATGCTTAGATTGCTTCCTCCCTTGGTCGGATTTTGGTTCAGCGGTATTGTGAGATGAAGCGTCCCGGACCAACATTACTCGTACGCTTACGAGAGACCAGTTCCCTCGACCGCAACTTGTTGCATAGATGGCTTGTGGGTGCCAGTTTCTCTCACTTTAGTTGGATCGGATTTGACAAAGGCGGTCCATGAGAAGGTTGAAAAGCAACTAGTGTATCGCCGTTGTGGTTTTTGCGTAGATGAGTTGTTCTTGCTAGATACCCGTAGCAGCCACGTAAAACATGCAACAACAATTAGAGGACGTCTAACTTGTTTTTGCAGGGTATGTTGTGATGTGATATGGCCAATTACATGATGTGATATATGTGATGTATGAGATGATCATGTGATGTATAGATTATCATGACTTGCATGTCGATGAGTACGGCAACCGACAGGAGCCATAGGGTTGTCTTTAATTATTGTATGACCTATGTGTCAATCATTAAGGGCTATGTAATGCTTTACTTTATCGCTAAACGGTAGCAATAGTAGTAGAAGCATGTTGGGCGCGACAACATTGATGGCGACACGTTCATGGAGATCAAGATGATGAAGATCATGGTGTCATGCCAGTGACGATGGAGATCATGCCGGTGCTTTGTAGATGGAGATCACAAGCACAAGTTCATGGCCATACCATGTCACTTATGAATTGCATGTGATGTTAATCCTTTTATGCTTAGGACGACGGTAGCATTATAAGGTGATCCCTCACTTAAATTTCAAGATGAATTGTGTTCTCCCCAAGTGTGCACCGTTGCGAAAGTTCGTCATGTCGAGACACCACGTGATGATCAGGTGTGATAGACTTTACGTTGACATACAATGGGTGCAAGCCAGTCTTGCACACACAAAACACTCGGGTTAAACTTGACGAGCCTAGCATGTACAGACATGGCCTCGGAACACAAGAGACCGAAAGGTCGAACATGAGTCATATAGTAGATATGATCAACATGAGATGTTCACCATTGGAGCCACCTCAACTCACGTGATGATCGGACTTGAGTTGGTGAATTTGGATCAAGTGACACTCAAATGACCTGAGGGATGTCGATTTGAGTGGGAGCTTTAGTAAATTTGATGAACTAAACTCATTATCTTGAACAATAGTCTAAGTAAACTTTGCATATTTATGTTGTAGATTAGTGGCTAGTGTAGTAGCAACCCTAAATTTTAATGCGTTCCTAGAGAAAGCTAAGTTGAAAGATGATGGAAGTAACTTTGTTGACTGGGCTAGTAATATGAGGATTATCCTCACGGCTTCCTAGAAATCATATGTCCTTGATGCACTGCTTGGTGACCAACCAGAAGACATGACCTCCGAAGACGTTAAGAACGCTTGGGAGGCATGTACTGGAGATTACTCAATAGTTCAGTGTGCAATATTGTATGGCTTAGAACTGGGACTTGAAAGACATTTTGAACGTCATGGAGCATATGATATGTTCCAGGAGTTGAAGTTTATCTTTCAGAAGAATGCCCGGATCGAGAGGTATGAGACCTCCGATAAGTTCTATGCTTGCAAGATGGAGGAGAACGGGTCTATCAGTGAACATATACTCAGAATGTTTGGGTATTCGACTCGTCTAGCGGAGTTGGGAATTGCCCTTCCACCAGAGGCGATTAGTGACAGAGTTCTTCAATCACTGCCACCTAGTTACAAGAGCTTTGTGATGAACTATAACATGCAAGGGATGAACAAGTCAGTCGCCGAGCTGTTTGCGATGCTAAAAGTCGCTCAGTCTGAAATCTAGAAAGAACATCAAGTGTTGATGGTCAATAAAACCACTAGTTTCAAGAAAAATGGCAAGGTCAAGGGCAAGGGCAAGAAGGGTAAAACCAAGAAGGATGGCAAAGTAGTTGCTACTCCTGTAAAGAAGCCTAAGCATGGACCTAAGCCAGAAACTGAGTGCTTTCATTGCAAGGGAACTGGTCATTGGAAGTGGAACTGCCCCAAGTACCTGGTTGACAAGAGGGCGGCCAACGACAAACAAGGTATATATGATATACATGTTATTGATGTGTACCTTACTAGCTCTCGTAGTAGTGCCTGGGTATTTGATACCGGTTCGGTTGCTCACATTTGCAACTCAAAGCAGGAACTACGGAATAAACGAAGGCTGGCAAAGGATGAAGTGACGATGCGCGTGGGAAATGGTTCCAAGGTTGATGTGATCGCCGTCGGCACGCTCTCTCTTCGATTACCATCGGGATTAGTGATGAGCCTGAATAATTGTTATTTAGTGCCTGTGTTAAGCATGAACATTATATCTGGATCTTGTTTATTGCGAGACGGTTACTCACTTAAATCAGAGAATAAAGGTTGTTCTATTTATATGAGTAATATGTTTTATGGTCATGCACCCAATGTTAGGGGTTTATTCATATTGAATATTGATAGTGATGACACACATGTTCATAACATTGATGCCAAAAGATGTAAAGTTGATAATAATAGTACCACTTACTTGTGGCACTATCGTTTAGGTCATATTGGTGTAAAACGCATGAGGAAGCTCCATGCTGATGGACTTTTGGAGTCACTTGATTTTGAATCACTTGACACATGTGAACTATGCCTCGTGGGCAAGATAACTAAAACGTCGTTCTCTAGAACAATGGAACGGGCAAGTGACTTATTGGAAATCATACATACTGATGTGTGCGGTCCAATGAATGTTACATCGCGTGGTGGATATCGTTATTTTCTCACCTTCACTGATGACTTAAGTAGATATGGGTATATTTACTTAATGAAACACAAGTCTGAAACATTTGAAAAGTTCAAGCAATTTCAGAGTGAAGTTGAGAATCATCGTAACAAGAAGATTAAGTTCCTGCAATCTGATCGAGGAGGTGAATCTGAGTTATGAGTTTGGCAGTCACTTAAGACAGTGTGGAATTGTTTCATAGTTGACACCGCCCGGAACACCACATCGTAATGGTGTGTCCGAATGTCGTAATCGAATCTTATTAGATATGGTGCTTTCTATGATGTCTCTTGCTGATTTGCCACTATCGTTTTGGGGTTATGCATTAGAGACAGTTGCATTCACTTTAAATAGGGCACCATCGAAATCCGTTGAGACGACGCCATATGAACTGTGGTTTGGCAAGAGGCCAAAGTTGTCATTTCTTAAAGTTTGGGGATGTGATGCTTATGTCAAAAAGCTTCAGCCTGAAAAGCTGGAACCCAAAGCGAAGAAATGCTGTTCATAGGATACCCAAAAGAGACGGTCGGGTATACCTTCTATCTCAGATCCGAAGGCAAAGTGTTTGGCGCTAAGAACGGAACATTTCTTGAGAAAGTGTTTCTCTAGAAAGAATTGAGTGGGAGGAAAATAGAGCTCGATGAGGTTATTGAACCTTTACTTCAACCAGAAAGTAGCGCAGCGCAGAAAGATGTTTCTGTGGAACCTATGATGGTAGAAGAGGAAGTTAATGATGGTGATCATGAAGCTTCGGATCAAGCTACTATTGAACCTCATAGGTCGACAAGGCCACGTACTACTCCTGAGTGGTACGGCAACCCTGTCTTGGAGGTCATGTTGTTGGACAACAATGAACCTACAAGCTATGGAGGAGCAGTGATGGGCCCTGATTCTGAAAAATGGTTAGAGACCATGAAATCCGAGATGGGATCCATGTATGAAAACAAAGTATGGAGTTTGGAAGTATTACCTGAAGGGCAAAAGGCCATTCAGAATAAATGGATCTTTAAGAAGAAGACAGACGCGGACGGTAATGTCACCTTCTATAAAGCTCGACTTGTGGCAAATGGTTTTTCACAAGTTCAAGGAGTTGACTACGATGAGACCTTCTCACCCGTAGCGATGCTTAAGTCCGTCAGAATCATGCTAGCAATAGCTACATATTTCGACTATGAAATTTGGCAAATGGATGTCAAAACAGCGTTCATCAACGGTTTCCTTGATGAAGAGTTGTATATGATGCAACCGGAAGGTTTTGTCGATCCAGAGAATGCTGACAAAGTTTGCAAACTCTAGCGATCCATTTATGGGCTGGTGTAAGCATCTCGGAGTTGGAATAAGCGCTTTGATGAGGTGATCAAAGCGTTTGGTTTTATACAAGTTTATGTAGAAGCTTGTATTTACAAGAAAGTGAGTGGGAGCTCTATAGCGTTTCTAATATTATATGTGGATGACATATTGCTGATTGGAAACAATATAGAAATGCTGGAAAGCGTGAAGGAATATTTGAACAAGAGTTTTTCAATGAAGGACCTAGGAGAAGCTGCTTTCATATTAGGCATTAAGATCTATAGAGATAGATCGAAACGCTTGATAGCTCTTTCACAGAGCACATACCTTGATAAAGTTTTGAAGAAGTTCAAAATGGATCAGTCCAAGAAGGGGTTTTTGCCTCTGTTACAAGGTGTGAAGTGGAGTAAGACTCAATGCCCAGTGACTGCAGAGGATAGAGAAAATATGAGTGTCATCCCCTATGCTTCAGCCATAGGCTCTATCACGTATGCAATGCTGTGCACAAGACCCGATGTCAGCCTTGCCATAAGTATGGCTGGAAGGTTTCAAAGTGATCCTGGAATGGAACACTGGGCAACGGTCAAGAATATCCTTAAGTACCTGAAAAGGACTAAGGAAATGTTTCTCATTTATGGAGGTGATGAAGAGCTCGTCGTAAAGGGTTACGTCAATGCAAGCTTTGACACTGATCCGGATGACTCTAAGTCACGAACCGGATACGTATTTATTCTCAACGGGGGAGTGGTAAGCTGGTGCAGTTCCAAGCAAAGCATGGTAGCCGATTCTACGTGCGAAGAGGAATACATCGCAGCCTCGGAGGCAACAAAGGAAGGTGTCTGGATGAAGCAGGTCATGACAGATCTTGGAGTAGTGGCTAGTGCACTGAATCCAATGAACCTGTTCTGTGACAACACTGGTGCCATTGCTCTGGCCAAGGAACCAAGGTTTCACAAGAGGACCAGACACATAAAGCGACGCTTCAACTCCATCCGCGATTACATCGAGGAAAAGGACATAAATATTTGCAAAGTGCACACGGATCTGAATGTTGCAGACCCATTGACTAAACCTCTTCCAAGGGCTAATCATGATCAACACCAGAACTGCATGGGTGTTCGATTCATTACAATGTAAATTACATAGTGATGTGAGCTAGATTATTGACTCTAGTGCAAGTGGGAAACTATTTGAAATATGCCCTAGAGGCAATAAATAAAGTGTTTATTATTATATTTCCTTGTTCATGATAATCGTTTATTATCCATGCTATAATTGTATTGATTGGAAACACATTACATGTGTGGGTAAATAGACAACACTTTGTCCCTAGTATGCCTCTAGTAAACTAGCTCGTTGATCAAAGATGGTCAAGGTTTCCCAGCCATTGACATGTGATGTCATTTGATAACAGGATCACATCATTAGGAGAATTATATGATGGATAAGACCCAAACTACAAACGTAGCATATGATCGTGTGAGTTTATTGCTACTGTTTTTGCATGTCAAGTATATGTTCCTATGACCATGAGATCATGCGACTCACGGACATCGGAGTAGTGCCTTGTGTGTATCAAACGTCACAACGTAACTGGGTGACTATAAAGGTGCTCTACAGGTATCTCCGAGGGTGTCTGTTGAGTTGGCATGGATCAAGACTGAGATTTGTTACTCCGTGTGACGGAGAGGTATCTCAGGGCCCACTCGGTAATACAACATCACAATAAGCCTTGCAAGCAATGTGACTAAGTGTTAGTCACGGGATCTTGTATTATTGAACGAGTAAAGAGACTTTCAGGTAACGAGGTTGAACTAGGTATGGAGATACCGACGATCGAATCTCGGGCAAGTAACATACCGAAGAACAAAGGGAACATCATACGGGATTAACTGAATCCTTGACATACAGGTTCGACTGATAAAGATCTTCGTAGAATATGTAGAAACCAATATGGTCATCTAGGTCCCGCTATTGGTTATTGTCCATAGAGGTGTCTCGGTCATGTCTACATAGTTCTCAAACCCGCAGGGTCTGCACACTTAAGGTTCGGTGATGTTTTGATAGTATAGAGTTATGTATGGTGGTGACCGAAGGTTGTTTGGAGTCCCGAATGAGATCCCGGATGTCATGAGGAGCTCCGGAATGGTCCGGAGGTAAATATTGATATATAGGAAGTCCTGTTTTGGTCACCGGAAAAGTTTCTGGCTAATCGGTAATGTACCGGGAGTGCCGGTAGTGTACCGGGAGACCACCGGGAGGGGTATTTCGACCCAAGAGGCTTCATGGGCTGTGGGAGAATAATTACCAGCCCTTAGTGGTATGGTGGAAGTCCCACACAAAGTCCATGTGGCTAGGGAGAAAAAACCCAAAGAGAAAAAGTGGAAAAAGGCAAAAATAGGGTGAATCCTAGTCCTACTAGGATTGGAGGTGGATTCCACCTCTCCCACCTAGTTCGGCCGACTCCTAGAGGCTTGGCCCTTGGGCCAAGCCTCCTCCTCTCTTCCACTTATATATACTGGAGGTTTTAGTGTTTTTTGCACGGAATTTTTAGCCACGTGCTGCCCATTCCTCCAATGCATAGTTTCTCCTCTAGATCGGTATTCTGCAGCGCTTAGGCAAAGCCCTGCCGGAATAGCTCCACCACCATCGCTGGAGCACCATCACGCTGCCGGAGAACTCTTCTTCCTCTCTGCTCCTTCTTGCTGGATCAAGACGGCGGAGATCGTCATCAAGTCGTACGTGTGCTGAACGCGGAGGTGCCGTCCGTTTGGCGCTAGATCAGAAGGACCGTGATCAAGTTCGCGGGACGGATCGTGATCAAGTTAGCGGGACGGATCGTGATTGGATCGCGGGACGCTCGGCGATTTGGATCGCGAAGACGTTCGACTACACCAACCGCGTTTCTTAACGCTTCCCTCTTAGCGTTCTACAAGGGTACGTAGATCCACTCTCCCTCTCATAGATGCTCATCACCATGGATAGATCTGCGTGTGCATAGGAATTTTTTTGTTTCCCATGCAACGTTCCCCAACAGAGGTATCTTAGGGCCCAATCGGTAATACAACATCACAACAAGAGTTGCAAGCAATGTGACTAAGTTCCCATTGTTTATTTCTGTTTTTCGCAATGTGATGTTCAGTTAAACAATTTGATGTTTAAGAACCAGCTACGCTCTATGCAATTTGAACAATACTATTATGAATGACTATATTTGGTTGCTTTTAAGCATGTTGTAGTGAGCATATGCCTTTCCATTTTTACGTAATAATAACTAGTGTTCTTAAACCTGCACAATGCTAGTTTGAATGACTTTATTTTGTTGTTGTTAAATGTTAAGCCTATTGTACTTAACACACCTCCCAATTCTTATTTGCTTATCTAGCGTGCTTAAACCTGCACACTGAAGCTATCATTTTGTGATCAGTGTGTTTACCATGCTTATATTCGCTTGATGTTTAGCCTATCATACTTAACAGGCCTTTCAATGTACTTACCCAAGACAATATTGGAAAGGGATGTTTTTTCCATCGAGGTAAGTTTCATCACATGGCTTATATATACTCCCTCCACCCCATAATATAAGATTTTAATTCATCAAATATGTAACTATTTTTGATGTAATAAGCTCTTATATACTGCTACAGGGAATACTCTACTACGTCATTATGCAATTTCAGTTTACCTTCTAACACTAACTCGTTGCTTGTAGGTACATATGTCACCTGTTAACATCTGTGCATCGACCCTTTTTGTGTATGGGGCAATGAGATATTCATGAACTAGCATCAAGTGAAGAATGTAATAAAGATTGTTAATAAAATGGGACAAGATATGTCAATTAAACTATTTCTTTACACATTATCCAAGACAACAATGAACTGCAGGGTCGTTACTGAGAACTCTCTACCCTTGGTTTACTGTTCATAATGAGTTGTTACCTTCCAATTTACAATGTCTGAAAGCACATTTTATCCCTTGTTGATTTTGGTAATTAATCACAACATATATGTCATTGAACTAATGTTTCCACCAGTCATGTTTCAGGAAAAGTTCAATGATGGGTTGGAAAAAGGATTGTGGAATACCCAAAGATGCAAAGAAATAGATTGGCAAAGCTTCAAGCAAAGGACTCTACATTTTATCTTTTGTGAGAAATCACTTTGAGTCCATAGGAAAGCCAATACTATCAAAAGGGGGTAAGGTTTTGTTGGTGAACAAAATGCTCATACGTGCACAAGTGATAGTCACCACATACACCCACAAGCTCTTCCACAAAAGTCTGTCCAAAGCCAAATATTCAAAATTGGTGCAACCAACACTTTCCACTCGGTGCCATCAATCCTCAACCTCAGTCAGACTCAGCCAAACCCTAGCATTTTGGTGCAACCGATTCCATTTTGGTGCCACCGAGTTTTGGTTGCCAACTTCATGTTACGCAAGTTCACAAAATTTGTCTCACTAAGTTTTGTGAATCGACATCACCGAGTATGGCAATCTGACCATTGGTCACCTTATCTATGCAACCGAGTTGTATGTATCGGTCTCACCGAGTTTCAAAAGTTTCTACCTTTGAGGAAACTCGGTACCATCAAGATTTACACATCGGTGTCACCGAGTCTGACTTATTCGGTGTAACAGTTGGATTTTTGGAGACGCCTATATATACCCCTCCACCACCACTCACTCGCAAGAGAAGCACTCAGAACAGTTCCCCACTCATACCTATTGATTTTCTAAGAGAGATCCACCTACTCAGGTGTTGAGACCATGCCATTCCATTCCCACCATATGTGTCACGCCCAAGATGTGATCCTATCCTTATTTTCGCACGAGGGCCTCGATAGGGATAGAAGCGCATCTCGTCGAGTTGCAAGAATGGATATCATTACAAGTACATGTACAGAAGAGATGAGTATATGGAATTGGCTTACACTTGCCACAAGCTACATCAAGATCATATCAATACAACAACATATTCAAACATCATACAGAAGAGCAGGGTCTGACTACGGATGAAAACAAACGACAAAATGATATCCATCCTTGCTATCCTAGGCTGCCGCCTGGAACCCATCCTAGATTGATGAAGAAGAAGAACTCCAAATCAAACAAGCATCGCTCTCACGTTCAAGCATCACATTATCTGTACCTACAACTGTTGTTCTAGTAATCTATGAGCCACAGGGACTCAACAATCACATTTCCAAGGGTATCAAGACTATTAAAGCTTAATGGGTGAGGTATGGTTAAGTGGTGAGGCTGCAGCAAGCGACTAAGCATTTGTTTGAGTGGCTAACTTATGAATACAGAAAGTAAACTATGGTGGTCTACGAATAATGGACGTGATCTAGTAATTATCACTAACTAATCCTGAACACCTACTTATGTCAAACATAACCCCACCGTGTTCTCTCTTGGATAAGGACTCACGAGAAGAGACATACACGGTTACGCACACAGGTTGTGTATTTTATTAGAGTTTACTTCAAGTTTACTATGACCGGGTGTTAAACAAAGTTTTCAAGTTTTCCACATAACCGCGGGCATGGCTTCTTGAAAGATTTAACCCTGTAGGGGTGCTCCAGCTCATCCATCACAAATTAACCACATGCCGCGGGAATAACCTCGACCACGGATCTCGTGATCATCCTAGGAAATTCCAATGGAAATCCGACACCTCGAGATAGCCCGAAGAAGACCAGAGTTCCTCATGCAAGACATTCGATAAAGGTAAACAAATCTAGCAAGGCCATCTGGCGTTCTCAGGACATGACCAGAAGAGCACAGCGTACAGTGGCCTGATAGAAATCACCCAAGTTTCCCTGGGTTGGCCCCGCACATGACTCTAGTTTGGACCAACACTCATGAGGAGCACTGCCCGGGGGTTGATTAAATTATCCACGGCTGCCAGTGGGTCCCTATGCATTTTATTAGTTATTAGGCAAATATACTACCAATGTTGGGCCTTGCTAGACAAGCTTTATCCTAAAACAAAAATCAAGGGGGTCCCCATAACAACCCGGAGCATGTTAGGAGTGCTCAATTATGGAACAAAACACCGGTTCACAAGTAACTAGGGCGGCAAAGATGGAACAAAACACCAAGCAAAAGGCCAAGCGTTCCACCTTTTACCAAGTATATATGTGCATTAAATTAAATAGCAATAATATTGTGATATGAAAAAAGAATGTCCATGTTGTCACATGGAAGCAATTGCACCTGCAACTAGAAACGCTATAAGAAGGACTGAGTAAGCGGTAACATAGCCAAACAAAGGTTTGCTGTGATGTGGAGGGGTTAGAGGCTTATCATGACAATATTGGGAGGCTTGACAAACAAGTGGTAGGTAGCGTGACATAGCGATAGAAAAACGGGACAACTAGCATGGCAAGGATAGTAGTGGTATATAGGGAAATGTGTCATCTTGCCTGAGATCCTGCTTGGAAGAAGAATGAGTCCATGAAGAAGACGAGCCAACGTAGTCGAACAAATCCTCACACTCCGAACGCTTTCAGAACTCTATCGAGAAGAAGCAATCCGAAACAAACGATCAACACAAGATACACCACAACATATGCATGACATGATACGCAAACAAATATGATGCATGTCCGGTTTAATATGCAATGCATGGCATGGCATGGCAAGCATAACAAACAACTACTACATATTAAGTGAAGTTCAATATGCAACGAGTTGCATATTGACGAAACTCCATGATTGATTATTTAGTTCACTCTCGCTTAGCTACACATCAATAATAATTGTTGTTAAACATGGTAAGAGGTGAAGCATGAACAACTACATCATCTAGGCATTTTAAATGAGGACGGAAGCATCACTTATAGTATCTCCGAAATGTCCTCATAGGCATAATATGAATTTGGTGCAGATCTGTCCTAACACATTTTTATGTTTATTAAACATGGAAGTAAAGTGGGGCATGAGATTCTACATGTTTTGCTAGTCAAGTTACATATATAAAACATTTGCATCGGGGCTACAGTTTAAAAGTTATTAAACAATTCATTTTAGCATGACATTTACGCAATACATGATATCAGCAAGTTAAACATTTTTATCACATGTGCAAGTTGGATATTGTGAATCTACATGAAATTCTAGTCACTTTTCATATATAAAGTTTTTACATGCGATGCATGGATGGAAAGTTATTAAATGCATGAAGAACGGGGGTTGTCGTGTAAAATAGTAATTCACAAGTTAATTGACAAATTCGTGGACAGAAAAAAAACATGCGCTGGGCCAAATCTGGTAAACAGGGCCAAACAAGAATTGAGCGCAAGATACAATGATGCACACGGGGGCGTTGGACAGGCGGGCGCTCACATAGGGCCCGTGGGCCGGCTGGGCCGAGGTGCTTGAAGGCCCACCAGGGCACGAGCGGGCGCGCACTGGGCGTCGACTCCCTCCCGCATGAGGGCGTTTCCCTTGCGGCGGTCAACAGCGGGGCTGGAGCCAAGGCACCCGTGGCAAGGGCCTCGGGAGGAACAACGACGGCCGGATCCGCGACGGGGCTGCCCGAATCTACCCATTCCCGGGGATAGCGGCACTCGGCGACGAACTTCGGGAGGGCGGCGGCCATGGCTTCGATCTTGAGCAGCTAAACAGAGAGAGGGAGGTGAGATCGAGAGAGAGAGAGAGAGTTTCGGGAGGAGGAGAGGGAGAAGAGGGCAAGTTCTGGCCTAGGGGGGTCGTCAGCGGCGAGGCTCCGACGGGGCTTCCGGCGAGGCTTGAGAAGGCGCTAACAGTGCTGGATCGAGGGACTCCTCCCCTTGATGTGAGCGGGCGCTGGGAAGCTCGGCCGGCAGGGCGGTTCGGGCCGGGGGCGGTCCTCCAGATGGGCCTCGGCGGGCCACGTGAGGTGGAGGGAGACATGCGGCTGGCGGCGGTGGCTGAGGTTGATCCGACGCGGAAATTGAGGTGGGGCTAGGGTTAGCCAAATTAGTGTAACATCACAAATTTTGGAATGTTATAATAAATTGATGAATGATTGTGTGTTTGATTGAGTGATTGAATTTGAATGAAAATTTGAAACTTTTTTTTACTTTTGAATGAGAGGGACAAAACTGACTTTCCCCTTTTGTTTTGAATTTAACCTTCATGTAATGCAAGATAATGAGAGAAGATGACATGACTTCTTCAAATATAGGATCTGAAGTTTGAATTGAAAACCACTGGAGATTTTCTATTATGGAATTTCACTTCATATGTTGGTTCCATTTTAAAATTTGAGTGAATTCAAATTCATTTGCCCAAATTCAAACAATTTGAGAGTAGGAACATGACCCTCCAAACCAGGGGTTATTTCAAATTTGTTTTGCAAAAAGGAAACAAAATCAATTTACGCATTTTCTGGAAAAACATTTTTTAAATTATTTATTTGGCCGTGTAAAAATGTTCATCTTGTTGCTTTTAGTTTTATGATAATTTTAGTATGTAACAATTCTATATATGGAATTTATTGTTCCTCAAAATCTTTTTCCTTTTCTCTGTTTTTATAAAAAAGGAAAATACTTTAAACCGGAAATCAACCGGAGCCCATATGGCATAGTCCGGCCCAAGATCCGCCTCACAGGATCCTAATCCCCTTCGAACCGGCCACCGATCCCCTTTCCTCTCTCCTCACTCTCTCTTGCGCATGTGACCCATCCCCCGATCCCGATCGCCTGCGCTCACCTTCCTCCTCCCGCTCCCTCCTTCCTTCCCGAGGAGATCTCACCAGAGCCGATCCCCCCATCGATTTCCTTCCTTCTGAGCATCCCGAGCCGCCCCCTATAAATCCTGCCCCTCCCGCACCTTGTTCCGCCCTAAAACCCTAACCCGGAGCCCCTCTCGCCGCCGCAATCGCTCACCAGAGTCAGAGCATCACCGCCGCGCCATTGCTTCACCCTGCTCACCCTTGTCAACCCCCTCGCCACCTAAACCCACCAACCGAACCCCCTCGCTCATGCGCATCTCCCCCTGCACTCGCCTGAGCTCCAAAGCCACCGTAGTAACCTCGCCAACGACCACCCGAATACCACCTCCGCCCCCGAGCTCACCATCATCATCCCCGTCATCCTCAACTGACGCCAAGGCCACCTTCATGCTCGCCGTCCTCGTCCGCGTCGCCTGGTGCTTTTGCCGTCATCGGAGACCCATCGGAGAGCTCGCCCACATCAAATCACCGCCACCGCCGTTGCCGGACCTCGCCGGACTTGACTTCCACCTCGGTGAGCCTCTCCCCTCCGTCCGATCTGTTTGAACGGCTCCTATTAGATCCCACGTACGGCTTTAGTCTTTTCAAAAGAACTGGTCCGTTTTCTGTTTAGTTATTATTAACTAAAATCGTTTTTCTTTAAATTCGGGTCATCGGCTAGTTAGGCTAAACCTTGCATAGCCTCAACCAACCAGAAAGCACCACGTAGCACCCTCTGTTCGTTAGTTTAGATTTCCTTTTTGTGTTTTCTGTTTTAAAAACAGAATAGTTCTATTTTTGTTCTCTCTATATCTTTTATGTTTTTAATTTTTTTAACTTGATTCCTTTTGCATTGTGTCAAAAATTTAGTATAGTTTTTGTAGGTATAAAGTTTGACCATATTTTGAGGATTTAAATTTGAATTGTGTTGAATTTCCTCAAATCACTAGAATTTGAAATATCTTGTGTTTAAAAATTGATTTTCAGTTGATTATTTTTGCTACTGGTTCATAGTGATCTTAGTTATCATTAGGTATAATTTGAGATTTTTTAGAATAATTGAAATTAGGGTTTCAAGCAAAACATATTCTGTTTTATTTCTTTTTAGGTTTAATTCTATTTTTTTGTTTTAATTATTTTAAATTTGTTTTCCTTTGGGTTAGTTTTCAAGTTGTGTATTGTTTTCTGTTAGTAAATAGTAGTGTTTCAACAAGGATTTATTTCTAATTATTATTTTATAGCATGAAATCAATTCTAGTTTCATATTGACCTACAAATTGATTTCATTCCTAGTTTGGTTTCCTATTTGTTTATAAAAATTTTATAAGTTTTACTTTCTTTAAACTTAGTTGTTTTATATTTTGTTTGTTGTTATTTTAGTTTGGTTGTTTTTCTTGTTGTTAAGTTTGCTATGCAACCACTTATTAAGCTAGTGTGTTGTTTTCTTAGTTCTTAGTTGTTCTTCAAAAGTAATTCTTTTTGCTAGTAAGATATTTGCTAGAATACTTTTGTTAGGTATTACTTTGTTGTTGTCTTACTATTTGAAAATAGGATTATTTGTATAGAAAACCAACCCTTGGTTGTGTTGATGAAGTTTTGTTGTTTTGAGTTTTGTCTTAAGTATTTCCTTCATCACAACCTTGTTGTTTTTAGTTTTGTGTTGCTTATTTATTGTTAGTATTGATTGCGAGAAGTGTTTGCTTATGAATGCAATGATTGGTTATATAGATTTTCCATCAAAGAGTGACGAATAGTTCTATCAAGTTATTTTCTAAGAGCGATTCTATCTTCATAAACCTTACCAGGCAAGTTCACTTTGACCATCTATTTCATATCTATGTTTTATTGCATGTAGTGACATTATTCAACAAATCCCTCCAGTAGTGTTATTGAATTCTTGTAGTTGAGTAGAATGCATGAGGTAGGAACCCACCACTTGTTACTAAAGCCCCAGGAATGCTAGTTATTTTAATGCTATGCTAAAGTAGACGGGGTTCTGTATGAGTGTTCGTGAGTGGTGTGAGAAGGAGGACTCCACGTCAAAACGACAACTTCATGAAGGCATCTTCAAGTCTTGCATCTTCAAGACCTCAAGACTTTGAGACTTGAGAAACAAGTTTTCAATACACACTACTGGGTGAAGGATGAATTTGATGGGCACCCTGGAGTAATCAGTGGATGGACGAGATGCATGGAGAAGCGCCATAACATCTTGCAGAAAGCTTCACCCAGACTCAAAGAGACGAATGAATACTTTATGCCTGGAAGCTTACCTATGTAGCCACAAGTCATTATGGGCTCTGGCTTGGTTGATCTTTGTTGTGACTCTGGCTGGGCAGTGCTACGAGTTGTAGTCGATGTTAGGATTGGACGGGCACTGATAGTAGTTAGGGAAACACTCTTAAATACCATGTTTCGTTCGTCCTGATCTCAAACACTTGGCAGTGCGGGGACTTACAAGGAGGGAACGAATCTTGTGGGTAAAGTACACAACACTCTGCAGAGTTAATCCTAATCGATTAGCCGTGTCCCTGGTTATGGACAATTTGAGCCTCTGGACTTGGTTCTATCTCTGAACTCTCAACACTAGACTGATAATTAATTGCGGGCAACTTATAATACTTGTGGGCATTAAGACATCGGTTAGCGGAACCATGTCATGATACATAACTCTATAGTGAAAAGTCCTGATATTCCTTTGTTGTAGGAAAAGAAAATAAAATCAGCTTTTATGCAAAAAACAGACACAGAGCCACAAAGCCTTACTGCATATAGAATAGTCTTTATCTTCTGTTCTGCTATGGTGATCTTGCCGGTACATTCAATGTACTGACCTACACGGCTGCAACGTCTTATGTTGCAGATAAGTTCTATGATGAGTAAGAGTACGATTCAAGGTTACAGTCAACACTCAACGTGTCGTTGGTGTTATTGGGACTCCACTCCCGTCGACCGTTTCCGCTGAGATTTCGAGGTATATATCAGTTTTACGTTATTTACATGTTACTTTTATATATGCATTGATGTACCGTGTGTGCCAGCATACTGATCCAGGGATGGCACAGAACACACACAGGCTTGGCCTCTTGAGGTCGGGTCGCTACAGAAATGGTATCAGAGCACCTGTTGACTGTAGGACGTTACCCTAGGAAATGGCCTAGAAATAGGAACACCTTATAGGAACAACTTTTGTTTTCACTACTCTCGTTACTTCTAAATTCTTTTACTGAACCCTCCCTGTTTCAAACTATAGATTGAGAACTACACTCTGAACAAAAGAGAGTACAATGAGGATGTTCTCGGAGGCTCATTCCTCATGGAGCTAGTGCAGATGGTGAAGCTACCGATACCTGAGATCAAGGTGACTAAGAGGAAGTCTGGATTTTGGGGTGTTCGAACTAAAATATTTGGACGTAACGAAGATCCCAAGACTCAAGACATCAACTATGGCACCCTGAACCATGAATGTGAGATGGGTATGAACACCGCCATCCATGATGCTATCGCACGTTTGAGCTATCGTCCTCATGTTGAGTTGAGTGCCCACTAGTTTAGAAGGCTCGGATGGCAATAGCCTGATGGAGCACACATCATCGTGATAGACGAACATAAGATGAAGTTTTCACCTGTACTTGTGTACAATCAAGAACTAGAGCACTACATCAAGAACCTTCAAATGGACCTTCTCTCAGAGTTATTTGAGAATGAAACACTTCGTGAGAACCTCAAGAACTAGAAGCTGAAGGTAGCTAATCTGAAGAAACATGATCTAGAGATTCATAAGCTTCATCAAGACTTGAAGAATATTCAGGCCATGGCCCATGCTAGAGATGTTCAAATTCATAAGCTCAAGAACCAACTTATGGAACTACAGGGACGACATTGGAAACTCCGATTCAATAGTGACATTCTGGCAGAAAAACTTGAAAAGATCAAATAGGACCAGAAGAAGCCCACCTAAGATGAAGACATGATATGAACTAGCCTAGTAGTAGTCCCACCATGAGAGAAATAAAGATAAACATTTTGCGATTTGTGTGATCGACCATACCAACCTTATGTGGGCGGTGATACTATAGTATTGATTGAACTTTATGAATGTGTGGACTAGAGATTTTTGATGTTTTAGTGTATTTGTGGTATTTGTAGCTTTTTCCTCTCTCTCTTACCCATCTCATCCCCAAAACCTTGGACCCAATAGATGTCATATGAAGCTGAACTTGTATTCTTTGGAGCAATGACCCATCTAGAGGCTGAGATATGGATTCAGAACATGGAGGACCACTTTGGGAGCTACTTGATTTCAAAGAAGTATGAGGTTGCACACGCTCTTCAGTAACTTACCCAAAGTGTTGCGATTTGGTGGAGAATGCATCATGCCATACAAGGATTTAATGGAGCAGAAACTTGGGAAGAATTCAAGAAGACTCTGTTAAGATCCCGTCTCATTTAGAAGAATTGTGTTAACCTGATGAAGAAGACTTGTACATGCATGATCTGTGGAGAGATAGAACACACCCAGGAAGAACACAAGGATGGATGCCGCCATTGTGAAGAAAATCACCCAACTGAGGAGTGCCCAACTAGTCACGTGACTTGTTTCTTGTGTGAAGGAACCAACCACTACCCAGCTGAGTGCCACTTTTATCCCAAGGTACGACAAGTTGTCAAGCAACAAAAAGATGCCTTTAGGGAAAACTTTGAGGAACCTCTGATGAGTATGCCCATGCCAATGCCGACAAAAGATGTACCATTTGGAGATGCCTCAATAGAGAACTGCACCAAGTCATGTTATTCATGCGAAGAAGAATGACATATCTTACAGGATTGTCCAAAGGAACATCTGGAAGTATTCCCGATAGAAATGTTTGGGTATGATCCTCAGGAAATAGAAGCTATGATCTGTACGCAAGGGTCTAGGAAGAAGAGAAAGTGTATCAGGAAGAGACAAGCCCCTGAACAGAGGGATCTGAGGCATGTTAGATGTTTCAAGTGTAAGGATATGGGTCACTATGCCTATATGTGCCCAGGAAAGGAACCAAGAACCCAAGGAGAAAATACCAACATCGTGAAGCCCCGAGACTTGTTAGAAGTCATCTGTTTTCGCTGCAAGGAAGCCGGACATTATGCTAGTGAATGTCCAAAGGAGAAGAAAGCTAGAATGGAGTAGTTAAGTTTTGAGATGCCAATATGTGTAACATGAAACACTATTGTTTTTCATGAGATTATGGAGTTAAATTTTGTAATTGAAGTCTCTGAGATTGTAATAATTTCATGAATCAATGAAATCTATTGTGTCATGATTTTTCTTGTGTTAATATATATGAGTTGCTACCCCAAGATCAAACATCTCCGACCATTTTTGAGGATATGAGAAAATATGGTCTATGCAGGCATATGTACATTTCATTTTAAGTTTGGTAGTAACCGGTAAAAACCACATGATCCAAGGAATAAGAAAGGACCATATTGCTAAGGAGTCTGGATCAAATGAATACAGTTAAAGGTAATATTGTACCATATCAAACTATGTGGATGAAAACATTTGTAACAAAATACTTTTGAAGTTGTAATCTTGAGAAAAGGAATCATTGTGATGAAACAATACCCAAGGTTAAACAGACCAATGGAAAGGAAAATGAATTCCACAGAGTGAAATCCAGAGAAGAATGAGTCTGTGATTTATTACCTCAGGGGTATGATGGAGTAAACTGAAGGTAATGTTGGAATATGAAAATGATAGTAACCCCAAAGGTGAGCTGAAGTTATTGAAGTATTCAAGTGAGCCTACAAGCCACAGACCTCGGGATTGATATGGATCAAGTGCTACCCTTATGAAGGAAAGAACTTGGAAGAAGCTATGACTATTCAGCAAACATTTTTTTGGTGCATTACGAAAACCTAAGAGTGTAAATAAATGATAGATGTTTTTGTTCAGCTTGGAGAATCGATTTATCTGAACTTTTTCGTTGACAAGAGAAATTTCTGCAATGCTTGTGAGGAAGCCCAAGTGTTAGAATACGAGATTCACTAAACCTTATACAAGGTAATGATTTTAGTGCGACATGGCTTGGCTACCATGATGACTTACTCTTATCATTCTCTTGCTATTCGGAATGGTAAATCTAAGTGACTTACCCATAGTAAAGAGACGACGTTCTTTGAAGCTTTTGTTTAAGCCTTAGAATGGTATGATGAAAAACCCTTGTACATGGCAGTTGTTGCCACATCTGGAACTTTACGGTAAGGAATGTAGCCAAGACCTATTTCACTCCAAGAAAACCACTAATGGTAGGCCACCATGAGATCTTCAATAAGTTATTTAGAATGATAACAAGACTTGTAAGTTAAGAAGATCTAGTAACAAAAGAACTTTGTATTGACCAAGGAAACACTGGATTCTGAAGGAAACATTATGGTTTTAACGGAAGATCATCACCAACGGAGTTACTATGGAGAATGTGAAGAGATAAACATTTCCAATGACCCTAGAGGATTGTTATGATTTTTGAGGGACCAGTAACTCTCATTTTAAGTGTCGTAGCACCCACACTTTGCAGGACAATGGATTTGCTAGAAGACCCCGAACCCTAACCTTTTTCTTTCTAGCCCTTTCGAATCTCGAGGACGAGATTCATTTTAAGTGTGGTAGGTTGTAACATCCCAAATTTTGGAATGTTATAATAAATTGATGAATGATTGTGTGTTTGATTGAGTGATTGAATTTGAGTGGAAATTTGAAACCTTTTTTTTACTTTTGAATGAGAGGGACTAAAATGACTTTCCCCTTTTGTTTTGAATTCAACTTTCATCCAACGCAAGATAATGAGAGAAGATGACATGACTTCTTCAAGTATAGGATCTGAACTTTGAATTGAAAACCACTGGAGATTTTCTATTTTGGAATTTCACTTCATATGTTGGTTCGATTTTAAAATTTGAGTGAATTCAAATTCACTTGCCCAAATTCAAACAATTTGAGAGGAGGAACATGACCCTCCAAACCAGGGGTTATTTCAATTTTGTTTTGCACTAAGGAAACAAAATAAATTTAGACATTTTTCTGAAAAAACATTTGTTTAAAGTATTTATTTGGCCGTGTAAAAATGTTCATCTTGTTGCTTTTAGTTTTCTGATAATTTTAGTGTGTAAAAGTTGTATATTGGGAATTTATTTGATCCTCAAAATCTTTTTCCTTTTCTCTATTTTTATAAAAAAGGAAAAATACTTTAAACCGGAAATCAACTGAAGCCCATATAGCATAGTCCGGCCCAGGATACGCCTCGCAAGATCTGAATCCCCTTCGAACCGGACACCGATCCCCTTCCCTCTATCCTCTCTCTCTGGCACGTGGGACCCACCGCCCGATCCTGATCGCTCGCGCTCACCTTCCTCCTCTCGCTCCCTCCTTCCTTCCTGAGGAGATCTCACAGGAGCCCGATCCCCCCGTCGGTTCCCTTCCTTCTAAGCATCCCCGAGCCATCCCCTATAAATCCTGCCCCTCCCGCACCCCGTTCCTCCCTAAAACCCCAACCCAGAGCCCCTCTCGCCGCCGCAATCGCTTCGCCCTGCTCGCCCTAGTCAACCCCCTCGCCACCTGAACCCACCAACCGAACCCCCTCTCTTGTGCGCATCTCCCTTGTACTCGCCTGAGCTCCAGAGTCGCTGTAGCAACCATGTCGATGACCACCCGAACACCACCTCCGCCCATGAGCTCACCATCATCATCCCCGTCGTCCCCAACTGACGCCGAGGCCCCCTTCATGCTCGCCATCCTCGTCCGCGTCGCCTGGTGCTTTCGCCGTCATCGGAGACCCATTGGAGAGCTCGCCCGCATCAAACCGCCGCCGCCGCCATCGCCGGACCTCGCCGGAGTTGACCTCCACCTCCGTGAGCCTCTCCCCTCCGTCTGATCTGTTTGAATGGCTCCGATTAGATCCCGCATACCGCTTTGGTCTTTTCAAAAGAATCGATCAGTTTTATGTTTAGTTATTATTAACAAAAGCGTTTTTCTTGAAATTCTGGCCGTCCGCTAGTTAGGCTAAACCATGCACAGCCTCAACCAACTAGAAAGCGCCACGTAGCACCCCCTGTTCGTTAGTTTAGATTTCCTTTTTCTGTTTTAAAAACAAAATAGTTCTGTTTTTGTTTTCTTTATATCTTTTATGTTTTTACTTGTTTTAATTTGAACATTTAGTCTAGTTTCTATAGATATAAAGTTTGACCCTGTTTGAAAGATTTAAATAGATTTTGAATATCTTGTGTTCAAAAATAGATTTTGAGTTGATTATTTTTGCTAATGGTCACTAGTGATCTTAGTTCTCATTGGTATAATTTCAGATTTTCTAGAATAATTTAAATTAGGGTTTTAAGCAAAACAGATTCTGTTTTATTTGTTTTTTAGGTTTCATTCTATTTTTTGTTTTAATTATTTTTATTTGTTTTCCTTTTGGTTAGTTGTCAAGTTGTGTATTGTTTTCTGTTAGTAAACAGTAGTGTTTTTACAAGGATTTATTTTTATAGCATGAAATCAATTCTAGTTTCATAATGACTTGCAAATTGATTTCATTGCTAGTTTGATTTCCTATTTAAAAATATTTTATAAATTGTTTTATAAGTTTTACTTTCTGTTAACTTAGTTGTTTTATATTTTGTTTTTTGTTATTTTAGTTTTGTTGTTTTTCTTGTTGTTAAGTTTGCTATGCAACCACTTATTAAGCTAGTGTGTTGTTTTCTTAGTTCTTCGTTGTTCTTCAAAAGTAATTCTTTTTCCTAGTAAAATATTTGCTAGAATACTTTTATTAGGTTTTACTTTGTTGTTGTATTACTATTTGAAAATAGGATTATTTGCACAAAAAACCAACCCTTGGTTGTGTTGATAATGTTTTGTTGTTTTGAGTTTTGTCTTAAGTATTTCGTTCATCACAACCTTGTTGTTCTTAGTTTTGTGTTGCTTATTGATTGTTAGTATTGATTGCCAGAAGTGTTTGCTTATGAATGCAATGATTGGTTATATAGATTTTCCATCGGAGAGTGACGAATAGTTCTATCAAGTTATTTTTTGAGAGCAATTCTATCTTCATCAACCTTACCAGGCAAGTTCACTTTGACCATCTATTTCATACCTATGTTTTATTGCATGTAGTGACATCATTCAAAAAATCCCTCCAATAGTGTTATTAAAATTCTTGTAGTTGAGTAGAATGCATGAGGGAGGAACCCACCACTTGTTACTAAAGCCCCTGGAATGCTAGTTATTTTAATGCTATGCAAAAGTAGACGGGGTCTGGTATGAGTGTTCGTGAGTGGTGTGAGAAGGAGGACTCCACGTCAAAATGACAACTTCATGAAGGCATCTTCAAGTCTTGCATCTTCAAGACCTCAAGACTCCGAGACTCGAGAAACAAGTTTTCAATACACACTACCGGGTGAAGGATGGATTAGATGGGCACCCTGGAGTAACCAGTGGATGGCCGAGATGCATGGAGAAGCACCATGACATCTTGCGGAAAGCTTCACCCAGACTCAAAGAGACGGATGAATACTTCATGCCTGTAAGCTTACCTGTGTAGTCATAAGTCATTATGGGCTCTGGCTTGGTTGATCTTTGTGGTGACTCTGGCTGGGCAGTGCTATGAGTTATAGTCGACGTTAGGATTGGACAGGCACTAACAGTAGTCAGGGAAACACTCTGAAAGACCATGTTTCGTTCGTCCTGTCTCAAACACCTGGCAGTGCGGGGACTTACAAGGAGGAAACGAATCTTGTGGGTAAAGTGCACAACACTCTACGGAGTTAAACCTAATCGATTAGCTGTGTCCCCGGTTATGGACAATTTGAGCCTCTGGACTTGGTTCTATCTCTGAACTCTCAACACTGGACTGATAATTAATTATGGGCAACTTATGATACTTGTGGGCATTAAGACATCAGTTGGTGGAACCATGTCATCATAGATAACTCTATAGCGAAAACTCTTGATATTCCTTTGTTGTAGGAAAATAAAATAAAATCAGCTTTTATGCAAAAAATCAGACACACAGCCACAAAGCCTTACTACATATAGAATAGTCTTTATCTTCTGTTCTGCTATGGTGATCTTGCCGGTACATTCAATGTACTGACCTACACGGCTACAATGTCTTATGTTGCAGATAAGTTCTACGACAAGTAAGAGTACGGTTCAGGGTTACGGTCTGCACTCAAACCTGCCGTTGGTGTTATTGGGACTCCACTCCCGTTGTCTATTTCCGCTGAGATTTCGAGGTATATACCAATTTGACGTTATTTACATGTGATTGCACTTTGATATATACATTGATGTACTATGTATGCCAGCATACTGATCCAGGGATGGCACAGAACACACAGAGGCTTGACCTCTTGAGGTCGGGTCACTACAATTAGGAAGGGGAGGGGGTTTAAATAGGAAAGGGGGCTAGGTTAAGGGGTTTCCAGGGTCAATTTTGGCTGTGCGATAGCAATCGGACGGCCGGATAGGGGCAAGGGTGGTGGGATGTGTGTGGAGTGGGCAAAGGCTGAGAGGAGAGAGAGAATGGAGTCCCGTGACACGTGTTTTAAACAGCAAAAAATGTCCGACAAATAACTGATGACCGCACTGCTACGGTTGACCGATCGGGTATCAAACGAGCTCAGAATGCGACGAAATTTGGCAGGCGGCCTATCTACACTATAATTAGACCGCACGCCAGGTTTTGACCCAACCCTAGAATATTATGAACGCACTTTGAAAATAATATTTTATCGATGCGCGGGCTCGTGCGTGTGTGGTTGGTCTCAAAACGAGCAACGGATAGAACGGAGAGAACCAACGACTACGAGCAGATGCAAGTTTTCAAAAACGAGTGACGATGCTATGCAGATGATGCGAATGATGCAATGCTGAATGCGACAGTCAAATGAATCACACGACGAGAATGGGATAAAAGGGGAATCTTCTGGAACATCGGTCCCGGGTTGTTACAACTCTCCTCCACTACACGAGGACCTCATCCCGAGATCTAGAATGAGAAGGGGAAGAGAAATACCAAGAGTTAAAACTTATTTGCTTCTTTGACAAACGAGTGAAACCCATGAAACATGAAGGTTGCAAACAGATGAAGAACGACATGAGGAACAAGCAAGAATTCAAAAGAAATTTCGGTAGCACTTCGGTAGGATAGAGAGGAAAAATTTGAAACGATGGAAAGAAATTGAAAGAGAGACACCAAACTTCGGTTGGATTAGAATCAAAACCTCAGAAGATGGAAGGATTATGAAAATATTTCACAGCACTCCGGTTAATGGACAAGCAAGGGAAGAGCATGATCTTAATGAAACTAGATTTGTGTTGAAAAGAGCAACACCACAATGCCTTCGGAACAATAGAATAGAAACTAGATTGATGGAAGGAAAAGAACAGAGAAGAAAATAACAACTTCTACCACCATTGAACCTGAGAAGCATAGGGTGAACGGAGTAGATGGAGAATTGACAACGAAAAGAATAGCTTGTTATGGGCTTGTGGAAAACATCTCAAAATTATGAGGTGACAACCTGCCACAACAGAAAACAATTGATTGCTTGAGAGAAACAAGAGATGAAAAACTTCTTTCACCAAAAAGAGGAGGAGAAAACTTGAATCATTTATAGCACCCTAATAGCAACATCCTTAGGAAATGCTTTAGGTGAAATCCAACCCAAGATGACTCGAGAACACAAGATGGGTTTACTTATCTTATTCTTGACAATTTTCCTTCGAGACTCCTCATAATCAAGAATTTAATAATACCATCTCCAAAGACAACGGAGAAGGAATTGAACTTAGAAATCCCAGATAAAGAACTCTTGAGCACCTCCAACAAGAATCTTGAAGAACACTTCAAGAAGAATTGCATCCTTAACAAACCACCATGAAGGACCTCTTGGCGAACACCGGGATGAAAGGACGATCAAAAGAATGCGGTTGAAAAGAACAGATTATGATGTTGCAAAGATTTAGATAAAGCTTCGCTAAGAGATGCTTGAGCAAAACATGGAACTCCGGATAGAAAAGATGAACAACTTATAAGCAAGAATTTGATGCCATGAACACTCCGGAAGAAGGATTGAAACCACCTTGATGTCACAAGAATAAGAATTATGAAATGCATATCCTTCATCAAGTTAAATTGATGACAAGCAACGGATTCCGTACACCACTTATTCTTCTTGAAAAAGATTTAAGAGAGATGACACGAACTTGAAGAAGTCTTAAATGAACCACCGATAAGAATTGAAATGAATGAGGATGCCATGAATGAATGGGGATACAAGAGTGCGTAGAGATCACGATAAGCCTGATAGAAGATTTGAATGAAGCACCCAAATAATTGCAAGACAACGAAGAGACAACAATTGAGAAGAATTTGAGAAAGAAAGCTGAAAGCTGAGTACAAAGAAATCTTCTGAAATGATGGCCTTCAGAGGATCGAGAAATGAATACCACTCTGAAATGCTTCAGATAGATATGGGAGGAATTTCTCATGATCACAAACAATTTAAGGGAAAGCATCAAGATGAGAAGACAAATCTTCAAGAGAATGGACTAAGATTAAGAGAAACTCTCCTTCTTCTTCAATGCTGAGAATGATAACGAGAAACAACACCATGAATTACTGAGGCACTCCGGAACAATGAATAAACAGAGGTTGAGCCAACAATGAAAATGATTTGGAAGCGATCTTCAAGAATGCATATGACTGATGGAATTCATTCTTACATCATATTAGAAGAGAAATTGAGAACATCTTCGGAAAAGATTAGAAGAGTTAGGTAAGATCTTGGGAGAAAACCTGTGGGTTATGGGCCCACTGAAAGAAACCACCATTGGAATGATTGCTTAGAAAGAGAGATTGCATCGGTACAAATTAAGAACTTGATGAGGTGGTACCCTCGAAATAATTTGGAAGGATTGAAAGAAAACACGAATCTTCTGAGATATCTTCAGCCTCCGGAAAGAATAGAGATATGAATAAGCAAGAGAGGCTTGGATAAGAATTCCAACATGGGAGAGCAATTAGAGAATTAAAATGATATGATGAACACCAAGAACTTGAATTGAATCCACCGGAAAACAAAACGAAGAAGAATACTAATAAATGATAAACTTGAGCACCGAGCATCTTCACAACAAATCATCGGATACGATACGGAAGAAAGATAGCAAAAGCATCAATGAGAGGAAAAGCACTTGGATGAAAATTTACCCGATGAATAGAAAGGACGGGAGGGTGGGGAAAAACAAGAAAACTTAGGACAGATGAGATGAACTCCGAAAAGAAATAAGAGGATTAATCTTGCAAATATTAGAGATGATAGAATTATCTTGAAGAGAAGCACAACGGATAAAAAGAATTGATATGACAACTTGATTGAGCAAAAGAATTAGCAATCCCACAGAAATATGAGAACACTACTTCGAAAATATATGAGATCACCACTTTACATAGAAGCAACTCAAGTTACCATACTCCAACAAAACAAAGGATGAGGCTTACGAAACAAGCCAGAAAAAAGGCATAACAGAGATTTCATCCGATATTTTCGTGGTAAGGTTCACACGGGCTCGATCTTATAGTAGCCATCATGTCAAAGGCAGTGCACACGACATATGATGCGTCGCCGAGTCGTAGCAAGCTACAAGGACTCTTTAAGACACAACGAGGACCACTGTAAGAAAGACCGTGAACAAATGAATCCACTAGATGTCGAACCGCAATCTCACATCATGATCTGTTGGAAGATAGCCTAGGTAACTACTTGAATTCCCACCTAAGAACTCCCGAAATCTTCCGGTTATGCAATCGGGTCCACGGATACAAGAAGCAAAATACATCACTCAACTCCTAACAATAATACTACGCTCCAATGTAACACATCCGTCAACACATAACCAGAGGTCTCGGAAACTCATCTACCTCGGACCCTCGAAAACACAACGACACCAAACATGGCAGTACCCCGGATGCCTCCCCAGTACTGGGTGACTCCGACCTTATCTCGCTACGAAAAGTATTGAAGTAATTTCGAACATCCTCCGTCCTGAGAAACTAAGGAAACTGAACGATAACGATGTGCCAAGAATCCCCTGGAGCTCAACTCCTCAGAAGAAATCAAGTCAGACAGGAGGCACCAAGACAGAACTCTGTCACATCGGCATCATATGGATTCCAAAATATCCTCGTGATCCTCAAAAAAAATTGAGTGAGAAGATGGTAGAATAAAAATTCCTAAGTCGTACTTCCTCACCAGAGCATAGAAGAGGAGTAAAAAGAATCCTACTCTTCGATATAACTAGACTCAAAATAGTTTTTCACTATACTCGACTCGGCCAAGTTCGATCAATCAAGGGGGCTCCTAGGTCGGTACAGGCTCTGATACCAACTTGTCATGCCCAAGATGCGATCCTATTCTTATTTTGGCACGAGGGCCTTGACAGGGATAGAAGCGCATCTTGTCGAGTTGCGAGAATGGATATCATTACAAGTACATGTAGAGAAGAGATGAGTATATGGAATTGGCTTACGCTCGCCACAAGCTACATCAAGATCACATCAATACAACAACATATTCA
Source organism: Hordeum marinum (assembly GCA_022496015.1). Classification (NCBI taxonomy): domain Eukaryota; kingdom Viridiplantae; phylum Streptophyta; class Magnoliopsida; order Poales; family Poaceae; genus Hordeum; species Hordeum marinum. The sequence goes on from CM039675.1 coordinate 184,964,987, forward strand.
AACACCATACAGAAGAGCAGGGTTTGACTACGGACGAAAAGAAACGACAAAATGACATCCATCCTTGCTATCCCAGGCTTCCGCCTGGAACCCATCCTAGATTGATGAAGAAGAAGAACTCCAAAACAAACAAGCATCGCTCTCATGTTCAAGCATCGCATTACCTGTACCTACAAATGTTGTTGTAGTAATCTGTGAGCCACATGAACTCAACAATCTCATTTCCAAGGTTATCAAGACTATTAAAGATTAATTGGTGAGGTATGGTTAAGTGGTGAGGCGGCAGCAAGAGACTAAGCATTTGTTTGAGTGGCTAACTTACGAATACAGAAAGTAAAGTATGGTGGTCTACGAATAACGAACGTGAGCTAGTAATGATCACTAACTGATCCTGAACACCTACTTACGTCAAACATAACCCCACCGTGTTCTCTCTCGGATAAGGACTCACGAGAAGAGACAGTCATGGTTTCGCACACAGTTGGTGTATTTTATTAGAGTTTACTTTAAGTTTACTATGACCGGGTGTTAAACAAAGTTTCCAAGTTTGCCACATAACCGTGAGCATGGCTTTCCGACAGATTTAACCCTTCAGGGGTGCACCAACTCATCCATCACAAATTAACCACACGCCACGGGAATAACCTCAACCACGGATCCCATGATCATCCTAGGCAATTCCAAAGGAAATCCGACACCTCGAGATAGCCCGAAGAATATCAGAGTTCCTCAGGCAAGACATTCAAGAAAGGTAAAACAAATCTAGCGAGGCTGCCCGGCGTGTCAATGAGCCCGATAGGAGCCACGTATCTCGTTCTCAGGACATGACCAGATAAGCGCAACGTACAGTGGCCTGATAGAAATCACCCGAGTTGCCCCAGGTTGGCCCTGCACGCGACTCTAGTTTGGACCAACACTCATGAGGAGCACTGGCCCGGGGGTTGATTAAATTATCCGCGGGTGCCGACGGGTTCCTATGAGTTTTATTAGTTATTAGGAAAATGTAGTACCAATGTCGGGCCTTGCTAGACAAGCTTTATCCTAAAACTAAAATCAAGGGAGTCCCCATAACAACCCAGAGCATGTTAGGAGCGCTCAATTATGGAACATAACACCGGTTCACAAGTAACTAGGGTCGCAAAGTGTCACATCCCTAGCTAGTTGTCATAGGACAGCATGTGTGTGTGCATCATATATCATTTTTGCATCAACATGAAATGGGGACTAAAGGAAACACCAAACCCTCATTTGAATCAAACAAATTCAAAGTTTGTGAAAATTCAACAAATCCAAAATGCCCATCTAAAATGTCCCCTATGTCTGATAAATATGGACATGATTATACAAGGGGTCATTTAAAATATTTGAACAACTATAGAAATTTAAAAATAAATGATAAAGATTCTGAAAATATCAAATAAAGCATTATCATTATTTTAGTTTTCAAAATATCTTGAAACTTTTTAGATAAGTTTGAAATATTCAAACTACAATATATAAAATATTTGGGATATTCTAAAATATCATATGTGCCTGAAAATAAAATAAAACAAATGTCAGAAATGAGAAAAGAATGCAAATAAAGAAAAAGGGGGGGGGGAGAAAAACCCACCTGGGCTTACCTGAAAAAGATGTATCAGGACCTACGCCAGAGGTTCTGGTGGACTAGGATGAAGAGAGAAAGTGCTCAGTTCGTTGCTAATTGCGAAGTTTGTTGTCACGTGAAAGCCGAACATCAAAGGCCTGGTGGCACCCTTCAACCTTTAGCTATTCCTGAATGGAAATGGGATAAGGTCGGTATGGATTTCATTACCGGATTTCCCAGGACTAAGAGAGGGAATAATGCTATCTGTGTGGTCATCGACCGCCTTTCCAAAGTGGCTCATTTTCTTCCTGTTTGGGAGAGTATAACTGCTAGCCAGCTAGGGGAGTTATATGTTTCTTGAATAGTTTCTCTTCATGGTGTTCCATTGGAGATTAACTCAGACCGTGGAAGTATCTTTACTTCCCGATTCTGGGAAAGTTTTCAAACCGCTATGGGGACTCATCTATCCTTTAGCACTGCTTTCCACCCGCAATCAAGTTGTCAAGTTGAGCGAGTCAATCAAATTCTCGAAGACATGCTCCGAGCTTGTGTTATATCCTTCGGTATGAATTGGGAGAAATGTCTTCCATTTGCCGAATTTGCATATAACAATAGTTATCAATCAAGCTTGGGCAAAGCCCCTTTTGAAGTTCTCTATGGACGAAGGTGTCGAACACCTCTTAACTGGTCAGAAACCGGAGAGAGGCAACTCTTTGGCCCGGATATGATCCAGGATGCAGAGGAGCTAGTTCGCATTATTTGTGAAAAGTTGAAAACAGCCCAATCTCATCAAAAGAGCCAATATGATCGCCATCATAAGGCTGTGACCTATGAAGTTGACGAGAAGGCTTACCTTCGGGTTACGCCTCTAAAGGGTACCCATCAATTCGGTATCAAGGGCAAGTTGTCTCCTCGTTACATTGGACCTTTTCGCATTCTTGCTAAACGAGGAGAGGTTGCCTACCAATTGGAACTTCCGCCGCATCTTTCCAAGGTTCATGATGTCTTCCACGTCTCGCAACTCAGGCGTTGCTTCTCGGATCCCATCCGTGAGGTAGACCACGAAGCGCTTGATCTCCAAGATAACCTTACATATCGAGAATACCCTGTTCGTATTCTTGATCAAGCTGAGCGTACCACTCGGCGACGGAACATCAAGTTTCTCAAGGTTCAGTGGTCACATCATTCTGAAAAGGAGGCCACATGGGAAAGAGAAGATCGTCTTCGACTAGAGTACCCCGCGCTCTTCCCGACGACTTCAAAATCTCGGGACAAGATTCTTTTGAGTGGGGGTGGGTTGTCACATCCCTAGCTAGTTTTCATAGGACAGCATGTGTGTCTGCATCATATATCATTTTTGCATCAACATGAAATAGGGACTAAAGGAAACCCCAAACCCTCATTTGAATCAAACCAATTCAAAGTTTGTGAAAATTCAACAAATCCAAAATGCCCATCTAAAATGTCCCCTATGTATGATAAATATGGACATGATTATACAAGGGGTCATTTAAAATATTTGAACAACTATAGCAATTTAAAAATAAATGATAAAGCTTCTGAAAATATCAAATAAAGCATAATCATTATTTTAGTTTTCAAAATATCCTGAAACTTTTTAGATAAGTTTGAAATATTCAAACTACAATATATGAAATATTTGGGATATTCTAAAATAGCATATATGCCTGAAAATAAAATAAAACAAATGTCAGAAATGAGAAAAGAATGCAAATAAAGAAAAAGGGGGGAGAAAAACCCACTTGGGCTAACCTAAAGAAGAGGCCAAGCCCATGGGGGCATCAGCGTCTTCTTCCTCCTGCCAGGAGGAGAAGCAGCCGCGTGCCTCCGCTGCAGCACCTCCTCCCTGCCTGCCTGGCCACCTCCTCGTCGTGCTGGCGAGAGAATAGGCTCCGCCGCCGCCTAGACCCGTTCCCCCTCGCCATTCCTCTCTTCCCCTCTCCCCTGCTTCCCCCTCGCCGGACTGAAGCCGCCGGCGATTCGTCGCCCTCCGTGCGTCCCAGACCATGCCACGGCGCCAGAAGCCCCTTAGGTGAGGCCCCGGTCCGTTTTCCCCTGGTTCCGTCGTTGTTCCCCTCCTCTAGCCCCATCGGTAGCCAGAGCCGAGCGGAGCTCGCTGCCGGCCATTGCGTAGTCGTGGCCATAGCGGCTAAAGCTCGCTCCCGACCATGGGCTCGTGCTCGTACCGTCCCCAGGAGCCCGTAGCCTCCCGTAGCTCCACCTCCTGCAGCCTGTAGCGTCGTAGCCGGTCCTGCCCGAGCTGTTGCCGCCGCTCAGCTCGACGTGGTCGTCGTCTCTAGCGACCCCGAGCCCCCTCTGCTGCCCTGCTAGACGCGCGCGTGCACGGGCTACCTCCCGGTGCCCTCCGCGCGCCAAATGGTCACCGGAGGCGCAACTCCGGTGGGTCGCCGCCAGCCCCGCTCCAGTGGGCGCCGACGTGGCCGGCCATTAGGGGCTAATCCCCCTCTTAATTAGGCCCCCAGCCACTGACCAGTGGGCCCCAGCTGCGGGTCAAACCCTGGTCAGCGCGGGAATTAGGCCCGTGTCCCTGATGTGCGGGCCCCGCACGTCAGGTGTGACCTAGCCTGGTCAGCCGATTAATTGACGTCATAGTGACATCAGGCCGACGTCATATTTCATTTTCCAGTTTTAAAATAATTCTGGAAATTGTTTAAAACTTTAAAAATTCACATAAATTAATATGTAAATCAGATGAAAATAATTTATATATGAAAATTTATCAGAAAAATCCAATGAATCCAATGGTGCTATTATCTTGCATGTTAGAGCAACCTATGTAGATGAACCTTGACATTTATTAATAGGTTAGTATATGGAATTTGAAATGAAGAACGATTTTGAACCTATATTCAAACTCACTTCAAATTAACTTGGACACTAGTTGCATTAGCTCATCCATACATTCTACCATGTCATGATCATGCATCATATTGTTGCACTTGTGTGTATTGAATGCTATTTATCTGCATTGCGGTAGGCCCTGCTTCTGAGGATACCCCCGAGTATTCCAACGAAGGAGAGAACCTTCCCGCTACCCAGCAAGGCAAGCAACCCCCTTGATCATTCTGATAACATCCCACTCTCTTGCTCCTACTCTTGTTTATTGCATTAGGACAAACGCTCATATGTCTGTCATACACGGTAGAAGAACCTATTCTTTTGCATGACTTGTCATTGTCACAGTAAATAGCTAAACCTTGCAACCTAGCATACCTGGTAGATGCTTGTGCCATGACGTGCTTAGCTTACTTTGCTTGCTATGCTTAGAGTTGTGTCAGGTCTGATTCATCTGGGTGATGAACTGGAGTGAAACATTGTTGTTCCGATGTGATAAGCTTATGATGAACCCGATTTGGTAAAGGTAGCGATGAGAGGATATGTAGGAGTACATAGCGGGTTGTCTCATTGGGATCGTTCTTAGGAACTGAGTTCCGTGTTTGTGATCCAAGACTAGTTAGTACCACACATTGGGTTCGTGTAACTCGACCCCTCTCGACTTATCAGTCGCTTAATCCTTAGTCCAGGAGTTGCAAGTAGTTTCTAGTGTCTATAGCATGCTGGAGGCCATGCATAGCGCTGACCCTAGGGGTGGGTTACGACGCGGTAGTCAGTGTCACGGTGTACCAAGGGTCACCCGAATGGTGGGCTTGGTAACCCTGTGCACATCGTTTGGGGCCGTAGCGGAAACTTTGGCTGGACTTCCGTGTGGGTTCAATCTCAAATAGGCGATAGCCTGGACTAGAGGTCTTATGTGATTGACGGTCGTGGTCGACTCCCTCGCTGGGCTTCTGCTAGAAGGTTCCCGAGGTGCATGGTTTTATGAGCACACAATGATAAGTGGCAAGAGCGTGTGTGAAGAAGTACACCCCTACAGGATAGCTGCATCCTCGGATATGTACTACTTGGAAAGCTTATGTTGTTCATAGATAATCAAATGATACTCTTAAAAATATCAAGACAAGTGTGAGTACCATGGATGGCACTCTCCCAGGAGAGGGAAGTGAATCCACGGTGGTGTATTGTCATGGAGTTAGTGGACTCGTGTGCGATATCTAAAAAGTAAACAAAGAGTTAAAACTGTGTAGTGTAGATTAGCCATGAGTCAAAGCTGGCATTGCTGCATAAACTCCACCACCCCCTTGTTGATACATGAGCATGAATAGACTAGCTCTGTTTTAAAGACTTGCTAAGTATGTTTGTACTCACGTTTGCTTAATAAATGTTGCAGATGAGACCCAAGACCCATCAGGTGGGTTCTTTCTAGATGTCGATGATGTCGAATAGCTGGTGTCCTAGATACGACCTATGCACTATGGCGGGCTGTAGATAGTCAGGCCCTGTGCCTTTTTACCCTTTCATCTGTTTGTACTCATACAGCTTTATGCTTCCGCTTGGTTTGTATGAACTTGTTTGTATGACTTGAGTGTCGGGTCATGTGACCCCTACCTATAAGAACATATTATCCAAGGCTCGTTTGAGTCTCTTAAATAAAAGTTGTGTTGTTGTATGGTTATGTTGTGATGCCATAGTTGTATCTATGCATATCGGGCATGTCGTGCGTACGTGTGATGTGCAATGGTATGTATGGGATCCAACACCTAGTCATGTGCCTTCTTTAGTACTCTTTATGGGAAACTGCCTCTTCGTGCTTCCACCGAGCCATGGTAGCTTGCTACTGCTGCGGACACATTGATTGACCGGCATGTATCCTTCTTTGTTGTTGTGTCTGTCCCTTTGGGGAAATGTCTCGCAGTGTAATGGAGTCCCTGTAGCCTGCTACAACTCGTCTACGTGTAGTGATGGCATTTATGTCTCACGGTGTAATGGAGTCCTTGTAGCTTGCTATGACTCGTCTACACACGCTTGAGGCCGACACCTGCATTGCTGGGTTACGTATGCCTGTTTCCGTACGGATGTGCCACTTGGGTTCTATGACTAGTCATGTCGGCCCGGGTTCTTTGTCGTTTGATTGCCAGCGACATGTTCACATACGTGAGCCAAAAGACGCAAACGGTCCCGGCTAAGGTAAGGCTGCAGCCGTGGAGCTTACCGTGCGTGAGGCCGCAAAGTGATGTGATATGTTACAGTCTGGATTCATATGACTTAGGATCGGGGTCCCGACACAAAGATGGAACAAAACATTGAGCAAAAGGCCAAACCTTCCACCTTTTACCAAGTATATATGTGCATACATTAAATAGCAATAATATTTTGATATGACAAAAGAATGTCCATGTTGTCACATGGAAGCAATTGCACCTACATCTCTAAACACTATAAGAAGGGTTGAGCAAGCGGTAACATAGCCAAACAAAGGTTTGCTAGGATGTGTAGGGGTTAGAGGCTTATCATGGCAATATTGGGAGGCTTGACAAACAAGTGGTAGGTAGCGTGACATAGCGATAGAAAAACGAGACAACTAGCATGGCAATGATAGTAGTGGTATCCAGGGAAACGTGTCATCTTTCCTGAGATCCCGCTTGGAAGAAGAATGAGTCCATGAAGAAGATGGGCCAACGTAGTTGAACGAATCCTCACACTCCGAACGCTTTCGGAACTCTATTGAGAAGAAGCAATCCGAAACAAACAATAAACACAAGATACACCACAACATATGCATGACATGATACGCAAACAAATATGATGCATGTCCAGTTTAATATGCAATGCATGGCATGGCATGGCAAGCATAACAAACAACTACTACATATTAAGTGAAGTTCAATATGCAACGAGTTGCATATTGACGAAACTCCATGATTGATTATTTAGTTCACTCTCGCTTAGCTACACATCAATAATAAATGTTGTTAAACATGGTAAGAGGTGAAGCATGAACAACTACATCATCTAGGCATTTTAAATGAGGACGGAAGCATCACTTATAGTATCTCTGAAATGTCCTCATAGGCATAATATGAATTTGGTGCAGATCTGTCCTAACACAATTTTATGTTTATTAAACATGGAAGTAAAGTGGGGCATGAGATTCTACATGTTTTTCTAGTCAAGTTACATATATAAACCATTTGCATCGGGGCTATGGTTTAAAAGTTATTAAACAATTCATTTTAACATGGCATTTATGCAATACATGATAACAGCAAGTTAGACATTTTTATCACATGTGAAAGTTGGATATTGTAAATCTACATGAAATTCTGGTCACTTTTCATATATAAAATTTTTACATGCGATGCACGGATGGAAAGTTATTAAATTCATGAAGAACGGGTTTTTTCCTGTAAAACAGTAATTCGCGGGTTAATTAACAAATTCGCATGACGAAAAACAAAACATGTGCTAGGCCGAATCTGGTAAACTGGGCCAAAAAGGAATTGAGTGCAAGATACAATGATGCGCACAGGGGCGCTGGACAGGCGGGCGCTCACCTAGGGTCCGTGGGCCGGCTGGGCCAAGGCGCTCGAAGGCCCACCAGGGCACGAGCGGGCACGCACTAGGCGTCGACTCCCTCCCACACAAGGGAGTTGCCCTGGCGGCTGTCAACGGCGGGGCTGGAGCCAAGGCACCCGCGGCGAGGGCCTCGGGAGGAACAACGGCGGCCGGATCCGCGACGGGGCTGCCCGGATCTACCCATTCGCGGTGACGGCGGCGCTCGGCGACAAACTTCGGGAGGGCGGCGGCCATGGCTTTGATCCTGAGCAGCTAAACAGAGAGAGGGAGGTGAGATCGAGAGAGAGTGTGTGTTGCTGGAGGAGGAGAGGGAGAAGAGGGCAGGGTCCGGCCTAGGGGGGTCGCCGGCGGCGAGGCTTTGGCGGGGCTTTTGGCGAGGCGCGGGGAGGCACTGGCGGCGCTGGATCGAGGGGCTCCTCCCCTCGATCCGATCGGGCGCTGGGGAGCTCGGGCTGCGGGGCGGTTCGGGCTCAGGGTGGGCCTGCAGATGGGCCTCGACGGGCCGCGCGAGGTGGAGGGAGGTAGGCGGCTCGCGGCGGTGGCTAAGGTTGATCCGGCGTGGAAATTGGGGTGGGGCTAGGGTTAGCCAAATTAAGAAGGAGAGGGGGTTTAAATAGGAAAGGGGGCTAGGTTAGGGGGTTTCCTGGGCCGATTTCGGCCGTGCGATCGCAATCAGACAGCTGGATAGGGGCAAGGGTGGTGGGCTGTGTGTGGAGTGGGCTAAGGATGAGAAGAGAGAGAGAGAGAGTGAATGGAGGCCCGTGACACGAGTTTTAAACAGCGAAAAATGTCCGATGAATAATCGATCACCGCACTGCTACTATTGACCGATCGGGTATCAAACGAACTCGGAATGCAACGAAATTTGGCAGGCGGCCTACCTACACTATAATAAGACTGCACGCCAGGTTTCGACCCAATCCAAGAATATTCTGAATGCACTTTGAAAACAATATTTTATCGATGCGCGGGCTCGTGCGTGTGTGGTTGGTCTCGAAACGGGCAATGGTAAGATCGGAGAGAACCGACGACTACCCCAAGTTCTAAAAAATGAGTGACGATGCTATGAAGATGATGCGAATGATGCAATGTTGAATGCGACAATCAAACGAATCACACGACGAGAATGGGATAAAAGGGGAATCTTCTGGAGCGTCGGTCCTGGGTTGTTTCAATATGAATCTTGATCTCTAGCCTCCCCAAATTGCTTTCCACCCAATCAACCTCTTCCACCAAGCCAAATCTATGAGAGAGTGATTGTGTGTTGAGGAGTCTATCATTTTGAAGCACAAGAGCAAGGAGTTCATCGACATTATCGAGCATATTAGCTTTTGGTGGGTCGTGCCTCCTAGATTGGTTAGGTATTGCTTGGGAGCCTCCTACTTCATGTTGTGGAGTGAACCAAGAAGTTTGTATGGGCAAGGAGATCGCCTACTTCGTGAAGATCTACCCCAAGTTTGGCTAGTCCTCCGTGGACGTAGGTCATCATGGTATAGTCAAGGTTGCTTCTTCGTGGAACCCTCTGTGGGTAGAGACCTCTGTGGACTCTCGCGACCGTTACCCTTCGTGGGTTGAAGACTCCGAAAACGTGGATGTACGATAGCACCACCTATTGAAACCACGGGAAAAATCATCGCGTCACCAATTGCATTTGATCTTCCTACCCTTCCTTTACTTACATGCTTGTCTTTACTTTCCGCTGCAATACTCGTATACATGCATGTGTAGGGTGTACTTAACATACTATCAATTCTAAAATCTACCAAGACTTAAAATTGGGAAAAGTAGTTTTTTAATTGGTCAAGTAGTCGAATCACCCCCCCCCCCTCTAGACCTACTTTCGATCCTACAAGTGCTATCAGAGCTTTGGTCTCCATTGCATTGGTTTCACAACTTAGGAGAGTATGGTGTCTAGTGAGGCAAATTATCACCGTAGAGGTCCGTACTTTGATGGCACTAATTTTGCTAGTTGGAAGCACAAAATGAAAATGCATTTGCTTGGTCATAACCTCGCCATTTGGGTTGTAGTTTGTGTTGGATTGCAAGGTGAATTCTTTGCGGATGGAAGGGAACCGGATCGCGAAGCGACTGCGGATGAATTGAAGATGTTGCGGCTCAATGCTCAAGCATGTGACATTGTCTTCAACTTCCTATGCCCCGAAGAATTCAACAAAATCAGCCGTCTTGAGAATGCAAAATATATTTGGGATACTTTGGCTTATATGCATGAAAGTACCGAAACTATGAGAGAATCCAAGTTGGATGTTCTTCAAAGTCAACTTGACAAGTTCAAGATGAAGGATGGTGAAGGAGTCGCTCAGATGTACTGTAGGCTAGCTCTCATCACCAATGAGATTTCCGGCTTAGGAAGCGAAGAAATGACGGACAAATTCATCATCAAGAAGATACTTTGAGCTTTGAATGATCGATATGACACCGTATGCACATTGATCCTAATGACGCCCAGCTACAAAGATCTCAAGCCATCAAAAGTGATTGGAAGGATTGTTGCTCATGAGATGACACTGAAGGACAAGGAAGAGCTTCACCACAAGTCTAGCGGTGATTACAAAGCCACAAGTGATGCTCCCGCTACCTCAAGCGACAACCTTGTAACAAATGAAGAGATAAGCCTCATGGTCAAGAAATTCAACAAGTTCTATAAGAATAGAAGCAAAGATCGAAGCTCCAACTCAAGATATGAAGAGAAGCGTCCGTCAAGTCGTGACCTAAACTGCTACAATTGTGGGAAGCTCGGACACTACTCCAATGAGTGCACGGCTCCTTACAAAAGGAAATAAGAGTCACCAAGAATACGAAGCTCAAGAGACGAGTCACCCCGAAGAGAGAGAAGGAGTAGGGATGATCGTTACGAACGAAGACCCTCAAGGAGAAGTAGGGACTCGGAGAAGAAGGACAAGGACACCAAGAGCTACTCAAGAAGAAGACATCAAGCTCATTTTGGTGAATGGGTTTCCATCTCCGAATCCGACAACCACTCCGAGAGAAGCTATCACTCCAACTCCGGCTATAGTCAAGATGAAGGTGTTGCCAGCCTTGCACTAGTGACAACCTACTCCTATGACATATTTGATTCACCAAGTGAAGGGAGTCGACTTTTATTCATGGCTAAAGGCCCCAAGGTAGCACACCCCGAGTATCTTAATTTCAATAGTGATGAAGATGACTTGTTAATTGAAGATGACTTGCTATTTGACAAATCTAGTAATGTTAGTCAAGATGAACTTGCTAGTAATCATTCCACTCTAGATAAGTTGTGCGTTGATGATAAGTTGAAAATAGAACGACTAACTCAAGAACTAAAAACTCTTAAGTTAGCTCATGAGTCAACTCTAGAAGATCATAGAGAGCTTGTAAGGACACATGAGAAGCTACGCTTCGAGAATCTCAACTTAGAGCAAGAGCATGAGTTCCTTAAAGCTATCAATGACGATCTTCGAAAGAAGACTTCATCTTATCTAGCCAAGCGACTTCTCTTATCTAGTCTAGATAAGTCGTGTGATGATGAAAAGTTGGAAATAGAACGACCAACTCAAGAACTAAATACTCTTAAGTTAGCTCACAAGTCTACTCTACGAGATCATAGAGAGCTTAAAAGGACACATGAGAATCTCCGCTTCGAGAATTTCAATTTAAAGCAAGAGCATGAGTTCCTTAAAGCTATCAATGATGATCTTCGAAAGAAAACTTGCTCTTATCTAGCCAAGCGACTTCTCTTGCCTATGTTCATGCCACAAGTTAAGTCTAAGCAAGCTAGTAACAAAGGAAAGAAAGTTCTTCAACTAGTAGCAATAAAAATGATAAATCTAATGATATTGCTTCTAGTAGTTCTCTTGATCCCACTAACTCTTCTCTTAGCCAAGTTACACTTGAGCAAGAAAATGAACTTTCGAAAGGGATTATAGATAAAGGTATCTACAAGAGTCTTGAAGGATGTAAACAATTTGAGCAGATTATACGCAAGCATGGAGGATACCAGAAGAATCATGGTGTTGGCTAATTCAACGCTAATGGAGTTGAATGGGAAGAAGGTCAATACCCCAATCCCAAGTTTGTTCCTCAAAAGGAGAAGTATGAGATTTCTCTCCCCAAGGGAAAAAAAGCTCAAGATGACCTTCCTCCACAAGACCCCAAGCTCAAGGGCAAGAACAAGCTTTAGGAGGACATTGACTCATATGAAGATGAATCCCGAGCTTTGGTGAAGTGGGCACCCAAGGCAACTACAAGCTCAACTTCTACAAGTGCTACTTAAACACCAAGGATCCCCATCAACTTGATGTGGGTCCCCGAGAAGAAGAACTAGAGAAGTTCTTGAGGGGTGACTCTGCCAATGAAATTCACACACATTCATTATTGGCAAGAACTAGTTGCAATCAACATCAACATCATGTAATAGTTCAAGGAGTCACACATTCCCCCAAAGGTAAGCAAGGGAGAAGGTAATCAACAAATCAATGGACATCATCATATATGCTTTGCACTCCATGTCCATAGATGTCCTTGTATTTGTCTCTTGTGTGTTGGGACTAACCCATGTAGGTGAGAAGAGTAATGAAACAACAAGGACGCTCCCAACTCTTGCTGATCTTCATAACTTTGAGCATCCACCACTACTTCACCTACATGAAGTCTTCATCGACAAAACCCAAGGTTAGTTTATCCCTCCTATGGGCGGATGTCACATCAAGGGGGAGCTTTACTCTAATACTTGAGTCAAAGCATCTCATAGTATGTGACAACATTAAATGCTTTATGTAAAAGTGGTAACCCCACTTGTGCTTAAACGATGAGTATGACCTATGATCAAGTATTCTTACTTGGCTTCTAAGTAAATATACTCATATATAGATGACTTCGTCATCGCCAAAGTACTTGATAGATGCTAATGTGTTTGTGCATGTTTGCCATGATTTCAATTGACATCTTATTGTGTGAGCATGTTAGTCTGCATTTATTTACTCATTTGAGGATATCCAATTGTTGCTATTTGGCTTTTGATTTTTCATTTGCCAATTGGATGTACAAGAATTCCTAGGACCACTCCTCTAGCTATCTATGCTTTCTCACCACATATTCTATTCATGCTGCATCACAAAATTTGAACAAGTACTTTTCGATCTCTTTGCGTGAGGAGCACTCGGAGTTCCGTATTGACAAAGGACTGACCATTAAAACCTCCCAAGTGTATCTTGGTGGAACCAACTCAAAATTCTCGGTCTCATCAAATGCCTAGGGTTGATCTGGTTTTTCAATCTCGGTAGTACCGATTCCATATTCTCGGTTACACCGAGTTTCCCTGTCAGCTGACAGTTGAGAAATTCGGTGACACAGAAAATGTAGAATCGATGTCATCGACAGTGATGGGTATATATGTTGTGGACCCCGACACTTTGAAAATCAATCTTAAAACGTCATGCCTCAGAACCCTAACTACCGAAGTAGGACCCTCTAGTCGTCGCCTTTGTCTCCCCGCGCTCCTCCACCGCCGGGATCTTTGCCATCGACGGGAATCAACACCGCCATCCATGCCGTAGCGGATCCATCACTAAGCTATGGTATGGATTCGACCCTCCTTGCGCTCCCCGTCTAAATCTTTTGCAATTAATCTTATTCCATCGATAATCCACCGTTTCCATGCTGTTCCATCCACATAAAAAGTCCATAGTATAGCGAATGATCAAATTTCTAGGGTTTGCCTTCCACCCGGTGAAACTCGGTGGAACCGAAGTAAACAAATAGGTGTCACCGATTTGTCATCTATGCTACCGAGAACTTTCTCGATGAAACCGAGTACTTATTTTCGGTCTCACCAAAAGGGATGCCAAGTTTCGGCTAATGAAAAAGTCAGTCTCGGTAGTACCGATATTATTGCTTCGGTTGTACCGATTTTTATGTGACAGAATGTAAACTTTGGAAAGTCTGAGTTCAAACTTTCAATATCTCTGCATTTGTGATGACTTGTCCTATTCCACTCTTATCAACTCTATTCACAGCGTTAGACATGCCAGATGCTGAAGATAGCCAAAATCTGCAGGAGCAGAATGTTGATATGAGTTCAGGCACTAGTCTTGAGTCCAGGTCTTCCTTAGATCCAGGCACTCCCAGTTGTCATGGGTTGCCTGAAGCTGAAACAAGGACCAGGAAGAGGTAGAATTCTAATGAAGAAGATTATGATTTTGTGCCTGAGGAGGTTCTTGCTAAAAAGCAAGAGAAGGCTGCAAAGAAGTCTGCTATTGAAGCTACCTCATCTAGGAGGGTAGTCAGCACGATATATGCACCTCCAAATACTTTTAGAGCACATGAGAGTGCTAGGGCTACTATTTGTGTTGATCTCCCAAGGAAATATTTGCCTAAGAAGGAAGGAGAGAAGAATGCAACCAGGAAGAGGATCATTCATGTTGTTCACAGGCCTACCTCTATGTTTGAGGATCCAGAGGAGGCTGCGGGTGGTGCTGCTGACGAGGAGGAGGAGGAACCTATTGTGAAGGCCCCTCCCAAGAAGAAGCAAAGGAAGCTTATGGCAGGTGGTATACCTAATCTTGGTCCCTCCAAGAGCACCAAGGCTGCACCCAAGAAGGTTGCTATAGGGAATTCCAAGAGGACTAATAGAGATATTCCTACTACTGAGAAGAACAAGACATCAACTTTCAGAGAAGCAGATGATGATGATACTATGACAGCTTTGATGAAGCTTAGACCTCACCTTTCTGAACACAATGTTAGCCATCTAGTTGCTGAGGATATGAATAAAAGGAAGGATTCTGGTTTGAGGGCAAGGAGAGCTACTGATCCATATTCCCAAAGGAGAAAAACTGCTATGGACTATAGATTCTAATCCAAGGAACAACAAGATTTCTATGAGACAATCTTCCTTGACAAGAGTCCTATAGTCAGTGATACGAGATATGTTGACTGGAAGTATATCAAGGTAAATGAGAACTTTTTCCCATGTGTGCAAGAGAACTTCCACTGCATTGGACTTGATCAGTTTGTTGGCACAAAGTTCACTGCTTGGAATCATGAGATGATAATGCAGTTCTACTTCACTTCTCACTTCTATGGAGATGGCAGGATAGTATGGATGATTGAAGAGCTAGATGCGAATCTTTAGTTGATGAGTGGGCTACCATCTTAGGAGTCCCAGAGGTACAAGATAGTGACTTGGATGTCTACTCTAAATCCAAGGAGACCCACAATGCTATGAAGGATATGTACACTGCTATGCCAGCTGCTAACTTGAAATCACACAAGTTAGGATCCATTTACTTCCTCTAGGCAGGCCTCCATACCATGAACACTATCTTCAGGCATACCTTGATGCCTAAGTCTGGAGATGAGAAGATGATCCATGGCTACTCCATCAACATGCTTATCCATCTAGATGGTCACACGAGGAGTCGAGTGATGGACTTGATTGTTGAAACAGTGAAGAATGTTGCTGCTGACCAGAAGCGCTCATGCTTCTATGCACCCTACATTCAGATGCTAATCAACTCCAAACTTGAGAACCACATATTTGCTCTAGATAGACCCCACTTGCCACATCAGCCAGATTTCAAGGACAACATTGTGGTGATGGACCGAGACCACCCCACATCAGCCGCAGCTCGGGCAGAGGCAGAGGCAGAAGCAGAGGCAGCTCGAGCCACAAGTTCTCAGATCCCCAGATCCAGGAATGAGAAGATGGATCTCTTGATCTCCACTATCATGGACATGAAGAAGGACATCAAAACCATTATGCATAGTCAGGAGAGCCTTGTGAACATCTTTAAGGATAGAGTGAAAACTCTCAATGACAAGGTAGATGGGATGACTAAGATCGTCAACGAGCTTAAGAAGGAAGTTGATGAAGCTCCTATCCATCGCACCTCTTCAGAGTCTGTGTCTTCTTCTGATGATGAGGATAGTGAACCTATCAGGACGACTACCCAGTTCATGACTAAGGCCAGGACACCTACGGTGCCAGCTCCGGAGACAAGACCTTCATCTTCTGCTCCAACTACAGTGACTTCAGCTCCATCAACACCTTTAGTGTTTCCAGTGTCTACACCAACTCCATCCAGGACATCAGCAAAAGTCTTTGCTGACGCAGTTCTCTCGACTCCGACATCGACCACCGAAGGATAACAGTCCTAGAAGAATGATTAGCTATATCTCTTCAAACTTTTTAGTAACGTGTTGCCAAAGGGCGAGAAGTTGTATATAGATCTAGGCATTGAGTAAGAGAGCGCCTATTTTTATTGTTATTTTACAAAACATTTCATATTTAGGTTTAGATGTGAGATACTTGTGTGTGTGTTTGATCTTACAATTTAATGTGTGTTGCTACTACTTCCTATCTTTTAATGGTTATGTGATGATCATTCACTTTGCTTGATGTGTTGTGCTATGTTATTAATTCTTATTACTCTCGCACACCACCAAGATGTATGTGACATGGAAGAAGTTCCCCATGTACCTAATGGATTGTGCATTTGCGTTCAAACGAAAATTTAAAAATAATGCACAAATTTAGGGGGAGCTCTTACTTATCACATACTTCTCAAAGAGACGATTACATTCATTGATTATTTCATATGTCGAAACTTTGATCTATATGTTGTCATCAATTACCAAAAAGGGGGAGATTGAAAGCACATTTTCTCCCTTGGTGGTTTTTGGTAATTAATAACAACATATATGTCATTGAACTAATGTTTCCACCAAGCATGTTTCTGGAAAAGCTCAATGATGGGTTGGCAAAAGTATTGTGGAATACCCCAAGATGCAAGTAAATAGATTGGCAAAGCTTCAAGCAAAGGACTCTACATTTTACCATTTGTGAGAAATCACTTTGAGTCCATAGGAAAGCCAATACTATCAAAAGGGGGTAAGGTTTTGTTGGTGAACAAAATGCTCATACGTGCACAAGTGATAGTCACCACATACACCCACAAGCTCTTCCACAAAAGTGTCTCCAAAGCCAAATATTCAAAATCGGTGCAACCAACACTTTCCACTCAGTGCCACCGATTCTCAGCCTCAGACAGACTCAGCCAAACCCTAGCATTTCGGTGCTATCGATTCCATTTCGGTGCCACCGAGTTTGGGTTGCCAACTTCATGTTACACAAGTTCACAAAATCGGTGCCACTGAGTTTTGTGAATCGGCATCACCAAGTTTGGTAATCTGACCGTTGGTCACCTTCTTGATGCAACCAAGTTGTATGTATCGGTCTCACCGAGATTCAAAAGTTGCTACCTTTGAGGCAACTCGGTACCATCAAGATTTACACATTGGTGTCACCGAGTCCGACTTATTAGGTGTAATGGTTGGATTTTTGGAGATGCCTATATATACCCCTCCACCACCACTCACTCGCAAGAGAAGCACTTAGAACAGTTCCCCACTCATACCTATTGATTTTCTAAGAGAGAGCCACCTACTCATGTGTTGAGATCATGCCATTCCATTCCTACCATATGAATCCTGATCTGTAGCCTCCCCAAGTTGATTTCCACCCAATCAACCTCTTTCACCAAGCAAAATCTGTGAGAGAGTGATTGTGTGTTGAGAAGTCTATCATCTTGAAGCATTAGAGCAAGGAAATCATCGACATTATTGAGTGTATTACCTTTTGGAGGGTGGTGCCTCCTAGATTGGTTAGGTGTCACTTGGGAGCATCCTACTTCGTGTTGTGGAGTGAACCAAGAAGTTTGTAAGGGCAAGGAGATCGCCTACTTCGTGAAGATCAACCCCGAGTTAGGCTAGTCCTTCGTGGATGTAGGCCATCATGGTATAGTCAAGGTTGCTTCTTCGTGGAACCCTCCGTGGCTAGAGAACTCCGTGGACTCTCACGACTATTACCCTCCGTGGGTTGAAGAATCCATAAACGTGGATGTATGATAGCACCACCTATCGGAACCACGGGAAAAATCATCTTGTCACCAATTGCGTTTGATCTTCCTACCCTTCCTTTACTTACATGCTTGTCTTTACTTTCCGCTGCAATACTCATAGACATTCATGTGTATGGTGTACTTGACATACTATGAATGCTAAAATCTGCCAAGACATAAAATTGGGAAAAGTAGATTTTTAATTTGTCAAGTAGTCTAATCACCCCCCCCTAGACCTACTTTAATTCCTACAATGTCTGAATCTTTTTTGTTTGTAGTGGTTCCCAAAGCAGTTTACTCAAGATTAACTCTCAAGCTACATGAATGGTGGATATGCAAATATTAAGGTATATCTAGTAGGCCACGATGACTATATAGATGTCTTCATCAATACAGAGAAGCATGCGGTCCGCCGTCACAAAGGGCTAAACTAGAGTGGTCCATGCATTTTGCATGGAGGAGGACACAATATGGGCATTGTGCTTCACCTTGTAGAACTCCCAGAATGTCTTTGGCCTCTTTCATTACCATATATAATATAAGTATGCAACATATATCTCTATAATATGGATATGAAAAATGTTATAGACTACTTTGAAATTCAGATTCGGTAGAATTTTAAATTGCGGCGATTAAATTACCGGAAAAATATGCTCTGAAGGTCATTACATCGCGTGGTTTATAGAGCATAACTTGTGTGATATATCTCATGATTCAACACGTTTCAGAGAAAGAAACCGTGGGCGACAATGCACACAATTGTCGTTTGAAAACCGTGTGCGATGTTAGACAATATTAGAAACGGTTATACTAACCTAAATGTTTGTGATGGTATTGATACGTCTCTAACATATCTACTTTTCCAAACACTTATGCTCTGGTTTTGACCTCTAATTTGTATGATTTGAAAGAAACTAACCCGGACTAACGCTATTTTTAGCAGAACTACCTTGGTGTTATTTTTGTGCAAAAATAAAAGTTCTTGGAATTGGACGAAACTTTTTGTTAATTATTTCTGGAATATATGATGAATTATGGAACGAAGACCTATCGAAGGGGGTGTGCCAGGGGGCCACAAGCCAACAGGACACCCCCTAGTGTCCTTGACGGCTTGGGGGCCCTCGTGGCCCCTTCGACCCAAATTAGAGTCCTATAAAATCACATCCGCAAAAAATTTGAAGAGAAGATTTCATCTCGTTTCACGAGATGGAGCCACTGCCACCTCCTGTTCTTCCTCCGAAGGGCTAATCTGGAGCCTGTTTTGGGCTCTAGAGAGGGGAAATTTTCTCCGCCGTCATCACCAACCCTTCTCCATCAACACCGCCATGATGCTCACCACCGAGAGTGAGTAATTATTTTGTAGGATTGCTGGACGGTGGTGGGATTGTATGCGATTGATCATGTAATCGAGTCAAGTTTGATAGGGCTTGATCCCTAGTGTCCACTATGTTCTGAGATTGATGTTGCTATGACTTTGCTATGCTTAATATTTGTCTGTAGGGCCCGAGTGCCATGATTTCAGATCTTAACATATTATATTTTCTTGAATATAAGAGTGATTTGGACTCTATTTTGCAAGTTGTATGCACCTATTACATGTCATGGTCCGCATACCCCAAGCTGACAATAATTGGGATTCTTCTGGTGATTGTCGTAGTTTGAAGACTTCATTTATTCACCATGTGTTAATACTTTGTTCTGGTTCTTTATTAAAAGTAGGCCTTAATATCCCTTAGTTTCCAATAGGACCCCGCTGCCACGGGATAGTAAGACAAAATATGTCATGCAAGTTCTTATCGCAAGCATGCATGACCTAGTGTGTAACTGTTATATGATCAATGTCATCTAAATCATTATCCATCACCGATCCACGTGCCTACATTATATTGATAAAAGTGGATTTGGAGAGGTCATGGCTTTATTTAGTAATAATTCCACTATCTTGGAAGAGGTTTCAATTTATTATGATGAGAACAAAGTTACTACTTATGATGATTATGGTGATGATACTTATATTATAATAACTAATGATGATTATTAATATAAAACTTGTCACAATTATGAATATCCTTTTTATGAACATTATTCTTGATACTCCCACTATTATGTATGAGAAGCTTGCTTGTAGGGAGAGTAATAAAGTTTCTATGCTTGTGGGTCATGAAAAGAATGCTTTATGCGATAGTTATATTGTTAAATTCCTTCATCATGCATCTGAAAATTATTGTGAGGGAGGAACATATGCTTGTAGAATTGCAATAATATAAAGTTTCCTCCCTTTATGTTGAAAATCTTTAAGATATGTGTCGGAATCGGGGCTCCGGAAAACTCAACAAGGTTCGAACATTTGGGTGCGCTCGTTGTGCAGTCCCAATCTACGTCTCAGCCTCGTGCCAGTTCTCGCAAGGGAAACAAACAGACGTCCATGGTTTTAGCCAGGTTCAGGCAACCTTGCGGTGTAAAACCTTACTGCTGCTTTGTGGTGGATTGTCCTCACGAGCAGGCGAAGGATGAACTAGTACAGTGGTGATGTGGCCTCGTGAGGACCCTTGGTGGTGATGAACTAGATCTACTCCACCTGCCTTCTACAATGGGAGATGGTGGCTATTTATAGGGGCCACGGTCCTCTTCCCTCATTGAACAAGCGGGAAGGGATCCACAACGGCCAAATTTGAAAGGGAACAGGAGGTACATCTTATCCTGACAAAAGGTGGTCTTCGCCTGCAAAGATTTGGGGGGTGACGCAGTGGTGGGCTCGACGATGACATCCTTCTTACCGAGCTCGTGGTCTCGGCCTCATCACACCGGGAAGGAAAACTTTGGGGAATTCCTTTTGAACCCACGTATGTCCTTGTTTCCTTAGCACGAGAGGGGAAATTATCCTCCTCTTGCGCCCCCTAGCGCCCGCCTGGCTTCGTCATTAGAACCCACGTCATCCCATCCTCAGAAGGTTGGGCACTTGCATTGGAATCTTCGCTCCTCGGGAGGGCAGCCTAGGGGATGCCACTCTTCAAAGGTCTTGACGTTGTCCTCCTCACGAGGCGGGGGGCTCTTGCGAGGGTCTTGACTTGACGAACTTGTCACCGGGCCACACTAGGCCGTCGCGGTGGGCCACACGCTAGGCCGTAAGCAGGTAGGTCTGGATGCCCTAGTCCTAGAACGCTGATAGATCCCCCGGACCCGAGGCGCGCCCGGGTTGGCTTCGTGCTGATGCCAAGGAAGGGAGACCGAAGTGCCGTGGGTCCCAATCGACTATGGACCGAGCTCGAAGCGTGGCACACAATGAGGCGCGGTTGCCCCCACTTCCCCATGTCACCTCGGCAACCGTCCTTGCTGAGAAAAGCCTCACACGCATATCGGAACCATCATTGCCTCACCAAGTGCTTGCCCCAACTGTTCCTTCCTCCTACGGGTCTCGCTTCTGCTCCGCTCGACCTCTCCACCATGGTTCCCTAGAGGAAGAGGGGCAGGGGCTTGGCGACATCAGGCCCCCGGCTAGGGCCGGAGCCCACGTTGGTCTAGTCCACCGTGCTCAATCTTGAGGGGCTGGACAAGGTCCGGCGAGCACTCATCGCCGACATGAACAAGTGGGGTGACATTGATCTAGCCTGCCTCCTGCTCTTCGGTCGATCTATGGGCTATAGATATCCCTGTTCACCTCCATGCGCTCTTCTCTAGCTTGGTGCCGTCGTTTTCTGATTTCTTCATCATTGTGCTCTCGCACTACCAGATCCACGCCTTGCATCTTGATCCGGGGTCTGTCATCCTCCTCTCCGCCTTTACATTTCTATGCAAGGCCTTCGCGGGCATATCCCCGTCTGTGACCTTGCTCCGTCATTTCTTCTCCCTCCAAAGGGTTACTAGCGAGAAATGCTCGGGATGTGTGTCGCTCCAAGTGACGGAGGCAACGACGGACGCGGTCCTTGATGTCTAGCTTCGCCCGGACGCGGAGGGCTTCCGGAGGCAGTGGGTGTTCGTCGATGCTACCGTGTGCAACCCCCTGCTCCAAGTCCCGATGACTCCGACGGAACCGGTACCGGGTTGGGAGCACTCGAGGCTTATAGACCTGAAGCTTGCGCGGATCTTTGCCAGGTTGAGCAGGCTGAAGAAGGCGGTGGTGACAATGGCGATGGTGGTGAGGGAGTTCATCTATCGGCGAATCACGCCCCTTCAACGCCATTCTCGTCCCATGTGGTCCTTCACTGGCCTGGACGACCCCATGAGGCTCCAAGTGTCTTTCCTTTCCGCCGGCCCGCTGCGTGAGGCGCTCTGCCTTCTGACCGGAGGGAAACCTCGTGAGATTCCCATGGAGGGGCTTCCCTTGTACTGCTACAAGGAAAGAGAGCATTTGCCCTAAAGATGCCATGCTTCGAGTAGTGGGGGCTGCTTCCCGAGGGCCCAGCCGGGCCTCATGACGGTACCCTCTTAGTGGCGCCACGCTCAGAGGTCCTAGGGTTCGTGCCCTTCAATCGCCCACTTTGGCCCCTCTGGGTGGGAAAGGGGTCGCCATGCCAGAAGGTGATGTTGTCGCACCTGCCGCACGGTGTCATTCACACGACGTCCCCGAGCCACCCCTAGGTCCTCACGTGCGTTGGCAAGGGAGAGAGGTCGGGGCCGCAGAGGCCCTGTGTCGTGGCCTTGGAGGAAGAGGAAGTGGGTCACCATAGATGAGTAAGTGCTTGCCCTTCCTTGTTTCCTTCGCAAGGTGGTCCTCTGACTTCTTGTTCCTCAGGCCCCTTCCTACCGAGGTGATGACTGCGCCCCCACCACTGCCTCCCAGGCTTGCTGAGCCCTCAGCTACCCAACCCCTCACAAGTAGTGTGACAGTGCACGAGGAGATACCCCTATCCCGGCCCGGGTTATCTTAGGAGGACTTCTGGTCCGAGCTTCCTGCGTCTTCCTCCGAGCGAGGTCCCTAACCGGCTGAAGCAGGGCCGAGGCCTCCCATAGCAGTCTTTTCCAGCACGCGAGCGCCCAATGCGCTGGCACCGTTCTTCAGGTGGCGGGTTGAATCCCCATAGGGCTCGACCCCATACTGAGGGGCCGAGCCATGGAACCTCGTCCCTTGAGCCCTCGCCAGGGGCCGGCGGGCCCTCGCACTCCCTTCTTGCCTCCTGGATCCCGGATCGAGCGCTAGAGCTTGCTTATGGTCGCAGCAACATTTGGCATGGTCTCCTTCAAGACGCGGTGAACGCGCTAGGCCGCCACGGGACAGAGCTTGATGGTGTTGACTTGTACCTCGAGTCGGAGCGGCAGCGCCTGACGCGCGAGTGGCACTGTCTTGAGGTCTTCATTAACTTCGATCGGATTTAGCGTGAGCGCGCCCACGCAGAAGCTGAGAAGTCCCTCACTGCAGTGAAGGGTGCCCACGATCGTGCCCTAGAGGAAGCCCGGGCCGTGGATGCCCCGCGTAGGGCTGTAGAGAGACTCGATGAAGATCTTTGGTTATCTAATGCCCTCCTTGAGCGGCAAGTTTTTTCCCGCAAGGCCGCGTTGGCCACCTCGGCGGGCGGGCCATCCACGGGCAAAATGAAATTCCACACCCTTGAGGACTCACTGACGCTGGAGGCAATGGAGTAAGTCTTGGGGAGTGAGCGGCTGGAGGCGAATGAGCGGCAGGTGGCCGCTATCGAGGATTCTCTTACTGCTCGCAAGGCGAGGGTCCATGAAGAGGTCGATGAGGAGGTGGCACGGACCAATGGAATTCTTGCTCAGGCTATCACAGTAAGCTGAAGCTTAAGGAATCATGCTTCTGCAAGCGGCACAACGAGCTAAAGACTGAGGTGGACGACCTTAGGAAGAGGGTGACAGCGGCGGAGCGGCGCGAGAGGACCGCGATGGATGCCCAAACCACCGCCATGGCCGAGCTATCCTTATTCTCCTCGCGGGTGGGGAACATCGCTTCCCGTGCAGAGAAGGCCTCGGAAGAGGAGAACCGAGCCCGGGGGCTTCAGCACACACGCTCCAAGATGTTCCTGGCTATGGAGGGGAGGGCCAATCAGGCCATAAGCAGCATCTGCGACGAGAGCTTCCCAAGCCCGCTCGTCACCAACGACGGCGGTTACCTTTGCTTCTTCACCCATATCGTCGAGTGCCTTGAGGGTGGTGCGGAGAAGGTTCGCCAACTCGTGGAGGAGAAGAGTCATGACCTCCTCGCATGGGCGTCTTCTCGTGTCTTCAGCCACCTTCTTCACTTCGACCCCAACTTCGACTTCGAGTCCATGTCAGCCCCCGTGCTCGAGGTGGTTCGGGGTGCCCTGGAAGACTGGGTGGAGGATCTCATGGATGACTTGATCGCGGAGTTCGCCCCTGTTGAAGGCAAGGATCGCCCTGCCATCGAGGAGCGTGAGTCTAGTGACGGTGGCAGTGATGGCGACTGTGACAGCGGCGGTAGCGCCTCTCCTTAGGTTGTCCCTCCCTGTTTCCCTGTAAAGATTTTGAACATGGCCCCATAGGGACGTGAATGAACCTCAGGAGGAACCCCTCTATGATGTATTAAGTAATATTGTACTCCCTTGCTCCGCGTTCCCTTGCTTGTTGCAAGCTTACGGGCCCTGAAGAGGGGCGGGTGTTCAACAGAGCCCCCATGCCGTGTACGCCTGCTGGCTCGCTTGAGAGAGACGTGAGGACGCGGACACCCAAGGCTTGGCGAGGTGCGCTGTAACAGCCCGGGACCGATGCTCCAGAAGATTTCCTTTTATTTCCATTCTCGTCATGCGATTCGTTTGGTTGTTTCATTGCATCATGTCACAATGCCATTAGTTTTTTTACCAACCCAAATGTTTCTCTTATAAATAAATTGAATGGATCTTAGATCCATTTAAACTGAGAGAAATTCACATGGGAGCAATATTTTAGGGAGCAAAAATAATCATTCCATTAATTTGGAATCACCCATGAACACACTTACATTTTAAAACCCATGCATTTTCTACCTCAAATGTTGGCCTCAAAACTTGCCCTCAATTCTTTTATCGCCTGACCAAGCCCCTCCAAACAATACTCGAGTTTCCAAAACCCCTTCCAAGGTTTCCTTTTCTTTCTTTTATTCAATGAATTCAAGTCGCCATTTTCCTATCCTAGAAATATGTTCGCAGTATTTCTAAAACCCCTAAATCATGCCAAGACCCACACCTCCATTTTTCTAGCCTTTTTGGAACTGTTTCGGTTGGGCTTTGGATTTAATCAAGTTGAAATAAATTCAAACTTGTTTAAATTTGCAGTCTCTAAAATTGCCAAAACTATTTCTTATAATTGTGCTTATTTCTTACCTGCTGGAATCAACCTACCAAGCCCACCAAAGGCGATCTCCCTGTTCTTCTTCTACCTCTATGTATGGTTGTACATCCAGTGCCTCCACGTCGAGCGTCCCGTCGATTTGACGGTCGGAGAAACCCCAGGACTCCTTATAAAGCCCCCCCCAGTGCCCTAGAGCTCCTCCTCTGTCCATTTTCCCTGTTTCTTGGTCTTGCCGCCGCCAAGGTATGACACCCAAGCGCGTCGACGCCATGGCCGAGGGAAAGCAGAGCTCTCTCTCGCCCGATCCTCATTGTCCCCGCCATCTTTCTTCCGCAGGAGGAACTGTGTTCCACGATGTCGTCTTCCTCCTCTTCACGTGCAAAGCAAGCCCCGGATCAACCTCGCCGGCGACTTCTTCTTCCCCCGCTTCTCTGCTTCACGTATCTGAAGACATCGCCCCGATCAGCGCCTGGCTGCGCCTCTCCGTCATCCCGCCAGCCTCCTCGTCGTATCCCTCGAGCCCCTGGTGAGCAGCCGCTCCTCCCAGCCCTCTTTGGTTGATGTTCGTCGCCTTAGTCGCCTCTCCCATCGTGTCCGAGGGCATGTTCGCCATGGATGACCATGGCAGCGAGCTAAAGCTCGTGTCTTGTCTCTGCCCGCGCTTGCCCACGCAAGCACACCCACCCCCGTAGCACCTTGCACACGCGCGCACACATCGCCCCTTGCTACACCCTTGCTGCTATAGCTCCACGAGCTCCGCAGCGACTTCGCCATGCCCGGGGCGAGCTCAAGCTCGTGCTCGAGCAACCCCGCACGCGCACGCCCCGTAGAAGCTCATCTTGCATGCACCGCATCCCCATCAAAATCCGCACACCCGCCACCAGGTTTTAGACGCAGTTACCGCTGCTTCGCTTGCCATCGTCGCCGGTGATTTCCGTGGGTCTTAAAGATTCTTTCAGTTCAGATGGCGAATGCACAATAGTAGTATAGTGGCAAGAGGTACTCGTATCCAACACAGAGGTGTTGGGTTCGAGTCCCACGCGACACACTAATTCTGCCCATTTTCCTTTTTATTTTGCATGCACCCACACCTGCACCCCACCGTTTACTTCTCATCTTATGTTGAATGCCATATATTATCAGTGACACAACATCTGCTAAGCTGGTCATCCCATCACTTCACCACCTAGAGGCTGCGGGATCGGCTCCCAGCCAACCCAATTTTTATTGCATGTTTATTTATTTATTTTTCCTCACACTGCACTTGGGCCTCATCCGCTGCTGGGCTGCACTATTGCGGGGGAAACCAGCCCACTACCAACCTGAATCCTTTCCTTTTGTTGTATTTGTCTTTGGGCAGATTTCATACACCTTTTGGCATGTTCAAATACTAATATTGGTAAATCCAAGTGAAACTTGTTATATATGCATAATGCTTAAAACATTATGCAGTTTCATAATTTCCATTTGTCATCCATGATAGAAATGCTTAAAATTGTTGTTTGCATTGTTTTCTTTAAATTCCATGCTAAAATAGTTAATTTCATAACTAAATAACCGTAATTCCGATTAAATGTTTTATATATGTAAATTGACTAGAAAAACGTGTAGAATCAAATGGCATATTTTATTTTTCTGTTTAACAAATACAAAATTGTGTTAGGACTGATCTAGTCCAAATTCATAATTTGCACATGGGGTCATTTCGGAAATGTTATATGTTGTTTCCGGCCTCATTTAAACTTGCCTAGGTGTCTAGTTTACTTATGGTTCACCTCTTGCCATGTTTAACAACATTTAATATTGTTGAGTACCTATACGGGAATGAACTAAGTAATTCAAATATGAAGTTTTGTCAATATGCAACTCGTTGCATATTGAGCTTCACTTAATGTGTAGAAGTTGATTGTTCTGCTTTGCCATGTCATGCATAACATGCATCATCATGCATCATATTTGATGTGCATCACGTCATGCTTATGTTGTGGTCTATCGTCTATTGATTGTAATTTATGGATTGCTTCTTCTCGATAGAGTTCCGAAAGCGTTCAGAGTGTGAGGATTCGTTCGACTACGTTGGCTCGTCTTCTTCATGGATTCATTCTTCTTCCAAGCGGGATCTCAGGAAGGATGACACATTTCCCTAGATACCACTACTATCATTGCTATGCTAGTTATCTCGCTTCTACCGTTATGTCTCGCTACCTACCACTTGTTTGTCAAGCCTCCCAACATTGTCATTATAAGCCTCTAACCCCTTCACATCCGAGCAAACCTTTGTTTCGCTATGTTACCGCTTGCTCAACCCTTCTTATAGCGTTTCTAGCTATAGGTGCAATTGCTTCCATGTGGCAACATGGACATTCTTTTGTTATATCACAATATGATTGCTATTTAATTTAATGCACATATATACTTGGTAAAAGGTGGGAGGCTTGGCCTTTTGCTCGGTATTTTGTTCCACTTTTGCCGCCCCTAGTTACTTGTGCACCGGTGTTATGTTCCATCTTGAGTGCTCCTAACATGCTCGGGGTTGTTATGAGGACCCCCTTTATTTTTGTTTTAGGATAAAGCTTGTCTAGCAAGGCCCAACATTGGTACTACATTTGCCTAATAACTAATAAACCTGCATAGGGAGTAATTAATCCGAGGATCTTTAGTCAACAACCAGGGCCAGTGCTCCTCATGAGTGTTGGTCCAAAACGGGCTGCCTGCAGGGCCGTCTCGAGGAAACTCGGGTATTGGTTTTCCTTGTAGCTAGTCCCATCCGGTCGTGTCTTGAGAACGAGATACGTGGCTCTTATCGGGTTCGTCGACACGTCGGGCGGCCTTGCTGGATTTGTTTTACCTTTCTCAAACGTCTTGTGCGCGGAATTCCGAAAATACTTCTGGCTATCTCGAGGTTGCGGTTTTCCAATGGAATTGCCTAAGAAATCATGGGATTCGTGGTCGAGGTTATTCCCATTGTGTGTGGTTAGTTTATGATGGATGAGTTGGAGCACCCCTGCAGGGTTAAATCTTTCGGAAAGCCGTGCCTGCGGTTATGTGGAAACTTGGAAACTTTGTTTAACACCCGGTCATAACAAACTTGAAGTAAACTCAAATAAAATACACCAATTGTGTGCGTATCCGTGACTGTCTCTTCTCGTGAGTCCTTTTCTGAGCAAGAACACGGTGGGGTTATGTTTTGACGTAAGTCGGTGTTCAGGATCACTTAGTGATCATTCTAGTTCATGTCCATTATGCGTAGACCACCATACTTTACTTTCTGTACTCGTAAGTTAGCCACTCAAATAAATGCTTAGCTGCTTGATGCAGCCTCACACTTAACCATACCTCACCCATTAAGCTTTGCTAGTCTTGATACCCTTGGAAATGAGATTGTTGAGTCCTTGTGACTCACAGATTACCTCAACAATAGTTGCAGGTACAGGTAATGCAATGCTTTGACATGAGAGCGATGCTTTGTTTGATTTGGAGTTCTTCTTCTTCATCATAGATCTAGGATGGGTTCCAGGCGACAGCCTGGGATAGCAAGGATGGATGTCATTTTATCGTTTGTTTTTGTCCATAGTCGGACCCTGCTCTTCTATAGATGTTTGAATATGTTGTTGTATTGATGTGTTCTTGATGTAGCTTGTGGCAAGTGTAAGCCAATTCCATATACTCATCTCTTCTGTACATGTACTTGTAATGATATCCATTCTTGCGAAACAACGAGATGCGCTTCTATCCCTGTCGAGGCCGTTGTGCCGAAATAAGGATATGATCGCATCTTGGGCATTGCAAGTTGGTATCAAAGCCTGTATCGACCTAGGAGCGCCCTTGATTGACCGAACTTGGACGAGTCGAGTCTAGTGGAAAACCATTTTGAGTTTAGTTATATCGGAGAGTAGGATTCTTTTATTCCTATTTTGTACTCTTGTGAGGAATTACGACTTAAGAATTTTAATTCACCTCCTTTTCTCTTTTCACTCAAAACAATTTAGGATCACGCGGGTATTGTTGGGATCGTTCCGATATCTTTGTGACGAGAACATTGTTCTTGGTGCCTCCTGACATTTAGGGGTTGTGGCAGTGTCCCAGGGAGTTGAGCTCTGAGGTGTTGTCGTCACATTTGTATCGTGGCAGTTCCAGAATACCAGAGGTCACCGAGATAAAAACGCTTCTATACTCCTTATGGTGAGAGTAGTTGGCGCCACCCAGTACTGGGGAGAGTGATCAGATGTATTGCCATAGCTGGTATATCAGATGTTTTTCGAAGGTCTGAGGTACACGATTTCCGAGGTTTTTTTGGTTATGTGTTGACGGATGGATACAGTTGGAGTGTAGGGCTTATTAGTTGTGTGCGATATTTTGCCTCCCTGTATCCCCAACACCCGATTGCATAACCAAAGATTTCAAAAGTTCTTAGGTGGGAATTCAAGTAGGTACCTAGGATTATCTTTCCACCAAGTGCATAATGGGTATGTATTTGTTCTGGCTTGTTTCGTAAGCCTCATCCTTTGTTTGTTTTCGAATATGGTAATTTGAGTTTCTTTGATGTCAAGTGGTGATTTCATATCTTTTCTAAGTAGTGTTCTCATATTTTATGGGAATGTTAATCCTTTTGTTCAACTAGAGTTGTCATGAAATTCTTTTCAACTGGTGCACTCCTCTTCAAGATATTCAATCATCTCCAATATTTGCAAGATCAATCCTCATGTTTGTTTCCGGAGTTCTTTTCATCCGTCCTAAGTTGTCTTTGTTTTTCCCCACCCTCCCGCCCTTTTTCTTCAATGATTAAATTCTCATCCAAATGCCTTTCTTTACATCGATGCTTCTGCTATATTTTCTTTTGTATCGTATCCGGTGATTCATTGTGAAGATCCTCAAGTGATTTGAATTCATCATTTCATTATTCTTGTTTTCCTTCTCGGCGCATTCAATTCAAGATCTCGGTGTTCTTCGTATCCTTTTCAATCGCTAAATGCTTCCCTATGTCGGGAATTCTGTCCAAGTATCTCTTGTTTTTTTGTCTCTCTATTCTATCTGGAGTGCTGAAGATATCTCAAAAGACTTTCATTTCCATTCATATCCTCTTAAATTATTTCGAGGTTCTCACCTCATCAACTTCTTAATTTTTCTGGTGCAATATCTCTTTCTAAGAAATTGTCTCAACGGTGGTTTCTTTTGAGTGGGCCCATAACTCACAGGTTTTTCCCCAGGATCTTACTTGGCTCTTCTAATCTTCTGCGGAGATGTTCTCAAGTTCTCTTCTAATATGACGTAATAATGAATTTCATCAGCCATATGCCTTCTTGAAGATCGCTTCTAAATAATTTTCATTGTTGGCTAAACCTTCTTTATTCATTTGTTCTGGAGTGTCTCAATAATTCTTGGTGGTGTTTCTCGCCATCATCCGCAGTGTCGAAGTCCGAAGGGGAGTTTTTCTTAAATATTTATTTACTCCTTGAAGATTGTCATCTCAGCTTCGTGCTATCTTCTCGATTGTTGTCAATCATGAGTGATTCCTCCCATATCTATCCGGTGCATTCGGAGTTGTTTTTATTTCTCGATCCTCCCAAGGCCACCATTTTAGAAGATTTCTTCATTCTCAGCTTTCAGCTTTCATTCTCAAATTCCTCTCAATTGTTGTCTCTTAGTTCAGATCTCAATTATTTCGGTGCTTCATTCAAGATTTCTCGGGGTGGATCATGATCTCTTCATTTTCATGTATCTACGTTCATTCGCAGTATCTTCATCCTTTCAAATTCCTACCGGTGTCTCGTTCAAGAGTTCTTCAAGTTCATGGTATTCTCTCTTCAATCTTTCAAGAAGAATAAGTAGTATGCCAAATCCGTTGCTTGTCGTCAATTTAACTTGATGAAGGATAAGCATAACACAATTCTCATTCTAGTTTCATCATTCTGATTTCAAACCTTCTTCCAGAGTGTTCTTGGTTATACGTTGTTCATCTTTTCTTTCCAGAGTTCCAAGTTTTTCTCAAGCATCTCTCCACGAAGCTTCATCTAAATCTTTGCAACATCATAATCTATTCTTTTGAACCTCATTTTTTTATCGTCCTTTCATCCCGGTGTTCCCGAAGAGGTCATTCATGGTGGTTTGTAAGGATATAATTCTTTCTCGAAGTGTTCTTCAATATTCTTGCTGGGGTAGCTAAAGTATTCTTTCTTTGCATTTCAAAATGCAATTCTTTCTCCTTTATCTTTTGAGATGGTATTGTACCATTCTTGATTTATGAGGATCTCGAAGGAAATTTGTTAAGAATGAGATATTTAAACCCATCATTCCTTTCTTGTAGTTATCTTGGATTGGATTTCACCTAAAGCATTTCCTAAGGATTGTTGCTATTTATGGTGCTTATAAAAATCTGAGTTCTCAATACATCCTATTGGTGAAGAAGTTGTGCATATCATGTTGCTTCCTAGCAATCTTTGTTTCCGTTAGTGGATGGTTGTCACCTCACAATTTTGAGATGTTTTCCATAAGCCCACAACAAGCTTTTGTTTTAGTTGTTGAATTTCCAACAACTCTGTTCAATCTCTTCTGTCTAAATATGATTTCCAAATTCAATTGTGGTATAAGATGTCAATTTCTTCTCCGTTCTTTCCTTTCCATTGATCTAGCTTCTAGACTTGTTCTGGAGGCATAGTGATGTTGCTCTCTTTGAACCATCATGTCGGTTTGTCAAGATAATGTTCTTTGCATGCTTGTCCATCTAACCGGAGTGTGGTGTCTTCTTTTGAAGTTCTTCCATCTTATTAAATTGTGTCCCTCTATCCTACTAAAGTGTTGCCGAAATTTATTTTGAATTCTTGCTTGTTTCTCATATCACTCTTCATCTCTTGCAATCCTTCAAGATTCGTTGGTTTCACTTATTTGCGAAGAAGCAACTAAGTTTTACCTCTTCCCCTTGCTCTTTCTATTCCCCTTCTCATTCTAAGATCTCGGGGCGAGATCTCTTGTAAGTGGAGGAGAATTGTAACAGCCCGGGACCGACGCTCCAGAAGATTTCCTTGTATTTCCATTCTCGTCGTGCGATTCCTTTGTCAGTTTCATGTCATCATGCCATTAGTTTTGTTTTACCAACCTAAATGATTATCTTATAAATAAATTGTATGGATCTTCGATCCATTTAAATTGAGAGAAATTCACATGGTGATTTCTCTTTATAACATACCCTCCCAATATTTTAGGGAGCAAAAATAATCAT
This sequence comes from Hordeum marinum, assembly GCA_022496015.1. Classification (NCBI taxonomy): domain Eukaryota; kingdom Viridiplantae; phylum Streptophyta; class Magnoliopsida; order Poales; family Poaceae; genus Hordeum; species Hordeum marinum. The sequence continues at coordinate 184,997,382 of CM039675.1, forward strand.
TCCATTAATTTGGAATCACCCATGAACACACTTACATTTTAAAACCCATGCATTTTCTACCTCAAATGTTGGCCTCAAACCTTTCCCTCAATTCATTTGTCGCCTGACCAAGCCCCTCCAAACTATGCTCGAGTTTCCAAAACCCCTTGCCAAGGTTTCCTTTTCTTTCTTTTATTCAATGAATTCAAGTGGTCATTTTTCTATCCCGAAAATATGTTCGCCGTATTTCAAAAACTCCTAAATCATGCCAAGACCCACACCTCCATTTTTCTAGCCTTGTTGGAACTGTTTTGGTTGGGCTTTGGATTTAATCAAGTTGAAATAAATTCAAACTTGTTTAAATTTACAGTCTCTAAAATTGCCAAAACTATTTCTTATAATTGTGCTTATTTCTAGGGCTCCAAAAATATTTTCCTCTTTGAAATATTCCACCTCTAGCACCTCTTTTTCTTCTTCTCAAATTTCCGTTTGAAGAAATAAAAAAGATGAAGAAAATAATTATAGAGAGAGAAAGAAGCCCAGTGCAGCCCACGTATCTTACCTGTTGGAATCAGCCTACCAAGCCCACCAAAGGCGATCTCCCTGTTCTTCTTCTACCTCTATGTAGGCTGCACATCCAGTGCCTCCACGTCGACCGTCCCATCGATTTGACGGTTGGAGAAACCCCAAGCCTCCCTATAAAGCCATCCCTAGTGCCCTAGACCTCCTCCTCTGTCCATTTTCCCCGTTTCTTGCTCTTGCCGCCGCCAAGGTATGGCACCCAAGCGCGCCGACGCCATGGCCGAGAGAAAGCAGAGCTCTCTCTCGCCCGATCCACATCGTCCACGCCATCTTTCTTCCGCGGGAGGAACTGTGTTCCACGACGTCGTCTTCCTCCTCTTCGTGCGCAAAGGAAGCCCCGGATCAACCTCATCGGCGACCTCTTCTTCCCCCGCTTCTCTGCTTCACGGATCCGAGAAAGTCGCCCCGATCAGCGCCTGGCCGCGCCTCTCCGTCATCTTTCCAGCCTCCTCGTCGTATCCCTCTAGCCCCTGGTGAGCAACCGCTCCTCTCATCCCCTCTTTGGTTCAAGTTCGCCGCCTTAGTCGCCGCTCCCGTCGTGTCCAAGGCCATGCTCGTCATGGACGGCCATGGCAGCGAGCTAAAGCTCGTGTCTTGTCTCTGCCCGCGCTCGCCCACGCAAGCACACCCACCCCGCAGCACCTTGCACACGCACGCACACGTCGCCCCTTGCTGCACCCTTGCTGCTACGGCTCCACAGCGATTTCGCCATGCCCGGGGCGAGCTCAAGCTCGTGCTCGAGCAACCCCTCGCGCACACACCCCGTAGAAGCTTGTCTTGCATGCGCCGCACCCCATCAAAATCCGCACACCATCCACCGGGTTCTAGAGGCAGTTGCCGCTGCTTCGCTCGCAGTTGTCGTCGGTGATTTCTGTGCGACCATGGAGATCCATGGTCAGCCCTTTGCATATGGGTCTTAAAGTTTCTTTTAGTACAGATAACAAACACACAGCAGTAGTGTAGTGGCAACAGTCACTCGTATCCAACACAGAGGTGCTGGGTTCGACTCCCACGCGACACACTAATTCTGCCCATTTCCCTTTTTATTTTGCGCGCACACACACCTGCACCCCATCGTTTACTTCTCATCTTAAGTTGAATGCCTTTTATTATCAGTAACACAGCATCAACCGAGCTGGTCATTCCATCACTTCACCACCTAGATGTTGCGTATTTTTCTTTGGGCAGATTTCATACACCTTTTGGCATGTTTGTATAGTAATATTGATAAATCCAAATAAAACTTGTTATATATGCATAATGCTTAAAACATTTATGCAGTTTCATAATTTCCATTTGTCATCCATGATAGAAATGCTTAAAATTATTGTTTGCATTGTTTTCTTTAAATGCCATGCTAAAACAATTTATTTCATAACTAAATAACCGTAATTTTGATTAAATATTTTATATATGTAAATTGACTAGAAAAACGTGTAGAATCTATTGGCACATTTTATTTTGCTGTTTAACGAATATAAAATTGTGTTAGGAATTTGGACATGGGGTCGTTTCGGAAATGTTATATATTGTTTCCGGCCTCATTTAAACATTCCTAGGTGTCTAGTTTACTTATGCTTCACCTCTTGCTATTTTTAACAACATTTAATCTTGTTGAGTACCTAAACGGGAATGAACTAAGTAATTAAAATATGGATTTTCGTCTTCACTTAATGTGTAGAAGTTGATTGTTGTGCTTTGTCATGTCATGCATAACATGCATCATCGTGCATCATATTTGATGCGCATCATGTAATGCATATGTTGTGGTGTTCCATGTATTGATTGTTGTTTCTGTATTGCTTCTTCTCAATAGAGTTCCAAAAGTGTTCGGAGTGTGACGATTTGTTCGACTACGTTGGCTCGTCTTCTTCATGGATTCATTCTTCTTCCAAGCGGGATCTCAAACAACATGACACATTTTTCGGGATACCACTAGTATCATTGCTATGCTAGTTGTCTCGCTTATACTGTTATGTCTCGCTACCTACCACTTGTTTGTCAAACCTCCCAACATTGCCATGATAAGCCTCTAACCCCTCCACATCTCAGCAAATCTTTGTTTGGCTATGTTACCGTTTGCTCAGCCCTTATAGCATTTCTAGATGCATGTGCAATTACTTGCATGTGATAACATGGACATTCTTTAGTTATATCACAATATTATTGCTATTTAATTTAATGCACATACATATTTGGTAAAGGTGGAAGGCTTGGCCTTTTGCTCGGTGTTTTGTTTCACTTTTGCTGCCCCTAGTTACTTTTGTACCGGTGTTATGTTCAATATTGAGCGTTCCTAACATGCTCGGGGGTGTTATGGGGACCCCCTTAATTTTTGTTTTAGGATAAAGCTTGTCTGGCAAGGCCAGCATTGGTACTATATTTGCCTAATAACTAATAAACGTGCATAGGGAGTAATTAACCCGAGGATCTTTAATCAACAACCAGGGCAGTGCTCCTCATGAGTGTTGGTCCAAAACGGGCTGCCTGTGGGGGCGTCTCGAGGAAACTCGGGGATTAGTTTTCCCTATAGCTAGTCCCATTCGTTCATGTCCTGGGAACGAGATACGCAGCTCTTATCGGGTTCGTCGACACGTTGGGCGGCCTTGCTGGATTTGTTTTACCTTTCTCGAACATCTTGTGCACGGAATTCCGAAAATACTTCTGCCTATCTCGAGGTTGCAGTTTTCCAATGGAATTGCCTAAGAAATCACGGGATTCGTGGTCGAGGCTATTCCCGTTGTGTGTGGTTTGTTTATGATGGATGAGTTGCATCACCCCTGCAGGGTTAAATATTTCAGAAAGTCGTGCCCACGGTTATGTGGCAACTTGGAAACTTTGTTTAACACCCGGTCATAGCAAACTTGAAGTAAAAAAATACACCAACTATGCGCGTATCCGTGACTGTCTCTTCTCGTGAGTCCTTTTATGAAAGAGAACACGATGGGGTTATGTCTAACGTAAGTCGGTGTTCACGATCACTTAGTGATCATTCTAGTTCACGTCCTTTATGTGTAGACCATCATACTTTACTTTCTGTATTCGTAAGTTAGCTACTCAAATAAATGCTTAGTTGATTGCTGCAGCATCACCACTTAACCATACCTCACCCATTAAGCTTTGGTAGTCTTGATACCCTTGGAAATGAGATTGCTGAGTCCCTGTGGCTCACAGATTACTACAACAACAGTTGCAGGTACAGGTAATGCAATGCTTAGACATGAGCGCGATGCTTTGTTTGATTTGGAGTTCTTCTTCATCATAGATCTAGGATGGGTTTCAGGCGGCAGCCTGGGATAGCAAGGATGGATGTCATTTTATCGTTTGTTTTCGTCCGTAGTCGGACCCTGCTCTTCTGTATGATGTTTGAATATGTTGTTTTATTGATGTGATTTTGATGTAGCTTGTGGCGATTGTAAGCCAATTCCATATACTCATGTCTTCTGTACATGTACTCGTAATGATATCCATTCTTGCGAAACGACGAGATGCGCTTCTATCCCTATCAAGGCCCTTGTGCTGGGAGACGTAGTAGTAAATCAAAACAAATCCTACAATCACCAAGATCCATCTATGGAGAAACCAGCAACGAGTAAGGGGAGAGTGCATCTTCATACCTTCGAAGATCGCAAAGTGGAAGCATTATTGGAACGCGGTTGGTGGAGTCGTACTCACAGCGATTTAGATCGCGGTGGAATCCGATCTAAGCGCCGAACAACGGGGACTCCGCGTTCAACACACGTGCAGCCTGGTGACGTCTCCTACGCCTTGATCTAGCAGGGAGGAAGGAGAGGTTGAGGGAGAGCTCCGGCAGCACGACGGCGTGGTGACGATGGAGCTGCGTGGTCTCTGACAGGGCTTCGCCAAGCACTACAGAGAACGAGGAGAGGGAGGAGTAGGGCTGCGCTGTGGGAGGAGAGATACGTGTCTCCGACTGCCCCAAGGGCTCCACTATATATAGGGGGAGGAGGAGGGAGGGTTGTGCCCTAGGGTTCCCACCCTAGGGTGGTGCGGCAGCCCCCAGATCCCATCTGGCCGGCGGCCACAGAGGGAGAGGGGTGTAGCTTCCCTAGGGTGGGCCTTAGGGCCCATCTGCCCTAGGGTTTGCCCCCTCCCACCTTCAGCTGCGCCTTGGGCCCTTGTGGGGGGCGCACCGGCCCACCTAGGGGCTGGTTGCCCCCCACTTGCGGCACATGCAGCCCTCTGGTGCTAGTGGCCCCACTTGGTGGACCCCTGGAACCCTTCTGGTGGTCCCGGTACGTTAGCGGTAATTCCCGAAACACTTTCGGTGACCAAATCCCACTTCCTATATATCATTCTTTACCTCCAGACCATTCCGGAACTCCTCGTGATGTCTGGGATCTCATCCAGGACTCCGAACAACCTTTAGTAAGCACGTACACTATTTCCCTATAACCCTAGCGTCATCGAACCTTAAGTGTGTAGACCCTACGGGTTCGGGAGGCACGTAGACATGACCGAGACACCTCTCCAGTCAATAACCAACATCAGGATCTGGATACCCATGTTGGCTCCCACATGCTCCACGATGATTTCATCGGATGAACCACGATTTCGGCGATTCAATCAATCCCGTATACAATTCCCTTTGTCTACCGGTATGATACTTGCCCGAAATTCGATCGTAGGTATCCCTATACCTTGTTCAATCTCGTTACCGGCAAGTCTCTTTAATTGTTCCGTAACACATCGTCCCGTGGCTAAGTCCTTAGTCACATTGAGCTCATTATGATGATGTCTTACTGAGTGGGCCCAGAGATACCTCTCCGTCACACGGAGTGACAAATCCCAGTCTTGATTCGTGCCAACCCAATAGACACTTTCGGAGATAGCCGTAGTGTACCTTTATAGCCACCCAGTTACGTTGTGACGTTTGGTGCACCCAAAATATTCCTACGATATTCGGGAGTTGCACAATTTTATGGTCTAAGGAAACGATACTTGACATTAGAAAAGCTTTAGCAGACGAACTACACGATCTTGTGCTATGCTTAGGATTGGGTCTTGTCCATCACATCATTCTCCTAATGATGTGATCCCGTTATCAACGACATCCAATGTCCATGGTCATGAAACCATGACCATCTATTGATCAACGAGCCAGCCAACTAGAGGCTCACTTGGGACATGTTGTAGTCTATGTATTCACACATGCATTACGGTTTCCGGTTAATACAATTATAGCATGAACAATAGACAATTATCATGAACAAGGAAATACAATAATAACCATTTTATTATTGCCTCTAGGGCATATTTCCAATAGTCTCCCACTTGCACTAGAGTCAATAATCTAGTTACATTGTGATGAATCGAACACCCATAGAGTTGTGGTGTTGATCATGTTTCGCTCGTGAGAGAGGTTTAGTCAACAGATCTGCGACATTCAGATCCGTATGTACTTTACAAATATCCATATCTCCCTCCTGAATGTAATCACGGATGGAGTTGAAGCGTCGCTTGATGTGTCTTGTCTTCTTGGGAAACCTGTGCTCCTTGGCAAGGGCAATAGCTCCAGTGTTGTCATAGAATAGAGTCATCGGGCCCGACGCATTGGGAATTACTCCTAGGTCGGTGATGAACTCCTTCATCCAGACTCCTTCCTTTGCTGCTTCCGAAGCAGCTATATACTCCGCTTCACATGTAGATGCTGCCACGACGCTTTGCTTGCTGCTGCACCAGCTGGCTGCCCCTCCATTCAAAATATACACGTATCCGGTTTGTGAATTGGAGGCATCTGGATCTGTGTCGAAGCTAGCATCGACGTAACCCTTTACGACGAGCTCTTCGGCACCTCCATATACGAGAAACATGTCCTTGGTCCTTTTCAGGTACTTCAGGATATTCTTGACCACTGTCCAGTGTTCCGCTCCGGGATTACTTTGGTACCTCCCTACCATACTTATGGCAATGTTCACATCAGGTCTGGTACACAACATGGCATACGTAATAGAGCCTATGGCTGAAGTATAGGAGATGACACTCATCTCTTCTCTATCCTTTGCCGTGGTCGGGCATTGAGTCGTACTCAATCTCACATCCTATAACACAGGCAAGAACCCCTTCTTGGACTGGTCCATATTGAACTTCTTCAATATCTTGTCAAGGTATGTGCTTTGTGACAGACCTATGAGGCGTCTCAATCTATCTCTATAGATTTTGATGCCTAACATGTAAGCAGCTTCTCCAAGGTCCTTCATTGAAAAACACTTATTCAAGTAGGCCTTTACGCTTTCCAAAAGTTCTATATCATTTCCCATCAACAATATGTCATCCACATATAATATGAGAAATGCTACAAAGCTCCCACTCACTTTCTTGTAAATACAGGGTTCTCCATAAACCTGTATAAACCCAAACGCTTTAATCACCTCATTAAAGCGAATGTTCCAACTCCGAGATGCTTGCACCAGCCCATAGATGGACCGATGGAGCTTGCATACCTTGTTAGCATATTTAGGATCGACGAAACCTTCCGGCTGCATCATATACAGTTCTTCCTTAAGGAAGCCATCAAGGACGTCCATTTGCCAGATCTCATAATCATAAAATGCGGCAATTGCTAACATGATTCGAACAGACTTCAGCATCGCTACGGGTGAGAAAGTCTCATCGTAGTCAATTCCTTGAACTTGTCAATAACCCTTAGCGACAAGCCAAGCCTTATAGACGGTCACATTACCATCTGCGTCAGTCTTCTTCTTAAAGATCCATTTATTTTCTATGGCTCGCTTATCATCACGCAAGTCCACCAAAGTCCATACTTTGTTCTCATACATGGATCCTATCTCGGATTTCATGGCTTCAAGCCATTTGTTGGAATCCGGGCCCGCCATCGCTTCTTCATAGTTTGAAGGTTCACCGTTGTCCAACAACATGATCTCCAGGACAGGGTTGCCGTACCACTCTGGTGCGGAACGTGTCCTAGTGGACCTTTGACGTTCAATAGTAACTTGATCTGAAGTTTCATGATCATCATCATTAACTTTCTCTCCAGCCGGTGCAGGCTCCACAGAAACAACTTCCTGTGCTGTGGTACTCTCCGGTTCGAGTGGAGGTACAATTACCTCATCAATTTCTATTTTCCTCCCATTTACTTCTTTCGAGAGAAACTCTTTCTCTAGAAAGGATCCATTCTTGGCAACAAAGACTTTGCCTTCGGATCTGAGGTAGAAGGTATACCCAATAGTTTCCTTGGGGTATCCTATGAAGACACACTTTTCCGCTTTGGGTTCGAGCTTCTTAGGTTGAAGTTTCTTCACATAAGCATCACATCCCCAAACTTTTAGAAACAATAGCTTAAGTTTCTTTCCAAACCATAATTCATACGGTGTCGTCTCAATGGACTTTGGCGGTGCCCTATTTAAAGTGAATGCGGCAGTCTCTAATGCATATCCCCAAAATGATAGCGGTAAGTCGGTAAGAGACATCATAGATCACACCATATCCAATAGAGTGTGATTACGATGTTCAGACACACCATTTCACTAAGGTGTGCCAGGCGGCGTGAGTTGTGAAACAATTCCGCATTTCCTTGCGTGCCAAACTCGTGACTTAAATATTCTCGGCCACGATCAGATCGTAGGTACTTTATTTTGCTGTCACGTTGATTCTCTACCGCACTCTGAAATTCCTTGAACCTTTCAAAGGTTTCAGACTTGTGTTTCATTAAGTAGACATACTCATATCTGCTTAAGTCATCAGTGAGGGTGAGAACATAACGGTAGCCACCGCGAGCCTCAACGCTCATTGGACCGCATACATCGGTATGTATTATCTCCAACAAGTCAGTCGCTCGCTCCATTGTTCCGAAGAACGAGTCTTTGGTCATCTTGCCCATGAGGCACGGTTCGCACGTGTCAAATGATTCAAAATCAAGAGACTCCAAAAGTCCATCAGCATGGAGTTTCTTCATGCGTTTGACACCAATATTTCCAAGGTGGCAGTGCCACATGTAAGTGGGACTATCGTTATCAACCTTACACTTTTTGGTACTCACACTATGAACATGTGTAACATCATGTTCAAGATTCATCAAAAATAAACCATTGACCAGCGGGGTATGACCATAAAACATTTCTCTCGTATAAATAGAACAACCATTATTCTCAGATTTAAATGAGTAGCCATATCGCATCAAACGAGATCCAGATACAATGTTCATGCTCAAAGCTGGTACTAAATAACAAGTATTGAGGTTTAAAACTAATCTCGAAGGTAGATGTAGAGGTAGTGTGCCGACGGCGATCACATCGACCTTGGAACCATTCCCAACGCGCATTGTCACCTCGTCCTTTGCCAGTCTCCGCTTATTCCACAACTCCTGCTTGGAGTTACAAATGTGAGCAACAACACCGATATCAAATACCCAGGAGCTACTACGAGCGCTGGTTAGGTACACATCAATAACAAGTATATCAAATATACCTTTCACGTTGCCGGCCTTCTTATCCGCTAAGTACTTGGGGCAGTTCCGCTTCCAGTGTTTGGTACCCTTGCAATAAAAACACTCAGTCTCAGGCTTGGGTCCATTCTTGTTCTTCTTTCTGGCAACTTGCTTACCAAGCACGGCAACAACTTTGCCGTCCTTCTTGAAGTTCTTCTTACCCTTGCCTTTCTTGAAACTAGTGGTCTTATTCACCATCAACACTTGATGCTCCTTTTTCATCTCGACCTCCGCTGATTTCAGCATCGAGTACAACTTAGTAATGGACTTCTCCATACCCTGCATGTTGTAGTTCATCAAGCTATGGACCCAGTCCGCATAGTTGCTTCCATCGTCTTTCAACTTGGTTTTCTCTAGGAACGTGTTGAAGTTGAGGATGACATTAGCGTTGGTCATTGGATCTACAATATAGATTGTAAAGACAATTTTAGACTAAGTTCATGATAATTAAGTTCACATAATCAAATTATTTAATGAACTCCCACTTAGATAGACATCTCTCTAGTCATCCAAGTGATACATGATCCACGTCAACTAGCCCGTGTCCGATCATCATGTGAGACGGACTAGTCATCCATGGTGAACATCTCGATGTTGATCGTATCTTCTATACGACTCATGTTCGACCTTTCGGTCTTCCATGTTCTGAGGCCATGTCTGTACATGCTAGGCTCGTCAAGTCAACCTAAGTATATCGCGTGTGTAAATCTAGCTTACACTCGTCGTATGCGAACGTTAGAACCTATCACACCCGATCATCATGTGGTGCTTCAGAACAATGATCCTTAGCAACGGTGCATAGTTAGGGTGAACACATTTCTTGAAATTTTATTGAGAGATCATCTTATTTACTACCGTCGTTCTAAGCAAATAAGATGTAAATATGACAAACATCACATGCAATCAATATAGTGACATGATATGGCCAATATCATCTTGCTCCTTTGATCTCCATCTTCGGGGCACCATGATCATCAGTATCACCGGCACGACACCATGATCTCCATCATTGTGTCTGCATGAAGTTGTCTCGCCAACTATTACTTCTACTACTATGGCTAACGTTTAGCAATAAAGTAAAGTAATTACATGGCGATCTTGATTGACATGCAGGTCATACAATAAATTAAGACAACTCCTATGGCTCCTGCCGGTTGTCATACACATCGACAAGCAAGTCGTGAATCCTATTACAAGAACATGATCAATCTCATACATCACAATGCATCACATCACATCCTTTGTCCATATCACATCACATGGCATATGCTGCAAAAACAAGTTAGGCGTCCTCTAATTTGTTGTTGCAAGTTTTATGTGGCTGCTATAGGTTTCTAGCAAGAACGTTTCTTACCTACGCCAAAACCACGGCGTGATATGCCAATTGCTATTTACCCTTCATAAGGACCCTTTTCATCGAATCCAATCCGACTAAGGTGGGAGAGACAGACACCCGCTAGCCACCTTATTCAACAAGTGCATGTCAGGCGGTGGAACTGGTCTCACGTAAGCGTACGTGTAAAGTTGGTCCGGGCCGCTTCATCCCACAATACCGCCGAATCAAGGTAAGACTAGTAACGGTAAGAAATTATCAAGATCGACGCCCACAACAACTTGTGTTCTACTTGTGCATAGATTCTACGCATAGACCTAGCTCATGATGCCACTGCTGGGAGACGTAGTAGTCAATCAAAAAAATTCCTACGATCACCAAGATCCATCTATGGAGAAACTAGCAACGAGTAAGGGGAGAGTGCATCTTCATAGCTTTGAAGATCGCAAAGAATAAGCATTACTGGAACGTGGTTGGTGGAGTCGTACTCGTAGCGATTCAGATCGCGGTGGAATCCGATCTAAGCGCCGAACAACGGCGCCTCCGCGTTCAACACACGTGTAGCCCGGTGATGTCTCCTACGCCTTGATCCAGCAAGGAGGAAGGAGAGGTTGAGGGAGAGCTCCGCCAATACGACGACATGGTGACGGTAGAGCTGCGTGGTCTCCGGCAGGGCTTCGCCAAGCACTACGAAGAACGAGGAGAGGGAGGAGTAGGACTGCGCCGTGGGAGAGAGAGATGCGTGTCTCCGGCTGCCCCAAGGGCTCCACTATATATAGGGGGAGGAGGAGGGAGGGCTGAGCCCTAGGGTTCCCACCCTAGGGTGGTGCGGCAGCCCCCAGATCCCATCTGGCCGGTGGCCATAGAGGGAAAGGGGTGCGGCTGCCCTAGGGTGGGCCTTAGGGCCCATCTGCCCTAGGGTTTGCCCCCCTCCCACCTTCAGCTGCGCCTTGGGCCCTTGTGGGGGGCGCACCAGCCCACCTAGGGGCTGGTACCCCCCCCCCACTTGAGGCCCATGCAGCCCTTTGGTGCTAGTGACCCCACTTGGTGGACCCCTGGAACCATTCTGGTGGTCCTGGTACGTTACGGTAATTCCCGAAACACTTCCGATGACCAAATCCTCACTTCCAATATATCATTATTTACCTCCAGACCATTCCGAAACTCTTCGTGATGTCCGGGATCTCATCCGGGACTCCGAACAACCTTCGGTAACCATGTACACTATTTCCCTATAACCCTAGCATCATCGAACCTTAAGTGTGTAGACCCTACGGGTTCAGGAGGCACGTAGACATGACCGAGACACCTCTCCGGTCAATAACCAACAGCGGGATCTGGATACCCATGTTGGCTCCCACATGCTCCACGATGATTTCATTGGATGAACCACGATGTCGGGGATTCAATCAATCCCGTATACAATTCTCTTTGTTTACCAGTATGATACTTGCCCGAGATTCGATCGTTGGTATCCCTATACCTTGTTCAATCTCGTTACCGGCAAGTCTCTTTACTCGTTCCGTAACACATCATCCCGTGGCTAACTCCTTAGTCACATTGATCTCATTATGATGATGTATTACCGAGTGGGCCGAGAGATACCTCTTCGTCACACGGAGTGACAAATCCCAGTCTCGATTCGTGCCAACCCAATAGACACTTTTGGAGATACCCGTAGTGTACCTTTATAGCCACCCAGTTACGTTGTGACATTTGGCACACCCAAAGTATTCCTACGATATCCAGGAGTTGCACAATCTCATGGTCTAAGAATATGATACTTGACATTAGAAAACCTTTAGCAGACGAAGTACACGATTTTGTGCTATGCTTAGGATTGGGTCTTGTCCATCACATCATTCTCCTAATGATGTGATCCCATTATCAACGACATCCAATGTTCATGGTCATGAAACCGTGACCATCTATTGATCAATGAGCTAGTCAACTAGAGGCTCACTAGGGACATGTTGTGGTCTATGTATTCACACATGCATTACGGTTTGCGGTTAATACAATTATAGCATGAAAAATAGAAAATTATCATGAACAAGGAAATACAATAATAAACATTTTATTATTGCCTCTAGGGCATATTTCCAACACCTTGTGCCAAAATAAGGATATGATCGCATCTTGGGCGTTACATGCGTGCACGGGTTGATCCACGGTAGTCATGTATGGGGCCCCGGGGCGGGAGCCCTTAGTGCCTTCGTTATTGATGATGGGCTGGCCCAAGTGTGTGCATCGTGGTCATGCCTCACTTGTGGGGCGCATGAAAAAGAAGAGGCTAGCATCTGCCAATCTCTTAAAAACGAGACTCAAGACGCAAACACAGCACGACAAAAAGTCCTCCCCCCTTTCAAATAAGACGCAAAAACTTCAACTTCATTCCAAAAGATGGCATATTTGGTTACAAAAGAGGGCGAATAACAGTCGCGTCCTGTGCCTAGACTATTCTTCCCGCAGCGCGGAGCATGGGCAATCCATTGGGCATGGGCATAGTCGTTGAATGACAGTTTCGTCCGCCGGCGCGGAGCATGGGACTTACACTTGGGTGTTGGTAGGAGTCCCTCCGCGGCCTCATATGGTGCTCCTCGGGGGGCTTCGGGAAAGTACAACCCACTCATTCTTACGCCAGAGTGTCACGGTTGAAGATAGTTGGGAGGGTACTCCTATCGCAAGGCCCTGGAGTTCCCGACCGGGTTCTTGAGTCACCCCGCGCATTTCAGCGCGGTTGCCTGCTCCCACAGCCCAATCATGAGTGCATTGCTCTCCGTAGGACCATGGGATTACGCTCCCGCGGCCCAAACATGAGCACAACACACCCCGCGTCACTGTGGGAGTATTGTGTCGGTGTGGTCGCATCGGCAGTCGTTGTGGTGCCAGCCAGGCCTCGCCCTAGAGGCCTTGCGAGCCCCCAAGGCACGGCGCCGGCCACGGGTGGCCCGTGCTGCTTGAGTCTCGCGGATCCTCGGGGTGTTGAGCTCTCATGGCCCCGTCGCTCGGTTTCGTGTTCCCTGCTCTTGAGGGCGCCCATCGTGGCGCGTCCTCACGTGACCCCGGGCACCGCCTTCATCATGCCTACTGGACCAGGTACTCCCATGGGGGAGCCCCCGTGCCTGGCTCGACGCGGGGCGCTGGGTGCGCCCTCCTATGCCTAGAGGACGTTGGTTCCCGTGGTGCTGGCGTTTGCTGCAGCACCGCCTAGGGTGTGGGCCGCGATGTGAGGGTTTGGGTTACCTCCTGGTACCTCACCCGGTGCCCAGGGGCCGACTTCCCACGGTAGCGATGTGACGTTGCCTTGGGTACGCATCCTGCGGGCGCGCCTGCGTCGAGCATCTGCGCGAAGTTGGCTGCCTCCCGCGCTGCCTTGAGATTGGTTGCACCCATCTTGACGAGGTTGACCGCCGCTGTCATCCCCCGTGTCCCTGCCATGATATCCTCCGTGCGCGGCGACGCGAGTTTCCCGGTCCCTATGCCGATTGTCGTGTTCACGCCGAGGGGGCAGGAGCAGGCGGTGGTCCTCCATGTTGTGGGCTTGTTTGTCATGGAGGGCGCAAGACATCCCATCATCTCCCTTGGGATCGCCACTGTTGGGGCCTAGCAGCGACCCGAAGCCGATCACCGGTACCGTGAGGAGAAGGAGTAGGCATCGGGCGGACCCTGCTCATGTTCCCCATGTTGGGAGCCATGTGTGTTGACGCACAACTGTAGTGGCGGCCCACTGGCTGGGGCTTCTGCTCCTTGTGCCGGGGGCCGTAGAGGGAGGTAAGGAGCCAGGGGCCTCCTTGCAACAGCGACCAGCTCGATGATGTGATCTTCCCAGACGCCATAGCCCCCCTTCGCCGGGCGATGGCAAAGGAGCTCACTGGCCATGAGCGATGTGTGTTGCGCATTCATGCCCCCTACTTCGACAGGGGGCGCGAGGCGTGCGGTGTAGGAGCCGCTCGGGCGCTGCTGCAGGCGAGGGGGGGCTTGCTACGCACGAGTGGCATGAGCGACAGTGGTGATGGCTATGATGTTGGAGGTCTGGTAATGGCCGCCCAACATGGAGCCCCTGAGTCACGGGTGCCCGGAGCTGGCCATGGCGCCGGTGAAGCAGGAGCGGAAGGTGGTTGACCGTTGGGCAGGCAGGAGTAGATAGGACTGAAGGAGGTCGGTGCACCCCTACCTCGCGTGCCAAATGTCGGAATCGGGGCTCCACAAAACCCAACAAGATTCGAACACTGGGGTGCACTCGTTCTGCAGTCCTAGTCTACCTCTCAGCCTCGTGGCGGTTCTCGCAAGGGAAACAAAAAGACGGTCGCGATTACCCAGGTTCAGGCCACCTTGCGGTGTAAAACCCTACTCCTTCTTTGTGGTGGATTGGCCTCACGAGGAGTCTAAGGATGAACTAGTACAGTGGTGGTGTGGCCTCGCGATGACCCTTGGTGGTGACGAACTAGCTCTACTCCACCTGCCTTCTATGATGGGAGATGGTGGCTATTTACAGGGACCACGGTCCTCTTCCCTCATTGAACAGGAGGTAAGGGATCCACTACGTCCAAATTTCAAAGGCGACGGGAGGTACATCTTATCTTGACTAAAGGTGCTATTTGCCTGCAAACCTTCGGGGGGTGACGCAATGGTGGGCTCGACGATGACATCCGTCTTGCCGAGCTTGTGGTCTCGGCCTCATTGCACCAGTAAGGAAACCTTTGGGGGATTCCTTGGAAACCCGTGTATGTTCTTATCTCCTTAGCACAAAAGGGGAAAATGTCCTCCTCTTGCGCCCGCTGGCTCCCACCTGGCTTCATCGTCATAACCCACGTCATCCCATCCGCAAAAGGTTTCGCACTTGCATAGGAATCGCCGCTCCTTGGGAGGCAGACTGGCGGGATGCCACTCTCTAGAGGTCTTGACGTTGTCCTCCTCATGAGGAAGGGGGCTCTCACGAGGGTCTTGACTTGAGGAACTTGTCGCTAGGCCACGCGGGGTCGTCACGATGGGCCACGCGCTGGGCCGTAGGCAGGCAGGTCTGGGTACCCCCAGTCCTAGAATGCCGACAATATGGTTGTTTAGACTTCCTATGCTAGTTTATTATTGCTCCCATAAATTGTTTGATCACAAAATCCCTATGCATAGGAAGTGGGTTCAAGTTAAATGATGTTGTCATGTGATTAATGATGCTCTTTTGCATGTTTCAATTATTACTTTTTATGTGAGAATCATTGAAATCATGATGCCTAGCTAAAAAACATTAAAGAAAAGCGCTTGCTGGAGATAACCCAACACTTTTCCTTTATTTTTTTTGTTCACATGATTAAGCTACTATATTAATTATGTTTTGTTTCTTCTATTTCAATAAGGTGGCAAGTAAAGCCTTTGGGACAGTGTGGATACTTATTTGTTTGATTCTGTGCAAAAACATAAACTTTGACGTCCAGTGCAGAATTTCTCTGATTTTACTAGACAGTCAGAAATTTCTGAAATTTTTACAGAGATTTGATATGAAAATTCTTTGTGTTTTCCTAATTTTCTAGAATTGTTAGAGTCAGGAAAGTATGGTGTTCATTCATATATACACAAACTATTATGCTTTCGACAGATTCTGTTTTGCATGAATAGTTTGCTTGTTTTAGTGTTTATGTAGCTTATATTTAGTGACATAAATTATGGGAATGATAGAATACAGGTATTATGTGAGAAAAATTATGAATCTTGTCTTGATAGTACCTAAGAGAATGATCTATCTTTATTACACTAGCCCATCTCATGAAGTTGCGTTAAGTTTTCTGTGATTGAAATTTTCATGCTTTGGGTGAGATATCGATATGAGGAGAATAAGGAGCAGCAAGAACCTAAGCCTGAGGATTCCCAAGGCACCCCAAGGTAATATCCAAGGAAGACTCAAGCGTCTAAGCTTGGGGATGCCCCCGGAAGGCATCCCCTCTTTCGTCTCCGACATTATCAGTATATCTTACATACAGCTATATTTTTATTCGTCACATGATATGTGTTTTTCTTGGAGCATGATTTTTTTTGTTTATTATATGTTAGATTTTATTTATAATATTTTTCGAATAAAAAGATCCAAGAATTGCCTCAAGAGTGCTTGAATTGCATGTGTGATGTGTGATGTACAAAAACAGAAACTTTGGTTGTAGTATTTGAATTATCGGACTTTAATAGAGCGTGGAAAGTTTCTCAAATTTATACATAACAATTTTACACAAATTATTTATCATGTCCTAAATTCTAAGAATTGTTTGATATACATAAGAACATTGTTTCAATAGATTGCTACAGACTGTTCTGTTTAGACAGATTGCAGCCATAGTTTTGTTATCTACTTATCCTTGAGTCTTCGTGGCTTATATTGGTAGATACAAATTGCAGAAATGATAGTATACAAAACCTGTTGGAAAATTATTATGCAACTCGTCTTGGCAGTGCATGAAGTGTTGATGTACCCTTATGTGTACTAACCTATCTCACGAGTTCTTTCGAGTTCTTTATGGATGAAGTTTTTGAGACTTAGGTGAAACCGGGATATGAGAGGATTGGACGAGATACAAAAGCTCAAGCTTGGGAATACCCAAGGCAATCCAATTAAATATCACAAGAAGTCTTAATCATCTAAGCATGGGGATGCTACGCATCCCACCTCTCTTCATCAAACACATATCAGTTAACCTATGTTGAGCCTAAATTTTTATTTTGACCACATGATATGCCCTATTCTTGGAATGTATTTCTGTTTTCTTGGATTTTTTGAAATAAATCTCATATCTAAAATTCTTTATTGAGAGATCGTCATACATAGCTAAACTTTTTAACTACTCATTGATCTTCACTTGCATCTTTTTAGAGTAGTTCTATGTTTACTCTTGTGATTCACTTATATTCTAGGAGTGAATTGTGAATGAAATGAATATCATAAATATGAAATTATCAATGTGCTTTATGCTTAGTAGCAGGTTCACATTTGGTTTAGAAAGTAAAATGTATTCAAGTTTTACAATCACAATATTGGTCATACAGGCAATTCATGAATGATTGGTAGAAGAAAAAGAATTTTCACATACAAATATATTATCTTGGACATATTTTATGATTGTGAATACCCATTAATTATTTTCAACCTGGATTAAATTGTTGAAGTTGGACAACGAAGACAATGTAATGGTTATGTTGTGTATATTTGCATACAAGTTATATTGTTATGGATCTAGCCAAAATTTCGTACTAAGTAGAGATACTACCTGTGCATCCAAATCCTTGAGCCAAGTTTCTTCCATAAGAGTTCTCCATACCTACCTATATATGGTATTTCATTTTCATTCCAAGTAAATATGCATGTGCCACTATAGGTGTACTAAGAACCGGAGTCCTTAGTACCCAGACTTAGGCACATGCATCCACTGCTCTTGGGCCGGCAAGCCCTTGAGGGAATCAAATCAATCTCCAAACAAAACCGAAGCCAGGAGGAAAGACTCTCACATGTCAGAATAGCCCGCCCACGTGCGCCATATGGCAAGATCCCAGCCCGCCAAGCCCACCGCTCCACCTCTCTAGGGGCTGATTATCTACATCGGCCAAGGTGTCGAGCAGGCAGGCGGGTAGGAGGAGTTGGCCGGGGCACATGGCTACGGCGGCGGGCATGTTACAGCTTTAATGACACTTGTCATGTGGCGTGGTAGAGAAATAATAGGTAGTTGGGCAAACAACATAGAAGAAGAGGCAATCCTTGTCGGGGAACGTCACTAGTGAGCCACCTCACGGCGCATTCATTGCACCTGTCCTAGTCCGTCAGTGTTAGGTATCCCCCACTACTTGTCCTAACAAATAGTCCCTCTAGACCACACTGCACACTGTGGAATCATGTAAAGATTGTTTTAGCCCTTGTGGTGACCCCTTATCCTATAAAAGGAGGCCCAAGGTTACATTTAGAAAGGTCAAGACTCCGTTTATTCTACACACGTAGCGGCTTTATCCGAGCATCCTTGTCGGCATAGCGCTTATGTAACCTTGAACACACACATAATCCACCAAAAACACGAGACATAGGGTGTTACGCTCCTGAGCGGCCCAAACCTGTCTAAACCATCATGTACGCTGCAACCGTTGGTGCTCTTTGTGCGCCCCAGCTCCCAACTGAACTGAAAAGGGGCCTTGCCGGTCCCATAGATCATCAAATCACCCCCAACATCTTTGGCGCAATAGGTAGGGGGCAAGCACATTCGGCACATGAATCTCCATTGAGTCTGTGTGTCTCCAATAAAATCTTGATTGATGTTCATGGCGCCCAAGAAGGCCAAGGGGGCATCGTCGGCTATTCTATCCTGGTCCCAGTCGCCCGCATCGGCGTCTACGAGCGACGGAGGTGCTGGGGGAACATCGTACTCCCTGCGCTGATGAACACGGCCACAACACGGCCTGTACCTCTACAAATCGCCAATGGGGCCAAGTCATTATAGCGTCCCAGGACGCTCCGACGGCGGCCATGGATCGTGCCAACACAGCTGCTTTGACCAACGCGATGGCCGCGAATGCAACTGCGGCAAACGCGATGACGATGGGCACCGCAGTGCCCCCGCCACTCGCTTCACAAGGCAATCATAACCAACACCCTGAGGGTCGCGACCACAGGCGGTGGGCATACAAAAACCATGTGCGCCACTCACGAGACTCAGAAGGCCGAGCTCAACAACCGCCCCACGGCAAAGGCGAACAGCGGACGACGGACGGGGTAGCGCTCTCCCTGGCTCTGCCAGGAGCGCGAGCGCCACCCATGCCACACACCAATCCTTTCCCAAGACAACAGAGCAAGCTCTATCCCGGGCTCAACTATTGTTGAACTTCTGGCCCACACCGTATGGGATGGAGGGATGGAGGTCGACCATCCAAAGTTTGATGACCTTCGTCGACCGCAACAAGCCACACATGGCGGGTACCTCGCGCGGGCACCAGACGACACCCGTGAGGCTCACCACCGACCGCGATGCAGGCGGGGCTCGCATGATCCATTCACCTCCACGGTGAGGAACCTTCCCACTAGACCAATGTACAAGACGGGGCATCACAAGCCTCAACGCACCCGCAGATGAGCCAAGACCAATGTCGCGTCCTGAAGGACAGGCGAAAGGAGGACGCGCACACCACCATCAAGAGGCACCGAGAAACCCGTCACCAATCCAACGGTCGTGCAGACCTAGCCATCGATGAACCCGCACCGGGGGCTCCAGGCAGCCTACCTTATGAGGTTGGTTGTCCGGTGTTCACCCATGAGCTGCGACAAGTCTGCTGGCCCTCTAGCTGGAAGTTCAAGCCCGAGCTGCCAGACAAATATGATGGCAATATCAGTCCCTCAGAGTTCCTTGGCATCTACACCATAGTTGTGTAGGCTGCCAGGGGGCGCAACGAGAAGATACTCGCCAATTACTTCCCATTGGCACTCAAGCCCAACATGAGGAGCTGGCTGATGAACTTCCCAGAAGGGTCTATCTCCTCCTGGGCGGATATGTGCAACCAGTTCGTTGGTGCTCACCACGGGGGGCACAAGCTCCCCGGACATCCCAGCGATCTACACGTGCTCCCCCAGCGGGACGAAGACACCCTCCGCAAGTATATCCAGAGATTGAGCCACGTGCAGCACAATATCCCAAATATCCACCCCGCCGCGGTGATCACTGTGTTCCACATGAACATACGCAATCGCCGCATACGCGAGGAGATGAGCATCCACAAGGTATGGGACGTCGTCGAGCTCTACGCTCTAGCTAACAAGTGCGCACGAGCTGAAGAAGGAAGAAGGCTCCCAGGGGAGGACGCTGGCACGAAAGTTGATTCCGACGACGATGATAGGCACCCTCCTCCTCAAAGAAGGGACGCAGACGCAACAAGAAGTGCAAGGTCAAGGAAGTCTTGGATGTCGAGAGCTCCAGCAAGCCCAAGGCTGACAAGAAAGCAAAACCCAAGGGGACCGGCAAGGATGTTGCCGCGTGTTCTGAAGGTGAATAGGTCGCGGTCGGGGAGAAGCCTAGCAAGCCATACTGCAAGATCCACCTCACCAAGCGCCATGACATCAAGGAGTGCTATCAAGTAGAACAGCTTGCTAAGAAGTAGAAGGAAGAGAATGAACAGAGGACAAGGAGAAGGGTTGGGACGGTGTCGGTGGATCCGACGAGAAGAGCCACAACGATCGAGGTGGTCACCACGGCAAGGCCAAACAACCACTGGAAAAGCAAGCTAAAGGCCGAGATGACAAGTCTAACGACGATGGGGAAGACATGGATGAAGACGAAGAAGGATTAGACGGACAGGAATTTCAGAAGGCTATGGATGCCATGTGTGTCGACGGGGACGCATTTGTGCACTCCTCCCACATGCAGCTCAAGCAATGGGCCCGTTAGGTCAACGCGGCAGAACCGGCAACAGAAGCAAGGAAGCCCCTCAGATGGTCCAACACTTCCATCATCTTCGATGTCAGGGACCATTGCGATCGCACCACTGCGGTCGCGTGTGTTCTGTTGTTGGTCTCACCAACAATCCGCAAACTCCGTGTGATGAAGATGTTGGTCAAAAGTGGGGTCGTCCTGAACCTGATTTTGCCCGATGTGATCAAGCGGTTGTAGATCCCTGATTCGTACCTTAAACCAACGGGCTCCTTCTAAGGAGTGTACGGAGGGAGATCTCAACCAAAGGGGAAGATAACCCTTCTGGTCACATTTGGTAGCGAGCTCAACTTCAGGAGAGAGAGGGTTGTCTTCGACATTGCAAAGATATCGCTGCCATACCATGGAATCATGGGTCGTCCGGCGTTGGCGAAGTCCATGGCGGCGTCCCATCACACCTACAATACGCTCAAGATGCCAGGGTCGATGAGCACCATCACCATCCATGCCAACAAGAAGGACGCAATTCTGTACGTCGACAAGCTATATCGGGAGGTAGTTGCAGCATCTGCCGACAAGGCACCCGCACCTGGCGGCAAAACCCTCGGGAGGAAGGACAAGACTGAGAACTACGACAAGACTCACGAGGAATCCAGAAGCGCATCGCTGAGCGCAGCATGACCGTTGATGACTCACCAGAGGCTTCTGCCGCCAGGAGCAAGAAAGACAAGCTAACCATCCCTGAAACAAAGCAAGTGGCTGCACGAGAAGACGGCGATGATGACACTTTCACCATAAGCGCCACCCTCAACAACAAATAGGTAAGCGCGTTCGTCTCCTTCCCGCGGGCGAATGTCAATGTGTTTGCCTTGCAACCATCTGACATACTC
Source organism: Hordeum marinum (assembly GCA_022496015.1). Lineage (NCBI taxonomy): Eukaryota > Viridiplantae > Streptophyta > Magnoliopsida > Poales > Poaceae > Hordeum > Hordeum marinum. The sequence continues at coordinate 185,019,015 of CM039675.1, forward strand.
GGTGTTCCCAGGGAGGTGATCAAGCACAACCTAACCGTCTGTCCTCGCGTATGCCCCATCAAGCAAAAGGTCCTACAACAAGCACTAGAGAGACATTAATTCATTTCCAAAGAAATCAAGAAGTTGGAAGCAACAGGGTTGATCAGATGCAGGCTCCACCCAACCTGGTTGGCGAACCGTATAGTGGTGCGCAAGGCAAGTGGGAAGTGAAGACTTTGCATTGACTTCACACATGCCAACAAGGCTTGCCCCAAGGACCCTTTCCCCTTGCCACCCATCAACCAAATCGTAGACGCGACTGTCGGCTGTGACCTATTGTTGTTCCCCGACGCCTATTCAGGGTACCATCAGATATTCATGGTCGAGGAGGATGAAGAGAAAACAATTTCATGACCCCTTGCGGTACGTACTGCTTCAAGAGCATGTCGTTTGGGTTGAAGAGTGTTGGTTCGATGTTTGCAAGAGTCGTACAGATTGTCCTTGGGCCCCGGTTGCATAGTAACATGGAAGCCTACATGGATGACACCATAGTCAAGACCAAGAACAAGGCCACCCTGGTCCATGATTTAGAAGAAACTTTTGTAAATTTGCGCAAGATCAACTTGATGCTCAACCCAGAGAAATGTGTGTTCAGTGTGCCATTTGGCAAGCTCCTTGGTTTCTTCATATCTCAATGCGGGATAGAAGCTAACCTCGCCAAGATTGAAGCAATCGAGCAATTAGAGGCACCAAAGCGCGTCAAGGACGTGCGCCGGCTGGCGGGATGAATCGCTGCTCTCAGTAGATTCATCTCCAAATCCGCAGAGCGCGCCCTGCTCTTCTTCAAGATCCTGAAGAAGGCAGGCCCCATGACATGGACTCCAGAAGCGGAAGCAGCTCTACTAGACTTGAAGGAGTACATGTCCTCAGCACCAGTCCTAGTTGCGCCCAAGCCCAAAGAGCCGTTGCTGCTACATTTGGCGACGACAAACCAAGTGGTTAGCGTGGTGCTGGTGGTAGAGAGAGAAGCTAAGGATGGTGAAACAATAGCTGATGAACCGGGTCAACTCCGATGGACCAGGGAACCGGCATAGAACCAGAGCGGGAAGCAGAACAGTGGACTGTGCAGAGGAAGAAGATGGTGCAGCGGCCGGTGTACTTTGTTAGCTCCCTTGTGAAGGGGGCTCGATCAAGGTACTCTAGGATTCATAAATTGCTCTTCGGCCTCCAGCAAATTGTGCCACTACTTCCAAGTGCAACGCATCACCGTCGTCACCCACTTCCCATTGCAACACATCCTAAGGTACCCATAAGTAACTGGTAGGATTGTAGAGTGCGCCTTGGAGCTACCAGTTTTGACCTAAGTCTTGAAAGCACGACGACCATCAAGAGTAGAGAACTAGCAGAGTTTGTAGCTGAATGGGCGCTGACAGTAGACGAGGAGACCCCAGAAATAGCCCTTCACGACAAGGAAAGACCTCAGGCATGGACCATGTACTTTGATGGAGCTTTCTCGCTGCAAGGCGCCGGTGTTGGAGTGCTACTCATAGCACCCACCGGAGAGCATCTCAAGTACGTGGTCCAAATGCACTTCCTCGGGAGGTGTCAACTAACAACATAGCTGAGTATGAGGGTTTGATTGCCGGACTGCAGATAGCAGCAGAGCTAGGGATCAGGAAATAAATAGTTTGAGGGGACTCATAGTTTGTGGTGCGCCAGGTCAACAAGGATTACCAGAGCCCCCTGATGGAAGCTTATGTTGATGAAGTGAGGAAGTTGGAAGAAAGTCTCGATGGTGTGTAGATGGAACACATCTTCATGATGGAGAATGACATCGTCGACAACCTTCGAAGCGGGCAGCTCAGAAGGTACTCACTCAGCCGTCAGTTGCACCATCAGGCCGACAAGCCAAGAAAACCAAATTGATTCTGGCGACTACTTCCCGGTAGAGCCACCCGTGGTCGGCAAGAAAGTTGTCAGGGATAACGAGATGCTCGAGAACGAGTGCTAAGATCCAGCAAGACGGGTGGTCCTTGTTGTCGAATCTGGCGTTCCCATGGCATAAGAAATGCCTTTGGTCCTTTTCATAGAGCTGCAGGCTCCGACATGGGCGCAATAAATCGTCCAGTATCTCCAGACAGGAGACCTCCCCGAGGAGCAAGAAGAAGCTCAAAGGATAGCCTGTCAGTCTTGCATGTACCAGTTCATGGATAAAGATCTATATAGAAGAATACCAAATGGGGTAAGCTTGAAGTGCATTGCTCAGGAGGAGGGACATCAGCTGCTGGCGGAGATACATGAAGGAATCTATGGCTCTCACATCGGGTCACGGGCCCTTGTAGGAAAGGCGTTCCAGCAGGGCTTCTACTGGCCAACGACCCTCCAAGATGCCTTGGCGGTAGTGACCACGTAGGAAGCTTGCCAGTACCACTCCAAGAAGATACATCAGCTAACACAAGCCCTTCAAACCGTACCTCTCTCCTGGCCCTTCACAGTCTGGGGGCTCGACATCGTCAGACCCTTCCCCCGCGCTACCGAGGGCTTCGAGTTATTGTTCATCACGATCGACAAGTTCACGAGGTGGATCGAGGTAGATCCAGTGAGGAAGGTAATGGCGCTGGCAGCAGTCAAGTTTCTCAGAGGGATAGTCTATTGGTTCGGCATACCCAACAGGGATCATCACTGACAATGGCACACAGTTCACCAGCAATAGCTTCATGCAATATTGCCAAGACATTGGCACCAAGATCTTCTTTGCGTCTGTTTCTCATCCAAGGAGCAATAGCCAAGTAGAGAGGGCAAATGCAGAAATGTCGTGAGGCCTCAAGACTAGAACTTTTGACAAGCCGCACAAGCACGGAAGGCACTAGATTGATGAGTTGTCGGTGGTTCTTTGGTTAGTCAGAACGACACCAAATTGAGCCACCGACGAAATGCCTTTCTCCCTAGTTTATGGGGAGGAATCAGTGCTCCCCACGGAACTCACGTACATGCCACCTTGAGTGCAGGCCTTTGACGAGGACCAACAAGAGAGGTTACGACATGATGATGTCACGCTCCTCGATGAAGATTGTCTCTAGGCTGCACTGCATGCTGTGAGGTACCGGCAGGCCTTGCGCCACTACCACGGCCGCAAGGTGCGTGCTAGGATAGATGAGGAAGGTGACCTAGTCCTTCGGTGGATCTAGTTCGCGAAGGGATCCAATAACTTGACACCAAAGTGGGAAGGCCCTTATAGGGTAGTACGAGTCAACAGGCCTAGCGCAGTCCGCCTGGAGACCAAGGATGGCACCTCGGTGCAAAACTCGTGGAATATCGAGCATCTTCACAAGTTCTTCCCATGAGGCGTGGTTGTCGGCCCCCGGCAAACACTTTTGTACAAGTCTCGTAGCGATGGGTGTGATCCTTTGTGCAAAGCCAGGCTTTGACACTGTGCGCAGTAAATAAAATCAATTTCCCCACGACTTTCTGCATGTTTACATTTTTATTTATGTTCACTGTGTGGATTGTTATAGTAACCAATTACATGCATAAGGCCACTGTCAAACTGCTAAAACTGCTAGCGCATCCTATTTTCTATTCTTTCTTTTTCTCAAAAGGAAGCAGGAACCCCAGCGCACAGGTCATCCCATGGGAAGGAAGGGCGCCAAGAGCAGGTATTATCAAGGCATTTGAAGTGGCCACTTTGCAATAGGAAGATTGGCAGAGGAAAGAAAATATAAGTAAATCATTTCCCTTCCATGAACTGCCAGACGGGCCCTTGTCAGAATTGTTGCGCATTGGGAGTTGGAGGCATGCCCAACGTCCGGGGTGACCGCGACAAGGATGGCGAGGCGACCTTATCCCCTCGGGTGATCGCAGCAAGCATGGCAGGGTAACCTAGTCCAAAGTGGTACCACCAAGGAGGGGTGCTCGGGATCTATCCTTAAAATCGCCCCCCGGCGAACAGTACGTACCGGCAAGTGCCCCAAAATACATCCCGTGATACAAAAAAATAACATCCAACACACACAAATGCATGATAAGCTCTTTACATATTAAGGGGTACCCAACATTTTTCTTTGATTTTCTTTTAGGATTACATTGGGCCCTATCTAAGTACAAAGGAAGGATGCCGAGTACAGCAGCGACGGCGATGAGGTCAAGTCGGAGTATGATTTCCTCCAACATCATCCTCGGCCCCTCGAGAGGAGATCTGCCACTACAATGTGGCGATTGATCCAAAAAAGAGGCCCCGTAGGTGGGGGCCTCTCCTTTCGAATCCCTCCAGGGCAGTAGTCATCGCCCTCGAGCTTGATGCCGAAGACGATGTTGTCGTCGTCCCTGTCACTCAAGGAGTCGAAGTCACTACCGCTCGAGCTTTCGGCACAGCACTCTAGGCGATGTCGTTCGCCCTGAATAACTTCACGAAGAGGGTGGCGGAGCCGTTGAACCTGAAGTGGAGGAGATGCCCGGGTCCGAGTCCCTGGGAGCGAGTGAACAACTTCCACCCCCATGTCAGAAATAGTCCTCCGCCCACATGGGCCCATTGTAGCAACATCCTCCCGAAGCCACAAGTCGCGTAGCCTGCTGCCTTCCATGGCCTTCGCAAAAGGGCCAGGAAGTCACAGCCAACTCCGGGGCCGCCGAGGGACCACCACGATGGACTCCTGCACCTCTTCCCCCACAAAAATTCTTGCATGGGGTTGCAGGAGAGGTGCACCACCACGACCACCGCGAGCTGACAGGGTCGCACATGCACGACCTCTAGATGTCGTCCTTCTGGAGGCTACCCCTCCTGGCGCCCTAGAACACCGAGCGCGCCCACGTCCCCTCACCATCACGGGGAGAGCGCGTTGGGAGGAGTGGGGGAATGGCAATGGAGGCACTGAACAATAAGGGGAGCAAGGTACCACAAATGAGCTATGCCCCCTTTCGCCCCACCCATATTTATAGGGCCCCGGCACAATGGGAAGAAGAGGGGGCTGGCTCCTGATACATCTTCAATGTATCTATAATTTTTTTATTGTTCCATGTTGTTATATTATCAATCTTGGATGCTTTACAATCATTTTATAGCAACTTTAGATCACTTTTTGGGACTAACCTATTGACATAGTGCCAAGTGCCAGTTGTTGTTTTTTGCTTGCTTTTTACTTCGCAGATTATCAGTACCAAATGAAGCCCAAACATCGCAAAACTTTTTGGAGATTTGTTTTGGGCTAGAATACACTAGGAGGACTAAAGAAGCACCAGAGATGAGGGTCGAGGAGGGCACAAGACACCAGGGCATGCCAGAGGCCCCTGGCGCGACCTGGTTGGTTGTGCCCTCCTCGGAACGCCTCTCCACCACCTATCAGCTCTATATATACCCCAAATATTCCAAAAACCCTAGGGGAATTGACAAAACACAATTCTAGTCGCCGCAAGTTCTAGAACCGCGAGATCCAATCTAACACCATCACGAAGGGGTGCATCGTTTTCATGGGTGCCTCTCTGATGATGCGTGAGTAGTCCACCATAGACCTATGGGTCAGTAGGTAGTATCCAGATGGCTTCCTCTCTCTCTCTCTTTTCATTCTCAATACAATGGTCTCTTGGAGATCTATTTGATGTAATGACTTTTTGTGGTGTGTTTGTTGGGATCCGATGAATTTTGATTTCATGATCAGTTTCTATCCAGGAATATTATTTGAGTCTTCTTTGATCTCTTATATGAATGATTACTTATAGCCTCATATTTCTTATTTGAATCTTTGGTTTAGTTAGGCCAACTAGATCGATTTTTCTTGCCATGGGAAGAGGTGCTTTGTGATGGGTTCTATCTTGCGGTGTCCTCTCCCAGTGACAGAAGGGGCAGCGAGGCACGCATGTATCATTGCTATTAAGGATAACAAGATGGGGTCTATTGCTACATAAATAGATCTTGTCTACATCATGTCATCATTCGTATTGCATTACACCATTTCTCCATGAACTTAATACACTAGATGCATGTTGGATAGCGGTTGATGTGTGGAGTAATAGTAGTAGATGCAAAATCATTTCAGTCTACTTATCTTGGACGTGATGTATATTAATGATCATTGCCTTGTATATGTCATGATTATTTGATCTTCTATCAATTGCCCAAAGTAATTTGTTTACCCACCACGTGCTATACTCATGAGAGAAGCCACTAGTGAAACCTATGGCCCCCGGGTCTATCATTCAACATATTGCTTTCCGGTCTATCTTTTTGCCACTTTTGTTTTCAGATCTATTATTCCAAAAAAAAAGATACTTTGCTGCACTTTTTATTTACATCTTTTTTTGTCTTCTTACGTGATCTATTTATCCAATCTACAATAAACCAATCTATCTTTTTACCATGTAGAGACTAACAACCTCTCTTGCGCGTCGGGTTGCAAGTATTTGTTCTTTGTGTGTAGGTACCATTTACATAGTGTTGTATGGTTATCCTACTGGTTCAATAACCTTGGTTTCGTAATAGAGGGAAATACTTACCATCACTGTGCTGCATCATCCATTCCTCTTTGGGGAAGTACCGACGTAGTCTCAAGGCACGTCAACTCCTCGCGGCCCTTGGCGAATGCACATTGGGGCACGCGCGAGCCCCAGCAACCGCCTTCTTCGGCCAACAACGAGCCTCTCGTGCGACGCGCGACACCCGAGGTGCAATAAAGATAGAAGGGGAAGCGATGCCACTTAATGGTGAAAGTCAAATGGGCGCCACGTCATTTCACCGTTGCTTGCACCGAGGAAGACCAAGGGGTTGGCTGCCCATGGATTGACGTGACCGTTCAATGCCAAGCGGGCCGTTTGGGCGACCGCCCCTCACCACCAATGTCGTCCCCCGTAGGACTATGCATCGTGAGAAGGGTCAGTAAAAGTCATCGTAACCATAGGAAAATGTGGCAACGCATGCCCGTGTCTTGTATTGGGCCTAGTCCAACAACGTTGCACGCGCGCATGTTTGGCCCAGGCCCGAGGGCTACTGCCGGTGTACTAAGAACTTGGGTCTTAGCACCCAGACTTACGCACGGGCATCCACTACTCTTGGGCCGGCAAGCCCTAGCCGGACTCACATCAATCTCGAAACCAAATCGAAGCCAGGTGAAAAGACTATCATAGGTTAGAATAGCCTGCCCACAAGCACCGTCCGGCAAGATCTCAACCCGCCAAGCCCACCCCTCCACCTCTTCATGGGCTGATTGTCTACATCGCCCGAGGTGTCAAGCACGCAGGTGGGTAGGGGGAGCTGGCCGGGGCACGTGGCTATAGCGGCGAGCTTGTTACAGCTTTAATGACACCCGCCCCATGACATGGCAGAGAAATAAGAGGTAGTTGGATGAACGACACATAAGAAGAGGCAATCCTTGATGGGGAATGTCGCCAGCGCGCCACCTCACGGTGCATTCAATGCACCTGTCCTAGTCCGTCAGTGTTAGGTATCCCCCACTACCCGTCCTAACAAATAGTTAATGTAGACCACAATGCACATTGTCCAATCATGTAAAGACCGTTTTAGCCCTTGTGGTGACCCGTTATCCTATAAAAGGAGGCCCGAGGCTACCTTTAGAAAGATCGACACTCCGTTCATTCTACACACGTAGCAGCTTCCCCCAAGCATCCTTGTTGGGATAGCGCTCCTGTAACCTTGAACATACACATAATCCAACAAAAACACATAACATATGGTGTTACGCTCCCGAGCGGCCCGAACCTGTCTAAACCACCGTGTACGCTGGAGTGGTTGGTGCTCTTTGTGCGCCTCAACTGCGTGCCGAACCAAAAAGGGGCCTTGCCAGTCCCATAGATCGTCGAATCACCCCTGATAGTCACCTCTAAAACCTTCAAATAAACATCCAGTTTTTTGCTCGTACCGCTCATGGAGAGACGGGGTGGTCCTTATCTTCCATGCTAAGCAGGTTATTCGCAAGATGAGTGTTTATTCACTCGTCATTGCACAAGAGAGGCTAGTAAAAAAGATGCCTAGTCCTGCAGAATACAAAATAAACAAACAAGAACTCCCCCTAGAAAGATGATTGTTTGGATGATACCCATGGATACGGATATCCATGGAATGTGCTTGAATGGTGGAGGGGGGGGTAAAATTTCGATTCTATTTGGGAACCGCCAGTAATGTGACTAGCATAGTGAAGTGATAACCCACAAGTGTAGGGGATCGTTTCTAGACATTTTCAATAAGTGTCGAACCCAACGAGGAGCTAAAGGTAGAATTAACATTCTCCCAAGTTATATAGACCATCGATACAACTCTACGCATGCTAACGATTAATTTTCCTAGAACAAGCATGAAACTACTTTGTGGGAATAGCACTAGAAGTACTTTGTAAATAGTTTTGCAAGATAACAAAGAACACAAAAATAAAGGTTAGGTATTGTTTTAGATAAATATTAATTCAGTTAGTTGTTTAGTAGAAAGCTTTTTGTAATGCAAGAGAAAGATTGTCCATATGCAATTGAATATAACATGATAGATACTTGTCATATGCAATGAGGGAGAAGCATACGCTAACACAGTTTCCGTACTTGGATCATATGCACTTATGACTGGACCTCTAGAAAGCATCCGCAACTACTAGAAATCATTAAGGTAAACCCAACCATATCATTGAACATCAAGTCCTCTATACTCTTGTACACAAACAACTCCCTTACTTCGGTGTAAGCTTTTGTCACTCTAGACATCCACTATAAGCGAATCATGTTATTGCAAACCCTAAAGCGTGAATCCTTCACGTGTGCGCCTCACGGAAGGCACCTTAGGACAACACCATATCAACACACAACACATATCAATAACATCGTACCATAATTAACCCGTAGGACAAAAGAGATATACTCAAATAGTGGGATCACTAGAAGAGTATGTCTAGAGGGGGTGAATAGACTACTAGCACAAAATAAAATCTACACAATATCCAAAGTTAAGTGTTGGGAGATTTTACCAATTATAGCAAGTCTAGCACACCCTACACATGCAAGTCATCAAGTATAGCAGCAGAAAGTAAAGACATTGCACATGGAAGTAAGGAGCTGAGATAGGGAGATCAAATGCATGAAGGACACGAAGATTTTTCCCGTGGTTCCGATAGGTGGTGCTATCGTACATCCACGTTTATGGAGTCTTCAACCCACGGAGGGTAACGGTCGCGAGAGTCCACGGATGGCTCTACCCATGGAGGGTTCCACGAAGAAGCAACCTTGACTATACCATGATGGCTTACGTCCACGGAGGACTAGCCTAACTTGGGGTAGATCTTCACGAAGTAGGTGATATCCTTGCCCTTACAAACTTCTTGGTTCACTCCACAACACAAAGTAGGAGGCTCCCAAGCATCCCCTAACCAATCTAGGAGGCACCACCCCCCAAAAGGTAATAGGCTCGATAATGTCGATGAACTCCTTGCTCTTGTGCTTCAAGATGATAGACTCCTCAACACTCAATCACTCTATCACAGGTTTGGCTTTGGTGGAAGAGATTGATTGGGAAGAAAGCAACTTGGGGAGGCTAGAGATCAAGATTCATAAGTTTGAAATGGAATGGCATGATCTCAACACATGAGTAGGTGGCTCTCTCTCTCAGAAAATCTGATGGGATAAGTGCGGATCTGTTCTGAGTGCTTCTCTTGCAAGTGAGTGGTGGTGGAGGGGTATATATAGGAAACTCGAAAGATACAACCGTTACACCTTAAGTGACCAACTCGGTGACACCGACGTGTGAATCTCGGTGGTACCGAGTTGCTCCAAAGGTACCAACTCTTGAATCTCGGTGAGACTGATATATAATTCTCGGTGGTACCGATCAGGTATCCAACGGTCAGAATCCGCATCTCGGTGTCACCGATCCAAAAACTCAAAAATTCCTATTTTATGAATCGAGGCAACCGAAAGTTGGCAACCTGAACTCGGTGGCATCGATGTGGGATCGGTTGCACCGATGTGCTAGGGTTTGGCATGTGTCTGTCTGAGTTTGGGAATCGGTGGGACCGAGTGGAAATTGTTGGTTTCACCGATTTGAGTGGTAGGGCTCTAGACCGAGTATGTGGGAGATTTTGTGGGTGTTTTTGGTGACTATCACTTGTGCACGTTTGAGCATCTTGTTCACCAACAGTACCTTACCCCCTTCTAATAGTATTGGCTTTTCATATGGACTCAAAGTGATTTCCCACAAAGTTGTGAAGCTCTTCATGCATAGTGTTCACCCAATCCGCGTCTTCAAGAGCTTGTTCAACCTTCATGAGTTCAATGCTAGAGATGAAAGAATAATACTCACAAAAGTTATCTAAGCGAGTGTTAGAGCGAGTGATCCTCCCTATTTGTATATCACCAAAGATTTGATTTAGGGGATGGTTCTTGGTCACTTGTGCTCGAACTCGGGGTATCTTTGTCTTGTTGGATGGTGGAGCTTCTTCTTCTTCATCATCTCCTTCATCTTTGTTGTTGTCAAAGTGGTCATCTCCTTGAGGTGGTGGTGAAGGAGGTTGTGGTGGATCTTCATGATGTACTTCCTCCTCCTCTTCATCTTGTTGTGTACCACTTGTGGATGCTTCCATGTCGTTTTGTATGTAGCCTTGATCTGAAGTAGGAGCTTCCACTTGGGTTGATGAAGTACTTTCCTTCACCTCCTTGGGACGAATTTTGCCGATGGAAAAATCTTGGATAGCTTCCGAAGGATCCTTATCTCCTACATCATTTGGCAATTGTTCGACTTGCGAACCATTAGATCCATGAAACTTCACATCTATCATCTCTTCAACTTTTCGAGTGAAGTTGTTGTAGACACGGTAGGTATGAGAGTTCAATCTGTAACCAAGTAGGAAACCTTCATGAGATTAGGGAGCAAATTTAGCACGACAATGCTTATCAAGAATGTAGCACTTAGAGCCGAATACCCGAAAGTATCCAACTTGGGGTTTGTTACCGGTGAGCAGATCGTATGGCATTTTACCGAGAAGCTTGTGCAAGAAGACTCGGTTTGTGGCATGACATGTTGTTTCCACGGCTTCTGCCCAAAAGTTTCTTGGCGTCTTGCATTCATCAAACATCGTTCTTGCCATCTCAATGAGGGTTTGGTTCTTCCTCTCAACAACTCCATTTTGCTGAGGCGTGTACGTAGCCGAGAACTCATGTGAAATACCCTCTTCGTCAAGAAAGGTATCCACATGGGTGTTCTTGAACTCCGATCTGTTATCTCTTAGAAACTTCTTGATCTTCACTTCAAATTGATTTTGCGCTTTGCGTGCAAAGTTCTTGGAGATCTTTTTTACCTGCGACTTGTGATCAAGAAAGAATACCCACGTAAATTTGGAAAAATCATCAACTATAACTAGACCATAAGAGTTTCCACCGAGACTCTTGTAAGCATTGGGACCAAAAAGATCCATATGAAATAACTCGAGAGGTCTCCTAGTAGTCATGATGTTCTTGACCGGATGACTTCCACCTACTTGCTTTCCTGCTTGACAAGCGCTACAAAGCCTATCTTTGTCAAATATAACATATTTAACACCAAGAATGTGATCGCCCTTCATAAGCTTATCTAGATTGTGCGTGCCTACATGTCCTAGCCTTCTATGCCATAGCCAACCTTTAGATGATTTTGCAATAAGACAAGTACGAGGTTGGGCCTTTTTAGTGAAATCGACAATGTATATATCACCTCTACGAATACTGGTAAAGTTAGTTTTATGATTATCATGATGAAACACTTGGCAATCTACTTTAGTAAGTAGCACATTGAAACTGAAGTCCGCTAGTCTAGATACAGAAGGAAGATTGTAGCCAAGGGATTCAACAAGCATGACATTTTGAATAGAGCTATCACGAGATATGGCCACCTTACCAAGGCCAAGTACCTTACCCTTAGAGTTGTCTCCAAAAGCCATGTACCTCCGAGGTCCTTGATTAGGTGTGATCTCTTGGAACATGTCTTTATCACTAGTCATATGATCGGTGCATCCACTGTCGAGAATCCACTCTTTTCCACCGGACATGTAATCCTTGAAGTTTGCCATGATACTTAGTTTCTTCATGATCTTCTCATGATCTATGTCGAACAGCACATCTTCATGATAGTAGCCATGTTCTTCATTGTCATAATTAGGTAGAATCTCCTCGTCAAGAAAACCAAGAGACTCGTTAGATTTTGACTAAGACAATCTTCAAGGTTATGTATGCGAATGGCTTCTACAACAATGTGGCTAATGGTAGTGAGATCTCACGTAGCACGTATAAGATCACGAATCTCAAATAAACATTTATCAAAGTTTGGATCACTAGGCTTTATTCCATGAAAGGCAATAGTTTTATGAAGAATTTCATCAAGATTACTTAATGAATAATTTGGATATCGTTTCTCCAAATCATTCCACAAAGTGTAAGCACATGCAAAGTTCTTCAATTGAGTAAGCACAGATCTTGTTAAACCTTTAACGATAAGATTGACAGTTCTAAGGTTACCAATCATATCAATTTCCTCTTCGTATGTGGGATGGAATTCATCAATGGGGGACACACAGGAATTTTCAATATGCTTTGTCAGCTGGAATTTTTTGAAATAGACCAATCATAGCATCTTTCCATTGACTATAGTACTCTCCATCAAGAATGGGCACTCTACAACTCAAACTCTCCAAACTAGGCATATTCATCTTCCTCCAAAGGTGAGTAAACCAAGGTTATGGAGATCTTTCTCTGATACCAATTGTGGGATCACTAGAAGAGTATGTCTAGAGGGGGTGAATAGACTACTAGCAAAAAATAAAATCTACACAATATCCAAAGTTAAGTGTTGGCAGATTTTAGCAATTATAGCAAGTCTAGGACACCCTACACATGCATGTCATCAAGTATAGCAGCGGAAAGTAAAGACATTGCACATGGAAGTAAGGAGTTGAGATAGGGAGATCAAACGCATGAAGGACACGAAGATTTGTCCCGTGGTTCCGATAGGTGGTGCTATCGTACATCCACGTTTATGGAGTCTTCAACCCATAGAGGGTACGGTCGCGAGAATCCATGGAGGGCTCTACCCATGGAGGGTTCCACGAGGAAGCAACCTTTACTATACCATGATGGCTTACGTCCACGAAGGACTAGCCTAACTCGGGGTAGATCTTCACGAAGTAGGCAATATCCTTGCCCTTACAAACTTCTTGGTTCACTCCACAACACAAAGTAGGAGGATACCAAGAATCCCCTAACCAATCTAGGAGGCACCACCCTCCAAAAGGTAATAGGCTTGATAATGTCGATGAATCCTTGCTCGTGTGCTTCAAGATGATAGACTCATCAACACTCAATCACTCTCTCACAGATTTGGCTTTGGTGGAAGAGATTGATTGGGTGGAAAGCTACTTGGGGAGGCTAGAGATCAAGATTCATATGGTTGGAATGGAATGGCATGATCTCAACACATGAGTAGGTGGCTCTCTCTCTCAGAAAATCTGATGGGATAAGTGGGGATCTGTTCTGAGTGCTTCTCTTGCAAGTGAGTGGTGGTGGAGGGGTATATATAGGAAACTCCAAAGATACAACCGTTACAACTTAAGTGACCAACTCGATGACACCAATGTGTGAATCTCGGTGGTACCGAGTTGCTCCAAAGGTAGCAACTCGTGAATCTCGGTGAGACCCATATATAATTCTCAGTGGTACCGATCACGTGTCCAACGGTCAGAATCTACATCTCAGTGTCACCGATCCAAAAACTCGGAAATTCCTATTTTATGAATCAAGGCAACCGAAAGTTGGCAGCCTGAACTCGGTGGCACCAATGTGCTAGGGTTTGGCATGGGTCTGTCTGAGTTTGGGAATCGGTGGGACCGAGTGGAAATTGTTGGTTTCACCGATTTGAGTGGTAGGGATCTAGACAGAGTATGTGGGAGAGTTTGTGACTGTTTTTGGTGACTATCACTTGTGCATGTTTGAGCATCTTGTTCACCGACAGTACTTTACCCCCCTTTTCATAGTATTGGCTTTTTCCTATGGACTCAAAGTGATTTCTCACAAAGTAAAATGTAGAGTCCTCTTTGCTTGAAGTGTTGCCAATGCTATTCCTTCTCCTTCTTATTCTTGGGGATACTCTCCACACCCCTTGGACAAACTTCTCTATGGACTTTATCTGAAATACACTAGTTGAAAGTATTAGTCCAAGAGACAATGTATGTTGTCATGAATTATGAAAACCACCAAGGGAGCATATTGTGCTTTCACAAACACCATAGAATAGCCTCACATCATTGGATAAAAAATATATAGCATTAAGCACCATGTTTAAGTAAAGATTACAGCGTGAAGAGGGTTTACACCGCTGCATAGAGGGGGAGAGAGTTGGTGGTGATGGCAGCAAAGTTGTTCATGTAGATCTCCGTCACGATGGTTGCCCCAGCGGTGCTCTGATGCCACCCGGAGAGAGGGGGAGAGAGCCCCCCTCCTTCTTCTTCTTCTTCGTTGGTCTCCCCTTAGCTGGGAGGAGATTTTCCCCTCTGGTACATGGCTGCCATTGCTCCCGGAGGGTAGCAGCCCCTCCGAGATTGGATGTATCTGTCTATTTCTCTCATGTTTTCGCTTCTGTTTTCTGACCCCTTCTTTGTTTTTTAAATATCCGGAGATCCGTAACTCCGATCAGGCTGAAATTTTGAGGGGATTTTACGCAAAAATATCTTTCTTGCATCAAAAGTAGGGCCCCAACCGACTTAAGGGGGAGGCACAAGCCATCAGTACGCGCTCACCCCCTGGGCGCGCCCGGTTGGCTTGTGCCTCCCTCGGGCACCGTCTTGCGTTGATTCCGACTCTCAAAAATCACATGTATTCCAAAAAAATCTCCGGAAAGTTTTATCACGTTTGGACTTTGTTTGATATGGATTTTCTGCAAAACAAAAAACACATAGAAAACAGGAACTGGCACTGGCACTGGATAAGTAAGTTAGTCCCAAAAATAATAGAAAATATTGCCAAAAACATGAAAGTTGTAGAATATTAGCATGAAACAATCAAAAATTGTAGATACAACGGAGACATATCAACATCCCCAAGATGTGCGCCTATCCATATTTAGGCACGGGGGCCTCGACAGGGATAGAGGCGCATCTTGTCATTCACAAGTACAACATCATTACATGCATTTATGAAGAGAGGAGTATATGAGTTGGCTTACACTCGCCACATGCTAAATTACAATTCCACACAATTTATTCAAACATCAATCCAAAGATAGGGTCCGGCTATGGACGAAAACAAATGATAAATTGATGCAATGACACTGGCTTTCTAGCCCCGAAGATCACGACCGCGGCCACTCTACTCGTCTGGATATGTGACGTACATCCTGCCACGCTCCTCGTCATACTCCCACTGGAGCTGCGTCACATCATCTGGCACGATCTCATCTGTTTCTGCACCTGTATTGTTGTAGTAATCTGTGAGCCATGGGAACTCAGCAATCTCGCGCCTGGGTACCGAGACTATTCAAGGTTTTAGGTTGGATGGGGGTAAGTGTTTAGTTTGCAGCAGCACTAAGCATTTATGGTGGCTAATCTTACGAGAACATGAAAGTAAATATGTGGTCTATGATAAAGATCGAGAACTAGAATGACCTCTAAGAGATCCTGAACACCTACTTACGTCAAACATAACCCCACCGTGTTCTCTCTCGGTTCATGTTCACGAGCAGAGACGATCACGGTTACTCACACAGTTGGTGCATTTTATTAGAGTTTACTTCAAGTTAACTATAACCGAGTGTTAAACGAATATCCAAGTTGCCACATAACTGCGGGCACGGCATTCCGAAATATTTAACCCTGTAGGGGTGCTCCAACTAGTCCATCATAAATTAACCACACTCCGCGGGAATAACCTCGACCACGGATCTCGTGATCATCCTAGGCAACTCCAAAGGAATTCCGACACCTCGAGATAGCCCGAAGAAAATCAGAATCCCACACGCAAGTCATTCAAAAAAGGTAAAAAAAGTCCAGCAAGACCACCCGACAGGCCAGATCTCAATAGAAGCCGCGCGTATCTTTGTCTCAGGGCACTACCAGATGGGACTAGCTACAGGGAAAACCAATCCTCAAGTTTCCTCAAGGCGGCCCCACAGGCAGCCCGTTTTGGACCAACACTCATGAGGAGCACTGGCCCGGGTTGTTGATTAATTATCCACGGGGTAGCTAAGCCCTATGCAATTTATTAAGTTGTTTAAGAAAATAGTACCAATGTTGGGTCTTGCCAGACAAGTTTTAATCTCACCCGAGTAATCAAGGGGGTCCCCATAACAACCCCAAGCATGTTAGGAGCGCAAAATATGGAAACATAACACCGGTAACAAGAAACTATGGCAGTAGAAGTGGAACAAAACACCAAGCAAAAGGCCAAGCCTTCCACCATACCAAGATATATATGTGCTTTAAATTAAATAGCAGTTAATATTGTGATATCTCCATATAGCCATGTTATCACATGGAAACAACCTGCACCTGCAACTAAGAACGCTATAAGAGGGGCTCAGCAACGGTAACTTAGCCAAACAAGGGTTGCTAGGATGTGGAGAGTTAGAGGCTATCATGGCAATGTAGGAGGCTTGACATTCAATTGGTAGGTAACGCATATGTAACGATAAGAGCGAGACATCTAGCAAAGCAAAAATAGTGTCAGGATCCGGGTACGATCATCTTGCATGTTGGTTCTTCAGAGGGACAAAGAGCAGGGTCCTCGTAGTGGTACTCTCCTGGATCCTCGTACTCAGGTTCAACACTCGCGTCTACCCCAGAGAAACAGCAACAATAAACAACCAACCAAGGTTCAATGCACAAACAAGATGATGCATGATTCATTTGAAGTATTTAACATGGCAATCCTAAACTAGTCATGTTTCACATGCAAAAGTTAAGTTATTTATGATTCTTGACAGAACTTCATGTTAAGTTGTTTAAACATGCATGATCATGGAAAATATGGATGCTTCATGCAAAATCGATACAAATGCATATGTAGAACGTAGGAAACGGAGTTACAGTTCTCACGCTACGCTCACGGCAAGTTACGAAGGCAAAACACAAGACAATGAAGGCCATGAGCTATTCCTTGGCATTCCAAGGTAGCCACTGGTTACAATGAAAAACCAACCACATTGGAGTCAAAGACCAAACAATTCAATGGAGCATAGCTCCCACAAGTCACAAATCACTAAAACAAACAATCTGCAACAAAACAGCAACATGGTAACCTTCACAGCAAATATCTAGAGCTACAGGAAGTTTCCAACCTCAAACAAAGCATTCACAGAAACTACATGACATGCTTGTCAAATTACCCAAATACACAATCTGGAAAGGAAGCACATATCAACAAGCATGAAGCTCACAAGTTGGCATGATGAAACAGATTCTAGGGACTTAGTGAAAATCACAGTTTTCTGGAATCTGAGTTAAGTTGATAGCAAGTTGACAGTAGAATCTAATGGTTATAGAAACCACCTAATGGCAAGAAAATTAACAGGATGGTAGAGGACAACATCTACTTCAAAACACTAGCACTGAGCATGAGCTAAAACACACCATATCACTTGGTAGCATCCACTCTTCATGGCATAAAAATATTAACAGATTCTCAGACTTAGAAATATTTAGCATGTTGAAAACAGCAACATTTTAATAGCCTCCTTGGAGCATGGTTCCCATTCATATGCAAGTTTAACATGACAACAGTAAATACCATGGCATTCTACTCATCACAGGCTACCGTTTTCATGTTGACACAATTATCATGGCATGCATGAATTAATTACATCTAAAATGACAAAATGGCACTTTGAGACAAAATGACATTTTTCAAACTTGCTTAAATGGCCAATCAAGTTACACCAATGAATTCCTTGGATGATTCTACCCCAAAATCATGTATCACACTCCTATGTTTGCATGGAGCAACATGGCAAAACACTAGCTAGAAAAATACCAACAATTCCTATAAGTTGAAACTTACTAAAAATGCTCATGTTCATATATGCACATAGATTTAGCAATATTACCAGAAATGGAAATATCTATTATATCCCAATAAAAACACAAAACAAAATACAAGGAAACAATTACTAGGAGGGGGACCCACCTGGCATAGTCACCAGGGCCCCCTAGTGGATGACAAGTGGGGCCAAGCCCACTTGTCATACACACAACACCACACACACACATACACAACAATACACACACACATACACAACAACACGCACACACAGCTCTGGATCCTACTGCCACAGCAGATCCACACACGCACACACACACACACTATGCGCACCGCCACACCAGATCCGGGTTGTGGCCGCACCAGATCCGAACAGCATACACACGTAACAGCTAATGGAAAAAAAGAAATAAAACAGGGGTGAGTCGGGGATCGAACCCACGACCGCCTCATCTACCACGATTCGAACCACCACTGCGACACTCATGTACTATTGAACAAGAGGGGATCCTGCTGAATATCTACTAACTCGCATGCTTACTCTGATGAAAACTGAAACTGAAGCACTCGCACACTGACAAACAACGCGGCGGCGAATTCCGGCGACGGAGGGGGCTCTCCGGCGGCGCGAACCTGCTGCGGAAGCTGCGGGAACCTATGGGGAGACGTTCCCCAACTCGTCTCGCGACAAGGGGGAGAGAGGCGAGGCCCTCAAGGCCCTGCCTTGGACTACCGGCGGCGACACGAGGACTACGGCGATCAGAACGGCAATGCTACGGAACGGGGACGCGGAGGCTCACCGAGGGGAGGGGTCAACGACGGCTTGGATCGTAGCGAAGGGGAGGAAGAAGGACGATGATGCGAACCCGAAGCTGAGGAAGAAGCGGTGCGGGAGTACCCTGTCCGCAGCGCCAGCGAGGACGAGGCCATCGAGGAGGGGAAGTCCGGCCCCTCCTAGCGACGGGAATGGACTGTTGGGACGGTCCCCGGCCTCCACAACATGTCGGGCGGGGAGGAGGACCACGGAAAACGTGAGGATGACGGCGAGGAAAACCGACGACGACTCTGTGAACTCGCTCACTCTCTCTGTGCCCGAGGGAAAAGGAAGAAGAAGAAGGAGGAAGAGAGGCGGCGGCAAGGACGAAGAAGGGAGGAACCCTAGGAGTTTGTGCCCTTATAAAGGGGGCAAAACGGCGCCGGCCTCGGCGTCCGTGAGCCTCTCACGGCGACGCGACGTGCTCACTCTCTACTCTCTCTCTGAATCTAACTGACGGAGGAGGACGAGGCAGGTAGCCGTCGCACTACTGGCTGGACCGCGTGGGGGAGGCTACCTGGGCCGGGGAAAGGCCCACTTCCCACTTCTCTCTCTCTCTCTGGGAACTCGGCAATCTTGCGCCTGGGTACCGAGACTATTCAAGCTTTTAGGTTGGATGGGGGTAAGTGTTTAGTTTGCAGCAGCACTAAGCATTTATGGTGGCTAATCTTACGAGAACATGAAAGTAAATATGTGGTCTACGATAAAGATCGAGAACTAGAATGACCTCTAAGAGATCCTGAACACCTACTTACGTCAAACATAACCCCACTGTGTTCTCTCTCGGTTCATGTTCACGAGCAGAGACGATCACGGTTACTCACACAGTTGGTGCATTTTATTAGAGTTTACTTCAAGTTAACTATAACCGAGTGTTAAACAAATATCCAAGTTGCCACATAACTGCGGGCACGACATTCCGAAAGATTTAACCCTGTAGGGGTGCTCCAACTAGTCCATCATAAATTAACCACACTCCGCGGGAATAACATCGACCACGGATCTCGTGATCATCCTAGGCAACTCCAAAGGAATTCCGACACCTCGAGATAGCCCAAAGAAAATCAGAATCCCACACGCAAGTCATTCGAAAAAGGTAAAACAAGTCCAGCAAGACCACCCGGCAGGCCAGATCCCAATAGGAGCCACGCGTATCTCTGTCTTAGGGCACTACCAAATGGGACTAGCTACAAGGAAAACCAATCCTCAAGTTTCCTCAAGGAGGCCCCGCAGGCAGCCCGTTTTGGACCAACACTCATGAGGAGCACTGGCCCGGGTTGTTGATTAATTATCCACGGGGTAGCTAATCCCTATGCAATTTTATTAAGTTGTTTAAGCAAATAGTACCAATGTTGGGTCTTGCCAGACAAGTTTTAATCTCACCTGAATAATCAAGGGGGTCCCCATAACAACCCCGAGCATGTTAGGAGTGCAAAATGTGGAAACATAACACCAGTAACAAGAAACTATGGCGGTAAAAGTGTAACAAAACACCAAGCAAAAGGCCAAGCCTTCCACCATACCAAGATATATATGTGCATTAAATTAAATAGCAATTAATATTGTGATATCTCTAGATATCCATGTTATCACATGGAAACAACATGCACCTACAACTAAGAACGCTATAAGAGGGGCTGAGCAGCAGTAACTTAGCCAAACAATGGTTGCTAGGATGTGAAGGGTTAGAGGCTATCATGGCAATGTAGGAGGCTTGACATTCAAGTGGTAGGTCACGCATATGTAATGATAAGAGCGAGACATCTAGCAAAGCAAAAATAGTGTCGGGATCCGGGTACGGTCATCTTGCATGTTGGTTCCTCAGAGGGACAAAGAGCGGGGTCCTCGTAGTGGCACTCTCCTGGATCCTTGCACTCAGGTTCAACACTCATGTCTACCCAAGAGAAACATCAACAATAAACAACCAACCAAGGTGCAATGCACAAACAAGATGATGCATGATTCATTTGAAGTATTTAACATGGCAATCCTAAACTAGTCATGTTTCACATGCAAAAGTTAAGTTATTTATGATTCTTGAAAGAACTTCATGTTAAGTTGTTTAAACATGGATGATCATGGCAAATATGGATGCTTCATGCAAAATCTATACAAATGCATATGTAGAACGTAGGAAACGGAGTTACGGTTCTCACGCTACGCTCGCGGCAAGTTACAAAGGCAAAACACAAGACAATGAAGCCCATGAGCTATTCCTTGGCATTCCAAGGTAACCACTAGTTAGGCAATGAAAAACCAACCATATTGGATTCAAATACCAAACAATTCCATGGAGCATAGCTCCCACAAGTCACGAATCACTAAAACAAACAATCTGCCACAAAACAGCAACATGGCAACCTTCACAGCAAATATCTAGAGCTACAGGAACTTTCCAACCTCAAACAAAGCATCCACAGAAACTAAATGACATGCTTGTAAAATTACCCAAATACACAATCTAGAAAGGAAGCACATATCAACAAGCATGAAGCTCACAAGTTGGCATGATGAAACAGATTCTAGGGACTTAGTGAAAATCACAGTTTTCTGGAATCTGAGTTAAGCTGATAGCAAGTTGATAGCAGAATCTAATGGTGATAGAAACCACCTAATGGCATGAAAATTAACAGGATGGTAGAGGACAACATCTACTTCAAAACACTAGCACTGAGCATGAGCTAAAACACACCATATCACTTGGTAGCATCCACTCTTCATGGCATAAAAATATTAACAGATTGTCAGACTTAGAAATATTTAGCATGTTGAAAAAAGCAACATTTTAATAGCCTCCTTGGAGCATGGTTCCCATTAATATGCAAGTTTAACATGACAAAAGTAAATACCATGGCATTCTACTCATCAAAGGCTACCATTTTCATGTTGACACAATTATCATGGCATGCATGAATTAATTACATCTAAAATGACAAAATGGCACTTTGAGACAAAATGACATTTTTCAAACTTTCTCAAATGGCCAATCAAGTTACACCAATGAATTCCTTGGATGATTCTACCCCAAAATCATGTATCACACTCCTATGTTTGCATGGAGCAACATGGCAAAACACTAGCTAGAAAAATACCAACAATTCCTATAAGTTGAAACTTACTAAAAATGCTCACATTCATATATGCACATAGATTTAGCAATATTACCAGAAATGGAAATATCTATTATATCCCAATAAAAACACAAAACAAAATACAAGGAAACAATTACTAGGAGGGGGACCCACCTGGCATAGTCACCAGGGTCCCCTAGTGGATGACAAGTGGGGCCAAGCCCACTTGTCATACACACAACACGACACACACACATACACAACAATACACACACACATACACAACAACACACACACAACTCTGGATCCTGCTGCCACAGCAGACCCACACGCGCGCACACACACACACTATGCGCACAGCCACAACAGATCCGGGTTGTGGCCGCACCAGATCCGAACAGCACACACACGCAACAGCCAATGGAAAAAAAGAAATAAAATAGGGGCGAGCCAGGGATCAAACCCATGACCGCCTCATCTACCACGATTTGAACCACCACTATGCCACTCACATACTACTGAACAAAAGGGGATCCCGCTGAATATCTACTAACTCGCACGCTTACTTTGATGAAAACTGAAACTGAAGCACTCGCGCACTGACAAAGAACGCGACGGCGAATTCCGGTGACAAAGGGGGCTCTCCGGCGGCCCGAACCTGCTGCGGAAGCTGCAGGAACCTATGGGGAGACATTCCCCGACTCGTCTCGCGATGAGGGGGATAGAGGCGAGGCCCTCAAGGCCCTGCCTTGGACTACCAGCAGCGACGCGAGGACTACGGCGACTGGAGCGACAATGCTATGAAGCGGGGATGTGGCGGCTCACCGAGGGGGGGGGTCAACAACGGCTTGGATCACAGCGAAGGGGAGGAAGAAGGACGACGACGCGAACCCAAAGCCGAGGAAGAAGCGGTGCGGGAGCACCCTGTCCGCAGCTTCGACGAGGACGAGGACGTCGAGGAGGGGAAGCCTGGCCCCTCCTAGCGACGGGAATGGACTACGGGGACGGTCCCCGGCCTCCATGACATGCTGGGCGTGGAGGAGGACCACCGGAGACATGAGGACGACGGCGAGGAAGACCGACGACGACTCTCTGAACTCGCTCACTCTCTGTGAACCCGAGGGAAAAGGAAGAAGAAGAAGGGAGAAGAAGAAGGAGGAAGAGCGGCGGCGGCAAGGAGGGAGAAGGGAGGAACCCTAGGAGTGTGTGCCCTTATAAAGGGGGCGAAACGGCGCCGGCCATGGCGTCCGTGAGCCTCTCACGACGACGCGACGCGCTCACTCTCTGCTCTCTCTCTGAACCTAACTGACGGAGGAGGACGAGGCAGGTAGCCGTCGCACTGCTGGCTAGGCCACGCGGGGGAGGCTACCTGGGCCGGGGAAAGGCCCAGTGCCCACTTCTCTCTCTCTTTGGAAACACAAAGGGTTTTCTTTTTAATAAAATAGTTAAACTCAGAAAACCCCACAGGTTAGATAAAAGGATTTTTGAAAAACCAAAAATACTTTGACACTAGCATAAATGCAACCTATTTAAATAAATTACAAAGATGGTTTTTAGAACAAGTAAATTAAATACTTTTTATAAATAACAGCTCCTGTTAAATGCAAAACCCCAAGAGTCCAAATCTCAAACACCAAAGAGAGCAACACACACATACTCAAAATAATATTCCCTAAACCATGAACATTTTTAACAGATTTTTACTAACAAGTTAATTCTGCTGTAGAAAAACAAAAGGAGTAACAAGGTTTAGGTATAGTTTTGAAAATAAGGGAGAGGGAGGGATTTGTTTCCCACACATGCACACATCCACAATACACTTCACACAAGACCATCTAGCAAGCAACACAAGATGCAAATGAAATGATGAACATGATGCATGATGCATGATGCATGATGCATGAGATGGAATGGCAATGAGCAAATCCTATCATTCAACACATGGCAACAAAGTTTCACATAGGTTACATGGCTATGGCAAGGGCAACACTTGGGGTGTTACAACCTCTCTCAAGAGCCTAGGTAGGACTTCGGTGTGTCAATCATCTGAGGTCGAGCATTACCTAGAAAAGTGTATCTGTCAGAGGTAATCGAGTGTATTGGGTTATGTGGTGCACCCCAATCTTATACTACTTGAACCAGATACTGGATAAAAGTATAAAACACACCCAAGCAACAGAGAAATATACCTAGAGATCCCTTTCTTGCAGGGAGTCGAGGGAGGGTCTCAGGGTAGGTTATTGTTATATGTATGTATGAGATGATATTGTATATGCTCATCTCTTCTATTGCTGAAAGATTTAGTTTTTTATAGGATGAGCTTCTCCCCCTTATTCTGGCATAGGGATGGCACCCGTTGGGTTTGGATACGGGTGGAGCCACCCCATACGCTTACCCGTCGCCCCAAATATTACCCATCACCCGTACCCATACCCATCAACGGGTATAATTTTTTCCCATACCCATCACCCGTCAGGGTAAATGGGTACCCGTGGGTAAAATTACCCAGATTTGCAACACATCAATTCGAGCATTACATAATCATAAACAACAACTTATGATAATAATGTATAAACAATAACACTTCATGACAACAACACAAACTCGTAAACAGCAACACATGCTGGACATGGGCTAGTTGCGGGATTTAAGTAAATAAAATATGTTTAGTATGTGGATAAATAATATTTAAGGCCTATTTTTCATATTATATGCGGGTACATGGGTACACGGGTATGGGTGATACTAAGACATACCCATACCCACCATACCCGATGGGTTTCAAATTTTCCCATTGATGTATTCATGGGTATTTTTTTTAACCCATACCCTTACCCTGATAGGGTTTTTACCTGGCAGGTACGCGGGTAATGGGTACCCATTGACATCCCCATTCTGGCATTTCTGTAGTTTAGTATACATATATTACACCATCCCTTTTATACCGATGCATATCTAGTATAGATCTGATGTAAGTCTTGCGAGTACTTTGGATGAGTACTCACTGTTGCTTTGCTACTCTTTTCATTCGACCATGTTGCTGCAATAGCTGGTAGCACCACGGATGCAGGTTAGCACCGATGGTGCATTCTACATGGAGACCGATGACCAGAAGTAGTGTGGAGATCACAGGCAGGAGGCCTTGCCTTTCGATCTAGTGTTGTTGTTTTGCTCAGCCTTCTTAAGGCAAAACTTGTCTAACTGATGAGGGCATCCATAGTCCTTTACCACCTTTTCCCATTGATGGTGTTTCCACACACGACAAGTCCAATGAAATCAGAATTGGACCAATTACATGAGCACATACAAAGCTAATAGAACAAAAGGTTAATTCACTCTTATTTGTATCTGACATTTGTGTTAATGAGAATTTTATACTGCCTAAGTCTTTGCATGTTTGTATGATCAGATTTGAAGAGAAGACAAAGTTGGCACGTGGAGATGAAGAATTGCAGCAAGAAGAATGCCTACTTATTTCCAATATCAGCAAGTGCACAACGGGAGGAGAGGGAGGCAGGTGCGCAATGTAAAGAGAAGGAAAATCAAAACCAGACTCGGATTGACTGCCAGGAGGCCCGAAATAGATATACGTGCAGAATCCGTGTCTGTGTGTGCGTGTAAATACAATCTAGAAATATTGTATCATGTGATTTCCAAATTGTATACCCACAATCCCCGATTCGTAGAGACCGAGTCACAGTCGAGAAAACAATATAGCTACTGTTTCTGACGGCTTTTCCAAATAGAGGCATTCAAGTTAGGAAAGTTAGATATAAGGTTGTTTTCAACCCCAACATTAGGTTGGGCGTCCAGGGGTCTTTATATAACCCTGTAAGTCGTGGCTTTTAGGGTTATACCACGTTTTGATTAAACCTGTGCCAGATTGAATTGCTTTAAGCATTCGTCTGAAATTATATTCCTCTTTGCATCTATTATGAATATCTATCTACACCGAATTCGTTTTGATAGGGTGTTTTGCTATTGAAAGTCAAGTGTTATCTGTCATTCCATTGGGAATTGGGAGATTGCAGAACCGCTTCAGGGTCGGTGGCACGTGCGCAAGTGTGTCGTGTTGCGATTATTCATAGGGTTGAAGATCCTTCGCAATGGAAACGGGGGAACAGCCGAAGAGTTCGTGAGCGTCTCACAAGTTATCCAACAAGTTCGTCCTCGACACCATTAGCTCGCTGAGAAGATCAGGCCACCCCATATCATCTTGGTATTAGATTTCGAGCGTTTACTTGGTGAGCATCCATCAATCCCTTAGATTAGTTTTGTTTTCATCCTATACAGAAAAATCCATACAAAAAGATTAGGTTTTCAGTTTTTGACATAGCCTAGATAGCATATGTTCCAAGTTTTAGTTGTTGATCGTCATCTTTATTTGCGTAACTTATTTTATAATCTGGGTCATAATGGTTTGTCTAGAATTTTCTTCCACAAGTCGAAGTGTTTTTGTTTCGATCAAGTCCGTTCGTTCGAGTTAGTTTTAGTTTGTTTAGATTACCAATCCAAATCAGTTTGTGTTTCTATTCGATAACCATAGTCAGCCTTTCTTCTTTTGCGTGGCGCTTTCCTATTGAGACTAGCATATCCTTTGCTCCACGGGCTGATCAGATAGGAATTTGGAGAGTGCATCATTTGTTTTGGCAAATTCAGATTGGTTACTAATTGCTCATGTCTTTGTTGATAAAAAAAGATTAAAATAAGAAGAAGAAGAAGAAGAAAATAAGAAGAAAAGAGAAAGAAAGGAAAGGCAAAGGATAAAAAGAAAGCTATACGTGAAAGTTGGGTACAATTTTGGAGACGTTGTTTCAGTAATGCTGCCACATTCATTGGACTAGTAGATTGAGCAATCTTGTGCCCGTATACATTGAGCGTTTTGCTAGTGTCTTTCTTGTGCATTTGCAAAGCTCCACCATATACCTTGGTTTGTTCTGTGATAGTTTATGTCCTCGGTATTCGCTACATCACATCTGTGCGCGTTCTGCCCATACAAGTTGGTAAGATTTTCTAATTCACTTTGGAACGGTAAGATACCTTGTTTCTTTCAGTTTTGAGTGAATTAAGAGTATTCCACATATATCTAGATTTTTGTGTCTACTAATCATGTCTATTGAGCCTGTTGACAGCAGAAGAAGGATCCTAAATCCATGGTGCATTGGAATGAATATGAAGCTCTTCATGACCATCTTAAGCGACAAATTCAGTGTGCAACCGATCCTATAAATGATAATGTGCAGAACGTGGAGTTGGACCTGAAGGATGCCACTGAAACCATCACATCAACACAACGACAAATTACTAAAATTCAGGCGAAACTAGTTACCTTGCAGCAAGCTTTGGCTGCATTGCAACAGTCCGTTGATCGCCAACAAACTCAGCGCGTGAGGACGATGATGATGGTGAAGCTAGTTTCATGATGGTAATGGTGGTGTTGCAGTTGCTAATGCTGCCCATGTTGAAGGTGTTGCGACTCGACGTGCACACTTACAGCAAGCTCGTCGTGACCGGCAAGCTCCACACGAGCCAATTGTTGCTGGCCAAGATGGTGGTCGTGGTAATGAAGGCCGTGGTAGTGGCCGTGTTGGTGCCATGCCCATAGGCCGTGGATTTGCTCCTGTTGGTGCGCATCGTCACTTTGATGATGAGGCTTTTGCACAACCAGCCAACCGTGATGATAATGGGCTAGGCAAACCAAAGTTCACTGTCCCCAAGATTGTTGGTTCTACCGATGTTGAAGAGTACCTCGGTTGGGAGCTGAAGGTGGAACAATTATAACGCATGCATGAGTACACCGAGGATAGAAAAGTAGAACTTGCATCTTCTGAATTTGATGACTATACTTTGCTTTGGTGGGATAGTATTGTACTGTCCAGAATTAAAGATGGCGAACGTCAAATTGTTACAGGGAGAGCTATGAAGGAAGAGATGTGTGCTCGCTTTGTTCCACGCAATTATATTCATTCTCTCTATGACAAATTGCAGAATTTGAGGCAAGGTATTTCTTCTGTGAACGAATATTTTCAGGAGATGGAGCTTATTATGCAGCGTGCTAGAGTACACGAAGAGCCTAAACAAACAATGCAGTGATTTCTCTCTGATCTGAACTATAACATTAAGTGTATTGTTCGGCTTCACCAATATTATGACATGACAGATTTGTTGCACCAAGCATCGTGAGGTTGAATTGCATGTGGCTGAGGATGCTAAGTTTATATCTCTCACAACAGCGAGTAGAGGTCGTTTTACACCACGAACAACACCTAGTGTGGAGCCTACTCCTGGTTCCACTTTTGGTTTCCGTGGTAATTCTTCTTCCAAATCAGATTCGATGATCTCTAATACCAAGAAACCAGCACAACCTGCTGCTAGTGCTACTGGTTCTACTAATTCTACAGCAAGAAATACAGACATGAACTGTTATACATGTGGTGAAAGGGGTCATTTTAAAAGAGATTGTCCCAATAAAAAAGGTTATGTTGATTAATGAGAATACATCAGAATATGAAACCGGTGATGATGTTAACCCTGATTCTGAAATTTGGAAGGAAGATGAAGATGCTTCAATAAATGCTTATGCTACACTATCCCATAATTGTCTGCTCGTCCAAAGTGCTAAGTGTTATTCCTAGTACTGCAAAACAACGGTGCAATTTGTTTCAAACAAAGGCTGTTGTTGGTACTGCTAAGGCGTGCAAGATTGTAATTGATGGTGATAGTTGTTGCAATTTGGCTAGTAAAGAGTTATGTTAAAAGCTGAAACTAAAATATTTACCGCACCCAATCTATATTTATTCAGTGGCTAAGTAGTGGAGAGATGAAGATCAGCCACATGATGCGTGTGGAATGTCAGATTGGACCACACAGGCTCATTCATCAAAAATCAAAAAAGACAGGAAAAGAAAGACAGCATTGAGAGTGATATGGTTCCTATGACCATGTGGTACTTGTTATTGGGACACCCATGGCAGTATGATAGAGATGTTGGTCACAATGGGAGAGACAACACATCATTTGAATTGGTACAAAAAATGATTCGATTTTTTACAGGGTATGATACCTCAGTGCACTAGACTAATGTTTATACACACTATACACCTGTTAATTTTCTATCTATAACTTCAGCTTGATTTTGTATATCTTGATCTTCCAAAGAAAAATAATGAAAGCGCTGGAAAAATAGTGCCAGCAAAAAGAATGAGCAAAATTGCAACGAATAAAAAAAAATATACGTCATCAAAAGAAAAGGACTAGTTATTCCACAATAGTTCCCTGCATCTCAACGGTCCAGCATGGATGATGTTCCCGTGGAGACGAACTGATTGCTATCCTGGCCACTATCAGCCACTTGCTTGCTAGGGATAATTGCTGCAGGCGACCATTGATCTGGGACAACAAGAAAGTAGGCTGACATAGCTTTCCTGAAACGCTTTTTGTACTGCTTTGGTGAAATTACAGTTGGTGATACATTCTTTGGTCCACCTAATATTCCTGAGGCTTTCACCCATGTCTCTAGATGTTTGTCCCATGTATATTGCCTCATAAAATCGATGATTCCCATAACAAGTTCGTGCTTCTTCTCATCAACACCAACAAGTAAAGAGTAATCCATTACGTCAATAGACTGCAACAAAGTTACCAATGTTTGTATCAGAAATTGACATATTAAAAAAAATGAGAACAACCCAGGGCTAACCCTTGTTAGCTTTTTTTATAGAAAAAAACTCCGCGAGCACCACACGCTCGAGCCGAGACTCGAACCCAGGTGGGCTGGCAGCTAACCCAGCTGCCCAGCCAACAGGTCGACGCCTCGTTCTCAAAGCATGACAAATTAACTCATTCGGAATTCTACCGGACTAGATACTTCCTAGACAAGGCACTACCTGTAAGCAAACATTATATCAGATCATCTTTTTCATTTGTTATAATATTCATTTTCTCTATATATGTTAACAACTTTTCCGCATTTCCAAAGGTATTACTTGTTGAGAAACAAATATTTCTAGCAGGCTTGAGTTACCAATATAGAGAATGAGTAATACTCCCTCCGTTTCTAAATATAAGCCTTTTTAGAGATTTCAATATGGACTATATACGGATGTATATAGACGTATTTTAAAGTGTAGATTCACTCATTTTGCTCCGTATGTAGTTCATATTGAAATCTCTAAAAGACTTATATTTAGAAACGGAGTGAGTAATACATTATTTATACAAGGTGCAAGAGTAGAGCACCAATAAAAATAAAAATAAACTGGGTTGTTTATTCCAATTATTGATTGTAACCTGACATAGTACCTATGTTAGGCATATGTGATGCCTCTCCGAAGACATCAAATAATTTGACATTTTTTATATTTAACACATCGTCTGAGATGGTTTGGCCATATGCAACGCAGGCCCAGACGGTTAATGCGTGTTGATAATGTCGAGAGGTCGGCGTAGACCAAACTTGACATGGGAAGAGTTCGTAAAGTGAGATTTGAAGGACGGGAATATCAGCAAAGAACTAGCCATGGAGACGGTGCGTGGAAGTTAGTTATCCACGTGCCAGAACCATGACTTGGTCTTGACCAACATCAGGTACCTCTCTCAGCCAACATGGTAACGAGCCAGGTTATGACGGCGGCGGCGGGGCCCAGCAGGGTCAGGTGAGAGGTGGCTGCTCGCGCGGCCGTGCACGCGGCTGAGTGCGTGGGTCTGGCGGGGTCAGGAGAGAGAGAAGGCTGCTCACGCGGCTGCTTGCGTGCGCATGCGGCAGCGGGGTTGCTGGGGTGCGTGCGGCAAGGCGGCTAAGCTCGAGGAGCTGCTTCGCAACCTGCAGCGGCTAGCTGCGAAGGGGGGCTGCGGAGGAAGAAGCCTGTGGAGGTTGTCCTGTTTCTGCCCTGGTTTTCTTCTCTGCTGCTGCAATAGCCGCTGGCTGGAAGTGCTGCTGCTTCTGCTGTTTGAGTTAGAGTCTCCTGCCATTTACTGCTGCTTGGAAGAGGAAGGAGGATTTGCTGGTGTTGTGCTGCTGCTGTTGTTGTATTGTTTTTATTTTATTTATGCTGCTGATTGAAGAGGGGAGATAATCATGGGCGATGAACTACTGCTGTTCTATAGAAACTTGCGCAGCTCATGACTGCGAAAGCTGAGAGGTTACCTCCTGCAAGTGACGCCATCGTTGTGCCCCGCGCGGATTAGGTGTTGAAGCTTGAGCTCATGCCACATGCAGCTACCTAAGCTGGTCGAGGCAGGCCTTGTTGATCTTGAAGACAAAGGGTCTGACGGAGTATGTTCTTGGAACGGTTGAAGAACCGGCTGACAAGGCGAGCCCAGAACAGAAGAAGTAACACTCCCTGATTTTGGCCTGGATGTTGAACTCCTTGATTCCAGCCACTGTAGTGTCTGTTGAGGCATTGCCAACTGCTTATGTTGTGTGGAGCATGCTGTCCACCAGGTATTCCGGTAAGGGAAACCTGATGCTCATGTCTCAAACTGAAGGCAAGATTTCATGTTGTTCGTCAAGGTGACAAAAGCATGCTGTATGTGAAAGCTGCAACACCTTCGGGCAGATCTGGACCTGTGTGATCCCCTTGAGATTCCACATGCAGAGTCCATGGAGATTGCCAGGAAGTGGGTTCAGTGCAGGCGTGTGGTGTGGTTTCTAAAGAGCCTAGATCAAGCTTTTGAGAGTAGACATGTTGTGATGCTACATCAGCCAAAACTTGTGCCCCTTAATGTGGCCATTGTTGTGATGTCCCAAGAAGAGGTACCCTTGCAGTCCAGAAGGGGAGTTGGAAATGAATCTGCTTACAGGGTGGCTGACCAGCGAGGGGTGTGTCACAATTGTGGTCAACCAGGGCATATCTGCCGTTTCTGCACTTGACCTAGGAAAGTCAGGCCGAGGGTGTAGGGGTGGAAGTAGCAGCCGAGGTGGTTGGAATGGAAGTCGTGGTCAAAATGGGAGTGGTGGTTCTTGGAATGCTCCTCATTGGAATACTCCCAAGGCGAATGTAGTTGTTTCAGCTGAAGGGAAGCAGCCTGTAGGAGGACACGAGACTGCTACCAGCTATGCCAACTTTGTTAATACAAATGAAGGTAATGTTGAACACACATCAACGGCAGCCCATAAAATAAACTCAGAATGTGTGCTTGATTCTGGAGCATCATTAGAGACTTTAATGAGTTTAAATCTTATGTTCCACACTCTCGCACATCAGACAAACATTCACACAGCAGATGGCATAGCCCAACCCATCACATGTGTTGGGACAGTCAACTGCACGCTGAGTATTGAATTATCTTCGGTGTTGCATGTGCCAGCTTTTCCTAGAACTTAGTGTCCTTGGGTGCTTTGGTTGACGAAATAGATTGCTGAATAATACAAGGTTGTGTTCTTGATCAAGGAGAGATTGACGGGCAGGAGTCTTGGGACTGAAACAAGGCATAGGGGGGCTGTGGTACATGCACCACAGCATCACCACAGCATGCCGGACCAGGAGGGATTGCACATGCTAGCTGCAGATGCTAAGGATAAGGAGATTAGGGCACTGATCCATCACTGTAGGATGGGACATGTGTCTTTTCACAAAATGTATCAAGTATTTCCTGATGTAATGAGTGGTGTGGACAAGAGCAAGCTGAAATGTGATGCGTGTTAATTTGCAAACATATCAGAAACTCGTATGTGAGTAAGGGGATCAGGAGCATATCTCCTTTTGTGTTGATCCACTATGATGTATGGACCTATCTAGAGTTATCTGTCAGTGGTATGAAGTTCTTCGTTACGTTCATTGATTGTCATTCTCGAGCAAGCTGAAATGTGATGCGTGTTAATTTGCAAACATATCAGAAACTTGTATGTGAGTAAGGGGATCAGGAGCATATCTCCTTTTGTGTTGATCCACTCTGATGTATGGACCTATCTAGAGTTATCTGTCAGTGGTATGAAGTTCTTCGTTACGTTCATTGATTGTCATTCTCAAATGAGTAGCCCAACTATGTAATCCATACCGTATTGGTATAGGACTCGTATTGTACCATTGTACATCATTATATATATGTGAGATAGGCCACCCCATAGAGGGTTGAGCCAGTTCCCCCAAAACCCTACGTCTTACATGGTATGAACCTAACCTAGGTCCTCACCCGCGCCAAAAACCCTAGGGCTGCCGCCGCCGCCATGTCCGCTTCCTCGGGCGCCGCCAGCTCCGGGTCCATCCCCGCATCGCTTGCCGCCCTCCTCAACCTTCCGCTAGCTCCACCGGTCCCTCAATTCTTCGGCACCACCGCCGTGGGATCCATGTTCTCGTCTCCGCTCCCGTCGTCTCCCGCGCCTGCGATCTCCGTCGCCACGACGACGGTCCCGCCCGCGGAGCCACCCACGGTCTCCTCCGGCTCGTCCCCGACACTCGCCATCCTCCCGGTGGCCTTGGGGGATCCCGCTGCCCCGCCCGCGGCTAAGGCCCCTGTCGCCGTTGCACCGGTTGCTGCCGCCGTCGCGCCCGCCGGGCCATTCCACTTCGACAACCTGATCGCCATCCGCCTCACGTCGGACAACTATTTGTTCTAGCGCGCAAAGGTTCTACCGCTGCTCGGCAGCCGCTCCCTCCTTGGGTATGTTGATGGCTCCTTGCCGTGTCCTCCGCAGGTTGTCGCCACCATCCACAGCCCGGCCATCAACCCGGAACACCGTGTGTGGGTGTAGCAGGACCAGGCGATCCTCTCTGCCATCCAGGGTTCCCTGGGCGACGGGGTCGCCAGCCTCTGCTTCTTCACTGCCACCTCCATGGATGCCTGGACGACCCTAGAGCATGCTTTTGCCCAGGTCTCCACCTCCCGCTCGATGGCTCTTCGCAGCGAGCTCGCCGACATCAAGAAGCTGGACTCCTCTGCCACGACCTACTTCAACAAGATGAAGGTTCTGGCGGACACGCTGACCTCTACTAGTCGGCCTCTTAGCGACGAGGAGTTCGCCGGCTTCGTCATCAAGGGTCTCGACGCCAAGTACGACAATCTCGCGGAGGCCGTCCACAATGCCGCCACCGATGCACCCTCACGAGCTCTACTCCCGCCTCCTCTTCACCGAGCAGCGCGTCGAGGCTCGCCGCTCCTCCGCCACCATCGCCGCGCAGCCAGCAGCCTACTAGGCCTCTCGCGGCCAACGCCCGCCTGCCCCTCCTTCGGCTGGCAAGGCCGCCCTACCCCCTGCATCGACCTCGGGTGGGGGCCTCGTGTGTGCCAGCTCTATGGACGCGAAAAGCACATCGCCTCCCGGTGCCACCGCCATTTTCAGAAGAGCTTCCTCAATATCGGTAACGACGGCAAGGGCAACGAGCGCCAGTTTGCCATGGCCGACTTCGGCCCCCCCCCCCCCCGCCGCCACCCCGGCTGCCCATGCCGCCACCAAGGGCAAGGACCTACGCGTCGAGCAGGGGTACACGTCGTCCTACCCCGTTGATCCAGCATGGTACATGGACACCAGCGCCACGGATCACATGACGAACGAGCTCAACAAGCTCGCCACCTACCAGCCCTACTACGGGCACGATCAGGTTCACACCGCCAATGGTGTAGGCATGCCCATCTCTCACATTGGCCAAGCATCTCTTTTAACTAGTCATCCCTCTGGGCAGCTTCACCTTCGTAATATTTTGTGGGTACCCTAAGTGACTCGTAATCTTTTATCCGTCCCTAAGCTCACCCTTGATAATAGTGTACTATGTGAATTTCACCCTTTTGATCTTTTTGTTAACGACCGAGCAACCTGGGACGTCCTGCTTAGTGGCCGCTTGAGCCAAGGCTTGTACCGTTTGGAGGATCCATCCGTCCCACGCGTCTTCAGCGGTGTTCGTGTGTCGCCGTCCCAGTGGCACTCTCGCTTTGGTCATCCTGCCACCCCTATCGTTCGCCACATACTCCACCGCCATGAACTGGCATTAGAGTCTAGCAATACAGAGATGTTCGTGTGTGATGCATGTCAACAAGGCAAAAGTCATCAACTACCATTTGTTTCATCTACTAGAGAAGTAAAGAGTCCTCTTGAAATTGTGTTTTCTGATGTGTTGGGTTCAGCACAAACATCTGTTAGTGGTCACAACTACTATGTCAGTTTTGTTGATGCCTATAATCGATTTACATGGCTTTATCTTCTTAAGCGCAAACCTGATGTGTTTGATATCTTCATTCAGTTTCAATTGCATGCTGAACGTCTACTCAAGCATAAAATCCTTCATGTTCAGTCGAATTGGGGGGCGAATTTCGCAACCTCAACACCTTCTTTAATAAGCTTGGGATCTCGCATCGCTTATCATGCCCACATACACATCAGCAAAATTAATAAGCTTGGGATCTCGCATCGCTTATCATGCCCACATACAAATCAACAAAATGGCGCCGTTGAGCGCAAACATCGCCATATAGTTGAACTGGTCCCACACTTCTTGCTCATGCTTTTGTTCCTTTTTGCTTTTGGAGTGATGCCTTTGCCACCGCATGTTTTCTTATTAACAGATTACCTACACGTGTTCTTAATATGAAAACTCCTATTGAGCTTCTCTTACATGAAACTCTTGACTATACTTTTTTCAAGGTGTTCGGATGTGCCTGCTGGCCCCATCTTCGTCCATATAATAATCGAAAACTTGAGTTTCGGTCCAAAAAATGTGTGTTCTTGGGGTATAGCTCTCTACATAAAGGCTACAAAGTGCCTTCATGTGCCAACAAATCGCGTCTACATATCTCGTTATGTTGTCTTTGATGAGAACGTCTTCCCCTTTTCCGCCATGCCCCAGCCATCCATCACAGCCCCATCTATGCATTCATCTCCTATTATGTCTGGCCAATTTGAAGATGCTGCATATTCTCCTGTGTTGTTACCTAATCATGATGCAGGAACTGGACATGGTGCTCGCCTAGAACTCCTACCCAATGCACCACCTGCGTCGCCTATGGCGCACGTCGATCGGCTGGTGCATGCGCATGCACCGCCTCCCTCCTTCGACTCCGCCTCTGCGCTTGGGCCGGCGCCAGCGATGGCCTGACCCGAGCGGCCCACGTCCCGGCCTCTCCGCCTGGCCTCGCCTTCGTCGCC
Source organism: Hordeum marinum (assembly GCA_022496015.1). Lineage (NCBI taxonomy): Eukaryota > Viridiplantae > Streptophyta > Magnoliopsida > Poales > Poaceae > Hordeum > Hordeum marinum. Next base: position 185,054,929 of record CM039675.1, read on the forward strand.
GCCCACCTCGCCCACCTCGCCTGGGTCGAAGGCGCACAGCTGAACGCCGCACACGACGCCTTGGGCCCCCATCGACCAGCCCACCGTCGCCTGGCCTACAGTCGCCCGGCCTCTATTCGCCAAAGTCCCCTGGGCCGGCCTCGCCTGCTCCGGATGTTCCACCTGCCCCTGTGCTCGCTGCTCCGCGGCGTCCGCACACACGCAGCTGTAGCGGTATCACGCGTCCCAAGGAGCGCACCGATGGCACAGTCACATACTTGGCTACTTGCCTGGCTCATGCTATGGAAGATCCAACCGCCGAACCACGCAGTTATCAAGCCGCTATGAGTATCCCACACTGGAGGGCTGCTATGGAACAAGAGTATCATGCTCTTATGCAGAATGAGACCTGGACACTTGTTCCCCCTCCGCCTCGCGTCAACATCATTGATTCGAAGTGGGTTTTCAAGGTGAAGAGACATGCAGATGGTTCTATTGAGCGCTACAAAGCCCGTCTTGTGGCTAAGGACTTTAAACAACGCCATGGACTAGATTATGAGGATACATTCAGCCCAGTTGTCAAACCTACCACTATTCGGCTTCTTCTATCTCTTGCAGTTTCTCGTGGATGGTCTCTCCGCTAGCTTGATGTGCAGAATGCTTTTCATCATGGGTTGCTTGAAGAGGTTTACATGCGGCAGACACCTAGATTCGTCGATCACACTCAGCCTCATCATCTCTATCGCCAGACGAAGGCTCTCTATGGACTGAAGCAGGCGCCTCATGCCTGGCATGCTCGCCTAGCTTCAGCTCTCCATACTCATGGCTATATATATAATACTCTAACACCCCCCCTCAAACTCATGATAGAAGCCATGTTGCGCTCTAGTCTGGGCCTTCGTCAGAAAATCCGCCAACTGTAACTCAGAAGGCACATATTGAAGAGCACTAACCTAATCATGCACACCAGCGCTCACATAGAAAGCATCAACACCAATATGCTTGGTGAGCTCGTGCTTCACAGGATAGCGAGCAATGTTAATAGCACATGTACTGTCAGATAACAGGAGAGTAGGTGTTGTGACAGAAACACCAAAACCCTGAAGTAACCACCGTAACCAAGTCATCTCAGGCATCAAAAGAGCCATAGCTCGCAACTCAGCCTCTGCACTCGAACAAGAAACTGCAGTATGTTTATTCGTCTTCCAGGCAATGAGAGAATCACCAAGAAACACAAGTAAGCAGAAAGTGAACCACAATATGAGGGATCGCTAGCCCACGTGGCATCCGTATAGGCCTGAAGCTGTAATGAACTGGAGCGAGGAAAGAATAGACGGTGAGAAATCATGCCTCGAAGATATCGAAGAACACGAAGGAGGTGACTATAGTGAACCGAAGTGGGAGCAGAGACAAACTGACTCAGAATATGAACAGGATAAGAGATATCCAGACGAGTGACGGCTAGATATACAAGTCTCCCAACAAGATGACGATAACGTGTCGGATCAGGCAAGGGGTCACCATCGGTATCACGGAGGTGAACATTGAGCTCCATGGGAGTCTCAAGAATGCGCATTGAGCTCCATGGGAGTCTCAAGAATGCGCTCATCAGTAAGAGCAGCACGAGTAAGAAGATCATGTATATACTTTTCCTGAGATATAGAAAAGCCATCAAAGGTAGAAGAGACGATAATCCCAAGAAAGTAGCGAAGAGGTCCAAGATCGGACATAACAAACTGCTCACTAAGACGGGCCTTTACAAAGGCAATATACTCGGATCGTCCCCAGTAATGATCATGTCATCAACATAGAGAAGAAGAAGAGTCTGACCACGAGGTGAAAGGTGGACAAACAATGCTGAATCATGAGCACTCGTTGAAAAACCAGCGGCAGTCACCACAGAGGCAAAACGCTCAAACCAGGCACGGGGGGCTTGCTTAAGGCCATAGACAGAGCGACGAAGAGGACATACCATGCCATCAGGAACAGAATACCCAAATGGTGGTTGCATGTATACCTCCTCACGCAGTTCACCATTAAGAAAGGCAATGTTAACATCAAGTTGAGATACAGACCAGTGGCGGGCAGAGGCCACGGCAAGAAGTGTACGAATAGTGATCATATGGGCCACAGGAGCAAAAGTCTCATCGTAATCACGACCAGGCCCCTGTTGAAAATCACGAGCCACAAGACGAGCTTTGTAACGCTCAAGAGAACCATCGGAGCGAGCCTTAACCTTGTAGACCCACTTAGAAGTGATGGGACGGACACCTGGAGGAACAGAAACAAGATCCCATGTATCGGTGTGTTCAAGAGCAGCAATCTCCTCTGCCATCGCAAACTGCCATTCGGGATGAACAACAGCCTCACGATAAGAAGTCGGCTCAAGAACAGCAGCACCAATGGTTGAAAAACCAAGGCGATCAACAGGCGGAAGCGGACGAGGACACAAGCCATAGGTAGGCTAAGACGAGAAGGACGACACATCAAAAGACTCATCCACACTACGTGAATGACGAGTATAATACTGAGGAAAAGATGGAAGAATACGTGGAGGAATCGTCGAGGTAGAATCAGGGGGTGGAGACGAAGAAGTCGCCGGGGATGAAGGTGAAGAGTCCGATGACATGCGAGGTGAGGAAACCATGGGAGATGGTGGCGACGAATCGGCAAGAGGTGGAGAAGCAGAGTTGGTAGGACGGATAGACAAAGGCTCGATGGGGGTGGTGTGTCAGGAAAAGTGAGGAAAGAGATATCCTCAACTGAAAAGGTCGAGGAAGATGGACGCGTGTAGAAGGGACGGGACTCATCAAAAGTCACATCCCAAGAAATACGCATCCGACGACCGATAGGATCCCAACAACGATAGCCCTTATGCTCATCACTATAGCCTAAGAAGACACACTTAACAGACTGAGCGGTCAGTTTGGTGCGTTCGTGAGGGGCAAGAAGAACATAGCAAACACAACCAAACAAATGAAGCGTCGAATAATCAGGAGAAAGATCAAAAAGACGCTCGAACGAAACACCACCCTGTAGAGCAGCGGGCAGCTGAAGATCGATGAGATAGGTGGAGGTGGAGACAGCCTCGACCCAAAAATGAGGCGGGAGAGAGGCGGCGATCACCAATGCACGAGCCATCTCAAGAAGGTGACGATGCTTGCGCTCAGCCACACCATTCTGAGCATGAGCACCAGGACAAGAGACCTAAGAAAGAGTCCCTTGCTCAGCAAGAACACCACGCAACATCTTAGAGATATACTCGCCAGCGGAGTCAGCACGAAACACACGAATGGGCGAAGAGAACTGAGTGTGAACCATGGCGGCAAAACGCTTATAAATGGACAACACCTCACTGCGAGAGGTCATAAAATAAAGCCATGTGTAATGAGAGAAATCATCTATGCAAATAATATAGTATCGATGACCCCGTTTCGAAGCGAAGGGAGCCAGACCCCATACATAGGAAGGGACTAAATCAAAAGGACGCAGAAACACTAACTCACTAGTTTGATACGGTAACTGAATCTGTTTGCTAAGTCGACAACCCTAACATTCTAAAGAGACGTCTCCTGAGACAGACCCCAGAAGACCTTGACGAACTAAAGACGACAAACGAGAACCACAAAGATGACCAAGTCAATGATGCCATTGCTGGAAGGAACCGGTAGCTGAGGCGACCGAAGCAGATGTATTGGCGATAGTGGTGGCAGCGGAAGGAACATGAAGCCAATCTAACTCCCAAAGACCCTAGGAATCACAACGGCGAGGGCCAGCCCCAACCAAAGTGTGCGTGCGACGATCCTAAACAGAACAAGAGTCAACGTCAAGGATGACACGACAACCAGAATCAGTAAGTTGACCAACAGAAAACAGATTCATGGTAAGTCGAGGAACATGAGCAACATCAGGAACAGAATAAGGAGTGATAAGATTGCCTCGGCTAGCAACAGAAAGAGTACCATCAGCAGTGAGTACATGGACAGGAAAATCAAGCGATCTAAGAGAGGACAAAGTGGAAGAATGAGAAGACATGAAAAGAAGTTCCAAAGTCCAGAACCCATGGGGATGTACCTGACTGTCTAGAAGGTGGTTGCTCAGTGCGGGAAGCATTAGTCACAGAACCGGCAATACCTGTCGAAGAAGAGCCTGAAGCGGCAACCATACGCTTAAGCTTCATAATATCTTGTTCAGTCAAAGCGGTGGCTGAAGATGTCAAAGTAGAAGAAGTCCCTGAAGATGATGACCGCGCCTTACGCATGTGTTTCTTCTTCTGGAAGCACTGAGACTCGACATGACCATCCAGGTTACAGTAGCCGCAATGGGGACGGGGGCGGCCCGTGCCGCCAGGAGGAGTGGGCAAGAGCGGCGGAGCACTCGAGCGGGAAGGAGTCGGTGCAGCATGTGGCATAGCAGAAGCTCGAGCAGCGAGAACAGAGGGAACCTCAAGTAAACCAGCACCACGTAAACAAGTCTCCTTAGCACGAATCTCTGAAAGCGCCTCCATGAGAGAAATACGTCCAGGAGCAAACAATTGAGCGTGCCTGGGCTCAAACTCCTTACGAAGCCGTGACAAGAACTCGTAGATACGATGAAACTCCAAATCAGCTCGCACAGCCTGGCAACACTGACAAGTACGACAACCAGCAGTGCAGAGAGAATCAAGCTGACGCCAGATAGCAGAACTTTATGCGTAGAAATCATCAACAGTGGAGTCACCCTCCTGAAGAGCATGCTCCTAACGAACCACGGACAAGTATAAGGCATCACCAGAGGGCCGATAGCGTTGACTGAGACGGGTCCACATCTCAAACACAGTAGGGAGGCCCAAAAAGTCAAAGGCAAACTGAGGCAGAACACTAGCAGTGAGAACAGCTACGGCGCGAGCATCATCACCAAGCCACCAGGTGTAAGCAGACAGAGCCTCATGATAGGTGGAAAGAGCCTCCTCATAAGTCGAAACCTGCTTATCAGAAGCAATGACAACAGCCTCATCAGCAAGCTTAGCTACATCCTTCGCAGCTTGAGGAGCATCCACAGCATCCACAGCAAGAATCCGTGGCGTAGGCAGAGTAGGAGCCACAGGAAGAACCAGGCACGACGGACTGGAGACCTCGCCAGAAAGAATACCCCAGAGACAGGCCACGCATATGGATGCGCATAAAGCCAACAAACTCGATGTAGTTGGTACCATCAAAGATCATCGGGCAGCAAGGAACAACGACATAGTCGGACGAAGACATTTTTTCTTGAGCAGGCAACATCAGTGACTAGAAAAGGACGTGAACCACCCAACGATCGTCCGACAACGGAGACGTACGGATATGCGACGAGACGGCAACTCGAATTGATGGAGAGAACCAAGCGGGAGGCGATCCAAGGGCGGAGTTGGTGGCGGGGCGGTCCGAATCTAGCGGGGTTGACTGCAGGGAGACAACAGTCGAGCAGGAGCTTAACTATGGGAGACGGCAACCGAGCGGGGGCTTGACTATGGGAGACGGCAGGCGAGCGGGAGCTTGACTGCAGGGCGGGGTGACCTGGACCGGATCCGGTCGAAAAGACCTGGCCAGGCAGGGCGATCAGGTCCGATCAGGAGAGAGAGAGCCGACTGCGGGGCGGGGCGATCTAAACTAATCGAGACCCGACGGCAGGCGGCTGGATGCTTCAACTCGATCCAGAGAACGGGACACGAGACCGGCAACAGGAGCGGACGTGGGATGACGCCATGGAGGATCAATATCACGAGTTGCAGCGTGCAAAAAATTGAGCTAGCTCTAATACAATGTTAGGAAATATGCAACTTGTATTTCCAGGAGGCCATAGGCCAGTATATATACATGTACAGGTGTAGAATATGTAGGAAACCCCTTGTACAATGGAGTAAATACGAAAGGCTACATGGCTACATATATAGTACTCTAACAGGATCTAACAATGGCACCGAGTATGTTAACAAGGCCATTGGTGCCTTCATGTCAGACAAGGGCATCCTGCATAAGAATGGGGTGGCAGAGAGGACAAATCACCACCTGCTAGTGGTGTCCCGGACACTGATGTTCACCATGAATGTGCCCAAGTTACTGCAGAATGAAGCTGTCATGATGGCCACCTTCTAGATCAACCGCACGCCATCCCGGGTGCAGGTATGAAATCACCGTGTAAGTTGGTTTTCGCAGAAAATAAATTCTATGTTCCTCCTAAGGAGTTCGGTTGCACTTGTTTTGTTCATGATCATAGGCCGTCGGTCAACAAATTGGATCCTCGGGTCGTCAAGTGCATCTTTATTGGGTATTCTTGAGGACATGGAGGGTACAAATGTTGAAATCTGTCTGAGAGGCGGACATTTGTGAGCTTGGATGTTACGTTTTGTGAATGGGAACCTTTTTATGGTGAGAAAACTGATCTGATTGTCTTGTTTGAACAACTTGACCAATGTCTCCAACCGGGAATTGGTCAAGAGGGATAGACAGTAGCACAAGTGTAGAGTTCGTTGTTTTCCAAAAAAAAGGGTGCAATGTCTACATCGTCGGGTTATGTTGTTGTTCCTCGTTGTCCAATGGCGTTTGATGGTACCAACTATCGAGTTCATTGGCTTCATGCACATTCATTTGTGTGTCATTCGTCTTTGGGGCGTTCTTTCTGGCCTGGTCCCCTGTCTGCGGCGTCTGGTTCCTCCTGTGGCTCCTACTCCGCCGACGCCACCAGTTCTTGCTGTAGAGGCTAATCAAGCTACGGAGCATGCAGCTAAGCTTGCCGATGAGGCTATCGTTCGTGCTTATGATGAGCAGGTTTTGACTTGTGAGGAGGCTCTGTCCACTTACACTCAGTGACTTGATGATGATGCCCAAGCCGCAGCTGTTCTCACTACTAGTGTTCTACCTTAGTTTGCTTCTTTGTTTTAGGGTTTCCACTGTATTTGAGATGTGGACCCGTCTCCATCAGCGCTATCAGTCCTTTGGTGATGCCTTATACTTGTCCCCCTGTGTTCCCTGCTCAAGCTCCTGCTGCACCGACTCTTTCCCGCTCCAATGTTTTGCCACTCTTGCCCACTCCTACTGGCGGTCACGCTCGCTATCGTCCTCATTGCGGCTACCATGGATGGTCATGTCGAGTCTCAGTGCTTCAAGAAGCGTCACATGTTTAAGGCGCGGACATCATCTTCAAGGACTCCTACTTCTACTTCGACATCGTCAGCCACCGCCTTGACTAAGCAAGATATTCCGAGACTTAAGCGTCTGCTTGCCGCTTTAGGTTCTTCTTCGACGGGTACTGCAGGTTCTGTGACTGATGCTTCCCGCACTGAGTAACCACCCTCTACACAGTCAGGTACATCCCCATGGGTTCTAGACTACAAAACTTCTTCTCATATGTCTTCTCATTCTTCCCATTTGTCATCTCTTAGGTTGCTTGAGTTTCATGTTCACGTACTCAACGCTGATGGTACTCCTCTTTCTATTGCTAGTCGAGGCGATCTTACCACTTATATTATGTTCCTAATGTTGCTCATGTTCCTTGACTTACCATGAATCTGTTTTCTGCTGGTCAACTTACTAATTCTGGTTGTCGCGCCATCCTAGACATCGACTCTTGTTCTGTTTAGGATCGTCACACGCACACTTTGGTTGGGGCTGGCCCTCGCCACCATGACTCTCAGGGTCTTTGGGAGTTAGATTGGCTTCATGTTCCTTCCGCTGCCACCACTATCGCCAGTCCATCCGCTTCTGTCACTTCATCTACCGGCTCCTTCCAGCAGTGGCATCATAGACTTGGTCATCTTTGTGGTTCTTGTTTTTCATCTTTAGATCGTCAAGGTCTTTTGGTCTGTCAGGGTTGTAGGCTTGGCAAACAGATTCGGTTACCTTATCCTACTAGTGAGTCAGTGTCTCGACGTCCTTCTGATTTAGTCCTTGCCGATGTACGGGGTCCAGCTCCCTTCGCTTCGAAAGGCAGTCATCAATATTATATTATTTTCATAGATGATCTCTCGTTACACGTGGCTTTATTTTATGACCTCTCGCAGTGAGGCGTTGTCCATTTGTAAGCGTTTTGTCATCATGGTTCACACTCAGTTCTCTCCGCTGCGAGTATATTTCTAAGATGTTGTGTGGTGTTCTTGCTGAGCAGGGGACTCTTTCTCAGTTCTCTTGTCCTGGTGCTCATGCTTGGAATGATGTGGCTGAGCGCAAGCATCGTCACCTTCTTGAGATGGCTCGTGCATTGATGATCGCCGCCTCTCTCCCGCATCATTTTTGGGCTGAGGCCGTCTCCACCTCCACCTATCTCATCAATCTTCAGTCGTCCACTGCTCTACAAGGTGGTGTTCCTTTCGAGCATCTTTTTGATCGTTCTCCTAATTATTCAACGCTTCGTTTGTTTGGTTATGTTTGCTATGTTCTTCTTGCCCCTCGCGAAAGCAGCAAACTGACTACTCAGTCTGTTGAGTGTGTCTTCTTAGGCTATAGTGATGAGCATAAGGGCTATCGTTGTTCGGATCCTCTCGGTCATCGGATGCGTATTTCTCGGGATGTGACTTTTGATGAGTCTCGCCCCTTCTACCAGCGTCCATCTTCCTCGACCTTTTCAGTGGAGGATATATCTTTCCTCACTTTTCCTGATACACCTATCACCCCCATCGCACCTTTGTCTATCCGTCCTGCTAACTCTCCTCCACCTCTTGCCGCTTTGCCGCCACCATCTCCCACGGTTTCCTCACCTCTGTCGCTACCGTCTAGTCTGGGCCTTCGTAAAGAAATCCTCCAACTATAACTCGGAAGGCACATACTGAAGAGCAATAACCTGATCCTGCACACCAGCGCGCACATAAAAAGCATCAACACGAATATGCTTGGTAAGCTCATGCTTCACAGGGTCATGCGCAATGCTAATAGCACATGTACTATCATACAAAAACCAAAGTAGGTGTAGCGACAGAAACACCAAAGTCCTAAAGTAACCCTCGTAACCAAGACAGCTCTGTCGTCGAAAGAGCCGTTGCAACCTCTGGACTCGAAAGGGAAACTGCAGTCTATTTCTTCGTCTTCCTGGCAATGAGAGAACCACCAAAAAAAACACAGTAAGAAGAAAGTGAACGGCAATCCGAGGGATCACTAGCCCACATAGCATCCGAATAGGCCTGAAGCTGCAAGGAACCGGAGCAAGGAAAGAATAGGCCGTGAGAGATCGTGCCGTGAAGATTGTTGCTTCAGCTGCATGGTATGACTGAACAGGATATTATGAGACTTAAGCGTATGCTTGCCGCTTCAGGTTCTTCTTCGATAGGTACTGCCAGTTCTATGACTGATGCTTCCCGCACTAAGCAACCACCTTCTACACAATCAGGTATATCCCCATGGGTTCTGGACTCTGGAGCTTCTTTTCATATGTCTTCTCATTCTTCCGCTTTGATATAGTATAAACTTCCTCTTTTGACGGCAAAGGTAACTTGGCTACGATGGTTACTTCAGGATTTTGGTGTTTCTGTCACTACACCTACTCTGCTATTCTCTGACAGTACAGGCGCTATTAGCATTGCTCGCGATCCTGTGGAGCATGAGCTCACCAAGCATATTGGTGTTGATGCTTTCTATGTGTGTGCTGGTGTGCAGGATCAAGTTATTGCTCTTTAGTATGTGCCTTCCGAGTTACAGTTGGCGGATTTATTTTTTGATGAAGGCCCAGACTAGAGCGCAGCATGGCTTCTATCTCTCCAAACTAAGTGTTGTTAATCCACCATGAGTTTGAGGGGGGTGTTAGAGTATTATATATATAGCCATGTAACCTTTCATATTTACCACATTGTATAAGGGGTTTCCTACATATTCTACACCTGTACATGTATATATACTGGCCTATGGCCTCCTGGAAATACAAGTTGCATATTTCCTAACAACTTGAAGGGTTCGCCTGGGAAGGGACTGATATACAAGAGTCATGGTCATCTTGTCGTGGATGGTTATTGTGATGCTGATTGGGCTAGCTGCCTTGATGACAGGAGATCAACTTCAGGCTATTGTATTTTCTTAGGAGGAAATCTAGCGTCTTGGAGAAGCAAGAAACAACCCATTGTTCCAAAAACCGCAGAGGCTGAATACAGAGCCACGTCTAAGGGATTGAGTGAGTTGTTGTGAACAAGAAATCTATTAGGAGAGCTGAAGATATTGAAGACCAGTTGTGACATCCCAAGTGATGTCCCTACCTTTTATGGCATGTATCCCAATGTATGACCTTGTGTCATGAGAGTTGTGTTTGGGTTGCACCTTGATCTCCATGTGTTGTTGGCATTCATGCATCATGTCATTCATTCTTGCCATGTTGCCTTCATGTGTTTTGTTTTATGACTTGTTGGTGTGGATGTGAGAGTGTGCCTTGTGTGATGTTGAGGTTGAGTGTGTTGGTGGTGATGTGGTTCCTTCCCCTCTTCTCCCTATTTTTCTTCTTCTTAAAGACCCACTATTTCATGCTTTATTCCCATATGGTTCTTTGGCAGATTTTAATTGCTTGGAAAAATAGTTTAAAAATGTTCAAGTGGTGGCCCCAAATTCCTTATGATTTATGGGGGTGGAGTTTTGTTATTTAAGGATGTGTGGTTTTTGAATCTTATTTAACAGGGGCTGCCTTAGTGAGTGTTTGAAAAATAATAACTTGTGAAATAAATCCATTTAACATTTTTATAAAGTGTATATTGTTATTTCAACCACTAAAACATTTTGGTTTTCTCCAAAATCTTTTTCTTTTTCTCTGGACATTATTTTTTCCAAATCTGTTTTATTAAAAGAAAAAGGCTAAAGCCTTTTGGGTTTTCCAAAGAGAGAGAGAGAGGAGCAGTGGAGCCGGCCCACTAGGCCCAGCCCGTGGAAACGGCTACCTGCCCCGTGTTCCTCCTCGCCGACAGTTTCGTCAGAGTGAGAGAGACGAGCGCGCGCCGCGTCTTCGCCGTCGCCGTTAGCCGTCACGGAAGTCGAGGTCGGCCCCCTTTTTAAGCGCGTGCCCCTAGGGTTCCCTCTTCTTCCTTCTCCCTCGCGCCGCCGCCGCTTTCCCTTCTTCCTCCTCCTTCTCCCTCTGCTTCTTCTTCTCCTTCTCGGTTCAGAGAGGTAAGTGTCAGAGGTGAGGAGATCGACGGGCTCGTCGCCGGTGTCGCTTCCGGTGGAGCCCTGCCGCGTCAAGATGGGTTGCAGCTATCCGGAGCCGTCCGCGTCCCGTTCCTGGTGCTAGGAGCAGGGGACCTCCTCCTCTGCGGTGCCGAGCCGCCGTCGTCCGAGCGCCTGCTTCCCCTCCGTCGCCGCCGCGTCCCCGAGCTTCTTCTTCCCCGTCATCCCCTTCGACTCGCCGCGTCCGCGTCCCTAAGCCTCGGTGAGCAGTCGGCCCCGCCTTGCCCCCTCTCTTGTCGCGCGTAGCGTTGCATCACCGCCGTAGCAAGGTCGCCGCCGGTGGATTCGCGAGCACCTGCTGCTCCCATCCTTCCTCCTCTCCGCGAGGTGAGCCCGGGAATGGATTCCATGTTCGTTCCTGCGCGCGTAGGAGTAGCTAGTGCCGCCGGAGATGCCCTGTGCCGCCGAAGATTCGCCGTAATCGCCGCGCCGATGTTCTGTCGCCGGGCTCTGCTTTTCTTCAGTTTCGACAGGCTCGGTGGTGTGTGTGTATTAGAGAACAGAGGCTTCTCCTTTGTTAAGATCCAGCCGAGTAGCGCAGTGGTATGGGGTGCAGTGTGAGACCGAGAGGTCCGAGGTTCTATCCCCTCTCCCCCCCCCCTTTCCTTTTTTTTTCTTCTGTTTTTTTCCTTTTCTGATTTTTCCTTTTGTTTTCTTTCTTTTGCAAAAACAAAGTATGTGTGTATGTATCATGTATGTATGTATGTTTTGTGTGTGTGCAGGAGTGTGTGTGCTATGTGCACATACACATGTGAGTGTGTGTGTGTTGGTGTGTGTATGCCCTATGTGCATATACACACATGTGTGCTTGTGTAGGTGTATGTGTGTATGCATCATGTGCATACACACCCATACATGTGTGTGTTGGTTGATGCATGAGTGTAGGTGTGTGCGTGTGTATGCCCCATGTGCATACACCCCCATGCATGTGTGTGTTTGGAATAGTGTAGAGAGTGGTGTGTGCATGTGTGCACATGCTCTTGTGGTGAGAGCAATGTGGGTGTGAGTGTATGCAATATGTGCATGTGCACCCATGCTTGTGTGTGTATGTGTGCTTGTGTGTGTGTTTGGATGCTTGTGTGTGTATGTGTTATATATGAGTGAGGGTATATGAGTGAGGGTATATGAGTTTGAGTGGTGTGTGTATGATCTACATACACCCATTCATGTGCATTGTAGCTCCATGTGTAGGTTTCTCCCTATATGATCATATGAGCATGGTTTCTACTCTAGCTAGTTCCTTTCTTGTTTTTGATGCTAGACTATGTTATCATGTCCCTAACCTGTTAACTAATCACTTCTAACTTGTATATATGGAGCACATGTCCATTTGGGGCATTTTCAACAAGTTTTATAAGTGACATAAGTCACCCATGCCTAGTGAGGGTAGAATTTCGACCTAGCTTATCTCCTTTGAGTTCCATGCAAGCATATAGGTATGAGTAATGATTTTGGGGTGTTTCCAACCCCTATATGCATCTGTGAAGTCAGATTTGCCTTTGGGCAACTTGACAAAAGTGCATTTTTATGCTGTGATGCTCTTTTGTCTTTTTCGTATGAATTAATCCATGCATGCTTTGGAGTTCTTGTCAACATGAGAATGCTAGTCAAAGTTGTTGTGAACATCCATGTATTTTTGTAATTTGTGCTAAGTCTCTAGATCAGTGGGAACCATGCTGTTTATCAAGCTACTTTCTGATTCTGTCAACCTGTTCTAGAAATGGCTAAGTCTGGGGAATCTGCTGTTATTGTTTTGCCTTGAACATCAGGGTGTATCTAGTGATGTGTTGTGAATTTGACCATGTTCAGTGTTAGGCATTTGTAGTAGATATTGCCATCTACCATCCTGTTAATTTTCATGCCATTTGAAGCTTCCTAGCATATTTAACCAGTGTTGTGAACTTGCTACTTTATTAACCCAAATTCCAGAAAACTGGAATTTTCACTAAGTTCCTAAAAATCTGTTTCATCATGCCTACTTGTCAGCTCCATGCATAGTGATGTGTTGCTTTTTTGTTGATTGTATAGTTGGATGAATTTATGTGGGTGTTGAGTAGAACCTGTTCATGTCTTGTTTGTGTCTGTAGAGTTCCTGTAGCAATAGTTGTGAGCTTTTCAAATTGCTATGTTGCTGTTTTGTGGCAGATTGAGTGCTATTTTGTTTTCTGTGTTGTGGGAGCTATACTCCATGGAATTGAGTGATTCTTGAGTCTATTATGATTGGTTTTTCATCACCTTTCCAGTGGCTACCTTGGGATCCCAAGAATTAGCCCAGATATTTGGTGGTCGTGAGTTTTGCCTTCGTACCTTGTCGTGAGCGTATCTCGAGAACCGTAGCTCCGTTTCTCGCGATCTTTATATGCATTTTCATCGATTTTTCATGATGCATCATATTTTCCATGTTCATGCATGCCTAAATAACTTAACATGAGGTTCTGTCCAGATTCATTAATCTACCACCTTTGCATGTGAAACTTGACTAGAGTGAGCTTGCCATGTTAAATTCTTCATTAAAATGAGCATGCATCATCTTGGTTATGCATTGCACCTTGGTTGGTTATTTATTTGTTGTTTCTCTTGGATAGACGCGAGTATCGAATCTGAGTTCGAGGAACCTGGAGAGTACCACTACGAGGATCCCGCTACTTGTTCCGATGAAGGACCAACAGGCAAGATGATCGTACCCGGATCCCAATACTATCTTTGCTTGCTAGTTTCTCGTTCTTATCGTTACAATTGCGCTACCTACCACATGATATCAGCCCCCATGTTACCATGACAGCCTCTAACCTCCACATCCCAGCAAACCATTGATTGGCTAAGTTACCGTTGCTCAGCCCCGCTCATAGCGTTCTTAGTTGCAGGTTGTCCCATGTGATAACATGGATTGGATATCACCATAAATTCTGTTATTTAATTTAATGCACATATATATCTGGTATTGGTGGAAGGCTTGGCCTTTTGCTAAGTGATTTGTTCCACTCGTGTCGCCATTAGTTCCTTGTTACCGTGTTATGTTTTCCATATTTTGCGCTCCTAACACGCTTGGGGTTGTTATGGGGACCCCCTTGTTTATTCGGTGGAGATTAAAACTTGTCTGACAAGACCCAACATTGGTACTACATTTGCTTAACAACTTAATTAATTGCATAGGGTCTTGCAAACCCGTGGATATTTTAATCAACCCCCGGGCCAGTGCTCCGCATGAGTGTTGGTCCAAAAATGTCAACCGCCGGTGGCCACCAGGGGCAACTCTGTGTTTGGCCTACCGGAAGTTTGGACAATCCGTCGTGTCCTGAGAATGAGATACGCGGCTCTTATCGGGTTCGTCGACACGTCGGGAGGTCTTGCTGGATTTGTTTTACCTGTGTCGAATGTCTTGCGTGAGGAGTCTTGACTTTCTTCGGGTTTACTCGAGGTGTTGGCTTCCTTTGGAATTGTCTATGATGATCGCGAGAACCGCGTTCGAGACTATTCCCGCGGAGTGTGGTTATTTGTGATGGACTAGTTGGAGCACCCCTGCAGGGTTAAATCTTTCGGAAAGCCGTGCCCGCGGTTATGTGGCAACTTGGATATTTGGTTAACACCCGGTTCTAGTAAACTTGAAGTAAACTCTAATTAAAATACACCAACTGTGTGAGTTACCGTGATCGTCTCTGCTCGTGAACATGAACCGAGAGAGAACACGGTGGGGTTATGATTGACGTAAGTAAGTGTTCAGGATCTCTTAGAGATCATACCAGATTCGAGCGTTCTTCGTAGGCCACTCATATTTATTTCATGTTGCGTAAGCTAGCCACCATAAAAATGCTTAGTGCTGCTGCAAACTAAACATCACCTTTCCTTCCTAAAAGCTTAAATAGTCTTGGTACCCGGGCACATGATAGCTGAGTCCTCCGTGGCTCACAGTTTACTACAACAATCCAGGTGCAGGTTCAGATGAGTTCGTGCAAGATGATCTTACTCAGCTCCAGTGGGAGTATGATGAGGAGAGAGGCAGGATGTACGTGACGCATCCGGATGAGTAGAGGACCTGGTCGTGATCTTTGGGACAGCTTGATAGTATCATTTGCAACTTCTTTTATCGTTTGATTTCGTCCGTAGTCGGACCCTGTGTTCAACTTGATGCTATGATTTGAGTGACTTTGTAAGTTAGCATGTGGCGAGTGTAAGCCAACTTGTATACTCTTCTCATTCAGTACTGTATGTTGTAATGATATTATTCTTGCTAACGGCAAGATGCGCCTCTATCCCTTGCGAGGCCCTCATGCCTTAAACGGATAGGCGCGCATCTTGGGCGTGACACCAGTTGTATGAAATCTATTAGGAGAGCTGAAGATATTGAAGACCAGTTGTATGATTGTATGGTGCCACAATAAGTCGGTAATTATAACATAGCAAACAACCCAGTTCAACATGACAGAAGCAAACATCTAGGGATAGACAGATTCTTTATCAAAGAAAAACTGGATGTTGCGATTATCAAGATTGAGTATGTGAGCTCAGGACAACAAATTGCAGATTGCTTGACTAAAGGACTGGGAACTGGAGAACGCAGTTTAGTGTGTGACAATATGGGAATGATAGATATCTAGCACCCATCTTGAGGGAGAGTATTGACCGGTATGGGGCCTGACCCATCTTCACTGTTGGTATAGGGCCTAAGCCATGTGTGTGACCTAGATGAGAGCAACCAGACGGTGTCTAGTCATACGCGCGAATTACACATGAGTCCCATCCGCCACACACTAGATCGACATCGGGTACGTCTCTCTAGCCAACAGTTGGTTTGGAGATCTTATGAGTTTCAGTTCTAGCCTACCCCAACTTAGTCGGGAATGAAAGGCCTTTTTGTTGTTAAGATTTATGACTTAAGTAGTTACATTCGTCGCCTTAAATGTACCAATATCTACAACACTCATTTCTATTACTACATCTTTTATGATTTGTAGTTTCATACTCCCTCCGTCCCATAATATAGGACGTTTGTGGGAGGGAGGGAGTTATTATACTCAGTTTCATTTGAATAAACATATTTTCATGCAGGTTGATGGTCAAAGTCTGACGTTGCAAACCATCGGATGCAATAGGAAAATGATTATGTACACCTGCTCCTCATATACCACAGAGATAAACTGATTATATAACTTTATTTTTCATATACTTATCTTGCTAGAAACCCCAAAATGGGTTTTATGAAAAAAATCATTTGAGTCAATATGTTTCATTTTATTTGCACATATAGTGTTTTTGTATGTTAAAATGGTATATCTTGCATAATTAAGGCTTCTGATGAATTTTTTTCATAAACCTTATATTGTGATATCTAATATTGACTGGTATATGAGGTACACACACACACACTTATATTGTGTGTGATTTTCCATGGTGGTAGAAAAGTGATCGTAGCTAACTGCTGATTTACTCCCTCTGCTTTTAGTAACACAATATATGACAATCAAGTATGCAAATAAGTTGTACTTACAGCAAGGAATGCAGTATCATTCCAAACAGCTCTCTCCAGAAGTCGCTTTGCCTTATTCCCGACAAAAATAGGGGATGTAGGCATCGCTTCAAGCAAATTCTCGTCAAGAAGCACTTTATCGCTACCATTTGAATCAGGGTTATATCTTGATCTTGTTGAGCCCTTCAAATCATATAATCTTGTCACACAACGTTCAAATAAAAGATTTTCCATGGCCAGAACATCCATCCTCACCTCCTTTCCACCTTTCAGGCTCTTAACCTATTCATTCCCAAAGGATAATATTGAGTAAGAGGTCTAAAAATAAACACTTTTGGAGATTACACATACAAGTCAAAATTTCCCACTCAAAAAACCCAAAACGAGGTTGTGACTTTGCAAAGAGAAATATAGGTTCGGCCGCTACTTTTTGAGCAGAATGTTAGCAAAGCATTATATCTGAAATTACATGTAATGCAAAATGTAGAGGTTCATTTTATACATGGCTAACCACCCGAAGTTGGGAAAATATGACTACGTAAATAACATCAGTATAGAAGGAGGGCTAGTTCCCTCCATTGCATTCACTGACTAATAGTTCTCCAGAAAAGACTACTAATATAAATGGAATATTAAGTTCCATCCGGAAAAATAACAACCAGATATAGGCTGTTCAAATATAAGCAATCCTCAACAAAATGAAGTCACCTAAACTATGGTAATATGAGCATCATCAAATTATGTAATAAAGGCAGAGCAAATAAATTTTATTGTTCAGTCAGTGCAAAAGGCGCAAAGGAATTCATGCAGAAAACAGCAATGGAAACTACCTGATAAATACCAAGAATTTTTGCAATGCAAGTAGGACTGCCAGTGCCAATTGACTCGGACAGATATTTAAAATAGTCTGGAGCAAATTTCATGAAAGACTCCAATTCCGTTTTGGTAACCTGTTTAATTATGAACCTGTCATCCAGTGATTTTGCAAAGAAAACATTACTCTTGCCTCCTTGAGCACCCCATTTCTTGCAACGACTTAGTGACCTGACAAAGTCACGCTCTGATGGACAGCATATTCTCCTCAATGCATCAAATTGTTTCGCATAGTAACAAATTACTGTGTACTTCACTTGTTCTAGAGGACCTTCATCTCCAAAATTAACCTTTATGTGAGTTACTTTACCATATACAAGTGGATCTGAAGTGGATGGGTTCTTGCTTCCTGGAATGGAGACAATATTGTCGTCTGTTGACACAACACTTCTTAGAAGTTCGGAAGTAGTTTCATCCATTGATTCAGTTAAGGATACACTTCTTGAATCACAAAGTGGGGGTGAAGTATCTGTTTCTTCTCTTTCGAGCTCATCTGACAGCTGAAGATGGTATTCATGAGAGGCAAGTGCATACGAGATGATGCTAGTAGGTTCATCATCGTATACTCCAATAACAGTGTCATTGATCCCAATAGGAAAGAGAAATTTGGGCCCAATCTGTCGCTCCACTGCCCTTAAGAAAGAAATATAAACAGGTGTATATTCAATGAGCACATCAAACCTCTTTGAACGACTCCACTTCTTGTTAAGAGAACGGTACAATTGTAAAAAAGGCATTCCTATCCAATTGGAATGGTCCTCTGCACTATCCCCTAGCTTGTTCAGCAATACAGAGGCATACGAAGGTGTAGTATCGCTGATATGTTCTTCTGAGTCCTCTGACGATGCCGTAGAATCTGGCAATGTTACCTTGCTAGTAACAGGATCATTCTCACCAGTCCATTTTGCATCCAGTGCATTTGACACATCCAATAAACTGGGAAATTGCCCTTCTGAAAGGGTGCGTCGAGCAACAAGATCAGGCTCAAAAGGAACTGAATCCCCATTCACACTGACGCTGCTGTACAAAGGTGTTTGGATATTTCTTTGGAGGAAATCCGACTCACTTGTGGGTATTCGCTGGTCAAGATTACAATAACTATTGCTTGGATCAACTCCGCTGCAATTCTGTCCACAAATGCTTACCTGGAGGTTTTCAGCATATTTAACAACTTTATTAGCAGCCACACTGCCACTATTTTCACTTTGAGGGTGTTCTCTGACATTTGGATCAGCAACACTATCCCCGGAATGGATTGTCTCCTTATCGCCTTGCCTGGTGTTAGATAGTTCATGACGATTCCTATCTGATCTTGCAGCAAATAACAGCCTTTGATCCCACAAGTATGAATGGAAGAGTAACTGTCTCCTCAGCCTATTAATCTCGAGAATGTCTGGTTGACATTTCGGCGCTTCCTTTTTCAAAACTTTATTCAGACATCCCTAATTAGTAGAATTAGAAATCAATCAACTGACCTCATAAAATTGCATACATCCAGCACTAGAGGAATGGAATGGTATCTTTTATGGTGTTTAAATCATTTCAAGGACCACTTACACAAAAGTTCTGGAAATTTCTAGTTGATTTCATGTTCAAACCAAGAAGGCTGACATGGTAGCACCTTTGTCTTTGCGTTTGTTACCACTAGATCTGTCCCACTTAATATGTGTTGAAGTATATGTGGATTGCTCAACCTTCTCCATCAGTTCAGTCCTTTGGTTCAACTGGTTTGTGCATAAAAGTTATTAATATGATATCAAAGTCAAGAGGTCTTGGATTCAAGTCTCAGCTTTCACAATTCAATAGAAGTCGTTTGCCCTCTTTCTGTTCACATGTAGGCCTTATCGAGACACACGTGAGTGTGAGTGATTTAAGTATATGTGGATTTACCTAACCTTCTCCATCAGTTCTAACTGTTGGTGTATGAAACATAATATGGATAAGACCTAAAGGTGGACAGAAAGATGGTGAGTAATGTTTTTAGTTCAAAATACAAAAGCACTCACACTCATGTGAGTAAATCCAGTGGAAGTTTCATATACTTGGCTCTGAAAGATTCATATTAATATTTGGGCACCTTAATATTCAAATTACAAAAAGATTCATATTTGTAGATCCTAAACCCAAGGTTTCTTGGCTCTGATACCATATTAAGTTCCATGCACCAACCAGTAGAAGCCAAAGTACAAACTGATGGAGATGGTTGTGTAATCCAAACATACTTCAACAATATGCACAAACTTACTAGTCATAAATATACCATTGCCCAAAAGATTCATACTTGCATCTATGCAGATAAAAGTTGAAAACAAATGAGTTGGGTCTTATTCTCTACAAAGCAAAATGAGTTGGGGCTTTAATTATCACTGTTATATTTTGCTGAGTTGTACATCGACAGATGCTAGATTTTCTCAACCGTGTATGTGCATGTGGTATAGTACAAGCCATCTGTCCATGACATTGGAGCTGTCTAGTGGTGTGACTTTTCCAAGTGTTGAAATTACAATTACGCTCTATTTTAATGGATATGTTACAAGAATGTGGTATCAAAAGGCAGCGCACCTCAAATTCTAACTTTTCCTTCCGAAACATGCCTTCAAGTTCAGCAATGTAATTGGTACATTCCACATTGAGAGAACTGCTGTGAGCCTTTTTCTCAGAGATCAGGTGTAAAGTGCGTGATACTTCATCGAACAGAACCTTTGCCCGGTCAATGACCTGTCAAATTTGATCAAATGTTAGCCCTTGAGGTAAAAACCAAATAGTTCTATGATAGCAAACTATTAAAAATGGAGAAATAACTTTAACATGTTTGACAAAGGCAGAAACAGACACATTTTTTATGCAAACCAAGCCTAGTATTGCTAGGCGATACACACCTCGTTTACTTCTTTCTGTATCCAGTCCAAAGGCTGGTGAGTAAAATAAAGTTTATGAGGTGGTACATGAACTGAATGAACATTAATAGGTGCATATCGGAAGCAAGCCACCATTTTTCCGAACCTATATAGAGAAGCAGATTATCAGAAACCAAGATGCCAAATCTGTTATAATTTAATATGAGAATCATGGGCAGTCTTCCATGGTGCCTACTCACTATGAAAGTAAACTGAGATTAATTCAGTCTGGAAAGGCAATCATCTGAAGTGAATATAGCTTACCCATAGAACCGAAGGCAATCCCTATGGAGAGAATGACCACAACTGGCTACCCTACTTGCAGCTGCGTGATTTGAGAAGCTAAGCTCCAAAAATTTACCAAGTGACAAACCCCAAGCAGCATCAGACATCACAATCCTATGAGTAGCTGGTGGAAATCCATCACTCCAGGGGCACTTTAGACACCTGTGCCACATCCAAATTTTTCCATCCCGTTCTCCTGGCAAAACAACATCTGTAAGTTTTCTAACTGATATTGTTAGACTCCCCTGGCGATGAGTGTAGCAATGGACATGAGCTTCAGGTGGCTTATCACAGGATCGGCACTGATAGCCCTGTATAAATCATTGTAACTACTGTGAGACATGTGAAGAATAGAAACGAAGAAGTTAATGAAATTACACATACAGGAAATGAAAAGGAAAGGGAGAAAACCTGATCAAACAGGTAGTCACGCAAAAACCTTCCTAGAGGCTTGTCAAAGTTACCATAATACTTGATGCGTAACAACTGGGAACGCTCACAAATAGATCTTTTCCATACACAACGTATGGACAAAGAGACTAAGATGCTCTGATGGTCAGAAGGCACAATTTCTGTCTTATTTGAAGGGATATCGTGTCCTTGACTGGTTTCTTGATTTTGCACTGCAGGACTAGACATTGGTTGCACTACCAACAAATTATTAGCATTGATGATTCTCACATTAGGCAAAGCATTTGAACCCTCTAATGGCTCCTTGAGATTAGAATAATTAGTAATATTTGTGCTTACTGCAGACGTGCTCTGATGATGATTTGTGTTGATTGAATCTGCTCTCACTGCCTTACCATCTGAATTGGTTGAATAATCAGCATGGTAATCACCAGAATACACACACTTTTTTTCTACAGTAGAATATATATGTGAAGGATCCGTGGGTACATCATGTGTCGTGATTGAAGACATGGATACAGAATCTGCAGTTGCAGTCACCTTCTCTAGTTTATCACCATTCCTGCTGTTAAAGTTACAACCACTGGTACACAATGGTCCAAGAGAATGAGAGTTGGCCTTTTGAGAAGTAAGGCAATCACTGTCTACTGGTGGTTCAACCACAGCTGTTCCACCTGGGTCAGTTGATATAACAATGTCTGTGCCCAGGTGCTCAACACTATCAGATGCCTGTTGGCTGTTGGAAATATTAATTGTAAAACCTGGCACCGTTGAAATAGAGTTGTCTACAGTAGATCGCTTATCTGGTAAGGTTACAGTGAGTGGAGACCTCAAGGGAAGTTCTGGCAGAGTGGCACCTTCATCTGCAAGGAAAGATGTTTCTAAGGCCAAGTGATATGCTGCAAATATGCCATACTGGACCACATGCTTAATTTTCTTTAGCTCATCCATGCTATCACCTTTCAACAGAACCTGCAGGTCACATAGGGTAAAATGATATTTTCAGGAAGATATTATGCTTCAATGTTTCATACAGACAAACTGGAGGATGACAGAAGAAATGTGCAGATATTTTATGTATCTTGCTGAAAAAATAAAAATAAAATGTTCTCAAAGCCACAATCTCAAATAGGATGATCTTTTTTTAGAGAAAAAGAATGTTAATGTTGTGACACTGTGTGGTTTGCAATACATTCACAGGCAATGGTGATAAGCAAACAAGTTATTGTTACGACTTACCATCAACTTAATCCTAAGTAGCACTATATCTCTTTCTGTAAATAAAATAGTACATGCACTTTTGGAGCTCAACTGTCCAAGAAAAAATAACAGGAAGTAATTATATCACTTACAGTGCAACCTAATGGCTTTGCGCATCCTTCAAAAAACATCATGTTCTTCAGCGTTTTCTTAGTCTTATTACCCGAAGTCACGGAATGTTCAATATGTTTGTCTACATGAAACAACTCACAATAACCAAGTTTCTGAGATGGTAAGAGATCAATGGAAGGAACTATCTGAGCACCTGTGCAGCGAGCTATACGCTGCAAGAGGGATTGCTTAATATTTAAAACTAGTGATATGTTCTTTTCTAGAAGCAAATCTTGGGCATAGCGAGAAACAGTATTCTCAACCAAAAGTAGGTTAGGTTTTTGAGCTACAATCTTCGCGACCGCCATTTTAAGGTGATCTGTTTCCTGTATATCATAGAACAATACATGTAAGGTCAATGCAAGCTTAAGATTGCATAACAAGAAGCATGAAAAGGTTCATGAACCTGCTGGAGCAATGTGTCAATACTTGACAGCTGATTCGTAACTCGATGATACTCAAGAGCTCCAGCAAGTAGAAGAAGGCGAGGTTTTTCTATTCTGGAAGTCATACGCCTATGTGCGACATTCTTCTTACAGACTACTCCTTTCACAACAGTGCTGACAGAAAATGGAGACATGTTTCAGATAATATTCGAACTGTTATGTCTCGATGTACCATCAAAGTCAACAATGCCCAATGCTAATTGACGGGATGCACAAGTGTCAACCAAGATCTCAATTGTAGCTACTTTGAGTCTAATGTATAAACAACAAGAGATGTCTCACCTTTCACTGCGGTGTCCACTTGCTAAACACTTAACTTTGACATATCCACCAGGATCCATGCCACCACCTTGGCTTGTGTCTGGTCTGAGGAAGTTTGCAGCTTCCCATGATACCGAAGTAACAATCTCCAACCAACCCATGTCATCACCTTTCTCTAATGTGATATTCTCCACCTGCAACAACTGAGAAATCAAAGCCCTGAAATGTCCATCAACAACATTCTTCATTACTTTCTTATGTTCTTCAGTTGAGCGGTCTCTACTTCGAAATTCTCCACTACCGAAGCTACTTGATGATTGAAGGTAACACCGTCCACCATCAGATACAGGCTCATCATCGTCATCGTCGTCATCAAACAAATCAGTTTCTAGCTCATCTTCTTTATCTTCTGGTTCCGGAGGAATCCAAAAGTAATCATTCATCTCAAAATCAACTGAATTTCTATCGGCAGTTTCCAGAGCATAAATGGACGATGCAGCCCCGCAGTCTGAACTATTATCAAGTTCTGGTTCATCCTCCACTTTGGTGACTGGCAATGTACTGGGGAATCCGTGGTCAACAGCACAAGGTGATAACTCTTTTGGAATTACATTTACTTCAATAGTCTTTGATATTGTTGTATTGTACGACGCATCAAACTCATCAAACTCATCTGAGCGGAAGTATTGGTTATTATGCTGTTTATGTTGCACCTGCCTGTCAGAGCAGTAAGCACCAAACTCTTCATCTTCGTCGTCACTCCTGAAGAAGAATGTGACATCACATGATGTGGCAGGAGTTTTTCAAGCAATATAACTTGTTAATTAGTCAAGTACCACACAAGAAAATCAATACAATTTCATCTTAAATCTTAAGTAAACTAATTTTATTCCTTTTCTGAAGCTACACTGATAGTAATTAAGAAAAACATAGTGCATAATATGATACAGCGGGGTATTTAAGGAAAACAAACCATACTACACTACAATTTAACTGGGTAATGTTATATAAGATATGAGGTCTTATTCAGAATACCTGTTTGTGTAATAGCCAAACTGCATCAGGGCAGAGTCATCTCTGTTTGAAATAGTGGACATACTTATCTCAGGCACATGGCTGTCTTGCATACTGTGGGAAACTTTGTCTTGGGAAAATTTAGGAGGGGGAGGACCAATGTTGGAAGCACGATCCATATGCTGATAATTCCCAGTAGAGTAAGATGCAGCTGGTGTGCTAACACTATTAATGGTGATAGTTAACTTTGTACTGAACAGGCTCGCCTCGGACAGGGAAGGGCTGAGCACCGGCAGTATCTGTTTGACAGCAGCAATTTGCTCTTGCTCCCATTGCTTAAAGCAAAAGTTGCAGACACGAATCCTGTCCCCCTCATCATCGCTTTTATCAGGGCCACTTGGAACTGGGACAGAATTCCCTGTGCACTTACCACAGAATATGCGCCCACAACGACGACAATGGTGCCTGCGGTTGAATATGGTGAACTGCGCATCACAGTCATAACACACTCGGCAACTGTGATCAGGCATCCAGAAGTCCCTCGAGACATTGTCTGGTTTCGACCGTCGAGGCAGCCATGATGTCAAAAGCTTAACTACATCAGCAAAAGTTTTATCCGAGGCCTCCATGGGCGGCTGCAATGGTACCACCTTGAAAAAATCCTCATAGTTGTATCCTCATCTGCTGCAAAATAATAAATGTAATTAGGAATGCACTCAATATGACATAATCCCTGACAAATAAAAGAGCTTTGTCCAAGAACACATGCAGTCAAACTATTTGAACTTGGTAGTCAAAAATTTGAAAATATCATAATTTTGTTAGGTCATGCATATAAAGTGCAATAGAAATTGGTCGTCAAAAAGTCATGTTTTGTATAACATGTAGATAATGCTGCAAAGACATATTCAATCCTGTAGAGAGTGAGTTCATTCATATATTAGTTAAGTCCGGCTGTAATGTCTATTGTGGGAGTCCAGATGCAGTGTAGCGCCGACATTTATTCTAGACACATTGTGTAACCCTATTTTCTATTAAATTAATAAAATAAATCCAGTCTTTCGCTAAGAAAGATCTTGCAGGGAGAACTATCTAAGAGCATCAACAGCCGAACCTAGCAAAATCCGCCTCCAAATCTGCGGATGCGCCGCATGGACAGTGACCGGTCAACACTCATTTTTGGTCCGTTGCAACCACATACGTCAAACTTCACTCCTCAAAATCCATACTACATCAAGCAACACACAAAAGCTATGTAAATACATGCTATGTAGATAAACCTAGCCTACTCGTCGTCAGAGATGTAGACGACATCCGTGCCGGCTGTAGCTGCTCTAACAGACAAAATAACAGGAGCATGATAAACTATAACTGCTGTAAGTTATCGCATGGTTAACATGGTATTTTACCACCAGTTTAAAAATCCCATTACCAAGTTGTCTACAGATACATTCTCTAGTCCACGGGCATACAAGGAATCAATAATACATTCGGAGCACAACAGTATAAGCATCTAGAAAGAATCCACAGGTTTCAGTATACAGTACTAATTTTTTCAGGTACGGCACTAACAATCTAGGACATCATTCCTCGCTGCAATTAGGCTGTGTTTGGCATTGCCGTAGATTACCATAATCCTGTTACCCCACCCGCTTTTGCCTATTCAAACCGCAACTTCAGCCTTAATTTAACCCCCAAAAAAATGCAAGGGAGATACTGAATTAATAATATTGCCTGGGGCTATACCTCAAGACTACAAAACTTATTAGAACCAGCACCACCAGGGCCATGGCAAAAACTTCATCAGAATCCGCAGAAGGGCCCCTAAGAGAACCAAGATCAATTAGGTGCCGCCTACGAGAAAACAAAGTATGATATCACCACAATATGTCGTGCCCCGCGCCCATGTTGCGTCGAGGCGGCGGGGCCGGGGCGGCAGCGCAGCTCGCGCCGGGCATTGGCGCCGGCGACGCCGGGGCCACACGGCACGAGACGGCGCGCCGCGCGATGCAATCGGGAGCCCGTTTAGCTGCGGTGCCGTGTCAAGAGCGGTGGGAGATCCGATCGGGATGGGGCCAGAAGATCGAACTTTTGGTTCGCGAATCCGCGGAGAGGAAGAGAGACGAACGGGAAGAGAGAGAGAAGGAGGGGAGGGAGTTAATTTCTATTTCTATATTTTCTGTACAGTAATATTTCTTCAATTTTGTGGTTTTGTTTTTCGCATGTGGGGCGTGACCGCGTGAGAGGGTGACAACTAGGGCCGGGAGATGAGGAAGTCGCGGAGGGCCCACGATGGGCTCCTCGGGAATCTGTAGCGCTGGCTTTCCCGTCGCCGATTTCGTGTACAGAAATTTTCAAAGCGTGTTTCTCTCTAAAGGAACCCATCTTCTCTATTTTTAAAGGAGGAGTTGATAGCTTCTTTTTTTGTTTATTTTCATCTGATTTTTTCCGTTCGTTTTTTCATCCCGTCTCTCACCGTTTCTTTTTATTGGTTTATTTTTTTCTCTCATTAAAACCAAAATCCATCATTAAAGCAAAAGATTTTGTTTTGTATTTTTTTAGCAGGTGGTGATTTGATTTAATCACATTAATTATAGGTAATTAAGAATTCCAAAAGCATACCATATATCTGAAATCACCTTCCGAAAAATCAAATCCACCATTAAAGTGGCAGATTTTGTTTTGTGCTTGCTTTGGCAGGTGATGATTCGATTTAATCACATTAATAATAGGTAATTAAGAATTCCAAAAGCATACCATATATCTGAAATCACCTTCCGAAAAATCAAATCCGCCATTAAAGTGGCAGATTTTGTTTTGTGCTTGCTTTGGCAGGTGATGATTCGATTTAATCACATTAATAATAGGTAATTAAGAATTCCAAAAGCATACCATATATCTAAAATCACCTTCCGAAAAACCAAATCCACCATTAAAGTGGTAGATTTTGTTTTGTGCTTGCTTTTGACAGGTGATGATTCGATTTAATCACATTAATAATAGGTAATTAAGAATTCTAAAATCATGTCATATATGTGAGATCACCTTTCGAGAAAACAAATATAGGATTTTTCTTGATAACCTTCCAAAACAAAATCCGAGTTGTAGCCTGGTACACTGGTTTTTTTGCCCCTTTTTTTGACCCACCTTCCACCACTCTTTTTCACTGATTTATCTCTTTACAAATAACCAAAAATGAAAATAAAACATTCCACCACTCCTCCCAGCCTTGATCTTTTCTTTAGGATCCCTAGGGACGCCGCCGCCGCTGACTCGGATCCAACAGATCCCCACGAATCGTTGGACACATCAAAATAAATGTGTCAATAAAACCAACATGTCTCAAATACCCCACTAATGTTTGGTCTACAAGTACTCTCTCTAATGTGGTCTAAAAGTACTTCCTTTAATGACATGTGCACTTAAGGCCATAAAAGTTATGTTTTGTAGGTCCAAACCCTTCAGCTCGCAACAGAGATTTGTAATGAAAAAAAGAGCAGCAGTAGAGATTTACATGTCTGTGCCAGTTGAGCACGTTGGACTTTGAACATGCAATACAATATGTGCATACATATACCTTTTAAGTAAGATTGATTTTCGTTGTGTGTACGGTGGATATAGTAGACAGCATGCATGTGTAGCTTCTAAGCAAAAATATAGAACCGAGCTGATTGATTTTAGCTAGGATGTAAAGATCAAAAGGTGGCAACAATTTTTGCAGAAAGGGATCATTTAGAATTTAAGGGCTCATCTACCCCGGCCGGCCGGCCGTGGTGCATGCATGTGGCCGGGCACGCGTGTTTTGTCCTGACGTGCACGCACGCGTGTCACATGTATAATATTCCCCCCGTCCGGAAATACTTGTCCTAAAAGTGGATGTATCTGAACTTATTTTAGTTATAGATACATTTATTTTATACATTTCTAAAACAAGTATTTCCGGACGAAGGGAGTACAAAGTTTACGTCGCATGTAAAGGGAAAAGGAAAAGGGGAAGAAAGAGAGATGAACAAAACAAGTTAGCTTAGCAAGTATACGTACGTGTCAGCTACAAAAACATCATCGGTCAACTCATGAAGAGATGACAGCGTTCGGATAAACAGCGTTTGTATGCATGCGTGCATAGGAAACACAAAATTACTAACATTGATCACCACATTAATTCAATACCTAGAAACGCAAAAAAAATCTGGGTAATTTGAGGAAATGCCACGCTTTTCGTGGGACTTTGCTCTTATAGCACACCTTTCTTTGTATTGGATTAAATACCACACTTTTCATTGATGGTTGGATAAAATACCACAAATTGAGTTTTTCACTTCCTTTCCACGTCGGGACCCACAATTCATATTATTTAGGACGGATTTGACCTCCAGGTCGTTTTAATCGTTTCCTGTCGATCGAACATTTACTGGTCTTATGAAACGATGAATCTACATGAGACCAATAGACAAGTAGTGCGGACCCGCCTCGTCGTGCATCCTCCGGTCCTCCTCGACGCGGCCGCCTCTCCATGCATCCTGCCCGCTGTGCCGCCACCTCACCGTGCCTCCTCCCCGGCGAGACACCTTTCCTATGCAGGAAGCGGCACCATCCATCGCGCTCCAGCCCCTCCCCCTTGAAGTGGCCCTGCAGCGCGTTCCTCATCCAGGTGTAGCTGTACAAGCTGGCTGACTATTGGTTTCTATACATACTGATTGTTGGTCGTTGCACATGTTAGCTGGAGCTACTCGTTGCTCGCTCGTAGAACATACGTGTGGAGCATCGGAGTAGGAGAAGAAGCAGGACAAGGCGACGACGGGATGAATCACAACGAGGCGCCCGGAAGGCAGGAAGGAATGACGATGTGGTGTACGGAGAAGGAGGCACGTGCGCCGTGGCGGGAAAGTAATTTGTTCTGTGTCTGCTATGTTGATCTTTTCTTCCTTTTTTTGACCAGTCATGCGTTGATCGTGGAAACAGTACCAGGGTAAATCCGTCCTAACAAAAATCTGTTGTGCGTTTGGATGTGGAAAAGAGGGAGAAAAACCAATTTGTGGTATTTTGTCCAACTATCAATCAAAGATGTGCTATTTACTCCAATAAAAGAAAAGGTGTGCTATAGGAGTAAAGTCCCGGGAAAGCTGTGGCATTTTCTCAAATTGCTCGAAAATTCTAGGTGTGAGTAGTTAGTTGGGCACATCATCTGGATGATCGGTCTCCTCTCCCACCACACCTTCATGTTGGTTCTTATTCAATGGTTTATTTTTCTCTTCATTTTTTCTTTGCAAACACGTACTTTTCTTAACGTATAAAAGATCATGGATCCAACTTTCCTAACATACCCAAATTAATTGATTCTTTCCATCAGTACAATTTACTTTAGGAAACAAATAATAAATAAATAAATAAATAAATAATGAATTTTAAGGAAACAAAATAACAGATTTTGATTAAATCAATTTCCCCCTCACCTGTCGCGCCCTCCTCCCAGCCTCTCCACGCGCCCCCGCAATGTCGACCCGTGCGCCATCGCCTCTCCCGGCGCTCAGATCCGGGGCTCGCCGCAATGCCCGAGGCACCAACAGTGATCCGTGGGGAGGAGGAGATGGTGGTGTAAAAAGAATTACATGGAGGTGGAGGAGGGGACGGGCGCAACATCAACTACATGCCGAACGTGGAGGTATGGAGGACTACCGCCGGTGTGAGCACCATCCCATCAGCACCGGTGACTCATCCAAGCAGGTCATCTACATCGTCGTCGTCAATTCCTCCTCCCCATGGCTAGGGTTTCTAATCAAGCCGCCACCATAGATGCACATCTACATGCGGATGGCTCGTGTTCAACCATGGCAAGCTACCGCGGAGGCGACATGCGCCTGATCTACGATAACATTAAGGAACATGCAACAGTGATGCCCAACCATGTGCTCGTCACACTCCACAAAGAGAGCCTGCTCGCGGATGCAGTCACTTGGGTGGAGCCTGCAGTGAGGCGGGCGGGCTATGTTTAGGAGTGGACTCGGCATGCTGGTGCGGAGATGTTTAGTAGGGGCCACCTGCTGCCTGCATCGTGCCATTGGGCGCCGTCGACGGGTGACATGGACAGAGTCCTCTGACGTTGATGAGGTCGAGGTGTGCAGCGGTGGTAGGTACTCTGTTGACTGCTCACCTCGCCACCGCGACAACGCCCATGTCGCATTGTCGTGCCCCTGTACCAGGGCAGCATAACTACTACTCCATGTTGGCTACTCGGGTCTAAGCTCATCGAGGGACACGGTGCCGGCGAGGAAGCCGGAGCAGGTTTGAGGGTCGTTTCCATTTGTGTTATGTACCCTTTATTTTTATCAGTGTAAAACCCTTCACAGATTATCCTTCCTTTTTCGAAGATCATGAGATTTTGCAGTGGACAAGCTGACATGTTTAAACAATGGGGCAGACCCTTTGACCTGTGGTTTCTATTGTTAGACCGTTATAAGGATAAGGAGGTTCCTTTTAACCTGCAGGAGCTCCACCAATGGCAGCATGCTTTCCTTGACAATAGCATAGTATTACACGCATGCAAGCTATAACGAACGAAATCGGTGCAAGAGTGCATCCTGCAAGCAGCACCAAATCTGAAATTGTTGACTGTTTTTTTCTTGCCCCGTCATCTTATAACGCTAGGATCCTAATGTATAACTGATCTAAACAAAAAGGTGCTCGTAGCAATTGCTTTGATCCGTGCTGGTTATTTGATTAATGAATCTAATGATATTGATTTGGTATTCTGAATGTCAATACTTTGTCCTATAAGTTTGGACATATTAGAGATACTTTGATTTCAGACAAAACTTATATGAAGACTAAACATGACCGAAGAGAATAATAACACAATGATCAAAGAGCTGAAATGAAGAGTATTATAATAGATCCATTTGTTGGCCCGTGGCAACGCACGGGCGTTCTCCTAGTCAATGGTAGAAAACGTTTATTTCCAATTGGCTGATTTGCTTTTCCTTTCCCCTTTTGTGAGTGAGTGATTAAACACAATCGCAATAATTGAAGCAACAAAAAGCGCTCCCCTTCCCTCCCCTCGCGTTCCCCGTCGGCGGCCACTCCGGCCCCGGCTCCACCCCATCTGCGACGGTGACCACTCGGTCCCGGCGCCCACGCTCTCTCCATCGCTGTCATGGCGTATGGTTCGGCTAGCCCGGCGTCGGTCTCCTCGCGGCTGCAGCCGGTGGTCTCGGGGTTGGGCCTCTCCGGCTCGGATGGATTTGTGCGCTCCTTGTCAAGGGTCGCTAGGGGAGGCGAGGTGGCGCCGCTCCAGACACAGGGGGCGGCGAAGCCCTGGAGGAGGTCGGGCCCTTCATGCAAGGCCCTTTGGCTGAAGAGGAAGCTTCTGCAGAAGCAGGCCATGGCGGACAAGCAGAGACCGCGCTCGGCTTCCTCATCTCACGAGAGAAGGGAGATTCCCCCAGATCTTTTTGGGCTGTGCTTCAAGTGCTTCCGGGAAGGGCATAGGAGAGAGGACTGCAAGTTCATGCCTTTGTACATCCTGTGCGGTCTGGAGGGGCACATATCTTCGGATTACAAGCGCCCGCGGAGTCCAAGATCTGAAGAAGAGCTCAGGCGTGATGCGATGGCTAAGGTGGCACAAACTTCTCAGCTATCGATGCCTGCCGGACGTGTGCACAGGCTGTCGCTAGTGGCTAGGCAGGCCACTCCGCCGGAGAGGCCCTCGCCAGCCCTGACTGACACCGCACCTGTGGGGTTCAGGCAGGCACCGGCTACGGCCACCGGCTCCATCTGCATTCTCCGACGATCTCCAGAGATGGACGACCTGGAGGAGCATCTAAGGCTGGCAGTGGTGGCCTATGTTGGAGGTGCTCGACCAGTTGTGTCGTGCCGTGAGGCGGCTGAGGCGATCACCGTCGTGCTTGAGATTCCTCGCCACCGCTTCTCGGTTCACAAGTTTCATCCTGAGGACTTTCTGGTGGTTTTCGCTGCGGTTGATCTACGTAACATTGCTCTGGCGGCTGGATCGATCGAACATGGCCACTTCAAGCTGTTCGTCAGGCCGTGGCTGTGGCAAGCGCAAGCTGTGTCCAGAGTGATGCGCACACAGGTGGATCTGATGATTGAAGGAGTTCCGTCTCATGCCTGGACAAGGGAGACGGCGACAAAGTTGCTTGGATCCTCTTGCCTCGTGGAGAGTTTAGCACCGGAGACGGCCAATAGAGAGGATCTCTCCCTATTCAAGCTTCGTGCTTGGTGCGTTGATCCAGATGAGGTGCCTGTGGTCAAGCGCCTCTGGGTGCCGGAGCCGGAGGAGGTCGATCCTGCAGCGCGCATGCCCACGTCTCGCCAATTTCTAGATTACATGACGTTGATCCATATTAGTAGAATCAGAGAGCATGAGGGTTCGGAGAGATGGCTATGTCCGCCTAACTCTGATGGGAGTGGTCAGAGTGGTTTGCCGGAGGACTACGGTGGGTTCTCCGGTAGAGGGGAGTGGAATGTGTTGCCGTGGACTCGAGGTGTTCGCGATCATCGCGGCAGCATGCATCCGAGAGGAGCTCAGGGTGGTTCCTACTGTTAGGCGTTGCTTGGGCGCATCGGACACCCTCGAATTGGAGAATCCCGCCGATGGTGAACACCATGGAGGCAGTGGAGTGCACCAGGGAAGTTGCCATCCCCGGACAAAGACGGTGCCACCGACATACCAGACCGTGGTGACCGTCGCCCCTCGGCATGCGCCCACGGAGCTTGCGACGCGACGGGCCACAAACAACATGGGATCTGCTCATCGGGCCACAAAGGATCTGAGCGTCGAGCGTCAAGGTGCTGCAGAGGTGGGGCATATGGCCCAAGCGGACCCGTTGCCCAGGTCTTCATCTTTTGACCATGGGCATGGTGGTGGTGCAGGACACACGGCCAGTGTCGACTAAACAGGTGCTCTCTCGGGGCCTACCGAGTCTGGGCATGGATAAAGTGGTGCTTGACCCCCCTTCTCCAGATAATGCAGTGGATCCCATGGACGAAGGCAAGTGGCGAGTGGATGCTAGTGAGGTTGGCCCGTCTGATCCCTCAGATGGGGCCAATCCGGTCACAGCGATCGAGGCCGGGCTACAATAGACGTTGGCGACGGCTATTGCGAATGAGGTCGGACCGCAAGAGATGTTGGAGATGGCTACTCCAACTACGACCGATCCCGAGGAAGGGCCCTCTGCCAACCAAGTGGTGGCCACAACACACGTGACAGTTTCATGCCTGGGATCTGATTTGGCTGGATGGGCACCGCTCCCAGATCTCGTGCCCACCAGAGCTTCGGAGGAGGTGGCGAGAGGCCATTGGACGTGGCAGGGCCGAGTCTCAAGAATACCGCTCAGGCCAGGGATCCAATGGGGCCTGCCGCGGAGGTGACTACGTATGAGTGCATGAGCCCATCTCGGTCTAACACTGTGGGACCTGTTGGCCAAGACCAGGGAGATGGACTAACTTCCAAGGAGCAAATCCGTGACAGCCCAAATGCTGCCCCTACCTTTTAGGGCATGTATTCCTATGTGAACCTTGTTGTCATGAGTTAATGAAATGAGTTTGCTCCTTGTCATGCCTTGTCTCATGCATTCATGCATCATGCATCATGTCATTCATCATCATGCCATGCCTTTGTTTGTGATGTGCTTCTTGACCTTGTTGTGTTTGGGAGTGATCTTGTTATGTGTTGTGTGGATGTGTGGTTTGAGTGGGCTTCATCTCCTTTCCCCTCTCTTATTCCTTTTCAAACAAACCCAACCTAATTACCTTTTATTCCATTGTCATTTTATCAACAAAATTAACTTGCTAATAAATTGTTTAAAAATGTTCAGGAGGTAGTCTACAATGTTTTAAGATTGTGTGTGTGGTTCTTTTGTTGTTTTTGAGCTATATGATTTTGGGGCTTTAAATAACAAGGGACTGTTGTTTTTAAAACTATTTAAAATAGTTGCTCTAAAAATCAACATGATATTTTATTAAAAAGGTCTTATATCTTAGTAAGTAAAGGTGCTTTTGCTTTATAAAAAAAACCTTTATTTCATTTCTGTGGGGCTTTGGGTAAGTGAGCTGTTTTTAATTTTAAAAAGGAAAAACCTACTATTTTGTTTCCAGTGAGAGAGAGGCACTGGGCCGGTTCCTCGCCGCGCGGCCTAGTCCAGGTGGCCTAGCGGCTACCTGCTCCCATTGCCCTGCCGTCATCTCCGTCAGAGTCTTCACAGAGAGAGCGCGTCTTCGCCGTCCCTTTTCATCGTCCATCGCCGTTAGCTCCGGGGGTATTTAACCCCCTCGACGTGCGTGTCATTCGCCCTAGGGTTCCTCTCCTCCTCCCAGCTGCCGTCGCTCCCATCTCCCTCTCTAGCCTTCTCCTCCTCCCCTTCTTCTTCCCCCCTTGGTGAGGTTCAGAGAGAGCATGTAAGTTCAGAGAGAGGTCTCACCGGTCGTCTTCGCTGCCGTCGCCGCGTCTCTGGTGGCCCTCGTTGCCGGTGGACATGGCGTGGAGCACGGGGTCGTCACCCGCGTTCAATTCCCGATGCTAGGGAGGTGAGGAGCACCTCCCCACAGCGCCGCTTTGCGTCACCGCTGTCCACAAGGATCAAGGTCATCGTCGGCGTCTTCTTCCCCTCCGTATCGTCGTCGTCCGCATCCCCCCGCGCCTCCGAGAACCCTCGGTGAGCTGCCACGTCCCCGTTGCCTTTCTTCCCCCGCGTAGGTCCGCCGTGTCGCTGCCGTAGTGCCATCGCCGCCGGACGGAAAGGTGAACGCTTGAGCTTGCCTCCGTCCTCCTCATCGCGAGATGAGCAGAGGAATGGGACCACATAGTCTTCCCTCTTTGTTTGTGCCCGTTATCATCGCCGGAGTGCCCGTGTGATCGCTGGAATCGTCGCCGCCATTGCCTGCCGCTGTAGTGTGCAGGTTCTTCAGTTTCGTTAGTTAGCCGCACGAGTGTTAGTACTAGTGAGCTCGAAGCCCTCTCTGGTCAAGAGTCGATGCAGTAGTGCAGTGGTTGTGCTCGGGGGTACTAACCCGTAGGTCCGGGGTTCGATCCCCAAACCCCCCTTCTTTTTATTTGTCTTTCCTTTTGTTTTTGTTTTCTTCTTTTATGATGTGGTATGTGTATGTATGTGTATGGGTATAAATACATGTATGTATGTTTTTTTACTTCTTCCCTTTTTTGTTTATTAAATAAATGTGTATGTGAGTGTATGTGTGTGAGTGTGGTGCTACATGCATGTTTATGTGCATATATGCACTTGTGCATATATGTGTGCATATGTGTGTGTGTGTGACGAGCACCCACACACATAGGTGTGTGTGTTCATGGGTGTGGGTGTGACCATATGCACTTGTGCATATGTATCTATGTGTATGTGCATGCTTGTGTAGTGTGTGGGGGGGGTGTTGAGTGTGTGTGTGTGTGACAAGTGGGTCCATGCCCCACTTGTCATACCCTATCTATTTGTGATGTGTGTTTTGTTGTTTGATGGGTTATATTAGATCATTTCCAATTATCTAAATCTTGCCAAATCTAGACATTCTCAAATATGCTCATGTGCATTTAGGGTATGTTTTCACTTATAAGAGAGGATGATGATTTTGCTGTGTAGTTTTTGTCATAATGCTTCATGTGACTATATGGGTATGATACATGAATTTGGGGTAGCAAAATCCCAGGAATTCATTGGTGCTATTGGTTTGGTCTTTTGAGCAAGTTTGACAAAATGTCATTTTATCTCATAATGCCATTTTGTCATTTTTGATATGTTTTATCCATGCTTGCTTTGATGTTTGTGCCAACATGAATATGGTAGCCTTTGATGTGTAGAATGCCATGGTATTTATCTTTGTCATGATAAACTTGCAAATAAGTGGGAACCATGCTCTAAAGTAGCCACAAAAATGTTGTTGTTTTCAACCATGCCAAATATTTCTAAGTCTGAGAATCTGCTGTTATTTTTATGCCATGAAGAGTGGTTGCTATCTTGTGATATGTTGTGAATTAGCTCAAGCTCAGTGCTAGTGATTGGAAATATATGTTGTCTTCTAGCATCCTGTTAATTTTCATGCCATGAGGTGGTCTCTATCACCATTAGTTTCTACTGTCAACTTGCCATCAGATTAACTCAGATTCCAGAAAACTGTTATTTTCACTAAGTCCCAGAAATCTGTTTCATCATGCCAACTTGTGAGCTTCATGCTTATTGATGTGTTCCTCCTTTCCAGATTGTGTAGTTGGATAAGTTGATAAGCATGTTATGTAGATTCTGTCAATGCCTTGTTTGTGGTTGTAGGATTCCTTTAGCTCAAGTTATTGGTTGTGAAAGTTGCTATGTTGCTGTTTTGTGGCAGATTGTTTGTTTTATTGTTTTGTGACTTGTGGGAGCTATACTCCATGGAATTGCTTGATATTTGGCTTATTGTGGTTGGTTTTTCATTGCCTAACCAGTGGCTACCTTAGAATACCAAGGAATAGCCCAGGTCCTTCTTGTCTTGTGTTTTGCCTTCGTATCTTATCGTGAGCGTATGGTCAGAACCGTAACTCCATTTCTTATGTTCTACATATGCATTTGTATCGTTTTTGCATGATACATCCATATTTTCCATGTTCATGCATGTCTAAATAACTTAACATAAGGTTCTGTCCAGATTCATTAATAACCATTTCTTTGCATGTGAAACATGACTAGTTAGGATTGCCATGATAAAACTCATCAAATAAGCATGCATCATTCTTGCTTGTGCATTGCACCTTGGTTATTTGTTTATTCTTGTTTTGGGTAGACATGAACGTTGAACCTGAGTACGAAGAGCCAGGCGAGTACAACTACGAGGATCCCGCTACTTGTTCCACTGAAGAACCAACAGGCAAGATGATCGTACCCGGATCCCGATACTATTTTCGCTTGCTAGTTGTCTCGCTCTTATCGCTACTTTAGCGCTACCTACCACTTGAATGTAAGCCTCCTAATTGCCACGATAGCCTCTAACCCTCCACATCCTAGCAAACCTTTGATTAGCTAAATTATCGCTACTCAGCCCCTCTTATAGCGTTCTTAGTTGCAGGTGCAGGTTGTTCCATGTGATAACATGGATTTGGCATATCACAAAATTATCTGTTATTTAATTTAATGCACATATATATCTTGGTATTGGTGGAAGGTTTGGCATTTTTCTAGGTGTTTTGTTCCGCTGTTACCGCCATAGTTCTTGTTATCGGTGTTATGTTTCCATACTTTGCACTCCTAACATGCTCGGGATTGTTATGGGGACCCCCTTGTTTATTCGGTTGAGATTAAAACTTGTCTGGCAAGACCCAACATTGGTACTACATTTGCTTAACAACTTGATAAAATTTACATAGGGCTTTGCAACCCCGTGGATTAATCAACAACCCGGGCCAGTGCTCCTCATGAGTGTTAGTCCAACCCAGAGCAGCTTATTAATGCCGCCCGGGGCAACCCGGTGATTGGCGTTGTAACCATCTCTCATCCGTCGTGTCCTGGGAACGAGATACGCGGCTCTTATCGGGTTTGTCGACACGCCAAGAGGTCTTGCTGGACTTGTTTTACCTTTATCGAGTGTCTTGCCTGAGGAGCTCTGACTTTCTCCGGGCTATCTCGAGGTGTTGGAATTCCTTTGGAGTTGCCTAGGATGATCACGAGATCCGTGGTCGAGGCTATTCCCACGGAGTGTGGTTAATTTGTGATGGACTAGTTGGAGCACCCCTGCAGGGTTAAATCTTTTAGAGAGCCATGCTCGTGGTTATGTGGCAACTTGGATATTTGTTTAACACCTAGTTATAGTTAACTTGAAGTAAACTCTAAATAAAATGCACCAACTATGCGAGTAACCGTGATCGTCTCTGCTCGTGAACATGAACCGAGAGAGAACACGGTGGGGTTATGATTGACGTAAGTAAGTGTTCAGGATCTCATAGAGGTCATTCTAGAATCAAGCGTTCATCGTAGGCCACAGATTTATCTTCATGTTACATAAGTTTAGCCACCATAAATGCTTAGTGCTCCTGCAAACTAAACACATACCCCATCCCAACCTTTAAGCTTGAATAGTCTCGGTACCCGGGCGCATGATTGCTGATTCCTTATGGCTCACAGATTACTACAACAATCCAGGTACAGGTACAGATGAGTTCGTGCAGAATGATCTGACGCAGCTCCAGTGGGAGTATGACGAGGAAAAGGGCAGGATGTACATGACTTATCCGGATGAGTAGAGGACCATGGTCGTGATCTTCGGGACTAACGAGATAGTATCATTGCATCTGCTTTTATCATTTGTTTTTCGTCCGTAGCCGGACCCTGTCTTCATATTGGTGTTTGAACTCTTGTGTGGAATTGTAATTTAGTATGTGGCTAGTGTAAGCCAACTCATATACTCATCTCTTCTTTAATGTATGATGTAATGATGCTATACTTGTGAACGACGAGATGCGCCCTTATCCCTTGCAAGGCCCCTGTGCCTTAATATGGATAGGCGTGCATTTTGGGCGTGACAAGTTGGTATTCAGAGCCATATGACCATAGGAGCCTTTGCTTGATCAAACTTGGCCGAGTTGAGTCTAGTAAAACTATTTTGGGTCTAGTTATATAGGAGAGTAGGATTCTTTTTACTCCTCTTCTATGCTCTGGTGAGGTATTTGACTTAGGAATTTGGATTCTACTCCTCTTCTCGCTCAAAAATTTTTTAGGATCACGCTGGTATTTTGGAGTCTATATGATACCGATGTGACAGGGTTCTGTCTTGGTGCCTCCTGTCTGACTTGATTTCTTCCGGGGAGTCGAGCTCCAAGGAATGTTGGCACATCGTTATCATTCAGCTTCGTTGATATCTTAGGACGGAGAGTGTTCGGAATTACTTCAATACTTGTCGTGGTGAGATAAGGTCGGAGTCACCCGGTATTGGGGAGGCGTCCGGGGTACCACCATGGTTTAGTATTGTTGTGAGTTCGAGGATTCGAGTTAGGTGAATTTGCGAAAGCCTATGGTTATGTGTTGAAGGATGGATATAGTTGGGGTGTAGGATTGCTAGTTGTGTGAGAATTTCCTCCTTCTATCCCCACACCGGATTGCATAACCAGAAAGTTTTCGGAAGTTCTTAGGTGGGAAATCTTGTAGTTATCTAGGATCATCTTCTTCAGATGTATGTGGGCATATACATTTGTTCCGAGCAACATTAGCTCAATACTTTTGTGTTATTGCAAGTGGCTTCTTATATCTGATGATGTTGTCGCAAAACCGAAGAAAGCATTCTTACTATTTTTTCAGTAGGAAGGCTATGATGTTAATTGTTCAATTTCTTTCAAGCATTTGATTCAACTATTGAATTCATCTTATCAATGAGGTACTGATGTTCTTGTCCATCTTCAGGATGGCTCCGCCAACTCACAACAATCCGGGGCGTGGTGAGGAGCAGGCTGATGTTCCACCACCACCGCCTCCGCCTCCTCCTCTAGAAGCTTGGCAAGCTGTGATGGGCGCAGCCAATGTGAACACTTAGATGTTGCTCAGGCTTTTGCAAGAAAGAGATCAGGGTCAGCAAGGCTTTCAAGGGAATTTTCAGAATCAACCTCAGTTTGCGACGCTCAATCAGTTCCTTGCCAACCAGCCCAAGTCTTTCACCTGTTGTGAGCAGCCTTTTGATGCTGATGATTGGCTCCGTGATATGAGTAAGAATTTTGAGTGCAGCAATGTGAGGCCAGAGGACTTTATCATATTTGCATCGTTCCAGCTCAAGCGTTAGGCAGCTGATTGGTGGCAGCAATACAAGGATTCTAGGGGCGATCGTGTTGTTACTTGGGACGATTTTCGTCGTGACTTCAGGGCCCATTACATTCCGACAAGCTTTGTCGAGGAGATGCGTGAGAAGTTCAGGCACCTGAAGTAGGGAAGCAAGTTTGTCTATCAGTACAACATCGAGTTCCAGAATCTAGCCCGCTATGCTAAGCAAGATGTTCTAGATGACAAGGCGATGATCTATCAGTTCAGAGGTGGTCTCAAGGATGGGCTTCTGCCAGGCCTAGTTCTTCAAGAGCCTCGTGAGTTTGATCAGTTCTACAACATGGCTTTGAAGGTCGAGGCAACTCAGCTCAAGTTGGAGAACTCAAGGAAACATTCAAGGGATTCATATTCGTCTTCTTCCAGCTCTTAGATGGTTCCTAAGCAGCAGAAGTATTGGGTGCCAAACCCTCCTCCATTTCGTCCTCCTCAGCAGCAGAAGCTGTTCGGTGGGTGTGGTTCTTCCCACCCAACCAACCCAGGATTTCAGAAGAGACCCCAGGCGTCCAAGGCAGCTTTTGTTCCTCCTCCAGGCAATGTTCATCCACTTTTTTAGGTGACTTGTCACAAGTGTGGCCAGAAGGGTCACTATGCAAACAAGTGCAACCAGCGGCGTCTTCTGCCTCCTCCTCCAGTCAGGCCTCCAAGAAATGCAATGGTGAAGCATAATCCCAAGTCAGCAAGGGTGAACATGGTGAATGCAGCTAAAGCAGAGCAGTCTCATGATGTGATTATGGGTAATCTCTCAGTCAACTCTATTCCTGCAAAAGTGTTGTTTGATACTGGTGCATCACATTCGTTCATATCTAGGCCTTTTGTCGCTATGCATGAGTTTTCAGTGGAGCATTTAGCTAGTCCTTTTCGTGTGGTCTCTCCTGGCATGCGCATGAGTTCACATATGATTGTTACGGATGTTTCTATCAAGATGGGAAATTATTCTTTTCTGGCCTCTCCAATTGTTCTCAGTAATTCCGACATTGATCTCATTTTGGGCATGGACTTCCTGGCTATGAATAAGGCATATGTTGATTGTCAAGCAAAAGAAGTCAAGCTGACTCATCCGTCAGAAGATGTGATTATTTTCGCGGCTCACGATGACACAATCCGTCTCTTTGCTCTTAATGAGAAGCGTGAAATCTCGGCGATTTCTCAAATTCCGGTGGTTAATGAGTATGAAGATTTCTTTCTAGAAGTATTGCCAGGAATGCCTCCGCACCGGCTAGTCAAGTTCGTGATTGATCTCGATCCCGGAATTGAACCGGTTTGCAAGCACCCTTATAAACTTGGCCCCAAAGAGCTGAAAGAGTTGAAGAATCGGCTAGATGAACAAGAACGTCTGGGTCTGATCAGACCAAGTTCTTCTCCATGGGGTTGTGGTGTTTTGTTTGTCAAGAAGAAGGATGGCACGGACCGTCCTTGTGTCGATTACAGTCCATTGAACAAGAAGACAATCAGAAACAAGTACCCACTTCCCAACATCAATGAGTTGTTTGAGCAACTGAAAGGTGCCAAGGTTTTCTCGAAGCTTGATCTTCGCATGGGTTATCATCGGATTCACATTTGCGAAGAAGACATTCCTAAGACCGCTTTCAGGACGAGTTTTGGCTCTTATGAGTACACCGTCATGTCGTTTGGTCTAGCAAATGCTCCTCCAACCTTCGCAAGAATGATGAACTTCATTTTCTCTCCTTTCAAGAATGAGTTCGTCTTGGTCTATTTGGATGATATCCTTGTGTTCTTGGAGACAAAAGAAGAGCATGCAGAGCATCTCCGCCTTGTGCTTGACTAGCTAAGAGAGCATCGATTCTATGTCGAGTTTTCCAAGTGTGAGTTTTGGATCAATGAAGTGGTGTACCTTGGGCATGTGATCTCTGCCGAGGGAATTAAAGTGTACCCTGAGAAAGTTGAGGCAATCTTGAAGTGGGAGCCTCCTCAGAATGTGAAGCAGCTTCGTAGTTTCCTTGGGCTTGCTAGTTATTGCAGAAGATTCATGGAGAACTTCTCTCAAATTGCTAAGCCTCTGCCCAATCTCCTCCATAAGAGTGTCAAGTATGTTTGGTCTCCTGAGTGTGATGTGGCATTCAATATGCTCAAGTAGAGACTGACTTCAGCTCCAGTTCTTGTTCCTCCTGAGTAGTCAAAGCCTTTCCAAGTATTTTGTGATGCTTCTCTCCAAGGTCTTGGTGGTGTTCTCATGCAAGATAAGAAAATTGTTGCTTATACCTCACGTTAGTTGAAGCCTGCCAAGAAGAACTACCCCACTCATGATCTCGAGTTGGCAGCAGTTGTGCATGCTCTAATGACTTGGAGGCATTTGTTGTTGGGTAGACCAATTGAGGTATACACCGATCACAAGAGCTTGAAGTACATTTTCACTCAACCCAATCTTAATCTTCGGCAGTTTCGTTGGGTGGAAATCTTTGAGGACTTCAATGCAAGCATTGAGTACACTCCTGGAAAAGCAAATGTCATTGAAGACACGCTCAGCCGTAAGGCGTACTGCAACAGTCTCATCCTGAAGCCTATTCAACCCGAGCTTTGTGAAGCCTTCCGCAAGCTCAACCTTCAAATGATTCCGCAAGAATTTCTTGCCAATGTTCAAGTCTCTCCGACTTTGGAAGATCAGGTTCACCAAGCGCAACTTCTTGACGCTATGGTGAAGAAAGTGAAAAAAGGTGTGGCCAAGGGCATTCCGAAGTATAAGTGCTTTCGCGTTGATGACAAAGATACCTTGTTCTTTGAGGACCGTCTGGTGGTTCCAAAAGGTGATCTCGGAAAAGTTATCATGGACAAAGCACACAATTATCTTCTATCCATTCATCCAGGCAGTTCCAAGATGTATTAGGAT
Organism: Hordeum marinum; assembly: GCA_022496015.1. Taxonomy (NCBI): domain Eukaryota; kingdom Viridiplantae; phylum Streptophyta; class Magnoliopsida; order Poales; family Poaceae; genus Hordeum; species Hordeum marinum. The sequence continues at coordinate 185,097,719 of CM039675.1, forward strand.
CTCAAGCAAACCTTCTGGTGGACTCGCATGAAACGTGAAATTGCTCAGTTCGTGAACGAGTGTGATGTTTGTCGCAGAGTGAAGGCGGAGCATCAACGTCCAGCAAGTCTTCTTCAGCCTTTGCCTATCCCAGAGTGGAAATTCGATCATGTGGAGATGGATTTCGTCACTGGGTTTCCCAAGTCCAAGAGAGGCAACGATGCCATCTTCATGGTTATCGACAAGCTAACAAAAGTTGCTCATTTCCTGCCAGTCAAAGAATCTATCTCGGCAGCTCAGCTTGCGGAGTTGTATACGTCAAGGATAGTATCTTTGCATGGTATTACTCATCTCATCTCATCTGACCGCGGAAGCCTCTTTACTTCCAAGTTTTGGGAGTCCTTCTAGACTGCTATGGGCACCATGATCCGTTTCAGCACTCCGCTCCATCCGCAGACAAGTGGTCAAGTTGAGAGAGTCAATTAGATCCTTGAAGATATGCTTAGAGCCTGTGTGATTTCGTTCAGCATGAAATGGGAAGACTGCCTTCCATATGCTGAATTCTCATACAACAATAGCTTTCAGGCTAGCTCAGGCAAGGCCCCTTTCGAGATTCTCTACGACAGGAAGTGTCGTACCTCGCTTAACTGGTCTGAAACCGGTGAGCGTCAAATATTGGGCAATGACATGATCACTGAAGCAGAAGAGATGTGCCGTGTCATTCGTGAGAACCTCAAAGCAGCTCAGTCCTGACAGAAGAGTTATTATGATAACAAACATCGGGATGTTTCCTTTCAAGTGGATGATCTAGTCTATCTCAGAGTCTCTCCCATGAAGGGCACTCGGCGGTTTGGAATTAAAGGGAAGCTAGCTCCTCGCTTTGTTGGTCCTTTCAAGTTGTTGGCAAGAGAGGTGGACTTTCTTATCAACTGGAGCTTCCTCCAAATTTCACAAATGTGCACGATGTCTTCCAAATTTCTCAGCTTCGAAGGTGCTTCAAGACTCCCGAGCGTACCATTGACCTCCAAGACATTGATCTCTAAGAAGACCTCTCTTATCGTGAGCACCTAATGGCAATTCGCGAAGAAACTGAGTGTAAGACTCGCAACAAATCTATCAAGTTCCTCAAGGTGAAGTGGTCTCATCATTATGACAAAGAAGCTACTTGGGAACATGAGGACCTTCTCCATTCCGAATTTGCAGAGTTCTTTCGCTCCTAGATCTCGGGTTGAGATCCTCTTGTAGTGTGGGAGAGTTGTGACAGCCCAAGTGCTGCCCCTACCTTTTAGGGCATGTATTCTTATGTGAACCTTGTTGTCATGAGTTAATGAAATGAGTTTGCTCCTTGTCATGCCTTGTCTCATGCATTCATGCATCATGCATCATGTCATTCATCATCATGCCATGCCTTTGTTTGCGATGTGCTTCTTGACCTTGTTGTGTTTGGGAGTGATCTTGTTATGGGTTGTGTGGATGTGTGGTTTGAGTGGGATTCATCTCCTTTCCCCTCTCTTATTCCTTTTCAAACAAACCCAACCTAATTACCTTTTATTCCATTGGCATTTTATCAATAGAATTAACTTGCTAATAAATTGTTTAAAAATGTTCAGGAGGCAGTCCACAATGTTTTAAGATTGTGTGTGTGTGGTTCTTTTGTTGTTTTTGAGCTATATGATTTTGGGGCTTTAAATAACAAGGGGCTATTGTTTTTAAAACTATTTAAAATAGTTGCTCTAAAAATCAACATGATATTTTATTAAAAAAGTCTTATAACTTAGTAAGTAAAGGTGCTTTTGTTTTATAGAAAAACCTTTATTTCATTTCTGTGGGGCCTTTGTAAGTGAGCTGTTTTTAATTTTAAAAAGGAAAACCTGCTATTTTGTTTTCAGTGAGAGAGAGGCACTGGGCCGGTTCCTCCCTGCGTGGCCCAGCCAAGGTGGCCTAGCGGCTACCTGCTCCCGTTGCCCTGCCGTCATCTCTGTTAGAGTCTTCAGAGAGAGAGCACGTTGTCGCCGTCCCTTTTCGCCGTCCCTCGCCGTCAGCTCCGGGGGTATTTAACCCCTCGACGTGCGTGCCATTCGCCCTAGGGTTCCTCTCCTCCTCCATGCCGCCGCCGCTCCCATCTCCCTCTCTAGCCTTCTCCTCCTCCCCTTCTTCTTCCCTCCTCGGTGAGGTTCAGAGAGAGCAGGTAAGTTCAGAGAGAGGTCTCGCCGGTCGTCTTCGCCGCCATTGCCGTGTCTCCGGTGGCCCTTGTCGCCGGTGGACATGGCATGGAGCACGGGGTTGTTGCTCGCATTCCATTCCCGCCGCTAGGGAGGTGAGGAGAACATCCTTGTAGCGCCACTTTGTGTTGCCGCCGTCTGCAAGGAGTCATCACCGTCGTCTTCTTTCCCTCCGTCTCGTCATCGTCCACATCCCCCCACGGCTCCGAGAACCCTCAGTGAGCTGCCGCGTCCCCGTTGCCTTTCTTCCCCTGCGTAGGTCCGCCGTGTCACCGCCATAGTGCCATCACCGCCGGTTGGAAAGGTGAGCGCTTGAGCTTGCCTTCGTCCTCCTTGTCGCTGAGATGAGCAGAGGAATGGGACCCCGTAGTCTCCCTTCTTCGTTTGTGCCCGTTATCGTCGCCGGAGTGCCCGTGTGGTCGACAGAATTGTCGCCGCCGTTGTCTATCGCCGTAGTGTGCAGGTTCTTCAGTTTTGTCAGTTATCTATGCGAGTGTTAGTACTAGTGGGCTCGAAGCCCTCTTCGGTCAAGAGTCAATGCAGTAGCGCAATGGTTGTGCTCAGGGGTACTGACCCGTAGGTCTGGGGTTCGATCCCCAAACCCCCCTTCTTTTTATTTGTCTTTCCTTTTGTTTTTTATTTTCTTCTTTTCTGATGTGGTATGTGTATGTATGTGTATGGGTATAAATACATGTATGTATGTGTTTTTTACTTCTTCCCTTTTCTGTTTATTAAATACATGTGTATGTGAGTGTATGTGTGTGAGTATGGTCCTACATGCATGTGTATGTGCATATATGCACTTGTGCATATATGTGTGCATATGTGTGTGTGTGTGACAAGCACCCACACACATAGGTGTGTGTGTGTTCATGGGTGTGGGTGTGACCATATGCACTTGTGCATATGTATCTATGTGTATGTGCATGCTTGTGTAGTGTGTGTGTGGGTGTTGAGGGCGTGTGTGTGACAAGTGGGTCCATGCCCCACTTGTCATACCCTATCTATTTGTGATGTGTGTTTTGTTGTTTGATGGGTTATATTAGATCATTTCCAGTTATAGAAATCTGGCCAAATATGGACATGCTCAAATATGCTCATGTGCATTGAGGGTATGTTTTCACTTATAAGAGAGGATGATGATTTTGCTATGTAGTTTTTGTCATGATGCTACATGTGACTATATGGGTATGATACATGAATTTGGGGTAGAAAAATCCCATGAATTCATTGGTGCTATTGGTTTGGTCTTTTGAGCAAGTTTGACAAAATGTCATTTAATCTCATAATGCCATTTTGTCATTTTTGCTATGTTTTATCCATGCTTGCTTTGATGTTTGTGCCAACATGAATATGGTAGTCTTTGATGTGTAGAATGCCATGGTATTTATTTTTGTCATGATAAACTTGTAAATACGTGGGAACCATGCTCTAAAGTAGCCAAAAATATGTTGCTGTTTTTAACCATGCCAAATATTTCGAAGTCTGAGAATCTGCTGTTATTTTTATGCCATGAAGAGTGGTTGCTATCTTGTGATATGTTGTGAATTAGCTCAAGCTTAGTGCTAGTGATTTGAAGTATATGTTGTCTTCTAGCATCCTATTAATTTTCATGCCATTAGGTGGTCTCTATCACCATTAGTTTCTTGTGTCAACTTGCCATCAGATTAACTCAGATTCCAGGCAACTGTTATTTTCACTAAGTCTCGGAAATCTGTTTCATCATGCCAACTTGTGAGCTTCATGCTTATTGATGTGTGCCTCCTTTCCAGATTGTGTAGTTGGATAACTTGATAAGCATGTTATGTAGATTCTGTAAATGCCTTGTTTGTGGTTGTAGTATTCCTATAGCTCAAGTTATAGGCTGTGAAAGTTGCTATGTTGTTGTTTTGTGGCAGATTATTTGTTTTATTGTTTTGTGACTTGTGGGAGCTATACTCCATGGAATTGCTTGATCTTTGGCTCTATTGTGGTTGGTTTTTCATTGCCTAACCAATGGCTACCTTGGAATACCAAGGAATAGCCCAGGTCCTTCTTGTCTTGTGTTTTGCCTTCGTATCTTATCGTGAGCGTATCATCAGAACCGTAACTCCATTTCTTACGTTCTACATATGCATTTGTATCATTTTTGCATGATGCATCCATATTTTCCATGTTCATGCATGTATAAATAACTTAACAGAAGGTTCTGTCCAGATTCATTAATAACCAATCATTTGCATGTGAAACATGACTAGTTAGGATTGTCATGCTAAAACTTGTCAAATAAGCATGCATCCTTCTTGCTTGTGCATTGCACCTTGTTTGTTTGTTTATTATTGCTGTTTATTTTGGGTAGGCATGAACGTTGAACCTGAGTACGAAGAGCCAGATGAGTACAACTACAAGGATCCCGCTACTTGTTCCACTGAAGAACCAACATGCAAGATGATCGTACCCGGATCCCGATACTATTTTTGCTTGCTAGTTGTCTCGCTCTTATCGCTACTTTAGCGCTACCTACCACTTGAGTATCAGCCTCCTAATTGCCATGATAGCCTCTAACCCTCCACATCCTAGGAAACCTTTGATTGTCTAAATTACCTCTACTTAGCCCCTCTTATAGCGTTCTTAGTTGCAGGTGCAGGTTGTTCCATGTGATAACATGGATTTGGCATATCACAATATTATGTGTTATTTAATTTAATGCACATATATATCTTGGTATTGGTGGAAGGCTTGGCCTTTTGCTATGTCACAGCCCTAGAACTTGCTTGAATTGTTTGCATCAACATCAGCATATGCATCATGTCATCATGTTAAAATTACAATTAATTTGAAATGGGGGTGATCAAACCCTAGAATAGATAAAATTCAAATAGGTTAAACTTAAAAATAATTTCAATGTATCAGAAATGCCTTCAAAATAATGTTCATTATCTCTGATAAATATTAGTAACTCCATATCAGAGAAAAATAGATTTCCAAACCAAGAATATCATTTTAAAATGAGAATCTAGTGCTACTGAAATCGACTAATAAAGCATTATAAATATGATAGTTGTCCAAAAATGCCCAAACCTTTTTGTGGAAGTTTGAAATAATTAAACTATTTTTCATAAAATATGAAGGCATTATTGTGCTAGGTATCTTGGCCTCCCAAAATAGAACAAATATCATAAGAAATGAAAACAGAAAATAAAAAAGGGGCAAAGGCCTCACCCGTGGCTTGCCTAGCCCAGGTGGGCAGCCCAGCCCACCAGGGGCAGAGGCGTCTTCCTCCTCGCGCCAGTAGGCAGAGGGGAAGGCAGCCACGGCACCGTGCGTGCTTGCCACGCCGGCAGCAGCCTGTTTGCTTCCCAGGCTAGCAAGGCGATGGGGATGAGTCCCCGTGCCGTCTGGATCCCTCTCTCCCTCTCTTTTCTCTTCCCCCTCGCTCTCCTCTGCCTTCCCCCTCCTGACCGAAACCGCCAGCCGCCATGGATTTCCGCCGTCGATTCGTTGCCGTCGTCGCCTTCCCAAGCCCTCCGACCTCACGAGCGCAACCCCTGTGAGCCCCCGATACTCCTCCTCCTCTTTCCGGTCCCTCCCGCGCTCTCTAGGCCGTTGCGCCATAGTGGCCGAGCCGCTCACCGCCGGTAATGGCATGGCCGTGGCCACAGCCACCACGGGCCACGCCCGAGCATCTCCGCGTGCTCCTGGAGCTTCCCTGAGTCCGCCTCGCCGCTTGCTTCGCTCGCCCGTGCCCTTTAGCCCCATGCCCGCACACGACCGAACCGCCGGCCGCTGCTAGCTTGCTCGCTGTCGACGACCATGGCCGCCCCAGCCTCCCTGATGCCCCTGCTGGATGCGACGCTTCGCCAGCAACCCGTAGCCATCAACCGTGCACGAAATGGTGCCCCATAGCGCAAGCCCGAGCAACTCTGGCGAGCCCCGCCGCGGGTTTGGTCGCCGCCGGCCCAGCTCCAGCGGGTGCTGACGTGGCACGGTGGTTAGTGCTAATCCCCCTGCTAACAACCCTCCACAGCCGCTGACAGTGGGCCGTGGCCCGAGTCAAAGCAAGGGTCAATGCGGGGATTAACCCCATGACACTAACGTGTGGACCCCACACGTTAGGTTTGACCTGAATCGGCCTTGTTGACCTATGATGTCACCCTGACGCAATGATGACGCATTAAAGCTTTTCTGATATTTAAATTAATAAGGAAATTCCAGAAAATGTTTAAAACTTCTAAAAAACATAGAAAATAATCTGTAAGTCAGATGAAAATAATTTATATATGAAAAATGATCAGAAAAATCCAATGTATCTGTTTATGCCATGATAATGCATGTTTGAGCAAGTTAACATCACCAAGTAGGACATTTCATGATTAGGATAATTTAATAAATAGTGTTGGAGTTGGAATTTAGTATATATTTGAATTCCACCTCACTTAATATGACTACCTATAGCACTAGGTTAATTCAGTACCTTAACATGCCATTTCATGCATCATGTTTGTCGCATCACATTGAATGTGTTCATTTCTCTGTTTGCCGGTGTTATTCCCTCTCAGTAGACGATGGTTCTGACAATGTGATCGTTGACACTAATGAAGAGAAGTAATATCTATAGGACTGTCAGGCAAGCAAATACCCTTGAGCATACTAATATGAACCCACTCTCTTGCTCCTGCTCTTCTTTACTGCATTAGGACAACAACGATTCAATTGTTACCTGTTCTCGGTAGTTGAACCCATTCCTTTGCATGACCTGTCCTTGTCACAGTAAATAGTTGAAACCACTTAGCATGAGTAGCAACTTCTTGAGCCTTGTTGTGCTTACTCATCAATGCTTGCTTACTATGCCTTCTATGCTTAGAGTCATGTCGTGTCGAGATTGATTCATCTGGGTGATGAATCAGAATGGCAATGTTCATGTCCTATTGTGTGAGAGCTAAGTGTGTGAACACGATTTGGTAAAGGTAGCGATGAGAGGCCATGTAGGAGTACATGGCAGGTTGTCTCATTGGGACCGTTCTTAAGAACCGAGTTCTGTGTATGTTATCCAAGACAAGATACTACCGCACATTGGGATACTTAATTGACCCTCTCGCCCTATTAATTGCTTGACCTCTGTCCAGGAGTTGCAACTAGTTTCTGGTGTTTGTAGGAAAAGTGTTGGTGGCCGTGCATAGCGCTGCCCGATAGGGTAGACTATGATGTGGTATAGGCACAGTGGCACGGTGTACCAAGTGGCACCTGAAGGGTGGGCTTGGGAACCCTGCGCACATCGTTTGAGGCCGTAGCGGAAACTTCGGCCAGACTTCCGTGCGGGTTCAGTCTCAAATAGGTGATAAACCTGGACTAGGGTCTTGTGTGATTGACGGTCATGGCCGACTCCCTTGCCGGGCTTCCGCTTCAAGGTTGCCGAGGTGCCCTTTTCCGTGCACATGGCGATAAGTGGCGAGAGCGTGTGTGAAGAACTATACCCCTGTAGGGTTAAATAAACTATTCAAATAGCCATGTCCTCGGATATGGACTACTTGGAGAACTTATGTGGTTCATAGACAACTTGAAGTGGATACTCTAAAATACGCAAGACAAGCGTGAGTGCTATGGATGGCCTTCTCGTAGGGAGATGAAAGTGGATCCATAGTGGTGTATTGATTGGAGAATATGTGGACTCGTGTGCGCTATTCCACCTCGATGATACTACTTGTAGTCGTAGTATAGGTTAGTCAAGAGTCAAAGCTGGCTTGCTGCAATAAACTCCACAACCCCCTTCATTGATACTGATGCATGTGTAGTTAGTTCTGATGTAAGTCTTGCTGAGTACCCTTGTACTCACGTTTGCTTAATTTATGTTTTTGCAGAGGAGACGTTAGTCTCATTAGTGATATTTTTGACGTGAAGTTCGATGTTGATCGGATTAGCTTGGGAATCCCAAACAAAGGTCTGGTTCCTTCGGTAGGGTCATTGTAGCTTTTCAGGCTCCTCCAGCCACTTTTGTAGATTTCTGTACCCAGACATGCTTAACTTCCGCTTGTTTGTTTGAATGCTCTGAATGTTGGGTCTTGTGACCCCTGTTTGTAACATCTTATTGTATTGGCTCTTCCGAGCCTTCTAAATAAATGTTGTAATGTTGTATGGTTATGTTGTGATGCCATAGTTGTATCTATGCATATCGAGGCATATCGTGCATACGTGTGATGTGCAATGGTATGTATGGGATTCGACACCTAGTTGTGTGCCGTTAGTAGTACTCTTTACGAGGAAATGCCTCTTTTTGCTTCCATCGAGCCTTGGTAGCTTGCTACTGCTCTGGACACATTGATTGACCGGCATGTATCCTTCTTTGCTGTTGTGTCTGACTCTTTGGGGAAATGTCTCGCAGTGTAATGGAGTCCCTGTAGCCTACTACGACTCGTCTACGTGCAGTGGTGACATTTATGTCCCACAGCGTAATGGAGTCCTTGTAGCTTCCTATGGCTCGTCTACACACGCTAGAGATCGACACCTGCATTGCTGGGTTACGTATGCCTGTCCCTGTACAGATGCTCCACTTGGGTTCTATAACTAGTCATGTCGGCCCGGATTCTTTGACATTTGAACGCTAGCGACACATTCACATACGTGAGTCAAAAGATGCAAACGGTCCCGGCCCAGGTAAGGTGGTATCCGTGGAGATAACCGTGCGTGAGACCGCAAAGTGATGTGATGTGTTACAGACCGGATGCTTATGGCTTAGGATTGGGGTCCCGACATGCTAAGTGTTTTGTTTCGCTGTTACCGCCATAGTTCTTGTTACCGGTGTTATGTTTCCATACTTTGTGCTCCTAACATGCTCGGGGTTGTTATGGGGACTCCCTTGTTTATTCGGTTGAGATTAAAACTTGTCTAGCAAGACCCAACATTGGTACTACATTTGCTTAACAACATAATAAAATTTGCATAGGGCTTTGCAACCCCGTGGATTAATCAACTGTGACAGCCCGAGACCGACGTTCCAGAAGATTCCAGAAGATTCCCCTTTCTTTTCCTTTCTCATCATGTGTTTCGTTGTGTGTTGCATTCGTCATCGCTTCATTCGCATCATCTGCATAGCATCATCTCCCGTTTTCGAAATTTGCATCTGTTCGTAGTCGCCGGTTTTCGTCGTTCTTGCCGTTGCCTGTTCGAGACCAACCACACATGCACGCGCCCGCGACACCGTTAAAATAAAACCGTTTTTAAGCGCGTGCAAAAATATTCTCGGATCGAGTTGAAACTTGTCGTGAGGTCTTGTTATAGCTTAGGTAGACCACTCGTCGATTTTCGTCGCGATCCGAGTTCGTTAGGTACCCCGTCGGTAATCCGTAGGAGTGCGGTCATCGGTTATCGTCGGACGTTTATCACTGTTTTAAATCGTTGTGCCATGCCGCACCGCTTCCCTCTCTTCCCCTCCTAGCCCGTCTACACAACCACGTAACCCCCTCTCCGCTTCCGGACGTCGGATCGTCAGCCGTCCGTCCAAAAACGGACAGTGCCAGCTAACCCTAGCCCTAAACCTATATATAGCCCCTAGCTCCACCTCGTCCCGCGTGCCAAACCACAAACCCTAGCGAGCCCCTTCTCCCTCCTCCAGCCAGCCCACCCGAGCCCATCTGGGCCCGTTCGAGCCCATCTAGGCCCGGATCTCGCGTCCCGGGAGCTTGCCCAAGCCTCCCATGGCAGCTCCCGAGGTGCTCCCCACAGCTCCCCTCAGCCGAGCCGGCCGGTGGCTGCCGCAGCTCGCCGGAGCCGCCGTCAGAGCGCCCCTCGCCGCCGCCCTCTCCCTCTCCTCCCTCCTCTCCTCCTCTCCCCTGTCCGGCTAACCTCTCCCTTTCTTTCTCTGCCGCAGGATCGCCGCCACCATGGATGCGCCGCCGAGCTCCGTCGTCACCGCATCTGCGCCCTGCCGCCAGAACGGGCCGCCCCGACCCTCCGCCGGCCATTCCCCGCCTCAGGCCTCGCCCAGCCGCCGCCCTGCCTCGCCGGTGCAGCCCGCCGTCGCCGCCCTCCTCGATCTCGATCGGATCTGGAGGAGGAGCGCTCGAGCCCCCCTCGAGCGTTGACCGCAGCGCCAACCCGCGTGGGCCTGCTGCCTCACTCGGCCTAGCCGGCCTCCAGCGCCCAACTGCTCTAGCCACAACCACCGAATGGGCCCAAGGCCCATAGGTGAGCCATCCCCCTCTTCTAATATTTTTTCTTTCTTTATTTATTTGCGTGGTCTAAATGCTATAAGTATTAAACCATGCACCGTTTCGAAATAGTTTCAACATGAAATATGGCTAGAATAAAATGTAGATTAATAATAGGTCATTTTCATCCATGTCTAAATTATTTAACATGCCATTTCCTGCCATTTGCAGATATGTCATAATATTGCATTTTCATAATTATTTAAAACGTGCATCAAATTAATAAAATCATATATTAAAAATGTTCATCCCATTCGCACCGCATTTTCATGCATGATAAAATTGTTCGCATGATGTTGGCATATTAATTGCCTTATCGAATTGCTTTTCCGTGAATAGGCCTAATACCCGCATATTTAATTGTGATTAATTTTCTACATGAACCTAAGCATATTATATATGTTTCCGGGTTAGAAAAATACATGTGATTTATATGTGCATTTAGTTTTGCCATTTGAGCATGTTTGCGTGCATGTCAATTATGCCGTGATGCCCTTTTGTCATTTTCGTAGGAATTAATCCGGCCATGATATGAATTAAGTTTCAACATGAAAGTTGCTCTTGGATATGTGTCCTAGCCCATGGACATTTTGCTTGCCTTAGAAAAGCATGTTTAGGTGTTGTTTTTTTGTTGTCAACTTGCTATAAATAGCTGTTATTTTGTGGGCCCAAAATATTTCTAAGTCTGGAATCTGTTATATTTTGTTGCTGCTTTGCCATGTGATTTGCTAGTGATCTAGAACTCTTTTGTGGTAGGTGTAATGGAGTTATTTGTTGTTGATATTGTCCTATAGCATGCTGTTAAGTTTCATGCCATTGCATGATTTGTAGCATATAGTTTTACTACTGTCAATATGCCTTCGTGATAAAAACTGCATTGTCTAAAACTGCTATTTTCACTAAGTCTGAAACTGTTTTCATGTAGCTACTTTGAGAGCTTCCTACCTAGTGATCCATGCATGTTTTGAATATGATTTGTGAAGATGAAATGAAGTGGATGTTGTATGATATTGCCCCATGCTTAGTTTGTGCATTTTGGAGTATTATAACCTGTTGTTTTCATATGTTCAAAATGCCATGTTGCTGTGTTTGGCAGATTTCACCAAAACTTGTTTTGATGATTGTGGTTGAACTGTAGCTCCGTTTTGGTCATTCCATATATGAAATTTGCTCAGAATATCAGGTAGTTTCATAATAACTTGTTGCACTCATGATTTGAGATCTTTGTGATTACATTTCCCATGCATTTGCATTCATGCCATGTGCATCTTGAATCGCTCATATCTTTTAGACCGTAGCTCCGTTTGAGATGTTTTATATATGTAAATCGACTAGAATGACGTGTAAAATAACATGGTAGGCTTTATTGTGTGGTTTAACTATTATAAAATGTGTTTAGTTCAGATCTGGACAAATTTTGAAATTAACATATGAGGTCATTTCGGAAATGCTATAAGTTGTTTCCGACCTCATTTAAGATGCCTAGATAGTATAGTTACTTATGATTCACCTCTTGCCATGTTTAACAATATTTAATATTGTCATATACCTAACGGGAGTGAACTAAATAATTCGAACGTGGAGTTTTTTCAATATGCAACTCGTGCATATTGAGCTTCACTTTAATGTGTAGAAGTTGTTTGTGGTGATTGTCATGCATTGCATATTAAACCGGACATGCATCATATTTGTTGTGCATCGTGTTTTGCATATGTTGTGGTGTATCTTGTGTTGATTGTTTGTTTCGGATTGCTTCTTCTCGGTAGAGTTCCGAAAGCGTTCGGAGTGTGAGGATTCGTTCGACTACGTGGTTCGTCTTCTTCATGGACTCGATCTTCTTTCGAGCGGGATCTCAGGCAAGATGACACATTTCCCTGGATACCATTACTATCATTGCCATGCTAGTTGTCTCGTCTTTTACCGTTATGTCTTGCTACCTACCACTTGTTTGATAAGCCTCCCAACATTGCCATGATAAGCCTCTAACCTCTCCATATCCCAGCAAACCATTGTTCGGCTATGTTACCGCTTGCTCAGCCCTTCTTATAGCGTTCTAGCTGGAGGTGCAATTGCTACCATGTGCCCACATGGTCATTCTTTTGGTATATCACAATATTACTACTATTTAATTTAATGCACCTATACACTTGGTAAAGGGTGGAAGGCTTGGCCTTTTGCTCAGTGTTTTGTTCCACTCTTGCCGCCCCTAGTTACTTGTGAACCGGTGTTATGTTCCATAAATGAGCGCTCCTAACATGCTCGGGGTTGTTATGGGGACCCCCTTGATTTTTGGGTTAGAATAAAACTTGTCTGGCAAGGCCCAACTTTGGTACTACATTTGCCCATCATAATTAAATTAATCATCTTTTTAATGCATAGAGGGTCGCCCCCTCATCGATTAATTTAACATGATACAGGGGGGCCAGTGCTGCTGGTGCTAGTCCAAAACAGAGCCGTGTGCGGGGCCAACCCGGGGCAACTCGGGAGATTTCTATCAGGCCACTGTACGCTGTGCTTATCCGGTCGTGTCCTGAGAACGAGATACGCGGCTCGTATCGGGTTCGTCGACACGCCGGGTGGCCTTGCTGGATTTGTTTTACCTTTCTCGAACGTCTCGAGTGAGGAATTCCGATTATTCTTCGGGCTATCTCGAGGTGTCGTATTTTCTTTGGAATTGCCTAGGATGATCACGAGATCCGTGGTCGAGGTTATTCCCGCTGCGTGTGGTTAATTTGTGATGGATAAGTTGGAGCACCCCTGCAGGGTTAAATCTTTTCGAGAAGCCGTGCCCGCGGTTATGTGGCAAACTTGGATACTTTGTTTAACACCCAGTCATAGCAAACTTGAAGTAAACTCTGATAAAATACACCAACTATGTGCATAACCGTGACTGTCTCTTCTCGTGAGTCTTTATCCGGAAGAGAACACGGTGGGGTTATGATTGACGTAAGTAGGTGTTCAGGATCAGTTAGTGATCATTACTAGTTCACGTCGGTTATGCGTAGACCACCATACTTTACTTTCTATGCTCGTAAGTTAGCCACTCAAATATATGCTTAGTCGCTTGCTGCAGCCTCACCACTTAACCATACCTCGCCCATTAAGCTTTAATAGTCTTGATACCCTTGGAAATGAGATTGCTGAGTCCCTGTGGCTCATAGATTACTACAACAACAGTTGCAGGTACAGGTAATGCGATGATTTGACGTGAGCGTGTTGCTTGATTTGATTTGGAGTTCTTCTTCTTCTTCTTCTTCATCAATCTTGGATGGGTTCCAGGCGGCAGCCTGGGATAGCAAGGGTGGATGTCATTTTATCGTTTGATTTCATCCGTAGTCGGACCTTGCTCTTATGTATGATGGTTGAGTATGTTGTTGTATTGATGTAACTCTGATGTAGCTTGTGGCGAGTGTAAGCCAATTCCATATACTCATCTCTTCTGTACATGTACTTGTAATGATATCCATTCTTGCGAATGCATCAAGATGCGCTTCTATCCCCGTCGAGGCCCTGGTGCCAAAATGAGGATAGGACCGCATCTTGGGCGTGACATCAACAACCCGGCCAGTGCTCCTCATGAGTGTTGGTCCAACCCAGAGTAGCTTATTAACGCTGCCCGGGGCAACCCGGTGATTGGCGTTGTAACCATCGCTCATCCGTCGTGTCCTGGGAATGAGATATGCGGCTCTTATCGGGTTCGTCGACACGCCGAGAGGTCTTGCTGGATTTGTTTTACCTTTATCGAGTGTCTTGCCTGAGGAGCTCTGACTTTCTCCGGGCTATCTCGAGGTGTTGGAATTCCTTTGGAGTTGCCTAGGATGATCACGAGATCCGTGGTCAAGGCTATTCCCGCGGAGTGTGGTTAATTTGTGATGGACTAGTTGGAGCACCCCTGCAGGGTCAAATCTTTTAGAGAGCCGTGCCCATGGTTATGTGGCAACTTGGATATTTTTTTAACACCTAGTTATAGTTAACTTGAAGTAAACTCTAAATAAAATGCACCAACTATGTGAGTAACCGTGATCGTCTCTACTTGTGAACATGAACCGAGAGAGAACATGGTGGGGTTATGATTGACGTAAGTAAGTGTTCAGGATCTCATAGAGGTCATTCTAGATTCGAGCGTTCATCGTAGGCCACATATTTATCTTCATGTTACGTAAGTTGAGCCACCATAAATGCTTAGTCCTGCTGCAAACTAAACACATGCCCCATCCCAACCTTTAGGCTGGAATAGTCTTGGTACCCGGGCACATGATTGCTGAGTCCTTGTGGCTCACAGATTACTACAACAATCCAGGTACAGGTACAGATGAGTTCGTGTAGGATGATCTGACGCAGCTCCAGTGGGAGTATGACGAGGAAAAGGGCAGGATGCACGTGACTTATCCGGATGAGTAGAGGACCATGGTCGTGATCTTCTGGACTAGCGAGATAGTATCCTTGCATCTGCTTTTATCGTTTGTTTTTCGTCCGTAGCTGGACCCTGTCTTCATATTGGTGTTTGAACTCTTGTGTGGAATTGTAATTTAGTATGTGGCGAGTGTAAGCCAACTCATATACTCATCTCTTCTTTAATGTATGATGTAATGATGCTATACTTGCAAACGACGAGATGCGCCCCTATCCCTTGCGAGGCCCCCGTGCCTTAATATGGATAGGCGCGCATTTTGGGCATGAAAAATCGCGCTGCACAACATCAAGTCCTTCTGCGCTGGACTTCTCAAAAATCTTGTGCCTCCCCTGCTCAAGGAATTTGAAGGGCTGCATGGCGTTAAGGCGGGACACGATCCTTTCACCCCGAGGCGTGAAACATGCTCAGTTTCCCTGGGGAGAAATAGGAAGTCGAAGGCCTTGGCTGCGGAGGTAGTGCTTCTGAAAACTCTGGGCTTCGATAATGATCATATGGCTGTTTCTGAAGACGCGCTTGGACAGCTATGGACGGTCTTTGACTCACCTTTGTAGGAGCCGCAATTAATAGAAATTGCTGCCATTTTTGGGAAGGCTATTCCCCTCAACATGAATGATGAGCTGGAGAGGATCGGTGGCACCATGGTGCAGTAACCGGTTTGGGGTGTCGTCAGGAGATGCACATGATTCCATGTCGACTATCAATCTGGAGATGGTGTGCTGGAATGTGAGGGGTCTT
Source organism: Hordeum marinum (assembly GCA_022496015.1). Taxonomy (NCBI): domain Eukaryota; kingdom Viridiplantae; phylum Streptophyta; class Magnoliopsida; order Poales; family Poaceae; genus Hordeum; species Hordeum marinum. The sequence goes on from CM039675.1 coordinate 185,113,252, forward strand.
AACATCCGCGTCAAGAGGAAGGTGCTAAGAGAGTTCATGGACTCGATCCGAGCCGCGATCGTTTGTATCCTAGAAACTAAGCTTGAGGTGGTGGACATATATGTAATATTGCAATGCATGGGGCCAATATATGATGGCTTTACTTACCTCCATGCGTCAGCTACTAAGGATGGAATCCTTGTGGCGTGGGATTCCACAAGAGCGCGGATCTCTAATTTTGTAAATGATACAAACTTTATTACTGGATTCATTTCACCTACGGAAGGCACTCCTTGGTGGATGACTGTGGTGTATGGGCCGCAGGAGGATGCACAGAAGATTAACTTCTTGCAAGAATTATCGAACCGTAGGACGCTTTGCCCGGGACCTTGGCTCGTCATTGGAGATTTTAATATAATCCTATATGCGGCTGACAAAAATAACTCGACCTTGGACAGGAGGATGATGGGGGAGTTCAAACGTTTTGTAGATGATAATGCTTTAAAAGAGTTGTTCCTCCACGGGAGGAACTATACGTGGTGTTATGAGAGGGAGGTGCCCACGCTCACTAAAATTGATTGAGCGTTTGTCTCTGTGGACTGGGATCTTGAGCATCCGGATTGTCTTTTACAAGCCCTTTCAACTGCATCCACTGACCATTGCCCGCTGCATCTAGCCATGGAGGATCATGCGTACATTAAGAGGCGGTTCCGGTTTGAGAGGTTCTGGATTAACATGGACGGTTTCATGGATGTTGTTCGGGAGGCTTGGGTATGTGATGATGGCATCACTAATCCTTTCTTGCGACTAGATTGCTTGCTCAGAAACACGGCAAAAGAGTTGGCGATTTGGGGCCAAAAGAAAATAGGGAACATTAAACTACAGATCCCAATCGTGAACTTAGTCATCCTTCGGTTTGATTGCGCCCAGGAGACCCAGCTGCTCACTACGGGCGAGAGATGGCTCAGGAGAACTCTTAAGCAGCTGTTGTTGGGATTGGCATCCCTGGAGAGGAGAATTGCTAGACAGAGATCACGCATATCTTGGCTGCATGAGGGGGATGCGAACACGAAGCTATTTCATCTTGTGGCTAACGGGAGGAGGATGAAGAAGCACATCCCAGCAATCACCGTGGATGGTCAGATCATCACCGATCAAGGGGGGAAAGAGGATGCCTTCTACAAGGCATATCGAGATCTACTAGGAAAGGGTGTGACCCGTGAGTTCACCTTAAACCTAGACGAGCTAGAGGTTGTACGGGTTGATCTCTCGGATCAAGACTGCATCTTCCACGAAGAGGAGTTTTGGAAGGTAATCAAGGAGTTGCCTCATGATTGTGCTCCCGGGCTAGACGACTTTATTGGTCTATTCTTTCAGAAGGCTTGGGAGATTATCAAAGTTCATCTTATTGCTGCGTTGCAAAAACTTTTCATAGGCAATGGCCGAGGGTTTGGCATACTAAACCAAGCATTGATTACTCCGATTCCGAAGTCCCTAGAGGCTTGCTTGGTGTCGGACTTCCGACTGATCAGCTTGATTCACAGTTTACCCAAGTTCACCTTGAAGCTCCTGGCAACGCGCCTCAGGCCTCGCATGGATGGGCTGGTGCATGTCAACCAGTCGGCTTTCATTAAAAGAAGAAACCTCCATGACAATTTCCTTCTGGTTAGACAACTCGCACGTGGCCTGCATCGGAGGAAGGCTAAAGGAGTTTTGCTCAAACTAGACATATCTAAAGCCTTCGATTCACTATCCTGGTGTAATGCCCAAGATGCGTGCCTATTCTTATTTAGGCATGAGGGCCGCGACAGGGACAGAGGCACATCTAGTCGTTTCACAAGTACAGTATCATCGCATACATGTATGAAGAGAGGAGTATATGAGTTGTCTTACACTCGCCACATGCTAAATTACAAATCCACATACTTTATTCAAACATCATTCAAAAAACAGGGTCCCTCTATGGACGAAAACAAATGAGAAAAGAAGCAATGAAACTGTCTTGCTAGCCCTGAAGATCACGACAAAGGCCTCTCTACTCGTCTGGATATGTGACGTACATTCTGCAACATTCCTCGTCATACTCCCGCTGGAGCTGCGTCACATCATCTGGCACGGTCTCATCTGCACCTGCACCTGTATTTGTTGTAGTAATCTGTGAGCCACGGGGACTTAGCAATCTTGTAACCGGGTACCGAGACTATTCAAGCTTATTGGGTTGGATGGGGGTAAGTGTTGTGTTTGCAGCAGCACTAAGCATTGTATGGTGGCTAACTTCCGAGAACATGAATGTAAATATGGTGGACTACGTAAGACGATCAAGTTCTACCATGATCACTAAGTGATCCTGAACACCTACATACATCAAACATAACCCCATCGTGTTCTCTCTCGGTTCATGTTCACGAGCAGAGACGATCAAGGTTACACACACAGTTGGTGTATTTTATTGGAGTTTACTTCAAGTTAACTATAACCGGGTGTTAAACAAAATATCCAAGTTGCCACATAACCGCGGGCATGGCTTTCCGAAAGATTTAACCCTGCATGGGTGCTCCTACTAATCCATCACAAATTAACCACACTCCGCGGGAATAACCTCGACCACGGATCTCGTGATCATCCTAGGCAATTCCAAAGGAAAACCGACACCTCGAGATATCCCGAAGAAGATCAAAGTTCCTCACGCAAGCCATTCGAGAAAGGTAAAACAAGTCCAGCAAGACCACCCGACGTGTCGACGAACCCGATAAGAGCCATGTATCTCGTTCTCAGGACATGACGGATGAGCGATGGTTACCATGCCAATCACTAAGTTTCCCCGGGTGGCGTTAATAAGCTGCTCTGGGTTGGACCAACACTCATGAGGAGCACTGGCCCGGGTTGTTGATTAATTATCCACGGGGTTGCAAAGCCCTATGCAATTTTATTAAGTTGTTTAGGAAAATAGTACCAATGTTGGGCCTTGCCAGACAAGTTTTAATCTCAAACGAATAATCAAGGGGGTCCCCATAACAACCACGGGCATGTTAGGAGCGCAAAATATGGAAACATAACACCGGTAACAAGTAACTATGGCGGTAAAAGTGGAACAAAACACCGAGCAAAAGGCCAAGCCTTCCACCATACCAAGATATATATGTGCATTAAATTAAATAGCAGAAAATATTGTGATATCTCCAGATATCCATGTTATCACATGGAAACAACCTGCACCTGCATCTAAGAACGCTATAAGAGGGGCTGAGCAGACGTAACTTAGCCAAACAAGGTTTGCTAGGATGTGGAGGGGTTAGAGGCTATCATGGAAATGTAGGAGGCTTGACATTCAAGTGGTAGGTAACGCATATGTAACGATAAAGAGCGAGACATCTAGCAAAGAAAAAATAGTGTCGGGATCCGGGTACGATCATCTTGCATGTTGGTTCTTCAGAGGGACAAAGAGCAGGGTCCTCGAAGTGGTACTCTTCCAGATCCTCGTACTCAGGTTCAACACTCGCGTCAACCCAAGGGAAATAGCAACAATAAACAACCAACCAAGGTGCAATGCACAAACAAGATGATGCATGATTCATTTGAAGTATTTAGCATGTCAATCCTAAGCTAGTAATGTTTCTCATGCATTAGTTAAGTTATTTACAATTCTGGATAGAACCTCATGTTAAGTTGTTTGAACATGGATGATCATGGCAAATATGGATGCTTGATGCAAAAACGATGCAAATGCATATGTAAAACGCAGGAAACGGAGTTACGGATCTCACGCTACCCTCACGACAAGGTACGAAGGCAAAATACAAGATATGGAAGGCCATGGGCTATTCCTTGGTATTCCAAGGTAGCCACTGGTTAGGAAATGAAAAGCCAACCACAATAGAGCCAAAGATCAAGCAAAACAATGGAGCATAGCTCCCACAAGTCTCAAAACACCAACATACACAATATGTCCCAAAACAGCAACATAGCAACTTCCACAACAATTATCTAGAGCTACAGGATGTTTCCAACCTCAAACAAAGCATGCACAAAAACTGCATAACATGCTTATCAAATCATCCAACTACACAAACTGGAAACGAAGCACATATCACTAAGAATGAAACTCACAAGATGGCATGATAAAACAGATTCTAGGGACTTAGTGAAAATCACAGTTTTCTGGAATCTGAGTTAAGCTGATAGCAAGTTGACAGCAGAAAATAATGATGTTGGAGACCACCTCATGGCATGAAAATTAATAGGGTGGTAGAGGACAATATCTACTACAAAACACTAGCACTGGGCTTGAGCTAAAACACAACATATCACTTGGTAGCACCCACTTATCATGACATAAAAATATTAATAGATTCTCAGACTTAGAAATATTTAGCATGTTGAAATCAGCAACATTTCAACATCCACTTTGGAGCTAGATTCTCACTTATATGCAAGTCTAACATGTCAAAAGAAAATACCATGGCATAATACTCATGAAATACTACCACTTCCATGTTGACACCAATATCAAAGCATGCATGGATTAATTCTAACTAAAATGACAAAATGGCATATTGGGACAAAAGGAAATTTTGTAAAACTTTCTCAAATTACCAAACCAATTGCACCAATGGATTCATTGGGAAATTCTACCCCAATTTCATATATCACACTCATATATTGAAGTAGGTAAAATGCCCACAACCTCAAGTTCCAAATCACTTCACAATCATCATATGCTCATAAGTCAAAACTTGCCATATATGCTCATAGCCAATAATGCTCATGTACAGAAATTGTAATTAACTAGAAATGGAAAATATACTTAAAACACAATAAAAAAATTATAAAAATTATAAAACAAAAGATAGGTGGTGTCCCACCTGGCATGACACCAGGGCCCCTCTATGTGGATGACAAGTGGGCCATGGGCCCACTGTCATACATACACACACAAATCACACACACACAAGCTCACATGGGATGTGCCTGCCACAGCAGATCCCACACATACGCACACACACGCAGGCACGCACACACGCACTGCACACTCACACGAGATCCGGTGTAGCCACACCGGATCCTGCACCTCACACACAACACACACCCAAAAACCACCGAAAAAGAAAACAAAAGGGGCGGGGAGGGAATCAAACCCTTCACCCCCTACTACTATCACAGGCGAGCGACCCCTATGCTACACGCGCTTTTCTGAACGATGGGGGAAAGAATCCCCTTTTGGACAGTTCTCTTCGCCCGCTCTGCTCCACCGGCGGCCGAAATAGAGGGAGACGCCGGCGAGCTACAACGGAGGCGGCGAACACGGCGTGGGTTGCGGACCCAACGGGGAGTCCAACCCTGCAGCTAGAGTACCACGCGTTGCGGAAGAAGGGGCGCTTGAGCTCGAGCTGATGGTCGGCTCGGGGCCATGGCGATGCGAGCGGTGGTGAGGCGATGCGTGGCACGGAGAGGGGGCGGCAAAAAGGTGAACTACTGTGCGCGCATGGCACACACACGCAAAAGCCAAGCGACGAGGACTCGCTCCAACATGGCGCGCATCTGAAACCATGATCTTTTAGAGCATCGGGAGCGCACGCACGACAAGTCTACGTCGACGACTATGACAGCGTAGGGATGAAGGAGAGGGAATGGATAGGGCGCGAGGAGTACCTCTCCTACCTAAGATATGAAGACGGGGCCACAGCCGCTATAGGTTGACGACGACGCAACGAGGGACACTGACGAGCCTCTGATCCGAACAGAGAGGAAGAAGGCGACGAGTAGCTTAGCCTTGGAGTCCTTCCTGGACGTCGAGGAAGAAGAGGAGCACAAGGATAGTCCTTCCCGTGCACCAGGTCGACGGAGACGCGGCGATGAGGGCTAGGTCTGGGCACGAGCAGAGCTCTGCCGGGGCACCGAGGGCATGGCGACGGTGAAGCTTGTAAATAAGCTTACCTGCGGCGGCGGGGAAGGAGAAGGGAGGAAAGGGGAGGAGGATCTCTAGGGTTGCGCACCAGCAGGTTTACAAGGGGGGCTCGGACCCTAACATCGTCCATCTCTCACACTCACCTGACACTGACGGAAAGCAACAATGGGAGTAGGTAGCTATCCCGCTAAGAGGGCCGAGGCCGCTGGGGGGGGGGAACAACTGGGCCGCAGGAACTGGAAGGCCCAGGTAGCGCTCTCACTCGCAGGGGAGAACAACAGGGATGTTTTTTTCCCTTTTACGAATTAGCCCACAACAAAATAATCCCACAACAGAAAAGGAAGGGGTCTTTCCACAAAATAAAAAATACTTTTGAGCTCACAAAAATGCAAGCCATTTAATAAAAATGGTTGGTGCATTTTTATATCAATCAAATATTTTACCTAGTATTTAACTAGGCATGGTTTCAAAATTATTTGAAAGGACAAAAACCCCAACCATGGCAGAGGGACTACTCTAGAAATCTTAGTAGAATATTTGGAAGATGAACAACATTTTAAACAAGGGAAAACAAGATGCAAATATTTAACAAGCAGCAAATTTGAATAAAGAGAGAGAGAAGGGAATAGTTTTGGAATGGGAGGAACTAGAGTAATAGTCCAACAAGGCACACATGCATTAATCCCCATAAACACCTCACATCACAACTCTTCACAAGCACAAGCAAAGCAATAATGGTTATCCATTGATATGATGAGCATGATGGCATGATGCATGATGCATGAAATGGCAATGGCAATGAAGCAAAATCATAATACATTCAAGGCACATGACTTAACATAGAGGTTCACAAGAGATACATGACTAAAAGTGGCAAGGGGTGCACTTGGGCTGTTACAACTCTCCCACACTACAAGAGGATCTCGACCCGAGATCTAAGAACGAAGAACTCTAGAAATTTGGAACGAAGAAGATCCTCATGTTCCCAAGTAGCTTCTTTGTCGTAATGATGAGACCACTTCACCTTGAGAAACTTGATTGATTTGTCACGAGTCTTACGCTCAGTTTCTTCAAGAATATCCACTAGATGCTCATGATAAGATAGGTCTTCTTGGAGATCAATGTCTTGGAGGTCAATGGTACGCTCGGGAGTCTTGAAGCACCTCTGGAGCTGAGAGACATGGAAGACATCGTGCACATTTGCGAAGTTCGTAGGAAGCTCTAGTTGATAGGCAAGTTCACCTCTCTTGCCAACAACTCTGAAAGGGCCTACAAAGCGAGGAGCTAGCATCCCTTTAATTCCAAACTGCTGGGTGCCCTTCATGGGAGAAACTCTGAGATAGACCAGATCATCAACTTGAAAGGAGACATCCCGATGTTTTTTATCGTAATAACTCTTCTGTCGGGATTGAGATGCTTTGAGGTTCTCACAAATGACATGACACATATCTTCTGCTTCGGTGATCATGTCATTGCCCAAAATTCGACGCTCACCGGTTTCACACCAATTGAGCGGGGTACGACACTTCCTGCCGTAGAGAATCTCGAAATGGGCCTTTCCCGAGCTAGCCTGAAAGTTGTTGTTGTATGAAAATTCAGCGTATGGAAGGCAGTCTTCCCATTTCATGCCGAACGAAATCACACACGCTCTAAGCATGTCTTCAAGGATCTGATTAACTCTCTCAACTTGACCACTTGTGTGCGGATGGAACGCAGTGCTGAAATGGATCTTGGTACCCATAGCAGTCAGGAAGGACTCCGAAAACTTGGAAGTGAAGAGGCTTCCACATTCAGATGAGATGAGCTAAGGAATACCGTGCAAAGAAATTACCTTGACGTATACAGCTCTTCTAGCCGAGCTGCCGAGATAGACTCTTTGACCAGAAGGAAATGGGCAACTTTGGTCAGCTTGTCGATAACCACAACGATGGCATCGTTGCCCCTCTTGGACTTTGGAAAACCAGTCACAAAATCCATCTCCACATAATCGAATTTCTACTCTAGAATATGCAAAGACTAAAGGAGACCTGCTGGACCTTGATGTTCCGCCTTCACTCTGCGACAAACATCACACTCATTCACGAACTGAGCAATCTCACGCTTCATGCAAGTCCACCAGAAGGTTTGCTTGAGGTCCTGATACATATTGGAACTTCCTGGATGAATGGATAGGAGAGAATTGTGTGCTTCGTCCATGATAACCTTTGTGAGATCACCTTTCGGAACCACGAGACGGTCCTCAAAGAACAAGGTATATTTGTCATCGACGCGAAAGCACTTATACTTCGGAATGCCCTTGGCCACACCTTTCTTCACTTTCTTCACCATCGCATCAAGAAGTTGAGCTTGGTGAACCTGATCTTCCATAGTCGGAGAGACTTGAAGATTAGCAAGAAATCCTTGCGGAATCATCTGGAGATTGAGCTTGCAGAAGGCTTCGCAAAGCTCGGGTTGAAGAGGCTTCAGGATGAGACTATTGCAGTACGTCTTTCGACTGAGCGCGTCTGCAATGAAATTTGCTTTTCCAGGAGTATACTCAATGCTTGGGTTGAAGTCCTCAATCATTTCCACCCAATGAGACTGCCGAAGATTGAGATTGGGTTGAGTGAAAATGTACTTCAAGCTCTTGTGATCGGTGTACACCTCAACTAGTCTACCCAACAACAAATGCCTCCAAGTCATCAGAGCATGCACAACTGCCGCCAACTCAAGATCATGAATGGGCTAGTTCTTCTCGGCAGGCTTCAATGGATGCAAGGTATAAGCAACAATCTTCTTATCTTGCATGAGAACACCACCAAGACCTTGGAGAGAAGCATCACAGAAAACTAGGAAAGGCTTTGATTGCTCGGGAGGACAAGAACTGGAGCTAAAGTCAGTTTCTGCTTGAGTGTATTGAACGCGACATCACACTCAGGAGACCAAACATACATGACATTCTTCTGGAGGAGGTTGGACAGAGGCTTAGCAATTTGAGAGAAGTTCTCCGCGAATCTTCTGCAGTAACTTGCAAGCCTGAGGAAGCTATGAAGCTGCTTGAGATTTTGAGGAGGCTCCCACTTCTAGATTGCCTCAACTTTCTCAGGGTGCACTTTAATGCTCTCGGCAGAGATCACATGCCCAAGGTACACCACTTCATTGAGCCAAAACTCACACTTGGAAAACTTGGCATAGAATCGATGCTCTCTTAGCTTGTCAAGCACAAGCCAGAGATGTTCTGCATGCTCTTCTTCAGTCTCCAAGAACACAAGGATATCATCTAGATACACCAAGATGAACTCATTCTTGAAAGGAGAGAATATGAAGTTCATCATTCTTGAGAAGGTTGGAGGAGCATTGGCGAGACCAAACGACATGACGGTGTACTCATAAGAGCCAAAACTCGTCCTGAAAGCAGTCTTTGGAGTATCTTCTTTGCGAATGCGAATCTGATGATAGCCCATGCGAAGATCCAGCCTCGAGAAAACCTTGGCACCTTTCAGTTGTTCAAACAAGTCATTGATGTTGGGAAGTGGGTACTTGTTTCTGATTGTCTTTTTATTCAATGGACGGTAATCAACACAAAGTCAGTCCGTGCCATCCTTCTTCTTGACAAACTAAACACCACAACCCCATGGAGAAGAACTTGGTCGGAACAGACCTAGAAGTTCTTGTTTATCTAGCTGCTTCTTCAACTCTTTCAGCTCTTCGGGGCCAAGTTTATAGGGACGCTTGCAAACCGGTTCAGTTCCGGGCTCGAGGTCAATCACAAACTCGACTGGCCGGTGCAGAGGCATTCCTGGCAATTCTTCTAGAAAGACATCTTCATACTCACAAACCACAGGAATTTGAGATATAGCTGAGATCTCACCCTTCTCATTAAGAGCAAAGAGACGGATTGTGTAATCGCGAGCTGCGAAAATAATCACATCTTCTGAAGGATGAGTCAATTTGACTATTTTGGCTTGACAATCAACATATGCCTTGTTCATAGCCAGAAAGTCCATGCCAAGAATGAGATCAATATCGAGATTATCGAGAACAATTGGAGAGGCCAGAAAAGAATAATTTCCCATCTTGATAGAGACATCCAGAACAATCATATGCGAACTCATACGCATGCCCAGAGAGACCACACGAAAAGGACTTGCCAAATGTTCCGCTGGTAACTCATGCATAGCGACAAAAGGCCTTGAAATGAATGAATGCGATGCACCAGTATCAAACAACACTTTTGCAGGAATAGAATAACGGATAGATTACCCATGATCACTTGAGAAGACTCCTCTACTTTGGCTGCGTTCACCATGTTCACACATACTGACTTGGGATTATGCTTCACCATAGCATTGCCTGGAGGTCTGACTGGAGGAGGAGGCGGAAGATGCCGCTGGTTGCACTTGTTTGAGTAGTGACCCTTCTGACCACACTTGTGACAAGTAACCTCTGAGAGCGTAAGGAAGTTGCCTGGAGGAGGAACATTAGCATGAGTTGGGTGCCTGGGGCCAGTGCTGATATCCTGGGTTGGGTGGGTGGGAAGAACCACGACCACCAAACTGTCTGTGCTGCTGAGGAGGACGAAACAGAGGAGGAGGAGGAACCCCAATACCTCTACTGCTTTGGGACCATCTGAGAGCTGGAAGAAGAATAGGAGTCCCTGGAATGCTTCCTTGAGTTCTCAAACTTGAGCTGCATTGCCTCGACCTTCAAAGCCATGTTGTAGAGCTGATTAAACTCACGAGGCTCTTGAAGGACCAGACCCTGCAGAAGCTCATCCTTGAGACCACCTCTGAACTGATAAATCATGGACTTGTCATCTGGAACATCTTGCTTAGCATAGCGGGCCAGATTCTGGAACTCTACGTTGTACTGATAGACGGAGTTGCTTCCCTGCTTCAGGTGCCTGAAGTTCTCATGCATCTCCTCGACAAAGCTTGTCGAAATGTAATGGGCCCTAAAGTCACGATAGAAATCGTCCTAGGTGACAACATGATCGCCCCTGGAGTCCTTGTATTGCTGCCACCAATCTGCTGCCTGACCCTTGAGCTGGAACGATGCGAACATGACATAGTCCACTGGTCTGACATTGCTGCACCCAAAATGCTTACTCATGTCATGGAGCCAATCATCTGCATCAAAAGGCTTCTCACAACTAGTGAAAGACTTGGGCTGGTTGGCAAGGAACTGGTTAACCGTCGCGAACTGAGGATGATTCTGAAAATTCCTTTGAAAACCTTGCTGACCCTTATCTCTTTCTTGCAACAGCCTAAGCAACATCTGAGTGTTTGCATTGGTTGCGGCCATCACAACTTGCTAAGCTTCTGGAGGAGGAGGCGGTGGTGGGGGTGGTGGAGGATCAGGCTGCTCCTCACCCCGACTTGGATTCTAGTGAGTTGGTGGAGCCATCCTGGAGATGGACAAGAACATCAGCACATCATTGACAAAGATGATTACAAAAGCTGAATCAAATGCCTTGAAAGAAATTGAACGGAAAACATAATAGCCTTCCTACTGAAAAATTAGTAAGAACGCCTTCTTCGGGTTTGCGATAACATCATCAGATATTAGAAGCCACTTGCAATAACACATAAGTATTGAGGTAATCTTGCTCGGAACAAATGTATATGCCCTCATACATCTAAAGAAGATGATCCTAGATAACTACATGAATTCCCACCTAAGAACTTCTGAAAACTTTCTCGTTATGCAATCTGGTGTTGGGGATACAAGGACGAAATATCTCACACAACTAAGAAGCCTACACCCCAACTGAATCCATCCTTCAGCACATAACCAAAGGCTTCGGAAATCCATGTATCTCGGATCCTCGGAAGCACAACGATACTAACCATGGTGGTACCTCGGATGCCTCCCTAGTACTGGGTGACTCCGACCTTATCTCACCACGACAAGTATTGAAGCAATTCCGAACACCCTTCGTCCTAAGATACTAAGGAAGCTGATTGATAACGATGTGCCAAGAATTCCCTCAAGCTCAACTCCTTGGAAGAAATCAAATCAGACAGGAGGCACCAAGACAGAACTCCGTCACATCGGTATCATATAGTTTCCAAAATACCCGCATGATCCTAATTTTTTTTTGAGCGGGAAGAGGAGTAGAATCAAAATTCCTAAGTCGAATACCTCACCAGAGTATAGAGAGGAGTAAAAAGAAACCTACTCTCTGATATAACTAGACTCAAAATAGTTTTTACTAGACTCGACTCGGCCAAGTTAGATCAAGCAAAGGGCTCCTATGGTCGTATGGCTCCGAATACCAACTTGTAACGCCCAAGATGCGCGCCTATCCTTATTTAGGCACGAGGGCCGCGACAGGGATAGAGGCGCATCTAGTCATTTTGCAAGTACAGTATCATCGCATACATGTATGAAGAGAGGAGTATATGAGTTGGCTTACACTCGCCACATGCTAAATTACAAATCCACATAGTTTATTCAAACATCATTCAAACAACAGGGTTCGTCTACGGACAAAAACAAACGAGAAAAGAAGCAATGAAACTGTCTTGCTAGCCCCAAAGATCATGACCAAGGCCTCTCTACTCGTCTGGATATGTGACGTACATTCTCCACGTTCCTCGTCATACTCCCACTGGAGCTACGTCACATCATCTGGCATGGTCTCATCTGCACCTGCACCTATATTTGTTATAGTAATCTATGAGCCACGGGGACTTAGCAATCTTGTAACAGGGTACCGAGATTATTCAAGCTTATTGGGTTGGATGGGGGTAAGTGTTGTGTTTGCAGCAGCACTAAGCATTGTATGGTGGCTAACTTATGAGAACATGAATTTAAATATGGTGGACTATGTAAGACGATCAAGTTCTACCATGATCACTAAGTGATCCTGAACACCTACATACATCAAACATAACCCCATCGTGTTCTCTCTCGGTTCATGTTCACGAGCAGAGATGATCAAGGTTACACACACAGTTGGTATATTTTATTGGAGTTTACTTCAAGTTAACTATCACCGGGTGTTAAACAAAATATCCAAGTTGCCACATATCCGTAGGCATGGCTTTCCGAAAGATTTAACCCTGCACGGGTGCTCTAACTAATCCATCACAAATTAACCACACTCCGCGGGAATAACCTCGACCACGGATCTCGTGATCATCGTAGGCAATTCCAAAGGAAAACCAACACCTCGAGATATCCCGAAGAAGATCAGAGTTGCTCACGCAAGCCATTAGAGAAAGGTAAAACAAGTCCAGCAAGACCACCCGACATGTTGACGAACTTGATAAGAGCCGCGTATCTCGTTCTCAGGACACGACAGATGAGCGATGGTTACCACGCCAATCACTGAGTTGCCCCGGGCGGCGTTATGTTGTTTGAACATGCATTATCATGGCAAATATGGATGCTTCATGCAAAAACGATGCAAATTCATATGTAAAATATAGGAAATGGAGTTACGGATCTCACGCTACGCTCACAACAAGGTACGAAGGAAAAATACAAGATATGGAAGGCCATGGGATATTCCTTGGCATATCAAGGTAGCCACAATTTAGGAAATGAAAAACCAACCACAATATAGCCAAAGATCAAGCAAAACAATGGATCATAGCTCCCACAAGTCTCAGAACACCAACACACACAGTCTGTCCCAAAACAGCAACATAGTAAATTCCACAACAATTATCTAGAGCTACAGGATGTTTCCAACCTCAAACAAAGCATGCATAGAAACTACATAACATGCTTATCAAATCATCCAACTACACAAACTAGAAAGGAAGCACATATCACTAAGCATGAAACTCACAAGATGGCATGATGAAACAGATTCTAGGGACTTAGTGAAAATCGTAGTTTTCTGGAATCTGAGTTAAGATGATAGCAAGTTGATAGCAAAAAATAAGGATGGTAGAGACCACCTCATGGCATGAAAATTAACAGGATGGTAGAGGACAATATCTACTACAAAACACTAGCACTGAGCTTGAGCTAAAACACAACATATCACTTGATAGCACCCACTTATCATGGCATAAAAAAATTAACAGATTCTCAAACTTGGAAATATTTAGCATGTCGAAATCAGCAACATTTTAATAGCCACTTTGGATCAAGATTCTCACTTATATGCAAGTCTAACATGTGAAAATAAAATACCATGTCATAATACTCATGAAATACTACCACTTTCATGTTGACACCAATATCAAAGCATGCATGGATTAATTCTAACTAAAATGATAAAATGGCATATTGGGACAAAAGGACATTTTGTAAAACTTTCTCAAATGACCAAACCAATTGCACCAATGGATTCATTGGGAAATTCTACCCCAATTTCATATATCACACTCATATATTGCAGTATGTAAAATGCCCACAACTTCAAGTTCCAAATCACTTCCCAATCATTATATGGTCATAAGTCAAAACTTGCCATATATGCTCATAGCCAATAATTCTCATGTACATAAATTGTAATTAACCAGAAATGGAATAATATACTTAAAACACAATAAAACAATAAAACAATTTAAAAAAAAGATAGGAGGGGTCCCACCTGGCATGACACCAGGGCCCGTCTATGTGGATGACAAGTGGGCCATGGGCCCACTGTCATACACACACAAGCACACACAAGCTCACATGGGATCTGCGTGCCATAGCAGAGCCCATGCACATGCACACACACGCAGGCATGCACACACGCACTGCACACTCACACGAGATCCGGTGTAGCCACACCGGATCCTGCACCTCACACACAGCGCACACCCAAAAACCACCGAAAAAGAAAACAAAAGGGGCGGGGAGGGAATCGAACCCGTGACCGTCTGCTACTATCATAGGCGAGCGACCACTACGCTACACGCGCTTGTCTAAACAAGGGGGAAACACTCCCCTTTTGGACAGTTCTCTTCGCCCGCTCTGCTCCACTGGTGTCCAAAACAGAGGGAGACGCTGGCGAGCTACAGGCTACCAACAAAGACGGTGGACACGACGTGGGTTGCAGACCCAATGGGGAGTCCAACTCTGCAGCTAGATTACCACGTGCTGTAGCAGAAGGGGTGCTCAAGCTCGAGCTGATGCTCGGCTCGGGGCCATGGCGATGCGGGCGGTGGCGAGGCGATGCGCGGCACGGAGAGGGGGCGGTGAAAAGGCGAACTACTACACGCAGGGCACGCGACACACAAGCCAAGCGACGGGGACTCGCTCTGACGTGGTGCGCATCTGAAACCGCAATCTTTCTGAGCACCGGGAGCGCGCGCACGACAAGTCTATGGCGACGGCTATGGCGGCCTAGGGATGAAGGAGAGGGAATAGATAGGGCGTGGGGAGTACCTCTTCTACCTAAGACATGAGGCGTTTCCACGAACACTACAGGTTGATGACGACTCGGCGAGGGACACCAACGAGCCTCTGATCTTAACGGAGAGGAAGAAGGCGACGAGCAGCTTGGCCTTGGAGCCCTTCATGGACGTCGAGGAAGAAGAGGAGCACGAGGAGAGTCCTTACCGTGCACCGGGTCGACGGAGACGCGACGATGCGGGCAAGGTCCAGGCACGAGCAGAGCTCTGCGGGAGCATCGAGGGCATGGCGACGACGAAGCTTGGAAAGAAGCTTACCTATGGCGGCGGGGAAGGAGAAGGGAGGAAAGGGGAGAAAGATCTCTAGGATTGCGCATCGGCAGGTTTAAAAGGGGGCTCGAACCCTAACGCCATCTCGAAGTCCGTGCCACGGCGGGTGCTCTCTCTCTCTCACTCACCTAACGCTGACGGAAAGCAGCAACGGGAGCAGGTACCCATCCCGCTAAGAGGGCCGAGGCCGCCGGGGGGGGAACAACTTGGCCGCGGGGACTGGAAGGCCCAGGTAGCGCTCTCACTCACAGGGGAGAACAACAGGGAGGTTTTTTCCCTTTTACAAATTAGCCCACAACAAATAATCCCACAACAGAAAAGGAAGGGGTCTTTCCCCAAAATAAAAAATACTTTTGAGCTCACAAAAATGCAATCCATTTAATAAAAATGGTTAGGGCACTTTTAGATCAAGCAAATATTTTACCTAGTATTTAACTAGGCATGGTTTCAAAATTATTTGAAAGAACAAAACCCCCAACCATGGCAGAAGGACTACTCTAGAAATCTTAGTAGAATATTTAGAAGATGACCAACATTTTAAACAAGGGAAAACAACAAGCAAATATTTAACAAGCAGCAAATGTGAATAAAGAGAGAGAGAAGGGAATAGTTTTGGAATGGGAGGAACTAGAGTAACACTCCAACAAGGCGCACATTCATTCATCCCCATACACACCTCACATCACAACTCTTCACAAGCACAAGCAAAGCAATAATGGTTATGCATTAATATGATGAGCATGATGGCATGATGCACGATGCATGAAATGGCAATGGCAATGAAGCAAAATCATAATAAATTCAATGCACATGACTTAACATAGAGGTTGACAAGAGATACATGACTAAAAGTGGCAAGGGGCGCACTTGGGCTGTTACAACTCTCCCACACTACAAGAGGATCTCGACCCGAGATCTAAGAATGAAAGAACTCTGTAAATTTGGAACGAAGAAGATCCTCACGTTCCCAAGTAGCTTATTTGTCAGAATGATGAGACCACTTCACCTTGAGAAACTTGATTGATTTGTTGCGAGTCTTACGCTCAGTTTTTTCGAGAATAGCCACTGGATGCTCACAATAAGATACGTATTCTTGGAGATCAATGTCTTGGAGTTCAATGGTACGGTCGGGAGTCTTGAAGCACCTCTGAAGCTGAGAGACATGGAAGACATCGTGCACATTTGCGATGTTCGGAGGAAGCTCTAGTTAATAGGCAAGTTCACCTCTCTAGCGAACAACTCTGAAAGGGCCTACAAAGCGAGGAGCTAGCTTCCCTTTAATTCCAAACTGCTGGGTGCCCTTCATGGGAGAAACTCTGAGATAGACTAGTTCATCAACTTGAAAGGAGACATCCTGATGTTTGTTATCGTAATAACTCTTCTGTCAGGATTGAGCTGCTTTGAGGTTCTCACGATTGACATGTCACATCTCTTCTGCTTCGGTGATCATGTCATTACCCAAAATTTGACGCTCACCGGTTTCCGACCAATTGAGTGGGGTATGACACTTCCTACCATAGAGAATCTCAAAAGGGGCCTTGCCCGAGCTAGCCTGAAAGCTGTTGTTGTATGAAAATTCAGCGTATGGAAGGCAGACTTCCCATTTCATGCCGAACGAAATCCCACATGCTTTGAGCATGTCTTCAAGGATTTGATTAACTCTCTCAACTTGAGCACTTGTCTGCGGATGGGATGTAGTTCTGAAACGGATCTTGGTACCAATAGTAGTATGGAAAGACTCCCAAAACATGGAAGTGAAGAGGCTTCCATGGTCAGATGAGATGAGCTGAGGAATACCGTGCAAAGAAACTATCCTTGACGTATACAGCTCTACGAGCTGAGCTGCCGAGATAGACTCTTTGACCGGAAGGAAATGGGCAACATTGGTCAGCTTGTCGATAACCACAAAGATGGCATCGTTACCCATCGTGGACTTTGGAAAACCAATCACGAAATCCATCTCCACATGATCGAATTTCCACTCTGGAATAGGCAAAGGCTGAAGGAGACCTGCTGGACATCGATATTCCACCTTCACTTTGCGACAAACATCACAAATTAACCAGAAGGTTTGCAATCTCACGCTTCATGCGAGTCCACCAGAAGGTTTGCTTGAGGTCCTGATACATCTTGGAACTGCCTAGATGAATGGATAGGAGAGAATTGTGTGCTTCATCCATGATAAACTTCCTGATATCACCTTTCAGAACCACCAGACGGTCCTCAAATAACAAAGTATCTTTGTCATCAAAGCGAAATCACTTATACTTCGGAATGCCCTTGGCCACACCTTTCTTCACTTTCTTCACCATAGCATCAAGAAGTTGAGCTTGGTGAACCTGATCTTCCAGAGTCGAAGAGACTTGAAGATTAGCAAGAAATCCTTGTGGAATCATCTGGAGATTGAGCTTGCGGAAGGCTTCACAAAGCTTGGGTTGAAGAGGCTTCAGGATCAAACTATTGTAGTACGCCTTTCGGCTGAGCACGTCATCAATGACATTTGATTTTCCAGGAGTATACTCAATGCTTGGGTTGAAGTTCTCAATCATTTCCACCCAATGAGACTGCCGAAGATTGAGATTGGGTTGAGTGAAAATTTACTTCAAGCTCTTGTGATTGGTGTACACCTCAACTGGTCTACCCATCAAAAAATGCCTCCAAGTCATGATCGCATGCACAACTGCCGTCAACTCAAGATCATGAGTGGGGTAGTTCTTCTCGGCAGGCTTCAACTGATGTGAGGTATAAGCAACAATCTTCTTATCTTGCATGAGAACACCACCAAGACCTTGGAGAGAAGCATCACAGAAAACTTGGAAAGGCTTTGATTGCTCAGGAGGGACAAGAACTGGAGCTAAAGTCAGTTTCTGCTTGAGCGTATTGAATGCCACATTACATTCAGGAGACCAAACATACTTGAAATTCTTCTAGAGGAGGTTGGACAGAGGCTTAGCAATTTGAGAGAAGTTCTCCATGAATCTTCTTCAGTAACTTGCAAGCCCAAGGAAGCTACGAAGCTGCTTGACATTCTGAGGAGGCTCCCACTTCAAGATTGCCTCAACTTTCTCAGGGTGCACTTTAATGCCCTTGGTAGAGATCAGATGCCCAAGGTATACCACTTCATTGAGCCGAAATTCATACTTGGAAAACTTGGCATAGAATCGATGGTCTCTTAGCTTGTCAAGCACAAGCGGGAGATGTTCTGCATGCTCTTCTTCAGTCTCTGAGAACACGAGGATATCATCCAGATACACCAAGACGAACTCATTCTTGAAAGGAGAGAATATTAAGTTCATCATTCTTGAGAAGGTTGGCGGAGCATTGGCCAGACCAAACGACATGACGGTGTACTCATAAGAGCCAAAACTCGTCCTGAAAGTAGTCTTTGGAATATCTTCTTCGCAACTGCAGAGACAGTTCGGTGGTCGTGGTTCTTCCCACCCACCCAACCCAGGATATCAATAGAGGCCCCAGGCACCCAACTCAGCTAATGTTCCTCCTCTAGGCAACTTCCTTATGCTCTCAGACGTTACTTGTCACAAGTGTGGTCAGAAGGGTCACTACTCAAACAAGTGCAGCCAGTGGCGTCTTCCGCCTCCTCCTCCAGTCAGACCTCCAGGCAATGCTATGGTGAAGCATAATCCCAAGTCAGTATGTGTGAACATGGTGAACGTAGCCGAAGCAGAGGAGTCTTCTCAAGTGATCATGGGTAATCTATCCGTTAATTCTATTCCTACAAAAGTGTTGTTTGATACTGGTGCATCACATTCATTCATTTCAAGGCCTTTTGTCGCTATGCATGAGTTACCAGCGGAACATTTGGCAAGTCCTTTTTGTGTGGTCTCTCCAGGCATGCGTATGAGTTCGCGTATGATTGTTCCAGATGTCTCTATCAAGATGCGCAATTATTCTTTTCTGGCCTCTCCAATTGTTCTCGGTAATTCCGATATTGATCTTATTCTTGGCATGGACTTTCTGGCTATGATCAAGGCATATGTTGATTGTCAAGCCAAAGAAGTCAAATTGACTCATCCTTCAGAAGATGTGATTATTTTCATAGCTCGGGATGACACAATCCGTCTCATTGCTCTTAATGAGAAGGGTGAGATCTCAGATATTTCTCAAATTTCGGTGGTTTGTGAGTATGAAGATGTCTTTCTAGAAGAATTGCCAGGAATGCCTCTGCACTGGCCAGTCGAGTTTGTGATTGACCTTGAGCCCGAAACTGAACCGGTTTGCAAGCGTCCTTATAAACTTGGCCCCGAAGAGCTGAAAGAGTTGAAGAACCAGCTAGATGAACAAGAACATCTAGGTCTGATCAGACCAAGTTCTTCTCCATGGGGTTGTGGTGTTTTGTTTGTCATGAAGGAGGATGGCACGGACCGACTTTGTGTCGATTACCGTCCATTGAATAAAAAGACAATCAGAAACAAATACCCACTTCCCAACATCAATGACTTGTTTGAACAATTGAAAGGTGCCAAGGTTTTCTCGAAGCTGGACCTTCGCATGGGCTATCATTAGATTTACAGTTGCGAAGAGGATATTCCAAAGACTACTTTTAGGACAAGTTTTGGCTCTTATGAGTACACCGTCATGTCGTTTGGTCTCGCCAATGCTCCTCCAACCTTCTCAAGAATGATGAACTTCATATTCTCTCCTTTCAAGAATGAGTTCGTCTTGGTGTATCTGGATGATATCCTCGTGTTCTCAGAGACTGAAGAAGAGCATGCAGAACATCTCCCGCTTGTGCTTGACAAGCTAAGAGAGCATCGATTCTATGCCAAGTTTTCCAAGTGTGAATTTTGGCTCTATGAAGTGGTCTACCTTGGGCATGTGATCTCTGCCGAGGGCATTAAAGTGCACCCTGAGAACTTTGAGGCAATCTTGAAGTGGGAGCCTCCTCAGAATGTCAAGCAGCTTCGTAGCTTCCTTGGGCTTGCAAGTTACTGCAGAAGATTCGTGGAGAACTTCTCTCAAATTGCTAAGCCTCTGTCCAACCTCCTCCAGAAGAATTTCAAGTATGTTTGGTCTCCTGAGTGTAATGTGGCATTCAATACACTCAAGGAGAAACTGACTTCAACTCCAGTTCTTGTCCCTCCTGAGCAATCAAAGCCTTTCCAAGTTTTCTGTGATGCTTCTCTCCAAGGTCTTGGTGGTGTTCTCATGCAAGATAAGAATATTGTTGCTTATACCTCGCATCAGTTGAAGCCTGACGAGAAGAACTACCCCACTCATGATCTTGAGTTGGCGGTAGTTGTGCATGCTATCATGACTTGGAGGCATTTTTTGATGGGTAGACCAGTTGAGGTGTACACCAATCACAAGAGCTTGAAGTACATTTTCACTCAACCCAATCTCAATCTCCGGCAGTCTCGTTGGGTGGAAATGATTGAGAACTTCAACCCAAGCATTGAGTATACTCCTAGAAAATCAAATGTCATTGTAGACGTGCTCAGTCGAAAGGCGTACTACAACAGTTTGATCATGAAGCCTCTTCAACCCAAGCTTTGTGAAGCCTTCCGCAAGCTCAATCTCTAGATGATTCCGCAAGGATTTCTTGCTAATCGTCAAGTCTCTTCGACTCTGGAAGATCAGGTTCACCAAGCTCAACTTCTTGATGCGATGGTGAAGAGAGTGAAGAAAGGTGTGGCCAAGGGCATTCCGAAGTATAAGTGATTTCGCTTTGATGACAAAGATACTTTGTTCTTTGAGGACCATCTGGTGGTTCCGAAAGGTTATATTAGGAAGGTTATCATGGACGAAGCACACTCCAACTAATCCATCATAAATTAACCACACTCCAATTCGATAATGGTAAAACAAGTCCAGCAAGACCACCCGACGTGTCGACGAACCTGATAAGAGCCACGTATCTCGTTGTCAGGACACGATGGAAGAGCGATGGTTACCACGCCAATCACCGAGTTTCCCCGGGAAGCATTAATAAGCTGCTCTGGGTTGGACCAACACTCATGAGGAGCACTGGCCCGGGTTGTTGATTAATTATCCATAGGGTTGCAAAGCCCTATGAAATTTTATTAAGTTGTTTAGGCAAATAGTACCAATGTTGGGCCTTGCCACACAAGTTTTAATCTCAAACAAATAATCAAGGGGGTCCCCATAGCAACCCCGAGCATGTTAGGAGCGCAAAATATGGAAATATAACACCGGTAACAAGTAACTATGGCGGTAAAAGTGGAACAAAACACCGAGCAAAAGGCCAAGCCTTCCACCACACCATGATATATATGTGCATTAAATTAAATAGCAGAAAATATTGTGATATCTCCAGATATCCATGTTATCACATGGAAACAACCTGCACCTGCCTCTAAGAACGCTATAAGAGGGGATGAGCAGCGTAACTTAGCCAAACAAGGTTTGCTAGGATGTGGAGGGGTTAGAGGCTATCATGGCAATGTAGGAGGCTTGACATTCTAGTAGTAGGTAATGCATATGTAACGATAAGATTGAGACATCTAGCAAAGCAAAAATAGTGTCGGAATCCAGGTATGATCATCTTGCCTGTTGGTTCTTGAGAGGGACAAAGAGCAGGGTCCTCGAAGTGGTACTCTCCCAGATCCTCGTACTCAGGTTCAACACTCGCGTCAACCCAAGGGAAATAGCAATAATAAACAACCAACCAAGGTGCAATGCACAAACAAGATGATGCATGATTCATTTGAAGTATTTAGCATGTCAATCCTAAGCTAGTCATGTTTCTCATGCATTAGTTAAGTTATTTACAATTCTGGATAGAACCTCATGTTAAGTTGTTTGACCATGCATTATCATGGAAAATATGGATGCTTCATGAAAAAACGATGCAAATGCATATGTAAAACGTAGGAAACGGAGTTACGGATCTCACGCTACGCTCACGACAAGGTACGAAGGCAAAATACAAGATATGGAAGACCATGGGTTATTCCTTGGTATTCCAAGGTATCCACTGGTTAGGAAATGAAAAACAACCACAATAGAGCCAAATATCAAGCAAAACAATGGATCATAGCTCCCACAAGTCTCAAAACACCAACACACACAATCTGTCCCAAAACAGCAACATAGCAACTTCCACAACAATTATCGAGAGCTACAGGATGTTTCCAACCTCAAAGAAAGCATGCAGAGAAACTACATAGCATGCTTATCAAATCATCCAACTACACAAACTATAAAGGAAGCACATATCACTAAGCATGAAACTCACAAGATGGCATGATGAAACAAATTCTAGGGACTTAGTGAAAATCACAGTTTTCTGGAATCCGAGTTAAGCTGAGAGCAAGTTGATAGCAGAAAATAATTATGCTAAATACCACTTCATGGCATGAAAATTAACAGGATGGTAGAGAACAATATCTACTACAAAACACTAGCACTGAGCTTGAGCTAAAACACAACATATCACTTGGTAGCACCCACTTATCATGGCATAAAAATATTAACAAATTCTCAGACTTACAAATATTTAGCATGTTGAAGTCAGCAACATTTCAACAGCCACTTTAGAGCAAGATTCTCACTTATATGCAAGTCTAACATGTCAAAATAAAATACCATGGCATAGTACTCATGAAATACTACCACTTCCATGTTGACACCAATATCAAAGCATGCATGGATTAATTCTAACTAAAAAGACAAAATGCCATATTGGGACAAAATGACATTTTGTAAAACTTGCTCAAATGACCAAACCAATTGCACCAATGGATTCATTGGGAAATTCTACCCCAATTTCATATATCACACTCATATATTGCAGTAGGTAAAATGCCCACAACCTCAAGTTCCAAATCACTTCACAATCATCATATGCTCATAAGTCAAAACTTGCCATATATGCTCATAGCCAATAATGCTCATGTACAGAAATGGTAATTAACTAGAAATGGAATAATATACTTAAAACACAATAAAAACAATAAAACAATTTAAGAAAATATAGGAGGGGTCCCACCTGGCATGACACCAGGGCCCCTCTATGTGGATGACAAGTGGGCCATGGGCCCACTGTCATACACACACACACAAATCACACACACACACAAGCTCACATGGGATCTGCCTGCCAGAGCAGATCCCACACATATGCACACACACACACAAGAATGCACACACGCACTGCACACTCACACGAGATCCGGTGTAGCCACACTGGATCCTACACCTCACACACAACACATACCCAAAACCCGCCAAAAAGAAAACAAAAGGGGCGGGGAGGGAATCGAACCCGCGACCCCCTGCTACTATCACAAGCGAGCGACCACTTCGCTACACGCGCTTGTCTGAACAAGAGGGGAAACACTCCCCTTTTGGAAAGTTCTCTTTGCTCGCTCTGCTCCATCGGCGGCCGAAACAGAGGGAGACACCGGCGAGCTACATCCTACCAATAGAGGGGGCAGACGCGACGGGGGTTGCGGACCCAACGGGGAGTCCAACCCTGTAGCTGGATTACCATGCGCTGCGGCAGAAGGGGCGCTCGAAGTCGAGATGATGCTCGGCTCGGGGCCATGGTGATGCGGGTGGCGGTGAGGCGATGCGCGGCGCGGAGAGGGGGCGGCGAAAAAGCGAACTGCTGCGCGGGCAGGGCACACACACGAACAAGCCAAGCGACGGGGACTCGCTCCAACGCGGTGCACATCTAAAACCGCAATCTTTTAGAGCACCAGGAGCGCGCGCACGACAAGTCTACGACGACGGCTATGACGGCCTAGGGATGAAGAGAGGGAACGGATAGGGCATGGGGAGTACCTCTCCTACCTAATACATGAAGACGGGGCCACATATGCTACAGGTTGACGACGACGCGGCTAGGGACTCCGACGAGCCTCTGATCCGAACGGAGAGGAAGAGGGCGACAAGCAGCTTGGCCTTGGAGTCCTTCCTGGATGTCAAGGAAGAAGAGGAGCACGAGGAGAGTCCTTCCCGTGCACCGGGTTGACGGAGAAGCGACGATGAGGGCTAGGTTCGGGCACGAGCAGAGCTCTGCCGGAGCACCGAGGGCATGGCAGCGACGAAGCTTGGAAAGAAGCTTACCTGTGGTGGCGGTTGAAGGAGAAGGGAGGAAAGGGGATAAGGATCTCTAGGGTTGCGCACTGACAGGTTTAAAAGGGGGCTCGGACCCTAACGTCATCTCGACGTCCATGCCACGGCGGGCGCTCTCTCTCTCACATTCTCCTAACGCCGACGGAAAGCAGCAACGGGAGCAGCTAGCCGTTCTGCTAAGAGGGCCGAGGCCGCTGGGGGGAACAACTAGGCCGCGGGGACTGGAAGGCCCAGGTAGCGCTTTCACTCGCAGGGGAGAACAACACAGAGGTTTTTTCCCTTTTACAAATTAGCCCACAAAAAAATAATCCCACAACATAAAAGGAAGGGGTCTTTCCCCAAAATAAAAAAAATACTTTTGAGCTCACAAAAATGCAAGCCATTTAATAAAAATGGTTAGGGCATTTTTAGATTAAGCAAATATTTTACCTAGTATTTAACTAGGCATGATTTCAAAATTATTTGAAAGGACAAAACCCCCAACCATGGCAGAAGGACTACTCTAGAAATCTTAGTAGAATATTTAGAAGATGACCAACATTTTAAACAAGGGAAAACAGCAAGCAAATATTTAACAAGCAGCAAATTTGAATAAAGAGAGAGAGAAGGGAATAGTTTTGGAATGGGAGGAACTAGAGTAACACTCCAACAAGGCACACATGCATTCATCCCCATACACACCTCATATCACAACTCTTCACAAGCACAAGCAAAGCAATAACGGTTATGCATTGATATGATGAGCATGATGCATGATGCATGAAATGGCAATGGCAATGAAGCAAAATCATAATACATTCAAGGCACATGACTTAACATAGAGGTTCACAAGAGATACATGACTAAAAGTGGCAAGGGGAGTACTTGGGCTATTAGACCTGGCCCTTTTTATTCGAGATGCTTAGGCCCAAGGGTTTCTAAGAGAGATGGATTTCGTGCATTTCTACCTTGCTGACGATGGCTAGTTCGAGAGTGTTGGTGAATGTATGTGCTGGTAACAAATTCATGCATGCGAAAGGTCTCCGGCAAGGGGAACCCATATCCCCCATGCTCTTCATACTGGTGATGGATGTGCTCACGGCGATTGTAATTAAGGCACACAAGAATTCAGCGATTTGTGCCGTGAACAGATGTAGTCCGATGCAACGTTTGTCTCTCTATGTGGATGACGTGGTGTTGTTCATCAAACCAACTCGACCGGATCTTCAATTGGTGAGATATGTGTTTCACATCTTTGGCGTCGCATCGGGACTAAAGGTGAACTACAACTAATCCTCGGCTATTATGATTAGATCTGAGGACTCGGATGCGGAGGTTGTGAAGTGTGCACTACCTTGAAAGATGGAAAAATTCCCACGCAATTACTTAGGGCTGCAGTTAAGCATTTGGCAGTTGCGTCGCTCGGAATGGCAGCCGATTGTGGACGCGATACTCCACATTATGCCGGGTTGGCAGAGGGGTCTGGTGACTAGGCCAGGACGCCTGGTTCTAGTTAACCAGGTCATGAGGGCGAGGGCTACACACCATCTGATGATCGCCGAGGCGCCCAAATGGGCCCTGGAGAAGGTGGACAAAGGCTTTCGGGCCTTCTTCTAGGCCGGGATGGAGGGCATACATGGAGGCAAATGCGTCGTGTCGGCCAAAGAGGCTAGGAGGGCTCGGCGTGATCGACCTTTACAGGCACGAGATTGCTCTCAGATTGCATTGGTAGTGGCTTCGGCGCACGGATTGCTCTAGGCCTTGGCAAGGTCTTAACCTGGTTGTAGATAAGCAAGTGGCCCAAGCATTCAGAAGCATGGTTAAATGGAAAATAGGATCGGGAACACATATTTTGTTCTGGAAAGATAGATGGATAAATGGTGCAACAATCAAGGAGATTGCACCCTTGGTGGTGGCAAGAGTTAGAACCCAAGTGTCAAAGATGAGATCGGCAAGAGAAGCTCTACACATGAATGCTTGGACGAATGATATTGTTGGAGAGATGTGCACCGAAAGCTTGACCCAGTTCATCATGTTATGGGAGATTCTCATCAAAGTGGAGATCGACCCGGGAAGCGAGGATAGGCCGATTTGGGCTTGGAATGTGGAAGGAGTCTACATGACATCTTTGGCTTATAGGATATTATGTGAAGGAGGAATGAGATTCCAGTCTTATGCAGCCATCTGGAAGAGTTGGGCCCCTCTGGCATGCCGGATCTTCATGTGGTTGGCAGTGCAATACTGGTTGTGGACGTCAGATAGGAGGGCATGACATGGGCTGCAAGACCATACCTTGCCTTGCTACTTGTGCGACCAAAAAGAGGACATGATTGACCATATCCTGATTCAATGTGTTTTCGCGAGGCAGGTATGTTCCTTTGCTTCTCCAGGTGGGTTTGGAGGCACATTTGTGTCCAACTCAGCAGGCAACTCTGGTGGAGTGGTCGTCGATGGCTCGGAAGCGAATCACCAAGCGCACGCGTAAAGGCTTTGACATGCTAGTTATGCTTGTCAGCTGGAGTCTATGGAAGCAGAGAAATGGTAGAGTTTTTGGTAGGAGTGCTGTCCTGAACGAATGGGGTATGGGGGATCTCATTTTCGAGGACCTTAGGAACTGGACTCTGGCAGGAGCTTCTGGAGTGTTTTGTATGATTGAGTAGTAGAGTTTAGTTAGTGGAGTGTGGGCTGGGTTAGAATCGACCTGTGATGCCTAACTAGCAAATGATGTAATCTCTTGTACATATATTTCTGCCTTCTATAAAGCTATGGTACGCCTTTGGCGCACCCTCGAAAAAAATTTGGTTGATTTATGTCGAACACAAGCCTCTACGCGAACCGCCCGATCATGAGAGGTCGCGTATGATGCGACCAGACCGGATCACTCCTATTGTGCACGTGTGTCCCTCCCCTGCTGTCAACGTTATTTCATTGCAACATTTTGGTCTCTTTCATTTCTTCCGCTTTTCCGTCGCGAGCTTCCGACCCAAACCATTGATGTGATGCTATTCCCGATTGTAAGCTTCAGGTATGGTGAAGATCAACTAGGGGTGGACAACAAAGGCTCGTGTAGCGACATATTACGACATGGGCGACAACGCTCCGCACCACAAGTAAGATCTCGAACCTTCTATTCCTTCGATTTCATCGGTTTGTCGTCATGTTTTTAGTTGCGCGGGGGTCGATAGGCTACCGGTCACCAAATATACTTTGTAGGGTTGTGATGGGGGTGGGGCTCGTTGAAGCTGCTTGTTTAGAGCGAATTAGCTCGTCGACGCTAAAGTGTTTGGGGTGAGGTTTGTGGGCGGATCCACTGCGTCAGAAGGGGCTCGCCAGCGCTACAGTGTTGGGTGAGGTTGGGTTTGTCAGGGGTGGATGTAGTGCGTTTTGGGGTGGTGGGGGGTAGGTGGTGATACTCATAGGGTAGGTGGTGGGTGGGGTGACATTTTTGTTCACTTGTCTAGGGAATTGGTAGGGTTTTGTGTTATAAATAGAGATTTCGTTCTTGATTAAGTGCAGCAGCAGAGCAACAACATCTGTATATTCATTAATCTTCTTTGCTAGTTTTCAGATTTATGCGATGCAACATAGACTTTTTCTTTTTCCTGATTCATTTAGGTCACACATTTCGAGACATGTTTTCATCATGGAAATTGCTAGGTTAGAAAATTTCGGACATGGTTCATTACAGGGATTCTTTTCTCTGTATCAGTGCATCAACAATCATAGCCACATTTTTGTTTTGAGATAGCATATTACATTATGTTGTTTTAGACAATGATGCAATGGTGTGTAGTGGTGTTTTATCTCCTAGTGGTGTTTTTATTCCACCATTGTTGTTGCATATCTTCATAACAAATCCATTTCTTATAATATGTGTTTGTTTGTGTTTTTCTTTTCCGTTTTTTGTAGAGACTCAACAACGCATGATGAGGAACCTACTGATGGGTCTTTCTCATCACGACTTGCTGCCTCTCGGTTACATATAGTTGGTCACAAGCTCTTGGAACATGATTTTGGTAACTAGGCAGTCATAAACAGGTGTCGCTTCGGATTGATATTGAATACTGCCTCATTCACTGTACCAGGCGATTTCATGGACTGGTTGATCATGAAAATTGACCCAGATCGGAGCATGTTCACGTATACCCCATGCATGGACATTATGTTCTTGTCAAACATAGCTCATTATCTTCTTTGTTTGATCTAGCAGTAACATGTGTCTCTTTTTCTATTGCTTTTGTTCATTTCCAGTCATAAAAAGGAAGACTATACTTTTTATGAGAGACACGGTGCAAAAAGAAATTAGCATCCCATCTAGGAGAAGTCTGGTGGAGGTGCTGAAGGAATGAGCCCCGCGAGATGCCTAACATCTATCATTTCGGGTCAAGGGCTCCAAACAAACGTTGCATGAGTGTGCTTCATGAGGCGAGCAACAACAATATTGTGACCATAGAGAGGACTTGGGTCCTATTGTGGGCTCGTTCTAACCCATGGCATTGGCACATGATACCTCTAGAGTATCTTGCTAGCCTGAAGGACATGGCTCAACTCAACCTGTTTGTGTGGGACGAGCATGTCCTGACCGCCAGTACTATGAGAGAGGTGAAGAAGTACCAACAAAAGAGGGAGCTTGGGCTTGCTGGCTTCTGGATTGAAGGTTGTTTACTGATATTTGTGGTATGCCCATTTCCTTTTTCTTTTTCCATGTTCACTTTTGTTGTCCATCTCTAATTGCAACAGACCATGTTTAGTAATCATGAGTTTCACTATATAGCTGCAAGGTTAAATGTAAATAATGATAGATAGTGATATGGCAAAGCGACTAAATAGTAAGAGTAAATAAAAGAGTAGTTGAGGAACACAACTATCGATGGAGGACCCCGGGGCATAGGTTCACTAGTAGCAACTCTCTTGAAAGAAGGTAATGGCATGTGATACTTCTCCGTCGTATCTATAATTTTTTATTGATTCATGCCAATATCCTACAACTTTCATATACTTTTGGCAGCATTTTATATTCTTTTTTGGACTAACTTACTTATTGAGTGCCCAGTACCAGTTCCTATTCTTTTGTGTTCTTTGTTGCGCAGAAAATCCATATCCAATGAGATAAAAATTTACGTATATATTTTTGGAATATACGTGAATTTTGGGAAGAAGAATCAACGCAACACGGTGCCTGAGATGCCCACAAGCCAACATGGCACGATCGCGCCCTGATAGCTTGTGGCCACCCCTTAAGTCAGTTGGGGCCCTTCTTTCGCTGCAAGAAAGATAATTTTGTGATAAAAATCCCCTCAAAATTTCAGCCCGACCGGAGTTACAAAACTTGGGATATTTAAGAAACAATGAATGGTCGGAAAACAATCGTGAAAATAGGAGAGAAACAGAGAGAGGGAGATCCAATCTCGGAGGGGTTGCTACCCTCCGGGAGCCATGGCGGCCATGGACTAGAGGGTAAACTCTCCCCCCATCTTGGGGGAGACCAAGGAAGAATGAGAAGGAGGGGGCAACCATCATGACGACGATCTACACTAACAACTTTGCCGTCATCACCGCCGTCATCGCTAACTCTCCCCCCTATATGTAGCGGTGTAAAACCTCTTTCTCGTTGTAATCTCTACTTAAACATGGTGCTTAATGCTCTATATCATTATACAATGATGTGTGGATATCCTATGATGTTTGAGTAGATTTCTTTTGTCCTATGGGTTGATTGACGATCGTGATTGGTTTTAGTTGTATGTTTTATTTTGTTGTTGTCCTATGGTGCCTTCCGTGCCGCGCACACATGGGGATCCCCGTTGTAGGGTGTTGCAATATGTTTATGATTCGCTTATAGTGGGCGGCTAGAGTGACAGAAGCTTACACCCGAGTAAGGGGATTGTCTACGTATGGGAGTAAACGGGACATGATACTTAATGCTATGGTTGGATTACCGTAGTTGCAGATGCTTGCGAGAGTTCCAATCATAAGTGCATATGATCAAAGTAAAGAAATTATGTTAGCTCATGTATCTCCCTCATATTAAACTGCAACAATGATTACCAGTCTAGTTATTGATTGCCTAGGGACAAATATTTCTCTTGTGTTACAAAAGGCTTTCTACTAAACAACTAACTAAATTAATATTTATCTAAAATAGTACCCAACTTTTATTTTCATGTTCTTTATTACCTTGCAAAACTATCTATTACTCCTACTAAGTACTTATAATTTCCTTCCTGCAAAGTAGTTTCATACTTGTCCTAGTTAAAATAAGCGCTAGTATGCATAGAGTCGTATCGGTGGTCGATGGAACTTGAGAGGATATTAATTCTACCTTTAGCTCCTCGTTGGGTTCAACACAATTAAATATCGAAAAAGGCTACAAATGATTGTTGGAAATATACCCTCGTGACAATAACAAATTAGTTATTATCATATTTCCTTGTTCATGATAATCATTTATTATCCATGCTATAATTGTATTGATTGGAAACTCAGATACATGTGTGGATACATAGACAACAAAGTGTCACTAGTAAGACTCTAATAGACTAGCTCGTTGATCAAAGATGGTTAAGGTTTCCTAGCCATAGACATGAGTTGTCATTTGATAACGGGATCACATCACTAGGAGAATGATGTGATGGACAAGACCCAACCATAAGCATAGCATATGATCGTGTTAGTTTATTGCTACTGCATTATCCATGTCAAGTATCTGTTCCTATGACCATGAGATCACACAACTCCCTAACACCGTAGGAATGCCTTACGTGTATCAAACGTCAGAACATAACTAGGTGACTATAAAGGTGCTCTAAAGGTATCTCCGAGGGTGTTTGTTGGGTTGGCGTGGATCGAGATTGGGATTTGTCACTACGTGTGACGGAGAGGTATCTCTGGGCCCACTCGATAACACAGCATCACAAGAAGCTTGCAAGCAATGTGACTAAGGAGTTAGTCTCGGGATCTTGTGTTACAGAACGAGTAAATAGACTTGCCGGTAATGAGATTGAACTAGGTATGGAGATACCGACGATCGAATCTCGGGCAAGTAACATACCGATGGACAAGGGAAACTGCATACGGGATTGTCTGAATCCTTGACATCGTGGTTTGACCGATAAAGATCTTTGTAGAATATGTAGGAACTAATTTGGCATCCAGGTCCCACTATTTGTTATTGACCGTAAAGTTCTCTCGGTCATGTCTACATAGTTCTCGAACCCGTAGGGTCTACACACTTAACATACAGTGATGATTTGGTATTGTTGATTTATGTATGTTGGTGACCGAAGGTTGTTCGGAGTCCCGGATGAGATCCCGGACGTCATGAGGAGTTCCGCAATGATCCAGAGGTAAAGATTTTGGCTACCTGAAAAGTTTCTGTTTTTTCCGGTTTCGTACCGGAAGCTTCTAGAAGGTTCCGGAAACTTCTTAAGGAGTCCGGAAGTCCACCACGTCTCAAGGGTTTGCATGGGCTGAGGGAAGGCGCTCTGGCCTTATTGGGCCAGGCACACAAGTCCCTCAAGGCCCATGTGGCGTGGGAGAGGTGGAAAGTCCACCTGTTTATGGAAAGGGAGAGAATTGGACTAGGAGTCCAACTCCCCCCCTTGGTTGCGCCCTAGGGCTTGGAGGAGCTGATATCCACGCCCCTCCACCTATATATAGAGGGGAGGGGGCACCCTAAGAGGACACACAAAGCCCTTGGCGCCCCTCTCTCTCCCTAGATCGTTTTCTCCTCTAATCGCGGCTTCATTAGCGCTAGGCGTAGCCTTGAGGATAGCACCATAACCACCGCCACCATGCCGTCGTGTTGCCGGAGAACTCATCTACTACTCCGACCTCGCTCCATGGATCGAGGATGCAGAGACGTCATCTAGTTGTACATGTGTTGAACGCGGAGGTGTCGTCCGTTTGGCGCTAGATCAGGACGGATCGTGATTGGTCACAAAACGGATGAAAGCACAACATGCTCCCTTATTGGTTTTGATAATTCATGACAACATACATTGTCTCTTGGACTAATACTTTCATCTAGTGTATTTCAGATAATAGTCCATGGAGAGTTGGGTTGGCAAAAATGAGTGTGGGGAGTACCCCATGAAGAAGAAGGAGAAGTAATAGGTTGGCAAAGCTTCAAGCAAGAGGACTCTACATTTTATACTTGTGAGAAATCACTTTCAGTCCATAGGAAAGCCAATACTATTAAAAGGGGGTAAGGATTTGTTGGTGAACAAAATGCTCATATGTGCACAAGTGATAATCACCAAAAACACCCACAAACTCTCCCACCAAAGTCCGTCCAAAGCCAAAATACTCAAAATCGGTGCAACCAACATTTCCATCCCGATGCCACCGACTCCAAACCCTAGACAAAGTCAGCCAAACCCTAGCTGTTTGGTGCAGCCGATACTGCATCCGGTGCCACCAAGTTGGGATGCCAACTTTCTGTCATGCAAGTTCACAGTTTCGGTCCCTTCGAGATTGTTGAATCGGCGTCATCGAGATTGGACATTCTGATCGTTGGTCACCTTATCTGTGCAACCGAGATTGCTATATCGGCCTCATTGAGATTCAAAAGTTGCTAACTTTAAGTCACTTCGGTACAGCCGAGATTCACACATCGGTTCCATCGAGTCTGACTTATTGTGTGTCATGGTTGGATTTTTGGAGATTCCTATATATTCCCCTCCACCACCACCTACTTGAAAGAGAAGCACTTAGGAATATTCCATAACTACCCTATCAGTTTTCTAAGAGAGAACCACCTACCCTTGTGTTGAGGTCAAGATCTTCCACTCCAATCATATGGTTCTTGATTTCTAGCCTCCCCATGTTGCTTTCCACCAATCCCATCTCTCCTACCAAGCCAAATCTGTGAGAGTGATTGTGTGTTGAGGAGTCTATCATCTTGAAGCACAAGAGCAAGGAGTTCATCCTCATTACCGCGCCTATTACCTTTTGGAGGGTGGTGTCTCCTAGATTGGTTAGGTGTTGCTTGGGAGCCTCCTACTTTGTGTTGTGGAGTGAACCAAGAAGTTTGTACGAGCAAGAAGATTGCCTTCTTCGTGAAGATCTACCCATAGTGATGCTAGTCCTTCGTGGACGAAAGCCGTTATGGAATAGTCAAGGTTGCTAGTTCATGTACCCTTATGCGTGGAGTCCTTCGAGGACTCTCGCGACTGTTACCCTCGGTGGGTTGAAGACTCCATAAACGTAGATGTATGATAGCACCACCTATCGGAACCATGGGAAAAATACTTGCATCTCAAATTGCATTCAATCTCCATATATCAACTCTTTACTTCATGTGTAATGTCTTTACTTTCCGCTGCCATATTTATTGACATGTATGTGTAGGGTATATAGACTTGCTAGCCTTGCTGAAACTGTTAAAATCTGCCAACCTATTAACTTGGGAAAAGGTTAGGTTTTAATTTCCTGCTAGTAGTCTATTCACCCCCCTCTAGACACTCTTCTAGTGATCCCACAATTAGTAACAGAGCTTTGGTCTCCATTGCTTCGGTTTAATCACCAAGGAGGAAGGTGGATGTGTCTAGTATAGGGAGTTTGAGTAGTAGAGTGCCTATTCTTGATGGAGAGTATTATAGTCAATGGAAAACCTTAATACTTGAGTTGTTTAATGAATTTTAATTGATCAAATATGTTATGCGCCCCTATGAGCCTCCTATTGATCCCTTGCATCCCACACATGAAGAGGAAATTGATATGCTATATAATCTTAGAACAGTTAATCTTATTGTTAGAGCTTTGCCTAGAAATGTGCTCAACCAAATGAAGAATTTTGCATGTGCTTATACTTTGTGGAATGATTTGGACAAACGATATCCAAATTATTCATTGAATAATCTTGATGAAATTCTTCATAAAACTATTGCCTTTCACAAAATGACACCTAGTGATCCTAAGTTTGATGATTGTCTATTTTAGCTTAGAGACCTCATGCATGCTAAAGGAGATGTCACAACTATCAACAATATCATTATAGATGCCATTCGCATTCATAAACTTGAACATTGTCATGATCACAATCCTAACGAATCTCTTGTTCTTTATGACGAGGATTTCCAACTTGATGATGACAATGTGGAACATGGCTACTATGATGAAGATGAGCTGTTCGACATCGAGTATGAGAAGATCATGAAGAATCTAAGTCTCATGGCAAAAATCAAGGATTACATGTCTGGATGAAAAGAGTGGATTCTCGATAGCGGATGTACCGATCATATGACCAAAGATAAAGAAATGTTTGAAGAGATCACACCAAACCATGGACCGCGAAGGTACGTAACGTTTGGAGACAACTCCAAAGGTAAGGTACTTGGTCTTGGTAAGGTGGCCATATCCCATGATAGCTCTATTCAAAATGTTATGCTCGTTGAATCTCTTGGCTACAATCTTCTTTCCGTATCTAGACTTGCCGACTTCGGTTTCAATGTGTTATTCACGAAAGTAGATTGCCAAGTATTTTGTCAAGATAATCATAAATGGTATTTGCTGGTATCCGTAGAGGTGATCTATAAATTGTTGATTTCACTAAGAGATCCAAGCCTTGCACTTGTTTAATTGCTAAATCTTCAAAATGTTGGCTTTGGCATAGAAGATTAGGACATGTTGGCATGCGTAATTTAGACAAGCTTATTAAAGGTGATCATATACTTGGTTTTAAAGATGTTATCTTTGACAAAGATAGACTTTGTAGTGCTTGTCAAGCTA
This sequence comes from Hordeum marinum, assembly GCA_022496015.1. Lineage (NCBI taxonomy): Eukaryota > Viridiplantae > Streptophyta > Magnoliopsida > Poales > Poaceae > Hordeum > Hordeum marinum. The sequence continues at coordinate 185,148,517 of CM039675.1, forward strand.
GAAAGCAAGTAGGTGGAAGTCATCCTGTTAAAAATATCATGACTACTAGGAGACCACTCGAGTTACATCACATGGATCTTTTCGGTCCCAACGCTTACAAGAGTCTCGATGGAAATTCCTATGGTCTAGTTCTAGTTGATGATTTTTCCAGATTTACGTGGGTATTATTCCTTGATGATAAGTCACAGGTTCAAAAGATCTTCAAGAACTTCGTTCGCAAAGCACAAAATCAGTTTGAAGTGAAGATCAAGAAGGTTCGAAGCGATAACGGATCAGAGTTCAAGAACGCCCATGTGGATACCTTTCTTGACGAAGAAGGTGTCTGACATGAGTTCTCGGCTACGTACACGCCTCAATAAAATGGAGTTGTTGAGAGGAAGAACCGGACACTTATTGAGATGGCTAGAATGATGCTTGACGAATACAAGACGCCAAGACACTTTTGGGCAGAAGCCGTGGAAACAGCATGTCATGCCAAAAAACGACTTTACTTGCACAAGCTTCTCGGTAAAACGGCATACGAGCTACTCACTGGTAACAAACCCCAAGTTGGATACTTTTGAGTATTCGGCTCCAAGTGCTACATTCTTGACAAGCATCGTCGTACTAAATTTGCTCCTAAATCTCATGAAGGATTCCTACTTGGTTACAGATCGAATTCTCACACTTACCGTGTCTACAACAACTTCACTCGAAAAGTTAAAGAGACGATAGATGTGAAGTTTGATGAATCTAATGGTCGCAAGTCGAACAATTGCCAAATGATGTAGGTGATAAGGACCCTTCGGAAGCTATCGTATTTACCCATCGGCAAGATTCGTCCCATGGAGGTGAAGGAAAGTACTTCATCAACTCAAGTGGAAGCCCCCACTTCATGACAAGGTGAACCACAACATGACATGGAGGCATCCACAAGCGGTACACAACAAGTTGGTGAAGAGGAGGAAGTACATCATGAAGATCCACCACAACCTCCTTCAGCACCACCTCAAAGGAATGCCACCGTCAACAACAACAAATATGAAGGAGATGATGATGATGAAGAAGAAGCTCCACCGTCTAACAAGCCCAAGCTACCCCGAGTTCGAGCACAAGTGACCAAGAACCATTCCCTAAACCAAATCTTTGGTGACATCCAAACCAGGAGAATCACTCGCTCTAAAACTCATCTAGCTAACTTTTGTGAGCATTATTCTTTCATCTCTAGAATTGATCCCTTGAAGGTAGAACAAGCTCTTGAATATGTGGATTGGGTGAACGCCATGCATGAAGAGCTTCACAACTTCGAAAGGAACAAAGTGTGGACACCCATGGAGAAGCCCGAGGATGAGCACAACATCATCGGAACCAAATGGGTGTTTCAGAACAAGCAAGACGAAGATGGTCAAGTCGTACGCAACAAGGCACGTCTCGTGGCCCAAGGATATACTCAAGTCGAAGGTATGGACTACGGTGAGAATTATGTCTCGTCGCTAGACTTGAAGCTATTCACATTCTTATTGCCTATGCTAATCACCATGATATCACGCTTTATCAAATGGACATTAAAATTGCCTTTTTAAATGGTGAAATTGAAGAAGAGGTTTATGTTAAGCAACCACCTGGTTTTGTGAATCCTAAGAAACCTAATCATGTTTACAAGCTTTGTAAATCCCTTTATGGTCTTAAGCAAGCTCCTCGTGCTTGGTACAAATGCTTAATGAAGTTTCTCATTGAAAAAGGTTTTGAAATTGGTATTGATGCAACCTTGTTCACTAAGAGAGTTAATGGTGACTTATTTGTGTTCCAAATCTATGTGGATGATATTATCTTTGGTTCCACTAACCCTCAATTTAGTGAAAGATTTGGAAGATTGATGTCCAAGAAGTATGAGATGTCCATGATGTATGAGCTAAAATTCTTTCTTGGATTGCAAATCAAGCAATCAAGCGACGGAACTTTCATCTCTCAAACTTGTTGGAGATATGCCCTAGAGGCAATCATGTATGATGATATTTCCTATGTGTTTATGAATAAAGATAGTCCTTGGACATTATCAGTGATGTGTATTAATAAGTACGTGACTTGTTTGTGAGACTATGCATTGTATGATAATTGTCCTAAATGGTCCCTAGTCGAAAGGGTAGTGTGGACACGCAACTAATCATACTAGCATATGACACGGTGGATGGTTTGGTCTCACTGACCATGTAGCATTGGATGCTAGCCATATAATATGGACTCAGAAAGGTCTGGTCGGATTCGACATAGTCGGGTCCGAGTCAAGATAAGTTCTGAGTTGGACAGACCCAACTATGCGACACAGCGATAGGTCATCTGTGAGTCTCTAGTACAACATACATTCTATTTCCTAAGACCTGAGCTGGCACATGTACTCGGGATGGTGACAGACTTGCTTTGGGCGGACCAAATGCTACTCCGTGACTGGGTAGTTACAAAGGTATGTTTCGGGCTTGTCCAGACTCATGTTGCGAGACATGGTCGAGCAAGATGGGATTTTCCCCTCCTACCAGGAGAGATATACTCTGGCCCCCCTCGGGTGATCCGACATGGATAAGCATGGCCATGCGATGAGGATTATGAGATAATCTTGTTGCAGCATGGACGGGTGTTCCTCCTGCACGTGCGGATACCGTTAGAGGCGGTGCACTTGCACCGCCCGACGAACCTGTACATGGGATCCGGTGACCGACTGTTCGAGGGAGATCGGGCGAGGAGGAGACGGACCACACGAATGCGCTGCCCTAAATCTACTTCTGCTGCACGGCAATGCGCGTCTAGTGGTAACAACCTATGATCCATGTCCTTAGCATGTTCTTGGATGTTCTACGCGTAGGAAATTTTTAATTCGCATGTGATGCACCTACGGTAGAACCCAACAAAACTAAGTATACCAAGGACTTGATCAAGAAGTTCAACATGCAGGAGTGCAAAGTTATGAAAACTCCCATGCCAACTAGTGGACATGTTGATCTTACCAAGGAGGATGAACCGGTTGATCAAAATGTTTATCGATCTATGATTGGTTCATTGCTATATCTATGTGCATCTCGTCCCGATATTATGCTTAGTGTTTGCATGTGTGCTAGATATCAAGCTGCACCTAAGGAATGCCATCTTTTGGCCGTGAAACGTATTGTGAGATACTTAATACAAACACCAAACTTTGGCATTTGGTATCCCAAGGGATCTTCTTTTAACCTCGTTGGCTATTCCAATTTGGACTATGCCGGTGACAAGGTTGATAGAAAATCCACCTCGGGTACTTGTCAATTTTTGGGTAGATCTCTTGTGTCTTGGTCTTCCAAGAAACAAAACTCGGTATATCTATCTACTGCCGAAGCTGAGTATATTGCTGCTGGATCTTATTGTGCGCAATTACTATGGATGACACAAACGCTTAAGGATTATGGAATCCATGTTAAAAATGTTCCATTACTTTGTGACAATGAAAGTGCTATTAAGATTGGTCATAATTCGGTGCAACATTCTCGAACTAAGCATATTCAAGTTCGACATCATTTCATTCATGATCATGTTGCCAAAGGAGATATTAATCTTAAGCATGTTCGCACTAACAAGCAATTGGCCGATATCTTTACTAAGCCACTTGATGAGAAAACTTTTTGTCACTTGAGGAGTGAGTTGAATGTCATTGATGCTTCAAACTTGAGCTAGACTCACTCGTATGCTTGCAAGGGCATGAGCCTTCTTCATACTTCCATGGTATGCCTAACATGTTATCTTATGCCATGGAGTTCTATGCTCCCTTGTATTGCATCTAACCCATTGTAGGTACTTGGAAGAACTTCATTCCACGAGATTGCAACCAACTCCAATCATAAGCAATCTTGTCTTGACCAAGTATCCACAACCCCTCTTGATGATGGAAGGAAGAAGACAACAAGAACATATCCTTGACATATACTTGATCATAATTGCGAAATATCAATTGGTATCATGTCAAATGGATATACCTATTGTTCTTTATTGCATGACTAACCTTTGTAGGTAACAAGTGTACTAGAACGAGAAGGATTTCTACCAACTCAAGATGTTCTTCATCAACCTCGAGCATCCTCAACAAGTTCACCCACAAGCAACTTCATTAACATTTTCAAAGGTATGCACTCATATACTTGAAAAGGCTTTACTCCAAGTCATGAGCTAAAGCAACTCAAGTGATATGAAGACATTAAAATGCTTAGTCGAAAAATGGTAACCCCATTTTGACCTTAACATGGAGTATGACCTATGATCAAGTATTCTTGCTTGGCTCCTAAGTCAATATACTCTAATATAGGTGACCTAGTCACCGCCCATCATCTAGTTAAGGATATTGTGTGGTTTGTTCTCTATTTGCATGATCTCTCGTAACCACTGAAATCTTATCTAGATGATGTCCTTCTCTTTCCTTTGAAAATATTTTCTTTTGACTCTTTGAAAATAGAAACTTGGTCCCTTATTCCTTTCTTTCTATTTTATCCTTGGAGCCGACGACTCAGATATCTCGGTTCTACCGAAATTGCAGACAAGCCGCACTTCAAATCTTGGTACCACCGATCTATCTGTGTCGGAGTCACCTATTTGTTTTTCTTCTCTTCTCTGTCCTTTTTCTGTTACCTCGATGATCCCTTCCTAAAATATAAAAAAACTTAGGGGGAGAATAACTAGCAAAACTTAGGGGAATAAATTCTTTATTCAAGGATCCCTAGCTCAAAGGAGGAGAAGATTTAACAAGAACTCACTACTATTTGCCCCAGGGAGATAAGTTACCTTCAATGATTCCATTTGTTCCTTTTTATGAACCCTACTTTCAATGACCATTGTTCTCAAGGATCCCTTCCTTGTCAATGATCCCTATACCTACTCCTAAATTTGACCTTTTTGGAAATTAATGCCAAAGGGGGAGAATAACAAAGCTTCATGCTAAAGGGAGAGTTACATGCTTATGCAAAGGGGGAGATATGATTTAAGGGTAGAGCAGATATCAATCTTTTACTTATATAAATAAGATCAATAATATGCTTATCTTATTTTGACTGTTCACTTTAGAACTTTTCTCACCCTATCCTATCCCAATATCTACATGCTAAGATTCAGGGGGAGAGGATGATCCATCATTTTCATATCTAAAGGGGAGAAACTTCTAAATGATCTTGGAGACATATCAATTTTAAAAATAATACTATCTTCTATATGTTCTCCATATCTTGGTATCTTTGAGTTCTATTGCCTTTGATTTGTAGTATACTCTTGTGTTTCCTAACATTGTTTTCTCAAGTGTGTTTCTACTACTAGAATGCTCAAGAACTCAAGGTAAGTATATGCATCGTATCTTTGATCAAGATGATCTCTTTCTTCTTGCACATATTGTTTGCAAGAGTGAAGTCTTGAACATGGACACATCTCATTCATATATATATTGATGCATATAGCCAAGATACACATGAGTCATTGTATCCCTTCATCCATATGTGTGTCCATGCATTCCAAAGCAACTATCCTTTAAAGGACTGCACACATTTAGGGGGAGCGAATCTAAGTCATGTGTCTCTCAAAGTCTTTATTATATCCACGCATATCTTTATTTGAAGCTTTGATTGTATGTTGTCATCAATTACCAAAAAGGGGGAGACTGAAAGCACAATATGCCCCCTTGGTGGTTTTGATAATTCATGACAACATACATTGTCTCTTGGACTAATACTTTTATCTAGTGTATTTCATATAATAGTCCATCCAGAGTTGGGTTGGCAAAAAGGAGTGTGGAGAGTATCCCCATGAAGAAGGAGAAGGAATAGGTTGGCAAAGCTTCAAGCAAGAGGACTCTACATTTTATATTTGTGAGAAATCACTTTGAGTCCATAGGAAAGCCAATACTATTAAAAGGGGGTAAGGATTTGTTGGTGAACAAAATGCTCATACGTGTATAAGTGATAATCACCAAAAACACCCACAAACCCTCCCACCGAAGTCTGTCCGAAGCCAAATACTCAAAATTGGTGCAACCAACATTTTGATCCCGGTGTCACCAATTCCAAACCCTAGTCAGACTCAGTCAAACTCTAGCTTTTCGGTGCAGCCGATACTTCATCTGGTACCACCGAGTTGGGCTGCCAACTTTCTGTTATGCAAGTTCACAGTTTCGGTCCCTCCGAGATTGTTGAATCGGCGTCACCAAGATTGGACATTCTGACCGTTGGTCACCTTATCGGTGCAACCAAGATTCCTATATCGGTCTCACCGAGATTCAAAAGTTGCTAACTTTAAGTCACTTCGGTACAACCAAGATTCACACATCGGTTCCACCGAGTCTGACTTATTGTGTGTAACGATTGGATTTTTGGAGATGCCCATATATACCCCTCTACCACCACCTACTCGAAAGAGAAGCACTCAGGACTATTCCATACCTATCCTATCAGTTTTCTGAGAGAGAACCACATACCCTTGTGTTGAGGTCAAGATCTTCCACTCCAATCATATGGATCTTGATTTCTAGCCTCCCCATGTTGCTTTCCACCAATCCCATCTCTTCTACCAAGCCAAATCTGTGAGAGAGTGATCGTGTGTTGAGGAGTCTATCATCTTGAAGCACAAGAGCAAGGAGTTCATCGTCATTACCGAGCCCATTACCTTTTGGAGGGTGGTGCCTCCTAGATTGGTTAGGTGTCACTTGGGAGCCTCCTACTTCGTGTTGTGGAGTGAACCAGGAAGTTTGTATGGGCAAGGAGATCGCCTACTTCGTGAAGATCTACCCATAGCGAGGCTAGTCCTTTGTGGACGGAAGCCGTTATGGAATAGTCAAGGTTGCTACTTCGTGGACTCTCGCGACCGTTACCCTCCGTGGGTTGAAGATTCCATAAACGTGGACGTACTATAGCACCACCTATCGGGACCGCGGGAAAAATCCTTGCGTCTCAAATTGCGTTTGATCTCCATATCTCAACTCTTTACTTCATGTGCAATGTCTTTACTTTCCGCTGCCATATTTGTTGACCTACGTGTGCAGGGTATATAGACTTGCTAGCCTTGCTAAAACTATTAAAATCTGCCAACCTATTAACTTGGGAAAAGGTTAGGTTTTAATTTCCTGCTAGTAGTCTATTCACCCCCCCTCTAGACACTCTTCTAATGATCCCACAATGGATTGCGATTTGGATCGCGAAGACATTCGACTACATCAACTGCGTTTATTAATGCTTCCCCCTTAGCGATCTACAAGGGTATGTAGATCCACTCTCCCTCTCGTAGTTGTTGATCTCCATAGATAGATCTTGGGTGTTCGTAGGAATTTTTTTGTTTCCCATGCAACGTTCCCCAACAGTGGCATCATTGGCTAGGTCTATGTGTAGATAACATGCTCGAGTAGAACACAAAAGAGTTTGTGGGCGTTGATGTTTAGATTGCTTACCTCCTTAGTCTTATCTTGATTCGGCGGTATTGTGGCATGAAGCGGGTGTCTGTCTCTCCCACTTTAGTTGAATCGGATTCGACCAAGGCGGTCCTAGTATATGGTTAAAAGGCAACTTGAATATCATCGTTGTGGCTTTGCATAGGTAAGAACGCTTCTTACTAGTTGCCCATAGCAGCCACGTAAAACTTGCAACAACAAAGTAGAGGACGTCTAACTTGTTTTTGCAGGGCATGTTGTGATGTGCTATGGCCAAGACGTGATTTGATATATGTTAATGTATGAGATGCTTATGTTTTGTAATAGTTATCACGACTTGCATGTGGATGATTACGACAACCGGCAGGAGCCATAGGGTTGTCTTTGATTTATTGTATGATCTGCGTGTCAATCACTAAACGCCATGTAATTGCTTTTACTTTATCGCTATGCGTTAGCCATAGTTGTAGAAGCAATAGTTGGCGTGACAAACTGGTGATGAAACAATGATGGAGATCATGGTGTCATGTCGATGACGATGGAGATCATGCCAGTGCTTTGGAGCTGGAGATCAAAAGCACAAGATGATGGCCATATCATGTCACTTATATGATTTGCATGTGATGTTAATCCTTTTATGCATCTTATTTTGCTTTGGACGACGATAGCATTATAAGATGATCTCTCAATTAAATTTCAAGATAGAATTGTGTTCTCCCCAAATGTGCACCGTTGCGAAGGATCATCGTTTCGAAGCACCACGTGATGATCGGGTGTGATAGACTATATGTTCGCATACAACGGGTGTAAGCCAGTTTTGCACATGCACAACACTTGTGTTAAACTTGATGATCCTAGCATGTACAGACATGGCCTCGGAACACAGGTGACCGAAAGGTCAAACATGAGTCATATAGTAGATATGATCAACATGGAGATGTTCACCATTGACACCACCTCATCTCACGTGATGATCGGACTTGGGTTGGTGGATTTGGATCATGTCACACTAAGAAGACCCGAGGGATGTTGATTTGAGTGGGAGTTCTTAAGTAATATGATTAATTGAACTCATTATCATGAACATAGTCTAAGTTGTCATTGCAAATTATGTTGTAGATCAATAGCTCGCACTGTAGCTCCCCTGTATTTTGATACATCCTAGATAAAAACTAAGTTGAAAGATGGTAGTAGCAACTATGCGGACTGGGTCCGTAAACTGAGGATTGTCCTCATTGCTTCACAGAAAGCTTATGTACTTGATGCACCACTCGCCATGCCAACCCCTCAAGTGTCGTCCATTCGTGTTGAGAACATCATACAAGCACACTTTTGCTGACTACTTGATAGTTTAGTGCATCATGCTTTATGGCTTGGAATTGAGGCTTCAAAGACGTTTTGAATGTCGCGGAGCATATGAGATGTTCCAAGAGCTGAAATTGGGATTTCAGGCTTGTGCCCGTGTTTATAGGTATGAGACCTCTGACAAGATTCTTTGCCTGCAAGATGAAGGAGAATAGCTCGAACGTGTGCTCGGATTGTCTGGGTGCTACAATCTCTTGAATCAAGTGGGAGTTGATCTTTCAGATAATACAATGATTGATATAGTTCTCCAAGTCACTACCACAAAGCTACTAAAGCTTAGTGATGAGCTATAAACATGCTAGTGATGGAAACAATTATCCTTGAGCTATTCTCATTATTTGACACCACGATGGTAGAAATCAAGAAGGATCATCAAATGTTGATGGTTAGTAAAACCACTATTTTCGAGAAGGGCAAGGGCAAGAAGGGAAACTTCATGAATGGTAAGCCAGTTGCTGCTCTAGTGAATAAACCCAATGATACGGGGCAAGCCAATGTGTGTCGATCTTTCATGAATTGGAGGGGGATTCCACGAAGAACACGAAGAACACTACGTACACTAAGGGGAAATCACAAGAGGAAACACTCAAGAACAAGTCCAATCACACATCCTCTAGAATCAACACACACAAGATCCACAAGGTACATGAACAACAAAGGGAAAGAAGGATACATGGTAGAATTCATCCCAAATCCCATGGGGAGATGGGGCCTTGATATCCCGTAGGATCTTCCCTCGTAAGAGGCCTTGACATCCACTAGGGGATCTTCTCCAATAGAGGCATCTACTCATGGGAGAGATAGTGGAAGGAGCTAGGCTCAACTATCTACGAGCAAACCTAAGCTAACCCTAGAATGGAGGTGGGAGATGAGTATATATAGTCTAGGGAGAAGTGGGGGTGAGAAAGGGGTACATGGGCCTTGGGCCCGAGTGGTTGCACGCATGCAGGCTGGAAGTTCCGGGCTGGGCCGGAAGTTCCGTGGAAGGTCCGGGCAGGCTCCAAGGTTTCCCAAGAGTTGGCATGCCTCGGGTGCGCTGGAGGCCGGAAGGTCCGGGGTCCTGAGGTTCTGGGTAGACTGGAAGGTCCGGGAGTTCCAGATCCTTGTCCCTGCTTCTTGTTCCTTCTCTTCCAAGATTCCCTCGCAGATGGTGTAGTCGTATGTAGGTGCTGACACTCCTCCTCGTCATCCGTGAAGCTCCGGCAATACCTATGCATGCACACGACAAGAATGTCGAGTAGTATACCATCCTCGAAGGGGTCAAGTGAACACGTGTAAAGGAGATGATTCACCTTTATGTATGTGGAGTAGATGTGGCATGTGTCACTTGGCAAAGGGACTCTTGCCATGGTGATGTCCATAGGATGCTCCGCATCATCCCCTCCCCCTTGGGAAAGATCCGTCCTCAAATCAAGTTCTAAATCACCATGGGAAGGATATGGCGATGCCGTGTGGATGTGGACGATCACCAAGCGCTCATCATCTTCGAGCTCTAAAGGGGCACTATCCAATGTATCATCGTCTAGGAATTCCTTCAAAAGGAGCAAACACGGCAAACACTTGGAAAAAAATGTGGTTAGAATTAGTGCATAACCAAGCATTCAAGTGGTGAATCACTTCACAAGTGTTGTCATTATGCATAACATATGGTGTGACAAGGGATTGTGGCATGGCATGTAAGCATATCAAGTGAGCACAAGCAATGTAATCATGGAAACAAGTATATAAAGGTGAGGTAGTGATGCAAATATGTGTGACAATATAACAAGCATCTACCTCATGGTCATTGCACGCATGCGCAAAACAAGGAACAAAGGGTCTATGGTAGGCATAGGAATCATTCACAACACCAAGTAAAGTGAAGTGTATAAACACATGCTGCAATCCAAAGTGTAAGGCAATCCAAGAATAATGTGCAGATGGTGTAGTGAAGGTAGTGAGGCACTCAACACAATAGAAAGAGCAAGTGTTCGATATGTGTGAGGCAATCAATTAAAGCATGTAGCAAGCAATGTGGCATGACAAATATGAAGAATGGACATTGTTGCCACCAAGAATATGATAAGAGCAAACAATCCACAAGTTGGAGGCAACACACAAGGCATATAAGTCATGAGTCATGGGATGATGGCAATCATGAGGGAAAGCAATATCTCTAACATGTGTGCAAGTAAGTGGTCCAAGATGACCAAAATATGTCATGGTACAAGCAACACAAGTAGGGTGAGCCGTAATATCCATGCTCAGGAAGGATTTCACCTCAAAAGCGTGACCTTGTGCGTCCATCACAATGCCAATGCGCAAGCAAGTGCGATGTAGAAACTAATCGGTGTAGCAAGGCTCGCTCTGAAGAGCTCGAATTGTCAACTCACGTGAAGTGGAAGTTGACATGTAGTCGAACTATCCTACACATGCACAAAGAAAAATCAAAGAATGTATATGAATGGTAGAGAAACACATCATCCATCATGATGGTTCGCCTCTCTTGCACATAACCATTAGGAACAAAAGTGCATGAACAATATGATGTAACAATGGCTATAATCATGGCACTAGGCATATGGTGCAAAGAAGGAAGACAAGCATGCTTCACATGAAAGATGTCGAAAGGTCCAATAATATGTGAGAAATATATGGGACCAATCTCACTAGCAATATTAAAGGCATTGTTGCACTCAATACATGGCAAATCTAGCATGAGAGGGGCAAGACATGGAGACATATAGGAATAAGCAATATCAATCATGTACGAAGCATGGCAATGGTTGTCATCAACCGCATAAAAGGAGCACATCGGTGATGCAACAAAACTAGTGTGCATAGTAATCAAGTCATGGAAGCTAGTAGTGAGAAGATGCAACATACTAGAGGCAATCATGGGAATCATGTCACCTGTGCAAATAGTGGTGATACATAATTCACATGACATATGACAATCATGAAAACAAAAGAAGAGCAAAGCATCCTCATAGACATGGGCCAACAAGCAAACATGGCAATAGAAAGTAAATCCTCCACCAAGCTTGCAAATATACATATGACTATGAGAATCAAGTGACATGTGAGATGCAAGGCATGGGTCACAAATGCATTGGAAAGATATAGAAATGAGCATATCATGCAAAGTGAACATGGCAATATGGGCAAAATAAGTGTAATGAGAAAGAAGCCATAGCCATGTGAGAGCCAAGTAGAAGAGGTGCGCATAGTCCTTGCGTGAGGGGAATGGTTGGAGAGACATTCCGATGCATCCCAAAGCATCGTTGCTCTCAAGATCTCGTTTCGTCAACTCATGAGATTGTGAGGTTGACGAAGAATTGTGTGTACCTACACAACAAAGAGACATACGAAACAAGGTGTGTGCGTGGTAAATATACACATCATCCATGATGTGTATGTGCACATGAGAGTTAGCACAAGATAAGCAATGCTTAAAGAAATTTGATGCATGGTATAGAAACATGTCATCCATCATGAAAGAATAGTTGTGGTGTATAACACGATGGGGACACAAATTGAGCATGCAGATATATGGCACATCAATAGCATTTTTATTCATGGGAAGCATATTGTGCACATAAGTATGGGGATCATGCAATGGATGTGGTGGAACCAAATCTCCTAGAATGTATGAGGAAACTATGGGGGTCTCCTCATGTGCACTATCGGTATCATAATCTAGAGAATATGGATAATATCCAGAATAATGCATATCCAAAGCAAGGTGGTCATGGCATGTCATATGGGAGCAATTGCGCAAATGATGCAAAGGGAGCATCGCAATATCATCACAAGAAAAGGAAATGCCAATAACCATGGGTTTGTCATCTATGCCATATGAGCAAATTGGATTAATTTTTATGGCATATGCATAGTTACTATGGTGAGATTGCAAAGATGCAATATGGGAAATTTCACGCATAGCATATGAGAAGTCAAGCGGATTGTCAAACATGATGTGACCAATAGAGTTTTCACATGGTATCCTATGGAGTATAGCATCACAACTAGGAAATTCGACATGCTCATCATCATATTCATCATAAGTAGGTGGCGTATCGAAGCATGAAGAAGTCATATCATGTGAAGTATCCATAAGGTGATCAACATCATGCAAGCAATAAATGTCAATATAGTCCACTAGTGGGACAAGAGCATCACCTTCACCTATGTTACCTTTTTCATTCCACTTATGTGGTGTAGATGAGGTGGGAGAAACCAACTCGTGGTCGTCATCATGATGGAACCATGCGTGTGTGTGTGGGGGGGGGGGTGCAACAACATCCACCATGGCCATCGTCATACCCATTGGAGGGATGTACTCGTCGAGGGTAGGCGTGTTGTAGTGTAGGAGACCTTGCACCCAAGAAGAAGACACAATAGGAGTAGAGGTTAAGTTGTTAGAAATCATAGTGTCCTCACATGCCATCTCAACTACCTTACTCACTAAGTGATGTGGCTCACTCACACCCTCTAGGATGCTCTCACTCATATGGTTGGTTGAGTCACTCAATGGGTGGTGACGGCTCTCAACCTGGCATAGGAATTGTGGAAACTCATCATATATGGGGCTAGTGGTGGTCACTCTCATCCTCTCATAGGAAATGCACTCAATATCACATATGGTGGATTCACTCATGTCACTCATGTGGTGGTGGCTCTCGTCACATGGAAATTGGGGCATCTCGTCATATGTGGGTGTCAGAGGGATGTAGGTGCAAACGTCTCCATGACAACTACTTTCGCCGCCATGGTTGAAGGGATAGTCCCATGCTCAACCGTCTCGTCGTCGTCGTCGTGGATGAAGGCCGAAGATGGCACATCATCACTCTCCTCCATGAACGAAGGGAAAATCCCATGCTCGGCCATCTTCCTTGGGATGCTTCCGAAGATAGAAGGGTCATCCATGCGTGTAGTCGACCGCCTTGATCTTGGAGTCGAAGCTTGTCCTTGGAGGTAATCTTGGTCTTCACGCACTTGTTTCTTCGAAGATGTGTGACTTGAGCATCTACGCCTTGACGATGACGAAGGGGAAGAATACTTGTAGTTGGCTGCCATGTGTCGAAGTTGCTCCATGTGGGCGGCCACCATGTCTCTTTTCCGAGCTTCGGAGTGTCGTATGTCGATGGCGAGTTTCTAGAGTTGTTTTGATGTGGTTGCTCATGTCGATGTAGTCGTCGAAGAATGAAGATGGTGTGCTTTGCCTAGCCATCACAAGACTCAAGCAACGGTGAGTGGGAAATGAGATAAACAATACCAAGATACCGTTCCCAAAGTTGAGGATGTACCCCGTTTCACTCAACGTGAATTGAGAGAATAGTGGAATTGGTACCTGGCTTGTTCACTCACACCTAGAACATAAAGCTTATCAAGTGGCTTGGTTAGGACAAGTGGCACAAAATTCAAGCAAAATGAGGTCCAAGATATTGTATATGTTTTGATAAATCCAATGGACTCAAAATGCAAAGCAAGTGATCACAAATATAGAGGAGGGCAATAGAGGAACACACGCGGTGGGATAATGGGGCTTGTGCAACTATAGGGATGAGCAAAGCTCGTGTTGCACAAACACAAGGAGAGACGCTAGCTTATTGCACGTTTGGGCATGATTCACCACTTGGCACCAATCCAATTTATGCAAGAAAAACGTTTCCTATTCCAAGTATCCTCATGTACAAGTATATCCTTTCATGCTCAACTCTCTTTGCTTATGAGCTTTTGATCTTTCTTTCTTGCTTAGAATCTTTTCTTCTTCTTATTTTTGACTCTTCTCTTCCTTTCCACTATTCTTATTGAGCCTCAACCAACTATGTGAGAAAATTATCACAAGATATGCACGGGAGCAAGAAATTGCACTATATGATATTTCCAATGATGCAACAATATGATATCGTATCACTATGGTGCACAAGTTTTCATGAAGCCCGACAATACTCGGATAGCTAGTCTCAATAGGTATGAAGGTAATCGCAAAGATGGTGGGGCTAACAAGATGCAATGGAAAGGAAGGTATAGTGCATGACGTAATGTATACCTTCGTCACACTTAACCTTTCACGAAGTCAGGGTGAACCGACCTTGCTTCCGGTTGAAGATGGTCTCAAAGGATGGATGGTCGTCGTCGATGTCGAACATCGGTGGTCGATGTAGATGATGGACGGATACAAGTCACCGGTGGTTGATGAATAAGTAACCATCCCTAAGTATCCGAAACACCTTAGGAGACTCAAATCACAACTCAAGCAACCAAAAATGCAAAGGTAAACCAAATGGGTTAGGTTGCGGAAGACTATGGTGGTATTGCTGATGATATGGTGGAGGGCCTAGGCAAACTTGCCAAAATTTGATTTTTTGAATTGTTCAAACGATGTTAAAACCAATATAAGAAGCTTGTACACGTTGATAGCTTCAAAACGAGCCAAAGAACACTCAAATCGGAGTTCGGGAGCGAAAGTTACGACCGAAACGGTGAAAATGGCTGAAGCTGAAATCTGGGAAAGACTCTGGTTAGGCCGGAAGTTCCAGGCTCCAGAATTTCCCGGGGGGGGGGGAGGGAAAAATGTGGGGAAACTTTCTGGTTAGCCTGGAAGTTCGGGGGGGGGGGGGGAGTTCCGGGGTCCGGAAGGTCCGGGAGAGCCCGGAAGTTCCGGGGATCGCGAAAACAACTCTCGAACGAACCCTAATTTCCGGATCCGAGAACGGGGGCGGAAAAACTCGATTTTTAGGGCGAAATTTAAGGGGAAAAAGGTGGAATTGGGGCTAGGGAACGCCAAGGGAGGTAGATCCACTTGTCAAACACCAAATCCAGGGATCAAAATCAACAAAATCTCACAAGAACAACAAATCACAAGAAATTTTTTTGGGCTATTTTTGGTGGGCATTTTCAAATTGGGACGACTCAAACAAAATCAAGCTAGAAAACGAAGAGGGGGACTCCAAATTCATGAGAAACGTGGCTCTAGATACCAATATGATACGGGCAAGCCCATGTGTGTCGATCTTTCATGAATTGGAGGGGGATTCCACGAAGTACATGAAGAACACGATGGGGAAATCACAAGAGGAAACACTCAAGAACAAGTCCAATAACACATCCACTAGACTCACCACACACAAGATCCACAAGGTACATGAACAACAAAGGGAAAGAAGGATACGTGGTAGAGTTCATCCGAAATCCCATGGGGAGATGGGGCCTTGTTATCCCGTAGGATCTTCCCTCATAAGGGGCCTTGACATGCACTAGGGGATCTTCTTCAATAAAGGCATCTACTCCATGGGAGAGGCAGTGGAAGAAGCTAGGCTCAACTATCTAAGAGCAAACCTAAGCTAACCCTAGAATGGAGGTGGGAGATGAGTATATATAGTCTAGGGCGAAGTGGGGGTGAGAAAGGGGTACATGGGCCTTGTGCCCGAGTGGTTGCACGCACACATGCCGGTAGTTCTGGGCACCGAAAGTTCCATGGAAGGTCCGGGCAAGCTCTGGGGTTTCCCAAGAGTTGGCACGCCTCGGGTGTGCCGGAGGCTGGAAGTTCCGGGCAGGCTGGAAGGTCCGAGGTCTAGAGGTTCCGGGCAGGGCGGAAGGTCCGGGACTTCCAGATCCTTGTCCTTGCTTCTTATTCCTTCTCTTCCAAGCTTCCCTCGTGGATGGTGTAGTCGTACATAGGTGTTGACGCTCCTCCTCCTCATCCATGAAGCTCCGGCAATACCTATGCATGCACACTAGAGGAATGTCAAGTAGTATACCATCCTCGAAGGGGTCAAGTGAACACGTGTAAAGGAGATGATTCACCTTTATGTATGTGGAGTAGATGTGGCACGTGTCACTTGGCAAAGGGACTCTTGCCATGGTGATGTCCATAGGATGCTCTGCATCACCCAAGGTTGAACCCAAACCCGAGACTAAGTGCTTCTATTATGAGGAGAACGGTCACTTAAGCGGAACTACCCTAGATACTTGGTAGATAAGAAGGCTGGAAACGTCAACAGAAGTATATTTGATATATGTGTTATTGATGTGTACCTTACTAGTACTCCTAGCAGCACCTGGGTATTAGATACCGGTTCAGTGGCTAATGTTAGTAACTCGAAATAAAAGCTACGAAATAAACGGAGACTAGCTAAGGGCTAAGTGATGATGTGTGTTTGAAGTGTTTCCAAGGTTGATGTGATCGCCATCGCATGCTCCCTCTACCTTCGGGATTAGTGTTGAACCTAAATAAATGTTATTTGGTGTTTGCATTGAGCATGAACATGGTTAGATCATTTTTATTGCAATACTATTATTCATTTAAGTCAGAGAATAATGGTTATTCTGTTTACATGAATAATACCTTCAATGGTCCTGCACCCATTGTGAATGGTTTATTGAATCTCGATCGTAGTGATACACATGTTCATAACATTGATGCCAAAAGATGCAAAGTTAATAATGATAATACCACTTTCTTGTGGCATTGTCACTTAGGTCATATTGGTGTTAAACACATGAGGAAGCTCCATGCTGATGGACTTTTGGAATCACTCGATTTTGAATCTCCTTATACATGCAAACCATGTGTCTTAGGCAATATGACTAATACCCCGTTCTCCGGTACAATGGAGCGGGCTAGTGACTTGTTGGAAATCATACATACTAACACGTGCGGCCCGATGAGTGTAGAGGCGCGTAGTAGATATTGTTATTTTCTTACCTTCACTGATGATTTGAGTAGATATGGGTACACTTACTTAATGAAACACAAGTCTAAACTGTTTGAAAAGTTCAAGCAATTTCAGAGTGAAGTTCAAGATCATCGTGACAAGAAGATAAAATGTCTATGATATGATCGTGGAGGTGAATATCTGAGTTACGAGTTTGGTATACAACTTAAGACAATGTGAAAATTGTTTCACAACTCACGCCACCTCGAACACCATAGTGTAATGGTGTGTCCGAGCATCGTAATCGTACTCTATTGGATATGGTGCGATCTATGATGTCTCTCACTGATCTGTCACTATCATTTTGGGGTTATGCATTAGAGACAACCACATTCACTTTAAAATAGGGCACCATCAAAGTCCGATAAGACGACACCATATGAATTACGGTTTGGCAAGAAACCTAAGCTATCGTTTCGTAAAGTTTGGGGATGCGATGCTTAGGTGAAAAGGCTTCAACCTGATAAGCTCGAACCCAAAGCGGACAAGTGCGTCTTCATAGGATACCCTGATACGTCTCCAACGTATCTATAATTTTAGATTGTTCCATGCTATTATATTATATATTTTGGATGTTTTATATGCATTAATATGATATTTTATATTATTTTTGGGACTAACCTATTAATTTAGAGCCTAGTGCCAACTTCTGTTTTCTCCTTGTTTTTGAGTATTGCAGATAAGGAATATTAAACGGAGTCCAAGCGGAATAAAATCTTCTCGATGATTTTTCTTTGACCAAAAGACATCTACTAGACTTGGAGGGGAAGGCAAGAGTCCTACCAGGAGGTCACAAGCCAGGGGGTGCAGCCACCACCCCTGGCCGCGCATGGCAGGCTTGTGGCCCCCCAGCAGGTCTCCTAACCCTATTTTTTGGCGTATAAATTCTCAAATATTCCCCCAATACCAAAGGGAGCCACGAAAATACTTTTCCGCTGCCAGAAGCCTCCGTTCCCAAGAGATCCAATCTTGGAGCCTTTTTCGGTAGTCTACCAGATCGGGATTCGATCACGGAGGGCATCTACATCAACTCCATTGCCCCTCCAATGATGCGTGAGTAGTTCATTGCAGACCTATGGGTCCATAGCTAGTTGCTAGATGGCATCTTCTCTCTCTCTCTCTCTCTCTCTCTCTCTCTTTGTGCTTCAATACCATGTTCTTCATGGAAATTTATCCGATGTAATACTCTTTTGCGGTGTGTTTGTCGAGATCCGATGAATTGTGGGTTTATGTTCAGATTATCCATGAATATATTTGAGTCTTTTCTGAATTCTTATATGCATTATTTCATATCTTTGCAAGTCTCTTCAAGCTATTGGTTTGGTTTGGCCAACTAGATTGGTAATTCTTGCAGTGGGAGAAGTGCTTAGTTTTGGGTTCAATCTTGCTGTGTCCTCACCTAGTGACATAGTAGGGGTAGTGAGGAACGTATTTGTATTATTGAAATCAAGGATAAAAAGATGGGACTTTCATCATATTACTTGAGTTTATCCCTCTACATCATGTCATCTTAGCTAATGCGTTACTTTGTTCTTCATGAACTTAATACTCTAGATGCAGGCAGGAGTTGGTCGATGTGTGTAGTAATGGTAGTAGATGCAGAATCGTTTCGGTCTACTTGACACGGACGTGATGCCTATATGCGTAATCATTGACTTGGATATATTCATAATTATTCTCTTTTATATCAATTGCTCGTCAGTAATCTGTTCACCCACTGTATTATTTTCCTTCCTGAGAGAAGCCTCTAGTGAAACCTATGCCCCCAGAGTCTATTTTCCATATTATATTTTCAGATCTATAAACCAAAAATACCAAAAATACTTTGCTGCAATCTTTTTTACTTTTTTTTTTACTTTTCATTTTAGTAATCTTCTATATCTATCTCTATCAAATCTCATCCTTGCAAATAACCGTGAAGAGATTCACAACCCCTTTATAGCGTTGGGTGCAAGTGTTTGATTTTTTGTGTAGGTGCGAAGATTGGGGACTTGCTTGTATCTCATACTGGATCGATACCTTGGTTCTCAACAACTGAGGGAAATACTTATCTACTTTGCTGCATCACCCTTTCCTCTTCAAGGGAAAACCAACGCAAGCTCAAGAAGTAGCAAGAAGGATTTTTGGCGCCGTTCCCGGGGAGATCTTCATCAAGCCTACCAAGTACCCATCACAAACTCTTCTCTTGCATTTACATTATTTGCCATTTGCCTCTCATTTTCCTCTCCCCCACTTTGAAAATGATTTTCAAAAAATACCAAAAATATTTGCCTTTTTATTCGCCCTTCTTCTGTTTGTCTTTTCGTTTGCTTTTTTGCTTGTGTGCTTGCTTGCTTGCTTTCTCACGATGACTCAAGAGAATACCTAGTTGTGTGACTTTTCCAATACTAATAATAATGATTTTATTAGTACTATGATTGCTCCCACCACTAGTGCAGAATCTTATGAAATTAATGCCTCTTTGCTTAATCTTGTTATGAATGAACAATTTTCCGGCCTTCCTAGCGAAGATGCATCATCCCATCTAAATACTTTCGTTGAGTTGGGTGATATGTAAAAGAAGAAAGATGTGGATAGTGATATTGTTAAATTGAAGCTATTTCCGTTCTCACTATGGGATCGCGCTAAGATTTGGTTTTCATCTTTGCCTAAAAATAGTATTGATTCATGGAATAAGTGTAAAGATACTTTTATTTCCAAGTACTTTCCGCCCGCTAAGATCATCTCCCTTAGGAATTATATAATGAATTTTAAGCAACTTGATCATGAGCATGTTACAAAATCCAGGGAGAGGATGAAATTAACGATCAGAAATTGCCCCGCACATGGTTTGAGTTTATGGATGATTATACAATATTTTTATGCGGGGCTGAATTTTGCATCTAGGAATCTTTTAGATTCCGCCGTGGGTGGTACTTTTATGGAAATCACATTAGGAGAAGCTACGAAACTCCTAGATAACACTATCGTAAATCACTCTCAATGGCATATCGAACGATCTCCTAGTAGTAAAAAAGTGCATGCTATTGAAGAAATAAATACTTTGAGTGAAAAGATGGATGAATTGATTAAATTGTTTGCTAGTAAGAGTGCTCCTGTTGATTTTAATGATATGCCTTTGTCTTCTTTGATTGGAAATAATAATGAATCTATGGATGTGAATTTTGTTGGTAGGAACAATTTTGGTAATAACGCATATGGAGGTAATTTCAACCCTGGGCCGTTCCCTAGTAATTCCTCTAATAATTATGGTAATTCTACAAAAATTCTTATGGAACTTATAATAATATGCTCTCTCATCTTGAGAATAATATTAAAGAATTTATTGGTTCGCAAAAAGTTTTCAATGCTATGATTCAAGAAAAATTGCTCAAGAATGATGAGTTGGCTAGGAACACTGATAGAATTTCACTTGAGATTTATTCTTTGAAAATTAGATCTACTCCACCTAAGAGTGATATTAATGAGTCCATAAAAGCTATGAGAATTTCTGTTGATGAGTGTAAGGAAATAACCGCTAGAATGCGTACTAAGCGTGAATGGCTTGAAAATGTGTGTTCTCGTGATAATAAATATGAAGATCTCAAAATGATTGACGTGACTTCTATTGAGTATTTGTTTTCCAATTTAAATCCTGATAAAGATGGGACAGGATATAAGTCAACTTTAGTTAAAATTCATTCTAATGACTCGGAGTTTATAGATGTTAATGCTAAAATTGATAAAAGTGGGATAGAAGAGGTCAAAACTTTAAATAGCAATGAACCCACTCTTTTGGATTTCAAGGACTTCAATTATGATAGATGTTCTTTGATTGATCAAAATATGGTATTTCCTTGTTGCAAGCCATGTTGAATTCTCCGCATGCTTATAATCAAAATATGGCTTTTACTAAACATATCGTTGATGTTATGATGAAATCTTTTGAAGAAAAACTTGAGTTGGAAGTTTATATACCTAGAAAGCTTTATGATGAGTGGTAACTTACTATTCAGATTAAAATTAAAGATTATGAGTGCCATGCCTTGTGTGATTTGGGTGCTAGCGTTTCCACGATTCCAAAAACTTTATGTGATGTGCTAGGTTTCCATGATCTTGATGATTTCTCTTTAAATTTGCATCTTGCAGATTCCACTATTAAGAAACCTATGGGAAGGATTAATGATGTTCTTATTGTTGAAAATAGGAATTATGTGACCGTAGATTTCATTGTTCTTGATATATATAGCAATCCTACATGTGCTATTATTCTTGGTAGACCTTTCCTTAGAACGATTGGTGCAATTATTGATATGAAAGAAGGAAATATTAGATTCCAATTTATGTTAAGGAAAGGCATGGAAAACTTTCCTAGAAAAAATAAGATTGTCTTACGAATCTATTATGAGAGCTACTTTTGGATTGCATACCAAAGATGACAATACCATAATCATCATTACTTCACACATATTTTGAGAGACACACGCGTTAATCGTGAATTTATTAGAATACTCTTTGTGCTTCACTTATATCTTTTGAGCTAGGCAATGTTACTCTAGTGCTTCACTTATATCTTTTTAGAGCACAGTGGTGTTTTATTTTATAGAAATAATTGAACTCTCGTACCTCATTTATTATATTTTGAGAGTGTTTAAACAACATGGTAATTTCTTTAGGTTATGAATTTAGTCCTAATATGATAGGCATCCAAGAGGGATATAATAAAAACTTCCATATAAAGAGCATTGAGTATTATGAGAAGTTTGATTCCTTGCATAAAGTTTTGAGATATAAAGATGGTAATATTAAGAGTCATGTTAGGAAGTAATTTTGAATTGGTAAAAATACTTATGTAAAGGTTTGTGATTCCGATAGCATGCACGTATGGTGAACCGTTATGTAAGGAAGTCGAAGCATGATTTGTTTATTGATTGTCAACCTTTGTGTGAGGGTCGGGAGCGCCCGATGGTTTACTCCTACCAACCTATCCCCTGGGAGAGTGCATCTAATACTTTGCTTCGATGACTAATAGTCTTTTGCAATAAGTATGTGAGTTCTTTATGACGAATGTGAGTCCATGGATTATACGCACTCTCACCCTTCCACTTTTGCTAGCCTCTCTAGTACCGCGCAATTTTCGCTGGTGCATTAAACCCACCATATATCCTTCCTTAAAACAGCCACCATACCTACCTATTATGGCATTTCCATAGCCATTCCGAGATATATTTCCATGCAACTTCCATCATTCCGTTTATTATGACACGCACCATCATTTTCATATTGCTTTGCATGATCGTAAGATAGCTAGCATGATGTTTTCATGGCTTGTCCATTTTTTGATGTCAGTTGCTATGCTAGATCATTGCACATCCCGGTACACCACCAGAGACATTCATATAGAGTCATATTTTGTTCTAGATACTGAGTTGCAATTCTTGATTTGTAAGTAAATAAAAGTGTGATGATCATCATTATTAGAGCATTGTCCCGTGAGAGAAAAAATGATGGAATCTTTGATTCCCTCACAAGTTGGGATGAGACTCCGGACTTTACAAATAATAAAAGAGTCCAATGAAGCCCAAATAAAAAAGAGAGGCCATAGATGCCCACCAAAAAATGAGAGAAAGAGAGAAGGGACAATGCTACCATCTTTTTCCACACTTGTGCTTCAAAGTAGGACCATGATCATTATGATAGAGAGTCTCATATTTTGTCACTTTCATATACTAGTGGGAAATTTTCATTATATAACTTGGCTTGTATATTCCAATGATGGACTTCCTCAAATTGCCCTGGTCTTCATGAGCAAGCAAGTTGAATGCACACCCACTTAGTTTCTTTTTGAGCTTTCATACACTTATAGCTCTAGTGCAACCGTTGCATGGCAATCCCTACTCACTCACATTGATATATATATTAATGGGAATCTCCATAGCCCGTTGATACGCCTAGTTGATGTGAAACTATATTCTCCTTTTTCTTCACAACCTCCACCATATTCTATTCCACCTATAGTGCTATATCCATGGCTCACGCTCATGTATTGTATGAGAGTTGAAAAAGTTTGAGAACATAAAAGGTGTGAAACAATTGCTTGACTTGTCATCGGGGTTGTGCATGATATAAATACTTTATGTGGGGAAGATGGACTATAGCCAGACTATATGATTTTGTAGGGATAACTTTCTTTTGCCATTATATTCTGAAGAGACACAATTGCTTTGTTAGTATGATTGAAATATTATTGTTTTTATGTCAACATTAAGCTTTGGTTTTGAGTCTTATGGATCTGAATATTCATGCCACAATAAAGAATATACATGGATAAATATATTAGGTAGCATTCCACATAAAAAAATCTGTTTTTATTATTTACCTACTCGAGGACGAGCATGAATTAAGCTTGGGGATGCTGATATGTCTCCAACGTATCTATAATTTTTGATTGTTCCATGCTGTTATATTATCCATTTTGGATGTTTTATATGCATTAATATGTTATTTTACATTAGTTTTGGGACTAACCTATTAATCTAGAGCCTAGTGCGAGTTTCTATTTTCCCTTGTTTTTGAGTATTGCAGATAAGGAATATTAAATGGAGTCCAAACGGAATGAAATCTTCGTGATGATTTTTCTTGGACCATAAGACATCTACTAGACTTGGAGGGGAACGCAAGAGTCTTGCCAGGAGGTCACAAGCCAGGGGCGCGACCACCACCCCTAGGCGCGCCTGGCAGGCTTGTGCCCCCCCAGCAGGTCTCCTAACCCTATTATTCGGCCTATAAATTCTCAAATATTCCCCCATAACCAAAGGGAGCCACGAAAATACTTTTCCACCACCAGAAGCCTCCGTTCCTGAGAGATCCAATCTTGGAGCCTTTTCTGATAATCTGCCAGAGGGGGATTCGATCACGGAGGGCATCTACATCAACTCCATTCCCCTCCGATGATGCGTGAGTAGTTCACCACAGACCTATGGGTCCATAGCTAGTAGCTAGATGGCTTCTTCTCTCTCTTTGTGCTTCAATACCATGTTCTTCATGATCTTCATGAAGATCTGTCCGATGTAATACTATTTTGCGGTGTGTGTGTTGAGATGCGATGAATTGTGGGTTTATGTTCAAATTATCCATGAATATTATTTGAGTCTTTTCTGAATTATTATATGCATGATTTCATATCTTTGCAAGTCTCTTCAAGTTATTGGTTTGGTTTGGCCAACTAGATTGGTAATTCTTGCAATGGGAGAAGTGCTTAGTTTTGGGTTCAATCTTGCGGTGCCCTCACCTAGTGACATAGTAGGGGTACCGAGGCACATATTTGTATTGTTGCCATCAAGGATGCAAAGATGGGGTTTTCATCATCTTTCTTGAGTTTATCCCTCTACATCATGTCATGTTACCTAATGCATTACTTTGTTCTTCCTGAACTTAATACTCTAGATGAAGGCAGGAGTCAGTCGATGTGTGGAGTAACAGTAGTAGATGAAGAATCGTTTTGGTCTACTTGACACGGACATGATGCCTATATGCATAATCATTGCCTTGGATATCTTCATAATTATTCGCTTTTCTATCAATTGCTCAACAGTAATTTGTTCACCCATCGTATTATTTTCCTTTATGAGAGATGCCTCTAGTGAAACCTATGGCCCCGGGTCTATTTTCCATATTATATTTTCAGATCTATAAACCAAAAATAACAAAAATACTTTGCTGCAATATTTTTTACTTTTGTTTTTGTTTTCGTTTTAGTAATATTCTATATCTATCTCTATCAGATCTCATCCTTGCAAATAACCGTGAAGGGATTGACAACCCCTTTATAGCTTTGGGTGCAAGTCTTTGATCGTTTGTGTAGGTGCAAAGATTGGGGACTTTCTTGTATCTCCTACTGGATTGATCCCATGGTTCTCAACAACCGAGGGAAATACTTATCTACTTTGCTGCATCACCATTTCCTCTTTAAGGGAAAACCAACGCAAGCTCAAGAAGTAGCATACCCTAAGGAAATAGTTGGGTATACCTTCTATCTCAGATCCGAGGGCAAAGTGTTTGTTGCTTAAAATGGGTCCTTTCTCGAGAAAGAGTTTCTCTCGAAAGAATTGAGTGGGAGGAAAGTATAACTTTCTGAGGTGTTGAACCGTCACTTCAGTTGGAGAGTAGCATGACGCAGAAAGATGTTTCTGCGACGCCTACACCAAGTGAAGAGGAAGCAAATGATGATGATCGTGAAGCTTCTGATCAAGTTACTATCAAGCCTCGTAGGTCGACAAGGACTCGTGCTACCCCTAAGTGACACGACAATCCTTTCTTGGAGGTCATGTTGTTGGACAACAGTGAGCCTACGAGCTATGAAGAAGCAATGGTGGGCCTAGATTCCAACAGATGGCTAGGAGCCACGAAATTCGAGAAAGGATCCATGTATGAAAACCAAGTATGAACTTTGGTAGACTTTCCCTATGAATGACATGTAACGCCCAATATGCGATCCTATCCTTATTTTAACTCGAGGGTCTCTACAGGGATAGAAGCGCATCTCGTTGTTTCGCAAGAATGGATATCATTACAAGTACATGTACAGAAGAGAAGAGTATATGGAATTGGCTTACACTCGCCACAAGCTACATCAAGATCACATCAATAGAACAACATATTCAAACATCATACAAAAGAGCAGGGTCTAACTACGGACAAAAACAAATGATAAAATGACATCCATGCTTGCTATCCCAGGATGCCACCTGGAACCCATCCTAGATCGATGATGATGAAGAAGAAGAACTCCAAATCAAACAAGCATCATGCTCACGTCAAATCATCGCATTACCTATACCTGCAACTGTTGTTGTAGTAATCTGTGAGCCACATGGACTCAACAATCTCATTTCCATGGGTATCAAGATTAGCAAACTTAATGGGTGAGATATGGTTAAGTGGTGAGGCTACAACAAGCAATTAAGCATTTATTGGAGTGGCTAACTTACGAATATAGAAAGTAAAGTGGGTGGTCTCCACATAACGAATGAGAACTAGTAATGATCACTAAGTGATGAACACCTACTTACGTCAAACATAACTCCACAGTGTTCTCTCTCGGATAAGGACTCACGAGAAGAGACTGTCATGATTACACACATAGTTGGTGTATTTTATTTGAGTTTACTTCAAGTTTGCTATGATCGAGTATTAAACAAGGTTTCCAAGTTGCCACTTAACCGCGGACACGATTTTCTGAAAGATTTAACCCTGTAGGGGTGCACCAACTCATCCATCATAAACTAACCACGCGCCATGGGAATAACCTCGACCACGAAACCCATGATCTCCTTGGGTATTTCGTTGGAAAATCTCAACCTTGAGATAGCCCAAAATGTATTCGAAATTCTGCGCACAAGACAATCGAGAAAGGTAAAACAAATCCAAGAAGGCCGCCCGACATGCCAACGATCCCGATAGGAGCCGCTTATCTCGTTCTCCGGACACGATAGATTGTCCAAACTTCCGGTAGGACAATCACAGAGTTTCCCCTGGAGTCCACCGGTAATTGACAAGTTGGACCAACACTCATCAGGAGCACTGGCCTGGGGGTTGATTAATTATCCACGGGGTCCAGAAAGTCCCTATGCAATTTTATTAGTTATTAGGCAAATGTAGTACCAATGTTGGGCCTTGCTAGACGAGTTTTATCCTAAAACGAAAATCAAGGGGGTCCCCATAACAACCCCGAGCATGTTAGGAGCGCTCAATATGGAACATAACACTAGTACACAAGTAACTATGGTGGCAAAAGTGGAACAAAACACCAAGCAAAAGGCCAAGCCTTCCACCTTTTACCAAGTATATATGTGCATTAAATTAAATAGCAATAATATTGTGATATAACAAAATATCCATGTTGTCACATGGAAGCAATTGTATCTGCAGCTAGAAACGCTATAAGAAGGGTTGAGCAAGCGGTAACATAGCCGAAGAAAGGTTTGCTGGAACGAGGAGGGGTTAGAGGCTTATCATGGCATTTTGGGAGGTTTGACATACACGTGGTAGGTAACATGACATATCGATAGAAAACGATACAACTAGCATGTCAACTATTGGAAGAAGAGCGAGTCCATGAAGACGACGATCCGTGAACTAGACGAATGAATCCTCACACTCCGAATGCTTTAAGAACTCTATCGAGAAGAAGCAATCCGAAACAAACAATCAACACATGAAAGACACCACAACATATGCATGACATGATGTGCAAAAAAATATGACGCATGTTATGCATGACATCGCAAAGCACAACAATCAACTACTACACATTAAGTGAAGCTCAATATGCAACGAGTTGCATATTGATGACTTCATATTTGAATTAATCAGTTCACTCCCGTTTAGGTACACATCAATGTTAAATGTTGTTAAACATGGCAAGAGGTGAAGCATAAGTAAACTATCTATCTAGGCATCTTAAATGAGGTCGGAAACAACTTATAGTATTTCCGAAACGACGCCATATGTTAATTTCTAAATTGGTCCATATCTGAATTAATCATGGTTTATATTTTTTAAACAACATAATAAAGTATACCACGTGATTCTATATGTCATTCTAGTCGATTTACATATATAGAACGTCTCAAACGGAGCTACGGTCTATAAGATATGACCAATACAAGATGGATATGACGTGAATGCAAAATGCATGAAAACAACAACCGCAAGCACTTAAAAACATGGATGCAACAAGATAATATGATTCTACATGAAATTCTAAGCAAGTTTCATATATGGCCTCTCCAAAACGAAGCTAAGGTTCAATCACAACAACCCACACACGTTTGAGTGCAAATCTGTCCAAAACAACAACATGGCATATTGCAACCCATAAATCAACTAGCTACAACCATCTACAATGCACAACAAGAGATGGAGCTGTAGCTTACATGATGCTCAACAATCCTTCTATTAACGACAAGTTGATTATAAGCATGGTTCAACAGGAAATGTGCTCACAAGATGGCATATTGAACTAAGCAGTTTTCACACTTGGTGAAAATCTCAGTTTTTATAATAGAACAGTTTTTATCACGAAGGCATATTGATAGCAATATAACTATAGGCTACAGGGCATATATTGGCATGAAACTTAACTGCATGCTGAAGGACATTATAAGCTACAAATAACTCAATTACACCAACCCCAAAGGGGTTCCAGATCACTAGCAGAACACATGGAAAGACAACAATAAAATGTTGCAGATTCCAGACTTAGAAATATTCAGGCATATAAAAATAGTAACATTTTATAGCATGTTGGCAACAACAAATCAACAGCTGAACATGGATTATCATGGCAAACAAAATGACAAGGGGCTAGTGCACATGTCAAAGGGCATATCCCATGTTCAAAAATAATTGATATGATGCATGGATTTAATCACACGAAAATAACAAAAGGGCATCACAACAAAAATAACATGCACACCAACTTAGTCAAATGACAAAATTAATGCACAGATAAATTCCATGGATTTTTGTACGCCAAAATCATATATAATATGTATAGATTCATGTAGGAAAATAGGTCACAATTAATTATGCAA
This sequence comes from Hordeum marinum, assembly GCA_022496015.1. Lineage (NCBI taxonomy): Eukaryota > Viridiplantae > Streptophyta > Magnoliopsida > Poales > Poaceae > Hordeum > Hordeum marinum. The sequence goes on from CM039675.1 coordinate 185,177,556, forward strand.
GTTTATGGCGTAACCTATTAGCAAGTTATTCATGCGAATTAAATGCAACCATCACACTAATATTTTTATCATGCATGAGAATGCGTTACAATTACTATGCAGATTTTTCATATATGGTTTGCTTAAATCCATGCACGGTTAAATAAATACGCACAATGCAAAATCCTGACATTTATGCGAATTGAATGCAAACGTCACAATAAGCATTTTTCATGCATGAAAAAGGGATAATAATCTACATATTTTACATATATATATATATAAAATATATATATGATGCACGATTAATTAATTATTAACATTTTTTAAGTAGGATATTTTCTGAAAACATGTAATTCACTGGATAATTATGCAAATTCGTTCTGAGGAAAAAACGTATGATGGGCCGAATCTACAGCTACCGGGCTACACAGGGGCATGCGCAATGGATAGCAATATGATGCTCATGGCGCTAGATAGGCAATGACGCTCACTTTGCAGACCAAGGGGTCGGCTCAGTGCTGGGCTGGCGGAGCCGCCTTGGGCCTTGATCGAGGGAGGCCCAAGCGGGGCTGCGGGGAGGCTGGGCCTGCTGGGGGGGGCACGAGGCTAGCCCAACTCGTGCGTGAGGCATTCGACGCACTGGGAGGCATCGTCCTCCTGCGAATAGGAGCAATTCTGGGGAGACCGTGGCCGGCGACATGATGCTCCAGCGAAGTTGCGGTGGCCTGAGGCGGGATCTGGTAGGGAGACCTTGGGGGCGGCCGGATCTGGGCGTCGGCAGCGGCCATTCCTGAAGGAGAGAGAGGGGAAGAGAGGTTATGGGAGAGAGAGCAGAACGGGAGGAAATGGAGAGAGGTCAGGGCGCGGGGCACGGTGACCTGGGGAGGTCCTGCAGCGGCAAGGCTCTCCAGCGGATTGCCGGGGATGAATGCAAGGTCAAGCACGGCGGTGGGGAGGCACGTTCTGGCGGCAAGGGTCCAGGGCTGGAGATGTGGGGAGCTCGTGCTCCCCTGGCTGCGGGCGGTGGCGGCTCCCCTCGGGCCTGGGTGGGCCTCAGATGGGCTCGGCGGGCCCTAGCGGTTGAGGGAGGAAGAGGTGGCGGTTGGGGGTTGATCTAGGACGGATTTCGAGGAGGGATAGGGGTTCTCAATAGGCAGGGGTTAGGGGTGCTTAAATAAGAAAGGGGGGCTAGGATTAGGGACTTTTGCACCGACTTCGACCGTCGGATCTTGATCAGGAGGTCTAGAAGTAAAGGGGGGGCTAGGTGGGTTAGTGGGTTGTGTTAGAGGGGTTGGGCCAAGAAGAGAGGGAGAAATGACCAGCCCGTCAACAATTTGAAACACTGAAAACGTCCGACGAATAAACCAAAGACGGTACCGCTACGGTCGACCGTTCGGTTATCAAACGAGCTCCGATTACGACAAAATTTGGCAAGTGGTCTACCTACAGTATAACAAGATCGCATGCCAACTTCTGACCCAATCCGAGAATATTTTCCACACACTTTTAGAAACAACATTCCATCGATGCCGTGGGCGCGTGCGTGTGTGGTTGATCTCTAAAAGGTCATCGACGAGAACGGAGAGAACCGACAACTACGAACAGATGCAAATTTTCCAAAACGAGAGACGATGCTATGCAGATGATGCAAATGATGCGATGATCAATGCGACAACAAAATGAATCACAAGACAAGATTGAAAACAAAAGGGGAATCTTCTAGAGCATCAGTCCCTGACTGTTACACGATAGGCCGTTAGGTACAAATGGACCTTTAAGAAGAACACAAACGATGATTGTAAATGTCACCATTTATAAAGCTCGACTTGTCGCAAAGAATTTTTTGACTAGTTCAAGGAGTCGACTACAATGAGACTTTCTCACCCGTAGTGATGCTAATGTCTCTTTGAATTATGTTAGCAGTTGCTGCGTTTTTCGACTATGAAATCTGGCCGATGGATGTCAAAACATCAGTTCCTCAATGGTTTCCTTGAGGAAAGGTTGTATGTGATATAATCGTAAGGTTTTATCTATCCTAAGGATGCTAAAAGGTATGCAAGATCCAGCGTTCCTTCTATGGACCGGGGCAAGCGTCTCGGAGTTGGAATATACACTTTGATGAGGTGATCAAAGATTTTGGGTTTATACAAAGTTTGCAAGAAACTTGTATTTACAAGAAATTGAGTGGGAGCACTACAACATTTTTGATAAGTATATGTGGATGACATACTGTTGATCGAAAATAATGTAGAATTTCTAGAAAGCATAAAGGGCTGTTTGAAAGGAGTTTTTCAAAGGAAGACTTGGAATGAAGCTACTTAAATATTGGGCATCAAGATCTATAGAGATAGAGAAAGACGCTTGATAAAACTTTCAATGAATATATACCTTGACAATATTTGGAAGGAATTCAAAATAGATCGGTCAAACAAGGAGTTCTTGGCTGTGTTGTAAGGTATGAATTTGAGTAAGACTCAAAGATTGACTATGGCAGAAAAAAGAGAAAGGACGAAGGTCGTCCCCTATGCCTTAGCCATAGGCTCTATATAGTATGCCATACTGTGTACCGCACTTGGTGTGTGACTTTCCATGAGTATGTCAAGGGGTACAAGAGTGATCCATGAGTGGATCACTGGACATCGGCCAAAATTATCCATAGTAACTAGAGGACTAAGGAAATGTTTCTCGATTGTGGAGGTGATAAAGAGTTTGCCATAAAGGGTTACGTCTATGCAAGCTTTGACACCAATCCGGAAGACTCTGAGTAGCAATCTGGATACGTATAGTGGAGTAGTCATGTGGAATAACTCCAACTAGAGCGTGGTAGCAGCGTCTATATTATGACATAAAGATTTGCAAAGTACACAGGGATCTGAATGTTGTAAACCCGTTAACTAAAACCTCTCTCACAAGAAAAACATGATCAAACCCCATAACTCATTGGGTGTAAATCACATGGTGATGTGAACTAGATTATTTACTCTAGTGAAAGCAGGAGACTGTTGGAAATATGCGCTAGAGGCAATAATAAGTTAGCTATTATCATATTTACTTCTTCTTGATAATCGTTTATTATCCATGATATAATTGTATTGATTGGAAACTCAGATACATGTGTGGATACATAGACAACGAAGTGTCCCTAGTAAGCCACTACTAGACTAGCTTGTCAATTAAGGATGGTTAAGGTTTCCTAGCCATAGACATCAGTTGTCATTGATAATGGGATCACATCATTAGGACAATGATGTTATGGACAAGACCCAACCATAAGCATAGCATATGATCGTGTTAGTTTATTGCTACTGCTTTATCCATGTCAAGTATCTATTCCTACGACCATGAGATCACGCAACTCCGTGACACCGGAGGAATGCCTTGTGTGTATCAAACATCACAACGTAACTGGGTGACTATAAACATGCTCTACAGGTATCTCTGAGGCTGTATGTTGGGTTGGCGTGGATCGAGACTGGGATTTGTCACTTCGTGTGACAGAGAGGTATCTCTGGGCCCACTCGATAACATAGCATCACAAGAAGCCTGCAAGCAATATGACTAAGGAGTTAGTCACGAGATCTTGTGTTACGAAATGAGTAAATAGACTTGATGGTAACGAGATTGAACTAGGTATGGAGATATCGACAATCATCTTAGGCAAGTAACATACCGATGGACAAAGGAAACTGCATACGGGATTGTGTGAATCCTTCACATCGTGGTTCGACCGATAAAGATCTTCGTAGAATATGTAGGAACCAATATGGGCATCTAGGTCTCACTATTGGTTATTGACCGTAAAGTTCTCTCCGTCATGTCTACATAGTTCTCGGACCCGCAGGGTCTGCACACTTAACATTCGGTGACAATTTGGTATTGTTGAGCTATGTATGTTGGTGAACAAAGGTTGTTCGGAGTCCTGGATGAGATCCCAGACGTCACAAGAAGTTTCGGAATGATCCAGAGGTAAAGATTTATATATGGGAAGTCATATTTTGGCTATCAGAAAAGTTTTGGGTTTTTCCGGTATTGTATCGGGAGCTTCTAGAAGGTTCCGGAAACTTCCGAAGGATTTTGGAAGTCCACCATGTCCCAAGGGTTTGCATGGGATGAGGGGAGGCGCCCTGGCCTTATTGAGACAAGCACAGAAGTCCCTCAAGGCCCATGTGGCTTGGGAGAGGTGGAAAGTCCACCCATTTATGGAAAGGGAGGGAACTGGACTAGGAGGCCAACTCCTCCCCGTTGGCTGCGCCCTAGGGCTTGGAGGGGCTGATATCCACGCCCCTCCACCTATATATAGAGGGGAGGGGGCACCCCAAGAGAACACACGAAGCCCTTGGTGCCCCTCTCTCTCCCTAGATTGTTTTCTCCTCCGTTCGCGGTTTCGGTAGCGGTAGGCGTAGCCATGCCGGGATAGCACTACGACCACCGCCACCATGTTGTCGTGTTGCTGAAGAACTCATCTACTACTCCGACCTCGCTTGTTGGATCGAGGAGGCGGAGGTGTCATCGATCTTTACACGTGCTGAACGCAGAGGTGCCATCCATTCGGCGCTAGATCGGGACGGGTCGTGATTGGATCGCGGGACAGATTGCCATTTGGATCACGAAGACGTTCGACTACATCAACCGTGTTACTTAACGCTTCCCTCTTAGTGATCTACATGGTTATGTGGATCCACTCTCCCTCTCGTAGCTGTTGATCTCCATAGATAGATCTTGGGTGTTCATAGGAAATTCTTTGTTTCCCATGCAATGTTCCCCAACAATGATCCCCTACACTTGTGGGTTATCAAGACCTTTTTCTGGTGTCGTTACGGGGGAGCAATAGCATGGGGTTGATATTCTCATGTGTGCTTGCTTGCTTTATCACGAAGTAATTTTTATTTTCTGTTATAAGTTGTTTTATATCTTTATTTATGGATATGGAATACGAAATACCAAAAAAATTGTACTTTGATAAAGGCAAAGTTTCTGCGTGTCTTTCGATGAGATGTGGGTATCTTTTTGGTAGAGTCATCTTTGACAATTCGACTACGAACATGCAAGGACGTCGCACCTTAGAAATCTCTAAACCAACTCCGAGAGGTTACTGACCATGCCGAAGCACGATAAACCTGATCATGAGGGTTTGTTTCCTGCACGCAAACGAAGAATAAGCAAGAAACTGAGGTTGCAATATGAATATTGCGAATATAAGAGGAAAGCTTTATTGATGAAAGTGGGCCCAGAGAATAGGCTATGTACGGATTTTTTAAAGTGGTGTCTTAGATATTTTGTCCAAGCCTTCATGCTCTCATTAATTATGGTGGCTTCAAAGTGCGAAAATCACCACTAGAAGCTCCATTGTTCTTTCCCGCACACGCACCTTCTTCACCATGCTTGTTCTCTCTCCAATGGCTATCCTTCTTGTCCATGCTAGGTCCTTCATTCATGAGTAAAACAAAAGTATCTAACTTATACAACATCATATGTTCATGAACATTATAAGGATTTCCAAGAAACGGAAGTACTTGGTAATTCAATTGGCGTGCGCGAGCTCTAGTAAGTGGTCCAATATGTATAGCACCAGGGGCTATGGGTGTAACAATGGTATTGATGTCCTCCTCATCCTCCCCTTCTTGAACTGAAGTTGTCCTCGACGGAAGCTCATCTTCCTCACCCAAATAAGGCTCAAGTATGCAATGTTAAAAGTGGGACTATCCAATATGTATAGCACCAGGGGCTATGGGTGTAACAATGGTATTGATGTCCTCCTCATCCTCCCCTTCTTGAACTAAAGTTGTCCTTGACGGAAGCTCATCTTCCTCACCCAAATAAGGCTTCAAGTTTGCAATGTTAAAAGTGGGACTAACCCCAAAATTTGCAGGCAACTCAATTTTATATGCATTATCATTTATTTTCTCTAACACCTTAAAAGGATCATCAACACGTGGCATTATCTTTGACTTTCACAAATCAAGAAATATATCCTTACACAAATGTAACCAAACAATATCTCCAGGTGCAAAACAACATGTTTTCCACCCTTATCTGCAACAAGTTTATATTTAGCATTCATACGCTCAATGTTTTCCTTAGTTAACTCGTGCATCTTTAAGATCAATTCAGCACGTTCTTCAGCATCAAAATTAACCTTCTTCGAAGATGGAAGAGGCAACAAGTCAATAGGTGCACGAGGTAGGAAACCATACACAACTTCAAAAGGGCACATCTTAGTAGCAGAATGCGGCTAACAGTTATAAGAAAATTCAATATGAGGAAAGCATTCTTCCCACATTTTTAGGTTATTCTTCAAAACAGCCCTAAGCATAGTAGACAATGATTTATTGATTACTTTAGTTTGTCCATAAGTTTGGGGGTGACATGTAGTACTAAAAAGAAGTTTAGTCCCCAACTTAGCCCATAAACATCTTCAAAAGTGGCTAAGAAATTTAGCATCATGATATGAAACAATTGTATTTGACACACCATGCAAACGAATAATTTCACGAAAGAACAAATCAACAACATTAGCAACATCATCACTTTTATGACATGGTATAAAGTGTGCCATTTTTGAAAATCTTTCCATGACAACAAATATGCTATCCCTCCCCTTCTTTATTTGAGGTAAACCTAAAACAAAGTCCATGGATATATCCTCCCAAGCAACACTAGGTACAGGCAAATGCATATATAAAACATGAGGATTGAGTCGTGACTTAGCTTTTTGGCATGTAGCACAGCGAGCAACAAAACGCTCAACATCCAGTCTCATCTTTGGCCAAAAGAAATGTGTATAAAGTATGTCCTCCGTCTTCTTGACGCCAAAGTGTCCCATTAATCCTCCTCCATGTGCCTCCTTTAACAACGAATGAAGAACGGAGCTAGCTGGAATGCATAGCTTGTTAGCACAGACCACAAACCAATCATTAATGACGAACTTGTTCCATGTTCTCCCTTCTTTACAATTCTGCAGCACATCTATAAATTCAACATCATGCACATATTGAAGTTTGATGGTCTCCAAACAAAACATTTTAAACTCAACTTGTCAAAGAATACTATATCAACGAGACAATGCATCAGTAATAACATTTTCTTTTCCCTTCTTGTGTTTAATGACATAAGGGAAAGTTTCAATGAATTCAACCCATTTAGCATGTCTACGGTTTAATTTTGCTTGACTTTTAATATGTTTCAAAGATTCATGATCAGAATGTATAACAAATTCTTTGGGACATAAATAATGTTGCCATGTTTCCAATGTCCGAACAAGAGCATATAATTCCGTATCATAAGTAGAATCATTCAGACTAGGCCCACTAAATTTTTTAGAAAAGTATGCACCAGGTTTACCATCTTGTAAAAACACACCTCCTAATCCAATTCCACTATGTCACGCCCAAGATGCAGTCCTATCCTTATTTTGGCCCGAGGGCCTCAATAGGGACATAAGCGCATCTCGTCATTTCGGAAGAATGGATATCATTACAAGTACATGTAAAAAGGAGATGATTATATGGAATTGGATTACACTCGCCACAAGCTAAATCATGATGATCTCAAATACAAACATCCATTGCAATCATCATATATAAAGTAGGGTCTGACTACTTACGAAATCAAACTATAAAAGCAACATACATCCTTGCTATCCCAGGCTGCCGGCCTGGAACCCATCCTATATGGATGAAGAAGAAGAAGAACTCCAAATCAAACAAATATCACTGTCACGTCAATGCATCGCATTACCTGTACCTACAACTGTTATTGTAGTAATTTGTGAGCCATGGGGACTCAACAATCTCATTTCCAAGGGTATCAAGACTAGCAACGCTTAATGGGTGAGGCATGGTTAAGTGGTGAGGCTGCAGCAAGCACTAAGCATTTATTTGTGTGGCTAACTTATGAGTACAATAATAAGAAGGGTGATCTATGCATAGTCAGATGTGAACTAGTAATGACCAAGAAGTGATCCTGAACACCTACTTACGAGTCAAACATAACCCCATCGTGTTCTCTCTTAGTCCAGAACTCACGAGTAGAGACAATCATGGTTACACACACGGTTGTGTATTTTAGTTGAGTTTTCTATGACCGGGTGTTAAAAAAATTTCCAAGTTGCCACATAACGGCCAGCACGACTCTAAAATAATTAACCCTACATGGGTGCTCCAACTCATCCATCACGAACTAGCCACAAGCTGCATGGAAAACCTCAACCACGAGATAACCCGTAGTATCCTGAGAATTCCGGTGGAAAACCTCAACCTCAAGATGGCCCGAAGTGTCCTCGGAATCCCGTGCACAAGGCATTTGAGAAAGCTAAAATAAATCCAGCAAGGCCGCCAGACGTGTCGATGAACCCAATAGGAGCCGTGTATCTCGTTCTCAGGACACGATCGGATGAGAAATACGTACGGTGGCATGATATAATCCCTCGAGTTTCCCTGAGATGGCCCCACAGATGGCTATAGTTTGGACCAACACTCATGAGGAGCACCGGCCCGGGGGGTTGATTAATTTTCCATGGGGTTTGGAAAGTCCCTATACAAGTTATTAGTTAATAGACAAATGTAGAACCAATGTTGGGCCTTGCCAGAAGAGTTTTATGCCAAAACTAAAATCAAGGGGGTCCCCATAACAACCCCAAGCATGTTAGGAGTGCTCAATATGGAACATAACACCGGTACACAAGTAACTAGGGCGACAAAGGTGGAACAAATCACCGAGTGTCGTGGTTTTGTCATGGCACATGTATTGGTGTGAGGACTTATATGTGAGGCCATTGCAACTGGGTGATTAGATTGTCAGGGTTGATCGGAATCGAGAGACATGGTTTACCTAGGTTTGTCCCCTCATGATCGAGGTAATAACATACTCCTGCTTTTCCGCTTATTGCTTGGGGATCAATACAAGGGAGTAGATTCGCTTGACCTAGGTATCGATCGATTGTAACTTAAGTCTATTGGCCTTAGGGACTCGCCTTTATATACAGGTCGAGACCCTGGGCTTACAAGAGTCCGAGTCGTGCTACGTATATCTCTAACTCGTCTTGCTTCCTAAGTAAGGAAACTCTAGGCGACTTTCCACCTCTTGGGCCTAGAATCTCCGTCTTCGGATACTAGGCCGCAGACCGGCTTACATGGTAACCAACCTTGCCAGTCTTGTCCCTCAGCGTCACAGCCCACCTTGTGTACTGCCTACGAGCCGCCATCAGGATGACCCGGTCCAATAGGACGGGTTATATCGTGGGGTTATATCCCCAACATTAGCGCCCAGATTGATTTGAATTCATTCATGTCAATCCACACCACCTTAACTTGGTGGCTTATCTTCTGATCGTATCTGCGTCTTCTCTGGGTCATGAGATGCCACCTTATGACGCTTCTAGACTTGTCATTTTCTTATTCTACCCATCAATGACATCACTCATCGGAAATCCAGGAAATCAATGGTGACATCACAAAGGATCTTTGCATATATCCGTTTATCCTGAATATCAAGGTGCCTGTGGCTCCAAAATTTTCTATGCCCCTTCAATTCTCGCGCCTGCCTGTTACACTTCGGCGTTTTTGCCTTATAAATACCCGTGAGGGGCCCTTTTATTCACTTTTTACCTTGCCCCCTCGCTTCTTCTTCTTCCTCGAGCTCAAGTCTTTGCCACGCCACCATTGTTGTTCATCCATTACCGACCGTGCTTTTCCAAGACCGCGGCGTCACCCCGACTTCACTAGGGCTCAGCCAAACATCTCCGCCTCCCCCTGCAACTCTCAGGTAAGTCATCTTCCTTCTCCCAGATTTGTATCCGTTCATCATAGTTCGTTGGAGTTAACAGAGTTCATCGCCCCTTCATCATCACTGCTTGTCCATACATAGTTTCAATGAGATTTCCCATAGAAATAGAGTGGTATGAGTGACTGTGGTGGTTTTGTCATAGCATATGTCCTGGTGTGAGGACTTAGATATGAGGCCATCACAACCGAGTGATTAGCTTCTCGGGGTTGATCGGAATCAAGAGACACGGTTTACCCAGGTTCGGCCCCTCACGATCGATGTAATAGCCTACTCTTGCTTTTCTTCTTAGTGCTTGGGGATCAATACAAGGGAGCGGATTCACTTGACCTAGCTATTGATCGATTGTAACTTAAGTCTATTGGCCTTAGGGACTCGCCTTTATATACAGGTCAAGACCCTGGGCTTACAAGAGTTTGAGTCGTGCTACATTTCATGACCAAGTATATCTCTAACTAGCCTCGCTTCCTAAGTAAGGAAACTCTAGGCGACTTTCCACCTCTTTGGACTTGAGTCACCGTCTTCGGATACTGGGCTGCAAACCGGCTTACTTGGTAAACCGCCTTCCCAGTCTTGTCACTTAGTGTCACGGCCCACCTTGTGTACTCTATGAGCCTCCATCAGGATGACCCGACCCAATAGGGCAGGTTATATCGTGGGGTTATATCCCCAACATTAGCCCCCATATTGATTTGAATTAATTCATGTCAATCTCCACCACCTTAACTTGGCGGCTTATCTTCTAATCGCATCTGCGTCTTCTCTGGGTCATGAAATGCCGGCTATGACGCTTCTAGGCTTGTAATTTTCTTGTTCTACCCATCAATGACATCACTCACCGGAAATCTAGGAAATCAATGATGACATCACAATGGATCTTTCCAATATCCGTTTAGCCTGAAAATCGAGGCATCTCCGGCTCCAAAATTTGTTGTGCCCCCCTCAATTCTCGCGCCTGCGTGTTACACTTCAGCCTTTTCGCCTTATAAATACCCGCGAGGGGCCCTCTTATTCACTTTTTATCTTGCCCCCTCCCTTCTTCTTCTTTATCGCTCTCAAGTCTTTGCCGCACCGCCATTGTTGTTCATCCATCCCCGACCATCCCTTTCCAAGACCGCAGCATCACCCCAGCTTCACTAGGGCTCGGCCAAGCATCTCCTATGCCCCCTGCAACTGTCAGTTCCTTTTCCTAGATCTGTATCCATTCATCGTAATTCGTCAGAGTTACCGGAGTTCATCACCCCTTCATCACCATTTCTAGTCCATACATAGTTTCAATGAGCTTTCCCATAGAAACAGAGCGGTATGAGTGACGACACCATGTCATGCATAGTGTACTTAGCTCTCCCTTAGGAATCCGCAAACTCGGTCACCACTGCTTTCATACTTCATCGTTAGGTTTAGTAATTATTGTTCCTTTTTGAACCATTTGTAGATCCATAATTGTAGCTGCTTCGGTAGAAACTTAGCAAAAACTAGAAATCTCTGATTATCATAGGACACCCTTATGTTTGTCGGCTCATCATTATGACTGTAACCCGCCATGTTCAGAGACTGCTTCATTTAGGTGGTGACTTATCATGGGGTGACTCATCTGTTGTAAATAATTAAGCTATCTCACCCTTGACCATAACTATCAGAACATTGTTGTCTAATCACATAGCTTATTTAAACGAATTGCCATTTCTTAAATAACCCGCCATATATGCTTCTGAAGCTCATTTCACTTTTACTTAGGCGACTCACCATGTCAAAAACCACCACATGCAACTGGGTGCCTTCCCAAGTTTCTGAGCTTATGCTCAAGGATTATGAAGTCCAAGGCCTTCTGCCATCTAAAGAGGAAATTGGCTGGCTGGTTGCCCTCGGAGATAAAATTCCCCAACCCAGAGAAGGAGAAGCAGTGGTGTTCACAGATCACCTTCTTCGGGGCTTTTCTCCCCCCCCCCCCCGGTCAAAATTCTTCTAGGATGTTTTAAACTTTTTCCATCTTCATCCTTAAGATATGGCTCCCAATTCCATATCCAACCTATGCCAGTTCCAAGTGTATTTGCGAGATGTGTCTACAAATGGAGCCCACTGTCCTTCTTTTTGGGGAATTCTTCTGCCTCAACCGCCAGATTGAGTGTGCTGATGGCCCCGGTATGGAACTCGATGGGGTCTCAATTCAAAGGCGAAGAGGCGGTTCTTTTCCTACAACAACTCTACCAAGCCACCCCAAAAGGATGGATCAAGACTTGGTTTTATTGCCGGAACATGGCCCTTGCTGGTGAAAATCCTCTGCTAGGTTACATACCAGATCGTTTTCCTATGATGTCTGAACTTCCTCGTTGCCCCCCACAAGAATAACAATCTCAACTCGTCCGCATATATCCAAAACTGAGGGCCTTGGTTTCCAATGGGTTGACTAGGGTTGATCTAACCCAGTGTTGGGTAGCCTGGAGGATCTTACAATTGAGTCGCTGTAGTGACTTAATGTGCAATTACTCTTGCGTCTTAAACGACACACAAAGATACAAGGACGAGGATATGGAAGCTGATGAAATAAACCGGATTGTAAATAAACTGTTGGGAGAAAGTCAAGGAGTTTTTAATCAAGTTGGATCAAATCCATTCTACACTCTTAACCCGACTCCTCTTGTAAGAATCTTTTAATAACTATTTATCTGGCTTATAGAACTTTTTAAACTTCAAAGCTTACTTGTCATTTTATTGACAATCTTACAGGCAGACTCTCCATTCTGGAATAAGAAGAGGAAAACTCAGGCAATATGCCTAAACCCTCCCTGAGTAAGAAGAAGAATAAGGTGGCTGCGAAAGAGCCACCAACTAGGGGCGAGTCACAAATAGGTGATGCATAGTTGGAGGTAGTACATGACACCCTCAGCCGTCTTTTTATTAAACTTGCTGACGCCTCTTACTCTCAAGGTGATGCTGCAACAGGTCGGGCCGACGATGTTGAGGTAATTTCCATATCCTCCGGCTCAGAATCCTTGTCTCCAAGGAAAACAAGGAGGGTCATCGGAAAGTACATTTTTCTCACCCGGATGCTAATTTGGATCCCAGTTTTATTTTGAAGAAGACTCAACATGAATCATGGCGCCATACTCGGAGCAGCTCCGGTGACCTTGTGGCTGGCTTACCCGACACTAGTAGAAGATAGACCTTTCGTCCCAAGCATTAGTCCCAGTCTGGTTACGAGCCGGTACTAAAGACGATATTAGTACCGATTCGTGCCGGCTCCAATGGCTAGGAGTAGGGGAACCTTTAGTACCGGCTCGTGAGCGATCTTTAGTACCGGTTCATGTCACGAGTCGGTACTAAAGGGGGCGTCGCAGGCTTATGGTCAGACTTGGGCCCCGCATGCACCTTTAGTACCGGCTGGTGACACCAACCGATACTAAAGGGCAACCTTTAGTACCGGCTGGTGTCACCAACTGGTACTAAAGAGTTCCTACATATACGCTTCGTCCGCAGCCGATCGAAGGGGCTCGATAATTTCTCTATTTTCTCCCCTATTCTTCTTCTTGCTCAAAGCTCATCCTCCATTTTGCCAAGGATTTGTCAAGATTTATAGGCACCCCATCTATCCAAGTGTTCATAAAGGTTAGCAACTTTGCTCCTTCATCTCTCATTGCTAGATTAGGTTGTGGTATGCTCAAAGATATGTGATTTGTGGGTTTTAGCTAGGTTTTGGAGGAGTGATCATTATGTGGGAGTTTATTTGATTTATATGCAATTTGAGCTCAAATTAACTTGTTAGGTTGCATATGTGTAGGTGTGGTTTATTTGGTGCCTTCCCATCCCCGGCCGTCCTAACCACCGTCGATCGTTGGCATCGTCTCGTCGCGGCACCGGCCACCTTGGTGAGCCTCTTGTTCTTCTTAAAACCTTTAAAAAAATTACTTGTAGGATTTAGATAGCTGCGGCTACGATTTACTTACTTGCATTATTGTTAGTTATTCTATAGTGTCATGGTTATGGTATCCGCCCATGTCGGCCCTCGTCCAGTGTATGATTCAGATGTGGTATGTCATTATATTTTATAACTATTTCACACATCATGTAATGTCTATGAAAATTAATTATGCCACCAAATTGACGTAGATGTTTTTATCTATAGGAAGTAGTTGAACCAGAAATTCCAACCGACTATGCAATTCTGCTCGAGAAATTAACACAAGCTGAAAAAGAAATTGATCATTTGAAAGAAAAATTGAAAAGAACTGAAGTTGAGAAGATGGGATTGGAGTTGCATGTTGCCGATATCGTCGATGATCACAAGAACAAGATGGCTGGAATGCGCTTGAAGCTTAGAAAGATTAGAAAATATGCCATTGATAAAGAGGCTTGGTATCATTATGCCGTTGGCTCAATTGTTACTTTAGTTGCGATTACGATCGCATTTGTTGTTGCATTTACATGTTTTAGATAGTTGTATGTTGTTTTATGATATGTATGTATGAACTATAAGTATCTACTATTTGCAGTAATAACATTTGGTCACTGATAGCTCTACTTTTGGTTGTAATGTGATGATGAAGTTGTATTAATTTGGTCACTTCGATGTTGTGTAGTGAACATGAGCCGGCAATGGATGTACGATGACCGACTAACTCCAGTGTTTCTTAATGGCCTGCATGATTTTATTTGTGTGGCTAAGGCAAACAAGCAGAATGGTTTCATGTGTTGTCCATGTCGTGAATGTAAGAATGGTAGGAATTACTCTACCTCAAAAACCCTTCACTACCACCTGCTGAAGTCCGGTTTCATGTCCGGCTATAGCTGTTGAACCAAGCACGGAGAAAGAGGGGTTATAATGGAAGACAATGAAGAAGAAGAGGATGATGACAACTATCCTTTCGCCGATACAACAACGGGGGAAGCTGAAGAAGAGGCATCAATGGGGGAAGCTAAAGAAGAGGCATCAGATGAGCCCGCCGATGATTTGGGTCGGGTCATTGCTGATGCAAAGAGAAACTGCAAAATGATAAGGAGAGGTTGAAGTTGAAACACATGTTAGAGGATCACAAGAAATTATTGTATCCAAATTGTGAAGATGACAAGAAAAAGCTGGGTACCACGCTGGAATTGCTGCAATGGAAGGCAAAGAATGGTGTAACTGATAAGGGATTTCAAGAATTGCTGATAATGATAAAGAAGATGCTTCCAAAGGATAACGAATTGCCTGAAATTACGTACGAAGCAAAGAAGGTTGTTTGCCCTCTATGATTAGAGGTGCAGAAGATACATGCATGCCCTAATGACTGCATCCTCTATCGCGGTGAGGAGTACGATAATTTGGATGCATGCCCGGTATGCGGTGCACTGCGCTATAAGATCCCCCGCGATGACCCTGGTGATGTGGAGGGTGAACGCCACAGGAAGAGGGTTCCTGCCAAGGTGATGTGGTATGCTCCTATAATACCATGGTTGAAACGTTTGTTCGAAAACAAAGAGCATGCCAAGTTGTTGCGATTGCACAAAGAAGAACGTAAGAAAGACGGGATGTTGAGAGCACCCGCTGATGGGTCACAGTGGAGAAAAATTGAGAGGGAGTTTGAGGACTTTGCAGCTGACACAACGAACTTATGGTTTGGTCTTAGTATAGATGGCATGAATCGTTTTGGGGAGCAAAGCTCCAGTCACAGCACCTGGCCCGTGACTCTATGTATCTACAACCTTCCTCCTTGATTGTGCATGAAGCGGAAGTTCATTATGATGCCAGTGCTCATCCAAGGCCCTAAGCAACCAGGTAACGACATTGATGTCTACCTAAGGCCACTAGTTGATGAACTTCTATAGTTGTGGAGTAAACCAGGTGTATGTGTGTGGGATGTGCACACACAGAAGGAAATTGACCTACGAGCGTTGCTGTTTGTAACCATCAATGATTCGCCTGCTCTTAGTAACCTATCAGGACATACAAACAAGGGATACAATGCATGCACGCACTGTTTAGATGATACTGAAAGTATATATTTGGATAAATGTAAGAAGAATGTGTACCTGGGACATCGTCAATTTCTATCGATCAAGCATATCTTAAGAAAGGCACGCAACCATTTCAAAGGTGAGCCAGATAACCGGAAGAAGCCTGGCCTCCGTACTGGTGAGTATATATTTGATATGGTCAAGGATTTACAGGTAATCTTTGGAAAGGGTCCTGGTGGACAATCTGTTCCGAATGACGCCAACGGACACGCACCCATGTGGAAGAAGAAATCAATATTTTGGGAACTTGAATATTGGACAGCCCTAGAGGTCCGCAATGCAATCGACGTGATGCACGTGACGAAGAATCTTTGTGTGAATCTGCTAGGCTTCTTGGGCGTGTATCGAAAGATAAAAGATACACCGGAGGCACGGGAGGACAAGCAAAGAATTAACGAAAAAGACGACATGCCTCCAAAGCAGTATCAAGGTCCTGCCAGCTTCGCTCTTACGAAAGAAGAGAAGGAAATCTTTTTTGAATGCCTGCTCAGTATCAAGGTCCCATTTGGCTTCTCGTCGAATATAAAGGGAATAATAAATATGAGAGAGAAAAAAATTCAAAATCTAAAGTCTCATGACTGCCATGTGATTATGACACAATTACTTCCGGTTGCACTTAGGGGGCTTCTACCGGTAAATGTTCGATTAGCCATTGTGAAGCTGTGCACATTCCTCAATGCAATTTCTCAGAAGGTAATCGATCCAGAAATCCTACCAAGGTTACAGAATGACCCGGTCCAATGTCTTGTCAGTTTCGAGTTGGTATTCCCTCCATCCTTCTTCAATATTATGACGCACATTCTAGTTCACCTAGTCGAAGAGATTAACATTATGGGTCTTGTATTTGTACACAATATGTTCCCCTTCGAGAGGTTCATGGGAGTCTTAAAGAAATATGTTCATAACCGTGCTAGGCTAGAAGGAAGCATCGCCAACGGATATGGAATAGAGGAGGTTATTGAGTTTTGTGTTGACTTTCTTCCTGACATTAAGCCGATTGGTCTTCCTGAATCGCGGCATGAGGGGAGACTGGGTGGAAAAGGCAC
Organism: Hordeum marinum; assembly: GCA_022496015.1. Classification (NCBI taxonomy): domain Eukaryota; kingdom Viridiplantae; phylum Streptophyta; class Magnoliopsida; order Poales; family Poaceae; genus Hordeum; species Hordeum marinum. Next base: position 185,194,358 of record CM039675.1, read on the forward strand.
ATTAGGAAAGAAAGAAGCAATAAATATGGACGGGCATTCTTTCACTCAAGCACACTACACGGTTCTACAAAATTCCACCTTGGTGACTCCATATATGGAGGAACACAAGGATATTGTACGGTCCAAGAACCCGGAGCAGTCTCACCCCTGGATTGAACGTAAACACATGGAGACTTTTGCCGGTTGGTTGCAAACAAAGCTCATCAATGACAATGATGTTCCAGTTGAACTGTACTGGTTGGACAAGACACCAAGTTCAACTGTAATGACTTTCAAAGGGTACGAGATAAATGGGAATACAGTTTACACGGTCGCCCAAGATAAAAAGAGCACCAACCAAAACAGTGGTGTCCGCTATGATGCAACTAACTTTCTAGACACATATTATGGTTACATAGAGGAGATATGGGAACATGACTATGGACCTGATCTTAAGGTCCCTTTGTTTTGGCGCAAATGAGTCAAATATACTAGAGGCGGGGTACAGGTAGACCCGCAGTATGGAATGACATGAGTGGATCTCAACAATCTTGGATACACGGATGACTCATTCGTCCTAGCCAATGATGTGGCTCAGGTTTTCTATGTGAAGGACATGTCTAGCAAACCGAGGAGAAAAAAAGATAAGAAAGCGAAGATATCATATGATGAGCCAAAGCGCCACATAGTTCTTTCAGGGAAAAGAAACATTGTGGGAGTGGAGGACAAGACAGACATGTCTATGAAAAGTTTCATGAAATCCCTCCCTTCAGAGTGAAGACTGACCCAAGCATCTTGTTAAATGATGAAGATTCTCCATGGTTACGGCGCAATCATAAGCAAGGGACAAACACGCAGAAAAAGTCTTACACCGCGAGATCCCACTCTGGGATGTGACCGGCTTCACCGTCATCACTTTTTATGTGAAGGACATGCATGCATTTTCTAGCATGGTATCTTTGTAACAATTTGTACACGAAGTGCATCCAGTTTGTACACGAAGTTTTTGCCGTAACCCTCTCAACTCTTTAGAAGTTGCTATGTGGGTGAAATTATGATGTCATGCCAAGTTACAACCTTTTCAGAGTTCATTTGTATTGCTTTTCAAATTCAGGGTCATTTAGCTCAAAATAAATCATTAGATGCATGGAAAATGTCAAATGAAGTTAGAAAGGGTTGAAAATTTATAATGTGCCTTTGAATGGTGCATTTTGAACACACAAAAAGTATGGAGTTAAACTAAGTTATTAAAATGAAATCCCTTTGTAATAGATGAGTTTTCGTCCGAAACCCTCATACTTTGAAAGAGATTGTCCAATTTGTACACGAAGTGCATCCAGTTTTTGCCGTAACCCTCTCACCTCTTTAGAAGTTGCTATGTGGGTGATTATGATGTCATGCCAAGTTACAACCTTTTCAGAGTTCATTTGTAATGCTTTTCAAATTCAGGGTCATTTAGCTCAAAATAAATCATTAAATGCATGGAAAATATAAAATGAAGTCAGAAAGGGTTGAAAATTGATGATGTGCCTTTGAATGGTGCATATTGAACACAAAAAAGTATGGCGTTAAAATAAGTTATTAAAAATGAAATCCCTTTGTAATAGATGAGTTTTCGTCCGAAACCCTCATACTTCGAAAGAGATTGTCCAATTTGTACATGAAGTGCATCCAGTGTTTGCCGTAACCCTCTCAACTATTTAGAAGTTGCTATGTGGGTGAAATTATGATGTCATGCCAAGTTATAACCTTTTCAGAGTTCATTTGTACTGCTTTTCAAATTCAGGGTCATTTAGCTCAAAATAAATCATTAAATGCATGGAAAAAATCAAATGAAGTCAAAAAGGGTTGAAAATTGATAATGTGCCTTTGAATGGTGCATATTGAACACACAAAAAGTATGGAGTTAAAATAAGTTATTAAAAATAAAATCCCTTTGTAATAGATGAGTTTTCGTCCGAAACCCTCATACTTCGAAAGAGATTATCCAATTTGTACATGAATTGCATCCAGTTTTTGCCGTAACCCTCTCAACTCTTTATAAGTTGCTATGTGGGTGAAATTATGATGTCATGCCAAGTTACAACCTTTTCAGAGCTCATTTGTACTGCTTTTCAAATTCAGGGTCATTTAGCTCGAAATAAATCATTAAATGCATGGAAAATATCAAATGAAGTCGGAAAGGGTTGAAAATTGATGATGTCCCTTTGAATGGTGCATATTGAACACACAAAAAGTATGGAGTTAAAATAAGTTATTAAAAATGAAATCCCTTTGTAATAGATGAGTTTTCGTCCGAAACCCTCATACTTCGAAAGAGATTGTCCAATTTGCACACGAAGTGCAGCCAGTTTTTGTCGTAACCCTCTCAACTCTTTAGAAGATGCTATGTGGGTGAAATTATGATGTAATGCCAAGTTAAAACCTTTTCAGAGTTCATTTGCACTGCTTTTCAAATTCAGGGTCATTTAGCTCAACATAAATCATTAAATGCATGGAAAATTTCAAATGAAGTCAGAAAGGGTTGAAAATTGATGATGTGCCTTTGAATGGTGCATATTGAACACACAAAAAGTATGGAGTTAAAATAAGTTATTAAAAATGAAATCCCTTTGTAATAGATGAGTTGTCGTCCAAAACCCTCATACTTTGAAAGAGATTGTCCAATTTGTACACGAAGTGCATCCAGTTTTTGCCGTAACCCTCTCAACTATTTAGAAGTTGCTATTTGGGTGAAATTATGATGTCATGCCAAGTTATAACCTTTTCAGAGTTCATTTGTACTGCTTTTAAAATTCAGGGTCATTTAGCTCAAAATAAATCATTAAATGCATGGAAAATATCAAATGAAGTCAGAAAGGGTTGAAAATTGATAATGTGCCTTTGAATGGTGCATATTGAACACACAAAAATTATGGAGTTAAAATAAGTTATTAAAAATGAAATCCCTTTGTAATAGACGAGTTTTCTCCCGAAACCCTCATACTTCGAAAGAGATTGTCCATTTTGTACACGAAGTGCATCCAGTTTTTGCCATAACCCTCTCAACTATTTAGAAGTTGCTATGTGGGTGAAACTATGATGTCATGCCAAGTTACAAGCTTTTCAGAGTTCATTTGTACTTCTTTTCAAACTCGAGATATGACATTTCAAATGCCATTTAATCAAATTGTCTTATACAACAGTTTAAGTTGTTCAAACATGCATGGAAACACCATAAACAGAATCTTTATATTTTTGTGATATTTTTTCATATATTATTTATTTCCATTGGAGTGATAGTTTTTTCTATGATTTTTTAAATTTTAGGGTTCTTTCTGAAAAAATAACTCATAATGAATTAAAAAAACCTTTAGTACCATGCGAGCCACGCACCGGTACTAAAGGTCCACCGCCCCACGCGTTTTTGGGGAGGACCTTTAGTACCGGTGTGTGGCTCTCACCAGTACTAAAGACCCCTTTAGTACCAATGTGAGCCATGCACCGGTACTAAAGGGACTCAACATATAAATAGTGGAGGCCTCGTCCCGGTGCGAGCCACGCACCGAGAGAAGCTTATTTTCGCCGCCAGGCTGCCGGAATTCCTCGACGCCGGACCTCCTCGCCCTCCTCCCCAAGCCAGCTCCTCGTCGCCATCCCCGACCCCTGCCCGATGCCGTCGCCTCCGAACCGTCCCCGAGCCCTGTCCGCCGACGCATTCGCCGGACTTCGCCTCTCCCTCCTCCCCGAGCCGCCGGCCCGCTCCTCATCGCCGCCCCCGGTCGACATCGTCGCCGAGCCCTCCCCAAGGCGTCGTGCCGCTGGCCCGCCCTGACAATCCATCCCGCCGGTGAGCCTCAACGATCGAGCCCTGCCAAAATAGAGATTTTAATATGTATGAGATGTTAGATGATTTTAATTTTTGGAAATAGAGTTCATTGTTGTAAATATGTATGAGATGTTAGATGATTTTAATATGAAAGTGATATGATGATTTTATATAGAAAATGTTGATGGATGTATATATATATAGAAAATGTTGATATGATGATTTTTGGATGTTAATTATTTTTAATGGATGTTAATTATTTTTGAAAATTATAGTTTATAGAATTGACTGATTTTTTTAATAATTGGAATCAGTTTTTGGAAAAGGGTGAAAACAATTTCAAAATGAGTGAAAGCGGTCTTTTTGAATGCGAGAAATGAATTAGTTTAGTTTTAGGTTTAGTTTAGGTTTAGTTTAGGTTTAGTTTAGGCCCCCCCGACCCCGACACGACACCCCCCGACACCCTAACCCCGACATGACACCTCGACACCCCGACACGGCACCCCCGACCACGACACAACACCGATTATTAGGGCATGTGTTAATTTTGTTAGATGCTAAGTGTTAATTTTGCTAAGTTTTATTTAATTTGTTTTCATAATTAAGTGTTTTTCTCGATGTCGATGATACCGATCCCGCATCCTCGTCGTCGAGTCGCCGGAGAAGGTCATTTGCTTGAGCTGAGGGGCCCTGTCAGGGATTGGGCTCCATCGGGCTGGTACTGGGAGGTGCTGCCTTCCGGGCGGCGCAACTTGGTGAGGAGCCAGCCCGTCGTCGACCCGGAGGTTCTATGGTGGCGGTCGCATGGGCCACGGAGTTTTCAGAGGCTTGAGTCCCCCGTGGAGGTGGTACAGTACCATGTCAGCAAGGAGAGCGAGCACGTCGGTCGCTGCATGGCAGCGTTGGAGGCCAGGTCCGACAATACCTAGCAGATTCTTCAAGGATCTCACTGCAGCTATGTTCGTGTGATGGTTCCTTCTCTTTGGGTGTCCACCACCCGCCCCGATATCTGCCAGGCGCTAGGGTTCTAGATAGATCGATATATTAGCTACTATATATGTATTATTATGATGTATTAGCTAGATCGATGGATTAGCCGATGTATTAACAATTATCCGAGATTATGAGATGAGATCTTTTCTAAGAACTACTATATATGTATTCGATGATGCATTATTAATTAACTATTAGTTATTTGGCTTCTTGAATGCATGCTAGTTTGAATACTAATTTGTTTTATCTATATTATTATGGATTAGTTATTAAGCTATGGACAATACCGGTAGAGCTCATGAAGAGGACATCTTCGACATGTTACGCTCCTCCGAAAACCCAGCGGACCTTCTGGGTGAATCACATGATGATGACGGCTAACAATATCTGAACGATTACGGTGATGGATGTGAGGCCGAGGAAGGAAAACTTATGTTCCAAAATCCGGAACAACTAACAATGTCCGGCGAGGTATATACACATATTAGCCTCTGGTGATCATTACATGTGTATTAATTGATTTGTATATATATATATATATTAACAAATCGTTTTTCTTTTAATTATCACCCCTCCGAATCGAGCCAATCTAGTAGAAAGGTACGAGGAAGTGCCAAAATATTGAAAACCAACGTAAAGCTCAATCTTGATGCTTTCAAACATGATGGCGCATCGACTCACCCTGAAGCCAATGCCAAGACATTTGTGCGTCAATGCGGAGTGGTTGTTAGGGATGGAGTCCCGATCACAATGCAAGGATGGATTCAACCAAACAACCCAAAACCAGGTGTGAATTATGTCGATACAAGAATTAAAGATACCCTTTGGCAAGATCTCATGGAGCATTTCATCTTCCCAGATTCTCTCTCGGAGCGCCAAAGGGACAAAGTCAAGGAGTTTGCTCTCCATAAGATGGCCGGCGCGTTCCAGACTTGGAAGAAAAGATTATGGACCGAGTACAACGCTAGAGGCTAGAAGGCGCCCGAATTCATAGGAATATACGAGAAGGTAAGGAATCACTGGGACGCATTTATCGAGTACAGGACATCGGAAGCTACTATGGAGAAGTCGACAAAGAATAAGATAAATGCGGAGAAAAAAAGTATCACCATAAACTAGGGACAGGTGGATACAAGTCAGCCATTCCTAAGTGGGATGCATTAGAGAATAAGATGCATGCTGAAGGGATCACTCCAGTAACCTTCCACTGGCCCCGGAGGTGCAGGAATTGGTTTTTTGCGCATGGGGGAAAGTTGGACCCAGCAACAGGGAAGATTATTGCACTGGCCAGTCTGAAGCGTGCATCAGATGAGTTGATTGAAGCAATAAAAGCTGCCCAAGAAGGACGGTTTCACCCCGATAGAGAGAACGACGAGCTTACACGTGCCCTCGGGAATCCCAAACACGGAGGACGAACACGAGGCATGGGCCTTGTTCCGTGGTATGAGGGGTTTGCGGGATGGAACGACAGTTATAAAAGCCGTTCGAGAAAAAACAAGGTGGAAGCAGACCGATTTTCAAAGTTGGAACAGAAGTACGAGGAGCAGCAGCAGCAGATAAAGGTAATGACCCAGCAAAGGGCAACTCCGCGACAGGAGGCATCGGAACCCGTCCCATCTACACTGCCGAAAAGCAGCATGGGTTCCACGGGGGCACCGCTGGGTCACACCCCCATGGATGATATCACCGAGAAGACATCTTGTGAGCTATTCCATAAAATGAAGAACATACCCGTGCGGGTCGCGATGGTCTATGCTTTACCAAATACACCTGATGTTCTCTGGCATTGCAATCTGGTTCCAGCTGGGTATGCTCGTGTCGCGGTGGACGCAATAGAGCCAGGATATGATGAACTATTGCTTGACATCCCTAGAGGTGAGCGGGAGTCCAGAATGGCAAAAGCCGTCCATGGTCTCATTCTATGGAGTAAGGACTGCATCGTCTTTCCACACTCGGCGCTAAGGCCACCGGCACCTCCGAGTATCGATGTCCAGCGCGAGGGATCCCAGCCAGAGGCATCGCAGCGCCAGCAGTCCTCCCCACCTCCCCAGCAGTCCTCCCCACCTCCCCAGCAGTCCTCCCTACCTCCCCAGCAGTCCTCCCCACCTCGAGAGGCATCCCACCTTGCGAGCAGTCCTCCCCACCTCGCCAGCAGTCGTCCCAACCTCGGGACGGAGCACAACATGAGTCCATATAGTCGATATCGATCTCCGTCGCGTGAGCCGACTCCACCCCGGCAGCGGTCCCGCCAGCAGGGCTCCCAAAAGAGGAAGGCCAGTAGCAGTCCTCTTTGGAGGAAAGCAAAGAAGAAACCCGAGCCTCCAGCCAAAAGGAAGCTGCCTTACGACATGACACTAGAGGAAAACAAAATTGAAAGCGATCGCCAAGTGAAAGTCTTTTTTTGCGAAGAATACCGTGCCGCCAAAGGAGGTAATACCCAAGGAAGTCCAAGAGCACTTTATGGAACACTTTAATGATCGACCCCCGGCATTTGTCGAGCGCATGCTGACAGACTATGAGCGACAGATTCAGATGGCAAGTGAGTAGAGAAGTCGGCCCAGCCCAAGGAAGAAGTCGGGAAGTATGACATCAAAGGAAGGTGGTACTACTAGCGGGAAAACAGTTCCCAGCTCGAAGAACAATCCAAGCAATCGATCTCTCTGCTCAAGGTGAGTACCAATCCAAGCAAGAAATTGATCCAACCAGTCGACGTGCAATGCAACCCAATTGACCTCGAAGAAGTATAGGCTGCAGGTCTCACTCTTGGACAAATCCTTGGCACCAAGGAAATCCGTGGGTACGGTGCAACTGAGTACGCAATGCAATATGCCATCGGAAAACCACTTGTCACACCCGAGCAGTACAAGGAACTACCAACTGCGATGTGATGGTTGCATTATTGGTACCTGTGTGAAGCAAAGCGAGGGGAGACGGCGGTCGTGGTCAAAGTAAGGAAAGATCATTACGTCAATGGATGTGACATATGTCTTGAATTCTCAGAACTTTTCCAGTTATACCACATGGACTCTATCGACAAAACTCTCATCAGTTGCTATTGTCTGTAAGTGATTTATATCTTTAATAATTTAAGTCTCTAGATAAGATATCGTTCATTGGCTTATGCTCACTATATATGTTCTTTTCTACGCTATTATGCAGATTGAAGATGTGGGAATTGAAACAAGAGGGAATCGATGACATTGGATTCATCGACCCAAGTACCGTTAATGGTCATGTATTAAAACATTATGCCAAGGACACAGAAGATCTCTTGGAAAATTTTCTAGAGGCACTAATGAATACCAAATCTACTATAATATTTCCTTACAACATGGGGTGAGTGTTTACTCTCTTGTATACTACTCATTCTATTTTTGCATACTAGCTCGGTGTCAAGTGTAGTTGATGAGTTATATGCATGCCTGCTTAATTATATAAACTTCTGTGCAGAGACCACTATATCCTCCTAAATATTATCCTCGCTGATGGACTTGTTCAAGTGTACGACTCACTAGATACACTAGAACAATCATACGTGGACTTGTATTTTATGATAGAACGGTAATTTTAATCCTTATCGACCTCGCTTTCTTTCATTATTTCCTGATATCAAAAGTAATTATAATAACTCTTTCGTTCTTTTTCTTTGCCGCATGGTGTTTGGAAAAAGATGATAGAAAAAAATCATCACGGTCGTCAATGGAAACCGAAGCTGAAGTGGAAAAATATGCAGGTAATTAAGTAGTACTACTAGGTCCTCGCATCTCTTTAATTCTAGTTTCAATACCATTATCACATGCTTGATTATTAATTATCTTATTGAATTCTATTCTTTTGCAAAGTGCGCGAAGCAGCCACAGGGGACAAATTTATGTGGATACTTCCTCTGCGAGAACATTCGCATCCAGACCGAAAGCCGTATACGTCACAGAGGAGCACGTGAAAGACAACTTTAGGTTTGGCATATGATGTTGAAGCTCTCACCCGAGAAACGCTTTGTAGCACTTCAAGAGGAATTTGCGGCATTTCTTCTTCAACATGTCATTGATGTAAATGGAGAGCACTATTACTTACCGCCGCCTCAATAATGCCAACAAATCAGTAGTAGAAAACTGAGATTTCATCCGGAGCACTAGCTAGCTAGTCCCGGTCGGGTTTTGGGCCTTAAGTTATAAGTCCCAGAATATATATGGATGTGTAATTCCATTTGTATCTATATTGTTTATGAGATATTGTATATTATATTATATATATGCATCAACTTGTGTAATATTTACAGTATGTAGCACCATAAAATAAATTTGAAATGAATGGAAAACTAAAACCTAATTAAAAGCTAAAACAAAAAAAACAGAACACTTAGTACCAGTTGGTATCACCAACCGGTACTAAAGGTCCTCCACCACCAGCCCACGCAGGCAGCCAGGTGGTGGGCCTTTAGTACCGGTTGGTATCACGGTACTAAAGGTCCTCCACCACCAGCCCACGCAGCCAGCCACGTGGTGGGCCTTTAGTACCGGTCCGTGGGCCAGCCGGTACTAAAGGTCTGGACCTTTAGTCCCGATCCTTTAGTACCGGTTGGGGAACCGGTACTAAAGGAACATCTCGACCGGGACTACTGATCGAGATTCTACTAGTGCGACAAGTGAGCCGTCCGCAAGCGACAGAATGAGGTTCCTCATAGTCCAATCCCTTCTCTTCCAAAAGACGGCCTTATCCGACTACCTATTAATCCCTCTGATTCAAATTATCAAGAGGCACCACCTTCATCGGGCGACTCAACCGCCACAATGCTGCCACCCCTCATTATCAACCACGGGTAAACTTTCTTCCTTATAGCATATATAGCTTATTTATACTTAACCTTGCGTACGCTTCATTCTCCTGTCTTGTTTGATGGGCCAAGGCTAAGAATAAAAGAAAGGTGCAAGCCATCAACCAATCCTGAGGTCCCTAAGCTAGAAAATCCAATTTGGGTGACTCCTAATGCCCATACTAAGCACCCCAAAGATCATCAGGACGACCAAGATGAACTGCCCAATATACCGAGCCAGCGAGCACATATGCTATAAATGCTGAAGCTAACCTGACATATAATCTTAACCCGACCAGCCCTCAGGAAGCAACTGAAGATGCTCCTTATCATGAGAAGAACAATGAGGTGATTACCATCACTGGGACGGGTTATATGGCTCCAGAGCCCTCCAATGTGCTGACCAAACTTACCGCCAAGGGTGAAACACCATTGCCTGAGAAGGGGAAGGCTAAGCTTGAACTTTCCAATTATGTGGAGTTCAACACTGAAGAATTGCATGCTGGCTATTTAAGCTGCCTTTCTACAAGCTAGGAAATGGAAGCCAGCCTGGTTGTTATGATGAAGACAAAATACGAGGTATGCTCATTTTTGTCTTGTACTCTATATATCCTTGTGCATCCCCCAAGGTCTAGCTCATCTTCATGAGATGAATCGGGTCTTGTAAATATAGAACTTCTGAAGAATCAACCTGTAGCCCCCAAGGGCCGGCTTATCTTCAAGAGATGAGTCTGGTCTTCGTAAATATAGAACTTCTAAAGAATCAACCTGTAGCCCCCAAGGGACGTCTCATCTTCATGAGATGAGTTGGGTCTTCTCAATATAATATGTCTGAAAAATCGACCTGTATCCCCCAAGGACCGGCTCATCTTCATGAGATGAACCGGGTCTTCCCGTGTCATATGTTGGAAGAAAAACTAATATGCATTAGCCCCCAAGTGTCAAGTATATTGCGTGCAACCTTCTTGGGACTTAATATTTTTGTGCTTGTCATAGCCTCCCAAATGCTAGGCCGTATTTTGCTGCCGTCTTAGGACTAAAGAATATCTAAAATAATAATTCTTGTTGCGCATGAAGCTGTGAATGTAGCTGAGTCAAATGCGACTGGCTTGAAAAAAGATCTGGAAGTAGACCAAGCCGCCCGAGCCAAAACTGATCTGAAACTGAAATCTTCATTGGAAGAATTGGAGAAAATCAATGCAATCTTTGAAGTAGAGAAAAATCCTTTCGAGATTAAAAAGCTGCCTTGATCAAGCGCGCAGAAGACGCCGAAGGTCAATCGAAACCCATTACTGAAGAGCTGACCGGGTTAAAGCGGCATATTCCTCATATGACCCAAGCCATATTTGGTAAGTATTTTTATGAGCTCATGATAACCCTCTCAAATAACCATGTATGAAAAAATTCGCCTGGCTACTCATACACTTGAATTGTTTGCAGGCCCCCGAACTCGCAATCTCCAGGAGGACAACATGATGAAGCTAAAGGTTGTATATTCATTGGCTGAATAATTGTATGCTGTAAGTCTATGCACCATCAAAGCTATTGTGGCTAACAGAGCCAGTGAAGTTCATCAAGGATGTGCTGAGATGCCTCTCAATGATCCCAAAGAAAATTTAAGAGCTTAAAAGATTAGCTGCCCAAGCAAGTGCAATAACATCTTTGAGCCGGGCCTTGGCTTATTCAGCAGATCTGGATCCTGCAAAGATGGTCCGAGGATTTCTTCAGTATAAAGATGACGGGTTAGAATTCTCTATTACTAATTATGCTCATTGCATAAGGGCAACTCGAGTGTTGGCTAGCCAACTAGTTCCAGAGATGGATCTAAAGACATATCAGGCGGCTTATGAAGACAACAACTTGCGAGTTAAGCCGCCCACTTTTGAAGTTGTAGACCTAATTCCGCAACATCATAAGAATATTTTTGCACCTCATGTTGACCCGTCCCACATCTTGCATGAAGAAGCCATATTCCAAGCTTTAACCAATGTCAACTAGGATGTGGACAACCTTCAGATCCAAGACACAAAAGAATCAGCGTAGGATAAGTCGGAGGCATCACAGGTAAGTGGTCATCCTAGGGCTAACCCGGATGGAGCTAACATAGATGGCTTGGAAGCCGGGTTACATAAGTAATTGTACTAAAAACTTTGATCCGAAATTCTGGGCCCAATTGTAAGCATGTAACAACTTTAAGCAAACATGAGGTTACCTGTGTCGTGCCTTCATGCACGTTTTAACTTTTGATCTTGGATTAATTTGATGCCGAAGGATTTGTATATCCATAAGTCTATCAACTTGCATTTATCATTTTGTTTGGAACCAGACAACCTATGGCTTGCACATATATTTGATAAATCGCCTGCAGCGACATGTATGTGCAGAAAGTATACCTGCAAAATAAATTCCACGAGATAATACTTGAAGTGGAAAGATCCAGCGAGTCATCGACCGACGATTTATAGTCATTAAAAATAAAATTTTAGATTAATAATCTAGTGACTCATGGTCGATGAAGACTCAATGATGCGCATGAATAACCCATAGTTCTTTGTACCTGGGGATTTTTAGGCAGACAATTTCTTGAAAAACAATTATCTCCACATATCTATGGAGTGAATTGTAAGTTGGCTTTCGAGGCTTGTCGTGGTTTTGTCACGGCAAATGTCATCATAGGAGAACTTAGGTGTGACTGTGTGAGGCCATTGTCGCTATGTGGCGACTAGAAGGGGTTGATCGGGAACGAGAGACGGATTTACCCAGGTGCGGCCCCTCCAATGGAGGTAAAAGCCTACGTCCTACTTTGGTGTTTATATTGATGATGATCTCAATTACAAGGGTGCAGAATCGCTAACCTAGCTTTTGAGGGTTTCTAACCTAGTCCTATTGACCTCAGGGGCTCGCCTTTATATACAGGTCGAGGCCCTGGGTTTATAAGAGTCCATGACATGCCATGGCTTGTGACCTATTACATCTCTACCTTGTGTTGTCTCCCAAGTAAGGAAAATCCCTAGCGTCTTCTTCCTTACAGGTCTTAAGTCGCCATCTTCACGTGCTGGGTTGCCAGGCGACTTACAAAGTAAACTGCTTCACTTGCCTTACTGTCATCACCACGACCATCTAGAATATGTTCCTTAAGCCGCCCATGGTCTATACCGGCCCAAACGGCAGGTTATACCGCGGGGTCATATCCCCGACATTAGGCCCAGGTTGCTTTGAATTCATTCATATCAAGCTCTCTTACTTTCTTCACGCGACTCATCTTCTACTTGCATTTGTATCTTCTCAATTTCTCCAAACTCTGGCTTATGACACTTCTAGGCTTGTATTTTTTTCTGTGCTATCCACCTATGATGTCACCCACCGGAAATTTAGGGAACACATGATAACGCCACAACGAATCCTTGCACGTATCTTTTTATCCCAAAAATCGAGGCATCACTGTCTCCAAAATTTACTACGCCTCCTCATTTCCCATGCCTAGCAGTTGCCCCTTTGGGTATTTTCCTTATAAATACTGGCGGAGGGCCCCTCTTTTCAATTTTTACCTCGCCTTTTCTTCCTCAAGCCCAAAGTCTGGTTGCACCACCATTGCTGCTCATACATCATATCCGGCGACCGCTCCCGAGTTGTAGCAGCACCCCGTCTTCACTAAGGTTCAGCCAAACACCTCCGGCACCCCCGACAACAATCGAGGTATGCCATTTCCTTCTCTTTAGATCTGTCTTAATTCATGAGAGTTCATTGAAAAAACCGGAGCGTTCTCAAGTGTTCATCACCATTGTCGGTTCTTGCATGTTTCCAATGCCTTTTCCTCATAAGAATGAAGCGGTAGAAATAGTGGATCCATTTTGCACGTAGTATGCTCAGATCCCCCCAAGGAATCCATAGTTTAGACCATCGCTACTTCCATGCTTCATCGTTAGGTTTAGCAATTGCTTCTTTTCCTGAACCTTTTGTAGATCCATAATTATAGCTAGTTTGGTAGGAACCTGTTTGTCCCACACTTAGCAAAAATTAGAAATCTTCCACTTGGTGTAACACACCCTTATATTTGCTGGCTTGTTCTTATGATCATAACCCGCCATATGTAGATATTATTGCTTTTAGGCGTTGACTCTTCCTTAAGGCATATCTTACTAAAAACACTTGTGCCACCTTACCCTTGGTTTTAACATGGGTGTTCTTGTAATCTCTTTCCTTGTATCTAGGCATCTCATTATGTCAAAAGCCTCCATCTATAACTGGGTGCCTTCACAAGTTTCTGAAGAAGTGCTCAAATAATATGAAGACCAAGGTTTGTTGCCATCTAAGGAGGCAATTGGATGGCGAGTTCCTCAGGGGGAAGCACACCCAGAACCTAGTGAAGGAGAAGTTGTAGTTTTGAAAGATCATCTTCTTAGGGTTTTTTTCTCCCCCCAGGTCAAAGTTCTTCCGGGATGCGCTCAATTTAGTTCACCTTCATCCACAAGATTTGGCCCCCAATTCCATATCCAACATCTACCAGTTTCAAGTGCTATGTGAGGTGTATCTACAAATGGAACCCACTGTCCCACTCTTCTTGGAGTTTTTCTATTTGAATCGCCAAACTGAATACATAGATGACCCTAGCCAAGAGTTAGATGGAATTTCTATTAAAAACGCAAAGATGGCGGCTTTCCTTCCGCTGCCCTACCAAGTCACCCCAAAGGATGGGCTAAAACTTGGTTTGGAACACTGCTCCTGAGAATGAGAACCCACTGTCGGGTTACAGACTAGATCGTCTTCCCATGGATTTTGAACTTCCTGGCTAGGCTTCTCAAGAAGAATGTGATAAAATTTCCTTTGTGTTTCCAAAGCTGGTAGCTTTACACACTCATGGTTTACCTAGGGTTGACCTAAACCGATGCTGGGTATCCTGGATGATCCTGCCATTGAGCCGCTGAAGTGGTTTGATGTGCAACTATTCTGTCCTTGCGGATGATGCACAAAGATATAGTAAGGTAGTTTTGATAGAGGATGACGTAAACTGGATTGTGAAGAAGCTGCTGGGAGAACCTCAAACAGTCTGTCATCAAGTCGGTCTGAAGCCCTTCAACGCCCTCAACCCGACTCCGTCAGTAAGAAACATTCAATAGTCTTTTAACTGTCTTTGTAGGACTTCTTCAAGTTTGAATGCTTTACTCTATCATTTATGTCAACAAACTTGCAGGCGTCTTCTCCGTTGTTTAAGAAGAGGAAAGTTCCGGCTAGCAAGCCTAGAGACGACCCTAGCAAGAAGAAGAACAAGGCGACTGTAGAAGAGTCGTCGTTTAGGGGCGATTCTCCATCAGCTAGTGCATCTATGGAGGTAATATTTGATTTCCTTAGCCATTTCTTTATTGAATTTGCTAACACCTCTTACTATCAGGGTGATGTTGCCGCAAGTCGGGTCGACAATGTTGAGGTAATTTCTATTTCCTCTGGCTCAGAATCCTTGTCTCAAAGGAAGATAAGGTGGGTCATTTAGAAAGTAAGTTTTTCTCACCTAGATGCTTATTTTGAAGAAGGCCCATTATGCCTCAAGACGCCAAACTCGAAGCAATTCTGGTAATCTTGTGGCCGGCTTACCCATCAAGCCATCTGCCCGCCATCTACAGGATGAGGTGCCTCATAGTCCGACTCCATCTCATCCTCAGGCTGATCTTTTTAAACAACCTATCAATTCTTCTGTCGGTTCTAATACCAACTTGTAACGCTCCAAACACACCCGCCGTAGTCTTTACTCCTGGCGAGATCTAGACTGGCCTCACAGATCAATACTAGTCTTTTCTGCACACTTTGTCCTCACTCATGCGCACCCGGGACTAACTTCCCGGTCGGTCACACATCCTAGAACTACTCCAAGCCAAGCACGCTTAACCTGGGAATTCTGTTCGAATGGGCTCCCGGAAAAGAAGGAATTCCTTATTGATATGAGTAGTCTATCATCCCTAATAAGCCAGGCTATTACACATTTGCAAGAATGGATATCATTACAAGTACATGTAAAGAAGAGATGAGTATATTGAATTGGCTTACAGTCGCCACAAGCTACATCAAGATTACATCAATAGAACAACATATTCAAACATCATACATAAGAGGAGGGTCCGACTACGGACGAAAACAAACGATAAAATGACATCCATCCTTGCTATCCGAGGCTGCTGCCTGGAACCTATCCCATGATCGATGAAGAAGAAGAAATCCAATCAAACAAGCATCGCTTTCACGTCAAAACATCACATTACATGTAGTTGCAATCTCATTTCCAAGGGTATGAAGACTAGAAAAGCTTAATGGGTGGGGTATGGTTAAGTGGTGAAGCTGCAACAAGCACTAATCATTTATTTGAGTGGATAACTTACGAGAAAATAAGTGTGGTGTTCTATGCATAATTGACGTGAACTAGTAGTGATAACTAAGTGATCCTGAACACCTACTTACGTCAAACATAACCCCACCGTGTTCTCTCTTGCATGCAGAACTACCAAGAAGAGACAGTCATGGTTACACACACAGTTGGTGTATTTTATTTGAGTTTACTGCAAGTTTGCTATGACCGGGTGTTAAACAAATTTTCCAAGTTGCCACTTAACCGCGGGCATGGCTCTCATGAAGGATTTAACCTTACAGGGATGCTCCAACTAGTCCATCACAAATTACCACAAGCTGCCCTGGAAAACCTCAACCTCGAGATAGCCCAAGGTATCCTTGGAGCCGGTACACAAGACATTGGAGAAAGGTAAAACAAATCTATCAAGTCCGCTCGACGTTCGGACAATCCCGAGGTCACAACTATATGGGATTAGCTACGAGTAAAACTAATCTCTGAGTTTCCTCGTGGTGGCCCTGCAGGCAACCCATTTGAGACCAACACCATCAGCAGCCCCCTCTATTATGTTGAATAACGAACCTCGGGTAGCGCTAACTCCCTATGCGTCAAATTAATTATTAGTATTATTATGTTGGTGAAATGTAGTACCAATGTTGGGCCTTGCCAGAAGAGTTTTACCCCAAAATGAATTATCAAGGGGGACCCCATAACAAGCCCAAGCGCGTTAGGAGTGCTTGATATGGAACATAACACCGGTTCGCAAGTAACTAGGGTGGAAAAGTGGAACAAAACACAGAGCAAAAGGCCAAGCCTTCCACCTTTACCAAGTATACAAGTGTATTAAATTAAATAGCAATAATATTGTGATATCTCAAAAGGTCCATGTTGTCACATGGAAGCAATTGCACCTGCAGCTAAAAACGTTATAAGAAAGGCTGAGCAAGCGGTAACATAGCCAAACAAAGGTTTGCTGGGATGTGGTGGGGTTAGAGGCTTATCATGGCATGTTAGGAGGCTTGACATACAAGGGGTAGGTAACGTGACATAACGATAGAAGCAAGACAACTAGCGTGGCAATGATAGTAGTTGGTATCCAGGGAAATGTTCATCTTGCCTGAGATCCCGCTTGGAAGAAGAATGAATCCGTGAAGAAGATGAGTCGTCAAGTAGACGAATGAATCCTCACACTACGAATGCTTTCAGAACTCTTTTGAGAAGAATCAATCTGGAACAAACAATCAAGACACGATACACCACAACATATGGATGACATGATGCAGAAACAAATATTCTGCATGTCGATACTATTATGCAAGGCATGGCAAAGCACAACAATCAACTAGTACACATTAGGTGAAGTTCAACATGCAACGAGTTGCATATTGACGAAACTCCATGTTTGAATCATTTAGTTCACTCTCATTTAGGTACTCGTCAATATTAAATGTTGTTTAACATGGATGGTCAAGGCATAACTCGAAGAGGAAATCAAAGAAATTTTTTAAAGGAGAAGGATAGCATACATAGAAGAAAAAAACAATTCTCCGTATTGTGAGAAATGTGGTTAATGTTATTTAACTAAACAATCATTTCAAATGTTATTTATCATGGAAAAAGGTGAAGCATGACCAACTACATCAACAAGGCATTTTAAATGAGGTTGGAAGCAACACATATCATCCCCAAAACAACCTCATATGCAAGTTATGAATTTGGTCCAGATCTGAACTAAACATATTTTAGAGTTGTTAAACAGCAAAATTAAATCCACCATGTGATCCTGCACATTTTTTGAGCAAGTTGCATATATAATACATTTTAAATGGAGCTACGGTTAATTAATTATGATATGAACCATTCTACACATTTACACAAATTTAATCAAACAACAAGTTGAAACATTTTTAACATGGTTGAAAGTTGGAAATTGTGAATATACACAAAATTCTAATCATTTTACATATATTTATATATACATATCATTTTAATCTGATGTGTGGTTATTTTGTTATAGACATTTCAAATATGATGGCATTGGTGCACTTAAGCATGGTTTGATAAATTGCTAAATTCGAAGGGACATTAAAAAAACTACATGGATCGAAAGCACTACACTGGGCTAGCCCAGCCGGAGATCTAGCCCATACGACTGTGCGTGTGCATGCATGAATTTAAAACACAGAGACAACAACAAAAAAGGGAAAAGGGAGAACTTGGGATTCAAACCCCAGACTCTTGGGTCTTCACAGACATGATTGACCAGCTACTCGACTGAATTGTGATGACATATGGGTTCAGATCTACTCCCTCTGTAAATAAATATAAGATCATTTAGATCACTACTCTTCACGTTGGGAGTATATTATGATCCTCGAGCTAGTATGAAAGAAACTAAAAAATAAATCAGAGTATGCAAAAATAGGGGCGCCTGGGATTCGAACCCAGACCCCTCTACACGCGTCAGTAACCAACTAGGCTAGCAAAGCGTTTGCGAAATGATTGGTCCCTCGATCCCCTTGAACATAGACTGGAAAGCACGAGCTTTTGCCATGGAATTTCGGCGATGCTAGCTGGCGAGGACGGAGAGCAACAACTAGACAAAGGCAGGCATGTGGGAATGATATGGGAGGGTCCTCACTTAGCTGGGATGGCTCGGCGGTCCAAGGCGAGGCACACGGTCGAGGAGGAGGCGACATCCTCCTTTGCTCGATGTAGAGGTTGGAGCCGGGCACGAGGGCTCCGGGGGACCTGGTGGCGAGGTTTGGTGGTTCACAAGGACATGGGCGAGGTTGAGGGAGGCGGATCCAGGGCGTTTGGTCCATTCTGGGTTGCGGGACTCATCGTTACCAGTCACTAGATGGAGCGGGGTCGGCTACGGAGTTCTTATGTCCATGGCGTCAAGAAAACAGAGAGGTCAGGGAGGAGGAAGAGAGAAAAGGGGAGGCAAGAAGAAGCTGGGCAGACAGCGACCTGCGAGGCTTCGGCCGGCTGCGCTCGCCGGAGACGGGCGACCGAAGGAAGCTACTGGAGGCGGCGTGACTTGCTTGGACCTTGGGCACTAGGCTCCATTGCTCTATATCGGGAGAGAGACATGTTATAGGGGGAGGGAGAGAAAACTAGGAGGGAAGAGGAGGAGAGGGGCGAGTGTACCTGGAGGTCGTCAACGACTCGACTTGGATGGCTGAAGGTGAAAGGAGGCACAAGGAGGCGAGGTTCCAAATGCTAGTGCTGGAGCGGGGCGAGGACCTCGGGGCCAGGAGCTTGGGCTCGTCGGGCGTCTTGGACCGCGGGCGCTCGGGTGAGACAAGGAGGAGACGGTTGCATCCGGAAGATGAGGTGGAGGTTGAGATGGATCGATGGGTGACAAGGATATGTACCTAAGGTAGGGTCCTAGGCAAGGCCCACATACCCTACCTAAGGACACCACACGGGAGGACTTGAAGATCAAGCATGAACTTCTGAGTGGATCCCTAGAGACATTCCAAGTCACTCGATAGTAATCCACTCGGAGACTCCCGCTCTCACTTGGCAGTCACGTGTCACTCGGAAGACCTCGCTTTCACTCGACGCCAGAAGACCAGGAGCCATCATCAAGAGCCCAACGGGTAGACGTTGGTTCAATGGTCATTACTAGCTTTTATTACATACGTTACCTATAACGACAAACTTTAAACCCCACGACCAGGCCCTTAGATGCGGGATAATTATGAGGGGCAGCAAACTCTTTATAAGCCGCCCCTCCCCTCCTGCACAAGGGTTGGGAACCATTTTAATCTCAATATTCCACACGACATAAGCTACCGAGCACTAAGACATAGGGCTATTACCTCCACAAGAGGGGCCTGAACTCATACATCTGTGTGTACACCCTCGCCGTAGCTAGGACTCTGCCCTCTCCCTTCGTACCTGTACCATCTACTGTCAGGCTCGTTCCCACGATAGTTGGCGCCCACCGTGGGGCAGGCATCTAAGCGACTTCCGGCGAGGTTGCATTCTTCATCCTTCGACATGTCTTCCAACGGTGTTTTTGCTCTGGGCCACGAGATCCATTTCGGAGCCCTCACCTTCATCGCCGACGATTCAGCATGGCTCCAGGAAGCGCCTCTCGATGTCGAGGCGCTCCTGGTCCATGGGGCCGTGCACTTCTACGCGAGTCCCTGCGGCGTGTTGCTGTGACAGCCATCGACTCCTTACGCGTCGGCTCCTCTTCCGTTCACAGTCGCAAGCGGTCTGGCCGCTCACGACTCCAGCATTGGGTCGAGCACGCAGCGGCGCATCAAACTTCTCCGTAGATTGCAGGGCTCGAGCCCGCCGAGTCCCTTCATGGCGTGTTCGAGTCGGATTCCAATCCATCCGATGTGCCTTCCGAGTGCGAAAGCTGCAATCCTGCAGCAGAGGTCTTGATGGCGGGCTCTCATCAGAGTTCACCGCCTGGCTTCGGCCGTGGCAAGCGCGAGCTGGAGGTCCATTGAAAGAGCAGCCACGCCGTGACAAGAAGGTTCTTCATACTCCCATCATCAGCACGACTGCCGAGGCCCAAGCTTTGGAGGCCGCGCGCATTCGTCTGGAAGAGCTCCAGGCAAAGATTGACGAGCGCGCTCGCCAGCGCCCGCCACGCCCCAGTCGACGTCATCGACAATTGTTTCCGATTGGTTCTGACGATGACGTTGAGGTATACTGAACTCCTGTGTTAAATGTAGCTGCTGCTGCTAGGATAGCAGATTCCATTCAGCCATCCTCGTCAGAGGCTGGAAGAGGGCTGCTGCAGATGAGAGCACTGTTGGACGCAGCGCAACATCAGAATTCAGTAGCTTCTCAGTCCCGTAACAGGATACACGGCAATTCTCCCAAAGCAGAGACCGTTAAGTCGGGACACAACCCTGGATCGCCCTTGCGTCGTCGAGGCGGCGGTTTCCGTAAAGAGCAAGACAAAGATCAGCATTACCGTGAGGACCACCATCGAGTGCCCGCTCCTCCACGGAGTGGTCCGTACGCGCCTTGGCACCAGGACGACAGGCGCTCCTTCGGTGATGAGTGGGACACGAACTTTGACGCTCGCGCCTACCTTGTTAAGAAGCGGATTGACAAGAGCAGAGCCTATAGAGAAGGACACGACAGAGATGTGCCGAGTGGAAGTTCAGCTATGGTGTCTGATCGTGAGTGTTTCAGCAGAGCTATACGTTCTACAGAGATTCCCCCCAACTTCAGAATGGCGGCGGGGATCGAAAAGTTTTCTGGTGAAACAAAGCTAGAGACTTGATTAGACGATTACCGAGTGGCTGTGCAGATTGGCGGCGGAAATGACAATGTTGCAATGAAGCACCTGCCCCTCATGTTGGATGGTTCAGCTCGAGCTTGGTTGAATCGTTTGGCTCCTTCCAGCATACATTGTTGGGAAGATCTTGCCCGAGTGTTTGTCCGGACCTTTGAGGGCACTTGCAAGCGCCCGTCAGGTCTGTTCGACTTACAACAATGTGTCTAGAAGCCCAATGAAACCTTAAGGGATTATATTCAGCGATGGCCCACCCTGCATCATACAGTGGAGAATCTGTCGGAACACCAGGCTGTTTGTGCTTTCAAGGACGGTGTGAGATACAGGGAGCTGTATCTAAAGTTCGGGCGCACTGGTGATATTTCAGGCAAGATGATGGAAATTGCCACCCGATACACCAATGTCAAGGAAGAAGGCCGCCTCCGTAGCGGCAAAGGAAGAGCTATCGCCAACGAGTCTGGCGGCGACAACAATCGGAAACAGAAGCGGAAGGCAGAAGACCCGGCTCCGGCAGAGGCAGCGACGCTGGCGACTCAGTCGAAGAACAAGGGAAAAGCCGAGGCTCAGTATGCCCCCAAGAAGTGGAAAGGTCAGTCAGGAACTGATATCATGGATCAGCCGTGTGTGATTCACACGAGGAAAGACGCAGAAGGCAACCTGATTTTGCCCAAGCACACCACTCGACAGTGTCGAACCATTATCTAGCAATTCAAGGGAGACCAGTCGAGTGAGAAATCTCCTGAAAAGGGAGATGAAGATGAGAAAAAGGAAACATTCCCGGATGTCACTGCTACACTGGTGATCTTTCCTGATGTCGAGAGCAAGAGTCGTCTGAAAGTCATCAATAGAGAAATCAACATGGTTGTGCCACACACCCCCACCTACCTCAAATGGTCCCAATATGCTATCACATTCGACCAGATAGACCATACTGCTCGTGTGGCCACTCCTGGTCGACATGCTCTAGTAGTTGATCCGGTGGTGCAGGGGACTCGACTCAGAAAAGTCCTCATGGACGGCGGTAGTGGCCTGAACATTCTTTATGCGGATACCCTGAAAGGGATGGGCATTCCGATGTCCCGTCTGAGTGAGAGCTGCATGCAGTTTCACGGGGTCATCCCGGGAAAGAAGGCCAAGTCACTCGGCTAGATAGCATTGGATGTGACATTCGGGAAGGACAAAAATTTCCGAAAAGAAAAGTTAACATTTGAAGTCATGGATTTCAAGAGTGCTTACCACGCCATTTTGGGTCGACCCGCTTATGCACGTTTCATGGCCCGACCATGTTACGTGTATCTCAAGTTGAAAATGCCAGGCCCTAAGGGCATGATCACGGTCACTGGCAATCGACAGTGGGCCGAAGAGTGTCTCCAGCAAGGCTCCAAGATCGCTGATCAACAGATGGCCATGGTCGAGCTGGAGGAATACAAGAAAACCAATGACCCTGCTGATTTGTTCCGTGCAAAGAAGCCGGCTTCCGAGTCGGCATTTCAGTCGGTAGGGGAAGTGAAGAAGGTGCACATCCACCCGACAGATCCAACTGCTACCCTGACGAATATCTCAACAACACTCGACAGTAAATAGGAAGCCGAGCTCATCCAGTTCCTCCGTGAGAACTGGTATATCTTTGCATGGAAGCCTTCTGACATGCCGGGGATTCCCAGGGAGTTGGCTGAGCACCGTCTGCGAGTGGATCCAAAAGCCAAGCCCGTTAGGGAGCATTTGCATCGATCAACGGCGGAGAAGCACAAGGCAATCGGAGAAGAGGTGGCCCGTCTCTTGCAAGCCAAGTTCATTCGGGAGATTTACTACTCCGAGTGGTTCTCGAATGTTGTGATGGTGCCAAAGAAAGATAAGTCGTTGCGCATGTGCATTGACTTCAAACATCTCAATAAGGTGTGCCAAAAGACCATTTTCTGCTCCCCCGCATAGATCAAATTGTTGACTCAACAGTGGGGTGCGGGCGTTTATCATTTTTGGACGCTTATTCTGGGTATCATCAGATCCGTCTATATGGCCTTACGAAATAAAGACAGCCTTCGTCACCCCATCCGGGTGCTTTTGTTACATCACCATGCCTTTTGGT
This sequence comes from Hordeum marinum, assembly GCA_022496015.1. Classification (NCBI taxonomy): domain Eukaryota; kingdom Viridiplantae; phylum Streptophyta; class Magnoliopsida; order Poales; family Poaceae; genus Hordeum; species Hordeum marinum. The sequence continues at coordinate 185,217,646 of CM039675.1, forward strand.
CTTAAGAATGCCGGCACTACTTTTATGCGCATGATTCAGAAATGTTTACTCGACCAGATCCCTCGGAATGTCGAGGCGTACATGGACGATATAGTGGTCAAGTCCCGCAAAGGTTCCGACCTGCTGGCTGACTTGGCCGAGACATTCGCCAATCTGAGGCGATTCAACATAAAGCTGAATCCGGCCAAATGTACCTTCGCTGTCCCTGGCGGCAAGTTTCTCGGTTTTCTTGTTTCCGAGCGAGGAATTAATGTCAATCCCGAGAAGATCAACGCCATTACCCGTATGAAGACTGCCGTGCGAGTGCACGACGTTTAGAAGCTCACAGGTTGCTTGGCAGCATTGAGTCGATTCATTTCTCGTCTTGGTGAGAAGGCTCTGCCCTTATATCAGTTGATGAAGAAGTCCGACATGTTGACTGGACTCCCGAAGCCGAAGCAGCATTTGTTGAGCTCAAAGCCCGGCTCCCTACCTAGTCGGTGCTTGTCGCTCCTGCCAGCAAAGAGCCCTTGCTCCTGTACATCGCGGCCACAAATCAGGTCGTCAGTACAGTGCTGACTGTCAAGCGAGAAGAGGAGGGTAAAATCTATAAAGTCTAGCAGCCAGTTTATTATGTCTCGGAACTATTGTCCCCCTCAAAGCAAAGATATCCACACTATCAAAAGCTGGTGTATGGTATTTACCTGTCAGCGAAGAAGGTGGCGCATTATTTCCAGGACCATTTGATTTCAGTTGTCAGTGATGCTCCTTTGTCCGAGATTTTCAATAATCGCGACGCATCAGGTCGAGTGGCTAAATGGGCAATTGAGCTTGGACACTTTGACATCAGATTCGAGGCCAAGAAAGCAATAATGTCCCAAGCATTGGCAGATTTCATGGCTAAGTGGACTGAACAGCAACAACCCATCCAAGTTCACTCGGCGCATTGGACAATGTTCTTCGACGGCTCTAAAATGTTGAATGGATCTGGTGCTGGTGTTGTCTTGATATCCCCCAGAGGCGACAAGCTCAGCTATGTCTTGCAAATTCACTTTGATTCCTCCAACAATGAGGCAGAGTATGAAGCACTTTTGTATGGGTTACGCATGGCTATCTCACTCGGCGTCAAGCGCCTAATGGTTTATGGCGACTCAGATTTGGTGGTGAATCAAGTGATGGAAGAGTGGGATGTTAGAAACCCCTCTATGATCGGATACTGCAATGCAGTCCGGAAGTTGGAGAAGAAATTTGAAGGCTTGGAACTTCATCATGTTCCCCGACTGAAAAATCAACCGGTCGATGAGCTGTCCAAGATTGGTTCCACTCGACGGCCTGTCCCCAACAGTGTGTTCCTGGAGCACTTGCACACTCCTTCGGTTCAAGAGGATCCCTTCACCGAAGAGCCCCCACAAGCTTTGAGCTCCTCCGACTCGACTGAAGTCGATGTTCCTGCTGTGATTGACCTGGTCATGGAGATTCTGGTTATCATTCCCGACTGGACTGTGCCATACATTGCCTATACACTTAGACAAGAGCTCCCTGAAGATGAAGCAGAGGCTTGTCCTAATCAGTCGACTCGACGAACTCCTTTCTTCCTTGTCTATGGCGCTGAAGCCATGTTGCCGAGTGACTTGGCCCACAATTCTCCTCCAGTGGAGCTATATTCTGAGGCTAAAGCTAAATAGGCCAGACAGGATGGGGTAGGTCCTCTGGAGGAGGAGCGAGAGATGGCTCTGATCCGGACCACTACCTATTAGCAAGACCTGCGGCGCTTCCATGCAAGGAATGTCAAGAGTCGAGCGTTCCATGAGGGAGATTTGGTGCTCCGGGTGAATCAACAACGACCTCACAAGCTTGCTCCTGCATGGGAAGGCACTTTTGTTGTCACTAAGGTGCTAAACAATGGATCCTATCACCTGTATAATCTCATGAAACAGATAGATGAGCCACAAGCGTGAAATGCAGATCTGCTCTGGCATTTTTACACTTGAGACAAGAGTTTTCTGGTGTAATAAGAATACTTCATCAATGCAATTCATGTTTCTGCGATATATACTTCGTCGATTCCAACCGTGCAATTACATTCTTGGGGATACTCCGAGTGATGAGCAATCCTCACACTCGGGGGGCTTAGCTGCAAAACATGTTTCGCCTAAGTTCAAAACCCTGTCAGGTGGATAGCAGTCCATTCACTCGACAGCCTATTTGCAAATCCGTCTTCGCTTAGGTTCAAAAAAAAATACTCCAAGTGATGAGCAATCCTCACACTGGGGGGCTTAGCTGCAAAACACATTTTGCCTAAGTTAAAAACCTCGTCGAGTGGATAGTAATCCATTCACTCGACAACTTAGCTGCGAATCGACATTCGCCTAAGTTCAAAAATACTCCGAGTGATGAGCAATCCTCACAGTCAGGGGCTTAGCGTCGAAACACGTTTTGCCTAAGTTAAAAACCTCGTCGAGTGGATAGTAAACCATTCACTCGACAACTTAGCTGCGAATCGACATCCGCCTAAGTTCAAAAATGCTCCGAGTGATGAGCAATCCTCACACTCGGGGGCTTAGCTGTGAAACGCGTTTCGCCTAAGTTAAAAACCTCATCGAGTGGATAGTAATCCATTCGCTCGACAACTTAGCTGCGAATCGACATTCGCCTAAGTTCAAAAATACTTCGAGTGATGAGCAATCCTCACACTCGGGGGCTTAGCTATGGAACACATTTCACCTAAGTTAAAAACCTCATCGAGTGGATAGTAATCCATTCACTCAACAACTTAGCTGCGAATCGACATTCGCCTAAGTTCAAAAATACTCTGAGTGATGAGCAATCCTCACACTCGGGGGCTTAGCTGCGAAACACGTTTCGCCTAAGTTAAAAATCTCGTTGAGTGGATAGTAATCCATTCACTCAACAACTTAGCTGCGAATCGACATTCACCTAAGTTCAAAAATACTCCAAGTGATGAGCAAACCTCACACTCAGGGGCTTAGCTGCGAGACATGTTTCACCTAAGTTAAAAACCTCATCGAGTGGATAGTAATCCATTCACTCGACAACTTAGCTGCAAATTGACATTCACCTAAGTTAAAAAATACTCCAAGTGATGAGCAATCCTCACACTCGGGGGCTTAGCTGCGAGACACGTTTCGACTAAATTAAAAACCTCATCGAGTGGATAGTAATCCATTCACTCGACAACTTAGCTGCGAATTGACATTCGCCTAAGTTCAAAAATACTTCGAGTGATGAGAAATCCTCACACTCAGGGGGCTTATATGCGGAAAATGTTTTGCCTAAGTTAAAAACCTCGTCGAGTGGATAGTAATCCATTCACTCGACAACTTAACTACGAATCAACATTCACCTAAGTTCAAAAATACTCCGGGTGATGAGCAATCCTCACGCTCGGGGACTTAGCTGCGAAACATGTTTCATCTAAGTTAAAAACCTCATCGGGTGTATAGTAATCCATTCACTCGACAACTTAGCTGCGAATCGACATTCGCCTAAGATCAAAAATACTCCGAGCGATGAGTAATCCTCACACTCGGAGGCTTAGTTGCGAAAGCATTTTGCCTAAGTTAAAAACAAAATCAGTCGAACAATTGATTGAAAGCCAAAGCACGAGTAAAATCCGAAAGGTAAAACCGCGGATAAACGTCTTGTGCAGAAGCAAATGTGCTCAAGCCTAAGGCATGAATGAAGTTTTAGGGGATACAGTTCCACTCGGCATACCGAGGCAAATTTAACTGTTTTTTCCCAAAGACCCAAGTTTTTTAAGCAGGGGACGGACTGGCGGGCTCGACGAAAGTGTCTAGGTCGATGCCGTCAGCGATTCTGGTAGCTGCCTCGATGAAGGTTTCCATGAAGTCCTCGAACTAGAGTTTCTTCGTGTTTACCACCTGGAGCTCCTTCAGCTTCTCCTCCCTCACGTCCCTACAATGGACCTTGACGAGTGAAAACTCCATGTCGGCCCCGCGGCGAGCAGCAGATTTTTTCCAAGCTTGCACTCGACCGGGAAGTTCGTTTAGGCGAGCCATCATGTAGTTGAGGTCGAGCTGAAGAGTGTCCTCAGGCCATAGCTCCTTATCGATTCTTTAAATGGAAGATTTCAGTCGAGTGATGTAGGCCTGGGCACCCTAGAGCCGAAAGTTGAGCCACGGCATGTTCATCGCCACCGCAACAGCAACTGGCGACTTGGTAGGGTCAAGCATGGGCTCAATCTCTTATGTTTCCTTTTCAAAGTCCTGGCAGAATTCTGTTGAAGAAGGGGAAATAGGAAGAGAATCGGTGAACTACGACCCTCAAATTTTTTGCAAATGTGAGTCGACAAGAAATACTCACCGTCAAGCAGAAGATACATCTTCCTTGAGAATTCGCCCAGATGCTTCTCCAGGCCATTACCCCTCTTGGTTAGTTGCTCGGCCTTCTTGACAAGGTTCGCATGCTCCTGCTTCAGCTTGGTGTTCTCGTCCTCTAGCTCCTTAGCGGCCGCCAGCTTTTGTTCCGCGGCTTCGGTCTTCTCCTTGGTCGCTCGTTGAGCGTCAGCAAGCGCCTTGTCCTTCTCCTCCAGCGCCTTCTTCATGGAATCTAAAGAAATAACATTTTTGAGTCACGCTCGGAGTCGATGGTTTTCATTGCGTACGTCTGTTCGGGTGAGAGCACTCGGTTCAAAACATGGAGAGTGAAGAGGAGAATGCAGAAAATCAGCAGTAATTACCTCCAAAAGTCTTCATCTCAGCACGCACTCGCTCCAGAGCGTTGTTGGAGACCGCCAGATCGACTTGCAGCCGGTTCCTTTCGTCCTCCATGTCCTTATACTCTGCCCAAAGTTCACAAGCCCTCTGGAATCAACATAAAACAGAAATTCAATCAACGAGTGACGCTTGGGACAGACGACTGGGTATCGAACGCCGGCGAGTGGCTATCTTAGGAGAATTCAAGCAGAAAGTCCACTCGACATGTCAAGTGGATCCGATGCTCCGCACACCATAAACAAATTCAAAAGTTGTCTCTATTAAGACCCCTACTAATGCAAGCACTTGACAACGGTCTCGGGGACTACACCCAGTGGGTGCGCTAAGAGCACCCCCACTGAGACGGTTAACTCTCGACCTGTCAAGTAAGTCATAAGAAAAAATATACACTCGACAAGGTCAGCCCTGTCACGACACTCGACCCCTCGAATGACGCACCTCCCTACTCTATGATGTCCATTCTATCCTTATGCAGCATCATATCATGGTTTGCCAATAATATCCATGAAACCTGCAAGGTAGCTACGGAGTGGTGTGATTCAAGACGAAGTGTATCCTGTATACAACAGACTCTAAGACCCCTGCCGATGCAAGCACTCGACAGCGGTCTCGGGGACTACACCCAGTGAGTGCGCTAAGAGCGCCCCCACTGAGACAGTTAACTCTCGATCCGTCGAGCAACTTGTCAGAAAATACACTCGACATGTCGAGTGACCCTAGTACCACACGTACTATCAATCCCAGTCCTACTCGACTACGATCTATTCTATTCGAGTGGAGAAAGTTCAAACATTCTACAACAATCACCCACTGGGTGTACAGCAGCCAAGAGAAGACATGAATTCAATCAACAATGGACTTACAATCGAACTTACTCGGACATTGGTACGGAGGGCTGCGCTGACGTCATAAGCCAGTTTGCTAGCCTCGAGCGCCTCGTTGGTCCTTAGCATGATCTGCTCCACCTGGATCATGGCCTCCTTCGCTGCTCCGGTCTGATCCTCTGGGGTGCGATGTAGAGAGAAGACCATCACACATGGGGTCGGCCTAGTCGCTGGGGCAGCTGAGGCAGTCTGAAGGAGTCCGGTTGGAGTCGACGTCACGACGGTCGAAACAGCTGGAGGAGCATGCGACAGAGGTGCTGTGGGTTCAGTCCTGAGTCGTGCCGAGTTGCCTCTCCCCTGGGAAGACTATGCAGTCGAGCACTGAGGCGCCTGCGCCAATGATGCCTCCGGGTACGAGCGCGCGAAGTGTCCAGTTGCTCCTCATCGTCCTCCACCTGAATTACCTCCGCAATGACAACCGACTGTGTTAACATCTACATGTGTCGAGTCCCATCCGGACGAACCAACGACTTTCTTACCTCTATGATAAGTGGTTGCATCAGCAGTGTCAACATCCATCGCTTCTTCTCCATCTCGACGAGGCGAGGTCACAGATGTAGCAGCTCTGACGGATTGAGTGGCATTCGGCCAGATACAAGTCCAAACTTCAGCCGACAGAACAAGTACGGAAATAAACACTTATGTGGAGACGACAGGTACGGCCACCCTCATGCTAGGCAGAGCTTTGAGTGGTTTGGAGACGGCTTGCTTGGGTTGCTTGGCCAGCCTTTCACTCGACTCAATAGCCGAAGGGCGACTCTGTTTCGGGTTCTTCTCGCTAGGGCCTGGAGCTTTGTCCTCAGCAACTGCCGGTTCCTGGCGGGCCTTGGTGCGACTTTCACGTCGGGGAGGTGACTCGACCTCTTCTTCTTCACCGGAGTCCTCGTATTCGTCCTCGGTGTCGGAAGAACCGTCACCGTCCACACTACCACCCTCGCTCACCACGCCATCTTCCACATGGTTCCCATTGGGAACGGGCGAGTGCATGTTCGTCCACTATTGCATGATTCAAGGTTGTAAGCCAGTTTATAAGTCGAAGTATCACTCGATAGTACAACATCAGTCGACACCTCACAACTCACCAGATTCTTTGGCGGGTTTTCGTCCGAGTAAGGTCGGACCCTCTTGGCTCCCAGAGGATTGTTGCAAGCTCCAGTGATGCTACGAAGCCACTGCTGGATAGTTTTCTGTGGAACCTCCTCTAGATGCGTCCTGGTCGTGTCCTCTGGGCCCGCGTAATGCCACATGGTGTTGTCTCTGGCCTGGAGCGGCTGGATACATTGACCGAGAAACGTCTCAAGCAAATCCATTCCTATCACTCTGCCCCGGATCAATTGCACCACCGGTTTGACCAGGATACCCACTTGGACATGCTCCTCTTTGGTCACCCTCAAAGATTGGGGAACAACGGGACGGTCGGGTGTATAGGGGGAAGGACAGTCGACATATTGGGTGACACAACATCTTTGCAATAGAACCAAGTTGACTGCCAGCCTCTGACAAACTCGGGAAAAGTCATGGCAGGGAAGGAACTATGGGCTCTTTTATGAACCCCTAAGCCTCCACACAACTAGAGCACATGAGTCTTCGCATTGGCAGGGAGAGCTTTTTTCACGGTCTAGGATCTGACAATGAAGAGGTGCTTGAACAACCCCCAATGGGGAGAGCAGCCCAGGAAACATTCGCACAAAGTGATGAATGCAGACGGATAGGCAATGGTATTTGGCGAGAGGTGGTGTAGTTGAGCACCGAAAAAGTTCATAAATCCCCTAAAGAACGGGTGGGGGCATGGAAAAACCTTTTTCGACATGGGAGAGAAGAAGAATCCGCTCCCCGTCGTGTGGCTCCGGCTCGCACTCCTCCCCCGGCAACCTCCAAGCGCCATCCGCCACGAACCCATCGGAGACGAGGTCCTCCATGTCCTCGCGAGTGACCTTAGAGGGGAGAAAATCCCCTGCATCCAACCCGCCGGCGTGGTGAATCAGGCATTCGAGGGCTTCTTGCCCTTGAGCTTCGTCGCTCCCTTCTTCGCCCGCTCCAGCTTCTCCATCGTGTTCTTCATCGTCAGCATGGCGGCTCTCGTCGAGGAAGATCGGAGTGGGGCACTAGGAGCAGAGGAGGCGGAGGAAAAGAGAGCAAGAACTAGCAGAGGTACTATGCGAACCGCATCGCGGAAAGCTTTATATGCTGCCGAGTGTCTCACTGACCAGTGGACCCGCGAGGTTACCGCGCACACAAATCGCTGATGGAGCCCGATACGTGGCGATATGACTGGCACGAAAATCAAGGCGTCGTACCTCCACTTGCCCTGATCGTGGCATCATCATCGCGCGCGTGCTTCCCCAAATTTTTGTATCCTGGAAAATCCGGGTCTGTCAGACCGACCCGTCGCCTCCCAAGATACCGTCAGTTCACTCGGAGCAAAAACAAATGCTGAATATCCACTTGGGCACTTTAAAGGCTGAATGGATCCGGGCGAGCGGAGAAGAATTCAATCGACGCAAGTTTCGTTGAAGCCCCAGATATCATTCGGAAGATTTTGCGTGTCGATCCTGAATGAACTCTAATGCTCAGAGTTAAATTGACACAAGTTCCATGGAAATCCCAAATATCATTCGGAGGATTTGATGCACTAACCCAAGGTCTACGTTGATACCTCCTTCCACCACTCAAACCCCGATCCATTCGGGGACTAATGATGAGGATATGTACCTAGGGTAGGGTTCTAGGAAAGGCCCACATACCCTACCTAAGGACACCACATGGGAGGACTTGAAGATCAAGCATGAACTTCCGAGTGGATCCCTGGAGACATTCAAAGTCACTCGATAGTAATCCACTCAGAGACTCTCGCTCTCACTCGGCAGTCGCGCGTCACTCAGAAGACCTCGCTTTCACTCGATGCCAGAAGACCAGGAGCCATCATCAAGAGCCCAATGGGAAGACGCTGGTTCAATGGTCATTAGTAGCTTTTATTACGTACGTTACCTATAGCGGCAGACTTTAGACACCACAACCAGGCCCTTAGATGCGGGATAATTATGAGGGGTAGCGAACTCTTTATAAGCCGCTCCTCCCCTCCTGCACAAGGGTTGGGAACCGTTGTAATCTCAATATTCCACATGACATAAGCTCCTGAGCACTGAGACGCAGGGCTATTACCTCCACAAGAGGTGCCTGAACTCATACATCTGTGTGTACATTCTCGCCGTAGCTAGGACTCTGCCCTCTCCCTTCGTACCCCTACCATCTACTGCCAGGCTCGTTCCCACGACAATGGGCTACTCTGGTTGGCCGAGTATAAATCAAGGGAGGGTATCAGAGGCGAAAACGAGGAGAGGGATGAATGGATTCAGAGGAGGTTGTGGTTGGTGGAATTTGGATCCAGAGCGATCCGGAGAGAGAGTGGCGGCGACGCGACAGGACAAGAGGGCTAGGATCTAGGGTCTGTCCAAAATGGTCGAGGGTAGGCTGCTTAAATAGGTAAGGGGGATTTTAGGTGTTGATCTGGACCTTCCGATTCGATTGAACGGTCGGGAACAAATAGGTTATGGATGTCCAATTGAAAAACCGATTATGGTTTGGGGTATAACGGGGTTGATCCGGACACAACAGTCATGACCATAAGTTTTGGGTTCTGGGGAGTTATCGGGTGCACAAGGGGTCCGTGCATTATGCAGAGGTGCTAGACATAACATAGAGGGAAGACGGACAGCCCGACAACATGTTTTAAAAACCAAAAATCATCCGACAATTTGACCGGCTATATTGACGCTATAGTTTAACTGATGGGGTATCAAGCGACCTCCGAACATGACAAAATTTGACAGGCGGTCTACCTATAATATAATAAGACCGCTCGCCAATTTTTGACCTGTCTCGAGAATATTTTTCGAGCACTTTTAAAACATTTTTTAACGATGTCGCGGGTGCGTTTGAGTATCGTTGGTCTCAAAACGGTCGACGCAGGCGCGTGCGAGTATGGTTGGTCTCAAAACGGTCGACGACACGAACGGCGAGAACCGACAACTAAGAATGGATGCAAGTTTGAAAACTGATGGAAAAGGAGTGCTGATGCAATACTGATGATGTGACGATGAATGCGACAACCACATGGAACTCACAACGAAACTCGAATGAAAAGGGAATCTTCTGGAGCATCGGTCTTAGGCTGTTACGGTCACCCCTTTCATCTGGTGACACAACTGCCACGAAACTACCACCCCTTGTGATCAACCATGGGTAAGCTTTCTCTTCCTTGTACCATATACTTGCTTGTTAAACTCTAAACTTGCATATGTTTTATTCTACCATCTCATTTTGTAGGGCTAGGGACAAGAAAAGGAACCTTGGTGGGTCATCTATTAACCCTGAAGTTACTGAGTGAGAAAATCCAGATTTGGTGGTTCCTGAAGCTACTGATCATGTTAAAAACATCAGGAGGTTGATAACCCACAAGTATAGGGGATCGCTACAGTTTTCGACGGTAGAGTATTCAACCCAATGTTATCGATTCGACACAAGGGGAGGCAAAGAATATTCTCGAGTATTCACAGCTGAGTTTTCAATTCAACCATACCTGAAAGACTTAATATTTGCAACAAAGTATTAAGTAGCAAAGTAGTATGGAAGTAACGGTAACGATGGCAAAAGTAACAGTAGCAGTTTTGTAGTGATTGTAACAGTAGCAACGGAGAAGTAACTTAGCAGAGATCAATATGTGGAAAGCTCGTAGGCAATGGATCAGTGATGGACAATTATGTTAGATGGAATTCATCATGCAACAATTATAACATAGGGTGACATAGAACTAGATCCAATTCATCAATGTAATGTAGGCATGTATTCCATATATAGTCATACATGCTTATGGAAAAGAACTTGCATGACATATTTTTTCCTACCCTCCCGTGGCAGCGGGGTCCTAATGGAAAGTCAGGGATATTAAGGCCTCCTTTTAATAGAGAACCGAACCAAAGCATTAGCACTTAGTGAATACATGAACTCCTCAAACTACGGTAATCACCAGAAGGAATCCCAGTTATTGTCACCCTGGGGGATGCGGATCATAACTCATAATAGGTGTCTACAACTTGCAAGATAGGATCAAGAACACATATATATTTATGAAAACCTAATAGGTTCAGATCTGAAATCATGGCACTCGGGCCCTAGTGACAAGCATTAAGCATAGCAAAGTCATAGAAACATTAATCTCAGAACATAGTGTTTACTAGGGATCAAACCCTAACAAAACTTACTCTATTACATGATAAATCTCATCCAACCCATCACCATCTAGCAAGATTACGATGGGATTACTCATGAAGGACGAAGAGCATCATGGAACTGGTGATGAAGGATGGTTGGTGATGACGATGGCATCGATTTCCCCTCTCCGGAGGCCAAAACGGACACCAGATCTGGCCTCCCGAGGAAGAACAGGAGGTGGCGGTGGCTCCGTATCGTGAAACACGATGAACGCTTCTCCCTGATGCTTTTCTCCGTGAACAGGAATATATAGGAGTGGAATTGAGGTCGATGGAGCAATAGGGGGCCCACAAGCCTGCTAGGCGCGGCCAGGGGGTGGTCGCGCCTAGGAGGCTTGCCACCTGTGGGTGGCCCCCTCCGGTTGATTCTTTCTCCAATATTTTTTATTAATTCCAATAACATTCTCCGTAAATTTTGAGATCAATCCGAGAACTTTTATTTCTCTACAAAAATAACAACATGGCAATTCTGCTGAAAACAGCGTCAGTCCGGGTAAGTTCCATTCAAATCATACAAATTAGAGTCCAAAACAAGGGCAAAAGGGTTTGGAAAAGTAGATACGATGGAGACGTATCAACTCCCCCGAGCTTAACCCATTTCTTGTCCTCAAGAAATTCAGTTGATAAACTGAAAGTGATAAAGAAAAACTTTTACAAACTCTGTTTGATCTTGTTGTTGTAAATATGTCTAACTGATGTTTAGATTTTCAGCAAAGATCATGGACTAACCACGTTCACAATAACATTTAGGTCTCCCATTCACTCATATCAATGGCATAATCAACTAGCGAGCAATAATAATAACTATCGGATTGACAACACTTTTATCAAAACAATCTTGATACAATATGATGGAATGATATCTCGCTAGCCCTTTCTGAGACCACAAAACATAAATTCGGAGCACCTCTAAAGAACAAGGACTGACTAGACATTGTAATTCATGGTGAAAGAGATCCAGTCATGCTCATACTCAATATCAATTAACAGCAAAGCATACAAATGACGGCGCTGCTCTCTAACTGGTGCCTTTTATAAGAGGAGGATGACTCAACAATAAAGTAAATGGAAGGCCCCCTTCACAGAGGTAAGCATTGATTTGTAGAGGTTCCAGAGCTCAAGTTTTTAAAATAGAGATAAGTAATAATTTCTTGAGCGGTATGCTTTCATTGCTCACATAACGACCAAGAGTTTTCAACATATTCCATGCTAGATACATTATAGGCGGTTCCCAAACAGAATGATAAAGTTTTTACTCCACGGCGAGCCGAACTCATGGGTACCGTCCATACAAACACAGTCCTGGGGGAGTTTTGTTTAACTTATTTCGAGCATGGAACTGGGCATCCCGATTACCAACCACTTTCTCATGAATGATAGTGAATCAACACATATCGTGAGAATAACCTACCTAGCATGGGAGATATTGATAGCCCCCAGTCTCCACATGAGCGATTTGGGCATACAAAACAGAATGTTTATTTGAAGGTTTAGAGTTCGGCACATGCAAATTTACTTGGAACGGCAGGTAAATACCGCATATAGGCAGGTATGGTGGACACATATGGAACAACTTTGGGTTTGAGGAATTGGATGCACAAGCAGTATTCCCGCTTTGTACAAGTGAAGGCTAGCAAAAGACTGGGGAGCGACTAACTAGAGAGCAACACAGTCATCAACATGCTTTGAGATTAACCAACATTGAATGCAAGCATGAGTAGGATATAAATCACTATGAACATAAATATCATAGAGGCTATGTTGATTTTGTTTCAACTACATGCATGAACATGTGCGAAGTCGAGCCACTTGAATCGTTCAGAGGAGGATACCATCCCATCATACTACATTACAACCATTTTAATATGCATGTTGGCACCCAAGACAAACCATTATCCACTCTTGGCTAATTAAGCATGGCATGAGTAACTATAATCTCTAATGGTCATTACAAATATGTTTCACCCATAATGAACTGAATTTGGAACAATGAGCTAATCATATTTACAAAAGCAAGATAGGTCGAGTTCATACCAGCTTTTCTCCATCTCAATCTTTTCATCAAATATCATCGTTATTGCCTTTCACTTGCACGATCGAACGGTGTGGATAATAATAAGAGTGAACATGCGTTGGGCTAAGCTGGAATCTACAAAAATAACTCAAAGGACAAGGCAATGTAATATGGGCTCTCTGATTGATAAACAATTATGCATATGAGAGACATTCAACATTTTCATTGTGGTCTTCTTCTTACGACCCAAAGAAAGGAAATTCAAAACAAGAACAAGAAAAACCATTTACACGGGAAAGCTCCCAACAAGCAAAATAACAAGGAAAAATCCTTTTGGGTTTTCTTTTAATCCTACAACTAAGAAAACTAGAAGGTAAAGATATAACTAATTTTTTTGTATTTTTCTCAAAGTTAATTGAACACACAAGAAGAAAATGGAAAATGATAAACTAGCATGGATGGTACAATGAAAGAGTACAGACACCGACTACTAAAATGTGAGAACATGAATGTAATGTCGGTGAGAGATACGTACTCCCCCAAGCTTAGGCTTTTGGCCTAAGTTGGCCTAGGGCCATGGCTGGCCCAAATGATATCGAAAGTCATAGTTGGGGTTCTACTGGGTTGCGGCAGCAATCGCTTGAACAGCTACAACATGGAGGCGAGCAGCTTCTGCATTTCACTCGTACTCATTTGCCTCCTATCTGGTTATAAAGTATCTCTATTTTTCCTGAAAGTTAAAGATGGCAGGAGCAGGAAGGGTAACATGGAAATCACGCTGTCTATGAAAAATTAGTTAGTACTGGAGGGATTGTACGTTACTTTCAAGAAACTGAAAACGTACCGAGGCCTCATAATCAAGAAGAGCAGGTGGTAACTCAACATCATTTCCCCGGATGGGTACCCCAAGATAATTAGCTACACGACTGGCATAAATCCCACCAAAGAAATCTCCATCCTTAGCATTATTATGCAACCTTCTAGCAATAATGGCTCCTAAGTTATATCGCCTATCAAGCATTACTACACTCTTAAGAATACTGATATCGGTAGCACAAAGGTAGCTATGCTCAGTTTTACCGTTAATACATCTACCTATGAATAGAGCAAAATAATGTATAGCAGGTAAGTGAATGCTCCCCATGGTAGCCTGTGTAATATTTCAAGTTTATCCGATGGTAATGCTTGCAAGAAAATCATTATATTCTGTTTTGTGCAGATCACTATAGCTGCCCCATTGTGGAATTTTGCATGCATGATTAAAATCCTCTATGTCCAAAGTATATGATTTGTCATAAAGGTTAAATAGGACGGAAGGTTTATTACGATTGAATGAAAATTCAAACCTCCGCACGAACGAATCAGCGAGTTGATAATATTGCTTGCATTTGTCAGAAACGAATTCCTTAATGACAACATTTCTTGTGTATGCGTAGAATTCTTCCTTGAAACCGGCATCACTCATAAATTGATCCGATGGCCATTCACCAGGTCATACTTGTGCTTCCCTTAGTGGTTCAAGGTTGGGCTCACATATCGCGAGTCTCGGGGCCTTCTTGCTCGAGGAACCCCCTTGAAATACCCTCCTCAACATTTTTCCTTTTTCAGAAAAATTCGGAAATTTTTAGTGACTCAAAATAAAGGTGAACAAAACTCAACAAAACTCATAACAACTACTCCCACAAGTGCCTAGAGGCCATCTCATGCATCAAAACTATTTGGGACCATACAAATATGACATGAAAGCTCAAGAACAAGGTCACCGCAGTAGCAAAAATTTGCAATATATAAAACACTAGAACAAAAACTAATTGGACCATTGGAGGAGTCACATACCGAAGAACAATCTCCCAAAATAGCTTTGCGAATGAAGCTTTGCACAAGGAGATAAAAAATGGCAACAAAATGAGCTAGAACACGGGTTTGAGCAATGGTGGGATTTTTTCTGGAAGAAGATGAAGTGGATGGGTTCTAGAATAATTGAAGGGGGGCCACGTGGGACCCACAAGGCTACTAGGCACGACCAGTGGGGTGGCCATGCCTTGTGGGCTTGTGACCCATTGGTGCAGCCTCTTGTTGTGTGCTCAGTGCTAGATATTTTGAAATATTACAGAAAAAATCATACTACATTTTCAGGGCATTTGAAGAACTTTTATTTTCAGCTCATTTTTCTATTGCACGGAAAACTCAGAAAACAGAAAAATAGCATTTTTACTTAATTTAATCTAACTAAGAAAAGGTAAAGGTTGGGTACAAAAAATCGTGCCTTCTAAATTCAACCATCTCGTGCTCATCAAAAGGAATCCATCAATAAGGTTGATCAAGTCTTATTAACGAAGTTCTTTCGAGTAACTTGAAATCGGAGAATTTTTGAATAATCACTAAGTTACCTCAACGGGGATATGCATATCCCCAACAATAAGTATATCATATTTCTTCTTGACAGTAGGAAGAGGGAATTCAAAGTGCCCAATAATAATCATTGGAATTTTTTCAATGGAGTTGACACTATGAACTTGAGGTTGTTTCTTTGGAAAGTGTACCCTATGCTCATACCATTAATATGAAAAGTGACATTGCCCTTGTTGCAATCAATAACAAACCCTGTAGTATTCAAAAAGGGTCTACCAAGGATGATCGACATACTGTCGTCCTCGGGAATATCAAGAATAACAAAGTCCGTTAAGATAGTAGCATTTGCAACTATGACAGGTACATCCTCACAAATACTGATATGTAGAGCAGTTGATATATCATACATTTTCAAGGAGATTTCAGTAGGTCTCAACTTATTCAAATCAAGTCTACGATATAAAGAGAAAGGCATAACACTAACACTAGCTCCCAAATCACATAAAGCAGTTTTAACATAATTCCCTTTAATAAAGCATGGTATAGTTGGTATTCCTGGATCTCCTAATTTCTTTGGTACTCCACCCTTAAAAGTATAATTAGCAAGCATGGTGGAAATTTCAGCTTCCGGTATCTTCCTTTTATTAGTCACAATATCTTTCATATACTTATCATAAGGAGACATTTTCAGAATATCAGTCAAGCGCATACACAAAAAGACAGGTCTAAGCATTTCAACAAAGCGCTCAAAATCCTCATCATCCTTTTTCTTGGATGGTTTACGAGCAAAGGGCATGGGTTTCTGAACCCATGGTTCTCTTTCCTTACCATGCTTTCTATCAATAAAATCTCTTTTGTCATATCTTTTATTCTTAGGTTGTGGGTTATCAAGATCAACAACATGTTCAATCTCCACATCATTATCATTACTAGGTTGAGTATCAACATGAACATCATCATTAATATTATCGCTAGGCTCATGTTCGTCACCAGATTGTGTCTCAACATCAAAAAGAGAATTATGATTTTGGTTTTCAGGTGTATCTATAACAGGTTCACTAGCAGCATTGAAAGTTCTATCATCATCCTTGTTCCTCTTATTACCGGAGAGACTAGGTGCATCAATATTACTCCTTTGATAATCTTGCTCAATTCTCTTAGGGTGGCCCTCAGGATACAAAGGTTCCTGAGTCATTCTTCCACCTCTAGTCACAACTTTAACAGAATGATCATTGTTGTTACTATCCATTTCATTAAGCAAATCATTCTGTGTTTTAAGTACTTGTTCTACTTGAGTAGTTACCATGGAAGCATGTTTACTAATCCGTTTAAGATCATTGATAGTTCTACTCATATAATCACCTGAGCGATCAAGCATGAAAGCATTATGTTTCAATTGTCTACTAACATAAGAATTAAAATTTTCTTGCTTAACCACAAAATTATCAAACTCATCCAAGCATTGGCTAGCAGACTTATTATAAGGAATATCTCTTTCATCAAATCTACGAAGAGAATTTACCTCCACTACATGTGTCAGGTTATCAAGACCATGTATTTCTTCGATAGGTGACATATTCTTGACATCTTCAGCTTTAATACCTTTTTCCTTCATAGATTTATTTGCATCTTGCATATCTTCAGGACGGAGAAATAGAATACCTCTTTTCTTCGGAGTTGGCTTCGAAGGTGGTTCGGGAATAGTCCAATCATTATCATTGCTCAATATATTATTCAATAGTACAACTATCTAGGTGGTCCCTAGAAGCATCGGTTAGTCCATTATAAAAGATATCAAATATTTCATTTTTATTAAGGGGATGATCAGGCAAATCATTTAGTAATTGTAGAAGCCTCCCCCAAGCTTGTGGGAGACTCTCTTCTTCAATTTGCACAAAGTTAAATATTTCCTGAAGGCAACTTGTTTCTTATGGGCAGGAAAATATTTTCTAGAGAAGTAATATATCATATCATGGGGACTACGCACACAACCAGGAGCAAGAGAATTAAACCATATCTTGGCATCACCCTTTAAGGAGAAAGGAAACAAGTTAAGGATATAGTAATAACAAATTTTTTCCTTATGAGTAAATAGGGTGGATATATCATTCAATTTGGTAAGATGTGCCACAACAGTTTCACATTCGTAACCATGGAAAGGATCAGATTCAACCAAGGTAATTAACTCAGGATCGACAGAGAATTGATAGTCCTTATCAGTAGCAAATAAAGGTGAAGTAGCAAACTTAGGATCATATTTCATTCTAGCATTCAAAGATTTTTCTTTCCACTTGCATAGTAATTTCTTAAGATCATCTCTATCCTTACAAGCAAGAAAGTCCCTAGCTACCTATTATTCCATAACATAACCCCCTGGAATATCAGGCAATTCATATCTAGGAGAGCTAGGTCTAGCAGGTGTCTCATAATGTTCGGTTTCAATAATTTCATCAGTTTCAGAAGTATCCTAATTTTCAGCATTGACTCTAGCAATTTGTTCATCAAGAAATTCACCTAGTGACACAGTATTATCAAGCAAAGTATCATCATAAGCATCATGCATAGCAAAATTGGCATCATCAATTACTTGCGACATATCGAAATTACTAGCAGGTGGTGGTGTCACAAACTTACTCATAACAGAAGGTGAATCAAGTGTAGAGCTATATGGCAGTTCCTTACCTCCCCTTGTAGTAGAGGGATAGATCTTGTTTTTTGGATCTTTCAGATTCTTCATAGTGATCAACGGATATAAATCCCAAGTGAATCTGAGAATAGAGCTATGCTCCCTAGCAACGGCGCCAGAAAAAGGTCTTGATAACCCACAAGTATAGGGGATCACAACAGTTTTCGAGGGTAGAGTATTCAACCCAAGTTTATTGATTCGACTCAAGGGGAGCCAAAGAATATTCTCGAGTATTTGCAGTTGAGTTGTCAATTCAACCTCACCTGAAAGACTTAATATCTACAACAAAGTATTTAGTAGCAAAGTAGTTTGGAAGTAACGGTAACAATGGCAATAATGACAGTAGTAGTTTTGTAGTGACTGTAGCAGTAGTAAAGGAAAATTAACTTAGCAGAGATCAATATGTGGAAATCTCGTAGGCATGGATCAGTGATGGATAATTATGTCGGATAGCATTCATCATGCAACAGTTATAACATAGGGTGACACTGAACTGTCTCCAATTCATCAACATAATGTAGGCATGTATTCCATATACATATGTGCTTATGGAAAAGAACTTGCATGCCATCTTTTGTCCTACCCTCCCATGGCAGCGGGGTCCTAATGGAAACTAACGGATATTAATGCCTCCTTTTAATAGAGCATCGGACCAAAGCATTAGAACTTAGTGAATACATCAACTCCTCAAACTATGGTAATCAGCGCACAGAATCCCAGTTATTGTCACCCTAGGGGATGCAGATCATAACTCATAATAGGTGTCTACAACTTGCAAGATAGGATCAAGAACACAAATATATTCATGAAAACATAATAGGTTCAGATCTAAAATCATGGCACTCGGGACCTAGTGACAAGCATTAAACATAGCAAAGTCATAGCAACATCAATTTCAGAACATAGTGGATACTAGGGATCAAACCCTAACAAAACTAACTCAATTACATGATAAACCTCATCCAACCCATCACCCCCCAGCAAACCTATGATGGAATTACTCATGAACGACAGAGAGCATCATGGAATTGGTCATGAAGGATGGTTGGTGATGATGATGGCGTCAATTTCCCCTCTTCGGAGACCAAAACAGACTCCAGATCTGGTATCCCGAGGAAGAACAGGAGGTGGCGGCGGCTCCATATCGTGAAACACGATGAACTCTTCTCTTTGATTTTTTCCCTGAGAATAGACATATATAGGAGTGGAATTGAGGTCGGTGGAGCAACAGGGGCCCACAAGCCTGCTAGGCACGGCCAGGGGGGTGGCCGCGCCTGGCAGGCTTGCCACGTGTAAGTGACCCCCCTCCGGTTGATTCTTTCGCCAGTATTTTTTATTAATTCCAAAAATATTCTTCGTAAATTTTCAGATCAATCAAAGAAATTTTATTTCTGCACAAAAATAATACCAAGGCAATTCTATTGAAAACAACGTCAGTCCGGGTTAGTTCCATTCAAATCATGCAAATTAGAGTCCAAAACAAGGGCAAAAGGGTTTGGAAAAGTAGATACGATGGAGACGTATCACCCAGGCGATCCACCATAGGACGGGCCTGGGGGCTCACATCTATGGAGTCCCTCAACCGACCGGCGTGGAGCTGGAGGCATGCGGATACCCCTGGGGAGCATGCTACGACATGCACCTGCTCCATCAAGGGGCGCAGCCCAGGGCGCCAGGCATGCAGGGGCTTGCCCCTGGTGCGGAGGAAGATATGCAGGAGGCACTGCCCGTGCGGTATGGGCACCACCATGCGCCCCACAACACGCCCGCCGCTTCCAGTTGGGCAGCCAGCGACTCTCCTACGCCCACACCCAGAGGCCCGAGTGCCTTCACGACGACCGCACCGATGCGCGCCCAAGCCGCGGAGGATGCGACCTCGACTACTGCAACAACATGATGAGTGTATATGACTTCGTGAGCGGCTTCCATCATGGCTGGCATGGGCATTCTAACGGGGGCAGCTGGTGGGGTCAGTCTTGCGAAGCTGCCTGCCGTAGGCAGCTTCGCGAGGCACGATCGCCGGTGGGGAGCTACCCTGACTAGGTGCCTGAGTTCCCAGACCAGGCGTCACCCGCCTGGAGACGGAGGGTGGAACACACGCCCATGTTCCCATGTCGGGTGCTTCCTACCTGTAGACTGAGGGTGGAACACACACCCATGTCCCTGGGCCCGGTGCTCCCTTCCCGGAGAAGGAGGTTGGAACACACGCCCATGTCTCTGGGATGGGCGTTGCATGCCCAGAGACGGAGGGTGGAACACACGCCCATGTCTCTAGGCAAGGCCTCAACCGTCTGGCTGCAAAAGACCAGGTACTCGCCCTTGTCCCCATGTCCGGTCCAGTCCGCCTGGAGGAAGGGGGTCGGATACCCATGCAAGGCCCCCGGGCACCCCAGTGAGGTGCACTGGGGCACCGCTTTGGGAGCCGGCCTCGCACCTGGCGGGAGGATCCTGTGTTGGGCCTCATCCGTGGCATAGGGGGCTACGGCGCGACTACAACAATGACATCCGCCCCGGGCCTAGCGGGGCCTCAGGCCCTGCTTAGTGCCGGGTCCTCCATACAGAGGGTGTGGGGGCTCACCACCGTGCTTAATGGACCATTCGGAGCCAGCCTCGCTCCACCGCATCGTGCTTGGGGGAAAGAAGGGGGATCCATGTCCGCGAGGCATGAAGCTCCCTGCGTGCCCCTGGGCTCAACCCGTGACACTCTCACATAATAATGAGTGGGCTCTATACGCTCGGAGCCCCCCGAGCACGCGGAGGGGTTCCCACCCATGTCCTAGTGGAATCCCCATTCTCAGTGCTAGCGGACAACACGGTCCTCCAACAACTATGCCCACGCCTAGTGGAATCCCTATGCTCCGTGCTGGGGGGAAGACGAAGACTAGCCTAGGTGTCGGACACGGCAGTTCTTTATCCTCCTTTCTTTGTATTCGAATTTTCCACCTTTTGAAATGAAATTTGAAGTTCTGCAGTTTTCTTCAGGAAAAGGGGACGAGCATTCTTTTCTGGTAATGGTTTCTTCTTTGTGTCTTGCCTTCTTGAGAAGTTCGGCACCTGTCATCCCTTTTTTCTTCCTTGCGTATCCCATGAGTGGGGGATGGACATCGTGGACGCGTTTCAGCGCACGCCTCGCCAAGGCCTAGTCATTTGGACCCTCGTGCGACACGATCGACCGAATTGGCAAGGATACTTGGCAGAAAGGAGTACAATGTTGCTTACCACGTCGAAAGGGAGCCTCACGAAAGGGTCACTTCAAAATACACTTATGCCTCCGCAGGGCCATGTTCCAAACTTTGACTGGTAAACATGAAGGGTACCTATGGGGACATGCCACTATTGTCGCCCTCATCATCACCACCATCGCCGGCCTCATGCTTCTCGGCTCTCCCAATCGGCTGAAGAAAACCCCGCGATTAAGTCCTCAAAATGGTCCTCCACCCACTCGGCAAGGGCTCCTTGGATCACTTCGGGCACAGGAGCGAGCACAACCTCGAAATTGAAGTGGGTTGAGGCGAAGGAGATGGCTAAAGATGCGTGAAGCCTCTCTCACGAGGAAGTTCCGGTGTTTCTCATCCACGAGTTCGTAGATCTTCTCCGCACCCCTTGAGAAACTCCACAACCTTAGAGAAGAAGCCCAGGTACCCAGCATCATCAGGGACACGCAGGCTTGAGACGCTTTTGCTGCAAATACTACTCAAGGCCCGGTGGGCCGTCTTCTCGAGGGACTGGAACATTTTGGAGCGTGTGTGCTACAGCCCACGAGAACGGTCAGCCTCATCCGAAGCTTTCTCCACGGGGGGAAGTGACGCCCTTCACCTGTTTATAAAGAAGGGATAGCTCGGCCTCGATAGTAGACCGGGCATCCATCATGGCCTTCGGTGACGCTCCTCCAGGACTAACCTTTTCCTGAGGTCGTCGGCCTCCCTTTGCAGGTCGTCGCATAGCTTGCGGAAATGGAACTCCTGGAGCTTCAACTTTTTGCGATAATCCTACGTGAGGGCGCACCAAACGAATGACACCCTTTCGCTGATATACTCCTGGACCTTCGCCTCGCGGATGGCGAGGGAGTCCTTGGCAACGGAGACTTGGTGCTCACTCACCTCCAGCCTCTCATGCTCTAGGCTCTGCTCCAGTGCTTCTATCATCAACGAGTCTTCAGGGATGCGATTCCCCACACCGCCAGTG
This sequence comes from Hordeum marinum, assembly GCA_022496015.1. NCBI lineage: Eukaryota > Viridiplantae > Streptophyta > Magnoliopsida > Poales > Poaceae > Hordeum > Hordeum marinum. The sequence continues at coordinate 185,239,773 of CM039675.1, forward strand.
GGCGGTCCGACCGCCAGCCCTGGAGGACGGCCCTGTGCGCCTGGATTTGTCCTGCAAGAGAGACATTGGAGGCCCGGAGCTCACCCAAGCATTCTTCCGAGGCCTCGGGTCTGCTGTCAGTGGCTTGGGCCTCTGCAAGGGTGCGATCGTGGGCCTCCCTCGCCGCAGCAAGGGACCCCTTGACGTCAGCGCAAGCGCGCTCACGCTGAAGGCAGCCGAGGTTGACAGCGACCCCAAGACGATGCCATACACGCTCGAGGCACTGATGCTCCGCCTCAAGGAGGGTGTCGGTGTCAGCCAGCTCCTCTCCCAGGCACCCCAGCGCGCTCACCGCGGTTTGGAGGAGACCATGTCACGCGGAGTTGTGGCCACATGCGAGCTCGATCGCCCGGGGAGGGCTTTCGCCTTCCCCTAGGGTAGTAGGGAAAGCGTGTGGAGGACCATGCGCCCCCGACGAAAGCCCGGGGGCTGGGGGCTCCACCTTGTCCTCCTCTCGGGGTGAAAGCCGCACCTCTGGGGAACCCACTTCTTCGTTCAAGGAAGGCCCCAGCACACGGGATGCTCGGTTCTTAGAAATGACCGATGTCAGAGGACCCAACCCCGCCCAGCAAGTTGAAGGCCGCACGCGGAGAAGAACGAGGAGAACTCGCGCCCGACACCCGCGAGATGCAAGGCCACCAAGGACTGGATGACCTTAGGTGGTGGCGATGGCGGTGCATCTCTCTCTTCGTCAGGAGGAGACCCGTGGAACAAAAAATCAGAAGGTGCGCATCAGAGAAACACTGAGGGGGCTCGGAAGCTTACTCATCCAGGACGGTCCATTTCCTCTTCACCGGCACCCAGGGTGCTGTGCAGCAACTGCCCTCGGGCCTCCTCCTCTTCCAGCAAGAATGGGGGCCTGAGGATGATTCCTCGGTGCTTTGCCCTAGCGGCTTTGTTATAGAGACAACGACCGCCTTCATCAACAGGGTGCTGTCCTCGCCCCCAGATGGGGCTGCAGCAGGAGCCTGGGGGATGGGCGACACAGGGCTCCCCTCCTCGGCCAGGCGGGAGAGCCTTCCCCTAGACCCTCGAAGCTTGGGGTCTGCATGAGAGGATTGGCCCGAAGACCCGCTCCTTCCGGGGAAGCAACCCCCACTCATTGAAGAGCTGCATCTCTCGGGCGAAGGCTTCCCCATCCCTGTGGTTGTAAAGGGGGAGCCCATCCCAGGGAAGCTCGCCCGCTTCCCCCCAGTCAGGCGATGGAGCAGTTCAAGCAGCGCGCTGGTAGGAAGAGGGGGACATGGAGTCTCATGGCCTCATGAGGGCCCAAGAAGGTCCACATCAGGAGGGAACGACGCTGAAGAGGGGCAATTCGTCGGCGGGTGAACTCCCGCACTATCATCGCCATCGTCAACCCCGCCTCCTTCAGTTCGGCAAGCCTGACCAAAACCCGTGCGAGCCGCGGGTCATCAAGATCCTCGTGCCCCCACTAGGGGCTCGACTCTGTGAAGACCAATGGGATTTTGAGCAGGGGGTGGGGTCAGCAACATCGACGTACACTCAGTGCCTTCGGAAGTCCTCTGCATTTGGGGAAAGCCGAGCGTCCAGAGCCCCGCGGATCGAGGCATCAACTGCCCGGAGGGACATGCATCCCGAGGAATGGTCCCCGGGGTTCATCCGGAGGGATAAGAAGTGATGAAGCAAAGCCACAGAGGGGGATACACCAACAAAGGTCTCACACAGGAACACGAAAGCAGAAAGGAGGACGAAAGCAGAAAGGGAACACGAAACCTGGGTCAAAATGCAGTGCATGGACCTAGTAATACACGAGTACGGGGGAGTAGAAGTCGGAGAATGGATAAACCAAGCCCAAGAAGAGGGCGTGAACATGGAGGGGAATGGCGGAGGCTCCCAAGTCGGTCCGGGGCTGCTAGCCTAGCCAGATCTTGGTCACCCCCCACTCGTTGGAGTCGACGGCGACTGCCAAGTGGACCTTCTCCAGCCCTTCAAGGTTAACCACCAAGGACCAGCCTAGTGCAGGCCCCGACACCGATGAAGACCCCGACGCCTTCGGAGCCTCGCCCCCCGTCTTCATGGGAGCCATGGCAGACGACCAGATCGGGGTGAGCACAAGAGTTGGCTAAGGATATGCGAGCCACAGGAAAATTGTGAGCGGATGGAGGATTCGAAGAGCTGACGACACAGTGGCGTGTGCCGGGCTATCTGTCAGCCAGCCAGTTGCCAAGGTAGCACGGAGAGATGGAGGCGTTAGTGTTTCAGAGGGCGCTGCGTGTCAAGCCTGGCCCACACGCAAAATAGGCCCCTCGGCACCTCAGGTCTGCCTCCTTGGCTTCGGCCAGAAGCCAACCCAAGTGCACCTTGGGCCCGGGGGCTACTGTCGACGTTGTAGGACTGGGGGTAGCCAGACCTGCCTGCCAGCGGCCTAGGGAGTGGCGCACTTCAATGGTCTGGTACAGCCCGACACGGCGTCACTCAAGACAAGGCCCTCACGCGAGCCTCATCCAGGCGAGGGGGGTGGCGCCAAGACTCCCAGAGGAGGGAGGCCTTCCTGGGGTCCCTCGTGAGGGGACGGAGATCTCTATGCAGCGTTCTGCCTCGCGAGGCTGAAGGTGACGCAGGCAGGGCCAGGTGGGCACAGGCGTGCGCAGAGAAGGCAGTTACCTCTTTGGTGAAAAGGAGGCAAGGACGTACACAGGTTCCCAAGGCGTCCCCTCAAAGGTTTCCGTTCTGGTGCAATGATACCAAGACCACAGTCCTCGCAGGGCGAACATCACCGCCGAGCCCACTTCAACGTCCTACCATCAGCTACTTTGCAGGTGAAGACCGCCTTTCGCCAGGATAAGATGTACCTTGTGTCCCCTTTCGAGTTTGGCCATTGTGGGATCCCTTCCCGCCAACGATAAGGGAAGAGGACCCGAGTCACCATAAATAGGGGTGAGGATGCACCGCAGAGGGGGACAGATCCGAAACCCCTCGAGCACCCACGCGAGGTTACTTATCAATGTACCAATTCATCCACAACCCTCCTCGAGAGGCAATCCACCCCAAGAAGGAGTGGGGTTTACGCTTCACAGCGACCCAAACCTGGGTAAATCCGTGTGTTAGTCTTCTTTGCCACGATAGAGCAAGTCCCCTTAGACGAAGCTGTGGAGCTGTGAGCTTAAGGCCGAAGCTGGTGGGGATCTTCGCACACGCCCCTGAGTTCGAACCTCTTTGGGTTTTGCGGAGCCCAAAATCCGACAATAGCAGTCCTGGGCATGTATCTCAAATGATGTTGCCCGAGCTCAATTGCCCACTTAGCAACCCGACATGTAGCTTCTCTATTTTGGATGATATCTCCCAGAGGAGCCGAACCGACCACAGTGATTGGATGCCCAAGGAAATATTGCTTTAATTTGCAACTAGCCATGAACACTCCAAACACCAATTTTTGCCAATGCGGATATCTCTGCTTGGATTTTGATAAGACTTCACTGACATAATAAACTGGCGTTTGGCTGGGTACTCCTTTCCTTCCTCCTTACGTTCGACGACAACAGCCACGCTGACGACCCAATTAATAGCCGCCACGTAGAGGAGCATATGCTCTTTGTCGACCGGAGCTGCCAAGACAGGCGGCTTAGCCAACTGCCTCTTAAGTGCTTCAAAAGCCTCATTAGTAGCATCACTCCAGACAACATCATCAGTCTTTTTCATCATCTGGTACATCATGTGGTATAGCGGAATCACCTTTTGACCCAGGCGGCTTATGAACCGGCTCAGGGCCGCTATGCGACCCGCCAGGCGCCACACATCATTGATACAGGCCGTCTTTGTAACAGCCCGAGACCGATGCTCCAGAAGATTCCCATTCAATTCTATTATCATCTTGTGATTCATTTGGTCGTCGCAGTCATCATCGCACCGTTCACATCATCCACATTGCATCGGCACTCTGTTGTTGTCGTATTTGAAGACTTGCATCCGTTCGTAGTTGTCGGTTCTCTCCGTTCTCGTTGACGACATTTTGAGATAAACCACACACGCACGCGCCCGTGGCATCGATGGTTTATTGTTTTCAAAAGGTGTGTATAAAAATATTTTCGGAATGGGTCAAAAGTTGGGTGCGGTCTTAATATAGTGTAGGTAGACCGCTTGCAAAATTTCGTCGCCACCGGAGTCCGGTTGATATCCGAACAGATAAACCTATAGCGACACTATAACCGGTCAAATTGTCGGATGTTTTTGTTTTATAAAACTCTGTTGCCGGGAGTCCATCTTCTCTCTCATCTCTGCCTAGCCCTTGTGCACAATTCACCGACCTACGCACAATCTAGTCCGAAACATCCCCAAACCCAAAAAGTACGATCATGACCACTGGATCCGGATCAACCCCGTAATACCCCAAATCGTCGTCGGTTTTTCAATTGGACTTCCTAACCTATGTTTTTTAACCGTCCGATCTAAATCGAAGAGTTCTAAACCTAGTTCTATTCCCCATATATAAACCAACCTATACCAAACTCAGGCGAAACCCTGGTCCGCATCCAATCCCTCGTTTTCCTCAACCCCGCTGCCACCCACAAGCTTCTCCCTCGGGATCCATCCCAGCCAACCAGATTGGTCTGACCAACTCCATTGTTTTCCTCCACCTCCCAACCAGCAGACCAGCGCCTCCCGAGGCCTTCGTCGCGCGCCCACGTGCGGTTCGAGCAGGAGCTCGTCCTTGAGCTCCCTCTCGTGCCTCCACGGAGCCAGCCATAGTCGACCCCGCAGCGCCCGCAACCCTGAGCTTCAGGAGCTCATCCTCGAGCACCACCTCCTCTGGGGCTCGCGCACGAGGATCCCCTCGCTGGAGCAAGTGACCAGACCATCGTTGCTCCGTAGCTTCCCTTCTCCCACTCTCAACCTTTCTTCCCTTTCCCTCACCCCTCTCTCTTTGTCCGTTGACATGAACTAGCATGGCCGCCAGGCGATCTCCGGTTCAAGCCGCGTCCACGAGCAGAGGTGCCACACCTTGCCCGCTTGCCTTCATCTATCACCAACGCCGGGAACCGCTCCATCCCCGTGCCCGCCGTCCTGCCGTCCCCGGAGTATCGCGCATCCCGCTATGCGCGCCCCGTCCCTGACCTCCAGCTGTCAATCCCATCGGTCTTGTTTGCTGCATCGAGCCGCAACAATTTGGGCAGAGGAGCACGTCGCCTCTGCCTCGACCGAGCGCCTCGCCTTGGTCAACCGAGCCATCCCCGCTAGGTGAGGAACCTCCCCTTCCTTTCCCGCAAGCCTGCTGGTGCTCTGGAGCTGCAGCAACCGCCGTTGCTTGCTTCTGTCGCTAACAAGAGTCACCGTGTCGCCGGAAATGGATCCTCTGACATAGAAAAGTAATGTCATATTGCTACAGTGCTAATCTAGTGTAAGATGTAGAAGGAAAGTTAGAGAATATTAGCAGGTTATTTACTGTTGTTATTTTCTATAGATATAAAAATCTATAATAAATTTTATTTCACCATCAATTTGTTTGTGTGTAATTATTATGAATGTACATAGTAGATCTGTAATTTGCAAAGTAATTTAAATCATTTTAACCTTAATCATATGGATTGAAAGAAGAAAACTTAGGATATTATAGCTTCTCTAATATTCCTTCTTGATTTTAGAGGATCCGATTCCGTATCGCCATGGCTCAAGCTCGGCCTTTTATACATGTACTTATTAAAGTAATGCTTGCTTATTGTATCCTAAACACCAAGCTAGCCGGACTGGTCAACCGAGCGCGCTAACAACTAGAGGTCCTGGGATCTAATCCCAGCGAGCCTCATTTATTTTCCATTGTGTCTTTTTTTTTCTTCAGTCGAGCACCTGACCGCTTAGGCCTATTCACCAATGGGCTGCTGCAGTTTGCTGCAATTCGGCCTTCATAGTATGTTTTTTCCTGTCTCGCGATTTTCTCAATTATTCATTGTTTTGCATATTGTATATATGTCATGTTTTTTTCATTGCTCATAAATAATTAACCGTGCATCGGATGAAAATGATATAAATATGTAAAATGCTTAGAATTCGTGTAGATTCACAATTTCTAACTTTCACACTTGTTTAAAATGTTTAACTTCCGTTTTTCACGTAATTTGCACAAATGCCATGCCAAAATGATTTATTTAATTACTATTGATCCGTAACTCCGATGCAAATGTTTTATATATGTAACTTGCCTAGAAAAATGTATAGAATAGCATGGTAAAATTTATTTTCCATTGTCTTTTTTTTTCTTCAGTCGAGCACCTGACCGCTTAGGCCTATTCACCAATGGGCTGCTGCAGTTTGCTGCAATTCGGCCTTCATAATATGTTTTTTCCTGTCTCGTGATTTTCTCAATTATTCATTGTTTTGCATATTGTATATATGTCATGTTTTTTTCATTGCTCATAAATAATTAACCGTGCATCGGATGAAAATGATATAAATATGTAAAATGCTTAGAGTTTCGTGTAGATTCACAATTTCTAACTTTCACACTTGTTTAAAATGTTTAACTTCCGTTTTTCACGTAATTTGCACAAATGCCATGTCAAAATGATTTATTTAATTACTATTGATCCGTAACTCCGATGCAAATGTTTTATATATGTAACTTGCCTAGAAAAATGTATAGAATAGCATGGTAAAATTTATTTTGATATTTAACAACTCTAAATGTGTTTTTGACAGATCTGTACCAAACTCATAATTTGCATATCGGGTCATTTCGGAAATACTATATGTTGCTTCGTCCTCATTTAAAATGCCTAGATGACGTTGATTATTATTTCTTCACCTCTTGTCATGTTTAATAACATTTAATATTGCCGAGTAAATAAACAAGAGTGGACTAAATATTTGAACGTGGAGTTTCATCAATATGCAACTCGTTGCATAATGAGCTTCACATGATGTTTGATTGTTGTGATTTCAATGCCTTGCATATTAAACTGGACGTGCATCATATTTGTTTGCGGATCATGTCATGCATATGTTCTTTTTCCAAGCGGGATCTCAGGCAAGATAAACATTTCCCTAGATACCACTATTATCATTGCCATGCTAGTTGTCTCGCTTTTATCGTTATGTCTCGCCACCTACCACTTGTATGTCAAGCCTACCAACACTGCCATGAAAAAGCCTCTAACTCCTTCACATCCCAGCAAACCATTGTTTGGCTTTGTTACCGCTTGCTCAACCCTTGTTATAGCGTTTCTAGCTGTAGGTGCAATTGCTTCCATGTGGCATCATGGATATTTTGTTATATCTCAATATTATTGCTATTTAATTTAATGCACATATATACTTGGTAAAAGGTGGACGGCTTGGCCCTTTCATCGGTGTTTTGTTCCATCTTTGCTGCCTTACCGGTGTTATGTTCCATAATGAGCGCTCTTAACATGCTCGGGGCTGTTTTGAGGACCCCTTGATTTTCGTTTCGGGATAAAACTCTTATGAAAAGGCCCAACATTGGTACTACATTTGCCTAATAACTAATAAATTGCATAAGGACCCGCCGGCACCCATGGATAATTAATCAACAACCCGGGCCCGTACTCCTCATAAGCATTGGTCCAAACTAGGGCCGTGTTTGGGGCCAACCAGGGGCAACTCGGGAGATTTCTATCAGGCCACTGCACGCTGTGCTCATCCCGTCATGTCCTAAGAACAAGATATGCGGCTCCTATAGGGTTCGTCGACATGTCTGGCGGCCTTGCTGGATTTGTTTTACCTTTCCCTAACGTCTTGTGTGAGGGATTCCGAGGACACTTTGGTTTATCTCGAGGTTCAGGTTTTCCAACAAAATTTTCGAGGAGATCACGAGTTTTCCGTTGCCGAGGTTATTCGACGCAGTGTGTGGTTAGTTTGTGATGGATGAGTTGGAGAACCCCTGCAGGGTTAAATCTTTTGAGAACCCGTGCCCGCATTTACGTGGCAACTTGGAATTTTGTTAACACCCGATGATAGCCAATTTTAAGTAAACTGGAATAAAATACAATAACTTTGTGCGTAACCGTGACTATCTCGACTAGTGAGTTCTGTACCGAGCGAGAACACGGGTAAGTAGGTGTTCAGGATCACTTAGTAATCATTCTAGTTCACATTCGTTATGTGTAGTCCACCATATTCATTCTTGCTCTCATAAGTTAGCCACTCAAATAAATGCTTAAATCTTTTTGTAACCTCACTACTTAACCATACCTCACCCATTAAGCTTTGCTTATCTTGATACCCTTGGAAATGAGATTATTGAGTCCTTGTGGCTCAAAGATTACTAAAACATCAGTTGTAGGTACAGGTAATGAGATGATTTGACGTGAGCACGATGCTTGTTTTCTTTTGGAGTTCTTCTTCATCATCGATCTAGGCTCCAAGAGAACAACCTGGGATAGCAAGGATCGATGTTATTTTATCATTTGATTTCATCCATAGTCGAACTCTGCTCTTTTGTATGATGATTGAATATGTTGTTGTATTGATGTGATCTTGATGTAGGTCGTGGCGAGTGTATGCCAATTCCATATACTCATCTCTTCTGTACATGTACCTGTAATGATATCCATTCTTGCCAAACGACGAGATGTGCTTCTATCCCCATCGAGGCCCTCGCTCCAAAATAAGGATAGAAACGCATCTCGGGTGTTACATGCTTAGGAGGTGATTGGCTCAATTTTCTCCGGGCTAGCTTCGATGCCCCTCTCTGAAACCAGAAAACCTAGCAGTTTTCCTGCAGGTACCCCAAAACACATTTGGCCAGGTTAAGCATCATCTTGTACACCCGGAGATTGTCAAAGGTTTCCTTCAAATCCTCAAGCAAAGTTTCCTTCTTCCTTGACTTTATCACAATGTCATCAACATAAGCATGAACATTGTGTCCAATCTGCCCATGGAGGCAATTCTGAACACAATGCTGGCAAGTCGCCTGAGCACTCTTGAACCCAAAAGGCATAGACACGTAACAGAAAGCCCTAAAGGGTGTGATAAAAGTTATTTTTTCCTGGTCTTCAACTGCCATCTTTATCTGATGATATCCAGAATTAGCATCTAGGAAGCACAAACTCTCACAACCCACGGTTGCATCAACGATCTGGTGAATACAGGGGAGGGCAAAGGGATCAACTGGGCAAGCCTTATTGAGATCTGTTTAGTCCACACACATACACCATGTGCCATTTTTCGTGAGCACAAGCACCGAGTTAGCGAACCACCGAGGGTGAAAAACTTCCACTATGAACCCAACAGCTAAGAGCCGGGCTACTTCTTCTCCAATGGACTTATGCCTCTCCTTGTTAAAACGATGGAGGAATTTCTTGATTTGCTTCATCTTAGGATCCACATTAAGGTGGTGCTCAGCGAATTCTCTTGATACACTAGGCATCTCAGAAGGTTTCCATGCAAAGATTTCCCGATTCTCGTGGATGAATTTGATGAGCGCACTTTCCTATGTGGGATCCATCCTTGTCCCAATGGTGAACTACTGAGAAGAGTCAACAAGGGCAAAGTCAGCTTGCTTTGTGTCTTTAGACGACTAGAATTTGAGGGGAGTGTCCTTCTTCGTGGTGGGCTTCTTGAGATGGGTCACCCGGGTCCATGTTGTCTTTATAAAACTTGAGCTCCTAAGTAGCACAAGCCATTTCTGCATAAGAATCATCTCCTTCTTCACATTCCAAGGCGACCTTATGATCTCCATACACCGTAACCGTTCCCTTTGGTCCTGACATTTTGAGCTTTAAGTATATGTAAAAAGGGCAAGCCATGAATTTGGCATAAGCCGGTCATCCAAATAGCACGTGATATGGACTTTTGAACTTGACTACTTCAAACCATAGTGTATCTGCCCTATAATTATATTCATCTCCAAAGGCCACCTCCAGAGCAATCCTTCCTACAGGATAAGATGACTTGCATGGCACGTCTCCATGGGAGACAGTAGAGGACGGCTCAAGATCCTTCTCTGTCAAATTCATTCATCGGAAATTGTCATAGTATAATATGTTGATGCTGCTGCCACCATCCATAAGTACCTTAGTAAAGTAACCACCCACGTGAGGGTCCACCACTAAGGCCAGATGACCCAAATTATCAACAGGGGGCGGGTGATCTGCCTGGCTCCAAGTAATCGTGTGCTCAGATCACTTCAAATACTTTGGCACCACCGGCTCAACCATGTGAATCGCCCATCTGTGGACCTTCTGGTCATGCTTGCAAGTGTTCGTAGTGAATAGATGGTACTGGCCACCGCTCAATTGCTTAGGCTCACTCTAATATCCTGATCGATGTTGCTGCTGATTACCTTGATCAGATTGCTGATTATGACTATCGGGGCATTCTGCTGCTAACTCTTACCACCACCATTTTTCATACCTTTCCAGAATTGTCATCGTCTGAATTAGGATCCTTCATGCCATCAGAGTCGACATACAGAATAAGTGCATCCATAAGATTGCCCATATCATTGCATTTACGCTTAAGCCGCCCTAACTTTTGCTTCAAAGGCTGGAAGTGATAGTTCTTCTCTAGAATCAGAACAACTTGAGCTGCCGCAATGTTATCTGAGGAGTGGATAATGGTAGCAACCCGGTTAGCCCAATGATGGTCCGACTCATCCTCACGCTGCACACAATGCTCCAAATCCACAATTGTCATAGGCTGCTTACATGTACCCTGAAAATTCTTGATGAAGAGCTCCTTCAACTCTGCCGAGGTGTTGATGGAATTGGGGGACATGTTCTTCAACCATGTACAAGATGGCCCCTCCAACATCATGGTGAAGTACATAGCACAGACTGCACCGTTGACATCCAACATGTCCATAGCCATCTCATAGCTCTCAATCTAAGCACCGGCTCAAGATCAGCCGTGTAGTTCAGTACCTTACGAGGTCCCTTAAAATCCTTAGGAATGCGCTCGTTATGTAAAGCTGGCACCAGTCATGGAATTCCGTCATTCTGGCATTTGACCCGACGGCCACTAAAGGTGAAGGGACCACCGGAGGCGGCTGACAAGCCCCTTGGTTTGCTGCCTCTACTTCCTGACGGGCCCTTTTCTCGTCCACAATTGCATGAGCATCTATAAGCATAACCTAGGGTGGATTATTTTGGGGCGTGTTATGACACCGCTCATTGTTGGAGATTGCTGGCGACTCCGCGTGTCTGCTATAACTATGACTTGTCAAAGGAGTTGAATGCACACGCTGCCGGCTATATGGATAGTTAGCTTGCTAGGCAATCGATGTTTGTAATAGTTCAATAGCGTTCCGAGCTTGAGCACAATCGGTGACTCACCGACAATAGAGAGTGCAGTAAGACGGGTTTCCACTGCCACACTGTTATCCACCGGGTTGGAGAAATGTCCTGGCAGTGTCAAAAAACTTTGTGGTGTTGTCTAGATGAGGGGTGGGTCTGGGCCAGGTGCCTCCCTTCGGGCCGGCTCTGGCCGGTGAGGTTGAGCCGCCGTCCTTCCCCCATGCATTTCAGAAGTCAATTGGAGTATAACTGGTGGTCCTAGAGTACTTGGGACTGCTCCTAGAGAGTTGAACAAATGCTTGGGCTCATATACTAGGGGTAAACGGCTCTGGTGCCTCCTCTGAAAAATTGCATCGGATGCGTTTTAATCAAGGCTAAGCCGCCATGCATGCCTGTAACTGCCCAAGTGCATTCCCTTGTAATATTCCATGTCTGACCTCCATGTTTGCCCTCATGTGTTCGGTTTAATAAAATTTCTTCATGCCATTCCTCATTGCATCATGGCATCATGGGATCATCACAAATTTTTTTGTTGCATCATAAGCTTGTGGTGCTTGTTGTTGTGTGAGTGTATATTTTGGAGAGGTGTGCTTGCAAGTGAGGTTTTGTGTTGGGTGGACCCCCCTAATTCTTTTGTAAACTATGCCTAGACCCTTTTAATAGCAATGCTAGTTAGGTCATGTTTTGGCTGATCTTATCATCTCTAGTAAATGTTGCACTTCTTCCTAGTAATCTGATAAGCATTTTAAAATAGCTCTCAACCATGTTTTAACATACTTGCCTTTTGAATCTTTGCAAAACAGATTCCTATAATAATTATATGTGAATAATTTTTTTGCTCTAAAAATGCCCAAACCATTTTTATTAAACAATGCTGGTTTTTGTGAGTTCAAAATTATTTCCAGTTCTCTCAAAGTCTTTTCCAACTCCCTGGAATTTTCATGGTTATTGTTGTTTTATAAAAAAAGAAAAACATTTTTGTTGCTTGTGAGAGGGAGAGAGCACCCCTAGCTGGGTCTCTCCTGGCCCAGCAGCAGCAGCGAAGCCCGAGCGCGCAGCCAGCCCAGTTCCCGTGCGGCCCAGCCTGCCTCCTTTTTGCTGCGAGCATTGTCGACCTCTATGGCAGCGCATCCACAGGAGCCACGTCGGTGTCTGGTTGGAATTGACGGCCGACGGCAGCCCCTCGCGCCTATAAGAGCTGTCTTCCGTGGTGCCCAAGCTCGCCCCTCTCCATTTCCTCCCTCTCCTCCTCGTGCCGCCGCCAGGAAAGGTAGCCTCGCCCATGCCGTTGCCTTGCCCGCCGTGCTCCTGCCAAGTGTAAGATCGAGCCCGGTGTAGCACATACGCTCCGTCTTTGGCCTCCCTGCCGCCGTGGAACAGAGCCTTGGGAGCCCCTGCGTCTTGTTCAGCTACACACGCGACGCCATCGGGCTGGAAGCCCCTCTCCTGCAAGGTCTTCCTCCTCTTTGTCTCTGGAAGAAGATCACCGGAGATTGCCACCTCGTCGCTGTTGCCTTGGTGCCTCTACATCGACGTCGTCTCACCAACAGGTAGTTAGGTAATCTCTGCGTCCATCCTACCGTTGCTCATCAGCGTTAGACCTCCATAGGCAACGTTGTTCGTGTACCGATGTCGTGTTCCACGTGCTCTGTAAAGTAGCATTTTTTTCTTCAGTTAGCAGGTGCGTGCGTTGCACTAGGCCTCCCCCTGCGACCATGTATCGCCTTGCCTTGCACCCCTTGACTCTCTGCTAGCCGCAACTCGCCGCATCACCTTGCTATGCCATTGTTGCCAGTTCTTGTCACCTCTGTGCCCGTGCTTGAGCTCGATCTCGAGGCCCTCGCCGCCGTGCATCGCAGGCCCCACTCACCCCGGGGATGGAACCCTCATTGGGTTCCGCAGGCCAGCGGTAGTCCCTCTGTCCCGGTGGCCGCCAAAAGCCTCGCCGGCGATGTCGTTGAGTTCTCTGGCGAGAGGTAGATGGAGCTAGCCCGCCTCAGTTAGTTCATGTTAGCAATCGAGCCCTTTAGTATTGATCCACCCCTCCTAGCCCGGTGGTAGCCACGTCGACCTCCAACCGAGAGGTCTCAGGTTTGAATCCCCGTCGCTGCTCGTTTTCTTCCAATTTCTCCTGAGCTGACAGTGGGCCCAGGGCCCACATGTCATCCCCTATGGGTCCCCTGGTGACTATGCCACCTAGGCCCTTGCTTTTATTTTGATTTGTTGATTTATTTCAGTATTTTCGAGATATTTCCTTTTAAGGAAATTTTCAAGTTTAAGACATTTCCGGTTCTGTCATTGTTGTTTTTGGACATTCCAATTTTGGCATATACTTGGATATAAGTGTCTATGTTAATTTTCGAATTGAATTTGTGTGAATTTTGTCTATGCAAACATATGATTATGATAGATTATTGTGGGGTAGAAAAATCCAGTGAATCCATTAGTGACATTGGTTTGATCATTTGAGAAAGTTTGTGAAAATGTTGTTTTGTGGCAAGGTGGCATTTTGTCTTTTTCACATGATTTAATTCTTGCATCATATGAGAAACTTGTCAACATGAAAGATGTTCATTAGTGTGTGTTCTATCCCCTGTATTTTTGCATGCCATGATAGATCATGATATGGGTGGTGTTCTTGCTGTTAACATGTCACCAAAATGTTGTTTTCAAATGCTCAGATATTTCCAAGTTTTAAGATCTGTTATTTTGTTGCCACGTTGTCTTGATGATTCCCATGAATGAATAGCTCCTTTGAGGTTGGCACAATGTTATAATTGCTGAGAATGTTGTCCTCTATTAGTTTGTGCCAGGTGCTTGTAGGTAGAACTATTGCATCTTATTTAAAATTGCTGTCAAACATGTAATTCTGTTAAAATTGCCCTGTTTGCCACTTGTTGAATTTTACTAAGTCTAGAAAACTGCTATTCTCATTATGCCATGTTGTGGAGATGATAGCCATTGATATATGCATACTTTGATGTTGCCATAATGTAGTAATCGCAGTAAATGTTGTCCTGTATCACCATGTTAATTTTCATGCCATGAAAGTCCCTCTACCATATGTAATTGTTGCTGTCAAGATGCCATCATGTTAACTCTGATTCTGTAAAACTGGAATTTCCACTAAGTCCCTAAAAACTTTTTCAACATGTCATCTTGTTAGCTCAATTTCAATTGATCCTTGCTTCCATTCATGTTTCTATTAATAGGTGAATTTGTGAGCATGCTATATACTTCATGTCCATGCCTTGGTTGTGATTTGATACTTGCTATTGCTCTGGTTGTGTGTATTGCAAGATGATATGTTGCTGTTTGTGGACAAATTGTGAGTTTGTTTGTTTTGTGACTTGTGGAAGCTATACTCCATGGTTTTGCATGATCTTTAGGTCTATTCTTGCTAGATTTTCATTTACAATCTAGTGGCATCCTTGGAATACCAAGGAATACCCCATGACCTTCTTCATCTTTGTTTTTGTCTCTATTACCGTTCGTACCTTGCCGTGAGTGTATAGTGAGTTCGTTACTCCATTTGCAATGTTCTACATATGCATTTGCATCATTTATACATGGAGCATTCATATTTACAATGTTCATGCATGTTAAAATAAGTAATCATGACGTTCTGTCTAGAATACTAAATAACTTAATATTTGCATGGGAAACATGACTAGCTTAGGTCTGCCATGTTAATTGCATCAATTTGATCATGTATCATCTTTGGTTGCACATTGCACTTTGTTTGTATGTTCATTTTTGATGTTTCACTTTCGGTAGACCCGAGTGTCGAGCCTGAGTACGAGGATCCTGGCGAGAACGTCTACGAGGACCCATCACTTTATCCCCCTGAAGACCCAACACGCAAGATGATCATACCCGAATTCCGACACTATATTTGCTATGCTCGATATCTCGCTTCTACTGTTAGGTTTCGTTACCTACCATTGAAATGTCAAGCCTCCTAAATTGCCATGAAGGCCTCTAACCCTTCACTACCCAGCAAAACCTTGTTTTTCTAAGTTACCGCTGCCCAGCCCCTCTTATCGCGTTCTTAGTTGAATGTGCAAGTTGCTTCCATGTGATAACATGGATATCTAGATATATCACAATATCTATTGCTATTTTATTTAATGCACCTATATACTTGATAAAAGGTGTAAGGCTTGGCCTGTTCCCGGTGTTTTGTTCCACTTTTGCCGGCCTAGTTACTTGTTATCGGGGTTATGTTCCATATTTTGTGCTCCTAACATGCTCGTGGTTGTTATGGGGACCCCCTTGACTATTAGTTTTAGGGTAAAGCTTGTTTGGAAAGACCCAACATTGGTACTATTTGCTTAACAACCTAATTCAAAATGCATAGGGCTTAGCTACTGAGGGAGTCCTAGGTTAGGGGGTCCACGGATAGCCGACCTATTGTTTATGGGCCGAACTATGTGGGCTACTTACCCAAAACTATAAGATTTGAAGGCCCCGTCTCTAGGAAGGAAGCTTCGGGAAGCATGGCTTGTGCTCCACACTTGATGTAGTAAATAGGCATGTTTATCTCTTTGGCATGTAACCGACCATGTGTAAACCCTAGGCATCCTCAGCATCTATATAATTCGGAGGGTTTTAGGGTATAGAAACAGAACAACACATCTAGGGTTAGCTATTCAATCTCGAGGTAGATCAACTCTGTAACCCCCCATATCATCAATACAACCAAGAAGGATGTAGGGTATTACCTTCGTAGGAGGGTCCGAACCTGGGTAAATCCGTGTCCCCTTCGTCTCCTGGTATCGTCGATTCTAGTCTCATAGTTCGGGACCCCCTACCCGAGATCCGCCGGTTTTGACACCGACATTGGTGCTTTCATTGAGAGTTCCTCTATGAGCAAGATGGAATCGATGCCTCACCTTGTTATAAACGAAGAGCTCCGCAACATGGGCGCTTTTGTTCCCGGACAGATCTTCGCCTTCGGCAGCGTTGTGCTGCACACTGATTCCGCTGGCCATCTAGGCCACGTTGAGAACTTCGCCCCTGATCGAGAGGTCAGATTTGGAAACTTAGAGTTCTCCGTTGACTCTCCGGGTGACTTGTCATCAATCGGGCTCGTAGCTTCGCCTGTAGCCCCTGACGACTCTGAGGCTTTAACCTCAAGCCCTTCTTTGGACATGCCGATGGGGTCACCCATGGTGACGAGCTGATCTCTTATCCCTGTCCGGCCATTAAGCCAGATGACCAGACACGTGTTCTTGCCGAACAATTCCCATGTTTGGACGTCTTGAAGGTTAACTTCATGATATCCCTGCTGATACCCCCGCTGATCATGGCAATCCCGATATCCCCGAGCACCCGTTAGAGGGTCCGGAAGGGCCTGAGGACCAAAACAACCCAGATAACGTCAACGACTCCGAACGTGATGATTACCTTCCCCCCGACGAGGAGGAAGATATACCGGAAGCTGAAGACTTGTACATCCCTGATAACCTTGAAGATTAGGAAGAAATCAGGCAACGGCTCGCAGCCTAGAGGCTAAAGAACGACAACTCAAAGCCGAACATGACGACCTTAATGATCGATGGACGAAGGTCCTCTCAACCGAGGAAGCATACGACACCGATCTGTCAAACCAGCCCAAAAGCTACCCTCGGAGAAGGCTGCTGCCGCAATTCGATGATGAACTCATTGATACTCCATCTCCAAACCGTACTCCTTGTGACAAGCCAGACCACCCCCTCATGGTCGGGACAGGACGACTGACAACACCGGTTACATATCGGCAGTGCCCTGAAGATGGGGTAAGGAGCCATTAGAGACCAATGACAGGTTCTACATGCGAGATGACCTGGATCATAGAGCAGGCTGCACAAGATCCATTTATGGATCCAGAGAGTACTTGCCCGATAGATGGAGCAAATACACACCATGGTTCGACCAAAACAACAGAGTCCGGGATCGCAACCGTCCCCATACAGACACCGAATACAGGCAAGACATAACACGGGTCAAAGGCGCCGCTCACCCACTGTGCTTCATAGATGAGGTAATGCGGCATCAGTGCCCCGAAGGGTTCAAACCCGTGAATATACAAGAGTATGATGGGACCACTAACCCAACCGTATGGATTGAGGACTTCCTCCTCCATATCCACATGGTGCGAGGAGACGATCTCCATGCCATCAAATACCTCCCTCTTAAGCTTAAGGGGCCAGCTCGGCACTGGTTAAATAGCCTCCCCTAAAACTCCATTGGATGCTGGGAAAACCTAGAAGAAGCGTTCCGCTCTAACTTCCAGGGAACCTATGTCCGCTCGCGGGACTCTTCTGATCTCAGGAACGTCGTCTAGAAGCCCGGCGAATCGGCTCGACAATTATGGAATCGGTTCTTGACTAAGAAGAACCAAATCGTCGACTACCCGGATGCTGAAGCCATAGCCTCCTTCCAACACATCATTCGGGACGAATGGCTGGCCCGCCAGCTAGCCCAGGACAAACCTCGGACCATGTCCGCCCTTACCTCCCTCATGACCCGCTTTTGCGCAGGCGAGGACAATTGGATGGCAAGACGCAGCCACAATTCCCACTTGAAGCCCGGGATGGCAAGTTAAAAACAAAGCACAATAAGAATATGCACCGGCACAATAATAGCGATGCCGATGACACAGATGTAAACACACCCGATTCCGCAACTCCCGACTTGGGCAGCGGAAGAAGCCTCCTAAAGGCAATCGTGACAGACCCACTCAGCTGGAGAAGATCATGGAAAGGCCTTGCCAAATCCATGGGACTTCAGAAAATCCCGCCAACCACACACACCGCAATTGCTGGGTGTTTAAACAGGCCGGCAAGATACCACCCGAAGACAAAGGCAAAAGCTCTCGCAGCAAGGATGAGGATGAGCCTCGGGGTCCAATTGGTGTCGGACAGAAGAAATTCCCTCCCGAAGTCAAAATGGTGAACATGATATACGCCACCCATATAGCAAGGAGAGGAAGTGTGCCCTTTGGGAGTCTACGCTGTAGAACCCGTAGCCCCAAAGTACAACCCATGGTCGGCATACTAGATCACCTTTGATCGGCATGATCATCTGACCAGTATCCGCCATGGGGGTTTGGCGGCCCTCGTGCTAGACCCCATTATAGATGGCTATCACCTCACAAAGGTCCTAATGGACGGAGGAAGTTGCCTCAACCTAATTTATTCAGACACGGTGAAAAAGATGGGCATAGATACGTCAAGGATCAAACCCAGGCGCACTACCTTCAAAGGAGTGATCCAAGGCGTTGAGGCCCGATGTACGGGCTTCGTAACTCTGGAAGTTGTGTTTGGCTTGCCCGATAACTTTCACAGCGAAGATTTGATCTTCGACATTGTGCCCTTCCGCATTGGCTATCACGTGCTGCTTGGTCGGACATCGTTCACTTGTTTCAACGCGGTTCCACACTACGCATACCTCAAGCTCAAGATGCCGGGCCCCAAGGGGGTCATTACTGTCAACGTCAATACAGAGCGCTCCCTTAGAACTGAGGAACATGCATTGGCCCTAGCGGCCGAATTTAGCTACAAAGAAGATCGACAAGTTATGAGCCTGCCTACGGCGTAAAGCTCACCTACAATTCGGCAGCCTCTCAAGATTTTTGTTGGCACAATCCACCTGCCGAACACTAACACCCATCAAGGTGCATCTAAGAGCAGGAGTCAACTAGCAAGGGCGCATATTTTTCCTCCTCTCTCTCTTCTCGTGAACCTGTTCGGTATGACACGAGGTAACCGGCTAATAGATCGGGGGCTTGAGTCCAAACACAAATCGCCCTATCTATCTTGTGTTCGGCATCTTGGCGTTCGCTGTATGTGCATCGGTTCCGAACTATGTCTTTGGTCAATAAGTTAGGTTGCCCGGCTCCTGTGCTTGCCCCTTTATGTTCCGCTCGTTCGGCTAAAAGGGCAAATGTAGCACCCCTCCAATTGTGCTTCCGGATAGTCTGGTCAAGCGCCTCAGGGGAGAAAGCCGAAAATGGACTGTCATAGTATGCGTGATCAGATCTGTGAACCCCGAGTTAGAAGTGTTATACTTCAATCCTTGTAAGCGGTTATTCCGTGTTATACGAGGAACTTGCCTTTTGTGCAGACATTGTGATACCGGCTTCGGCCACGGTCCGTCAGAACATCACAACACTTCGGTGGCTAATGGTACGCTTATTGTAGTCCTTTTTGCACCCCTACGAGTAAGTGAAAGAAATAAAGCACTATAGTCTGATTGCCTAGTCTGCCACACTGTATCGCCTTAGGGTTCCGATAATACGGCTAAGGGACATAGTGCATTGGCATAGACACCCCATGTAGTAACTACGTGTGGGTTGAAGCCGACGGCTCGCATCTTTCAGTATTAAACAACCACATAGGAGTTATAAAGGAATGAAAAACCATATAAGAACAAATAATAATATCATTAAAAGTTTGGGCAAGTCTTCGTACGCATTACAACTCATTCAAACATTTTATCGCCCGAACACTATGACGCTATCACCCGAGCACTCTCCATCACTCCATCAAACTACAGCTCGGGGCATCGATTCTCCTTCCCGTGTGGCGGCGGGTCGGTGGCTACTTTCGTCGGATTTAGCCCCGGTCAGTGCACTTTGGCCTTGGCAAGGGCCATCCAGACTCCTTTGATGCAGGAGGAGCGCTTGACGATGTCGAGGCGGGGCGAAGCAGCAATCAACCTCTCCACCAGACCAAAGTAGCTATCTGGCAGCGGCTCGCCGGGCCATAAGCGTATGTAGAGGTCCTTCATGTCCTGCTCCGCAATCTGGTGCAGCTTCATCAACTGTCTCAGCTGCTCCACCAAAAGAGGAGGATGCTCGGGGGCTCCAAACTGTGCCTAGAACAGCCAAGCTTCATCTCCTTCTCCCCGCGAGGCGAACAACTGATTGGCGTCCGCCACACTCTTCTGGAGATCGGAGGCTACGCCTAAGGATCGCCACACCCGGGTAAGCAATGGGAATTTGCTATCCCTGAATATGCACTTTAGTGAGTACGACTTACCATCTGCTATGCCCTTGGCCTGGCGCACTTGCTCCTCATACAACCGTTTGTCCATCCGCTCCTTCTGGAGTTCGGTCTTCAAAGTGGACAGTTCGGCCGAGCTCGCCTTATTCTTCTGCTCCAAGACCTCTCATCTTTCACTGGCATCTTTGAGCTCCTGCTGTACCTCTGCCACGCGAGCTTCATGCTTGCCACTAGTTGCTCGCATGGCGGAAAGCGTGACAACCGTTTCCTTAGCAGCCGCCCTCTCGGCGGCCGTTTCGTCCTTCATGCGCCAGAGCTCGGACTTGAGCCTCTCCATCTCCTTCACTGAGGCTACGTGTGCATTATACAATGTGAAGATGCCGCATTGACAGTATTTAGAATATAGAGCTCAGACAAAGGCATTCAGATTCTGTTTTGACTACCTTGAGCCTCGTCCAGCCTTTAATTAAGGGCTTCAGCTTCATCTTCGGAGCTGTAACATCCCAAAATTCCATTTTGGAATGTTATGCTTTATAGTTATGCATCCATCTGCATCATTGCTTGATTGTATGTGTTAGTTGAAATGCCTCTTCTGAATTCGAGAAAGCTCTTTCTACTTTTCCCTAAGTTGCTTTCACCCATTTGAAATTTGGGTTAAAAGTTCAAATAGGAGAGGAGGAACATGACACTCCACACCAGGGATTAATTGGTGATATATTTGAACAATAATAACCAGGGGTTATTTTGAAAATATTTGCAAAAAGGATTTTAAAACAATTAGGCAATTTCTGAAAATATTATTTTTTTCAAAGTGTTCAATAGAAATGTTCATTAAATAGCATTTATTATTCTGTTAATTTTGATATATAATACCCCTATATTTATAAACGGTTTGAATGCTTTAAAATCTTTTGAATGTCTTTGGAAAATTATTAAAAGGAAACGGTAACCGTTTCCGGTATTAAACGGGCCGCCCCACGAGCAGTTACTCGCGAATAGATTAAAAGCCGGCCGACCGACGCGCATTAATATCTCTCTCTCTCTCTCACTGACGCTGGACCCCACCTCGTTCGCTCGTAATGACCGAGCGGTCATCACTCTCCTCCCCGCACGCGCCGGACTCGACGCCGGCCGTTTCTTTCCCCCTCCCGGATCTCTCTCCTCTCTCCACCCCGCACCCCCCGAGCACACTATAAGTAGCCGGCCACTCCCCACATCCATTTTCCCCCGAGCCCTCTCTCTCTCTTGCCAAGGCGCTGCCGCAATTGCTCGCCGGAGCTCCCACCCCACCGGACCTCCTGTCGACTGTAGCCACCAATTCCATCCACCTCTCGCCCAACCGACCTCACCTTTCGACTCCGGAGACCCGTCGCCGTCTCCTGGACCACTCCACTGTCTTCCCCGACCACCGGATCACCACGCCGTCGACCTCGCCGTTTCGGAACTCGCTGGAGAACCCTCGCCGGCAACCTATTTCTCTGTGAGCCTTCTCCTTCTCACCCCCTCCCTCCGATCCAAACCCAACGGCTCAGATTAGAAGCCACTTATTCCCGAACCGTTTTCTGTTTAGGATCGGTTGACCGCCCGAAGCACCGCTCGGACACCCACCTCAGCCACTCACAGGTCGCCACGTCACCCTAGTCGACCGTTAGTTAGTTTTTCTTTTCAGTTTTGTTTTTCAGAAAACAGTATGATTTCAAAATTTGTTTTAGCTATATCTTTTAATCTATTTAGTGTTTTGAGTTGATTCTTTTTGCAATAGCTCACATTTTACATGTAGTTTCACCCTGTACTTTTAAATTTCAAATTTGAACTATAGAATTTGAATTTAATCAAATTTTCTCAAAATCTTCAAATCTGAATAACTACAGTTTAAAAATAGATTTTGATATGATTCTTTTTGCTACTGTTTGATATTGGTTAGGACTATCTCCATGTTTAGTTTGAGGATTTTTAGGATGATTTTGAATAGTGTTTTAGCTATAAACATAATCTGCTTAGTATTATAATATAGTTTTATAAACTCAATTTTAATTAGTTTGATTTAGAATTGGTTATATTTGTTTATTAGGTTCTGTTAGTAAACATTTAGTGTTTTCACTCACTGATAATAAAAATATAAATTTGCTTAGTTTAATTTTATTTAACTTAGGAATCACAACTTCTTTTCAAATAGGCATAATTTGATTAAAACAACTAACTAGTAATAGTTTTGTTTTCAAACAAAGTTTTGTATATTTTAATTCTGTTTTCTAAGACAGATTTAATTGTAAATTATTTTCTGTTAAGAACATGTTTTACAAATAAATAATAAGTTTAGTTTTTCATTCTTTTGATAATATAACTATAGATGATTCATATAGTGTTTATCACAAACTTGTATAAACTTTACTAAACTTTTCCCAACAAACTTAAATTGATTTTATTCTGTTTATTAATAAAATATTCTATTGTTTCCTTGATGACAACAATTGTTTTGTTATTACAAAATAGTTTTATTATGATAGTAGTGTTTTATCAATCACCTCCTAGTAAACAAAACTTTGTGTGTTTTCTTACTTGAGATTTGTGCATTGTTTTGTCTTGATTGTTTACTAGTTCTTGGTTGATGTTTGTGAGTTACAATATTTTGTTGTATGCTTATTGAGTGCTTGTTTGCTTCGTTAGATTATCCGGAGTGCGAAGCTTGTTACTTAGAGTCACTCACGTACGAAGATCATCAATCAGGCAAGTCACCTTGATCATGTTTTTACCCATGTTTTATATGCATTCGTTCTACCATCTCCCCAGTTGCATGCAAGATAGGTTAGTTGGAAACTTGGTTACATTGTAGTAGTATCATGTGGTAGGTACCCCTCTCAACCCTCTTTGACAACTTTGGCCCCGGGAAACGTTGTTTTACTTTTGCTATGCTATTAGTAGACGGGGTTGGTTGTGTGATTCATGGGAGTTGAGAGAGTTAATAATTTCAAGACCTACATAAAGATCAAGATTTTCAAGACTCCGAGTTTTCAACATACCTCTGGGTGGATGATGGTTGAACGGCGCTCTGGAGAAACCAGTGGTTAGCCTAGGTGATGCTGGAGATGGCCAGTATTCACGCGGAAAGGTCCACCCAGGCACAAAGAGATGGATGGGTGCTTCAAGACCCAAGGCTTACCTGCACAGCCACAAGTCATTATGGGTTCTGGCTTGGTTGGATATCGTGGTGACCCTGGACAGGCGGTGCTATGAGAGGTAGAAGAACGGTAGGAAAGGATGGGCACCGACAGAGTCGCAGGGAAACCCTTTGGAAGACCATGTTTTGGTCATCCGTTTCTCAAACACCCTGAAGTGCGAGAAATCAAACGGAGGCGACCAAATCTTGTGGGGAACGTGTGCAAAACTCTGCAGAGTACTTAAACCTAATCGATTAGCCGTGTCCACGGTCATGGACGACTTGAGCCAAAGGAATTGAAACTTCCGGAACTCTCAACACAATTAATATGATGATGTGGGTATTTAATAATTTTGGGTATGAGAAATGGTTGGTGGAACCATCTCATTAATCAACCAACTTAGTAATATTTTGCTTAGCCCCTCCCTTGATGTAGGAAAAACTTGGCTTTACGCAAAAACTTACCACCCCACCTGCCATATATGCATATAGACTAGATGATTATCTTTTCACCCTTCTCTTGTGACTTTGCCGGCATATTCCATATGCTGACCTACACGGCTGCAACGTATCATGTTGCAGAGTACTTTTCCGACCAGGAGTGAGGACACGTTCTATGCTCAGTGAGATGCCCTTGGAGTCAGATGGACTCACCTACCTTCGACGCTTCCGCAAGACTTAGTTATTCTCATGAGTTGGCCTTCGGCCACTTTATTGTAATCTTTATTGTAATAAAGGACTCGATATGAGATTTTGATTAATACAATGCTGTGTGATTTCCCTTTGATATATACATTGATGTACCGTGTGTGTACCAGCATGATCTTGGGATGGTACGGAAACACCGGAGACTTGACCTTTTAGGTCGGGTCGTTACAGGAGCGCTTCAGCTCTTCCAGCTCGGCACCAGTTATGGCCTCCGCCGATGACGAAGCCTGCATCAGACATAGTTAATACATTACTTGGGCTCTCAATTCCCACACTATAGACAATCCGATCACATGTCAAGTTATTCTAAACATGCCGACGCTTCAAGTGCATCTAGTTCGGTATCGATTTAGACGTGACCCCTAGGTGAGCTTTTTCACCTAACCTAGGGCTCATGGGCTGCCATGTATATAATGCGGATAAATAAAATCTTTGAAAATAAACACATCCAATGACTTACTTGAAAACCCGCAAGGAGACCTTTGAAGGCCTCCTTTAGTCCGTTGTCAATGGACTAGACACTCTGTAGTACCACACCCATAAGGGTGCGGTGATCCTCGGGGATGGAGGCGCTCGATAGAGCCTCCTCCATGACCGACCACCTATTGGTTGGTGGTGCTGGTGATGATCAGATTCCCCGATCACCCACCGGGGATTGGACCGGTGCCCTCCGAAGGCATAGTGCACTCCGGAGATGTTCTCGGAGGGAACTGAGCGCCCGCTCGTCCAGCCTCCTCAGCCTCCGGGCGGGGTGTTGCTCCTCGGTCTTCAGTGGCCGAGGCGTTAGCCTTGGCCACTGTACGATCTCCCTCTCCACCGATGTCCACCTCCATTCGAGTGTGCTGGGGAGACACCTCGACAACGTCCCTCATGGCGCCTGGAGTGGTGGGATGCGAAGCATCCCCGCTATCCGCCAGTTCGGCAGGCGGGGTCTCCCCATCCGATATCACCTCGGTGGGGATAATGCGCGGGTGGTTGCGGGGCCAATAATCTGCATGTTAGTATACTCTAAATCTATTCGTAATGAATAGGAGGGTCTTTGGATCCTAACATTTTTTAGGGGGGGGGCTTGACCCGTAGGCTCCTTCGTGGAACCTTCTCAAGGTCTTCGGACACGGTGTCCAAGTCTGAACTATCGTCAGATAGAACCACCCGCGTCTGCCGCGCCCTCTTGTGGGCAGGAGAAGGGACCTGCTCCGGGGCGTCCGAAGACACCGCTCTCTTCCTGGCACGAGGGGAATTGCCTACCCCCTCGCCCTCGACCTCGGCCTCCTCCTCCTCCTCTTCTTCCCCTTCCTCCTCCTCGGCCTCCTTCTGATTTGAGAAGGCAGGGGTATCCTCGGATGCGGCATCAGGCTGGTCCCTAATGCGGATGCTAGCATGGCCTGGTTTCTTCTTCTTCTTCTCTTTCGTCGTGAGAGCCTTAAGGCTTTACCACGAGCATTTTGGCTAACAGCCCGGTCCTGTCGTCTTCAGGCTGAGGCGCTGGACTATTAATGTTGACAGCTTATCAGCCATCTCTCCAAAGACAGATTGGATAAGGGGTTATGAGAATCTTCTATGTAGTAAAGCCGACCAAGCTAGGGTGTATCGTACCTCGGAATCGGGCTTGGCGGCATGCAGGCCCTTGTCCTCCTCCTCGGATGGCCAACTCTTCTATGATTTGAAGAGAGCCTTCCACAACTTCTGTCAGGTAGTGCGGAAGAGATTTCAGACTGTGGGCTTGACATTGAGTTCACGAGCTCACAGGGGGGTGTCCCGGCGCTGGCAGGGGAGGATGCTTCTTCGGAGCATCACCTGGACCACATCGGTCAACTTGGTGCCCTCCTCGACCATGGAGCGGATGCGCTTCTGCAGGTCGCTCACCTCCTTGCCCGGTCCCCAGATGAGGCCCTTTTCGAGCCATGAAGCCAATCGGGTGGGGGGACCGGATCTGAATGCGGCAGCGGGATGCTGACCTTCTTCTTGTGGTTCAGTGACGTAGAACCACACCTTCTGGCACCCCTTGATGGTGTCGATGAGGGTGCCCGACGACCACCCGACGGGGGTGAGCTTGTCAGCGATGGCCCCGTTGCAATTTGTGTGCTTGCCGTCGACGCACTTGGGCTTGATGTTGAACACCTGCAGGTAGAGCCTGAAGTGTGGCTCGATGCGCAGGAAGGCCTCGCAGACGAGGATGAACACCTCGATCTGCATGATGGAGTTCGGTGGGAGGTCGTGGAAGTCGAGGTCATAGAAGAACATCAGCCCCCTGACGAAGGGGTGGAGAGGAAAGCTCTGCACCTGATGAAGTGGGGCATGAACACCACCCTTTCGCCTGGCTTGGGGGTGGGGATCACTTGGCCTTCCTCCACTGTGCGGTGAGGGATGTTGGCGGAGAGGTAGTCGACCTTCTTCAGGTCGAGTATGTCCCGGTCAGTGACCGCGGTAGCTTCCCATTGGCCATTGGAGCCCGCCATTAATGAGCTCGGAGGAGGGGTCAAAGAGACCTGGATGTGTGCTTTGGAGGCACAAGGGAATGAGAGGAAGAGAAGTTGAATGGAGAGTGTCTATAGCCTTCGGGGTTTTCCTCCTCTTTTTATGAGGCCTATTGATTTGGATTCCCATTGCGGCGCCGCGAATCCCTCCACTTCCCGAGATGTGCAAGCCGTTGCGTGCACGTTATTAAGTATATCTCGTATAAAATGGGACATGATCGATATATTTATAGATCATGATGATTAAAACGGCCTCGAACCACGAATCAAGTCTATGCAACTAGCCTAGCGGTCGTGGTGGGCCGTAGCTGTTCGTCAGAGAGGTTGTCAGAGGAACGTTGTTTACCCCATGACGTTTGGCCTTCAAAGCCAATCAATTTGTAGTATTCGGACGTGCCACTATGTGGTAAACTGCTTATCATTGGATGCCGAATTATGGTTCGGCGGGAAGGAACTCACCTCGCAAGTTGAAGACTCTATTCGTGAAGCAATTGGAGCTGAAGACCCTTGGCGTTGGAGGCAAGTTTGGGGGATACTGAGGGAGTCCTGGATTAGGGGGTCCTCGGATAGCTGACCTATTGTTTATGGGCGGAACTATGTGGGCTACTTACCAAACAGTGGAAGATTTGAAGACTCAGTCTCCAGGATGGAAGCTTCGGGAAGCACGGCTTGTGCTCCACGCTTGATGCAGTAAATAGGCATGTTCATCTCTTCGGCATGTAACCGACTATGTATAAACCCTCGGCATCCTCGACATCTATATAAGCCGGAGGGTTTTAGGGTATAGAAATAGAACTACTCATCTAGGGTTAGCTATTCGATCTCGAGGTAGATCAACTTTGTAACCCCCCATATCATCAATACAACCAAGCAGGACGTAGGGTATTACCTCCATTGGAGGGCCCTAACCTAGGTAAGTCCGTGTCCCCTTCGTCTCCTGTTATCGTTGATTCTAGTCTCATAGTTCGGGACCCCCTACCCGAGATCCTTTGGTTTTGACACCGACATCTACCCCGTGGATAATTAATCAACAACCCGGGCCAGTGCTGCTCGTGAGTGTTAGTCCAACCCAGAACCACTTGTGAGGCCACCTCAGGGCAACTTGAGGAATGTCTACCATGCCACCGTACATACATATCATCTGGTACTGCCCTGAGAAAGAGATACACGCGGCTCCTATTGGGATCCGGCCTGTCGGGTTGTCTTCTGGACATGTTTTACCTTTCTCGAATGTCTTGTGCAAGGATTTCGAGGATACTTTGGGCTATCTCGAAGTCGAGGTTTTCCAACGGAATGGCCAAGGAGATCATGGGTTTTCCACGGTCGAGGTTATTCCATGCGGCTTGTGGTTAGTTTTTGATGGATGAGTTGGAGAACCCTTGCAGGGTTTAATCTTTTCGAGAAGTTGTGCCTATAGTTATGTGGCAACTTGGAAATTTTGTTTAACACCCGGCTATAGTAAACTTCAAGTAAACTCAAATAAAACACACCAACCGTGTGCGTAACCATGACTGTCTGTGCTCGTGAACATGAACCGAGAGAGAACACGGTGGGGTTATGATTGACATAAGTAGGTGTTCAGGATCACTTAGTGATCATACCAATTCATGACCGTTATGCGTAGTTCATCATATTTAACTCTTGTTCTCGTAAGTTAGCCACTCAAATATATGCTTAGCACTTGCTGCAGCCTCACCACTTAACCATTCCTCACCCATTGGCTTACATAGTTTCGGTACACGGGTTATGAGATTTCTGAGTCCCTATGGCTTATAGATTACTACAACACTACATGTACCGGTTCTGATGAGATCTATCCCACTGAGGCTCCCCAACTCTAGTGGGAGTATGATGAAGAACATGGTCGTATGTACGTAACGTATCCAGGCGATTAGGGGAGCTTCGTGGTTGTGTTCCTGGGATAGCAAGACAGTTTCATTATTTTCTCTTGTCGTTTGATTTCGCCCGTAGTCGGACCCTATATTATGGATGATTGTATGAATGATTATATGGAATTGTAATTTAGCATGTGGTGAGTGTAAGCTAACTCCTATACTCATCTCCTCTTTGCATGTGTTGCAATGATTTCTGTACTTGCGAAATGCCGAGATGCGCTTCTATCCCCATTGAGGACGTCGAGCCTTAACTAGGATAATATTGCATCATGGTCATTACAAGTTGGTAACCAGAGCCATACTGACCATAGAAGCCCCTTGCTTCATCAAACTTGGCCGAGTTGAGTCGAGTGAAAAACTATTTTGAGCCTAGTTATATCGGAGAGTAGGTTTCTTTTACTCCTTTTGTATACTCTGGTGAGGAATTACGACTTAGGGATTTTAATTCTACCCTCTTCTCTCTCAAACAATTTTTAGGATCACGTGGGTATTTTGGAAACTATACGATGCCGATATGATGGAATTTTGTTCTTGGTGCCTCGTGTCTGAATTGACTTTGTTCCGGGGAGTAGAGCTCCAGGGAGTTTTGGCCACGTCATTATCATTGAACTTCCTTAGTATCTCAGGACGAAGGATGTTTGAAACTGCTTCAATACTATTTGTGGCGAGAGGAGTATGTGCACACCCTGTGTTGGTATCACATTGATATGTATGGATTTATAATATTTGGAGGCAATTAAAACTTTTTCAAAGTGCTTGTACTTGTTTGCAATGATGTTTGCTTGCTTGATGATTGTGTTATATGGCACTCCTAGATTCTATTCCACTTCACATTCATCTTCCTTGACACAAACCACTTGCCCTATGATCATGCCCTGATAATAGTGCACAAAAACTATTTTTATCAAATTTTGTTTTAACCAAAAATGATTTATTCAAATTAGGTTTTCAAAACCCCTTGAAATGAGGTTTGCACTGCAAGTCATCAAATTGGGTGGAATCTTCTTCCCCAAAGACTTTACTTCAAACCTACTATATATAAGACTTTCCAAAACCACCAAATAATAATTTTAAAGATTATTCTTATATTTTATTCCAAGGATTTTTCTTAAGGCCAGAAATGGTCTTTCCTAGGGAAAAATTATTTAAATGCTTTGAAAATATTTGAGAAAATTTAGGGAAACTCAGTGGACTTATATTTTCCATATATATGAGTTTAAACACTAAGGCATGTTCAAATCATGGGAAAAACACCTCAAAACCCTTTCTGTTCAAACGAAGCTTTTGAAATATTTCTATAAGAAATATTCTCAATAAATCCCAGGAAAATTTCAGCAAGTCAAAACTATAATAGGTGATGATCTTGCAAAGTTTTATTTCAATCCAAGTTAATTTGGTTCATCAAACCATCCCAAAACCCTTCCTGTCCAGATTCAAATTTGAGCAACTTTACATTGTGAAGTTTCTCCCCTTGACCCCAAACTTTGTGGGCAAGCTCTAATGACCAAATAGTGATGCCACACTAAGTGGTGCATCAAGGGTAAAAGCCTAGCATCACTAGATCTACAGAAACCTGGTTTTGTTAATTCCTAGGGTTTACCAAGTTTCCATTGTCAACTTATCCCCCTTAGCTCAAACTTGGTGAATCATCTCATCTTTACCTAGCATTTGACCCTGGTAAATATCTCAGTAAGTTGGTAAACTTATCTTTCCCAAATCACTACCAAACACCTTCTGATGAATTGGTAAAATCTCTAGGTTCACCCCTTTCTCTTTTAGCCTTGCCCCAAAAAATTTACCACACCTCCAGGCAATGCCCAAGCACCCTCAGTAAGAATCCAAAGTCACCAAGCCACTGGTAGGTGGGGTAAAACCCCCATTCACCCCCTGGTCAACACCATTTCCTCCCTCTCTCCCCTTTTCTTCTACCCTAAGGCACCCCAGATGCCTCCCTAAGACCCCTAGGCTTTGTTTACCTCCCCTGGAGTCCTTTGGGCATAGGTGGCCGCGCAGAAAATGCCAAGGGCATGCCTTGGCATGCAAGGCTCGCGCTCTGGAGTGCGCTATAGTGCGCACCCACACTGTAGCGCCTGGCCAACGGGCGTCCCCGATAGCCTCGGGCCGGCTCACCTTGTCCCCCGGCCGGCCTCGACGTCTGCGGCACGACATGTGGTCGCCCCTTCTCCCTCCTCTCTCCTCCACCCTCCCACACGGGTGCCCGGTGCCGCACAGCTCGGCCAACCAGGGAGCACACTCGCGCACCCTCCCCCGCTCTCCTTCTCTCTTCCCCTGGACGAAGACAACATCCATGAAGCCCCCAAACATGGCCCGGCTCGCCCCCGTGGCCCGTGGCGACGCCCTGGTCCTCACCAGCGCACCACATCCACGGTGGACGGGTGGCCTCCCTATTTAAGCGCCTCCCCAAGCCCCTGCCCCTCTCTCCTCGCTCTCTCCTCCCCTCCGCATCTTCCTCGTGCAAAGCCCGTTCTCCCCCGTGGTCGGGAGCCCTCTCCCGAACAAAACCCTTACCGTCGTCGAGCATCTCCACTCGCTGGCATTTCCCTCTTCCCCAGTGACCCCCTTGGCCACCCATCGATGCACAGGAGCCCCCTGAGTGCGCCGGTGCCCTCTGTTCCAGCCGCCACGGCCTGGAGCCCCCTCTGGTGATCCCCCTACGCTACTGTCGTGAGGAGAGGGATGACAGGTGGGGCCCACTTGTCATCCCCTCGCTCCCTCCTCTCTTGGTGGCAAGCAGGGACCGCAGGCAGGTTTAAAATTAAACCTGCCACGCGCGGCGCCTCAGCCTAGGCCAGATCTCCCCCTGGGCCAGCTTGGCTCTGGTACTATGGCCCGAGAAGGCACAGTACCCCCTTTTCTTTTTCTATTCTGTTTGAACTTCCAAAAATCCCACAGGGTTGTATATTCATCTAAATCCAGAAATTCTTCCACCTTAAATCTTGTAATAATCTATAGAATTTATTTCGTGGCCGCATGCATCAGGTACCGGGGCTCGTTCGTCGTGCCTGTCACCCAACCCGTCGACATCATGCCCCTTCAAGCCCCGAACGAGCCGAACATGCCTGTCACCCAACCCGTCGACATCATGCCCCTTCTCCTCTGAATTTTAGTGACCGGTTTTGGGGCGTAGCTCGGCCCCGATGATGGAGCGCATGAAGGAAACAATAGGGCGCCCCGTGCGCGCACTGACTCGGTCTCTCGTACTGTAGGATCGAAAGTAGGTCTAGAGGGGGGGGGTGATTGGACTACTTGACCAAATAAAATATACTCTTTCCCAATGTTAATTCTCAGCAGATTTTAGCATCCATTGTATGTCAAGTACACCCTACACATGTATGTCTAAGAATATAGTAGCGGAAAGTAAAGACATTGCGCATGTAAGTAAAGAGAGGGTAAGGAAAGCAACACAATTGGTGACACGATGATATTTCCCGTGGTTCCGATAGGTGGTGCTATCGTACATCCATGTTCATGGAGTCTTCAACCAATGGAGGGTAATGGTCGCGAGAGTCCACGGAGGGCTCTACCCACGGAGGGTTCCATGAAGAAGCAACCTTCACTATGCCATGACGGCCTACGTCCACGGAGGACTAGCCTTACTCGGGGTAGATCTTCATGAAGTAGGCGATCTCCTTGCGCTTACAAACTTCTTGGTTCACTCCACAACACCAAGTAGGAGGCTCCCAAGCGACACCTAACCAATCTAGGAGGCACCACCCTCCAAAACATAATAGGCTCGGTAATGTTGACGAACTCCTTGCAATTGTGCTTCAAGATGATAGAATCCTCAACACACAATCACTCTCTCACAGATATGGCTTGGTAGAAGAGATGGGATTGGTGGAAAGCAACTTGGGGTGACTAGAAATCAAGATCCATATGGTTGGAGTGGAAGATCTTGACCTCAACACAAGGGTAGGTGGTTCTCTCTCAGAAAACTGATACTATAGGTTTGGAATGGTTCTGAGTGCTTCTCTTTCGAGTAGGTGGTGGTGAAGGGGTATATATAGGCTTTCCCAAAAATCCAACCATTACACACAAAATGACCAACTCGGTGACACTGGTGTGTTAATCTTGGTGGTACCGAAGTGACCAAAAGGTGGCAACTTTTGAATCTTGGACCCATATAGGAAACTCGGTTGCACCGATAAGGTGACCAATGGTCAGAATGCCCATTCTCAATGACGCCGATTCAACAATCTCGGAGGGACCAAAACTATGAACTAGCATAACAGAAAGTTGGCAGCTCAACTCGGTGGCACCCAAAGTACTATTGACTGTACCGAAAGGTTAGGGTTTGGCTAAGCCTATCTAGGGTTTGGAATCGGTGGCACCGGATGTGGAATGTTCGTTGCACCGATTTTGGTGCGAGAGTTTGTGGGTGTCTTTGGTGACTATCACTTGTGCACGTATGAGCATTTTGTTTAAAAAACAAAACTTTACGCCCTTTTAAAAGTATTCGATTTCCTATGGACTCAAAGTGATTTCTCACAAATATAAAATGTAGAGTCCTCTTGCTTGAAGCTTTGCCAACCTATTTCCTTGCATCTTGGGGTGTTCGACAATATCTTTGCGAACCCATCATTGAACTTTCCTGAAATATACTTGATGAAAACATTATGTTGTTATGAGTTACCAAAACCACCAAGGGATCAAATGTTCTTTCACGTACCTATGTGGACCGTCAACAACCTGGGCTGACCAGGCGGGAGCGCGCCAACCTACACAGGGAGCAGGCGGCTCAGGCATCCGGGAAAACAAGCAACAACGACGAAGGTGCGTTGGATCAAAAAAGAAACAATCCACGTTAGGAAACGCGCTCCCCACCCAACAGCGGTGGCAGAGGTAAGGAACTTCGGGCTGAGGCTCGCCACAGGAGGGTCTGCGAGCTACACGCACAGGGCGGCGCCCCACCGCCGCCCGCCGGACGGCTCAGGAGGAGAAGCGGGACCTTATCTGGAGCACTA
The DNA here is from genome assembly GCA_022496015.1 of Hordeum marinum. NCBI lineage: Eukaryota > Viridiplantae > Streptophyta > Magnoliopsida > Poales > Poaceae > Hordeum > Hordeum marinum. Next base: position 185,273,231 of record CM039675.1, read on the forward strand.
TGTACCAAGCTACGTCGTACCTCCAGACGGTTAGATGGATCAGGCATGCATTGGAGGCACCAACACCCCCCAGGAGTAGGGGGTACCCTAGGCGTCCTCCCCGAGCCAGGCTTGGGGGCTTCCATCGATGGAGCACCTAGCCTGGACAACGTGAGCGGGAGAAAGAGGGAGGACGCTATTGGAAATATGCCCTAGAGGCAATAAATAAAGTGTTTATTATTATTTTTCCTTGTTCATGATAATCGTTTATTGTCCATGCTATAATTGTGTTGATTGGAAACTAAATACATGTGTGGGCATATAGACAAACATTGTGTCCCTAGTATGCCTCTAGCAGGCTAGCGCGTTGATGAAAGATGGTTAAGGTTTCCTGGCCATGGACATGAGATGTCATTTGATATCGGTATTACATCATTAGGAGAATGATGTGATGGATAAGACCCAAACTATGAATGTAGAATATGAGTGTGTCAGTTTCTTGCTATAGTTTTCTGCATGTCAAGTATCTGTTCCTATGACCATGAGATCATGCAACTCACTGACACCGGAGGAGTTCCTTGTGTGTATCAAATGTCGCAACATAACTGGGTGACTATAAAGGTGCACTACAGGTATCTCTGAGGGTGTTTATTGAGTTGGCATGGATCAATACTGGGATTTGTTATTCCGTGTGATGGAGAGGTATCTCAGGGCCCACTCAGTAATACAACATCACAACAAGCCTTGCAAGCAATGTGACTAAGTGTTAGTCGCGGGATCTTGTATTACGGAACGAGTAAAGATACTTGCTCGTAATGAGATTGAACTAGGTATAGAGACACCAACGATCGAATCTCGGGCAAGTAACATACCGAAGAACAAAGGGAACGACATACGGGATTGTCTGAATCCTTGATGTAGAGGTCCGATCGATAAAGATCTTCGTAGAACATGTGGAAAGCAACATAGGCATCCAGGTCCCGCTGTTGGTTATTGACCATAGAGGTGTCTCGGTCATGTCTACATAGTTCACGAACCCGCAGGGTCTGCACACTTAAGGTTTAGTGACATTTCGGTATAGATGAGTTATGTGTGTTCGTGAGCTCCGGAATGGTATGGAGGTGAAGATTCATATATAGTATGTTCTGTGTTAGTTACCGGGAAAAGTTCGGGCGTCAACGGTAACGTACCGGGGGTGCACCGGAAGGGGCCACCAGCCCCAAAGGGCTACATGGGCTATGAGAGAGGGCACACCAGCCCCTGGTGGGCTGGCCGCCCCTCCCACAAGGCTCATGTGGCTGGGGGGTTGGTGGGAGGGCCAACCCTAGGGTTGGCGCCACCTTACTTGGGTGGCAAGCCACCTAGGGCACCTCCACCCTTGGCTGCCACCCCAAGGGGGAAACCCTAGGGGTTTAGGTGCACCACCCCTCCCCTTATATATATGTGAGAGGGAGGAGGGCAGACGCACCCTAATCCACGGCGCAGCCCTTCCTCCCTCTCCCATAGTGTCTCCTCTAGTAGATTGATTCGGCGATGCTTAGCGAAGCTCTGCCGGATCAGCTCCACCACAACCGCCGCCATGCCGTCGTGCTGCCAGCGAACACATCTACCTCTCTGGTCCCTCATGCTGGATCAAGAAGGTGGAGATCTTCATCGATCTGCATGTGTGCTGAACGCGGAGGTGTCGTCCGTTCGACACTTGATCGAGAGTTCGTGGGATGGCTTGCGATTTGGATCGCGGAGACGTACGACTACATCAACCACATTCTTTAACGCTTCCGCTTAGCGATCTTCAAGGGTATGTGGATCCAATCTCTCCTCTCATAGATTCTCATCTCCTAGATTGATCTTGCTAAATCGTAGGAAAATTTTTCTTCCCATGCAACGTTCCCCAACAGTGGTATCATGAGCTAGGTCTATGCGTAGATGAGATCCTGTGTAGAACACAAAAGTGTTTGTGGGCGTTGATATTCAGATTGCTTTCTTCCTCAGTCTTTTCTTGGTTTAGTGGTATTGTGGGATGAAGTGGCTTGGACCGACTTTACTCGTACGCTTACGAGAGTCTGTGTTCCATCGGCTGACATGTGACTTTGTCGCATAAAGATGGCTGGCAGGTGTCTGTCTCTCCCACTTTGGTTGGATTGGATTTGATTAAGACGGTCCTTGTAGAAGGTTGAAAAGCAATCTTCGTATCACCCATTGTGGTTTTGCGTAGGTAAGAATCATTCTTGCTAGATACCCATAACAGCCACGTAAAACATGCAACAACAATTAGAGGACGTCTAACTTGTTTTTGCACGGTATGTTGTGATGTGGTATGGCCAATTACATGATATGATATATGTGATGTATGATATTATCATGTTTTGTATGGAATATCACGACTTGCATGTCGATGAGTACGGCAACCGGCAGGAGCCATAGGGTTGTCTTTGATTATTGTATGACCTGCGTGTCAATCTTTAAGCGCTATGTAATGCTTTACTTTATCGCTAAGTGGTAGGAATAGTAGTATGAGCATGGTGGGCATGACAACCCCGATGGTGACACAATGATGGAGATCATGGTGTTATGCCGGTGATGATGGAGATCATGCCGGTGCTTTGGAGATGGAGATCAAAAGCACAAGTTCATGGACATATCGTGTCACTTATGATTCACATGTGATGTTAATCCTTTTATGCACCTTGTTTTGCTTAGGACGACGGTAGCATTATAAGGTGATCCCTCAATTAAATTTCAAGATGAATTGTGTTCTCCCCGAGTGTGCACTTTTGCAAAAGTTCGTCGTGTCGAGACACCTAGTGATGATCGGGTGTGATAGACTCTACGTTCGCATACAACGGGTGCAAGCCAGTGTTGCACATGCGGAACACTCGGGTTAAACTTGACGAGCCTAGGTGTCACATCCCTAGCTAGTTGTCATAGGACAGCATGTGTGTGCATCATATTTCAATTTTGCATCAACATGAAATGGGGATTAAAAGAAACCCCAAACCCTCATTTGAATCAAACTAAATTAAAGTTTGTGAAATATCAACAAATCGAAAATGCCCATCTAAAATGTCCTCTATGGCTGATAACTATGGCCATGAATATATCAGGGGCCATCTCAAATATTTGAACATTCATAGCAATTTAAAAATAAATAATTAAGCTTGTGAAAAGGCTAAATAAAGCATTATCATTATTTTAGATTTCAAAATATCCTGAAACTTTTTATAAGAGTTTGAAATATCCAAACTTATTATTATAAAATATTAGGGATATTTTATAATAGCATTTGTACCTGAAAAACGAATAAAACAAATGTCAGAATTAGAAAACAGAAAGTAAAAGAAATAAAAAAGAGGAGGCAAACCTTACCTGGCAGCCCATCTGCGGCCCAGCCCACTTGGGGCAGGAGGGTCTTTTTCCTCCTGGCGCCAGTGGACATGGCGTATGGCCGGCGTGCGCGCGCGGGCGTGCCGCCACGCCACCTGCCTGCCTAGCCGTTCCTTGCCAGCAAGGCGCCATGGATGACCCCGCGAGAGGCGTCCGGATCGAGCCGGCCTCGCCTTCTCTCGCTTTCCCTCGCTTCTCACTCTCTCCCCCTCTGCTCACCATGGACGATGGCGCCAAAGCCTCGCCGCCGTAGTTCCAGCCACCCCCGTGCCCTCTTGAGAGCGCCAAAAGCTCCACCGTGACCCCCTCATCCTCCCCGTGGACCTAGTAGCCACCGGGAGCCCCTCTACGCCAAGGCTGCCATCGTCTTCAAGATCCGGCTCCGGCGCTCCTCTCCGGCGATTCACGACCGTCTGCGCGTCCCTGAGCTCGCCGTCTTCCTCAACCACCTTGCGGTGAGCCCCTGCGTCGATCCCCCTATCGTTGCGGCCTTCCCCTCGCTATAGACGCTGTCCCCTTGCTGCCCGAAACCCGCCACCACTCGGCTCGTCGCCGACCATAGCTATGGTGGCCCCTGATCCCCCTCTGTCGCCCCTTTGGATGCGCGCGTGCGTGGGCTACCCTTCGGTGCCCTCTGCGCACTAAATGGCCACCGGAAGAGCAATCCGGCGAGTCGCCGCCGCGCCCTTTGGTCGCTGCCGGCTGGCCTCCGGCGGGGTGACGTGGCAGGGCCATCAGGGGCTAATCACCCTGCTAACCAGCCCCCCAGCCGCTAACACCGGGCCCCAGCTACGGGTCAAACCCCGGTCAGCACGGGGATTAGCCCCCTGTCACTGACGTGCAGGTCCTACACATCAGGTTTGACCTGGCCTGGTCAGTCGACCCGCTGACGTCACGGTGACGTCAGGCTGACGCTCTAATTCAATTTCTAGTGTTAAAATAGTTCCAGGAAATGTTTAAAACTTCAAAAATTCATATAAATTAATCTGTAAATCAGATGAAAATAATTTATATAAGAAAATTTATTAGAAAAATCCAATGAATCTAATGGTGCTATTATCTTGCATGTTAGGGCAACCTATGTAGATGAACATTGACATTTACTAATATGTTAACTTATGAAATATGAAATCAAGAACGACTTTGAACCTATATTCAAACTCACTTCAAATTAACTTGGACAATAGTTGTATTAGCTCATCCATACATGCTGCCATGTCATGATCATGCATAATATTGTTGCAATTGCGTGTAATGATTGCTATTTATCTGCATTGCGGTAGGCCCTGCTTCTAAGGATACCTCCAAGTATTCCAACGAAGGAGAAAACCTTCCCTCTACCGAGTAAGTCAAGCAACCCTTTTCATCATTCCGATAACATCCCACTCTCTTGCTCCTGCTCTTGTTTATTGCATTAGGACAAACGTTCACTTGTTTGTCATACATGGTAGATGAACCTATTCTTTTGCATGACCTATCATTGTCATAGTAAATAGCTAAACCTTGCAACCTAGCATACCTGGTAGATGCTTGTGCCATGATGTGCTCAACTTACTTTGCCTATTATGCTTGCTATGCTTAGATTTGTATCGGGTCTGATTCATCTGGGTGATGAACTAGAGTGAAATAATGATGTTCTGATGTGATAAGCGTATGATGAACCCGAGTTGGTAAAGGTAGCGATGAGAGGCTATGTAGGAGTACATAGCGGGTTGTCTCATTGGGACCGTTCTTAGGAACTGAGTTCCGTGTTTGTGATCTAAGACTAGTTACTACCACACGTTGGGATACTTATTGACCCTCTCGACTTATCGATCGCTTAGTCCTAAGTCCAGGAGTTGCAAGTAGTTTCTGGTGTTTATAAAATGCTGGAGGCTGTGCGTAGCGCTGACCCTAGGGGCGGGTTATGACGCGGTAGGCAGTGGCATGGTGTACCAAGGGTCACCCGGATGGTGGTCTTGGGAACCCTGCGCACATCGTTTGGGGCCGTAGAGGAAACTTCGACCGGACTTCCGTGCGGGTTCAGTCTCGAATAGGCAATAGCCTGGACAAGAGGTCATATGTGATTGATGGTCGTGGCCGACTCACTCGCTGGGCTTCTGCTTGAAGGTTGCCGAGGTGCATGGTTTTATGAGCACACAACGATAAGCGGCGAGAGTGTGTGTGAAGAAGTACACCCCTGCAGGGTATGAAACTATTCGAATAGCCGCGTGCTCGGATATGGACTACTTGGAAAGCTTATGCTGTTCATAGATAATCAAATGGATACTCATAAAAATATCAAGACAAGTGTGAGTACCATGGATGGCACTCTCGTGGGAGACGGAAGTGAATCCATGGTGGTGTATTGTTATGGAGTTAGTGGACTCATGTGCGATATCAAAAATCTAAACAAAGAGTTAAAATTGTGTAGTGTAGGTTAGCCATGAGTCAAAGCTGGCATTGCTGCATAAACTCCACCACTCCCCTTGTTGATACATGAGCATGAATAGTCTAGGTCTGCTTTAAAGACTTACTGAGTACGCTTGTACTCACGTTTTCTTAACAAATGTTGCAAATGAGACTCAGGTCCCATCAGTTGGGTTCTATCTAGATGTCGACGATGCTTAATAGCTGATGTCCCAGCTATGATCTTATGCCCTGCGGCGGCTTGTAGATAGTCAGGCCATGTGCCTTTTAACCCTTTCATCTGTCTGTACTCAGACAACGTTATGCTTCCGCTTGGTTTGTATGAACTTGTTTGTATGACTTGAGTGTCGGGTCATGTGACCCCTATCTGTAAGAACATATTATGCAAAGCTCGTCTGAGCCTCTTAAACAAAAGTTGTGTTGTTGTATGGTTATGTCGTGATGACATAGTTGTATCTATGCATATAGGGAATGTCGTGCATACGTGTGAGGTGCAACAGTATGTATGGGATCCGACACCTAGTCATGTGCCTTTAGTAGTACTCTTTACGGGAAACTGCCTCTTTGTGCTTCCACCGAGCCCTGGTAGCTTGCTACTGCTCCGGACGCATTGATTGACCGACATGTATCCTTGTTTGCTGATGTGTGTGTCCCTTCGGGGAAATGTTTTGTAGTGTAATAGAGTCCCTGTAGCCTGCTACGACTCGTCTACGTGCAGTGATGACAATTATGTCCCATGGCATAATGGAGTCCTTGTAGCTTGCTATGACTCGTCTACACACGCTTGAGGCCGATACCTACATTGTTTGGTTACGTATGCCTGTTTCCATACGGATGTGCCACTTGGGTTCTATGACTAGTCATGTCGGCCCGGGTTCTTTGTCGTTTGATTGACAACGACATGTTCACATACGTGAGCCAAAAGACGCAAACAGTCCCGGCTAAGGTAAGGCTGCAGCCGTGGAGCTTACCATGCGTGAGGCCACAAGGTGATGTGATATGTTACAGTCTGGATTCATATGACTTAGGATTGGGGTCCTGATAGTGTTGGTATCAGAGCCTGTCTGACTGTAGGACTACCAAGCCAAACCGGTCGAAGTTGAGTCTAGGAACACTATAGAAAAGTAGGGGAATTGATTGTGGAAGGGAACGTAAGGCTCTTTTTACTCCTCTTCCCAAGTTATTCTATTCTGAGTCATTCTCATCTTTTCTACAGGGATAAGAACTAGGCTTCTCATCTATTGCTTAGGATGACAAGTTACTAACCATGGACTATTAGCTAGCTTGTTTGCAAGTGAATGTCGGTACTCAAGTATTGTTGGTGTGACAAACAGATGGAGAAGAGATTTGAGTCTAGAAAGTCGAGTGGTTATGCTTTTCCAATTGCTTGCAGTTATCTCAAAATCCTTTTTGAGCAATTATAGCCGTTATGTTGTCCAATTTCTGCTAGTGTCTCTAATGTCTTTGCATCATTCTCTGTTTTAGATGCCCCCTCGTCCTTCTCGTCAGGTGGTCCATCTGACCAGGTGCATCGATGTACCGGGTCACACGGCCATGTTGGTTAGAGTTATGATGGAGGCTGGTTACCCTTGGTACCCAAAGTACTCAGTGGAGGAACAGTATCGAGATTCCAACCAGAGCCAGTATCTATGTACTGTTAAGATATATCCTTCATATCCTGGAGCTGCAGAGCCGCTTCACTGGACTTATGGATTAGGTGTCACCATAGACATGGCAGTTCAGGAGGCCGCCTACACCGTGCTGACTATCATGAGGTTTCACCATGGTCTGCTTCAGAACACAGATTTCTGTTATGTTCCTGCTTCTCTGGGAGGAGAGGATAGCTATCTTAGCATAGCCTACTATGATCATTCTCATGAGGACCCTAGGCTACAAGTGGCCGCTCAGATGTTGGAGAACAGGGATTGTGATGCACGTGCCCTATGCATGGAGCTTTATGCTACCCGTGCATGTCTTTGGACAGCCCTGACGCTGCAAGCACCTGTCGTGCAGACAGGCTATGGAGATTTGGAGATGCTGAACCCATCACGGACTCATTTGCTAGCATGCGTAGACTGCCCGATGTTGGAGGCATCACCCCTCTTCGAGGACCGCTGTTGCCGCCAACAAGGGGACCAAGGCCACATCCGTGTCCTTACGGTTTCCAGGGATCACAGGCTAGAGTGTTTCCAAATCCTCAGGTTCAGCTCCCGGGTCACGGGGGTAACCTATATGAGGCATTCTACGGCGATGCTTGAGTATGTGGATGTTAGTACTAGTATGGTAGTAGTCGTATCGCCACAGTCCTGCGTGTCTTGTGGGATATGATTGAGGTTGAGAGTTGAGTTCCGGAGTTGTAGATAGATAATGTATAGGAAGCTTATAATGCCTCCGATGAGTTGTGTCATCTCTCTTGTAGTTTGTATTTCATCTTGGGCTTGTACTGAACTATGTCATGGTGTTTATAGGGCAGTTGTTATTACCATGTTGTTTGGGTGTTTACCCTGCATGCCATGTTGTCCAGTACATTCCTTATCTCATGTCTTAGAGTTGATTTTCCCTATGTCAAGCTATGGGTTTGTTTCCTAGGATGGTGGCCACTAGGAATAACCCTGTGCATGCCCCTGAGTAGGGCGAAGGAAGCCAACCAAGGCAAGAGAACCTGCCACACGCGTCCTCTTTGGCAGAAGTGATGCTTGAAGCTGAACGGAACAAAAGGGACACCAACAGGCTGTTGGAACGAATTGAGTAGAACACAACGCGTGCTCCCCGCAGTGATCACAATGATGGCGTGTCTCTCGGTGATTTCGTCAAGCTGTGCCAATCGAAGTATCATCATTCGGTAACCCCCCGCTCGACGCGGATGACTGGCTGACCAGCATGTTCCGCAAGATCCGAGCTGCCAATGTATCCGAGGCCAACAAGGTGACCTTTTCTACTTACTTTCTGCAAGGACCCGCCAATCTGTGGTGGGAAAATTATGAAGCCATGCGTCCCGCAGGCCCCACACCAACTTGGGCGGAATTCAGCGCGACATTCCGTATCCATAACATCTCGGAAGGGCTGATGGATCGCAAGAGAGAGGAGTTCTGTGCTTTCACCCATGGCACACTATCAGTGGATGTCTATAGTTGTGAGTTCGGCAATCTTGCTTGCTATGCTCTGGAGGAAGTTTCAACTGATGCCAAAAAATAGGCTAGGTTCTGCAAGGGACTTAGTCCTGAGCTCCGTAGAGATCTGCGCTTGCATGAGTGCACAACCTTCCAGGCTCTCGTCAACAAGGCCATCAATGCCGAGGCTGGACAGTCTGACTATGAGGCCACTAGGAAGCACAACCGTGACTTCAACCCCACATCTTGCTCGGGCTCTAACAAACGTCGGGTGTGGGTGCCCAACGCAGCTCTGCCACCAAGGTACACCGCGAGGCCATCCTTCCAGGCGCCTCGCCCAACTCAGCCCAATCCTCCAGCCAGGCCATTTGGAGGTCCTCCTGCCAATGTTGCTCCCCGTGCCACCATGGTCTGCTACAAATGTGGGGAACCAGGACACTACATCCGTGAGTGTCCTCAGAACAATGCTAAGCCGGATGGACGTGGGAAGCCGAGAAAAGCCTTCTATGTGAAGCCAGCTCCTGCTCGTGGATGAGTGAACTATGTTTCGGCTGAGGAAGCTCTTGAGGATCCTGATGTTATCCTAGGTATGCTCCTTGTCAATAGTCATCCAGCATATGTTCTATTTGATACTGGGGCATCTCATTCTTTCATCTCAGAAAGTTATGCACAGTTGCATAACATGTCATTTTGTGATATGCCTACTCCGTTAGTAGTTCAGACTCCTAGTTCAAAATGGCAAACTTCTAGGGTGAGCCATGATAATGAGATTCTTGTGGATAGGCTAGTCTTCCTAGCATCTTTGATATCCCTCAAGTCTTCGGGCATCAATATACCCTTAGGCATGGATTGGATGAAAGCCCACTATGCTAAGATTGATACTCATACTAGGAATGTTCAAATTACACATCCATCGGGTGAGATAGTTAATGTCTCCACTTTTGCAGCCAAGCGCCAACTCTATTCCCTCAATGCTAGCCCTCTTCCAGAATTAGAAGATATTCCGGTAGTCCATGACTTTTCGGATGTCTTTCCAGAAGAACTGCCAGGAATTCCACCTGTCACAGATGTTGAGTTTGTGATAGATCTCATCCCAGGGACTGTCCCAATAGCCAGAAGACCCTATAAGATGGCACCCTTAGAGCTAGCCGAACTTAAATTCAACTCGATGAGGCTTTTAAGAAGGGTTTCATTCGTCCCAGTTCTTCTCCTTGGGCTTGTCCCATCCTCTTCGTCAAGAAGAAGGATGGATCGGATCGGATGGTTGTGGATTATCGGCCAGTAAATCTGGTCACCATAAATAACAAGTATCCGCTCCCCAAGATCAACGATTTGTATGATCAACTTGCTGGATCCTCTGTCTTTTCAAAAATGGATTTGAGGTTGGGATACCATCAAATCAGAATTAGAAACGGGGACATTCCAAAAACGGCTTTTGTTACTCGCTATGGCCAATACGAGTACACCGTCATGTTCTTTGGTTTAACCAATGCCCCAACCACCTTCTCTTGCTTGATGAATTTGATATTCATGGAGTATTTGGATAAATTCGTCGTGGTTTACCTCGACGATATACTCATCTACTCGAAGAACGAACAAGAACATGCCGAGCATCTAAGGCTGGTGTTGATGAAACTTCGAGAGCATTGCCTGTATGCCAAATTCTCCAAGTGTGAATTTTCGTTGCCAGAAGCGACCTATCTGGGCCACGTGATCTCTGGTAAAGGTATTGCTCTCAATCCCGAGAGAGTTCAGGCCGTCCTTGATTGGACTCAGCCTGAATCGCTTAAGCAAGTTTGGAGTTTCCTTGGCTTAGCGAACTATTGTCGTCGCTTTGTCGAGAATTTCTCCAAGGTTGCAAAACCTCTGACTGAACTCCTCAAGAAAGATAAAAGGATTGAGTGGACCCCACAATGCGAGCACAGTTTTCAGGAGTTGAAAAGACGACTGACCTCTGCTCCCATTCTGGTGCCACCAGACTTCTCTAAGGACTTTGTTATCTATTGTGACGCCTCGCGACAAGGATTAGGTTGCATTCTCATGCAAGATCGTCATGTGATTGCATACGCATCTCAACAGTTGCGTCCACATGAGGATAATTATCCAACACATGATCTTGAGCTTGCAGCTATGGTCCATGCACTGAAAACCTGGCGACATTACCTTGTGGGTAATCGTTGCAAAATTTACACTGATCACCAAAGTCTGAAATATATTTTCACCAGGCCGGATTTGAATCTCAGGCAAAGACGGTGGGTTGAGTTGATTACAGATGACGACTTAGGGATAACTTATACCCCGGGAAAAGCCAATGTCATGGCCGATGAACTAAGTTGTAAGTCTTATTGTAACAACCTGATGTTACAACAAGGACAACCACTTCTCTATGAGGAATTTCGGAAGTTAAACCTCCATATTGTTCCTCAAGGATTTATCCAACCTGGTGGCGAAACCTACTCTTAAGGATCAAATTATAGCTGGTCAGAAGTGTGATAAGGGTATTTCCCGAATCAAAGAGAACCTCGTTAGCGGTATCGCTAAGGATTTCTCCGTTGATGATCAAGGTGTGGTGTTCTTCCAGAACCGTTTGGTGATTCCCAAGAGCCAACATCTTCGGCAGCTGATTCTTAAGGAGGCTCATGATTCCCCTCTCACAATTCATCCGGGTAGTACCAAGATGTATGACGACCTATGCCCGAGGTTCTGGTGGACTAGGATGAAGAGAGAAATTGCTTAGTTTGTTGCTAATTGCGACGTTTGTCGTCGCGTAAAGGCAGAACATGAAGGGCTTGCTGGCACCCTTCAACCTTTAGCTATTCCTGAATGGAAATGGGATATGGTTAGTATGGATTTCATTACCGGATTTCCCAGGACTAAGAGAGGGAATAATGCTATTTTTGTGGTCATTGACCGCCTTTCCAAAGTGGCTCATTTTCCTCCTGTTCGGGAGAGTATAAATGCTAGCTAGCTAGCGGAGTTATATGTTTCTCGAATAGTTTCTCTTCATGGTGTTCCATTGGAGATTAACTTAGACCGCAGAAGTATCTTTACTTCCCGATTTTGGGAAAGTTTCCAAACCGCTATGGGGACTCATCTATCCTTTAGCACTGCTTTCCACCCGCAATCAAGTGGTCAAGTTGAGCGAGTCAATAAAATCCTTGAAGACATGCTCCGAGCTTGTGTTATATACTTCGGTATGAATTGGGAGAAATGTCTTCCATTTGCTGAATTTGCTTATAACAATAGTTATCAATCAAGCTTGGGCAAAGCCCCTTTTGAAGTTCTCTATGGACGAAGGTGTCGAACACCTCTTAACTGGCCAGAAACCGGAGAGAGGCAACTCTTTGGCCCTGATATGATCCAGGATGCAGAGGAGCAAGTTCGCATTATTCGTGAAAAGTTGAAAACAGCCCGATCTCGTTAAAAGAGCCAATATGGCCGCCATCATAAGGCTATGACCTATGAAGTTGACGAGAAGGCTTACCTTCGGGTTACACCTCTGAAGGGTACCCATTGATTCGGTATCAAGGGCAAGCTGGCTCCTTGTTACATTGGACCTTTTCGCATTCTTGTTATACGAGGAGAGGTTGCCTACCAATTGGAACTTCTGCCGCATCTCTCCAAGGTTCATGATATCTTCCACGTCTCGCAACTTAGGCGTTGCTTCTCGGACCCTGTCCATGAAGTAGACCACGAAGAACTTGATCTCCAAGATAACCTTACATATTGAGAATACCCTATTCGTATTCTTGATCAAGCTGAGCGTACCACTCGGCATCAGAACATCAAGTTTCTCAAGGTTCAGTGGTCACACCATTCTAAAAAGGAGGCCACATGGGAAAGAGAAGATCGTCTTCGACTGGAGTACCCCGCGCTCTTCCCGACGACTTCAAAATCTTAGGACGAGAATCTTTTGAGTGGGGGTGAGTTGTCACATCCCTAGCTAGTTGTCATAGGACATCATGTGTGTGCATCATATTTCAATTTTGCATCAACATGAAATTGGGATTAAAAGAAACCCCAAACCCTCATTTGAATCAAACTAAATTAAAGTTTGTGAAAGATCAACAAATCCAAAATGCCCATCTAAAATGTACCCTATGTCTCATAATTATGGACATGAATATATCAGGGGCCATCTCAAATATTTGAACATTTATAGCAATTTAAAAATAGATAATAAAGCTTGTGAAAATGCTAAATAAAGCATTATCATTATTTTAGATTTCAAAATATCCTAAAACTTTTTATAGGAGTTTGAAATATCCAGACTTATTATTATAAAATATTGGGGATATTTTATAATAGCATTTGTACTTGAAAAACAAATAAAAAAATCTCAAAATTAGAAAATAAAAAGTAAAAGAAATAAAAAAAGAGGAGGCAAACCTTACCTGGCAGCCCATCTACGGCCCAGTCCACTAGGGGCAAGAGGGTCCTCTTCCTCCTCGTACCAGTGGACATGGCGTGTGGCCGGCGCGCGCCCGCGGGCGTGCCGCCATGCCACCTGCGTGCCTGGCCGTTCCTGGCCAGTGAGGCGCCACGGATGACCCTGCGAGAGGCGTCCGGATCGAGCCAGCCTCGCCTTCTCTCCCTTTCCCTCACTTCTCGCTCTCTCCCCCTCTGCTCGCCATGGACGACGGCGCCAAAGCCTCGCTGCCGTAGTTCCAGCCACCCCCGTGCCCTCCTGAGACCGCCAAAAGCTCCGCCGTGACCCCCTCGTCCTCCCCGTGGACCTTGTAGCCGCCTGGAGCCCCTCTACACCGAGGCTGCTGTCGTCTTCAAGCTCTGGTTCTGGAGCTCCTCTCCGGCGATTTGCAGCTGTCTGCGCATCCCCGAGCTTGCCGTCTTCCTCAACCACCTCGCGGTGAGCCCCTGCGTTGATCCCCCTATCCTTGTAGACCGCCCCTCGCTGTAGATGCTGTCCCCTTACTACCCGAAACCCGCCACCACTCGGCTCATTGCCGGAAATAGCTCCGGTGGCCCCCGAGCCCACTCTGCCGCCCCTTTGGATGCGTGCGTGCGCGGGCTACCCTTCGGTGCCCTCCGCGCACTAAATGGCCACCGGAAGAGCAAGTCCGGCGAGTCGCCGCCATGCCCTTTTGTCGCCGCTGGCTGGCCTCCGGTGGGGTGACGTGGCAAGGCCATCAGGGGCTAACCACCCTGCTAACCAGCCCCCCAGCCGCTGACACTAGGCCCTAGCTGCGGGTCAAACCCCGGTCAGCGTGGGGATTAGCCCCGTGTCACTGACGTGCGGGTCCCGCACGTCAGGTTTGACCTAGCCACGTCAACCGACCTGCTGACGTCATAGTGACATCAAGCTAACACTCTAATTCAATTTCTAGTTTTAAAATAATTCTAGGAAATGGTTAATACTTCAAAAATTCATATAAAATAATCTGTAAATCAGATGAAAATAATATATATATGAAAATTTATCAGAAAAAACCAATCAATCTAATGGTGCTATTATCATGCATGTTAGAGCAACCTATGTAGATGAACATTGACATTTACTAATAGGTTAACTTATGAAATATGAAATGAAGAACGACTTTGAACCTATATTCAAACTCACTTCAAATTAACTTGGAAAATAGTTGCATTAGCTCATCCATACATGTTGCCATGTCATGATCATGCATCATATTGTTGCACTTGCGTGTATTGATTGCTATTTATCTGCATTGCGGTAGGCCCTGCTTCCGAGGATACCTCTGAGTATTCCAACGAAGGAGAAAACCTTCCCGCTACCCCGGAAGGTATCAACCCTTTTGATCATTCCGATAACATGCCAGTCTCTCGCTCCTGCTCTTGTTTATTGCATTAGGACAAACGTTCACTTGTCTGTCATACACGATAGATGAACCTATTCTTTTTCATGACCTGTCTTTGTCACAGTAAATAGCTAAACCTTGCAACCTAGCATACCTGGTAGATGCTTGTGCCATGATGTGCTTAGCTTACTTTGCCTGCGATGCTTGCTATGCTTAGAGTTGTGTCAGGTCTGATTCATTTGGGTGATGAACTGGAGTGAAATAATGATGTTCTGATGTGATAAGCTTATGATGAACCCGAGTTGGTAAAGGTAGAAATGAGAGGCTATGTAGGAGTACATAGTGGGTTGTCTCATTAGGACCGTTCTTAGGAACCGAGTTCCATGTTTGTGATCCAAGACTGGTTACTACCACACGTTGGGACACTTAATTGACCCTCTCGACTTATCGATCGCTTAGTCCTTAGTCCAGGAGTTGCAAGTAGTTTCTGGTGTTTATAGCATGCTAGAGGACGTGCATAGCGCTGACCCTAGGGGTGGGTTACGACGCGGTAGGCAGTGGCACGGTGTACCAAGGGTCACCTAGATGGTGGGCTTGGGAACCCTACACACATCGTTTGGGGCCGTAGCGGAAACTTCCGCCGGACTTCCGTGCGGGTTTAGTCTCAAATAGGCGATAGCGTGGACTAGAGGTCTTATGTGATTGATGGTCCTGGCCAACTCCCTCGCTGGGCTTCCGCTTGAAGGTTGCCGAGGTGCATGGTTTTATGAGAACACAACGATAAGTGGCGAGAGCGTGTGTGAAGAAGTACAAACCTGCAGGGTATGAAACTACTCAAATAGCCGTGTCCTCGGATATGGACTACTTGGAAAGCTTATGCTGTTCATAGATAATCAAATGGATACTCATAAAAATATCAAGACAAGTGTGAGTACCATGGATGGCACTCTTGTGGGAGACGGAAGTGAAGTCATGGTGGTGTATTTTTATGGAGTTAGTGGACTCGTGTGTGATATCTAAAATCTAAACAAAGAGTTAAAATTGTGTAGTGTAGGTTAGCCATGAGTCAAAGCTAGCATTGCTGCATAAACTCCACCACTCCCCTTGTTGATACATGGACATGAATAGTCTAGGTTTGCTTTAAAGACTTGCTGAGTACACTTGTACTCACGTTTTGTTAACAAATGTTGTAGATGAGACTCAGGACCCACCAGGTGGGTTCTATCTAGATGTCAATGATGCCGAATAGCTGGTGTCCCGGCTACGACCTTATGCCCCGTGGCAGGCTGTAGATAGTCCGGCCATGTGCCTTTTTACCCTTCATCTGTCTGTATTCAGACAACGTTATGCTTCCGCTTGATTTGTATGAACTTGTTTGTATGACTTGAGTGTCGGGTCATGTGACCCCTATCTATAAGAACATATTATGCAAAGCTCGTCTGAGCCTCTGAAACAAAAGTTGTGTTGTTGTATGGTTATGTTGTGATGCCATAGTTGTATCTATGCAGATCGGGCATGTCGTGCATACGTGTGATGTGCAACGGTATGTATGGGATCCGACACCTAGTCATGTGCCTTTAGTAGTACTCTTTATGGGAAACTGCCTCTTTGTGCTTCCATCAAGCCGTGGTATCTTTCTATTGCTCCGGACACATTGATTGACCGACATCTATCCTTCTTTGCTGCTATGTCTGTCCCTTCGGGGAAATGTCTCGCGGTGTAATGGTGTCCCTGTAGCCTGCTACGACTCGTCTACGTGCAGTGATGACAAGTATGTCCCACGGTGTAATGGAGTCATTGTAGCTTGCTATGACTCGTCTACACATGCTTGAGGCCGACACCTGCATTGCTGGGTTACGTGTGCCTATTTCCGTACGGATGTGCCACTTGGGTTCTATGACTATTCATGTCGGCCTGGGTTCTCTATCGTTTGATTGCCAGCGACATGTTCACATATGTGAGCCAAAATACGCAAACGGTCCCGGCTAAGGTAGGGCTGCAGCCATGGAGCTTACCGTGCGTGAGGCCGCAAGGTGATGTGATATGTTATAGTCTGGATTCATATGACTTAGGATCGGGGTCCCGACACTAGCATGTACATACATGGCCTCGGAACACAAGAGACCAAAAGGTCGAGCATGAGTCATATAGTAGATATGATCAACATGATGATGTTCACCATTGAAACCACCTTAACTCATGTGATGATCGGACTTGAGTTGATGAATATGGATCATGTATCACTCAGATGACCTAAGGTATGTCAATTTGAGTGGGAGCTTTAGTAATTTGATCAACTAAACTCATTATCTCGAACAACAGTCTTAGTAACCTTTTCTTATTTATATTGTAGATGAATGGCTCGCGCAGTAGCACCCCTGAATTTTAATGCGTTCCTAGAGAAAGCTAAGTTGAAAGATGATGGAAGTAACTTTGTGGACTGGGCTCGTAATCTGAGGATTATCCTCATGGCTTCCCAGAAGGCTTATGTCCTTGATGCACCACTTGGTGACCCACCTGCTCCCATTTCATCCAAAGACGTTAGGAACGCTTGGGAGGCACGTTTTGGAGATTAATCAATAGTTCAATGTGCAATGTTGTATGGATTAGAACCGGGACTTCAAAGATGTTTTGAATGTCATGGAGCATATGAGATATTCCAAGAGTTGGAGTTTATCTTTAAGAAGAATGCCCGCATCGAGAGGTATGAGACCTCCAATAAGTTCTATTCTTGCAAGATGGAGGAGAATGGGTCTATCAGTGAACATAGACTCATAATGTCTGGGTATTCGACCCATCTGGCGGAGTTAGGGATGCCCCTTCCGCCGAAGGCGATCACTGATAGAGTTCTTCAATCATTGCTGCCTAGCTACAAAAGCTTCATGATGAACTATAACATGCACGGGATGACCAAGTCAGTCGCTGAGCTATTTGCGATGCTGAAAGTCACCGAGTCTGAAATCCAAAAAGAACATCAAGTGTTGATGGTCAATAAAACCACTAGTTTCAAGAAGCATGGCAATAGCAAGAAGGGTAACTCCAAGAAGGGTGGCAAAGCAGTTGCTCCCCCCGTGAAGAAACCCAAGGCTGGCCCAAGCCAGAAACTGAGTGCTTTCATTGCAAGGGAACTGGTCACTCGAAGCGGAACTGCCCCAAGTACCTGGCCGACAAGAAGGCGGCCAACACCAAACAAGGTATATATGATATACATGTTATTGATGTGTACCTTACCATCTCTCGTTGTAGTGCCTGGGTATTTGATACCGGTTCGGTTGCTCACATTTGCAACTCAAAGCAGGACCTACAGAATAGACGAAGGCTGGCTAAGGATGAAGTGACGATGCGCGTGGGAAATGGTTCCAAGGTTGATGTGATCGCCGTTGGCATCCTCACTCTTTGACTACGATCGAGATTAGTGATGAACCTGAATAATTGTTATTTAGTGCCTGCATAAAGCATGAACGTTATATTTGGATCTTGTTTATTGCGAGACGGTTACTCATTTAAATCAGAGAATAATGGTTTTTCTATTTATATGAGTAATATCTTTTATGTTCATGCACCCAATGTGAGGAGTTTATTCTTATTGAATTTCGATAGTGATGATAGACATGTTCATAGCATTGATGCAAAAAGATGTAGAGTTGATAATGATGGTACCACTTTCTTGTGGCACTACCGTTTGTGTCATATTGGTGTAAAACGAATGAGGAAGCTCCAAGCTTATGGACTTTTGGAGTCACTTGATTTTGAATGACTTGACACATGTGAACCATGCCTCATGGGAAAGATGACTAAAACGCCGTTCTCTAGAACAATGGAACGGGCGAGTTTGTTGGAAATCATACATGCCGATGTATACAGTGCGATGAACATTGAGGCACGCGTTGGATATCGTTATTTTCTCACCTTCACTGATGACTTAAGTAGATATGGGTATATTTACTTAATGAAACACAAGTCTGAAACGTTTGAAAAGTTCAAGCAATTTCAGAGTGAAGTTGAGAATCACTTAACAAGAAGATTAAATTCCTGCAATCTGATCGAGGAGGGGAATATCCGAATTATGAGTTTGGCACTCACTTAAGATAGTGTGGAATTGTTTCACAATTGAGACCGCCTAGAACCTCACGGTATAATGGTGTGTCCGAACGTCGTAATCGAACCTTATTAGATATGGTATGTTCTATGATGTCTCTTGCCGATTTGCCACTATCGTTTTTGGGTTATGCGTTCGGGACATGTGCGTTTTCATGCCCAAGATGCGATCCTATCCTTATTTGGCACGAGGGCCTCGACAGGGATAGAAGCGCATCTCGTCGTGTTGCAAGAATGGATATTATTACAAGTACATGTACAGAAGAGATGAGTATATGTAATTGGCTTACACTCGCCACAAGCTACATCAATATCACATCAATACAACAACATAGTCAAACATCATACAGAAGAGCAGGGTCCGACTACGGACGAAATCAAACGATAAAATGACATCCATCCTTGCTATCCCAGGCTACTGCCTAGAACCCATCCTAGATTGATGAAGAAGAATAAGAACCCCAAATCAAACAAACATTGCGCTCATCAAATCATCGCATTACCTGTACCTACAACTGTTGTTGTAGTAATCTGTGCACCACAAGGACTTAGCAATCTCATTTCCAAGGGTATCAAGACTATTAAAGCTTAATGGGTGAGGTATGGTTAAGTGGTGAGGCTGTAGCAAGCAACTCAGCATTTATTAGAGTGGCTAACTTACGAATACAGAAAGTAAAGTGTGGTGGCCTATGCATAAACGTGAACTAGTAATGATCACTAACTGCTCCTGAACACCTACTTATGTCAAACATAACCCCACCGTGTTCTCTCTCGGATAAGGACTCACGAGTAGATACAGTCACGGTTACACACACAGTTGGTGTATTTTATTAGAGTTTACTTCAAGTTTGCTATGACCAGGTGTTAAACAAAATATCCAAGTTTGCCACATAACCGTGGGCACGGCTTTCCGAAAGATTTAACCCTACAGGGGTACTCCAACTCATCCATCACAAATTAACCACACGCCGCGGGAATAACCTCGACAACGAATCTCGTGATCATCCTAGGCAATTCCAAAGGAATTCCGGCACCTCGAGATAGCCCGAAGAAGATCAAAGTTCCTCACGCAAGGCATTCGACAAAGGTAAAACAAGTCCGGCAAGGCCTCTCGACATGTTGCCGATCCTGATAGGATCCGCGTATCTTGTTCTAGGACACGGCGGATAAATGACACATACAGTGGCTGATAGAAATCCCCCAAGTTGCCCTAGGGTGGCCGCGCACAGTGCTCTAGTTTGGACCAACACTTATGAGGAGCATTGGCATGGGTTGTTGATTAATCCGGGGGGTGATCATGTCGTATGCAAATTTTAGTTGTTATTAAGCAAATAGTACCAATGTTGGGCCTTGCCAAACAAGCTTTATCCTAAAACGAAGATCAAGGGGGTCCCCATAACAACCCCGAGCATGTCAGGAGCGCTCAATTATGGAACATAACACCGGTTCACAAGTAACTAGGGCGGCAAGAGTGGAACAAAACACCGAGCAAAAGGCCAAGCCTTCCACCCTTTACCAAGTGTATAAGCGCATTAAATTAAATAGCAATAATATTGTGATAACAAATGAATGTCCATGTTGTCACATGAAAGCAATTATACCTGCAGCTAGAAACCCTATAAGAAGGGTTGAGCAAGCGGTAACATAGCCAAACAATGGTTTGCGGGGATGTGGAGGGGTTAGAGGCTTATCATGGCAATGTTGGGAGGCTTGACAAACAAGTGGTAGGCAACGTGACATAGCGATAGAAAATGAGACATCTAGCATGGCAATGATAGTAATGGTATCCAAGAAAATGCATCATCTTGCCTAAGATCCCACTCGGAATAAGAACGAGTCCATGGAGACGATGAGCCAACGTAGTCAAACGAATGCTCACACTCCAAACGCTTTCGGAACTCTATAGAGAAGGAACAATACGGAAACAACAATCAACACACGGAACACCACAACACATGCATGACATGATACGCAAACAAATATGATGCATGTCCGGTTTAAGTATGCAAGGCATGGCATGACAAGCACAACAAACAACCAATACATATTAATTGAAGTTCAATATGCAACGATTTGCATATTGACGAAACTCTACGCTTGAATTATCTAGTTCACTCTCGTTAGCTACTCATCAATATTAAATGTTGTTTAACATGGGTGGTCATGGCATAAGGCGAAGATGGAATTAAGCAATTTTAAATGGAGAGGGACAACATACATATAACAAAATAAGAACTCTCCATATTATGAGAAAGAGATTAATGTTGTTTCTGATGGCAAGAGGTGAAGCAATAACAAACTACATCATCTAGGCATTTTAAATCAGGTCGGAAGCAACATATAGCATTTCCGAAACATCCCCATAAGCATAATATGAATTTTGTCCAGATATGTCCTAACACAAATTTAGAGTTTCTAAACAGAAAAATAAATGTCACCATGTGATTCTACGCATTTTTCTAGCCGAGTTACATATATAAAACATTTGCATCGGAGCTACGGTTTAAAAGTTATTAAATTAATCGTTTTAGCATGGCATTTACACAAATTATATGAAACCAGCAGGTTAAACATTTTAAACACATGTGAGAGTTGGATCTTGTGAAACTACATAAAGTTCTAGTCAAGTTCATATAGAAAGTTTTTACATATGGTGCACGGATGAAAAGTTATTAAATGCATGAGTTTAGTTTTTTTTTTGAAATTCTGAAATTCAGAGGCTAATTGACAAAATCGTTAACATGGAAAAAAGGAAACATGCCGAATCTGAATAGGCCCGAATCAGAGCACTGGGCACACTATTGCTAACATGCGCATGGCAAGGGTTAGGAGGAGCTGGGGCTCACCTAGTGGGCTTGGGCCTAGGTCGGTGAGGAGCGATGTTGGGCCGGCTCGGCCACCTCGCCTTGGCGATGGGAAGCCATGCAAGCGGGCACACGGTTGTCGTCCTCCTCCTTGCTTGTTCCCGAGCAGGAGGCAAGGTCAACGGCGGCAAGAGCTCGCCATAGGAGGGGGCCAAGGCGGCACGAGACGATGGGATCGGGCTGGGGACGGCCAGATCCGGCGATCCCCGGCCGGTTCTGGGCGGTGTGGCGGAGCTCCGGCGGCGGGGATCTCCTGGTGGCGCCATGGCGACCTGCTGGAGAGAGAGAGGCCACGGGGTGAGGAGGAGATATGGGGAAGGAGAAGGAGGCGGCAAGGCAACCTGGGTCCGGCGGGGTGGCGCGGTTATGGCGAGGAGCTCCGGTAGAAGGAGATGACAAGGAGGCCGAGCCATCGCGCGGGCGAATGCAATGGGAGGAGCTCGGGCTCCGAAGGGACTCAGGTGCGGCGACGGGATTCGGGCCTGTCTCGGCCCGGGGCGGGCCGGTTGCGGGCTCAGGCGGCTGCGAGGAGAGAGGAGGGCGACGGCTGAGTGGTCAGGCCTGGAAAACGAGGTCGGGGTTAGGGTTTAGGCCAAATTAGACAGGTGGGGGTCTATTTATAGCATTTAAGGGCTAGGGTTAGCAGTTATTATCTGTTTTCGGACCGTTCGATCTCGATCGGATGGCCCGGAAGCGGAGGGGGGGCTAGGTTGGCTGCGGTGGCCATGTAGATGGGCTAGGTGGGGATGGGAGGGAAGTTGCGGCCCGTGACACGAGGTTTTAAAACACCAAAAACGTGTGATAATAAACAGATGACCGCACTACAATGACTAACCGATGGGGTATCAAATGGACTCGGAATGCAATGAAATTCGATAGGTGGTCGACCTACAATATAACAAGAGTGCACACCAAGTTTCGACCCAATCCGAAATATTTTCCGCGTGCTTTAAAAATGGTTTTTTTAATGATGCCACGGGCGCGTGCGTGTGTGGTTGGTCTCGAAATAGGCGACGACAAGAACGGAGAGAAGTAGCAACTACAAACGGATGCAAGTTTGAAAACTCATGTTGACAAAATGCCGATGATATGAAGATGATGCGAATGATGCCATGATGAATGCGACAAGCAAACGAAACACGGACGAGAATGGAAAGAAAAGGGGAATCTTCTGGAGCATCGGTACCGGGCTGTTATAACTCTCGTCCACTACACGAGGATGTCATCTCGAGATCTAGAATGAGAAGGGGAAGAGAAAGAGCGAGAGGTAAAACTTAGTTGATTCTTTGACAAATGAGTGAAACCAATAAAAACATGAAGGTTGGAAGAGATGAAGAATAACATGGGAACAAGCAAGAATTCACAAGAAATTTCGGCAACACTTTGGTAGGACAGAGGGGCCAAATTTAATAAGATGGGAGAACTTGAAAGGAAAACACAACACTCAGGTCAAATGGATAAGCAAGGGAAGAACATGGTCTTAAGTAAACTAGATGATGGTTTAAATAGAGCAACAAGACAACGCCTTCGGAAGAAAAGAATAGAAACTAGATCATTGGAATGAAAGAACGGAGAAGAAAATAACAACTTCAACCACCATTGAACTTGAAAAGCATGGTTGAACGGAGTTTATGAAGAATCAACAACGAAAGAATAGCTTGTTATGGGATTATGGAAAACATCTCAAAATTATGAGGTGACAACCCGCCACAACGGAATAATTGATTACTCGAGAGCAACAAGATATGCAAAACTTCTTTCACCAAGATGTGGATGTGACACTTGAATCATTTACGACACCATGATAGCAACAATCCTTATGAAATGCTTTAGGTGAAATCCAACCCAAGATAACTCCAAGAAAGGAATGATGGGTTTACTTATCTTATTCTTGACAATATTTCCTTCGAGACTCCTCATAACCCAGAATTTAATAACACCACCTCAAAAGACAATGGAGAAGGAATTGAACTTAAAAATTCAAGATAAAGAACACTTGAGAACCTCCAACAAGAATCTTGAATAACACTTCGAGAAGAATTACACCCTTAACAAACCACCATGAAGAAGCATCTTGAAGAACTCCAGAAACAAATGATGAACCAGAATGAAGGTTGGAAAGAATAAGATGGAAGGCTTGTCATGATTTAGAAGAGGCTTCATGAAGAGATACTTGAGAAAGCTTGGAACTCTGGAAAAGAAAAGCTGAACAATAAAGAATGAAAAATTTGATATCATGAATAACTCCAGAAGAAGGATTGAGATCACTTTGATGACAAGAATAAGAATTATGTTATGCTTATCCTTCATCTAGTTAAATTGATGACAATTAACGGATTTCGCACACCACTTATTCTTCTAGAAAATATTAAAGACAGAGATAGAACACAAACTTGAAGAGTCTTGCATGAGAACAACGGTAAGAATAGAAACTAAAGAGGATAATACAAATGAATTATATAACATGAGAACGAAGAGTGCATGATCCACCTAATAGAAAACTTGAACGAAGCACCAGAACAATTGAGATACGAACGAAGGGACAACAATTGAGAAGAATTTGAGAACGAAAGCTGAAAGCTAGGAACGAAGAAATCTTCTGAAACGATGGCCTTTCGAGGATCAAGAACTGACAACAACTATGAAATGCACCGGAGAGATATGGGAGAAATTACTCATGGTCAAAAACAATTTGAGATGATAGCAAGAAGCCGAAACCATGAATCTTTGGAAGAACAAACAATGATTTAAGAGAAACTCTCCTTCGGTCTTCAATGCTGAGAATGATGACGAGAAACAACACCATGAATTACTGAGATACTCCGGAATAATGAATAAATAAAAGGTTGAGCCAACAATGAAAATGATTTAGAAGCGATCTTCAAGAAGGCATATGACTGATGAAATTCATTCTCGCGTCATATATGAAGAGAACTTGAGAACATCTCCGGAAAGATTAGAAGAGTCAGGTCGAATCCTGGGAAAAACCTGTGGGTTATGGGCCCACTCAAAATACACCACCGTTGAAACAATTGCATCGTAGGGGGATTGCACCGGTATGAATGAAAATTTAATGAGGTGAGAACCTTAAAATAATTTGGAAGGAATGAAAGAAAACACAAATCTCTAAGATAACTTCAGCCTCCGGATAGAATAGAGAGAGACGAATAAAGAAGAGAGGCTTGGAAAAGAAATTCCAACATGCAAACCATTGAACGAATGAGAAAGGATAAGATGAACACCAAAGTTT
Organism: Hordeum marinum; assembly: GCA_022496015.1. Lineage (NCBI taxonomy): Eukaryota > Viridiplantae > Streptophyta > Magnoliopsida > Poales > Poaceae > Hordeum > Hordeum marinum. The sequence goes on from CM039675.1 coordinate 185,298,102, forward strand.
GAATTGAATCCACCGGATAAGAATAACAACAAGAACAAATAATATGAGGATAGACCTTTAAATTGAAATTCTTGAGAATCTCCACAAGAAATCTCTAGATACAATATGAATAAATTATAGCGAAAGCATTGATGAAGAGAAAGGCACTTGGAAGAGAATTTAATCTTTGAAGAAAAAGGGCGGGAGGGTGGGGAAAACAAAGACAACTTGATATAGATGAGGCGAACTACGGAAAGAAATGAGAATTGATCTGGCAAATATTAGAGAGCATTGAATTATCTTGAAGAGATATGAAAAGAATTGATATGAAAACTTGATTGGGAAAAAGAATTATCAATCCCACAGAAATATGAGAACACTTCTTAGGAAAGATATGAGATCACCATTTGACATCGAAACAACTCGAATTACCATGTACAAAACAAAACAAAGGATGGTGCTTATGAAAAAAGCCAGAACAAATTCATGACAGAAATTTCGCTCGATATTTTCGTGGTAAGGTTCGCATGGGCTCGATCGTACATTGGATTGTCATATTGAAATGACGCTCGAATATGCTCCCTTGGCGTAGCGAACTGCAAGGCTTGACGAAGCATAAATCGAGACTGTCCTCTATAAGAAAGACCGTGAACAAACGAATCCACTAGATGTGGAACCCCAACCTCACATCATGATCTATTGGAAGATAGCCTAGGTAACTACTTGAATTCCCACCTAAGAACTTTCGAAAACTTTCTGGTAATGCAATCCGGTGTTGGGGATACAAGGAGGAAATATCTCACACAACTAACAAACCTATACCCCAACTGTATCCATCCTTCAACACATAACCAGAGGCTTTCACAAGTCTATCTAACTCGGATCCTCGAAAGCACAACGATACTAACCATGGTGGTACCCCAGACGCCTCCCCGGTAGTGGGTGACTCCGACCTTATCTCACCTCGACAAGTATTGAAGCAATTCCTGACCTCCTCTGTCCGGAGACACTAAGGAAGCTGAATGATAACGATGTGCCAAGAATTCCCTGGAGCTCAACTTCCCAAAAGAAATCAAGTCAGACAGGAGGCACCAAGACAGAAATCCGTCACATCGACATCGTATAGTTACCAAAATACCCGCGTGATCCTAATTTTTTCTGAGCTAGAAGAGGAGTAGAATCAAAATTCCTGAGTCATAATTCCTCACCAGAGCATAGAAGAGGAGTAAAAAGAAACCTACTCTCCAATATAACTAGACTCAAAATAGTTTTTAGTAGACTCAACTCGGCCAAGTTTGATCAATCAAGGGGGTTCCTAGGTCGGTATAGGCTCTAATACCAACTTGTCACGCGCAAGATACGATCCTATCCTTATTTTGGCACGAGGGCCTCAATAGGGATAGAAGCACATCTTGTCGTGTTGCAAGAATGGAAATCATTACAAGTACATGTATATAAGAGATGAGTATATGGAATTGGCTTACACTCGCCACAAGCTAAATCAATATCACATCAATACAACAACATAGTCAAACATCATACAAAAGAACAGGGTCCGACTACAGACGAAATCAAATGATAAAATGACATCCATCCTTGCTATCCCAAGCTGCCGCCTGGAACCCATCCTAGATTGATGATGATGAAGAAGAAGAACTCCAAATCAAACAAACATCGTGCTCATGTCAAATCATTGCATTACCTATACCTACAACTGTTGTTGTAGTAATCTATGAGCCATAGGGACTCAGCAATCTCATTTCCAAGGGTATCAATACTATTAAAGCTTAATGGGTGAGGTATGGTTAAGTGGTGCACTGCAACAAGCGACTAAGCATTTGTTAGAGTTTCTAACTTACAAATACAGAAAGTAAAGTGTGGTGGCCTACGCATAACGGACGTGAACTAGTAATGATCACTAACTGATCCTGAACACCTAGTTACGTCAAACATTACCCCATCGTGTTCTCTCTCGGATAAGGACTCACGAGAAGAGACAGTCACCGTTACGCACACAGTTGGTGTATTTTATTAGAGTTTACTTCAAGTTTGCTATGACCTGGTGTTAAACAAAATATCCAGGTTTGCCACATAACCGCGGGCACTGCTTTCCAAAGGATTTAACCCTGCAGGGGTGCTCCAACTCATCCATCACAAATAAACCACACGCCGCGGGAATAACCTCGACCACGAATCTCATGATCATCCTAGGAAATTCCAAAGGAATTCTGATACCTTGAGATAGCCCGAAGAAGATCAAAGTTCGTCACGCAAGAGATTCGAGAAAGGTAAAATAAGTCCAGCAAGGCCTCCCGATGTGTCGACGACCCGATAGGAGCCGAATATCTCGTTCTCAGGACACGGCGGATAAGCGACGCGTACAGTGGCCTGATAGATATGACCCAAGTTTCCCTGGGGTGGCCACGCACAGTGCTCTTGTTTGGACCAACACTCATGAGGAGCACTGGCCCGGGTTGTTGATTAATCCACGGGGTGATCATGCCCTATGGAAATTTTAGTTGCTATTATGCAAATAGTACCAATGTTGGGCCTTGCCAGAGAAGCTTTATCCAAAAATGAAGATCAAGGGGGTCCCCATAACAACCCCGAGCATTTTAGGAGCGCTCAATTATGGAACATAACACCGGTTCACAAGTAACTAGGGCGACAAGAGTGGAACAAAACACCGAGCAAAAGGCCAAGCCTTCCACCCTTTACCAAGTGTATAAGCGCATTAAATTAAATAGCAATATTATTATGATAACAAAAGAACATCCATGTTGTCACATCAAAGCAATTGCACCTGCAGCTAGAAACCCTATAAGAAGGGTTGAGCAAGCGGTAACATAGCCAAACAATGGTTTTATGGGATGTGGAGGGGTCAGAGGCTTATCATGGCAATGTTGGGAGGCTTGACAAACAAGTGGTAGGCAGCGTGACATAGCGATAGAAAATGAGACATCTGGCATGGCAATGATAGTAATGGTATCCAAGGAAATGCATCATCTTGCCTGAGATCCCGCTCGGAAGAAGAACGAGTCCATGAAGAAGACGAGCCAATGTAGTCAAATGAATCCTCACACTCCCAACTCTTTCGGAACTCTATAGAGAAGGAACAATACGGAAACAACAATCAACACACGGAACACCACAACACATGCATGACATGATACGCAAACAAATATGATGCATGTCCGGTTTAAGAATGCAAGGCATGGCATCGCAAGCACAACAAACAACCACTATATATTAAGTGAAGTTCAATATGCAATGAGTTGCATTTTGACGAAACTCCACGCTTGAATTATTTAGTTCACTCTCGTTTGGTACTCATCAATATTAAATGTTGTTTAACATTGGTGGTTATGCCATAAGGCGAAGATGGAACTAAGCAATTTTAAATGGAAAGGGACCACATACATATAACAAAATAATAACTCTCCATATTATGAGAAAGGGGTTAATGTTTTTTATCATGGCAAGAGGTGAAGCAATAACAAACTACATCATCTAGGCATTTTAAATGAGGCCGGAAGCAACATATAGCATTTACGAAACATCCCCATAAGCATAATTGAATTTGGTCCAGATCTGTCCTAACACAATTTTAGAGTTGTTAAACAGAAAAATAAATGTCACCATGTGATTCTATGCATTTTTCTAGCCAAGTTACATATATAAAACATTTGCATCGGAGCTACGGTTTAAAAGTTATTAAATAAATCATTTTAGCATGGCATTTACGCAAGTTATATAAAACCACCAGATTAAACATTTTAAACACATGTGAGGGTTGGATATTGTGAAACTACATAAAAGTCTAGTCAAGTTTCATATATAAATTTTTTACAGATGGTGCATGGATGAAAAGTTATTAAATGCTGTTTTTTTTTGAAATTCTGAAATTCACAAGCTAATTGACAAAATCGTTTACATGAAAAAAAGGAAACGGGCCGAATCTGAATAGGCCCGAAACAGAGCATTGGGCACACTATAGCTAACATGCGCATGGGTGAGGGTTAGGAGGAGTTGGGGCTCAGCTAGTGGGCTTGGGCCTAGGTCGGTGATGGGCGATGCTGGGCCGGCTCGACCGACCTGGCCTTGGCACTGGGCAGCCACGCGAGCGGGTGTGCGGTCATCGCCCTCCTCCTCGCTCGTTTCCGAGCGGGAGGCAGGGTCAACAGCGACTAGAGATCACCATAGGAGGAGGCCGGGGGGACGACGACATCGGGCTTGTGATGGCCAGATCCGGCGATTCCTGGCCGGTTCTGGGCGGTAGGCGGAGCTCCAGCGGCAGGGTGAGGAGGAGAGATGGGGAAGGAGAAGGAGGCGGCAAGGCAACCTGGGTCCGGCAGGGCGGCGCGGTTCTGGCGAGGAGCTCCGACGGAAGGAGATGGCGAGTAAGCCAAGCCATCGCGTGGGGGAAGGCAGCAGGAGGAGTTCGGGCTCTAGAGGGACTCAGGCACGGCGGCAGGATTTGGGCCCGTCTCGGCCCGGGGCGGGCCGGTTGCGGGCTCAAACGACTGCGAGGAGAGAGGAGGGCGATAGTTGAGTGGTCAGGCATGGAAAACGAGGCTGGGGTTAGGGTTTAAGCCAAATTAGGTAGGTGGGGGTCTATTTATAGCATTTAGGGGCTAGGGTTAGCAGTTATTGTCCGTTTTCGTACCGTTCGATCTCGATCGGATGGCCTAGAAGTGGAGGGGGGCTAGGTGGTCTGTGGTGGCCGTGTAGGTGGGCTAGGTGGGGATGAGAGGGAAGTTGCGGCCCCTAACATGAGGTTTTAAAACACCGAAAACGTCCGATAATAAACTGATGACCACACTACAACGACTGACTGATGGGGTATCAAATGAACTCGGAATGCGACAAAATTTGATAGGCGGTCGACCTACAATATAACAAGACGGCACGCCATGTTTCGACCCAATCCGAGAATATTTTTCATGCGCTTTAAAAACGGTATTTTTAATGATGCCGCGGGCGCGTGCGTGTGTGGTTAGTCTCGAACCGGGCGATGGCAAGAACGGAGAGAAGCGGCGACTACGAACGGATGAAAGTTTGAAAATTCATGTTGAAAAAATGCCGATTCTATGCAGATGATGCGACTGATGCCATGATGAATGCGACAAGCAAACGAAACACGGACGAGAATGGAAACATAAGGGGAATCTTTTGGAGCGTCGGTCCCAGGCTATTACATGCATTCACTTTAAATAGGGCACCATTGAAATCCATTGAGATGACACCATACGAGTTGTGGTTTGGCAAGAAGCCAAAGTTGTGATTTCTGAAAGTTTGGGGATGTGATGCTTATGTCAAAAAACTTCAACCTGAAAAGCTGGAACCCAAAGCGGAGAAATGCGTCTTCATAGGATACCCAAAAGAGATAGTTGGGTATACCGTCTATCTCAGATCTTAAGGCAAAGTGTTTGTCGCTAAGAACGGATCATGTCTTGAGAAAGAGTTTCTCTCAAAAGAATTGAGTGGGAGGAAAGTAGAACACTATGAGGTTATTGAACCTTCACTTCAACCAGAGAGTAGCGCAGCACAAAAAGGTGTTTCTGTTGAGCCAACGACGATTGAAGAGGAAGTTAATGATGATGAGCATGAAACTTCAGATCAAGTTGCTATTGAACCTCGTAGGTCGACAAGGGCGTGTACTGCTCCTGAGTGGTACGACAACCCTTTCTTGGAGGTCATGTTGTTAGACAACAATGAACCTACGAGCTATGGAGGAGCGATGATGGGCCCGGATTCTGACAAATGGTTAGAGGCCATCAAATCCAAGATGGGATCCATGTATAAAACAAAGTATGGACTTTGGAAGTATTACCTGAAGGGCGGAAGGCCATTCAGAATAAATGGATCTTTAAGAAGAAGACGAATGCGGACGGTAATGTCACCGTATATAAAGCTCGACTTGTGGCAAAGGGTTTTTCACAAGTTCAAGGTGTTGTCTACGATGATACCTTCCCACCCGTAGCGATGCTTAAGTCCGTCAGAATCATGTTAGCAATAGCTACATATTTCGACTATGAAATTTGGCAGATGGATGTCAAAACAGCGTTCCTTAACAGTTTCCTTGAGGAAGAGTTGTATATTATGCAACTGGAAGGTTTTCTCGATCCAGATAATGCTGACAAAGTTTGCAAACTCTAGCGATCCATTTATGGACTGGTGTAAGCATCTCGGAGTTGGAATAAGCGCTTTGATGAGGTGATCAAGGCGTTTGGGTTTATACAAGTTTATGGAGAAGCTTGTATTTACAAGAAAGTGAGTGGCAGCTCTGTAGCGTTTCTAATATTATATGTGGATGACATATTTCTGATTGGAAACAATATAGAAATCCTGGAAAGTGTGAAGGAATATTTGAACAAGAGTTTTTTGATGCAGGACCTGGGAGAAGCTACTTTCATATTAGGTATTAAGATCTATAGAGATAGATCGAGACGCTTGATAGCACTTTCACAAAGCACATACCTTGATAAAGTTTTGAAGAAGTTCAAAATGGACTAGTCCAAGAAGGGGTTCTTGCCTGTGTTACAAGTTGTGAAGTTGAGTAAGACTCAGTGCCCAGTGACTGCAGAAGACAAAGAGAAGATGAGTGTCATCCCCCTATGCTTCAGCCATAGGCTCTATCATGTATGCGATGTTGTGCACAAGACCCGATGTCAGCCTTGCCATAAGTATGGCCGGAAGGTTTCAAAGTGATCCTGGAATGGAGCACTGGACGACGGTCAAGAATATCCTTCAGTACCTAAAAAGGACTAAGGAAACGTTTCTCATTTATGGAGGTGATCAAGAGCTCGTCATAAAGCATTATGTCGATGCAAGCTTTGACACTGATCCGGATGACTCTAAGTCACAAACCTGATACATGTTTATTCTCAATGGGGGAGCGGTAAGCTGGTGTAGTTCCAAGCGAAGTGTGGTAGCCGATTCTACATGCGAAGCAGAGTACATCGCAGCCTCGGAGGCAGCGAAGGAAGGTTTCTGGAAGAAGCAGTTCATGTCAGATCTTGGAGTAGTGTCCAGTGCACTGAATCCAACGGCCCTATTCTGTGACAACACTGGTTCCATTGCTCTGGCCAAGGAACCAAGGTTTCACAAGAGGACCAGACACATAAAGCGACGCTTCAATTCCATCCGCAATTACGTCGAGGAGAATGACATAAATATTTGCAAAGTGCACATGGATCTGAATGTTGCAGACCCGTTGACTAAACCTCTTCCAAGGGCTAAACATGATCAACACCAGAACTGCACGGGTGTTCGATTCATTACAATGTAAATCACATAGTGATGTGAACTAGACTATTGACTCTAATGCAAGTGGGAGACTGTCGGAAATATGCCCTAGAGGCAATAAATAAAGTATTTTTTATTATATTTCCTTGTTCATGATAATCGTTTACTGTCCATGCCATAAATGTGTTGATTGGAAACTAAATACATGTGTGGGCATATAGACAAACATTGTGTCCCTAGTATGCCTCTAGCAGGCTAGCTCATTGATCAGAGATGGTTAAGGTTTCCTGGCCATGGACATGCGATGTCATTTGATATCAGGATCACATCATTAGGAGAATGATGTGATGGACAAGACCCAAACTATGAACATAGCATATGATCGTGTCAGTTTATTGCTACTATTTTCTGCATGTCAAGTATCTGTTCCTATGACCATGAGATCAAGCAACTGACTGACATCGGAGGAGTGCCTTGTGTGTATCAAACGTCACGACGTAACTGGGTGACTATAAAGGTGCTCTACAGGCATCTATGAGGTGTGTGTTGAGTTGGCATGGATCAATACTGGGATTTGTTACTCCGTGTGACGAAGAGGTATCTCAGGGCCCACTCGGTAATACAACATCACAACAAGCCTTGCGAGCAATGTGACTAAGTGTTAGTCGTGGGATCTTGTATTAAGAAGGAGTAAAGATACTTACTGGTAACAAGATTGAACTAGGTATAGAGATACCGATGATCGAATCTCGGGCAAGTAACATATCGAAGAACAAAGGGAACGACATACGGGATTGTTTGAATCCTTGACATAGAGGTTAGATCGATAAAGATCTTCGTAGAACATGTGGGAACCAACATGGGCATCCAGGTCCTATTGTTTGTTATTGACCATAGAGGTGTCTCGGTCATGTGTATATAGTTCACGAATCCGCAGGGTCTGCACACTTAAGTTCGGTGACGTTTCGGTATAGATGAGTTATGTGTGTTGGTGACCGAAGGTTGTTCGGAGTCCCGGATGATATCCCAGACATGATGAGGAGCTCCAGAATGGTCCGGAGGTGAAGATTCATATATAGGATGTCCCATGTTGGTTACCGGGAAAAGTTTGGGCGTCACCGGAAATGTATCGGGGGTGCCGGGAGGGTCTCGAGGGTCCACAGGAAGGGGCCACCAACCCCAAAGGGCTACATGGGCTGTGAGAGAGGACACACCAGACCCTGGTGGGCTGGCCGCCCGTCCCACAAGGCCCATGCGGCTGGGGTGGGTTGGTGGGAGGGCCAACCCTAGGGTTGGCGCCACCTTACTTGGGTGGTAAGCCAACCTAGGGCACCTCCACCCTTGGCCGCCGCCCAAGGGGAAACCCTAGGGGTTTGGGTGTACCACCCCTCCCCCTATATATACGTGAGAGGGAGGAGGGCACCCACACCCTAAGCCACGGCGCAGCCCTTCCTCCCTCTCCGATAGCCTCTCCTCCAGTAGATTGATTCGGCGACGCTTAGCGAAGCTCTGCCGGATCAGCTCCACCACCACCGCCGACACGCCGTCGTGCTATCGGCGAACCCATCTACCTCTCCGCTCCCTATTGCTGGATCAAGAAGGCGGAGATCTTCATCGAGCTGCACGTGTGCTGAACGCGGAGGTGCCGTCCATTCGGCAAATGTTCGAAAGGACCACGATGGGATCGCGCGACGGCTCGTGATGAGATCGCGGGACTGCTCATGATGGGATCGCAAAGATGTTCGACTACACCAACCGCGTTTCTTAACGCGTCCCGCTTAGCGATCTACAAGGGCATGTGGATACAATATCTCCTTAGCGATCCACACATGTATCTGAGTTTCCCATCAAAACAATTCTAGCATGGATAATAAACGATTATCATGAACAAGGAAATATGATAATAACTATTTTATTATCGCCTCTAGGGCATATTTCCAATAGTCTCCCACTTGCACTAGAGTCAATAATCTAGTCCACATCACCATGTGATTCGCATTGTCATGAATCTAACACCCATTGAGTTCTGGGGCTCGATGATGCTTTGCATGTGAGAGAGGTCTTTTAGTGCATGGGTCTGTGATATTCATATTTGTGTGTACTTTGCAAATCTCTATGTCAGACTGTAATGTGAGAGCCTGGCTTAATAGGAATGATAGACTATTCATATCAACAAGGAATTCCTTCTTTTCCGGGAGCCCATTCGAAAAGAACTTCAAAGTTAAGCGTGCTTGGCTTGGAGCGATTCTAGGATGGGTGACCGACTGGGAAGTTGGTATCGGGCGCGCACGAGTGAGGACAAAGTGCGTAGGAAAGACTAGTGTTGGTCTGTGGGGCCAGTCTAGATCCTGCCAGGCATGACGGGGTGTTACAATTGGTATCAGAGCCGACCCTTGCGGTTACATGGGCATGCACGGGTCAGGTGCACGGGCATGTGGCACGTGGCATGTGTGGCCCGTCATGGCACACAGCATGACACAAGTGCCGGACTGGACGCGCATACGTGTACCAAAAGGGAACGTTCCTGATGGGCCGACGAGGCCGTCGGTTCCTTTGAGTGGGGGTGTATGTGAGATCCTGGCTTAATAGGAATGATAGACTACTCATATCAATAAGGAATTCCTTATTTTTCGGGAGCCCATTCGAAAAGAACTCCAAAGTTAAGTGTGCTTGGCTTGGAGCGATTCTAGGATGGGTGACCGATCAGGAAGTTGGTCCCGGGTGCGCACGAGTGAGGACAAAGTGCGTAGGAAAGACTAGTGTTGGTCTGTGGGGCCAGTCTAGATCCCGCCAGGCGTAACTTGGAGCGATTCTAGGATGGGTGACCGACCGGGAAGTTTGTCCCGGGTGCGCACGAGTGAGGACAAAGTGCATAGGAAAGACTAGTGTTGGTCCGTGGGGCCAGTCTAGATCCCGCCAGGTGTAACGGGGTGTTACATGTAAACACTGCTACCACACCGCACTTGGAACTATTGCAAATGGCTGCTCCACTATACGTTTCCAGATTTCTACTAAGAGTCATCCAGATTGGTGTTAAAGCTTGCATCGACGTAACTCTTTACGGCGAACTCTTTATCACCTCCATAATCTAGAAACATCTCCTTAGTGCTCTAGTTACTAAGGATAATTTTGACCAATGTCTAGTGATCCACTCCTGGATCACTCTTGTACCCCTTGACAGACTCATGGAAAGGCACACACCAGGTGCGGTACACATCAAGGCATAATATAGATCCTATGGCTAAGGCATAGGGGATGACCTTCGTCCTTTTGCTTTCTTCTTCCGTGGTTGAGCTTTAAGTCTCACTCAACTTCACACCTTACAAATCAGGCAAGAACTCTTTCTTTGACTGTTCCATATTGAACTCTTTCAAAATCTCGTCAAGGTATGTACTCATTGAAAGTCTCATCAAGCGTCTTGATCTATCTCTATAGATCTTGATGCCCAAAAATTAAGTAGCTTTATCCAGGTGTTCCTTTGTAAAACACCTTTCAAACAAACCTTTATGCTTTCCAGAAATTCTACATCATTTCCGATCAACAATATGTCATCCACATATACTTATCAGAAATTCTATAGTGCTCCCACTCACTTTCTTGTAAGTACAAGTTTCTAGTAAACTTTGTATAAACACAAAAACTTTGATCACCTCATGAAAGTGTATATTCCAACTCCGAGATGCTTGCTCCAGCCCATAGAAGGATTATTGGAGCTTGCACACCTTTTTAGCATCCTTAGGAGTGAGAAAACTTTCTGGTTGTATCACATACAACCTTTCCTCACAGAAACCGTTAAGGGAATGATGTTTTTGACATCCATCTACCAGATTTCATAATTGAAAAATGCAGCAACTGCTAACATAATTCCAATAGACTTTTAGGATCGCTATGGGTGAGAAGTTCTCATCGTAGTCAACTCCTTGAACTTGGCGGAAACTTCTTTCCGACAAGTCGAGCTTTACAAATGGTGACATTCACGTTTAGCGTCTGTCTTCATCAAAGGTCCATTTGTACTCAATGACCTACCGTTGAACGGGAAAGTCTACCAAAGTCCATACTTTATTTGCGTACATGGATCCTTTCTCGAATTTCATGGCCTCTAACAATTTGTTGGAATCCGGGCCCATCATGGCTTCACCATAGCTCGTAGGTTCATCGTTGTCCAACAACATGACCTCTAAGACAGGGTTCTCGTACCACTCAGGAGCAGTACACGTCCTTGTTGACCTACAAGGTTTGATAGTAACTTGATCTGAAGCTTCTTGATCATCATCATTAACTTCCTATTCAACTAACGTAGGATCCACAAAAACATCTTTCTGCACTGCGCTACTATTTTGTTGAAACAAAGGTTCAACATCCTCATCAAGTTTTTTCTTCCTCTCACTCAGTTCTTTCGAGAGAAACTCTTTCTCGAGAAAGGACCTGTTTTCAGCAACAAACACTTTGCACTCATATTTGAGATAGAAGGTATACCCAACTATTCTTAGGGTATTCTATGAAGATGCATTTCTCCGCTTTGGGTTCGAGCTCATTAAGTGAAAACCTTTTTCACATAAGCGTTGCAGCCCCAAACATTAAGAAATGACAGCTTAGATTTCCGCCAAACCAAAATTCATACGGTGTCATCTCAACGGACTTAGATGGTGCCCCTTTCAAAGTGAATGTAGTTGTCTCCAATGCATAACCACAAAACGATAGTGGAAAATTGATAAGAGTCATCATAGTTCACACAATATCCAATAGAGCACGACTACAACGTTCGGACACACCATCACACTATGGTGTTCTAGATGGCGTGAGTTGTGAAACAACTTTCACATTGTATAAAGTTGTATGCCAAACTCGTAACTCAGATATTCACCCCCACAATCATATCATAGAAATTCTTATCTTCTTGTCACGATGATCTTAAACTTCACTCTGAATTTGTTTGAACTTTTCAAATGTTTCAGGCTTCTGTCTCATTAAGTAAATATACTCATATATATACTCAATCACCAGTGAAGGTAAGAAAATAACGATATCCAATGCATGCTACAACACTCATTTGACCACATACATCAACATGTATTATTTGCAATAAGTTACTAGCCCATTCCATCAAGCGAGAAAACGGGGTTTTAGTCATCTTGCCCATGAGGCATGGTCTGCATGTCTCAACCGATTCAAAATCAAAAGAGTCCAAAGATCCATCAACATGGAGTTTCTTCATGCGCTTTAGACCAATATGACATCAAGCGGCAGTGCCACAAGCATGTGGTACTATTAGTATTAACTTTGTAACTTTTGGCATCTATGTTATGAACATGTGTACTACTACGATCAAAATTCAACAAACCATTCATTGGGTGCATGACCATTGAAGGTATTATTCATGTAAACAGAATAACCATTATTCTCTGACTTAAATGAATAACCGTATTTCAATAAACACGATCTAATCACGTTCATGCTCCACGCAAACACCAAGGAACATTTATTTAGGTTCTTCACTAATCCCGAAGGTAGAGAGATCATGCGATGTTGATCACATCAACCTTGGAAACATTTCCAACACACATCGTCACCTCACACTTAGCTAGTCTCCGTTTATTTCGTAGCTTTTATTTCGAGTTACTAACATTTTAGCAACCGAACCGGTATCCTATACCCAGGTGCTACTAGGAGTACTAGCAAGGTACACATCAATAACACGTATATCAAAATATACTTCCGTTGACGTTGTCAGCCTTCTTATCTACCAAGTATCTAGGGTTGTTCCACTTCAGGGACCACTCTCCTCATAATAGAAGCACTTAGTCTCGGGTTTGGTTTCAACTTTGGGTTGCTTCACTAGAGCAGCAACTGACTTGCCATCCATGAAGTTTTCCTCCTTGCCCTTGCCCGTCTCAAAACTAGTGGTTTTACTAACCATCAACACTTGATGCTCCTTCTTCATATCTACCTTCGTGGTGTCAAACATCGCGAATAGCTCGGGGATCATCATTTCCATCCCTGGCATAATTATAGTTCATCACAAAGTTCTAGTAGCTTAGTGATAGTGACTTGGAGAACTATATCAATCACTATCTTATCTGGAAGATCAACTCCCACTCGATTCAAGCGATTGTAGCACCTAGACAATATGAGCACATGCTCAAAGATTGAGCTATTCTCCTTCATCTTGCAGGCAAAGAATCTTGTTGGAGATCTCATATCTCCCAACACGGGCACGAGCCTGAGATCCCAATTTCAGCTCTTAGAACATCTCATATGTTCCGTGGCGTTCAAAATGGTTTGGAGCCTCAATTCTAAGCCGTAATGCATGGCGCTCTAAACTATCAAGTAGTCATCGGAATGTGCTTGTCAGATGTTCACAACATCCATAGACGACGCTAGAGGGGGTGGCGCACCGAGCAGTGCATTAAGGACATAAGACTTCTATCCAGCAATGAGGACAATCCTCAGATCGTGGACCTAGTCAGCATTATTGATATCATCATATTTCAACTCTATTTCTTTAGGAACATATAAAAATTCAAGGGAGCTACCGTGCGAGCTATCTACACCATAATTTGCAAACACACTTTGACTATGTTCATGATAATTAGTTCAATTAATCATATTACCTAAGAACTCTCACTCAAATTGACATCCTTCTGGTCATCCGAGTGATACATGATCCAAATTCACCAACTCAAGTCCGATCATCACGTGAGTTGAGGTGGTTTCAATGGTGAACATCATCATGTTGATCATATCTACTATATGACTCATGTTCGATCTTTTAGTCTCTTGTGTTTTGAGGCCATGTCTGTACATGCTAGGCTCGTCAAGTCTAACCCGAGTGTTATGAATGTGCAAGACTGGCTTGGACCCATTGTTTGTGAACGTAGAGTCTATCACACCCGATCATCACGTGGTGTCTCGACACGACGAACTTTCGCAATAGTGCTCACTCGGGGAAAACACAATTTATCTTGAAAGTTAAGTGAGGGATCACCTTATAATGCTACCGTCGTCCTAAGAAAAATAAGGTGCATAAAAGGATTAACATCACATGCAAATCGTAAGTGACATGATATGGCCATGAACTTGTGCTTTTTGATCTCCATCTTGAAAGCACCGGCATGATATCCATCATCACCGTCATGACACCACGATCTCCATCATCTTGATCTCCATCAACGTGTCGCCATTGGGGTTGTCACGCCCACCATGCTTCTACTACTATTGATACCGCTTAGCGATAAAGTAAAGCATTACATAGTGCTTCATGATTGACACGCAGGTCATATTATAATTAAACACAACCCTATGGCTCCTGTCGGTTGCCGTACTCATGGACATGCAAGTCATGATATTCTATACAATACATTATCATCGCATACATCACATATATCTCATCATGTAATTGGCCATATCACATCACAAGATACCCTGCAAAAACAAGTTAGACGTCCTCTAATTGTTGTTGCAAGTTTTACATGGCTGCTATGGGTATCTAGCAAGAACAATTCTCACCTATGCAAAAACACAATGGTGATACATAAGTTGCTTTTCAACCTTCTCAAGGACCGCCTTTGTCGAATCCAATCCAACTAAAGTAGGAGAAACAGACACCCGCTAGCCATCTTTGTGCAATGAAGTTACACGTTAGTAGATGGAACCGGTCTCTCGTAAGCGTACGAGTAAGGTTGGTCTGGGCCACTTCATCCCATAATACCGCTGAACCAAAACACGACCAAGGGAGGAAGCAATCTAAGCATCAATGCCACAAACTCCTTTGTGTTCTAGTCGAGATCTCATCTACACATAGACCTAGCTCTCATACCACTGTTGGGTAATGTTGCATGGGAAACAAAAAAATTCCTACGCACATGCAAGATCTATCCATGGTGATGAGCATCTACGAGAGAAGAGATTGGATCCACATACCCTTGTAGATCACTAAGCGGGAAGCGTTAAGAAACGCAGTTGGTGTAGTCGAACATCTTCGCGACCCCATCACGAGCCGTCCCGCGATCCCATCGTGGTCCTTCTGATCTAGCGCCAAACGGACGACACCTCCGCGTTTAGCACACATGCATCTCGATGACGATCTCCACCTTCGTGATCCAGCAAGCGAGGGTGGAGAGGTACATGAGTTATCCACCAGCACAATAGCATGGTTGCGGTGGTGGTGGAGCTGTCCCGGCAGGGCTTCACCAAGCGCCACCGTGACAATCTAGAGGAGAAACAGATATAAAGGGGTAGGGAGAGGCTGCACCGTGGCTTGTGGTGCTGCAGCCCTCCCTCCCCTCACATATATATAGGAGGGAGAGGAGGAGGGGGCACCCTAGCGTTTCCCCTAGGGTTGGGCGGTGGCCAAGGGGAAACTTGGCCCCAAGGCAAGTGGGGCGCCCCCCCTTGGGCCAACCCTTGCCCTTCCAGCCGCATGGGCTTTAAGTGGGAGGGGCTCCAAGCCCACTAGGGGCTGGTGCGCCTTCTCTCACAGGCCATGGGGCCCTCCGAGGAAGGTGGAACCCCTGGTGGACCCCCATAACACTTCTGGCATTCCCATCACAAACCCGGTAAGTCCCGAAACTTTTCTGGAATCCGAATACCGACTTCCTATATAGCAATCTTTACCTCCGGACTATTCCAGAGCTTCTCGTGATGTATGGGATCTCATACGGTACTCAGAACAACGTTCGGTCACCAACATACATAACTCAACTATACCGAAACGTCACCGAACCTTAAGTGTGTAGACCATGCGGGTTCGAGAACTATGCAGACATGATTGAGACACCTCTACGGTCAATAACCAATAGCGGGACCTGGATGCCCATATTGGTTCCTACATATTCTACGAAGATCTTTATCGGTCAAACCTCTATGTCAAGGATTCAGTTAATCCCGTATGTTTTTCCCTTTGTTCTTCGGTATGTTACTTGCCCGAGATTCGATCATCGGTATCTCAATACCTAGTTCAAGATCGTTGCAGACAAGTCTCTTTACTCGTTCTATAATAAAAGACCCCGTGGCTAACACTTAGTGACATTGCTTGCAAGGCTTGTTGTGATGTTGTATTATCGAGTGGGCCCTGAGATACCTCTTCGTCACACGGAGTAACAAATCCCAGTCTTGATCCATGCCAACCCAACAGACACCCTCGATGATACCTGTAGAGCACCTTTATAGTCACCCAGTTACGTTGCGATGTTTGATACACACAAGGCACTCCTCCGGTGTTAGTGAGTTGCATGATCTCATGGTCAAAGGAACAGATACTTGACATGCAGAAAACTGTAGCAATAAACTTACACGATCATATGCTACGTTTATAGTTTGGGTCTTGTCCATCACATCATTCTCCTAATGATGTGATCCTGTTATAAAATGACATGTCATGTCCATGGCTAGGAAACCTTAACCATCTTTGATCAACGAGCTAGTCCATCAGAGGCATACTAGGGACATGGTGTTGTCTATGTATCCACACATGTATCTGAGTTTCCGATCAATACAATTCTAGCATGGATAATAAACGATTATCATGAACAAGGAAATATGATAATAACTAATTTATTATTACCTCTAGGGCATATTTCCAACACCAACAAGGTCATAAAGGGAATTTCAATAATCAACCACAGTTCACAACTCTCAACCAGTTCCTCGCAGACCAACGCAAGTACTTCACTTCTTGTGATCAGCCTCTTGATGCGGACGATTGGCTCCGTGACATGAACAAGCATTTTGAGTGCCGTAATGTCAGGCCAGAGGACTATGTCAGGTTCGCGACCTTCATCTCAAGGGTTAGGCAGCAGATTGGTGGCAGCAGTACATGGATTCGAGAGGTGACCGTGTAGTCAGCTGGAATGATTTTTGCCGTGACTTAAGAGATCATCATCTCCCGAAGATCTTTGTAGAGGGTATGCGTGATAAGTTCAGGAACTTGTAGTAAGGAAACTCGTCTGTCTATCAGTATATCATCGAGCTCCAGAATCTGGCCCGCTATGTTAAGCAAGATGTTCCCGATGAGAAGGAGAAGATTTATGAGTTCAGAGGTGGCCTCAAGGATGATCTTCAGATGACTCTAGTCCTGCACGAGGCTCGTGAGTTTTAATGAGTTCTATAACTTGGCTCTAAAGTTTGAAGCAGTCTAGCTTAGGGTGGAGAAGTCAAGGTAGCGATTTAGAGACCCTCACCCTTCTTTGTCCAACTCTCAGATTGTATTGGGTTCCTGCTCCACATCAGTTTCGTCCGCCTAAGTAGCACAAGCAGCACGGTGGTCGTGGTCCTTCTCACCCACCCAACCCAGGTTTTCAGCAGAGGCCTCAGGCACCCAAGTCAGCAAATGTTCCTCCTGCAGGGAACTTTCGCACGCTCTCAGAGGTTACGTGTCAGAAGCGTGGTGAGAAGGGCCACTACTCAAACAAGTGCACTAGGCAGCAATGTCTTCCGCCTCCTCCTCTAGTTAGACCTCTAGGCAATGCTATGGTGAAGCACAACCCCTAGTTAGTCAGAGTGAACATGGTCAATGTAGCTGAAGCAAAGGATTCTTCTAAAGTGATTATGGGTAATCTCTTGGTGTTCTATTCATGCAAAAGTTTTGTTTGACACTGGTGCATCGCATTCATTCATATCTAGGCCTTTCGTGGCTAAGCATGATATTGTGATTGAAAAGACTCCTAGACCTCTAAAGATTTTTTCTTCTGGTTTGCAAATGACTTCTCGTAAGATGGTTCCGGATGTCTTTGTCAAAATGGGCATCTATTCCTTTCTTGCCTCTCCAATTGTTCTTAGCAATTTCGATATTTATCTCATTCTTGGCATGGATTTTCCTTCTATGAACAAGGCTTTTGTTGATTATGATGCCAAAGAAGTCAAATTGACATATTCTTTAGAATAAGTGATCATTTTTGCTACTAGCGCTGACACGATTCGTCTCTTTTCTCTCAATGAGAAGGGTGAATTTCCACCACATCTCAAATTCCAGTTGTTTGTGAGTTTGAAGATGTCTTTCCAGTAGAATTGCCAAGAATTCCTCCTCTTCTGACAATAGAGTTTGTGATTGAACTCGAGCCTGAAACTGAACTGGTTTGCAAGCGTCCTTATAAGCTTGGCTCTGAAGAGTTCAAAGAATTGAAGAAGCAGCTAGATGAACAAGAACGTCTAAGTCTGATTAGACCAAGTTCTTCACCATGGAGTTGTGGTTTTCCGTTTGTCAAGAAGAAGGATGGCATGGACCGACTCTGCGTCAACTACCGCCCATTGAATATGAAGTCGGTCTAAGTCGCTCTAAGAGTTTGTCATGAAGCCTGTGGTTTTCCGTTTGTCAAGAAGAAGGATTGAGTCGGTCTAAGTCTGGGAATCAGTGGCACCGAGTGGGAGTTATTGATTGCACCAGTTTTGAGTGTTTCACTTTTGATAGACTTTTTGTGGAAGAGCTTGTGGGTATTTTTGGCGACTATCACTTGTGCATGTATAAGCATTTTGTTCACCATTAGTACCTTACCCCCTATTAATAGTATTGGCTTTCCTATGGACTCAAAGTGATTTCTCACAAAATAAAATGTAGAGTCCTCTTGCTTGAAGCATTGCCAAACTATTTTGTTGCATCTTGGGTTATTCCACAATCCTTTTGGCAACCAATCTCTCTATGGACTTTACCTGAAATAAACTAGATGAAAGTATTAGTCCAAGAGACAATGTATGTTGTCATAAATAAAACCACCAAGGGAGCATATTTTGCTTTCACTCTCCCTCTTTTTGGTAATTGATGACAACATACAATCGAAGCTTCAAATAAAGGTATGCATATATATATAATGAAGACTTTGAGAGACACGTGATTTAGACTTGCTCCCCCTAAACGTGTGCAATCCCTTTAAAGGATAGTTGCTTTGGAATGAATGGACACACATATAGTAGAAGGGATATAATAAGTCATGTGTATCTTGGCTATATGCATAAAATATATAATAATGAGGTGTATGCTTGTTCAAGACTTCACTCTTGCAAACAATATGTGTAAGAAGCAAGAGATCATCTTGATCAAAGATATGATGCACATACTTACCTTGAGTTCTTGAGCATTCTAGTAGTAGAAATACACTTAAGAAAACAATGTTAGGAAACACGAGAGTATTCTACCAATCAAAAGCAATAGAACTCAAAAGTACCAAGATGTGGAGAACATATAGAATGTAGTATTGTTTAGGATTGATATGTCTCCAAGAACATTTAGCATTTTCTCCCCTTTAGATATTGGGATGTCATCCTCTCCCCCTGAATCTTAGCATGTAGAAATTGGGATTATATATGGTGAGAAAAGTCTGACATGAATAATCAAATGTAATAAACACATCTTTCTCCCGAACATATTTTCTCCCCCTACTTTGGTATTATCCCCTCCCTGTAAATTATATCCCCCCTTTGCATAAGCATGTATCTCCCCCTTTCGCTTTGAAGCTTTGGTATTTCTCCCCCTTTGGCATTAATTGCCAAAAAGATCATATATAGGGTTAGACACAGGGATCATTAATTAAGAAGGGATACTTGAGAACAAGGGTCATAGAATGTAGGATTCACTGAATATGAAAGTTATGGATAGGTTTAGAAGAAACGAGGGAATCATTGAAAATTATATCTCTCCTTTGGGATAAACTGAGAATTTGTAGAACTTACCCTCCTTTGAGTTAGGGATCCTTGAATTTATTTCTCCCCCTCCTTTTTTAATAATAAGGGGTTCATCGAAGAATTGAAAATATTACAGTAGGATCACAAAGATTTACTGTTATGAACACAGACTGTAGGAAAATATCAAATCGGTGGCTTCGAGACAAACTGGTTTGTGGTACCGATATGGTGTTATGCAGCTCATCTGCTGAATCGGTATAACCGAGTCATTTGTATCGTAAGTTCCGAGGCTAAAACAGAAACTTGGAAATGTTTGAGAAAACTTGCAAATTTATTTGAAATATTTGTAACAAGGTATCAAAAATATTTTGTAAAGGAAATGCAAAAAGAATTTACAAAGAGATACCAACTAGAGAAGATTTGAGTGGTTCCAAGAAATCTTGCTAAATAGAGAATGAACCAAACAAGATTCTTAACTAGATGAAGGGCGGTGACTAGGTCACCTATATTAGAGTATATTGACTAAGGAGCCAAGCAAGAATACCTTATCATAGGTGATACTCCTCGTTAAGCTCAAAATGGGGTTACCATTTTTCGATTAAGCATTTAATGTCCTCATATCTCTTGAGTTGCTCTATCTCATGACTTGGAGTAAAGCCTTTTTCAAGGATATGAGTACATAGCTTTGAGTGATGTTGTTGAAGTAGCTTGTAGGTGAACTTGATGAGGATGCTTGAGGTTTATGAAAATCATCTTGAGTTGGGAGCAATCCTTGTTGTTTTTGTTCACTTTTCACCTACGTTGGTTAGTCACGAAGGAAGAACATGATATATCCAAATGACTAGATATCAATTGTGAGTTCATACCAATTGAGAAATATATGTCAAGGACATGTTTTGTTGTCTTCTTCCTTTCATCATCAAAGAGAGGTGTGGATACTTGGTCATGACAAGATTGCTTAAGATATGAGTTAATGGTAATCTTGTGGAGTGTCGTTCTTCCAGGTACCTACAAAAGGGTTACATTCAAGACAAGGGAACATAGAATTCCAAGATATGTGATATTCAAGATAATAATAGCATGGAATAGACAATAAAGCTCATCCCCTTGCACGCATCCGAGTGAGCTTAGCTCAAGTTTGAAGCATCAATGATGTTCAACTAACTCCTCAAATGACAAAACACTTTTTCATCAAGTTGCTTAGTAAAGATATCGGCCAATTGCTTGTTAGTACGAACATGCTTAAGATTAATATCTCCTTTGGCAACATGATCACAAATGAAATGATGTCGAACTTGAATATGCTTGGTTCGAGAATGTTGGAAGGGATTATGACCTATATTAATAGCACTCTCATTGTCACAAAGTGATGGCACATTTTAACATGATTCTATAATCTTCGAGCGTTTGTCTCATCCATAATAATTGCGCACAACATGATCTAGAATCAATATATTCAGCTTCGGCGGTAGATAGATATACGGAATTTTGTTTCTTGGAGGACCAAGACACAAGACATGTACCAAGAAATTGACATGTACCCGAGGTGGATTTTCTACCAACCATGTTACCGGCATAGTCCAAGTTAGAGTAGCTAACAAGATTAAAAGAAGATCCCTAGGGCTACCAAATGCCCAAGTTTGGTGTATGAATCAAGTATCTCACAATGTGTTTCACAGCCTTAAGATGACATTCTTTAGGTGTAGCTTGATATCGGGAACACATGCACACACTAAGCGTAATACTGGGATGGGAGGGACATAGATATAGTAATGAACCAATCATTGATCAATAACCCTTTTGATCAACCGGTTCTCCCTCCTTAGTAAGGTCATTGTGTCCGCTAGTGGGCATGGGAGTTTTCATACCTTAGCACTCTTGCATGTTGAACTTCTTGATCAAGTTCTTGGTGTACTTTGTTTGAGAGATGAATGTACCTTCTCTGGTTTGCTTGATTTGTGGACCAAGGAAGAATTTTAGCTCACACATCATAGACATCTCATAGTTATCTGACATCAACCTTCCAAATTTCTCACTAAATTGTGGGTTAGTAGATCCAAAGATAATATCATCGACATAAATGTGGCACACAAATAATTTACCATTAACTCTCTTGTGAATAAGGTTGCGTCAATTTTGCCAATTTCAAATCCTTTTTCAATAAGAAACTTAGTGAGACATTTATACCAAGCTCGAGGAGATTGCTTAAGACCATATAAAGCAGTGCGAAGTTTGTAAACATGGCCAGGTATCTTAGGATTTATAGAGCCAGGTGGTTGCTTAACATAGACCTCTTCTTCAATCTCACCATTTGAGAATGCACTTTTAATATACATTTGATAAAGCGTGGTATCATGGTGATTGGCATACGAAAGAAGAATTCGAATGGCTTCTAATCTAGCAATGGGGGCGTAGGTCTCATAGTAGTCCATACCTTCGACTTGCGTATATCGTTGGGATACGAGGCGAGCCTTGTTGCGTACGACTTGACCATATTCATCTTGCTTGTTCCGAAACACACATTTTGTGCCGATGATGTTTTGCTCATCCGTGGGCTTCTCCACGAGTGTCCACACTTCGTTCCTCTCAAAGTTGTGAAGCTCTTCATGCATAGCGTTCACCCAATCCGCGTCTTCAAGAGCTTGTTCGACCTTTAAAGGTTCAATTCTAGAGATCAAAGAATAATGCTCACAAAACTTAGCTAGGTGAGTTTTAGAGCGAGTGATCCTCCCTATTTGTATATCACCAAAGATTTGGTTTAGGGAATGGTTCTTGGTCACTTGTGCTCGAACTCGGGGTAGCTTTGGCTTGTTAGTTGGTGGAGCTTCCTCTTCATCATGTCCTTCATCTCTGTTGTTGTCGAATTTGTCATCTCCTTGAGGTGGCACTGAAGGAGGTTGTGGTGGATCTTCATGATGTACTTCCTCCTCCCCTTCATCTTGTCATGTACCACTTGGATGCTTCCATGTCGTTTTGTCGATAGCCTTGATCAAAAGTAGGAGCTTCCACTTTGGTTGATGAAGTGCTTTCCTTCACCTCCATCGGAGGAATATTGCCGATGGGAAAATCTTGTATAGATTCCGAAGGATCTTTATCACCTACATCATTTGGCAATTGTTCGACTTGCGAACCATTAGAGTAGTTAAACTTCACATTTACCGTGTCTTCAACTTTTCGAGTGAAGTTGTTGTAGACATGGTAGGTGTGAGAGTTTGATCCGTAACCAAGTAGGCAACCTTCTTGAGATTTGGGAGCAAATTTAGCACGACGATGCTTATCAAGAATGTAGAACTTAGAGCCGAATACCCGAGAGTATCCAACTTGGGGTTTGTTACAAGTGAGAAGCTTGTATGCCGTTTTACCGATAAGCTTGTTCAAGTAGAGTCGGTTTGTGGCATGACATGCTGTTTCCATGGCCTCTGACCAAAAGTGTCTTGGCATCTTGTATTCGTCAAGCATCATTCTTGCCATCTCAATAAAGGTTCGGTTCTTTCTCTGAACAACTCCATTTTGTTGAGGCGTGTATGTAGCGGAAAACTCATGTGAAGTACCCTCTTCATCAATAAAGGAATACACATGGGTGTTCTTGAACTCTGATCCATTATCGCTTTGAACCTCCGTGATCTTCACTTCAAATTGATTCTGCGCCTTGCGTGCAAAGTTCTTGAAGATCTTTTGTACCTGCGACTTATCATCAAGAAAGAATACCCACATAAAGCTAGGAAAATCATCAACTATAACTAGACCATAAGTGTTTCCGTTGAGACTCTTGTAAGCATTGGGACCAAAAAGATCCATATGAAGTAACTCGAGTGGTCTTCTATTGGTCATGATGTTCTTGACCGGATGAGTTCCACCTACTTGCTTTCCTACTTGACAAGCACTACAAATTTTATCTTTGTCAAAGATGACATCTTTTACACCAAGAATGTGATCGCCCTTGATAAGCTTATCCAGATTGCGCATGCTTACATCTCCTAGCCTTCTATGCCATAGACAACATTTAGAGGATTTTGCAATAAGACAAGTACGAGCTTGGGCCTTTTTACTGAAATTAGCGATGTATAGATGACCTCTACGAATACCGATACAGACTATTTTATGATTATCAAAGTGAAACACTTGGCAATCTACTTTGATAAATAGCACATTGAAACCGAAGTCTTCTAGTCTAGATATGGAAAGAAGATTGTATCCAAGGGATTCAACAAGCATCACATTTTGAATAGAGCTATCATGAGATATGACCACCTTACCAAGGCCAAGTACCTTAAGCTTAGAGTTGTCTCCAAAGGTCATGTACCTCGGAGGACCTTTATTAGGTGTGATCTCTTAGAACATGTCTTTATCCCAGTCATGTGATCCGTGCATCCGCTGTCGAAAATCCACTCTTTTACACTGGACATGTAATCCTTGAATATTGCCATTAGACTTAGATTCTTCGTGATCTTTTCATGGTCGATGTCAAAAAACTCATCTTCATCATAGTAGCTATGTTCTTCATTGTCACCATTTTGTGGAATCTCCATGTCATAGAAGCCAAGAGACTCGTTAGAATCGTAGCAATGACAATGTTCAAGTTTATGAATGTGAATGGCTTCAATAATAATGTTGTTGATAGTTGTGACATCTCCTTTAGCACGCATAAGATCATGACGCTCAAATAGTCATTTATCAAAGTTTGGATCACTAGGCTTAATTTTGTGAAAAGCAATAATTTTATGAAGAATATCATCAAGATTACTTAATGAAAGATTTGGATATCGTTTCTCCAAATCATTCCACAAAGTATAAGCACATGAAAAGTTCTTCAATTGAAAAAGCACAAATCTTGGTAAACGTCTAACAATAAGATTGACAGTTCTAAGGTTACCAAGCATGTCAATTTCCACTTCATTTGTCGGATCCAATTAATCAATGGGGAGCACATAGGGATTTTCAATATGTTTTCTCAAATGGAATTTGTCAAATAAATCAATCATGGCATTCTTCCATCGATGATAGTACTCTCCATCAAGAATGGACACTCTACAATACAAACTCTCCACACTAGACACATCCATCTTCCTCCATGGTGATGAAACCGAAGTAATGGAAACCTAGCTCTGATACCAATTGTGGGATCACTAGAAGAGTATGTCTAGAGCGGTGTGTGAATAGACTACTAGCAGGAATTTTAAATCTACACAAGGTGCAAAGTTAAGTGTCGGAAGATTTTAGAATATATATATATATCAAGTCTAGCACACCCTACACATGCAAGTCATCAAGTATAGCAGCGGAATGTAAAGACATTGCACATGAAAATAAGGAGTAGAGATAGGAAGATCAAACGCATGAAGGACACAAACATTTTTCCCATGATTCCGATAGGTGGTGCTATCGTACGTCCACATTTATGGAGTGTTCAACCCACGGAGGGTAACGGTCGCGAGAATCCACGAAGAGCTCCATCAATAAGGGTCCATGAAGGACCAACCTTGACTTTTCCATAACGGCTTCCATCCATGAAGGACTAGTGATGTGGAGCATCCCAGGAGCACCACCATGGAACCATGACCAAGATCTAAAGCTATGAAAGGTCCCATGACGAGAGCCTGTGCACGTGCCATTACAAACAAGGTGACATCTCTTCTATATGACTCTCCCTTTGATGTTCTTGGAACGTGGATGCTAGCTCAAGAGGAGACTCTTTGAGTGATTAGGTACTATGGAGATGATCTAGGAGATGCTCGGAGTGAAGGCCAAGCCACAATGAAGAAGGATCCAAGACGCGCGGACTCAAGGACCAAGGGAAGGCAAGGTCACCTCCTAGGCCCTAGATATCCGGTCCCTGGTCCGGACATCCGACCCCTGGGACGCCCAAAGCGCCCAGGCCAAGCTACAGGCGCCGGACATCTGGGCCAGCCCCGAACATCTGACACCACCCCATAAATCCGGGCCACAGCCCCGGAAATCCAATGCACCTATGTCTGGTTCGTGTGGAATCACCCCCCGCCAGCCCGAACATCTGGGACCTCAACCCGAACATCCGGCGCGCCATTGAAGCCCGGGACAACCGGACCCTAGCCCGAACATCCGGTCCATGTGTGGGCAGATTCGGGCCCAAAGGCCCATGTACCCTCTCTTTCGCCACTTTTTCCCCTAGTACGATATAAGGACCTCCTCCCCCTCTTTATAGGTTTAGTGTCGTCGTTTTCTCACGATAGATGCCATGGGTAGGCTTATCGAACGTGGTTGGGGTCGGAGGACGCCGACGGACTTCGGGTGCCGGATTAGGAACAGGCGGAGGTGACACACGATGTACCCAGGTTCGGGCCCCTCCGTGGGAGGTAACAACCCTAGTCCTGCTTGGTCTAGTTGATGGATGGGTGTGTTTTCAAGGTTGCTCCTGGGGCTGTGTCTAGAGGAGGAAGAGGGAGTAGCCGGCTCACCTTCCTATGTTACGAGGTATGAGTGTGAGGGAAGTGTCCAGAGGGTGTGTGTGTGCGTGAGACTCGTCATCCTTGTTGGATGGTGGGTTCGGGTTTTTTTATAAGCCAACCACCCAGCTTACAATACTCCTAAGGTACAGAATGTGGGGTCCAGCGGGCAGCCACTTCGGCCGACCAGGGGGCCCTATCACTTGAGCCGTCTCGTCGCCCCTAGGGTCCACCGGCTGCACGGCCCCCTCGCTCGCTGGGGCCCGCCATCCGGCTCTGTGATTGGCCCCCGCCCACCTGCTACGGCACGGGTCGCCCAGGTGGCATCATCTAGTGTGAGTTGGCCGAAGTCTCCGATATGGCCGGCTACACTATAACCACGCCCGAGCAGGTAATCGAGTGGGCGGGGGCGTGCCGGCATTGTTGCCCCGCCCAGTCGCGGTCGCCAAGGTCAGCGGCCCGAACGGCTGAACTGTAGCCACGCGCGCCCATGCGTCAGCGGCCACTGTGGCTACATTGGCGCCCTTCGTGGGCGTCCCGTCGTGTCGATGTACCCGCATGCAGACAGATGGGACGGATGTTTGTCCGCCCAGGGGTCAACGGTGGAAGCGGCTCGAAGGCAGTCGGTTGTGTCCAGCCGGCCGACACCTTGACCAGCCATCCCCGAGCCAGCCAGCAACGCACGTGCCGGCTGCGTGCCAGCCGGCCGGGAAGCAGCCGACCACACTTTTTCTTGAAGCGGGGGAGATAACCCTGTTCCTTTGGCCTACCCAAGGGTAATAACCCTGTCAGTAGTCCCCGAAGCCGGCGGGGGCCCACATCCGGCAGACGGAGGGGAGCAGGCGGCTTCTCCCTAGCGGTACCCGCCTTCGGTGCAAAGCCTAAAGGCCAGCCGGGTTTGCAGCCGAACTTGATGCCTCGGGTCCCAACATGATGCCCCGGGACCCAGGCCGACCCGCCGCGCGCCACACGGCGAGTAATGATGTCGTGGGTCCCATGCACGCGGGCAGACGGGATGTCGCCCTGGGCCTAGCCCGCTAGGCCTCATGTGTAGCCCCATAGGCCTCGTGGAGCAGGCAGGGATCTTCTGCACCCCGAAGTGGCGGTTACGGCCCAGGATGGCCATGCGCGTGCGGAGGTTCCAGGGGAGTGGGCGTAGTTAATGCCCACGTCCCCCGGCCATGGCCTCCCCATTTAAAAGGGGAGGGAGAGCAGAGGGCAGAAGCACCCGCGCCCCATCCGCCCCCTCGTTTCCCATTCTCTCGTCTTCTCCGTTTCCACGCACGTCGCACCTCTCCTTGCATGCAGCCCCGCCGTCACGATGACCGAAGGGCGCCAGGGAAGCTGGGCCAGATCCATGATCATGGAGGCCACTATTGCGGAGCTTCGCCGCGCGCGCATGTTGCCGCCGGTGGAGCGTGTGACCGCCCGCGCACCGGGCGACGAGCCGGTACCCAAGCCGTAGGAAGGAGAATTCGTCGTCTTCGCCTGCCATTTCTCCCGCGGCTTCGGGCTCTCGGTGAGCCAATACTTCCGTCTAATGATGGATACCTTTGACCTCCAACCGCATCACCTCGGCCCCAATGCCATCCTCTACATCGCGGGCTTTGTGACGCTATGTGAGGGGCACTTGTGGATGCTCCCCTTCATCGACTTCTTCAAGGAGTTGTTCTTCCTCAAGGTGCTGAAGAGCGCTGCCTGCAGGGGCGCGGCTGTGTCCGGCCACGGCTTGCACTTCCCGCACTTCAGCCTTATTAACTCAATCAAGGGTTGGCATCGAACCTTCTTCTACGTGAAGAACGCTGACCTATAGCGGAATTACATCCAGCTGCCGGGGTACGTCAATGCACAGTCCTCCGGGGTGAACTGGACGGGAGCCGCCCCGCGCGGGACCGCCCTCACAGAGCTTGGCCGGCTCGTGGAGCTAAGGAGCAGGGAGGGGCTGGTCGCCTCCGATTTGGTGGCGACCTTCATCACGCGCCGTGTGCTGCCTCTCCAGATGAGGCCACACCAGATTTGCGACATGTCCGACCGTTGGGATCCCTGCCGGCTGACGATCGTCGACCTGACGCCGACTCAGGTGGCGAGGCGGGTGAACGCCAACACGATGTCCAAGCTGGCGCCGGCAACATGGACCTTTGGCAAGGAGCCATATGACCGCCTCAACTGAGCTCCGTTGTTACATTCCGTCGTGGCGGCCCTTTTCGTTCAAATCGCCCCAGCTGACATCCGACCTTACTTCTCCATGCTGATCGCAGTTGTTCGTGCGATAGAACACGCTGGATGGCCCGCACCCCCAGATCTTCGAGGCGGAGCACGCCCACTACGACTCTGAGGATGATGAGCAGGGAGGCCCGCTCGAAGAAGGGGTCAACTCCTCAGGGGAGGTCGAGGAGGCGGCCGACCCGGGAGCCGGTGGGCCCAGCAGAGCCGGAGGGTCCGGCGCAGTCGGACAGCCCAGTGGAGCCAATGAGTATCCTACTGGTCCCACGATCAGGGACTGGACCGATGACGATGACGACGACGACGATGATGATGTGATGATGTTGAACGCGTCTCCCCCTC
The DNA here is from genome assembly GCA_022496015.1 of Hordeum marinum. Taxonomy (NCBI): domain Eukaryota; kingdom Viridiplantae; phylum Streptophyta; class Magnoliopsida; order Poales; family Poaceae; genus Hordeum; species Hordeum marinum. The sequence continues at coordinate 185,326,928 of CM039675.1, forward strand.
AGTTCAGTAGGGCCGGCGCGGGCGGAGCGAGGAGCAGCCGGCTCATGCCCCGACGGCCGGAGCCGCTAGCCGGGGGAAGAGGCCAGCTCAAGAGGAGCCGACAGCCCTGCCGCTTGCCCGTAAGCGGGTGAAAGTGGCCGTGCAGAAGCCACCCACGCACGCCAGGCGGGTTCTGCTCATCGTCACTGGGTAAGTGTCCTAGTTCTTGTGTGGGTTCCTTTCCTAGTTGTGGTTTGGCGGGCGCTTGACCCTTATGCGCTTCAGGGACCCCACCGAACTCCACGACGTGGAGTCGACGGTCGACCCAACAGAGGCTGGCATCCGGCTGGCCTGCGAGCATGCGGATACACAGGGCGAGGAGAAGAGGAGGCTCGCGGAGGTGTGAGCCTCGAAGTCCGGAGCTCAAGGTGGGGCCTCGCGCTCTGGGACCTCAAGAAGCGGGAGGCGAAGGTGGTCCGCGGACCCCACGCAGACATTTGACTCGGCGGCATAATCGACTCGCCTGTTGAGCGAGCCATGAGGGGAGGCCATGGAGCCGGTCGTGCCCCCACCTACAGAGGAGGCGGCCCGGTCGGGGGCGGTGGCTATGGACCGTGCCTCGAGGAGACTCGGCCGATGGTGCCGGACATGACGGTGCCTGTGGCCGAACCGGCCCAGGTCGACGTGCCGGAGGTTTCGGTGGCCTCGGAGGCGGCACCGGAGGCAGCGACCATGGAGATGGAGGCACCATCAGTCGCGGTCATCGTGTCGGGCCGGCAGGAGGAGGAGGCAACGCTAGCGCCGAGCGAGGGGCAACTGGGAACCGATTCCCGTGCCCTCGCCGTCATCAACCCTCCCCCGGTGGCCGGCACCGTGGCGAACATCGGGATGGGTGGCAACGATAGCTGGACCCGATGTCTATGATCGACGTGATCCGGGACTAGGAGGCGCTGGTGCGCGTCCCTACCCTTCCGGCTCCCCCCGTAGGCAGCCCGGTCCCCGCGTTCGGGGAGTCAGGGAGCATCCTGGAGCGGTGTTGCTAGGAGATGGCCCAGTTCATGGAGGCAGGCGACACCACCCTACGGCGCGTGGAGGTAAGCATCATTATCCTTGTCGAAATTTTTAATGGGTGCATGCAAGCGCACCCACTGGGTGTAGCCCCCGAGATGCGCGCCGGCTGACCGGTTGTGAGGCAGTCGGGCCAGATCTCCTTGTGCGCCTTCTGATTTTGAGTTCTTGTGGTAGGAGGGGAACGCCTGGCGGCAGGAGATGTTTGATGAGGTGGTTTCCATCCACAACCGTGGCAAGCATGACTTCCACCGGCTAGAAGAGGAGCTGGCATGAGTGCGAGGTACGTTTGGTCTTGTGGGGGGGCGTAGCCCCCGGGAGCCAGGCTTGCTGCTCGACAGCCGGGACAGGTCTGGAATGCCCGGATGACGCTAGTTTTGCTTCGCAGGGGAGCTGACCACCCTCCGGGAGGAGAAGATCGGGGCGGTCTTCGAGCAGGACCGGCTGACGCAGAGCGTCCAGGCGGTCACCCAACAGAGGGACCGGCTGGGTGCCTTGCTGGTGGATGGACAGGCATCCCAGGACCGCCTGAAGGCCGACGTGGCACGGGAGGTGACGGGCATGGAGAAAGTCGTCAAGGAGGCGGCTGACGGCGCCCAACGGGCTGCCGCCCACCAAAATGAGGTGACCCGCCTCGAGACGATGCTCAAGGAGCACAGGGTTTCCCTCGCCGAGGCGGAGGCGGCGCTGGCGTCGGAGCGGGACTCATCGCTCCACTTTGCCATTGAGCTGGACGACTCCATCGAGCGTAAGTACCAATTTTTCTTTTTTCAGACGGCTGCTTCCTTCTTGTCTTTGAGTCGCTCTCTTCTCAATTTTCCCTTTCTTCTTTAGGGCGTTTCCCGGAAACTCAGCGTCACGCCGAGGACCACCAGGAGTATCTCCTGGTGCGCATATGCACCATCGTGGGGGATGCCGCTTGGGATATGGCAGAGCTTGGGCTCGCCATAGAAAACCAGCTGATCCACCTCAAGCGTAGCGTGGAGCGGCTGAAGACGGCCGGCAAAGAGTTCATCACTGCCTTGTAGCCGGGCCGTGGAGCTCCGCAGAGCCGCGTGGCTTTGTGGCTAGAGAATGCCGTGGCCCGGCTCGAGGTCTGGAATGCGTCGGTGGCTTGAGCCGGTGCGCAGATGGCGCTCCGGTTCATCACCTCATGGTACCGCGGTGTTGCCTTGGACCGGCTGGCCACTATGTGGGATGAACCGGTCGACGAGCGGGCGGCCCGCGAGCCCATCCTCGTCCTCCGGGCCAACGAGCTCGCGCCATACGTCGACCCGGACGAGCTCCTATCGGCCCTTGGCGAGGACAGCGAGCCATTAGCCAAGGACTCCTTCGGCAACCCCAAGGTCTGGAGGATGAGGTTGTCGCCGATGAGAGCTCCAACTCCATCACCGAGACGGCTGGGACCGCGGAGGCTGCCCTGATGGCCACGGAAGCTGACTCGAAGGCTGCGACTACCTCCAGGCCGATGGTCGAGCCGACTGGCGATGCGCCGGCTGGTGATGCGTCGGTGGCCCGAGCCCCTGGCCGTCTTTGCTTTTCTTTTGTTTTTCTGCATGTTAGACTCAAGTCCACCCACTAGGGTTGTATTGTAATGAATCGTAATGTTCGCCGGCCTTTTTTATTTTAAGTTTATGCTCTCAATGCTTAATGTGTTTTCTCATCATGCATGCCAGCTCGTCCTTGCCCTTTTTTGCTCCCTTGGTTCCGTCTGCTCGACCCCTATTCCCCTTTGGTTTTGTCCCCGCCAGGCCGACAGCCGGGAGCCGGTCTGTAGCTCGGTCGAGGCATATGCCTTGAGGGATCCGGTTCTGAGCTTAGGAACCGCGAGAGTTTTTTGGGTAAGTTGAGTGGTAGAGGCGAGGCGGTAGTCCGGCTGGACCTAGATGGCTACCCCCTTGCGATCGATTTTTCGTGTGCACTAATTTTTGCCGCCCTGAGGCCCCGTCAGCCGGACAGGCAGGAGCTGGTCCGTAGCTAGGGGGTGGGAGGGCTTGCTTATCTCACACTACATGGTCGGTTTCGGGAGAGGCGGACTAGGGCCAGCCGGAGAGCCCCCGGGCCCGGGAGCCAGGTCTGGGAGCCGGTGAGTAAGGAAACCTTGGAGGGAAACGAATAGGGCGTGCCCCAAGAGCTGTCCTGGGGCTCCCATTGCATTCATAAGCCTAGAAGGGGAGGGATACTTACATACACTGGTTTATTCACGGAGTAAAACGGACAGAGGAGCGCCGCGTTCCATGGTCGCTCGGTCTCCTCGCCGGAGGCGTCTCTCTTGCGCTTCTGCGGCTTCTAGGCGTCTATTAGGTAGTAAGCGTTGTTGTGTAGTGCCTTGCTGACGATGAACATGCCCTACCATGGGGAGGACAGCTTGTGCTGGCCGGCTGTCCGCTGGATCCGCCTGAGCACTAGGTCCCCTTCGCGCAAGGAGAACGGCCGCATCCGTTTGCTGTGGTAGTACCGGAGCTTCTGCTGATAGATGGCCGTCTGGCTCAAGGCTAGTTCGTTGGCTTTTTCGAGTAGGTCGACGCCATCTTCTCTCGCCTCCTTTACATCCTTCTCCATATATAGGGCACCCCGAGGCGAGTCAAACTTGACATCGATTGGAATGATCGGCTCGAACCCGTACAAGAGGAAGAAGGCTGTGTAGCCGGTTGATCGATTGGGAGTGGTCCTGAGGCTCCAAAGGACAGCCGGCAGCTCGTCGAACCAGCAGCCGGCTGGCCTCACCAGCAGTGTTATGAGCTGGGGCTTGATGCCGGACAGGATTAGGCCGTTTGCCCTCTCGACCTGGCCGTTTGACTATGGATGAGCGACGGAGGCCAGATCGATCCAGATGCCCTGCTTGGAGCAGAAACGTGCGAGCACACCCTTGGCGAAGTTTCTACCATCGTCGGTGATGATGCTGTGAGGGACGCCGTAGTGAACCATGATGTCATCGATGAATCGGACGGTCGTGGGGCCGTCCAGCTTCTTGATTGGCCGGGCCTCGATCCCCTTGGTGAATTTGTCGACGACCACCAGCAGATGCGTCATGCCGCCTCGTGCGGTTTTGAAGGGACCCACCATGTCCAGCCCCTAGACGGCAAAGGGCCACGAGAGGGGGATGGTCTAGAGGGTCGTAGCTGGTAGGTGGCTCTGCGTGCTGAAGCGCTGGCAGCCCTCACACTCGTCGACCAACTTCTTGGCCGCCTCCAAGGCGGTCGGCCAGTAGATTCCGTGACGGAAGGCCTTGGCCACCAGGATCCTGGAGGCAGCATGGTGCTTGCACTCACCCTGGTGGATGTCGAGGAGGATCTCCTGACCCTTTTCCGGCTCAACACATCGTTGGAAGACGCCAGTGGTGCTGCGGTGGATGAGGTTGCGATTGATGATGCTGTAGGCCGAGGCCCGACACTAAATTTGTCTTGCCATGGCCTCGTCCGGGGGGAGCTCGCCGCACAGAAGGAACGCCAGGATGGGGGCTCATGAGGGAGCCTAGACCGGGACTGGCTTGGGAGCCCCTAGGCCTGGGTGGTCAGTCCCCGGGACCGGGTCGCCAGCCCCCGAGTCAGGGACGACCGGTGGGGCGTCGACCATCATCATGATAGCCACGACATTGGAGCCGGCTGCCTTGGATGCAGCCAACTCATCTGGTGCCGGCACGACAACTGATGTTGATTGAGGCGGCGATGAGGTCGCCAGGGGAGCAGCCGATGCTGCCGGTGGGCCGGCAGCGTCTGCTGGCACGAAGATGGACTCTGATTCCAGGGAGGGCTTGATCGATGGTTTGAGCAGCCGCTCGAGGGAGACGTCGACTGGGATGGCCTGTTGGGTGGTGCCAATCTTCGCTAGCGTGTCGGCCGCCTCGTTGTCCGCCCGTGGGATGTGGTGGAACTCACAGCCCTCAAACGAGACAGTGAGTTGCTGTCTGAGGAAGCGGTAGCGGGCCATGTTGGCGTCCCTAGCGTCCCGTTCGCCGGAGGGCCTGCTGCACCACGAGGTCGGAGTCGCCGAAGCATAGGATGCACCTGATGCCGATCTCCTTGGCGAGCCGGAGGCCATGGACGATGGCCTCGTATTCGGCCACGTTATTGGAGGCGGTGAAGTGGATTTGGAGGGCGTACTTGAGCTGGTCAGCTTTTGGAGAGGAGAGGACTATGCCGGCACAGAGGCCGGTCCTCATTTTGAGCTGTCGAAATGCATGTGCCAATGCATGGAGTCTGGGGGAGGCGGCATGAACTCAGTCTCCGCCTAGTCGACGAGGAAGTCAGCTAGCGCCTGCGACTTGATGGCGGTACACGGCTCATACCGGATCTCGTGGTCCATGAGGGCGATGACCCATCTGGTGATTCGGCCAGTGGACTCCCGGCCTCTCATGATCTCGCCTAGCGGGGCCATTCTCGCCAGGGTGATGGTGTGTTCCTGGAAGTACTACTTGACCTTCTTTGCAGCGAAGTATATGCGATAGCACATCTTCTGGTAGTGGGGGTAGTTTTGCTTGGAGGCAGAGAGGACCTCGCTGAGGTAGTAGACGGGGCGCTGGACCGGCAGGGATTTTCCCTCCTCCAGCCGCTCAACCACCAAGACGACGCTAATGATGCGAGTGGTCGCCGTGATGTAGGCGAGCAAGGGCTCCTTCTCAGCCGGCACGGCCAGGATGGGCGCGCGGGGTGAGAGCCCTCTTGAGGCCACGGAAGGCCTCGTCCACCTCGTCAGGCCAATTGAACATGCCCGGCTTCTTGGTGTGACCCGGCTTGACCAGAGCCATCTTGCGAAGGAGCCCGTAGAGGGGCAAGGCCTTCTCCCCCAGCCGGCTGATGAACCGGATGAGTGAGGCAAGGCAGCCGGTGAACTTATGGACGTCGCGGAGCCGGGTCAGCTTGGGCATGCGCTCGATTGTGCTGATCTTCTCCGGGTTAGCTTCGATGACGCGGGCGGACATGAAGAAACCCAGGAGCTGTCTGACTGAGACGCTGAAGATGCACTTCTCCAGGTTGAGCTTGATCTTGTACTCGCACAGGTTTGCAAAGGTCTCCTAGAGATCATCGAGGAGGCTGGAGTGCTTCTTGGTTTTGACGATGATGTAATTGATGTAGACGTGGAAGTTCCTGCCTATCTGAGGCAGGAGGCACTTCTGCATGCACCATTGGAAGGTGGCGCCTGCGTTCTTCGGGCCGAAGGACATGGTGATATAGCAGTAGGCCCCGAAGGGCGTGATGAAGGAGGTCTTGAGCCGGTCCTCCAGATCCACCTTGATCTGTTTGTAGCCGGAGTAGGCATCTAAGAAGGACATCAAATCGCAGCCGGCCGTGGAGTCGATGACTTGATCGATCCGCGATAGGGCGAATCGGTCCTTGGGGCATGCCTTCTTCTTCTTCAGCACCAGGACTGGGTTGGCCAGCCAGTCCGGGTGGAAAACATCCATGATGAAGCCGGCTGCAAGGAACCGGGCGATCTCTTCTCCTATGGTGCGCCGCTTCTCCCCAGAGAAACGGCGTAGGGGCTGTTTGATCGGTTTAACGTCCGGTCGGACGTGTAAATTGTGCTCGGCGAACTTCCTCGGAACACCCGGCATGTCCTTGGGGGACCATGCGAAGATGTCCCGATTCTCACAGAGGAAGTCAACGAGCTCGCCTTCCTATTTGCGGTCGAGGCGGGAGCTGATGGTGACACACTGAGTGGTGTTGGCCAGGTCGAGCGGGATCTGCTTGGTGTCCTTGGACGGTTGGAAGGAGGCCTCGCTGACGGACTGTGAGGAAGGAGCCGACACGGCCGGCTGCCTGGCAGCGAGGGCCACGAGCCGATCGAGCTGTCGCCTTTCCTCGGCTATCTCCAGGGCCTCAGCCAGCCGGCTGCCGTTTCGAGCGCACTCGAGCGACATCTTGTAGTCACCCGTGATGGTGATGATTCCCTTGGGGCTCGGCATCTTGAGCTTGAGGTAGGCATAATGGGGGACCGCCATGAACTTGGTGAGGGCCGGACGACCCAACAACGCGTGGTAGGGACTCTCGAGGTCCACTACCTCGAACAACACCGGCTCGCAGCAGAAGTGGCTGGGTGCACTGAAGAGGATGTCAAGCTTGATCTTGCCGACAGGGGAGCAGGACTTTCCAGGCACGATGCCATGGAAGACCGTCCGGCTCGCCTGCGGGTCTTCTATTTTTAGCCCCAGCTTGCGCATCATGTCGAGGTAGAGGATGTTGATGCTGCTACCACCATCAATCAACACCTGCGAGAAGCAGCAGATGCGCTTCTTGGTGGCGATGGTGGGGTCGAGGACTAGGGCGTAGCTGCCGGGACTCGGTATCACAGCCGGGTGATATGCCCGGCTCTAGGTGACCATCTTCTCCGACCAGTGCATGAACAGGGGGGTTGCCAGCATGGTGGCGTTCATCTCACGATGGAGCCGGCGCTGAGCATGTTTACTCGTCTCTTCACTAGTGAAGATGACATAGCAGCCATCCTGGTTCGGGAACGGGTCGTATAGGCGACCATCATTTTGGGTCGGAGCTGGTGCCGGGGCGGCAGCTGGGGCCGGGGCCGGCGTGCGGGCAGACGGCACGGCGGGAGCCGGGAGGCCGCCCCCCGGGCCAGTCACTGTGAGAAGTTGCACTGTCAGAGCGTGTGCATGGAGGGCTTGGCCCTAGAGTGGTTCTTGCAGGGGAGGTTGAGCATCTGCTCGAACGTGAGCTTGGGCTGCCAGGCAGCCTTGCCAATGCGCTGGCGCTAGCTGGAAGACTGGGCAGCCGGCTCCTGCTCCTTGATGGTGGCGACCTGCCGGCTCCCATAGCGGGAGTCGGGCTGGTCATTCTTGCGCTTGTTGTTCTATGGCTGCCGGTTGTACGCAGCCGGTCGGGACGCTGCTGACGTTGGTGCTGCCTTGGCGGACATGATCGTCTTGACCCGAATGGCGGAGTCAGCCATGGCGTACTTGTCCGCCTAGGTCATGAGCTTGGCGAGCATAGCCGTCTCAGAGAACAGGAGCATGTGCTTGAGGGGGGTGCCATCACAACATCCTTCAATGAAGTACTATATGGCTTGCACCTCATGCACCCCCTCGCAGGAGTTGCGGAGCTCGGTCCACCGTGTGAGGTAGTCGCGTAGGGACTCGTCCGGCTCCTGAACGCACATGGCTAGTACACGGGGGCGGCCAGGCCACTTGTCTGTGCCGGTGAAGTTGCAAACGAAGGCCTCTTCGAAGTCCATCCAGGTGTTGATGTTGCCGGCCGCCATGCTATTGAGCCAGGTGCGGGCCAAGCCGATCAGCATGAGGGGAGCGTTGAGGATGGCTACACGCTTGTTCCCCCTAGCAATGCCGACTGCGGTGGTGTAGTCGATTAGCCAGTCTTCGATTTTGGCTGCCCCGTTGTACTTCGGGGTGTCTCGGGGGAGCATGAAGACGGTTGGGAACGGCTCATTGTGGATCCGAGGGCCGAAACATGCCAGGCCAATCGAGCCCTCCTCCTCGAGGAGGGCCGACTCCATGAGCTGGTCGATGCGGAGGCGGGCGTCATTCTCGCTGCGGGGGACGCGTGGTCCGAGCCGGGCCGAGTGCTCGGGACGGATGACTGGCGGAACTGACCGTTCCGGCTCGTGCCACGGGGTGGCGTGTGCTCGCGCCTGCGCCAGCTACCGACAGTCGGCGCCCCGTGGTGGCGACTGCTGCGAGGTGGGTCGTTGGTGTACCAGTTGTTTACAGCCGGCTGCTCGTTCCCTGACAGCTGAGAGTGTCGGGGGTTGCTTGCCTCGACCCGGTGGCCAAAGGTACGAGGGGAGCAAGAGTGCTGAGCCGGCTGACGGCTAGCAGTTCCTGTGCTCTCGCGCTCGAGCCGGGGGCCTTTGGAGGCGGCACCGCCAGCCGCGAGTAGATGTTGCTGTGCGTAAGTGGTGTCAATGAGGTCCTTGTGGTGACTCTCGTGGGCGGCATGCCCTTTGCCTCCATGGTAGCCAAATCCTCGTAGGCTACCTTGGCGACCCATAGGTTGGCTTCGGGGGTGTCGTAGACGGCCATGTTGCCGCCCAAGATTTCGGCGACCTTGTGACCGCGGTCGCGCATAGCCCCATGTTGGATGGACTTGGTGCCAGCCGGGGAGAGACCATAGGAGGAGACGTACTCTCGCTGAGCGGCCTCCATGCGGCGCCGCGTGTCCACGAGAGCATTGGCATCCTCGAACAAGAGGCGGCAAGCCGCCTCCAGCTTGGCCGTGGCAACGTTAGGGTTTGTCGTCGGGGCAATGGGAGTGCTTAGGCCCCAGAGGGCCGCCCCAAGTGGGTTGGAGGTGCCGACGCAGGCCGCGATGGTGTCGGCCTCGGCCCACGCACGATCGGAGGAGGTGGAGGAGATGATGGCCATTACTACCACGCGAACATGAGAGCTGCTGGACGGGGTCGCAGTGAGTGCGCCCATAGCCATGGGCAGATCGGTGTAGACGAGCACCTGGCTACGGTACTCGTCGGCGGCCGGTGCTTCGGTAAGGCATAGCCTGCCGAAGCGCTCGGTGAGGGCGTCGATGTCGAGTGTGAGGTCGATGGAGATACCCATAGGACCTGCCGGGGCAAGCCCCACGAGCCTGCGGTTTTGCCTAGACGTGCGGCACCAGCGGGGAAGGGCGAGGCGTCTTGCCCGGAGCATGAATCCGGCCGGCGCCATGTACGGCCCCACGATGGGTGCTAACTGTCGTCGTTTTCTCATGACAGATGCCATGGGTAGGCTTATCGAAGGTGGTTGGGGCCAGAGGACGCCGACGGGCTCCGGGTGCGGGATTAGGCACAAGCGCTGGTGACACACGATGTACCCAGGTTCAGAGCCCTCCGTGCAAGGAAACACCCCTAGTCCTGCTTGGTCTAGTTGATGGATGGGTGTGTTTACAAGGTTGCTGCTGGAGCTGTGTCTAGAGGAGGAAGAGGGAGCAGACGGCTCACCTTCTTATGTTATGAGGTATGAGTGTGAGGGAAGTGTCCCGAGGGTGTGTGTGCGTGAGACTCTTCGTCCCCGTTGCATGGGGGTTCGGGGGGTTTTATAGGCCAACCCCTGGCTTACAATACTCCTAAGGTACAGAATGGGGGGCCTGGCTGGCAGCCACTCCGGCTGACCAGGGGGCCCCGCCACTTGAGCCGTCTCGTCACCCGTAGGGTCTACCGGCTGCGCGGTCCCATCACCTGCTCGGGCCCGCGAGCCGGCTCCGTGATTGGCCCCTGCCCACCTGCTACGGCACGGGTCGCCCGGGTGGCATCGTCTAGCGCCAGCCGACCGAAGTCTCCAGTATGGCTGGTTGCACTGTAGCCACGCCAGAGCAGGTAATCCAGTGGGCTGGGACGTGCCAGCACTGTTTCCCGAACCAGTCGTGGTCGTCAAGGTCAGCGGACCGAACGGCCGAACTGTAGCCACACGCGCCTGTGCGTCAGCATCCACTATGGCTACATTAGCGCCCGTCATGGGCGTCCCGTCGTGTCGCTGTACCCGCGTTCAGAGGGACTGGACGGATGTTTGTCCGTCCAGGGGTCAATGGAGCAAGCGGCTCGAAGGCAGTCGGCCGCGTCCAGCTGGCCGGGGATGGTCCGGCACCTTGACCAGCCGTCCCCGAGCCAGCCGGCAACACACCTGCCGGCTACGCGCCAGCCGGCCTAGAAGCAGCCGGCCATGCGTTTTCTTGAAGCAGGGGAGAGAACCCTGTTGCTTTGGCCTACCCAGGGGTAATAACCCCGTAAGTTAGCTAATGTTTGATTGTGAGCTTAGCTCCATTACTTGTCTATCTTGAGGAGCTTGACCTCCTTTGGGAGAAGATCCAAGTGATGTGAAGGCCCCTCTAGAGGGAAGATCCTCCGGGATATCAAGGCCCCTCCTCTAGAGTGGGAGATCGCGTATCACTACCTGTATCTTTGGTTGATTAGGGATCTTGGTCTTCTTGTGTTATTATGGATCTAGTGGATGTGTGATTGAGTTTGTCCTTTAGTGTTTCCTCTCGTTCTTCCCCATGTTCTTCGTGTTCTTCGTGTTCCCCCCCCCAATTCATGAAAGATCAGCCAGCATAGGTCTTGCCCCGTATCATACATGATCCACGTTGATCACAAATTTGGAGTCTTCCCCACCGTTTGCTAGCCTAATTTTGCTTTATTTTGTCCCAATTTGAAAATCCCCACAAAAAATATCCCTACCCTAAATTTCTTGGATTTCTTGGGATTTGATGAGATTTTGCTGATTTGGATCTATGGATTTCGTAGAGGACTAGTGGATCTATCATTCCCCCACCATCTCCATCGATTCCCACCGCCAAATCACCCCCAATTCAAAAAACATTTTGTTTTCATCATGAGTTCATAGGAGATTCTCGAGATCAAATCTGGATCGGGCATCCTAGACATCTAGCCTAAACCCCGGACATCCGTCGCAATGGCCCGGACATCCGGCCCCTGGCAGACAGCAAAGCTACTTTGCATTGTTTTGACACATTTTTGACCGCTTCCCACCACTTATTCCACAATTTTCCCTCCATTTCTTCCACAACCCTTTTGCATTTGAGATTTTGAGTCATGAGCCCCGCCACTTCCAAAGGTGTTTCGGATAATTAGGATTGGTTCTTCATCGATATCGCCACTCATCATCGCCCCAGATCTTCACCAACCAACTCTTCGTTGACACTACGCCGTAAGCAAGGATGGTAACCACGATGACACTCTTGACTTATACCCTTCCATTGCATTGTTACCCCTATCCTCTTTCCGTTACTTGCCTACTGAGACTGGCCATTGAGTATTTGTTATCTGGGTTTAAGTTTCTAAAAAGTATAAACTGAATGTCTGTGGAGAGGGAGAGAGAGGAGTAAAGATGGGCTTCCTAGCCCATCTAGCTAGCCGCGGCCTAGCCCGTCGTCACCTGACGCCAACCTGCTCCATTCCCCCTTCTTTCCGTTAATCAGCGAGCGTGTGTGAGAGAGTGAGGTGGTCGACGGCTCATGGACATTGAGGCGCCGTCTCCCCATGCCCCTATTTAGCCTCTTGCCCTCCTAGGGTTCCGCGCTTCCTTCTCCACCGCTGCCATCTCCATATCCCCTTCTTCCTCTTCCTCCCCGCAAGAAAATTCAGTATCGAGCTTCAGGTTCAGAGAGTTCAGGTGAGCATGCCGTAGACGTTGTCGACGCTGTCGCCTCCGGTGGCCTGTTCTTTCCCCTCCAGGATGGCGAGGAGATCCCTGGTGCCGCCCGCGTTTGGTTCTTGACGCTAGGAGGCCGAAGATAATTGCTTTTCTGATTCCTCTTCCCTTTTCCAGAGCGCTTCCTGGAAACCCAGCGCCATGCTGAGCATGCTGTGGCGGAACACCGGGAGTATCTACGGGAGCGCTGGCGTGAGCTCGTGGAGAACACCAGCTAGAATGTGGCGGAGCTTGGGCTGGCCATGGAGAACCAGCTGATCCACCTTCAGCACAATGTGGAGCGGCTGAAGACAGCCGAGAAGGAGGTGATCGCTGCCTTGTGGCCGGGTCATGGGGCTCCAGACAGCCACGTGGCGCTATGGCTGGAGAACGTCATGGCCCGGCTTGAAGTCTGGAAAGCGTTGGCTGCTCGAGCCGGCACGCAGATGGTGCTCCGGTTCTTCACGTCGTGGTACCACGACATCGACATGGACCGGCTTGCCACCATGCGGGACGTGCCGGAGGAGGAGTGAGCGGCTTGTGAAGGCGCCCTTAGATGTCTGGCCAACGAGCCTGCCTCGTACGTCGACCCAGACGAACTCCTGCCGATTCTCGGTGAGGATGTCGAGCCATTCGTTGAGGACTCCTTTGGCAACCCCCAAGGCCCGGAGGAAGAGGAGGTCGTAGACGAGAGCACCGCCTCCAACATCGATGGCGACGCGGAGGCCATGGAGACCACGGAGGCGGACCCGAACGCCACAGCTTCTTCAGGGCGAAACGTTGAGCCGATTGGCGACGTGCTGGCAGCCTGAGCCGCCCCGCACATTTTTCTGGTTTCTTCGTTTGTTGCAGTGATATTTTTAAGATACATTTCCACCCACTAGGGCTATATTGTAATAAACCTATGGCCGGTGGCCTTTATCATTTTAACTTGTGCTTTTGGTTGCTGCAATGTTGTTTTATGCATGTCGGCTCGTCCTTACCCTTTTTCCCTCTTGGCTCCATCTTCTCAACCCCTTGGCCCCCTCGGTTTTGTCCCCGCCAGCCCGACAGCAGGGAGCTGGTCTATAGCTGGGACAGGGCATATGCCTCGAGGGAGTTGGTTCTGAGTTTGCAAACCGCGAGACTTTTTTGGTTAAGGCAAGTGACAGAGGCGAGAGAGTGTTCCAGCGGTCCTAGCCGACGATCCCCTTGCGATCGATTTTTCACGTGTGCTAAGTATCGCTGACCCAAGGACCCATAAGCCGGACATCCGGGACCCGGTGTGTAGCTGGGATGGGTGGGAGGGCTTGTTTAGCTCACATTACTTGATCGGTTTTGGGGAGGATGCTTGGACCAACCGGCGAGCCCCCGGGACCGGGAGCCGGGTCCGGGAGCTGGTGAATCGAGCAAACTTTGGAAGGAAATGAAAGGGGTGTGTCCCAAGAGCCGGCTTGGATTACCCACTGCATTCATGAGCCCAAAAAGGGAAGGATACATGCATACACTTGTTTTTCCGCAGTAAAACAGGTGGAGGAGCATCGCATTCCACGGGAGCTCCGTCTCCTTGCCGGAGGCGTCTCTATTGCGCTTCTGTGGCTTCTGGACGTCTATCAAGTAGTATGCATTGTTGCGCAGAGCTCTGCTGATGATGAACAGGCCCTCCCATGGGGAGGACAGCTTCTTCTGGCCGGTTGTTTGTTGGATCTACCTAAGCACCAAGACTCCTTCACGGAAAGAGATTGGACGGATCTGTTTGCTGTGGTAGTGCCGGAGCTTCTGCTGGTAGATAGTCGTCCAGCTCAGGGCTAGCTCATGTGCTTCTTCGAGTAGGTCGACGTTGTCTTCCCTTGCCTACTTCGCATCCTTATCCGTATACAGGGTGACCCGAGGCGAATCGAATTCGATGTCGGTGGGGATGATTACCTCAGACCCGTATACGAGAAAGAAAGGGGTGTAGCCATTCGCCCGGTTGGGTGTGGTCCTAAGGCTCTAGAGGACAACCGGCTGACGTGACCAGCGGTGCCATGAGCCGGGGCTTGATACCAGACATGATCAGGCCGTTCGCCCTCTCGACCTGGCCGTTCGACTATGGATGCGCGACGGATGCCAGCTAGAGACGGATGCCCTGCTTGGCGTAGAAACGTGCTAGCTCGCCCTTGGTGAAGTTTGTGCCGTTGTCGGTGATGATGCTGTGAGGGACGCCGTAACGGACCGTGATGTCGTCGATGAACTGAATGGCTATGGGGTCGTCCAGCTTCTTGATCGGCTTGGCTTCGATACACTTGGTGAACTTGTCGACGGCTACAAGAAAATGTGTCATGCTACCTCACGCGGTCTTGAAGGGGCCAACCATGTCCATCCCACAGACGGCAAAGGGCCACGAGAGGGGGATGGTCTCGAGGGTTGTAGCCGGCAGGTGCCTCTGAGTGCTGAAGCATTGGCAGCCTTCGCACTTGTCGACCAGCAGCTTGGCCTCCTCCAAGGCAGTCGCCCAGTAGAAGCCATGGCGGAATGCCTTGGCCACTAGGGTCCTGGAGGCGGCATGGTGCCCGCACTCTCCTTGGTGGATGTTGAGGAGGATCTCCCATCCCTTCTCCGGCTCGACGCATCGTTGGAAGACGTCGGTGGTGCTGCGATGATCCAGCTCGCGGTTGATGATGTTGTAGGTTGGATCTCGGCGTTGAATCTGCCTGGTCGTGGCCTCGTCACGGGGAGCTCACTGCATAGGAGGAATGCCAGGATGGGTTCGGCCCATGAGGGAGTCGAGACAGGGGCCGGATCTGGAGCCCCCTGCCTTACGTGATCAGCCCCCGGGACCGGCTCGCTAGCCCTCGGGACCGGCTCGCCAGTCCCTAGGGCCAAGGCAGCGAGAGGGGCATTGATTGCCATCATTACCACTGCATTGTCGGAGCCGGTGGCTTCGGATACGACCATCTCGATAGTTGGAGTTGGTGACGCCGGCTGGGCAGCCGATGCCGAAGGTGCCAGTGGGGCAGCCGGAGCCGGTGGTGCAGCTAGTGGCGATGGTGCCAGCGGAGCAGCCGGAGCTGCCGTCGGGCCAGTAGCATTGGGTGGCATGAAGATGGATTCCTATTTGGGGGAGGTCTTGATCGATGGCTTGAGTAGCTGTTCGAGGGAGACGCCGGCCGGGATGGCCTGCCAGGTGGAACCGATTTTCGCCAGCGTATCGGCCGCCTTGTTGTCCACTCGGGGTACGCAGTGGAACTCATAGCCTTCGAAGGAGCCAGTGAGCTACTGGATGCGGAAGTGATAGCTGGCCATGTTAGCGTCTCTAGAGTCCCATTCGCCAGAGACCTGCTGCACCACGAGATCGGAGTCGCTGAAGCAAAGGATGCACATGATACCAGTCTCTTTGGCGAGCCGGAGTCCATGGACGAGCGCCTCGTGCTCAGCCACGTTGTTGGAGGTGGCGAAATGGATCTAAAGAGCGTAATTGAGTTGATCTCCCTTTGGGGAGAGGAGGACTATGCCGGCTCCCAGGCTGGTCCTCATCTGAGAGCAGTCGAAGTGCGTGCGCCAATACGTAGAGTCTAGGGAAGGCGGCACAAACTCGGTCTCCACCCAGTCGACGAGGAAGTTGGCCATTGCCTGCGACTTGATGGCACTGCGTGGTTTGTATTGGATGTCGTGGTCGGCGAGGGCGATGACCCATTTGGCGATTCGGCAGGTGGAGTCCCGACCGCTCATGATCTCGGCGAGCGGGGCCGCGCTCACCATGGTGATGGTGTGCTCTTGCAAATACTGCTTGACCTTCTTGGCAGCGAAGTATATGCCATAGCATATCTTCTGGTAGTGGGGGTAGTTTTGCTTGGAGATGGAGAGGACCTCGCCGAGGTAGTAGACAGGGTGCTGGACCGGCAGTGTCTTGCCCTCCTTTGGCCGCTCGACCACCAGGACAACGCTGATGACGCGTGTGGTCGCCATGATGTAGGAGAGCAAGGGCTCCTTCTCAGCTGGCGCGGCCAGGATGGGCGCGCTGGTGAGGGCCCGTTTGAGGCCACGGAAGGCCTCTTTTGCCTCGTCGGGCCAGTCGAACACACCCGGCTTCTTCGTGAGGGTGTGGCCTGGTTCGACCAGAGCCGTCTACCATAGGAGCCCGTAGAGGGTTAGAGCCTTCTCTCCCAGCCGGCTGATCAACCAGCTGAGCAAGGTGATGCAGACGGTAAACTTCCGGATATTGTGGAGCCGGGTCAGCTCGGGAATATGCTCGATCACCCTGATCTTCTTGGGGTTAGCTTTAATCCCACGAGCGGACACAAAGAAACCTTGGAGCTGGCCAGCAAGGACGCCAAAAGACAGACTTCTCCGGGTTAAGCTTGATCTTGTACTCATATAGGTTTGCGAATGTCTCCCGGAGATCGTCGAGGAGGATGAAGTGTTTCTTGGTTTTGGCGACAATGTCGTCAACATAGACATGGACGTTCCTGCCTATCTGAGGCAGGATACACTTCTGCATGCAAAGCTGGAAGGTAGCGCTTGCATTCTTCAGGCCGAAAGACATGGTGATGTAGCAGTAGACCATGAAGGGGGTGATGAAGTAGTTCTTGAGCCGGTCCTCCGGGTCCATCTTGATTTGGTGGAAGCTGGAGTAGGCGTCCAAGAAAGACGGCAGGTCGCAGCCGTCCGTGGAGTCGATGACTTGATCAATCCGTGGCAGGCCAAACGGCTCCTTGGGGCATGCCTTGTTCAGGCTGGTGTATTCTATGCACATGTGTCAGGTCTTGTTCTTCTTCAGCACCAGGACTAGGTTGGCCAGCTAGTCTCCGTGGAAAACTTCCATGATGAAGCTGGCTGCGAGCAGCCAAGCAATCTCTTCTCCTATAGTATGCTGCTTCTCCTCGGAGAAATGGCACATGGGTTGCTTGACAGGTTTCGTGTCCGGTCATACATGACGCTTGTGCTCGACAAACTTCCTCGGAATAGCCGGCATGTCCTTGGGGGACCATGCAAAGATGTCCTGATTCTCATGGAGGAAGTCGACGAGCTCACTTTCCTATTTGCTATCGAGGCGGGAGCCGATGGTGATGCACTGTTTGGGGTTGGCTGGGTCGAGCGGGATTCTCCTGGTGTCCTTAGATGGCTGGAAAGAAGCCTCGCCGACCGACTATGAGGGTGGGACCGGCACGGCCGGTTGGCTGGCGGTGAGGGCCACGAGTCGGTCGAGCTGCCGCTTCTCCTCTGCTATCTCCAGGGCCTCGGCCAGCCATCTTTTGTCTCACACGCACTCGATGGATATCTTGTAGTTGCCGGTGATAGTGATGATCCCCTTGGGACCCGACATCTTGATCTAGAGCTAGGCGTAGTGGGGAACCTCCATGAACTTGACGAGAGATGGCCGGCCCAACAGCGCATGGTAGGGACTGTTGAGGTCCACTACCTTGAACCATACCGGCTCACGGCGGAAGTTGCCGGGACCGCCAAAGAGGACATCGAGCTTGATCTTGCCGATGGGGGAGCATGAATTGCCTGTCACGATGCCGTGGAAGACCGTCCGTCTTGCCCGCAGATCTTCAGCTTTCAGCCCCAGTTACACATCGTGTCGAGGTAGAGGATGTTGATGTTGCTGCCACCATTGATCAGCACCCGCATGAAGTGGTAGGTGCGCCTCTCGAAGGTGATGGTGGGGTCACGGACTA
Source organism: Hordeum marinum (assembly GCA_022496015.1). Classification (NCBI taxonomy): domain Eukaryota; kingdom Viridiplantae; phylum Streptophyta; class Magnoliopsida; order Poales; family Poaceae; genus Hordeum; species Hordeum marinum. The sequence continues at coordinate 185,344,721 of CM039675.1, forward strand.
GGGCTTAGCTGTCGGGTCTTGGCATCACGGCCGGGTGGTCAGCCCGGCTCCAGGTGACCAGCTTCTCCGACTAGTGCATGAACTGGGGAGTCGCTGACTGCTACTTCTCGAGCATGCATTGGTTTCTATGAAGAGGAATGTTTGATGCAGCAAAGTAGATAGGTATTTCCCTCAATTGTTGAGAACCAAGGTATCTATCCAGTAGGAGATACAAGCAAGTCCCCAATAGGAGTACCGACACAAAGAATCAAACTCTTGCACCCAACTCAATAAAGGGGTTGTCAATCCCTTTAATGTTACTTGCAAGGATGAGATCTGATAGAGATAGTTTGCTTAAATGGAAAGTAAAACCATAGGTAAAAGTAATGCAGAAAAGTATTTTTGGTATTTTTTGTTTTAGATCTGAAAGTATAACATGGAAAATAGACCCGGGGGCCATAGGTTTCACTAGAGGCTTCTCTCATGATAGCAAGTATTATGGTGGGTAAACAAATTACTATCGAGCAATTGATAGAAAAGCGAATAATTATGAAGATATCCAAGGCAATGATTATGCATATAGGCATCATGTCCGTGTCAAGTAGACCGAAACGATTCTACATCTACTACTATTACTCCACTCATCGACCAACTCCTGCCAGCATCTAGAGTATTAAGTTCATAAAGAACAGAGTAACGCATTAGGTAAGATGACATGATGTAGAGGGATAAACTCAAGCAATATAATGAAAACCCCATCTTGTTATCCTTGATGGCAACAATACAATACGTGCCTCACTACCCCTAATTTGTCACTAGGTGAGGACACCGCAAGATTGAACCCAAAACTAAGCACTTCTCCCATAGCAAGAATTACCAATCTAGTTGGCCAAATGAAACCAATAACTCGAAGAGACTTGCAAAGATAGTAAATCATGCGTATAAGAATTCAAGAAAGACTCAAATAATATTCATGGATAATCTGAACATAAACCCACAATTCATCGGATCTCGACAAATACGCCGCAAAAGAGTATTAGATTGGATAGATCTCCATGAAGATCATGAAGAACTAGCTATGGACCCGAAGGTCTATGGTGAACTACTCACGCTTCATCGGAGGAGCAATGGAGTTGATGTAGAGCCCTTCGTGATCGAATCCCCCTCTGGCAAATTACCGGAAAAGGATCCAAGATTGGATCTCTCGGGAACAGAGGCTTCTGGCGGCGAAAAAGTGTTTTCGTGGCTTGTTCTGATAATGATGGAATATTTTGGAATTTATAGGCCGAAGATTAGGGTTATGGGAGCTGTCGTGTGCCCATAAGCCTTTTCGACGCGCCATACCCCCTAGGCGCGGCCCTAGGGCTTGTGGCCCCATGATGGCTCCTCTTCCTTGGTTCTCAAGTCTCGTAGTTTCCTTACGTTCCAGAAAAAATCATTCCGGAGGTTTTATTGCATTTGGACTCCGTTTAATATTCCTTATCTGCAATTGTCAAAAACAAGGAAAAAATAGAAACTAGCACCAGGCTCTAGATTAATAGCTTAGTCCCAAAAATAATATAAAATAGCATATTAATGCATATAAAACATCCAAAACAGATAATATTATAGCATGGAACAATAAAAAATTATAGATACGTTGGAGACGTATGTCCGGCATGGTGACATTCACCTCACGGTGAAGCCGGCGCTAAGCGTGCTTGTCTGTCTCTTCACTAGTGAAGACGACGTAGCAACCTTCCTGGTTGGGGAATTGGTCGTGCATGCTACCGTCGTTCTGGGACGGAGCCGGAGCCGGCGTCGGGGCGACAGCTGGGGCCAGGGCTGGCGTGCGGGCAGGCGATTTGGGAGGAGCCGGAAGGCCATCCCCCGCGCCAGTCGCTTTGAGAAGCTGCACTACCGGGGCGTGTGCATGGAGGGCTTGGCCCCAGAGTGGTTATTGCAGGGGAGGTCGAGCATCTGCTTGAACGTGAGCTTGGGCTGCCAGGCAGCCTTGTCGGTGCGCTGACGCTGATCAGAAGGCTGGGTAGCCGGCTCCTGCTCCTTGATGGTGGCGACCTACGGTCTCCCATAGCAGGAGTCGGGCTGGTCATTCTTGCGCTTATTTCTATGCAGCTGCCGGTTGTCAACAGCCGGATGTGACATCGCCGGTGTCGGCTTTGCCTTGGCAGGCGGGGCCATCTTGAGCCGAATGGCGGACTCGGCCATGGCGTACTTGTCCGCCTTGGTCATGAGCTTGGCCAGTGTAGCCGGCTCATAGCACATGAGCTTGTGGTTGAGGGGAGTGCCGTCACGACAGCCTTCAATGAAGTACTATATGGCCTACACCTCGTGCACCCCTTCACAAGAGTTGAGGAGCTCGGTCCACTAGGTGAGGTAGTCGTATAGGGCCTCGTCCGGCCCCTGAATGCACATGACTACTTCACGAGGGGGGCGCTTGTAGGTGTCGCTGAAGTTGCGGATGAACGCTTCTTCGAAGTTGGTCTAGGTGTTGATGCTGCCGGCCGCCAGGCTGTTGAGCCAGGTGCGAGCCGAGCCAATCAACATGAGGGGAGCATAGCGGACGGCTACGCGCTTGTTTCCCCTGGCGATGCCAATCGTAGTGGTGTAGTCAATCAGCCAATCCTCGAGCCTGGCGGCCCTATTGTACTTCGGGGTGTCCCGAGGAAGAGTGAAGCCGATTGGCAATGGCTCGTTACGGATCCGGGGGCCGAAGCATGCCGGACCGATCGAGCCCTCCTCCTAGAGGATGGCTGATTGCGCCAATCGGTCGAGATGGAGGCGTGAATCATTGTTGTTGTGGGGGACCCATTGTACGAGCCGGGCCGCGAGCTTTGGGCGGACGGCCGGTGGGACTGACCCCGCAGGTTCATGTCGCGGAGGCGACGTGTGCCCGCGGCTGTGCCGGCTACCACCAGTCGGCACCTCGTTGCGGCGGTTGCTACGAGCCGGATTGTTGCTTTGCCAGCTGTTCATAGCTGGCTGCTCCTTCCCCGGCAGCTGGGAGCGCTGGGGGTTGCTTGCCTCGGCTCGCCGGCCGGAGATGCGAGGGGAGCAGGAGTGCTGAGCCAGCTGACGGCCAGCAGCCCCAACGCCCTCGCCCTTGGGATGGGGACCTTCGGAGGCGGCTCCACCGGGGGTGAGCAAGAGCTGCTGCTCGTTGGTGGTATCAATGAGGTCTTTGATGTGTCGCTCGTGTGAGGCATGCTCTTCGCCTACCAACGTAGCCAAATCCTCGTGGCAGCCTGCAGGTTGGCCGCCGGGGTGTCGTAGATGGGCAAGTTGCCGCCAAGGATTTCCGCGACCATGCGGCTGCGGTCGTGCATAGCTCTGTGTCGGCTGGGCTCGGTGTCGGTCGGGGTGAGACCATTAGCGGGGGCGTACTCCCGCTGAGCGGCCTCCATACGGTGTCGCTCCACCACGAGGGCGCTGGCATCCTCGAACAGCAGGCGGCGAACTACCTCCAGCTCGGCCATAGCGGCGTCTGGGTTCGTCGTCGGGGCGATGGGAGTGCTCAGCCCCCCGAGGGTAGCGCCCAGCGGTCCAAGGTGCCGACGCAGGCAGCAGCCGCATGCGCCTCGGCCCGCACACGGCCAGAGGAGTTGGATGAAGCACTGAACATCACCCCCACACGGACGTGGGAGCTGTTGGACTCGGCCGAGAGGAGAGCACTATTGGACGACGGCGGATTGGTGCAGTAGAGCACCTGGCTAGGGTACTCGTCGGCTGCTGGCTCCTCGGCAAGCCTCAGCTTGCCAAAGTGCTCGGTGAGTGTGGCGATGTCGTGCGCGAGGTCGCCGTAGAGGTTTTTGTCGGGGAGGCCTACGTTGTTGCCCGCAGGTCCTGCCGGAGCACACCCCATGCGCCTGTGGTTCCATCCGGACGCGAAGCGGCTGAAGGAGCTGGTGAAGGGTCCCGCCCGGAGCGTGACTCCGGCCGGCACGGCGTACGGCACCATGGTGGGCGCCAACTGTCATTGTTTCTTCACCACAGATGCTATGGGTAGGCTTATCTAAGGGGGTTGGGGCCAAAGGACGCCGACGGGCTTTGGGAGCAGGATTAGGCACAAGCGACGAGGGACGCACGATGTACCCAGGTTCAGGGCCCTCCGTGGGAGGTAATATCCCTAGTCCTGCTTGGTCTAGGTTGATAGACGAGGGTGGTTACAATGGTGCTCCAGGAGCTATTGTTTGGAGATGGAGGAAGGAGCAGCTAGCTCCTTCTCCTTTGCTACGTGAGTGGATGTGGGAGGAAGAGTTCCTGTGTGTGTGTGTGTGTGTGTGTGAATAAGTCTCTCCCTTATGCATGGAGGTCTCAGGGAGGTTTCTAGGCCAACCCCAAGCTTACAATATCCCTGAAGTACTGGGTGGGGGGACCCGGCTGGCAGCCTCTCCGGCTAGCCAGGGGTCCCACCCACTAAGCTGTCTCATCTCCCGTAGAGCCCACCGGCTGCACGGTCCCGTTGCCCATGGGGGACCGCCAACCGGCTCCGCGATTGGTCCGCGCTCACCTGCCCAAGCGGTGTCGCCTTGCGCCAGTCACCCGAGGTCTCTGATACGGCCGGCATCACTGTAGCCATGTGGGGTCTCGGGACCCAGACTCATAAGTCATGATCACCGAATGCATGTGTACAGTGATGCCAGAGATCAATGCTCACAGAACACAGAAGCTGTATAACAAGAGTCTTACATCCACGTCTAGCGTCTTACACAAATAAAGACCATGGTGGTCTAGTCTTACATAGATAGGGCCACAAGGGCCAAATACTTAAACTCAACAAGCAGCGAAAACCTTGATCGAAAGCGTGAACCCATGCCGTCTACCTTAAACCTACAAGCATTCTAATTGGGAAGCGTCCTAGTTCGCATGTTCGTCACCAACAAACTCTTCACTGTACTCCTGTTCTTCCATGCCTGGCCAATTAAATAACTAGTGGCAAGCCAATGAGTACTTTGAATGTACTCACAAGCAACCCATGTTGTGGAATAAGGCATAACAATGCATGATGTAGCAGTATGTAGGTATTTTGTAGAAAGCTGATTTTTAATGCAATGACATGATCAAGTAACTAGGTAAGCATGCATCAACAGTTGGTAGACATCCATATGAACAAGTTATAGCTATCATCATAAATAGGGGGTTGAGCAGTTCATGCTCAATCATCAAGTCAAGTCATCTGATTTATCTCAAGTGTCATCCACACACATCCACGCACATCAAGTTTGGTAAGCATTTGGACGTAGCAAAAGAGTGTCATCCAACTATCCTTGATCGTGGACACAGCTATTCGAATAGTTTTATACTCTGCAAAGGTTGCACACTTTACCCACAAGACTCGGGGAACTTCCATGTCATCCACGACTCGTGGTATATAACATACCTGAGGTAAGCACCCGAACAATGCATTTGCCCTGGCGATACTAAACAAGGAGTCCACTCGATTGGTGTCCAGCCCACATGATGTACATCACCTGTAGCATCCATGCAGGGACCAATGGTGTACCCGGTGCCTGTGAAGACAGCGCATGATCGTCCATACTAGCATGACCCCATATCGAGAGAGACCACGCCACTCCCGCTACTAGTAATGTGGCCCCCTTGCTAGTACCCACCAAGGTAATCAACAGAGCCCCGTCCAATAAGGGGTATCGTGGTTGGGCATGTAAGGTTGGAGTAATGGTCGCAACTTACACCAATCCGTTTTCGAAAAACCACACTCACTCACTTGCTCCGGTACACCACTTCTTTATCAAGTGGCTACCCAGCTCATCATCATCTCCCTTGGGCATTATTGGCACCCGACGGAGTTTTCAAAAATCCTTTGAAATCCCACTTGCATAGCATCAACTAGCATCCTATCTACACCCACTCGCACGACCCTCATAAGGTGGTAGGGTCATGCACGATGCAAGTGTCAATGGCAGAAGTATCGGAAGCAACCCACCGAAGTGGTCACTACTCCACATGATCAAGTATAACAAAAGTAAAGTGCTATATGACATGCAATGAAAATGGTTTCTTAACATGGTCAAGGGCTGCTTGCCTAGCTCAAAAAAGTCTTCAAAGTCTTCGGTTCCAACTCCCTCGTCAATAGCACAATCTATCGTCACGATAAATAATGATAATAATAAGCATCACACAAAAAACAGAGCACACAAGCTACTATTAAAACTGCTACCCTATTTTGATAAATACTCAAAACTATAATAAAATATTTGTCTAAGGTTTCGCTGTGAAAATATTTTTAAAAACTATTTAAACAAAGGCAAAAGATGCCAAAAACAGGTTTTAAATTAAATCAGTGCATAATTTTTTTCATCATTTATCTCAAATGGCACTATTAAATTGTAAGGAATATTCTAGGATTTGTGGAGTTGGAATCATATCATTTGGAATTATATTTATTTATCACAGATTTTAGCAAGTTTCTCCAAAATGAAAAAGGATAAATTGCCCTGTTCCTAATGGGCTGAAACCGTCGCAGCTGAGCCGGCCCAAGAAAGAACTGGCCTAGGGCGAAGCAGTACACGTGACACGTTTCTATTTAAACCCGCCCGCGGGCCTGGCCTGGCAGAAAGAGGAGGAAGTATGAGGGTATGACAGGTGGGCTCCACCTATCATCCCTCACCTCGCGATAGGGAGCAGAGAGGAGCTCACCGGTAGGGACCCAAGCCACGGTGGCTCAAGCGGAGGGCACAAGCATGCTCAGAGTCATCCTGCGCATCAGTGCGTGGTTGAGGTTGTCACCGACGTTGAGGGAATCGCCGGCGAGGGGGAACCCGCACGACGATCTTTCGGTTCGGGGTCGAGTGGCTCGCTCTTGCGGGAATCACACAGAACAGAGAGGGGCGTGAGGTTCCTGGGAAGGAGGAGGGGCTGATAGAGAAGAAATGGTGGCCGAAGGGGCTCCATACAATTCGTTTGGCGGTAAAGCATGGCGGTGGAGTTTCTGCTCGGATTCGAGCACCCGATCATGGAAATGAGGGGGCTGGGCATGGGAGTGCAATTGAGGGGAGGAGGGAGCGATAGGGTAGCAGGGGGAGCTCGGGAGAAGGCGTTTTATAGCCAGGCATTGGTGCACCGTGGTCGCGGGCACTGGGGTTGGCTGGAATGGGCAAGGGGGGCCACGGGAGGAGGCCTGGGTGTGCCTGCCGCATTCCTAGGGCAAGTCCACGACCCGGGGAAGGAGAGAGGGAGTGGGGGATGCGCATGTGTGCGAGCCCCATGGTTGGCTGAATCGGGCGGCCGCGGCACGTGTGAGGGGAGCCGATGGAGGGAGAGGGAGGAGGGGGCCGACATCGCGCCATGGTGTGGACGTCTAGGGAGACACGGGGGACAGGGCCCCGCCTCCCAAGGCTGTCGGGAGCCTCTGGTTGGGCAATCTACAATGCGTGGATGCACTGTAGCATGCTCCAGAGCGCGAACCTTGCATGCCAAGGCATGTATTTGGCATATGGGATGTGGCCATTTGTGTCTAGGGAATCTAGGAGGGTATAAACAAGGTCTTTGGATGCCCTGAATTTCCACTAAAATGAGGGAAGAGTGGAGAGAGAGCTCCTACCAGTGTTGTCCAGAGGTGAAAATTGGGGTTTTACCATGCCAATAATCGGGCTATGTCCATGCCAAGGTTACTGGAGGGAAAATACAATACTAGGTAGTTGTGGTAAAAATTTGGAGGCAAGGGGATTAGAGGAAGGGGGCCAAACAAGGTTTTTTCCATTCTGGCAGAAGGTGTTTGATGGAGTTTAGGGCAAGCAAAGTCATAGGAATTGACAGGGTCGAATGGTGTTTAGAAATAGGCATGTCCACCAAGTTTGAGCTTGATTGAATAAAGTTCACAATGTAACTTTGTGAAACCCTAGAAATTAATAGGATGTGGTTGCTGTAGATTTTGTCATGCTAAGGTAATTCCCTTGATGCACCACTTAGTGTAGCATCCTTATTTGGTTATTATAACATGTCCACAAAGTTTCGGGCCAAGGGAAGAAACTTCACAATGTAAACTTGCTCAAATTTGAATCTGGAGAGGGAGGGTTTTGGAATAGCTTGATGAACCAATTCAACTTGGATTAAGATGAAACTTTGCAAGCTCATCACCTATGATAGTGTTGACTTGCTGGAATTTTCATGGAATTTATTGAGAATATTTCTTATAGAAATGTTCCAAAAGCTTGATTTGGACAGAAAGGGTTTTGAGGGGTTTTGCCCATTATTTTGAACATGACCATGTGTTGAAACTTGTATATATGAAAATATATGTCCGCTGAGTTTCCCTTAATTTTCTCAAATATTTTGAAAGCATTTGAATAATTTTTCCCTATAAAAAACCATTTATGGTCTTAAGAAAAGGCCTTGAAATAAAATATTAAAATAACCTTTAAAAATAATATTTGGTGATTTTGGAAAGTCATAAGTACAGTAGGCTTCAAATAAAGCCTTTGGGGAAAAGGGTCTACCCAATTTGAGGACTTCCACTACAAACCTCTACTCAGGGGGTTTTGAAAACCTAATTTGAATAAATCCTTTTCGGTCAAAATAAATTTGATAAAAATAGTTTTGGGCACTATTCACATGGCATGATCATTGGGCAAGAAGTTTGGGTCAAGGAAGATGAATACGAAGAGGGGTAGAATGTAAGAGTGCCATACACAAACAACCAAACAAGCAACAATTAAAACAAGCACAAGTAGTGAAAAAGTTTTAATTGGCTCCAAATTTTGTAAATCCAAGCATAACAAGGTGATACAAACACAGGGTGTGACACAGGGGTAGGTAATGGAGTGGGCTGAGGCATGCCGGGACTATTGGCCCGCCCGGTCGCGGTCAGCAAAGGCCAGCGGTACGACCAGCTGGACTGTAGCCATGCGCACCCACGTGTCAACGGTCACTGTGTCCACGTTGGGGCCCGTCGTTGGGGTCTTGTCTTGTCGTTGTACTCACACGCAGAGTGATGGGATAGGAGCCTGCTCGCCCGAGGGTCAACGGAAGAGTCGTCTTAGAGGCAGCCGGCCATGGCCCAACCGGCCATGGCCAAAGCGGCTCATTTGCCAGCCGGCCATGAGCCAGCCGGCCGTGAGGCAGCCGGCAATGTGATTTTTCTTGAAACATGGGAGATAACCCCGTAGCTTTGGCCTACCTAGGGGTAATAACCCCATCATCACACTAGTGGAGGGAGGAGCAATAGGAGTGCTAATTGTCATTATTATTGTTACTGGAAAAATCACACAACTTGGTGCTTTCCTGAGTCATCGTGACTGCGCAAACAAGATTGCAAGCAAACAAGAGATCTGACGAGAAAAAGGCAAATGGAAAAGAGAGAGCGAATAAAACGGAAAATTTGTGAAGTGTGGGAGAGGAAAACAAGACACAAATAGCAAATAATGTAAACTGCAAGGAGATGTGATTTGTGATGAGGAAGCTGGTAGATGAGATTGCTTCCTCCCCAGCAATGGTGCCAGAAATTCCTTTGACGTGGCTTGAGACTGCATCGGTAGTTCCCCAAAGAGGAAGGGATAATGCAGCATAGCGACGGTAAGTATTCCCCTCAGTTATTAAAACCAAGGTATCAATTTTTAGATGAAGATCACGCACCCACGTAAACATCGCCTGCACACAAACAACAAATACTTGCAACCCGACCCGAAAGAAAGGTTGTCACGCTCTCTACGATAATAAGATAGATTGGGTAATGATAGTTTTGGCAAATATATCTCGCAAGAAAAAAAAGTAAAATAAATAAACAAAAAGTGCACTAAGGTATTTTTGGGTTTTTTGCATTAATAGATCTGGAAAAAAATATGCAAATACTAGATCGGAAAGCACTATGTTCGAAAAGTAGACCCAGGGGCCGTATGTTTCACTAGTGGCTTCTCTCATGAGTATAACGCATGGTGGGTGAACAAATTAATGTTGGTCAATTGATAGAAGATCAAATAATAATGAAGATATCGAGGCAATGATCATTATATAGGCGGTACATCCAAGAGAAGTAGACTGAAACGATTCTGCATCTAATTCTATTACTCCACACATCGACCGCTATCCACCATGCATCTAGTGTATTAAGTTCATGAGAAAGTGGAGTAATGCAATAAGAACAGGGACATTATGTAGACACGATCTATTCATGTAGGAATAGACCCCATCTTGTTATCCTTATTGGAAACAATACATGCATGTATTGCTGCCCCTTTTGTCACTAGGAATGAACACCGCAAGATCAAACCCATCACAAAGCACCCCTTCCCATGGCAAGAAAAATCGATCTAGTTGGCCTAACTAAATCAAAGATTCGAAGAAGAAATACGAGGCTATAAGTAATCATGCAAATAATATAGCAAAGAAGACTCAAATCATATTCATGGTTAGAAACTGATCATGATCTCAAAATTCATCAGATCCCAACAATCACACCACAAAAGTCATTACATCAAATATATCTCCAAGAGATCATTGTATTGAGAAACATTGAGAGAGAGGAATCCATCTAGATACTGCCTACAGACCCATAGGTCTATGGTGGATTACTCACGCATCATCGAGGAGGCACCTATGAAGAAGATGAACCCCTCCCTGACTATGTTAGATTGGATCTTGAGGTTCTAGAACTTGTGGCGACTGGAATTGTGTTTCATGGACTCCCTTAGGGTTTTTGCATTTTTTGGGAATTTATAGTCTCGATATTCGGTTGAAGGGGTGCCTGACATGCCCACCCTCTACTAGGTAGTCACAGTGGCCTTTGGCGCGCCCTGGTGGAGGATGGCCATGCTGGGCCCCTCTTCTGGTGTTGTTTGTCCCATCTGCTTCCTTCTGGCCCATAAAAAATCCACAAAAAACAACAAGGGGCACTTTGGCACTATGTCAGTAGGTTAGTCCCAAAAAATGATATAAAGCTGCTATAAAATGATTGCAAAACATCCAAGATTGATAATATAATAGCATGGAACAAGCAAAAATTATAGATACGTTGGAGATGTATTAGAGGTGCACGAGGGCCCACCACACATCAGGGCGCGCCTTGTGGGGCGCCCTAATATGTGGTGGCCCCCTCGGGCATCCCCCAACGTTCCGCTATGGCCTATAAATAATCTAATATCCCAAAAACCCTATGGGAGCTCCCGAAATACTTTTTCCGCTGCCGCTAGTCTCTGTTTTGACGGGAGCCCATCTAGATATCCATTCTGGCACCCTATCGGAGGGGGGATCGATCATGGACGACCTCTTCATCAAACTTACTACCCTCATAATGATGTGTGAGTAGTTCACCAGAGACCTACGGGTCCTAGTACCCGGATGGAAATCTCTCTCTCTCTTGATCTTAAATACAATCTTCATCGCATCTTTGCCTTGATCTATCCGATGTAATCCCATTGTATGGTTCGTTTGTTGGGATCCAATGAATTGTGAGTCTATTTTCAGATTATTCATGAAAAGTATTTGAGTCAAACCTGAATAATAAGATTCTTATTTTCGTGATCATTAGAGCTTCATAATGCTCTCCGATCTATTGAGATAGTTTGGCCAACTAGATTGATATTTCTTAAGTCGTTGTAGTAGGTTCAACCTGGCGAGTTTCTATATCCAAGTGAAAGAAGGGGACAAGTTGTGCCTTTGTGTTGCTGTGACTAAGGATAAAACGATCGGGATTATTCATATTGATTGAGTATACTTTGTCTACATCATGTCATCATTGTCCAAGCATTACTATGTTTTACTTAATACTCTAGATGCATGGTGGATAGCAGTCGATGAGTGGAGTAATAGTAATAGGTGCAGGCGAGAGTCAACCTATTTGCTTATGGACGTGATTCCTATATACACATGATCATTGCTGTGAAAATTGCATAACTATTCTCTTTTCAATCAATTCCCCAATAGTAATTTGTTTACCCACCGTATGCTATTTCTATGAGAGATGTGACTAGTGAACTCTATGCCCCCTAGGTCTATTCACTTATATTCGAAAACGCTACTACTACCTTTCTGTTATTTATTTGCTTTGATTTTATTTTGCAATTTACAATTATCTACATCACTCACTTGCTTGCAAATAACGAGATCAAGGGGATTGACAACCCTGTTGCCGATGTTGGGTGCAAGTTGTTTGTTCTTTTGTGTGCATCCACTGAAGACAGTTGAGGATTCATATTCCTATTGGTTTGATAAAGCTTGGTTTCATAACTGAGGGAAAACCCAACGCAGATCACAAGTATCGGGAAGGATTTCTCGCGCCATTGCCAGGGAATACCATCACCAACTTTGAGGTAACTTTGCACAAATTCTCATTCACTTATTCTTCTTCTTATTTTCTGTTATATTTAGTTTGTCTCATAAAAATTAAAAATACAAAAATATTTATCTTTGCTAGTTACTAGTTTACCGTTTTGCTTGTTGTTCTTACCTCAAGGTTGCTATCATGTCGGACTTTATCATTGAAAAAGATGATAAGGGTGAATTCCCCAATGAAGAAACTCCCCCACAGCGAGATATAAATGCCTTCATTCTAGGTAAGGGTAATATCATGGAGATAGGTGTTATCCAAGAAATCTTTAGTTGTATGCGTGCTTTAACTTGCAAGGATACGCCAATCCTTAAAAGAACTAAAAGTTACGCCGATGCCATCATTGCTCTTGTTCTAAAACATGAAATAATATTTATGTGTACTCATACTACCTTCAAAGGCTTTCTATGATTTTTCGGTCATAGAAGTCCCTAGGGCTAAGAAGGTAGCCACTCTTATCCCCATGCAAGAATTTGACTATATAGTACGAGAAGTTGGGGAGATCTTTGAGCACTATAATATGAGTTGTGAGAATCCTATGATAGATAACTTTTTATATCATAAAGACTATATGATGAGATATGCCTTCAATGATAATCATACTTCTGATCAAAACACAATTAAAGAAGTTCCTCCTATCCATATTATTCAACAAGTTTTCAATAACATCAACAAACTATATTCTTGGATAGTAGGAGAGAATGTGGGAGGGTTTAAGGAGAACACCATTAAAAATATCAATATATTACTTGATGATGTGTTCCCTATTGTATTTGAAAAACCTTGTTCTCAAGGTAGTGTCAAACATGAAAACACTTGAAACTATGCATTATGCCTAGCTACGGGCATAAAACAATAGCGCTTGTTGGGAGGCAACCCAATATTAATATTAAATGTTGTTTTTACTTTCTGTTATTTTTTGATAAAATTATTATTTACTCTGTAATGATTATGTTTTTATGTTTTAATTAGTGTTTGTGCCAAGTAAAGCCTTTGGGATAACTCACGAGATGAGTAGAATCGATGCTGAAACAAAACGGGAACTTTTACTCCAGTACATGAATTTTCATTTTTTTACTGTAGTGTGTAATGATATAAAAAGATTACATAGTATTTATATAAAAATTCTCCACGTTGTCCTAATTTTCAGGATTTTTTGAGTTAAACAAGTATGGGATCTTTACAGATTGCTACATATTGTTCCGTTTTAAACAGGTTTTGTTTTGCTTGCGTTGTTTGCTTGTTTTGATTATGCTATGGATTGTTTCGGGGGGTATAAGCCATCGGGAAGTTAGAATACAGTACCTATTATGCAAAAATGGAATAAGAATCAATTTGTAACAGTACCTAAGTATTCAATATGTTACTTATACTAATGGATCTCACAAAGTTTTGTTGAGTTTTGTGTGATTGAAGTTTTCATGTTTTGGGTGTGCTCATGATGGACTACGGAATAAGGAGTAGCAAGATCCTAAGCTTGGGGATTCCCAAGGCACTACAAGGTAATATTCCAAGGAAGAATCAAACGTCTAACCTTGGGGATGCCCCGGAAGGCATCCCCTCTTGCGTCTAAATCCATCGGATGTCACTTGGAGGTACAATTTTATTATCACATGATATGTGTTTTGCTTGGAGCATCGTTTGCTTTTGTTTGATTTTAATTTAAGTTTGCCACAATCATCATTTTCTGTACACACCTATTTGAGAGAGGCGCACCTTCATCATAATGTGTTAGAATACTCTATGTGCTTCACTTATATATTTTGAGCTTAGCAGTTGCTCTAGTACTTCACTTATGTCTTTTTGAGCAAGGTGACGTGTAGTTTTATACAAATAATATGCTCCCGTTCTTCACTTATACTTTTTTTGAGATATTATAAATAGTCATGGTTATTTGCATGGGTCATAAGACTAGTTCAAAAAAAATTGGTATTCAATGAGTGATAATCAAAACCATCATGTAGCACATATAGAGAAATTTTAGGTTAATGAAATTAATGTGCTAATATGAAAAAGGTGTGAGTCCATAATAAGTGGTTCATAGAAGTGTCGAGATTATAAGGTTTTAACTTGTTGTTCATCAAAAAAATTAAGAGGCATGGTGATGATGTGTGAGAATTTCTATTCCTCGTTGAAATCCTAGTGTCGTTTCGAGTCGGGTGCGCGATGGTTAACTCCTACCAACCTCGTCCCTCAAGGCATGTGAGGAGTACTTTGATTTGTGATAAAACTAACAAAACTTTGCATTAATTGTATGAGTTATTTATGACTAATGTGACACCATGGACAAATGTATCTTCACCTTCTCATACTTCCTAACCTCTTTGGTATCGTGCATAGCCCATTCTCACCTCGATGATCGGTGCAAATTTTGTTGGTGCATCCAAACCCCATGACATGGTATGCTATGTTGCACGCAAGACTCATTATATATTCCTCAAAACAGCCATGATACCTACCTATTGTGGCATTTCCATAGCCATTCTGGTACATCATGGTACACCACCAGAGGCATTCATATAGAGTCCTATCTTCCTATCAATTCTTCATATTGAGTTGTAAGTAAATAAAAGTGTCATGACCATCCTTATTAGAGCATTGTACTAGTGAGGAAAGGATTACGGAATTCCACAAGTCGGGATGAGACTACGAATAAAAATAAAATAGAAATGGGGGAGGCCAAATGAGCCCACCATATAAAAAACTATAAATGGGGAGGCAAAAAGAAAAAGAAAGAAAATCCCACCATGAAAAAAAGAAAAAAATAGAGTAAAAAAGAGAAGGTATTTAGCTACTATCCTTTACCACACTTGTGCCTTAAGGTGGAACCAGGTTCTTCATATAGAGAGTCTCTTGTTTTGTTACTTCCAGATGCTAGTGGGAATTACTTTATTATAAACTTGGCATGTATATTCTGATGACGGGCTTCCTCAAATGCCTAAGGCCTTCATGAGCAAACCAGTTGAATGTGCACCCACTTAACTTCAGTTGAGATTTCATACACTTATAGATCTAGTGCACCATTTGCATGGCAATCCCTACTTGCATTGACATCTATTGATGAGCATATCCATATCTCATTGGTATGCCTAGTTGATGCGAGACTATCTTCTACACTTTTTACCCCTTTTGATACCTACCATCATAATGTATTCCACATATATGCTATGTCCAATGGTTCACGGTCATGTATTGCGTGAAGAATGAAAGGTTGATGCATATTGAAAAAGTATGATCCAATTTCCTGACATGGAAACCGCGGTGGTTAACGTTTGTATTCATGTGGTGAAGACGGAGTCATGCCTTGCTATAATAACATGAAAGGGGGTAAACATTCTTTTAGGATCGTATACTTTGAATATCAATGATTTTGTTTCTTATACTTATAAATATTATTTTGTTTATGTTTTTTAATTCATTATTTCTCAAGGATCATACATACAAAAGATTACATAATGGGTAGCATGTCAAATCAAAAATTCTGTTTCTATCATTTACCTACTTGAGGACGAGCAGGAACTAAGCTTGGGGATGTTGATATGTCTCTAGAATATTATTTTTTATTGTTCCATGCTGATATATTATCATTGTAGGATATGTTTTGGGCATTTGTTTACCAATTTATAATATTTTGTAGCACTAACCTATTGACCCAATGCCTAGTGCTAGTTGTTGTGTCTGCATGTTTTTGACTTTTGGGGTTTATAGTACCATACGAAGTACAATTGCCACAAATTTTTTTGATGATTTTTATGGACCAAAAGAAGAGATGGAAGCTTCAATATGATGCCCGAAGGCGCACGAGGGCCCCACCACACATCACGGCGCGCCATGGGGGGCGCCCTAATATCTGGTGGCCCCCTGGGGTGTCGCCCGACGTTCCTCTCTCGCCTATAAATTTTCTAATATCCCAAAAACCCTAAGGTAGGTCCCGAAATACTTTTTACATTGCCACAAGTCTCCATTCCGATGGAATCCCATCTAAAGCTCTGCTTCATCTCCTTGTCGGAGGGGGATCGATCACGGAGGGCCTCTTCATCGACCTTGCTTCCCTCATGATGATGTGTGAGTAGTTCACCACAGACCTATGGGTCCGTAGGTAGTACCTAGATGTCAATCTCTCTCTCTCTATTGATGTTTAATACATTTCTCATTGCATCTTTGCCATGATCTATCTGTTATAATCCCTTTATATGGTGCGTTTGTTGGGATCCGATGAATTGTGAGTCTCTGTTCAAATTATTCATGAAAAGTATTTGAGTCAAACCTGAATACTAAGATTCTTATTTGCATGATCATTATAGCTTCGTCATGCTCTCCGATTTACTGAGATAGTTTGGCCAACCAGATTGATATTTCTTCGGTGAGGGTGGTGCATTGTAGTAGGTTCAACCTGGCGAGTATTTATATCCAAGTGACAGAAGGGGACAAGTTGTGTATTTGTGTTGCTGCTACTAAGGATAAAATGATGATGTTTATTCATATTGATTTGAGTTTACTTTGTCCATATCACATCATCGTTCTCCAAGCATTACTCTATTTTACTTAATATTTTAGATGCATGCTGGATTGTGGTCGATAAGTGGAGTAATAGTAGTACGTGCAGGCAGGAGTTGGCCTATTTGCTTATGGACGTGATGCCTATATACACATGATCATTGTCGTGAAAACATGCTTATGAACTATTCTATTTTCTATCAATTTCCCAACATTTATTTGTTTACCCACCATAGGCTATTTCTATGAGATATGCCACTAGAGAACACTATGGCTCTCAGGCCGATTCATTTATATATTAAAAAATGCTACTACTATCTTTATATTATTTATTTTATTTTGCAATTTACAATTATCTACACAACTACCTTGCTTGAAAATAACGAGATCAAGGGGATTGAGAACCCTCTTGACGGCATTGGGTGCAAGTTGTTTGTTCTTTTATGTGCAGCCGCTGAGGACAGTTGAGGATTCGTATTCCTATTGGTTCGATAAACCTTGGTTTCATATATGAGGGAAATACTGTAGTGACCTGACCTGAAAGGTCGAATCTCCGGGGTTTCTGTACCATCCCAAGATCATGCTGGTACACAGACGGTACATCAATGTATATATCAAAGTGAAATCACACAACTTTATTAATCGAAAATCTCATATTGAGTTCTTTATTACAATAAGAATTACAATAAAGTGGCTGAAGGCCAACTCATGAGAATAACTAATCTTGCGGAAGCTTCAAAGGTAGTTGAGTCCATCTGACTCCAAAGGCATCTCACCGAGCGTAGAGCGTATCCTCACTCCTGGTTGGAAAAGTACTCTGCAACATGATACGTTGTAGCCGTGTAGGTCAGCATGTTGAATATGCCGGCAATGTCACAAAAGAGGGGGTGTAAAGTAATCATCTATTCTATATACATATATGGCAGGTGGGGTAGTAAGTTTTTGCATAAAGCCAATTTTTTCTTACAACAAGAGAGAGAGCAAAAGTTATTACTACAATGTTGGTTGATTAATGAGATGGTTCCACGAACCAATTCTCATACCCAAGTTGTCATTAATACCCACATCAATTATTTGTGTTGAGAATTCTAGATAGTTTCAGTTCCTTTGGTTCAAATTTCCATGACCGTGGACACGGCTAATCGATTAGGTTTGGGTACTCTGTAGAGTTTTGAACACGTTCCCCACAAGATTTGATCACCTCCGTTGGATTTCTCGCACTTTATGGTGTTTGAGAAACGGATTACCAAAACATGGTCTTCTAAAGGGTCTCCCTGAGACTCTGTCAGTGCCCATCCTTTCCTACCGTTCTTGTACATCTCGTAGCACCGCCTGTCCAAGGTCACCATGATATCCAACCAAGCCAGAGCCCATAATGACTTGTGGCTGTGCAGATAAGCCTTGGGTCTTGAAGCATCCATCCATCTCTTTGTGCCTGGGTGGACCTTTCCGTGTGAATACTGGCACTTCTCCAGCAACACCTAGGCTAACCACTAGTTTCTCCAGGGCGCCGTTCAACCATCATCCACCCAGAGGTATGTTGAAAACTCGGAGTCTTGAAGTCTTGATCATCTTGTAGGTCTTAAAATTATTATCTCACAACTCTCATGAATCACACAACCAACCCCGTCTACTAATAGCATAGCAAAACTAAATCAACGTTTCCTGCGCCCAATGTGTCAAAGGGTTGAGGGTTGCCTACCACATGATACTACATCAAGTAACCAAGTTTCCAAATTACCTACTTTGCATGCAATTGGGGAGATGGTAGAACTAATGCAATAAAAACATCGGTATACATGGTCAAAGTGACTTGCCTTGCTGATGATCCTCGTACTCAAGTGACTCTAGATAACAAGCTTCGCACTCCGGATGATCTAACGAATCAAACAAAGCACACAATAAGCATAACCACAATACAATTCATACAACAACAAGGTAAACAAATACTTCAACAAATAAATAACACAATCAAAAGGAAGAATCACTCAAAGTATAAGACTCTAAAATTTTTGGTGTCAAATCTCTACTAAGACATAACAAGTCAAAATTGTTTTTTGAACAACTAGCCATTTAGATAACTGAAAGTAAGTACAAAATTTTATTAGAAAAAAGAAAGTATTTCATTATGAAAAGTTTGTGCAAAAAGAGTTACTACAAAGCATTTTTCTAAACAACACTAAAGGTGAAAACAAGATTTACCTATTTAAACTAGATCCCAAAACAAAATAAAAAATATTTTTATTAGCAGAAAATAATACACCTAATGTTGAAACAACAGAACCTAATGAAATCTAAAAACAAAAGTTAAAGTAATTCAGATTCAAACCAAAACTAAAATCAAACTAACTAAACTCCATTAAGAACTAAACAGATTCTGCTTTTGTTGAAAAAACTAACCAACTTCATCCTAAAAATTCTCAAACTATGTAGGATGATAGGTCTAACTAATACAAACCAATGGCAAAAAGATTCATACAAAAATATATTTTTAAACTCTAGTTATACAGATTTTAGTAATTTAAGCAAATTTGGTTAGATTCAAATTTCAAGGTTCAAATTTGAAACATAAGACTACAACATGAAACTACATGCAATTTGTGACCTAATGCAAAAAGCATCAATTTAAAACACTAATTAGTTTAAAAGATATAACAAAAATAAAATCAGAACACATTCTGTTTTCTAAAACAGAAACAGAAAAAGAAAAATATTAGCTAACGGACAGAGGCTACGTGGCGACTTCCTATTGGTCGAAAAAGCACGCGTGCGGGTGTTTGCGGGCGGACGACCGAATGTCAGAGGATACCGGTTCGGGATTTTAAGTGATCTAATCTAACGCATCAGATCTGGATCGAACGGTCCAGGGGGTGCGGTGGCTTACAGAGGGGGTGTCGGGGTTTCCGGCGAGGTGGACAGTGGCCGGACGTCGGAGGTGGTCAGAGATGGTCGTGCGGTGGTCGGGGGCGGCGTCTGAAGAGCTCAGACGACGACGACGAAGATCCAGTGTCGAATGGTGGTGTCGAACGGGGCTGGGACGACAGAGACGATGGCCCGGAGCTCTGGGGGATTCGGGTGGAGTCAGAACTCCGGCGAGGTGGTGTGGTGGCGTTCCGACGAGGGGATTGGGGGCTCGGGGTGGAACGGAGTGCGGAGAGGGCAGGAGCTTTTATAGGCCAGGTGTGGGGTCGGGAGAGGGAGAGAGGAGAGAGATCCGCGGGGGAGGGATCGTCGGCAAGGTCGGGGGCGAAGGGAAGGGGATGAGTGCGTTGATGAAGCTGTAGGGCGGTGGGTCCCACGGGTCAATGAGAGAGGGGGCGGGATCAGTCCGTCGGTGACCGATCCGGAGGGATCTTGGGGCTTAAAGGTTGTGGGCCAGCCGGTTTTCTAATTAAAACGTTTAAATATGTTTCCTTTTCTATTTTCCAGAACATTTCAAATCCTTTAATGCATTCAAATCATTTCCAAACATAGGGAATATATATATCAAAATGATCAGGGGAATAAATACTATTTAGTGAACATTTTTCCTGTGTCAAAATGAATACTTAAAAAAAAATTTGTTTTTCAGAAAATGCCTAATTGATTTTAAATTCTTTTGAGATAAACTTTCAAATAAACCCCTAGTTTTATTGTTCAAATAATTCACCAAGATGCTCCTGGTGTGGAGCGTCATGTTACTCCTCTTTTTTTTGAATAATTCCAGAGATTTTCAAATAAGTGAAACAAGTAAATGGAGGAAAGGAAAGGGGCCTTTTAGAAATCCAAAAGAAGAACTTCAACAATTCATTTCATTCAAATAGAGTGATGATGATGCATAGCTATATTTCATAACATTCCAAAATGAAATTTTGGGATGTTAGGAACCTACCCACCTTAAGATGAATCTTGCCCTCGAGATTTGGGTTGGCTAGAAAATAGGTGCGGGTAGTCTCTACGAAGATCTTCTTCGTGTTCCCAGGTGGCTTCTTCCTCGGTGTGGTGACTCCACAGAACCTTACAGAACTTGATGGTCTTGCTACGGGTAACTCTATTGGTAGTCTCGAGGATTCTGACAGGCTTCTCCTCGTAGGTCAGGTCACTGTCAAGTTGTATGGCCTCTAGGGGCACTGTGTCTCTCAAAGGAATATCAGCCATCTCAGAATGGCATTTCTTCAGCTGGGAAACATGGAAAACATCATGAACTCCGGGCAATCCTTCCGGCAATTCCAGCTTGTATGCAACTTTGCCTCTACTTTCAAGAATTTTGTAGGGGCCTATGAATCTGGGTGCTAACTTTCCTTTAACACCAAACCTCTTGATTCCTCGAAGTGGGGACACACGAAGGTATGCTCGGTCTCCCACTTCATATGTCACCTACTTGCGTTTGTTATCAGCATAGCTTTTCTGCTTGGATTGGGCTATCTTGAGTCGGTCTTGAATCAGTTTGACCTTTTCTTCAGAATCTCGGATAAGATCGGGACCAAAAAGTTTTCGGTCTCCAACACCATCCCACATCAATGGTGTTCGTATAAAGCTTCAAAAGGGGCCATCGTCAGACTAGTCTGATAACTGTTGTTGTATGAGAACTCTGCGTAAGGTAAGTTGTCACCCCAACTAGACCCATAGTCTAGCGCACAAGCTCTCAACATGTCCTCCAAGATCTGGTTGACTCTCTCGGTCTGTCCATCGGTCTGCGGATGGAAAGCTGTACTGAATTCCAGCCTTGTACCCAAAGTTTCATGTAACTGATGCCAAAACTTTGAGGTAAATTGTGTTCCTCTATCTGACACGATACTCCTCGGAACTCCATACAGACATAAGATCCTGGTTATATATATCTTGGCTAACTTAGCACTGGTATAGGTGGTCTTCATGTTGGGGAACGTTGCATGGGAAACAAAAATTTTCCTACGCACACGCAAACCTATCCATGGTGATGAGCATCTACGAGAGGGAGAGTGGATCTACATACCCTTGTAGATCGCTAAGCAGGAAGCGTTAAGAAAATGCGGTTGCTGTAGTCGAACATCTTCGCGATCCGAATCGCCGAGCGTCCCGCGATCTCATCACGAGCCATCCCGCGATCCAATCACGATCCGTCCCGTGAACTCATCACGATCCGTCCCGCGATCTCGTCACAATCCGTCCTGCGATCTCATCATGATCCGTCCCGCGATCTCATCACGATCCGTCACGCGATCTCATCACGAATCGTCTCGTGGCCTTGATCACAATCCTTCCGATCTAGTACCGAATGGACGGCACCTCCGCATTCAGCACATGTGCAGCTTGATGACAATCTCCACCGTCTTGATCCAGCAAGAGGAGGTGGAGAGGAGAGAGAGTTCACCGGCAGCATGACGGCGCTCCGGTGATGGTGGTGGTGGAGAAATTCCGGCAGGGCTTCACCTAAGCGCTGCAGAAAACCGATCTAGAGGAGCACCGGTGGAACGGGTAGCACGTGGCCGTAAGTTGTGTCCCGTGTGCTAGCCCTGCCCCTCTATTTATATGTTGAGCCCTGGGGTATAAACTTGGAGCAAAAACCTCTACAAGATCGATTTTGCCTGCACAAGGTCGGTTTGGCCCGCAAGAAAAGAGTCCAACTCGGATCCCTGCAGTCCCGCGCACAAGCGGTAGTACCGCTTCACGAGCGGTAGTACCGCTTCACGAGCGGTAGTACCGCTTCACAAGCGGTAGTACTGCCTTACTGCTTAAGGCAGGAGCAAAACTTCCTTTTGCCCTTTCCAATACCTCGTGGGTTTTACCCCATTGGTCCATATAAAGTGTTGGTGTACCCGAACACTTCGGTAAACATCCGGAACCCCTTCCGGTTAATTCCGGAACTCTTCCAGAGATCAAAACATTATTATCACATATATCAATCTTTATCTCCAGACTCTTCCGGAGATCCTCGTCATGTCCTGGATCGTATCTGAGACTTCGAACATCCTTCGGTCACCACCATACATAACTCTATACTACCGAAATGTCACCAAACCTTAAGTGTGAAGACCCTGCGGGTTCGAGAACTATGTAGACATGACTGAGACACCTCTATGGCCAATAACCAATGGCGGGTCCTGGACGTCCACATTGGTTCCTACATATTCTACGAAGATCTATCGGTCGAACCTCTATGTCAAGGATTCAGTTAATCCCGTATAACGTTCCCTTTGTTCTTCGGTATGTTACTTGCCCGAGATTCGATCGTCAGTATCTCCATACCTAGTTCAATCTCGTTACCGGCAAGTCTCTTTACTCGTTCCGTAATACAAGATCCCGCAACTAACAATTAGTCACATTGCTTGCAAGGCTTATTGTGATGTTGCATTACCGAGTGGGCCCCGATATACCTCTCCGTCACACGGAGTAACAAATCCCAGTCCTGATCCATGCCAACTCAACAGACACCATCGGAGATACCTGTAGAGCACCTTTATAGTCACCCAGTTACGTTGCGACGTTTTATACACACTAGGCACTCCTCCGATATCCACGAGTTGCATGATCTCATGGTCATAGGAACATATACTTGACATGCAGAAAACAGTAGCAATAAACTGACACGATCATATGCTATGTTTGTAGTTTGGGTCTTGTCCATCACATCATTCTCCTAATGATGTGATCTCGTTATCAAATGACATCTCATGTCCATGGCTAGGAAACCTTAACCATCTTATGATCAACGAGCTAGTCTACTAGAGGCATACTAGGAACATGGTTTTGTCTATGTATCCACACATGCATTTAAGTCTCCGAACAATACAATTATAGCATGGATAATAAACGATTATCATGAACAAGGAAATATGATAATAACTAATTTATTTTTGCCTCTAGGGCATATTTCCAACAGTCTCCCACTTGCACTAGAGTCAATAATCTAGTTCACATCACCATGTGATTCGCATTGTTATGAATCTAACACCCAATGAGTTCTGGGGTTCGATCATGCTTTGCATGTGAGAGAGGTCTTATAGTCAACGGGTCTGTAACATTCAGATCCGTGTGCACTTTGCAAATCCCTATGTCAAACTGTAAACACTGCTACCACACTCTACTTGGTACTATTCCAAATGGCTGCTCCACTATACGTATGCTACTACGAGTCATCCGGATTAGTGTTAAAGCTTGTATCGAGTAACGCCTTACGACGAACTCTTTATCACCTCCATAATCAAGAAACATCTCCTCAATCTCTTAGTTACTGAGGATAACCTTGACCGCTGTCCAGTGATCCACTCCTGGTTCACTCTTGTACCCCTGATGGACTCATGGTAAGGTACACACAGGTGCGGTACACAGCATGGCATAATATAGAGCCTATGGATAAGGCATAGGGGACGACGTTCGTCCTTTCTCTTTCTTCTGCCATTGTCGAGCTTTGAGTTTCACTCAACATTCACACCTTACAAATCAGGCG
This sequence comes from Hordeum marinum, assembly GCA_022496015.1. NCBI lineage: Eukaryota > Viridiplantae > Streptophyta > Magnoliopsida > Poales > Poaceae > Hordeum > Hordeum marinum. The sequence goes on from CM039675.1 coordinate 185,368,885, forward strand.
AGAACTCTTTCTCTGACTGATCCATTTTGAACTCTTTCAAAATCTTGTCAAGGTATGAACTCATTGAAACTCTCATCGAGCATCTTGATCTATCTCCATAGATTTTGATGCTCAACAATTAGGTAGCTTCATCCAGGTCTTACTTTGAAAATCACTTTCCAAATAACCGTTTTATGCTTTCCAGAAATTCTACATTATTTCTGATCAACAACATGTCATCCACATACTTATCAGAAATTCTATAGTGCTCCCACTCACTTTATTGCAAATACAAGTTTATCGTAAACTTTGTATAAACATCAAAACTTTGATCACCTCATCAAAGCGTATATTCCAACTCCGAGATGCTTGATTCAGTCCATGGAAGGATCACCGAAGCTTGCACACCTTTTAGCATCCTTAGGACTGACAAAACCTTCTGGTTGTATCACATACAACCTTTCCTCAAGTAAACCGTTAAGGAAACGATGTTTTGACATCCATCTGCCAGATTTCATAATTGAAAACACAACAACTGCTAACATAATTCCAACAGACTTTAGCACCACTACGAGTGAGAAAGTCTCATCGTAGTCAACTCCTTGAACTTGTCACAAACATCTTTGCAACAAGTCGAGCTTTACAAATAGTGACATTCACCATCAGTGTCTGTCTTCATTTTAAAGATCCATTTGTACTCAACGACCTGCCGTCCAACGAGCAAGTCTACCGAAGTCTACACTTGGATTTCATACATGGATCCTATCTCGGATTTCATGGCCTCCAACCATTTGTCGGAATCCGGGCCCATCATCGCTTCTCCATAGCTCGTAGGTTCATCGTTGTCCAACAACATGATCTCCAAGACAGAGTTGTCGTACCACTTAGGAGCAGTACACATCCTTGTCGACCTACGAAGTTCGATAGTAACTTGATCCTAAAGCTTCATGATCATCATCATTAACTTCCTCTTCAACTAACATAGGCTTCACAGAAACATCTTTCTGCGCTGCGCTACTCTCTGGTTGAACAAAGGTTTAACAACCTAATCAAGTTCTATCTTCCTCCCACTCAATTCTTTCAAGAGAAACATTTCCTCGAGAAAGGATCTGTTTAAGCAACAAGCACTTTGCACTAGGATCTGAGATTGAAGGTTCACCCAACTGATCTTAGGGTATTCTATGAAGATGCATTTGTCCGCCTTGGGTTCGACCTCATTAGGTGAAAACATTTTCCACACAAGTGTCACAACCCCAAATATTAAGAAATGACAGCTTAGGTTTCTATCAAACCATAATTCACACGATGTCATCTCAACGGATTTAGATGATGCCCTATTTCAAGTGAATGTAGTTGTCTCTAATGCATAACCCCAAAAATTATAGTGGTAAAACGATAAGAGACATCACAGTATGCACTATATCAATAGAGCATGACTATGATGTTCGGACAAACCATCACACTATGGTGTTCCAGGTGGCGTTAGTTGTGAAACAACTTTCACATTGTCTTAAGTTGTATGCAAAATCTCGTAACTCAGATATTCACCTCCACGATCATATCGCGGTCATTTTTATCTTCTTGTCATGATGATCCTTAAACTTCACTCTGAATTTGCTTGAACCTTTCAAACGATTCAGACTTGTGTTTCATTAAGTAAATATACACTATATCTACTCAAATCATCAGTGAAGGTAAGAAAATAACGATATCCACTGCACGCTACAAGACTCACTAGATTGCATACATGAACATGTATCATTTCCAATGAATCACTTGCCCGCTCCATCCAACGGGGTCCTTTAGTCATCTTGCCCAAGAGGCATGGTTCGCATGTGTCAACCTATTCGAAATCGAATGAGTCCAAATATCCATCAGCATGGAGTTTCTTCATGCGCTTTATACCAATATGACATTTAGCGGCAGTGCCACAAGTATGTGGTACTATCATTATTAACTTTGTATCTTTTGACATCAATGTTATGAACATGTGTACTACTACGATCAAGATTTCAACAAACCATTCTCACTGGGTGCATGACCATTGAAGGTATTATTCATGTAAACATAATAACCATTATTCTCTAACTTAAATGAATAACCGTATTGCAATAAACATGATCTAATCATGTTCATGCTCAACGCAAAACACCAAATAACATTTATTTAGGTTCGTCACTAATCCTGAAGGTAGAGTGAGCGTGCGATGTTGATCACATCAACCTTGGAAACCTTTCCAACATATATCGTCACCTCACCCTTAGCTAGTTCTCCGTTTATTTCGTAGCTTTTATTTCGAGTTACTAACATTTAGCAACCGAACCGGTATCCAATAGCAAAGTGCTACTAGGAGTACTAGCAAGGTACACATCAATAACTCATATATCAAATATACTTCTGTCGATGTTGCCAGCCTTCTTATCTACCAAGTATCTAGGGTTGTTCTGCTTCAGTGACCGCTCACCTCATAACAGAAGCACTTAGTCTCGGGTTTGATTTCAAGTTTGGGTTGCTTCACTGGAGCAGCAACTGACTTGCTATCCATGAAGTTTCCCTCCTTGCTCTTTCCCTTCTCAAAACTAGTGGTTTTGATTAACCATCAACACTTGACGCTCCTTCTTGATTTCTACCTTCGCGGTGTCAAACATCGCGAACAGCTCAGGAATCATTATTTCTAACCCTGGCAATTTATAGTTCATCACCAAGTTCTAGTAGCTTAGTGACAGTGACTTGGAGAACTATATCAATCACTATCTTATCTGGAAGATCAACTCCCACTTGATTCAAGCGATTGTAGTACCCAGACAATATGAGTACATGCTCAACGATTGAGCTATTCTCCTTCATCTTACAAGCAAAGAATCTTGTTGGAGATCTCATATCTCGCAACACGGGCACGAGCCTGAGATCACAATCTCAGCTCCTAGAACATCTCATATGTTCCGTGACGTTCAAAATGTTTTGGAGCCTCAATTCTAAGCTGTAATGCATGACGCACTAAACTATCAAGTAGTCATCGAAACGTGCCTGTCAGATATTCACGACATCTACAGACAACGCTAGAGGGGGTGGCGCACCGAGCGGTGCATTAAGGACATAAGCCTTCTGTGTAGCAAAGAGGACAATCCTCAGATCATGGACCCAATCTGCAATATTGCTACCATCATCTTTCAACTCTATTTCTCTAGGAACATATAAAAATTAAGGGAGCTACAACGCGAGCTAGTAATCTACAACATAATTTGCAAAGACACTATTGACTATGTTCATGATAATGAGTTTAATTTATCATATTACTTAAGAACTCCCACTCAAATTGACATCCCTCCGATCATTCGAGTGATATATGATCCAAATGCACCAACTCAAGTCCAATCATCACGTGAGTTGAGGTGGCTGCAATGGTGAACATCACTATGTTGATCATATCTACTATATGACTCATGTTCGACCTTTCGGTCTCTTGTGTTCCGAGGCCATGTCTGTACATGCTAGGCTCGTCAAGTTGAACCCGAGTGTTCTGCACGTGCAAATCTGGCTTGCACCCGTTGTATGTGAACATAGAGTCTATCACACCCGATCATCACGTGGTGTCTCAACACGACAAACTTTCGCAACGGTGCACAATCGGGGAGAACACAATTTATCTTGAAATTAAGTGAGGGATCACCTTATAATGCCACCGTCGTCCTATGCAAAACAAGGTGCATAAAAAGGATTAACATCACATGCAAATCATAAGTGACATGATATGGCCATGAACTTGTGCTTTTAATCTCCATCTAGAAAGCACCGGCATGATCTCCATCGTCACTGGCATGACACCATGATCTCCATCATCTTGATCTCCATCAACGTGTCGCCATCGGGGTTGTCACGCCCTGCATGCTTCTACTACTATTGCTACCGTTTAGCAATAAAGTAAAGCATTACATAGCGCTTAATGATTGACACACAGGTCATACAATGATTAAAGACAACCCTATGGCTCCTGCGGGTTGCCGTACTCATCGACATGCAAGTCGTGATAATCTATACATCACATGATCATCTCATACATCACATATATCACATCTTGTAATTGGCCATATCATATCACAACATACCCTGCAAAAACAAGTTAGACGTCCTCTAATTGTTGTTGCAGGTTTTACGTGGATGCTATGGGTATCTAGCAAGAACAATTCTCACCTACGCAAAAACCACAACGGTGATACACTAGTTGCTTTTCAACCTTCTCAAGGACCACCTTTGTCGGATCCGATCCAACTAAAGTGAGAGAAACTGTCACCGGCCATCCATCTAGGCAACAAGTTGCGTCGAGGGAACCGGTCTCTCGTAAGCGTACGAGTAATGTTGGTCCAGGCCACTTCATCTCACAATCCCGCTGAACCAAAATACGACCAAGGGAGGAAGCAATCTAAGCATCAATGCCCACAAACCTTTTGTGTTCTACTCGAGATCTCATCGAACCATCAACCTCGCTCATGATGCCACTGTTGGGGAACGTCGCATGGGAAACAACAATTTTCCTACGCACACGCAAACCTATCCATGGTGATGAGCATCTACGAGAGGGAGAGTGGATCTACGTACCCTTGTAGATCGCTAAGTGGGAAGCGTTAAGAAACGCGGTTGGTGTAGTCGAACATCTTCGCGATCCAATTCGCCGAGCATCCTGCGATCTCATCACGAGCCGTCCCGCGATCCAATCACGATCCGTCCTGTGAACTCATCACGATCCGTCCCGCGATCTCGTCACAATCCGTCCCGCGATCTCATCACGATCCGTCCCACGATCTCATCAGGATCCGTCCCGCGATCTCATCACGATCCGTCCCGCGATCTCATCACAATCCGTCATGCGATCTCATCACGAATCGTCTCGTGGCCTTGATCACGATCCTTCCGATCTAGTACCGAACGAACGACACCTCCGCGTTCAACACACGTGTAGCTTGATGATGATCTCCACCGTCTTGATCCAGCAAGATGAGGTGGAGAGGAGAGAGAGTTCACCGGCAAAGTGACGGCGCTCCGGTGATGCTGGTGGTGGAGCAATTCCGGCAGGGCTTCGCCTAAGCGCTGCAGAAAACCGATCTAGAGGAGCACCGGTGGAACGGGTAGCACATGGCCGTAAGTTGTGTCCCGTGTGCTAGCCCTGCCCCTCTATTTATATGTTGAACCCTGGGGTCTAAACTTGGAGAAAAAACCTCTACAAGGTCGATTTTGCCCGCACAAGGTCGGTTTGGCCCGCAACGAAAGAGTCCAACTCGGATCCCTGTAGTCCAGCGCACAAGCGGTAGTACCGCTTCACGAGCGGTAGTACCGCTTGAGCGGTAGTACCGCTTCACGAGCGGTAGTACCGCTTGAGCGGTAGTATCGCTTCACAAGCGGTAGTACTGCCTTACTGCTTAAGGCAGCATCAAAACTTCCTTTTGCCCTTTCCAATACCTCGTGGGTTTTACCCCATTGGTCCATATAAAGTGTTGCTGTACCCGAACACTTCAGTAAACATCCGGAACCCCTTCCGGTTAATTCCGGAACTCTTCCAGAGATCAAAACACTATTATCACATATATCAATCTTTATCTCCAGACTCTTCCGGAGATCCTCGTCATGTCCTGGATCGTATCCGAGACTCCGAACATCCTTCGGTCACCACCATACATAACTCTATACTACCGAAACGTCACCAAACCTTAAGTGTGCAGACCCTGCGGGTTCGAGAACTATGTAGACATGACTGAGACACCTCTACGGCCAATAACCAATGGCGGGACCTGGACGTCCACATTGGTTCCTACATATTCTACGAAGATCTATCGGTCGAACCTCTATGTCAAGGATTTAGTTAATCCCGTATGACGTTCCCTTTGTTATTCGGTATGTTACTTGCCCGAGATTCGATCGTCAGTATCTCCATACCTAGTTCAATCTCGTTACCGGCAAGTCTCTTTACTCGTTCCGTAATACAAGGTCCCGCAACTAACAATCAGTCACGTTGCTTGCAAGGCTTATTGTGATGTTGCATTACCGAGTGGGCCCCGAGATACCTCTCCGTCACACGGAGTAACAAATCCCAGTCTCGATCCATGCCAACTCAACAGACACCATTGTAGATACCTGTAGAGCACCTTTATAGTCACCCAGTTACGTTGCGACGTTTGATACACACTAGGCACTCCTCCGATATCCGTGAGTTGCATGATCTCTTGGTCATAGGAACATATACTTGACATGTAGAAAACAGTAACAATAAACTGACACGATCATATGCTATGTTTGTAGTTTGGGTCTTGTCCATCACATCATTCTCCTAATGATGTGATCCCGTTATCAAATGACATCTCATGTCCATGGCTTGGAAACCTTAACCATCTTTTGATCAACGAGCTAGTCTACTAGAGGCATACTAGGGACATGGTTTTGTCTATGTATCCACACATGCATTTAAGTCTCCGAACAATACAATTATAGCATGGATAATAAACGATTATCATGAACAAGGAAATATGATAATAACTAATTTATTATTGCCTCTAGGGCATATTTCCAACACTTCACTGGAATGAAATGAGCCACCTTGCTCAAACGATCGACCACTACCCAGATGGAATCATGACCTGAACAGGTCCTGGGTAATCCTGTGATGAAGTCCATACCAAGCGTATCCCACTTCTACTCGGGTATCGGCAAAGGTTGGAGTAACCCTGCTGGTTTCTGATGTTCCGCCTTTACTTGCTAACAAACATCACATACCGCAACATGTTCGGCAATATCCTTCTTCATACCTGTCCACCAGTAACTTTCCTTCAAATCCAGGTACATCTTGGTGTTGCCTGGGTGTATCGAGTAGGGTGAATCGTGGGCTTCTTGAAGTATCAACTTCCTGAGCTCTGGGTCATTGGGCACATAGATTTGGTTCTCAAACCATAGAGTACCTTGTTCATCTTCACGAAAGTCTTTAGATTTTCCATCCTTCATTCTCTGCTTTATCTCAACTATCTCCTTGTCTGATTTCTAGGCTTCACGAATTCTTTCGGTCAAGGTGGACTGGATCTCTAGTGTGGCAACATATCCTTTTGGAACTATCTCTAACCGAAGCTCTCTGAGATCATCGGTTAACTCCTGGGGTAATCCTCCGGCTATGAGTGTGTTCACATAACTCTTCCGACTCAAAGCATCTGCTACAACGTTTGCCTTTCCTGGATGGTTATGCAGTCTCATGTCATAGTCCTTGATTACCTCTAGCCATCTCCTCTATCTGAGGTTCAACTCCTTCTGTGTGAAGATATACTTCAGGCTTTTATGATCAGTGTAAACATCACAACTATTTCCGATAAGGAAATGTCTCCAGGTCTTGAGTGCGTGCACTATGGCTGCTAGTTCCAAATCATGGGTGGCATAGTTCAACTCATGAGGTCGTAGCTGTCTGGATTCATAGGCTACAACTTTTCCCTCCTGCATGAGGACTCCTCCAAGTCCTTGACATGATGCGTCACAATAAACCTGGAAGTCCTTCCAAATATTTGGCAGTATCAACACTGGGGCTATGACCAAACATTTCTTCAACTCCTGGAAACTAGTTTCACATTCCTCAGTCCAAATATACTTAGACTCTTTCTTCAACAACTCATTCATGGGCTTGGCAATCTTTGAGAAATTCTCAATGAACCTCCGGTAATATCTGGCAAGTCCAAGAAAACTGCGGATCTCCTTAACTGGGGTGGGTGACTTCCACTCAGTGACTGCTTCAACCTTAGTGGGGTCTACTGCTATTCCTTCTCCGAAAATAACATGTCCAAGGAATCCGACTTCCATTAGCCAGAATTCACATTTACTGAACTTGGCATATAACTGATGCTTTCTAAGATTCTCTAGAACTAAACGCAAGTGTTCCTTGTGTTTTCCTCGCTCTTGGAGAATATCAAAATGTCATCGATGAACACCACGACAAACTTGTCCAGATATTCCATAAACACTTTGTTCATCATATTCATGAAGTAGGCAGGAGCATTAGTTAAACCAAAAGACATGACTATATACTCATATAATCCATACCTTGTGGTGAAGGCTGTTTTGGGTTGATCGTTCTTGGAGAATACTATGGCTCCTACTAGCTGATCAAACAGGTCATTAATCATCGGCAGAGGGTACTTATTCTTGATAGTTACCTCGTTCAATGCATGATAATCGACCACCATCCTCAAGGTTTTATCTTTCTTCTCCACCAAAAGTACTAGGGCTCCCCAAGGTGAAGAACTTGGGCGAATATTCCCCTTATCCAATAGCTCCTTAATCTGCTTCTTGATTTCTACTAAATCATTTGCGGGCATCCGATAGGGTCGCTTGGAAATTGGGGCTGTTCCTGGTAGTAACTCTATTAGAAACTCAATCTCTCTATCTGGTGGCATGCCTGGTAATTCCTCCGGGAATACATCTGGAAAGTCTTGTACAACCGGAACTTCCTCCTGAACAACTCCTGTGAGGGAATTTAACCGAGCACTCATCTGTGTGCGTCGGGATACATACTTAATCCTCTTGTTCTCCGGGGTGGTGAGTAAAATAGACTTGCTGGGGCAATCAAGGTTTCCTTCATACTTGGTCATCCAATCCATGCCTAGGATTACATCCAATCCCAGGGATTCTAAGACGATGAGGTCGGTGGGGAAAACATGATTCCCTACATGGAGTTTGAATGCGTGGCATCCTATCCCTGCCATCATCATCCCTCCTGGGGAATTGACCTTAATGGGATGACTAAGGGTTCTGGTGGGTAAACCATACTTTTCCACAACTACCATTGATATGAATGAATGAGTTGCACCAGAATCAAAAAGTACCATAACTGGACGTGAATGCAATAAAAACTTACCAACCACGGTATCGGGCTGATCATAGACTTCTTCCACATCAATGTGGTTCACGTGAGCACGAGGAAAAGGATTTGGCTTCTTAGCTGCGGAGTTGCCGTTGTTGTTGCCGTTTCCATTTCCCTGCTTGTTCTAAGGACATTTAGTGGCATAGTGCCCTGTGTTCTGGCACTTGAAACAGGTGAAATGGTTAAGATCCTTCTGAGCTGGAGCGAGACGGTGTTGGTTGCCATTCCCACTTCCATTACCATTCTTGAAGTTGCCATTGTTGGGACGATTATTCCCATTTCCTCCATGGTTGTGGCCTCCATGGGTGTGCACGTGATGAGTGTGTCCTCCATACTTACCGGTTCCTGATCTGTTACTCCCTGAGTACGGGGAGTAGCGGGGCTTCTGTTGAGCTCCGGAGTTAGACTTCCCCTGTTCATACTTTCTCTTGCGGTTTTCGATTTGCTGCTGCTTCCCTTCCAAGATGAGGGCCTTGTCTACCAGCTCCTGGTAGTTGTTGAAAGTAGCCACCATCAGCTGCACGCTCAACTCATCGTTGAGTCCTTCCAGGAACTTCTGCTGTTTGGCTGCTTCATCGGCCACATCTCCTGGTGCATAACGAGCCAACATGCTGAATTCTTCCACATACTGGGCCACGGAGCGGTTCCCCTGGCATAAGTTGCGAAACTCATGCTTCTTCAGACTCATGGCTCCAGCTGAGACATCAGCAGTGTGGAAAGCTAGCTTGAATTGCTCCCAAGTCACACCAGCAATGGGGTACGTGGTGGTGTAGTTCTCCCACCATGAAGCTGCTGGTCCTTCCAGTTGATTGGCGGCAAAACGCACTTTTTCAGCCTCAGTGCATCCAACGGTGGTGAGTTCCCTCTCCATCTTGCGGAGCCAATCATCTGCCATAATGGGCTCAGTGTTGTTGGAGAAAGTTCATGGATTCAGCCTCAGAAAACGGGTGAGGTTGTCGCCCTGAGGTGGAGGGTGGTTGTTGTGGTTGTTGGTCTGATTTTGGATCAACAGTTGCATCAGGGCATTCTGCTGCTAGAGAAGTTGTGTGAGTTCCGGCGGGAAGGTGAAGTCGGGATCACGCTGCGGAGGCATCTTGCTGTTTTCAGAGGGGTGAGAATTAGAATAGAACAAGGATCTAAAAGGAAATTTCACTACCCATATGCAATGCAACAAACATATCACACCAAACACTCATACATTTATTCAACTCAAGGTTCAAACATCGAGATACAAGTCTCCAAATCAAACTAAGCATCGACCAACGTTTTAACATTGAAAAAAATACAGGGGGCATAACTAAAGTTCTCCTCAAAAGTACATGGTGATGTGGCCTCCTCCGGTGATTCTCTCGTCATAGTCATCATCGTTGCTGATCAAGGGAGCCATGTCTCCTTCTGGGTGAAGATTTTCCCCCATGTCCAGCTGTTCCTCCAGAGTTGCAATGCGAGTATTCAGCTTCTCGATCCTCTCTAAGAAATCCTTCACTTGATGCTCCTGCTCGTACTTGGCTTCCCGTAGGTCAGCTTCGAGGTCAATCTCGCAGTTCATCAGCCTCTTGATCATCTTCGTGTCGGCACATACCCGAAGCTCCAAGGTCTTGATGTGCGTCTCTAAAGTCTGGATATAGGATAGGGTGGAGTCTTCAGTGGGAGTGTTTATGATATTTCCATTGGCATCCCTGCGACAAACCAGACTGAGTCCTGGCAATATGGGACCACCACTGTAGTCCTCCTGAATACGTCCAAGGGCACAGTGAATCGCCATGTCCCTCCCAAGAATCCAGCTGGGTGCCACAAACTTGAAGTCGATGGGTTCCTTACGATTTCCAAAGGACTTTCCGGGGATCTGCACCTCGATCCTTTAGCGACCGTCTTGTGGAAAAGACATGATAGGAGTCCCGATGATGCTTGGCAAAGTGATCCTTACGTCCCTGACGATCTTCACCAGCTCCTTGCCAAAGGGCATCGTCGCGTCAGGCTGACAAAACTCCGTGATCAAAACCGGGGTGAAGGTGGCCATCTATAAATTTTGAAATAAATCGGAGGGAATTCAGAAACGAGCAGATGAGAGTATAAGAATTTTAAAGACAAAAGAAAAAATCCTAAGGCTCTTCCAATCCTAGAGGTTACGTCCTACGGTCAGCGTGTGCTCTGATACCATTTCTGTAGTGACCCGACCTGAAAGGTCGAATCTCCGGTGTTTCTGTACCATCCCAGGATCATGCTGGTACACACACGGTACATCAATGTATATATCAAAGTGAAATTACATAGCTTTATTAATCGAAAATCTCATATCGAGTTCTTTATTACAATAAGAATTACAATAAAGTGGCTGAAGGCCAACTCATTAGAATAACTAATCTTGCGGAAGCTTCAATGGTAGTTGAGTCCATCTGACTCCAAGGGCATCTCACCGAGCGTAGAGCGTATCGTCACTCCTGGTCGGAAAAGTACTCTGCAACATGATACGTTGCAGCCGTGTAGGTCAGCATGTTGAATATGCCGACAATGTCACAAAAGAGGGGGTGTAAAGTAATCATCTATTCTATATGCATATATGGCAGGTGGGGTAGTAAGTTTTTGCATAAAGCCAATTTTTTCCTACAACAAGAGAGAGAGCAAAAGTTATTACTACAATGTTGGTTGATTAATAAGATGGTTCCAGCAACCAATTCTCATACCCAAGTTGTCATTAATACCCACATCAATTATTTGTGTTGAGAATTCCAGATAGTTTCAGTTCCTTTGGTTCAAATTTCCATGACCGTGGACACGGCTAATCGATTAGGTTTGGGTATCATTAATATCCCATAATGACGTGTGGCTGTGCAGGTAAGCCTTGGGTCATCAAGCATCCATCCATCTCTTTGTGCCTGGGTGGACCTTTCCACGTGAATACTGGCACTTCTCCAGCAACACCTAGGCTAACCACTGGTTTCTCCAGGGCGCCGTTCAACCATCATCCACCCAGTGGTATGTTGAAAACTCAGAGTCTTGAAGTCTTGATCATCTTGTAGGTCTTGAAATTATTATCTCACAACTCTCATGAATCACACAACCAACCCCGTCTACTAATAGCATAGCAAAATTTAATCAACGTTTCCCAGGGCCAATGTGTCAAAGGGTTGAGGGGTGCCTACCACATGATACTACATCAAGTAACCAAGTTTCCAAACTACCTACTTTGCATGCAATTGGGGAGATAATAGAACTAATGCAATAAAAACATCGGTATACATGGTCAAAGTGACTTGCCTTGCTGACGATCCTCGTACTCAAGTGCTTCTAGATAACAAGCTTCGCACTCCGGATGATCTAACGAATCAAACAAAGCACACAATAAGCATAACCACAATACAATTCATACAATAGCAAGGTAAACAAATACTTCAACAAATAAATAACACAATCAAAAGGAAGAATCATTCAAAGTATAAGACTCTAAAATTTTTGGTGTCAAATCTCTACTAAGACATAACAAGTCAAAAATTTGTTTTGAACAACTAGCCATTTAGATAAGCGAAAGTAAGTACAAAAATTTATTAGAAACAGAAAGTATTTCATTATAAAAAGTTTGTGCAAAAAGAGTTACTACAAAGCATTTTTCTAAACAACACTAAAGGTGAAAACAAGATTTACCTATTTATACTAGAGCACAAAACAAAATAAAAAATATTTTTATTAACAGAAAATAATACACCTAATGTTGAAACAACAGAACCTAATGAAATCTGAAAACAAAAGTTAAAGTAATTCATATTCAAACGAAAACTAAAATCAAACTAACTAAACTCTATTAAGAACTAAATAGATTCTGTTTTTGTTAAAAAAAAACTAGCGATATTCATCCTAAAAATTCTCAAACTATTTAGGGTGATAGGACTAACTAATACAAACCAGTGGCAAAAAGATTCATACAAAAATATATATCTAAACTCTAGTTATACATATTTTAGTAATTTAAGCAAATTTGGTTTGATTCAAATTTATGGTTCAAATTTGAAATCTAAGACCACAGGATGAAACTACATGAAATTTGTGACCCAATGCAAAAAAGAATCAATTTAAAACACTAATTAGTTTAAAATATATAACAAAAATAAAATCAGAACAAATTCTGTTTTCTAAAATAGAAACAGAAAAAGAAAATATTAGGTAACGGAGAGAGGCTACGTGGCGACTTCCTATTGGTCGAAAAAAGCGCATGTGGGTGTTTGCGGGCGGACGACCGAACATTAGAGGATACCGATTCGGGATTTTAAGTGATCTAATCTAACGCATCGGATCTGGATCGAACGGTCTAGGGGGTGCGGTGGCTTACAGAGGGGGTGTCGGGGTTTCCGGCGAGGTCGACGGTGGTCGGACATCGGAGGTGGTCGGAGATGGTCGTGCGGTGGTCGGGGCGGCGTCCGAAGAGCTCAAACGACGGCGACGAAGATCCGGCGTCGAATGGTGGCGTCAGACGGGGCTGGGGACGACGGAGACGACGACCAGGAGCTCTGGGGGGGTTCAGGTGGAGTCAGAACTCCGACGAGGTGGTGTGGTGGCGTTCCGGCGAGGGGATTGGGGGCTCGGGTTGGAACGGAGTGCGGAGAGGGCAGGGGCTTTTATAGGCCAGGTGCGGGGTCGGGAGAGGGAGAGAGGAGAGAGATCCGTGGGGGAGGGATCGCCAGCGAGGTCGAGGGCGAGGGGAAGGGGATGAGCGCGCTGATGAAGCTGTCGGATGGTGGGTCCCGCGGGGCCAGTGAGAGAGGGGGCGGGATCAGTGCGTCGGTGACCGATCCGGAGGGATCTCGGGGCTTAAAGGCTGTGGGCCGGCCGGTTTTCTAATTAAAACGTTTAAATACGTTTCCTTTTCTATTTTCCAGAACGTTTAAAATCCTTTAATGCATTCAAATCATTTCCAAACATAGGGAATATATATATATATATCAAATTGATCATGGGAATAAATGTTATTTATTGAACATTTTTCCTCTGTCAAAATGAATACTTAAAAAAAATTCTTCAGAAAATGCCTAATTGATTTTAAATTCTTTTGAGATAAACTTTCAAATAAACCCCTGGTTTTATTGTTCAAATAATTCACCAAGATGCTCCTGGTGTGGAGTGTCATGTTACTCCTCTTTTTTTTTTTGAGTAATTCCAGAGATTTTAAAATAAGTTAAACAAGTAAATGGAGAAAAGGAAAGGGGCCTTTTAGAAATCCAAAAGAAGAACTTCAACAATTCATTTCATTCAAATAGAGTGATGATGATGCATAGCTATATTTCATAACATTCCGAAATGAAATTTTGGGATGTTACAAATACTTAACCACATTGTGTCGTGATAACCCGTTCTTGTTGACGGAAAACCCAATACAGATCACAATTATCAATTACCATCACAATTTGTTTTAAATCTCACACAAAAATAAGTTAAGAACAAGAGCATATTTTTCTCTAAAATCTTCCCGCCAACATGCTCAAAAAGATATAAGTGAAGTACTAGATCAATAGCCAAGCTCAAAAGATATACGTGAAGCACATAGAGTATTCTAACAAATTATGATAATGGTGTGTCTCTCTGAAATAGGTGTGTCCAACAAATGATGATTGTGGCAAAATAAAAGTAAAATTAAGCAAAAGCAAACGATAGTCCAAGAAAAACTCATATCATGTGATGAATAAAAATGTAGCTCCAAGTGACGTACCGATGGATTGAGAGGAAAGAGGGGATGCCTTCTTGGGCATCCCCATTCTTAGATGCTTGATTATTCCTATAATATTACCTTGGGGTGCCTTGGGCATATCCAAGCTTAGACTCTTGCTGCTCCTTATCCTTTGTCCATCATGATAACACCCAAAACTTGAAAACTTTAATGACATAAAACTCAACGAAAGTTCGTGAGATCCGTTAGTATAAGCAACATATAAAATTCTTTAGGTACTATTATAAATTGATTAATATTCCATTATTTCATGATAGGTACTGTATTATAACTTCTCCATGGCTTATACCCCCCGATACAATCCATAGCATCATCGAAACATGCAAACTATGTAAGCAAAAATAGAATTTGTTTAAAACAAAATAGTCTATGAAGATACATTTAATTTCCATACTTATGTAACTCCAAAACTTATTAAAAAATTGGATAAGGTGACTAGTTTGTATATAAATATTTTGTAAAAAATTCAGATCAAAAAGACATTCCAGTAAAATCAAAGAAAATATGCACTAGACACTAATGTTTCTGTTTTTGCACTGTTTCAATTCTACTCATCTTGTGAGTCATCCCAAGGGCTTTACTTGGGACAAACAATAATTAAAATACAAAAACAAAATTAGTACAGTATAAACAATCATGTTATCACAAACACACATAAAGTAAAAAAAAATATATATTGGGGTGCCTCCCAACAAGCATTATTGTTTTACGCCCCTAGCCAGGCATAATGCATAGTTTCAAATATTTTCACCTTTGGCATTCCACACATAATTAGATCTCATGATTGATTCATAAGGTGGACTAATCCTCTTCCTAGGTAAGTATTCCATTCCTTTATTTAATGGGAATTGGACCTTATGTTTCCCTCTCCCATGTCAATGACTGCACCTATAGTTCGTACGGAGGGTCTTCCAAGTACTATGGAACAAGTAGGATTGCAATAAATATCAAGAACAATGAAATATATAGGCACATGATTTTTATTTGTAGTGATAAGCACATCATTAATTCTACCTAAGGGTGTGTTAATGGTAGAATCCGCAAGATGCATGTTTAGGGAACACTCGTCAGTATTAGTGAAACCAAGCACATCACATAAAGATTTAGGTATAGTTGAAACACTAGCACCAAGGTAACACAATGCTTTGTATTAATATTTATTTATCTTAACTTTGATTTTAGTTTCCCACTCATCATGCAACTTTCTAGGAATAGAAACTTCAAGCTCAAGTTTCTCATCATAAGCTGTTACCATAGCTTCTACTATATGTTGAGTAAAAGCTTTGTTTTGTTCATAAGCATTAGGTGAGCTAATAATGGATTGCAGCAAGGAAATACATTCTACTAAAGAGCCATTATCATAATTAATGTCCTTGTAATTCAAGATAATGGGTGGATCACTAGTTAAAGTTTTGACCTATCCACACCCACTTTTTCAGTTTTAGCATCAAAATCATCACCAACCAAGCGAACGATGACTCAACTCTAGTCCCTTTATTATTTATATTCAGATAAGTAAACAAGGACTCAATTGGAAAGGTACCAATCATTTTAGGATCTTCATCATGATTCTAGAAAAAAACGGGTGGACGCTTTTTCTAAGAATTCCCGCTTAGCTTTCAACATAGCGGTCCTCTCCTTACTTTAATTAATAGAAACTTGGATAAAATTAATAGTATCATTAAAATGATGCATAGGAGGCAAAGTTTTACTTTTAAGATTTTATACATCAAGAGCAATTATATCCACATTTTTAGCCAAATCATCTACGACATGCATTTTTTCTACTACCATAGTATTGAAAACTTCTTGAGAATTAATGAATTCCTTCATTGCATTCTTCAGATCATAGGGTATCCTATTAGAATTTTTAAGAATTTCCATAAGAATTTCCATAGTTGTTAGAGCAATTACCGGGATAGGATCTAGAATTGAAATTAGCTCTATAAGCATTGTTGTTGAAATTATTTTGTGAGACAAAGTTCACATGAATAGCATCATTATTTTTCCACAATCAAAGTAGACAAGGGAATATCATTGGGATCAACATGAGTATTTTTATTAGCAACGAAATCCATAAGAGCATCCACTTTTTCACACGAAGTAACGATTTTCCCAACAGAAATTACCTTCTTACCACTTGGATCTCTCTAAATATGCCATTGAGAGTGATTAGACATGATGTTGTCCATAAGTATTATGGCCTCTCATAAGGCCACATCCATAAAGGTACCACCTGCAGCAGATCAAGAAGATTTCTGGACACAAAGTTTAGTCTAGCATAGAAGTTTTGGATAATCATCCACAAGTTTAAACCATGACTAGGGCAATTCATTATCTTCCATTTCATTCTCTCTCAAGATTGTGCTGCATGTTCTTAATCATGTTGTTTAAAATTCATTATTTGATTTATAAGGGAGATGATCTTAGTGGGAGTAAAATACTTGTCAATAAAAGCATCTTTACACTTATCCCATGTTCCAATACTATTACGTGGTAAAGTTGAAAACCAAGCTTTAGCTTTATCTCTTGGTGAAAAAGGTAACAATATTAATTTCACAATATCATTATCCATATGCTTTTTCTTTTGCATATCAACAAGTTCAACAAAGGTATTAAGATGTGAAGCGGGATCCTCGAAAGGACTTCCCAAAAATTGGTCTTTCATGACAAGATTCCGTAATGCAGCATTAATATCAAAAGCTTCACACTAGGGCAGGTGGTATAGGAGTATTAATAAAATAATTGTCATTAGTATTTGATACGTCAAACAACTAAGTAGTATCTGGAGACATGGTGACCTAGCAAGCAAGGTAACAAGTATGATAAGTAAACTAGAGGGTAAAGCAAGCAAAGAAGTAGACTAGTGACTAGCAAAGCTAAATATTTTTGTAATTTTTTGAGACAAACTAAATATACTGATAAGTCTCCAATGTATCTAGAATTTTTCATCTTCCATTCTTTTATATTATCAATCTTGGATGTTTTACAATCATTTTATAGCAACCTTATATCATTTTTTTGGACTAACCTATTGACATAGTGCCAAAGTGCCAGTTGTTTTTTCTTGTTTTTTACTTTGCAGCAAATTGGTACCAAGTGAATCCCAAATGTCCTAAAAATGTTTCGAGATTTTTTGGACCAGAAGACTCCGGATTGGCCAAACACCTACCAAAGAGGAGGACTGAGGTTGGGAACACCCACCAGGGCACACCAGAGGACCCTGGCACGGTCTGGTGGGTGGTGCCCACCTCGGGACCCCCCTCCACTAACTATCGAACCTATAAATTTACATATATTCGGAAAACCCTAGGGGAGTCTACGAAACACAATTCCACCCGTTGCAAGTTACAGAACCTCGAGATCCAATCTAACACCATCACAAAGCGATTTATCTTCATCATAGGTGCATCTCCAATGATGCGTGACTAGTCCACCATAGACCTACGGGTCGTAGGAAGTAGCTAGATGGCTTACTCTCTCTCTATGATTCTCAATACAATGGTCCCTTGGAGATCTATTTGATGTAATGACTTTTGTGATATATTTGTTGGCATCTGATGAATTTTGAGTTCATGATCAGTTTCTATCCATGAATATGACTTGAGTCTTCTTTGATCTCTTATTTGCATGATTACTTATAGCCTCATATTTTTTCTTGTAATCTTTGGTTTTGTTAGGCCAACTAGATTGATTTTTCTTGGCATGGGAAGAGGTGCCTTGTGATGGATTCGATGTTGTGGTGTTCTTTCCTAGTGACAGATGGGGCAACAAGGCACGCATGCATTGTTGCAATTAAGGATAACAAGAGCGGGTCTATTCCTACATGAATAGATCTTGTCTAAATCATGTCAACGTTCTTATTGCAGTACTCTGTTTCTCCATGAACTTAATACATTAGATGCATGATGGATAGCGGTTGATTTGTGGTATAAAATAAAAGTAGATACAAAAACTTTTCGGTCTACTTATCTTGGATGTGATGCATACATAATGATCATTGCTTGGATATCGTCATGATTATTTGATCTTCTATCAATTGCCCAACGGTAATTTGTTCACCCACCATGCGCTATACTCATGAGAGAAGCCACTAGTGAAACCTACGAACCCCGGGTCTACTTTTCCAACATATTGCTTTCCGATCTACTATTTTGCCTTTTTGTTTTCAGATATATTAAACCCAAAAAAAATACCTTGCCACACTTTTTGTTTACTTTTTTTTTGTGTTGCGAGATCTATTTGCCAAAACTATCACTACCTAATCTATCTTTTATTATTGAGATCTTGACAACCTCTCTTACGCGTCGGGTTGCGGGTACTTGTTACTCCCTCCGTCCCACAATATAAGAGTTTCTTACACTATACTAGTGTCAAAAACGCTCTTATATTATGAGACGATGGGAGTATTTTTGTGCAGGTGCTCTTTACGTAGGGATTGAACTTCCTCGATGGATTGATACCTTGGTTCCCTAGCTGAGGCAAATACTTACCATCGTTGTGCTGCATCATCACTTCCTCTTTGGGGAAATACCGATGCAGTCTCAAGCCACGTCAAAGGAATTTCTGGCGCCGTTGCTGGGGAGGAAGTGATCTCATCTACCATGTTCCTTGCAATTTACATTATTTGCTATTTGCCTCTCATTTTCATCTCCCCCACTCCACAAATTTGCCGTTTTACTCGCCCTCTGTTTTTCATTTGCCTTTTTCTCGTCAAATCTCTTGTTTGCTTGCAATCTTCTTTGCGTAGTCATGATGACTGAAGAAAACACCAAGTTGTGTGATTTTTCGAATACCAATAATAATTATTTAATTAGCACTCCTATTGCTCCTCCTGCCATTAGTGTGGTGTCTTGCAATATTAATGTCACTTTGTTGAATCTTGTCATGAAATATCAATTTTTCGGTACTCCCAATAAGGATGTCGCATCCCATCTAAACACATTCGTGGAATTATGATATATGCAAAAAAAAAATATGTGGACTATGACATTGTGAAGCTGAAATTATTTCCTTTCTCCTTGCGGGATCGTGCAAAAAAATTGTCTTCTTCTTTGCCTCGCGATAGTATTGATTCTTGGGATAACTACAAGGGCTCTTTTATTACTAAGTATTTTTTGCTCACGAACATTACTTCCCTTATAACTCAAATCATGAATTTTAAGCAACTTGTGCATGAACATGTTGCACATTCTTGGGAAAGAATGAAATTGATGCTAAGAAATTGCCCTACTCATGGTTTAAATGTTTGGATGATGATACAAATTTTTATGCGGGATTGAAATTTGTCTCTCGAAATCTTTTAGATTCCACCACAGGAGGTACTTTTATGGAAATTAATTTGGGTGAAGCTACTAAATTTCTAGTTAATATTATGGCAAATTATTCACAATGGAATATTGAAAGAGTACCTACTAGTAAAAAGGTTAATTCGGTGGAAGAAATTCATACTTTGAGTGAAAAAGGTCATGCTTTGATGAAGTTGGTTGCTAATAAAAATGTTCCTATTGATCTTAATGATGTGCCTTTGTCTACTTTGATTGAGCAAAAGAGTGATTCCGTAGATGTGAATTTCATCTCACTAAACTATTTCAATAACAAGGCTTATAGAGGTAATTTTAATCCTAGGCCTTTTATTGTAATTTCCTCAAATAATTATGGCAATTCATATAGTAGTTCTTAACATAATAATAATTGTAACACCTCTTATCTTGAGAATATTTTTAAAGAATTTATCAATGCTCAAAAGTCTTTCAATACTATGATAGAAGAAAAGTTGAATAAGATTGATGATATTTCTAGAAGCATTGTTAGAATCTCCCATGATGTAGAAAATATCAAGTTGCTTTTCCACCTATGATTAATTAATCAATTAAAGCTTTATATGTTTCTACGGATGAAAGTAAGAAAAGAATCGCTATGCTTAGAGCTAAAATAGGTTTTTTAGGAAAAGCATTTTCCAGCGATTACTTTCGTAACGATGATGAAGGCCTTAAAATGATTGGTGTTTGCTCTATAGATTCCTAGTTTAGCAATGTTAATATTGATGATAAAGGGACCGAAGAAGATTCAACTTTAGTTGGAGGGCGTCCCAATAATTTGGAGGGTGAAAATCTTGATGAAAAATTTGATTAAAGTGGGTTTGGAGAGGTCAAAACTTTAACTAGTGATATGCCCACTATTTTTGATTACAAAGACTTCAATTACGAGAGTTACTCCTTGGTTTATTGTATTTGTTTTCTTCAATCTATGTTAAATTCACCCCATACTTATGAATAAAATAAACCTTTTACTAAACATATTGTTAATGCCATGATGAAATCCTTAGAAGAAAAGTTGGAATTAGAGATTTCAATTCCTAGAACATTGCAAGATGAGTGGGAACCTACCATTAAAGTGAAGATTAAAAACTATGAATGATTTTATTTGTGTGATTTGGGTGCTAGTGTTTCCACAGTTTCGAAAACTTTACGTGATGTGCTTGGTCTTACCAATATTGAAGAATGTTTTCTTAATTTGCACTTCGAGGATTGTACTATTAAAAATCCTTTGGGAAGAATTAATGATTTTTTATTCATGCAAATAGGAATTATGTGCACATTAATTTTATTGTTCTTTATATTTATTACAATCCATCTTGTCCCATCATACTTGGTAGACCGTTTTTACGCACTATAGGTGTCGTGATTGATACGAAAGAAGGCAACATTAAATTTCAGTTTCCACTTAGAAAGGGTATGGAACACTTCCCTAGAACAATAATTAAGCCACCATATGAATCAATAATTAGGGCCTTCTATTGAGTGAAAACTAAGGATGACAATACTTAAAACTATGTGTTATGCCTAGCTAGGGGCGTAAAACGATAGCGCTTGTTGGGAGGCAACCCAATGAATAAATTGTTTTTATCTTTTACTTTGTGTTATTGAGTGTTCGCACAATTATGCCTATGTTATTTTTGTGTTTCTATGTTTTATTTAGTGTTTGCGTCAATTAAAGCCTTTAGGATGATTCATAAGATGAGTAGAAACAATGCTGAATCTGAAATAGAAACTTTGTCTCCTTTCCACAAATTTTCATTTTTTACTGGAATGTGATAATGAGATGAAATATTAAAACAGAGTTTATATAAAAATTATTTATGTTTTTATAATTTTTTATAATTTTTAGAGTTACAGAATTTTGGGTAGAGTACAGATTACTCTAGACTATTCTGTCTGAAACATATTCTGTTTTCGTTCCATTGTGTGCTAGTTTTAATGAATATATGGCTTGTATCGAGGGGTATAAGTCATGGTAAAATTATAATACAGTATATGTAATGCAATAATAAAATAAAAATGTTTTACAATAGTACTTAAAGTGGTAATTTGTTTTATTATACTAATGGATCTCACGAGAGTTTTGTCAAGTTTTGTGTGATTGAAGTTTTCAAGTTTTGGGTGAGATCACGATGGATGAAGGAATAAGGAGTAAGAATAGCATAAGCTTGGGGATTCTACAGCACCCCAAGATATTACCCAAAGTGTAACAAGAAACTAAGCTTGGGGATGCCCCGAGTGGCATCCCCTCTTTCTTCTAGCAAGCGTCGGTATTTTACTTGGAACTATATTTTTAGTCGTTTTGCTTGGAGCATCTTGTATCTTTGATTTATTTCCTTTTTATACTTGCTGCACAAACCTATTTGAGAGAGCCAAAATTATGCTATTATTTTCTAAAATTTCTCTCTATGCTTCACTTAAATCTATTAAGCAATGGTATTGCTCTAGTTCTCCACTTATATCTTTTTGAGCACGACGTGCTTTTAAATGTTTGAAGAAATGCTCTCATGCTTCACTTATATTAAGTTGACAGTTAGTAATTTTTAATAAATCCTCTCATGCTTCACTTATATCATTTTGAGAGATGAAAATTGTATGCTCATGTTCTTCACTTATATCCATGTGAGCTTGTCAAAAACCATTGCAATATATCAAACTAGTCCCAAAGTGATGGATATTCAAGAGGGATATAATAAAAACTTTCATGCAGATCATTGGAAAAATTAAACCTGATTCTTTGTAATAGTTTTGAGATATGATGATAGTAGTATGTGAGTTATGTTAGTGAGTAATTATGCTTACTAAGAATATTGATGTTAAGGTTTGTGATTCCCTATGCAAGCACAAAAGTCAACAGTTCTGCTACGAAATTACATCCCATTTATTGTGCATTATTTGGTGTTTGTTATGCTTAATGCTCGCTTATGTGATTTTTCATTTCTTGGTTGGATTCTTCTCAATCTATTTCTTGTATTAAGTAGAAATACTACTTGTGCATCCAAAATCCTTAAACCTAGTTTTGCCATTCGACTCCACCATACCTACCTATATACGGTATTTCCATGCCGTTCCAAGCAAATTTGTGTGTGCCATCTCTAATTTTCAAAATAATTTTTCCTTTTCATGTGCTCGTACCTCTCATGAAACGGTAAGGGGTGACCGATATTTTTCCATGCTACATGTGTTTTTCTCAAGATTAGTTTCTTCACTTGTCATTGCACGAGAGTACTGCGGTAATAGGGATGCCCATTCACAAAATGAAATGAAAAAAATACTTCAGGTTGTCAAATAATAAATTCCTGGGAAAGTGTTGGTATGGAAGGCAACCGTGGATTCAGCTAGCCATGGAAAGTGGAAGTATGGTGGAAAAGAAATAAACTTTATTTTCTATTTGGGAATCGCTTATGATGTATCTAGCATGGAAAGATATTTAAATCTCTCGTTCATTTTTGTTGACAGGAAAGACATGCCACCCAAAATATTTTTATCTATCAATTTAAACCTTGAGCTCTGGCACCTCTACAAATCCCTACTCCCCTCCGCAAAGGTCCTATCTATTTACTTTATGCAATTTTTATTTTCAATTTGAGTCTCCAACTTATCTTATAAAGCACCAACTAGGAGGAACTATCATCGTACTTGAGCATTAGGTGTAGCTAATATTTGAGTGTGTTTCATGAATGGATCAATGATTAAGGATGATGGGCTAGGGATAACTTGCATTAGTGTTGATATTTTGAAAGACATTGTTGCTTGTGGATATGATTGAGTATTAAAGTTTTCATGTCAAAACTAGACTATTGCTTTGAACCATCCAAAAGTCCAAATGTCCATGCTACAAACAAAATAATATGAGATGAACATGTTAGGCATCATTCCACATCAAAAAAATTGTTTTTATCATTTACCTACTCGACGATGAGTAGGAATTAAGCTTGGGGATGTTGATATGTCTCTAAATTATCTATAACTTTTGCTTGTTCCATGATGTTATATTATCAATCTTGGATGTTTTATAATCATTTTCTAGCAACTTTATATCATTTTTTGGGACTAACCTATTGACATAGTGGCAAAGTGTTAGTTGCTATTTTTGCTTGTTTTTTTCCTTCACAAAAAAATAGTACCAAACGAAGCCCAAACATCCTGAATTTTTTTGGAGATTTGTTTTGGACCAGAAGACCCCACATGGGTCAAACACCTACCAAAGAGGAGCCCCGAGGTGGGGAACACCCACCAGGGTGCTAGAGGCCCCTAGCGTGGCCTGGTGGGTGATGCCCACCTCGAGACCCCCCTCCACCAACTATCGACCCTATAAATTCACAAATATTCGGAAAACCCAAGGGACTCAACGAAACACAATTTTAACCACCGCAAGTTCTAGAACCTTGAGATCC
This sequence comes from Hordeum marinum, assembly GCA_022496015.1. Taxonomy (NCBI): domain Eukaryota; kingdom Viridiplantae; phylum Streptophyta; class Magnoliopsida; order Poales; family Poaceae; genus Hordeum; species Hordeum marinum. The sequence goes on from CM039675.1 coordinate 185,393,182, forward strand.
GATCTAAAACCATCATGATGGGGTTCATCTTCATCATAGGTGCCTCTCCGATGATGCGTGCGTAGTCCACCATAGACCTATGGGTCATAGGTAGTAGCTAGATGGTTTCCTCTCTCTCTCTATGATTCTCAATACAATGGTCTCTTAGAGATCTATTTAATGTGATGAATTTTGCGGTGTGTTTGTTTGGATCCCATGAATTTTGAGTTCATGATCACTTTCTATCCATGTACATGATTTGAGTCTTCTTTGATCTCTTATTTTCATGATTATTTATAGCCTCGTATTTGTTCTTCGAATATTTGATTTAGTTAGGACAACTAGATCGATTTTTCTTCCCATGGGAAGAGGTGCTTTGTGATGGGTTCGATCTTGCGGTGTTCTTTCCTAGTGACCGAAGGGGAAGCAAGGCAACACGTATCATTGCCATTAAGGATAACAATATGGAGTCTATTCCTACATGAATAGATCTTGTCTACATCATGTCACTGTTCTTATTGCATTACTCCATTTCTCCATGAACTTAGTACAGTAGATGCATGCTGGATATCCGTCGATGTGTGGAGTAATAGAAGTAGATGCAGAATCATTTCGGTCTACTTATCTTGGACGTGATGCCTATATAATGATCATTACCTTGACATCGTCATAGTTATTTGATCTTGTATCAATTGACCAACAGTAATTTGTTCACCCACCATGGTATATACTCATGAGAGAAGCCACTAGTGAAACCTACTGCCCCGGGGTCTTCTTTTCCAACATATTTCTTTCAGATCTACTATTTTGCATTTTTCAGATCTATTTGTCTGGGCTGGATGCACATGATCACCTATGGGGCCATCGGCCCCTTTGTGGTTCGCCAGGGGCGTGGACGCAAGCACAAAGAGCAGAGATAGTGAGAGGACACGACGATTTACCTAGGTTCCGGTTGCTGTGAAGCGTAAAACCCTACTCTTGCTTTGTGGGTGGATTGATTAGATGAACACGAAGAATGTGCAGCGCTCCAGCCTGGCAAGGATTGCCTTCGGGGGAGCTAGTATGCCAGTACAAGTGTTCGAAAGTCCAAATCACTAGCTAGGTTGTCTTGGGCCTCCTTTCATAACACAAGGGGAAACCATAGTGTCATAACAGACAATTGTCTATTGATTAGATTGCTAACAGTGCTATCATGCCGAATTCTGGCACTTTAGGACAAAATGCCATAAATGTAGTCTAGGTGGCGTGCGTGGAGTGCATCCCCGAGAAGCTTATACCACCTATCTAGGTAACTATCGCACCACAGCTTGACATGTCTATGGACTGGTGTCAAAGAGGTGTAATTTATCTTCCAGTGTGTCGCCACGTGCCTAGCAAGAGCCACTTGGCCACGTGGGGGTTTGACACCGCATCGACAAGTGACTGGCCTCGTGATGCAGTAGAACGGTGGCTGATCAGCTCACACCTGTCGGGGGATGGCTTGCCTGGTCTTCATGAAGGAGTGCGCGTCCTGGTCCCTGGCAAGCGCTGGGGACGCGCCTGGCATGCTGCAGCCAGGGTTGGTCTGCCACGTCAAGCTTGTTGGAGTCTTGTGTTGATCGTTTGTCGGGTTTGTATCGATGTTGAAGGGTTCAGTTACTACCGCCGTGTCCTAGTGGACCATGAGGAGCCCCCGGATCTAGCCCACACGCGCTCGCCAAGTGCCATTGGGTCAAGCCCAAAATTTATGCACAGGCCCGCAAGGTGAGGGAGTAACTGCCAACTTATTGGTCAGCACTGACCCACTACCTCAGGTCGTTTCCACCACACGCGCTACATGCATAGCGGGGAGTTAGAGACGGGCGCGCGTGACTTAAAGTTATGGACAATGCAGAAACCGCAACACCATGGATTGGAGCAATGGGGCGGTTACCTGTTCTCCCGTGATCGTGGATAGGGGAATTGGTGGAGACGGGCGGCGACCTTTGGAGCGGAGGAGAGCCAGCCCCCGTGCTCTCCCCTATAAATTGGGGGTCGCGAGGGGTGTTGCTCATCCATCTCTTTCTCCTAATTGGTCCTAAGCTTGTAGAGTTCGCCCTTCTCCTCCTGTTTCTAGTATAGCAAGTCACCACCATGCACATGGGTCGAGGTCGTCCCCTGGCCTCCACCGTGATGATGAGGGCTTCCCGTCGGGATCATGCCGCCGCGTCATCCATGGAGGCGGAGGGTGGTTCTAGTGTGCGTGGTGGAGGTGCCGGAAGGGGACGAGGTCGACGAGGGGCCTGTGGTTGGGGAAGATGAAGTGCTTCTTCCCTTCCTCCTTTGACATCGGAGCCTCCCCCTGTGGAAGGGAACACCGAGGGTACGACGCTAGAGTTTGTCATCAAGCTGCGTGGTCCTCCCCAAAGTCGCCTGTGTCTCCCTCGCCCTTTTGCTAGGCTGATGGAGGTCGATAAGCCACATGCAATGTGGTTGCGGGTGCATGGTTGCTGTAATGGCGTCATGCAAGCGGACTTTGAGTTCGCGGAGCGTCGCGTCATGCTTCTCATGCGCAGGTGGAAAACCTTCGCATGTGCCCACAACTTCACTGGTGGGCACGTCCTCCACTTCAAGTCGGTGGAGGCCGACCTGCTCTCCATCAAGATTTATGGGCATTCGGGCACTCGTCTAGGCTTCTGCGAGGAGAGCTCGAGTGATGTCGAAAGCTCCTCCTCAAGCGATAGCGGGGAGGAGGACAGTGTCGACGAAGTGACGTGTTGGTGAAGCGATAGAAAGGAGAAATTCAAATAAAGGGTTACTAAAAACGCGCCTTCTAATGTAATCTCTATACATTTTGTGTCGAAAATGAATGAGAAAATGCCATTTTTCTTTCACAAGTACTATCGCTTTTTTCCTTGTTTATGATGTCTTGGTACGTTTGTCCTTGCTGCACGGAGCTGCTTGCTGGATCATCACTTAACCATGAGTTCCAACAGGGGAAACAAGACCCTGGTAGCATGTTGGCATTGTTCCCCTACAGGGCTCCTTGCCGGTGTCGGCATAGCCCCCCCCATCATTGTGAAACGAAAGCAGGGGGACGTCTCGTCCCGACAAGGGATTTCACCACATGGAGGAATCCACTACCCACAGTAAGGAAAATATTAAGGATTTCCTCGAGGAATTGAAAGGCATTGAACTTGGGATATGTGATTATACTTATCTTTTCCAAGTAGTATCCCTCCTTAGAGTATGATGCGCCGTTATCCTTGTTTCTTTGCTTCTCTTGCCTGTCTTCCCGACGGTCAAACGCATAGGGTGAGAACAGTAATAGAGATTACATGCTCACCAAGTACTCTAGCAAATCTTATAACTTAAAAGTGATTAAACTGCAATAATAAAAAATGCATAATGAGCATCGAAAGTGATGACATGATGCAATGCCTAGCTTTATTATTGTTGCACAGGGTCTACGCCTGGCTTTGTACAAATGGTTACATGCAACATCGGTGGCTGCCGGGGACTGAGCCCGGCGGCCGTGCCTCATGGGTGGAACTTACAAAGATGCTCAATATTTCATGAGTTAAGAACCTTGGTGCCATCTTCGGTCTCGAGATAGAATGAGCCAGGTCTGGTGACCCGTGCTACCAGGAAGGGCCTTCCCACTTCGGTGTCAACTTGTTGGTACCTATGGTGGACTGAACATGCCTAAGGACAAGGTCACCTTCCTCAAGGCTCTGGGCATGGACCCTACAGCTATGGTAGCAGCGTAGGGCTTTCTGGTAGCATGCAGCACACACAACGGCCCAGAGACGGTCCTCCTCGAGGAGCATGGCATCATCATGACGTAGCTGTTGTTACTCTACTTCATCGTAGGCAAGCACTCAAGGTGACCCGTATATGAGTTCAGTGGGGAGCACTGCTTCCGCCCCGTGTATTAGGGAGAAGGGCGTCTGGCCGGTAGCTCAATTTGGTGTCGTCCTGAGGGACCAAAGAACCACTAGCAGTTCGTCTATCAAGCACCTACCGCTCTTCCTTAGCTTATCGAAAGTACTTGTCTTGAGCCCTCATAGTACTTCAGCATTCATCCCCTCGACTTGCATGTTGCTTCTCGGATGGGCAATAGAGGCGAAGGAGACCTTGCTTCCAAGGCTTTGGATATATTGCATGAAGGCGTGGCTCATGAACTGGGTGTCGTTTTTAGTGATCACCCTGTTAGGCACTCCATAGTGGCACACCAGTCCTTTCATGAAATTGATAGCTGATTGCGCGGTCACCTTTCTCACTGATTCTACCTCAGGCCACTTTATGAACTTTTTGGTTGCCACGAACAATATCTGAAAGCCCACGACAGCACAAGGGGAAGGGGCCCAGGATATCGAGCCCCCAGACCGAAAATGGGCAGGATAGAGGAATCGTTTGCAGAGCTTTTGTTGGTTGATGGATGTTCCTGGAATGGAACTCGCAGGCTTCACACTTGGTGACCATCTCATTAGCATCTTGGAGGGTAGTGGTCCAATAGAAAACTTGCTAGAAAGCTTTCCCGACAAGGCCCTCGATCCAATGTGGGAACCACATACTACTCCGTGAATCTCCGCCAATAGCCTCAGTCCATCCTCTCGGCAGATGCACCTTAATTTCACACCATTCGGTTGTCTTTTGTACAGGGTGTCATCGACAAACTGGTACGTACTTGACTGACGGGCTACTTTTCGGCTTCCTCTTACTCTTTGGGGAGTTCTCCCATTTGAAGGAAGTGGACTATATGTTGAGCCCAGGTCGGAGTCTATGGCTCGACAACAAGGACTAAAGGCGTCTCCTTGTTCACGAGAGTGCTTGGCTCAACTGCGAGAACCTAGGGCCTAGCGGGAGGGAACTGCTCATCAACCGGAGCGGAACTTTCCCCGACAGCTTCTCTACCAGCGGCTTCGGGGAGCTCTACCGGGAAATGCTGTCTGGAGTTCAGCTTCCTTCTCTTTCTGGACAACATTGATGGGGATACCGACGCTGGAGTGAGGAGGAGAACAAAACTCCATGGTTCCACACGAAGCTTCTACGTAGCGCACTTTGATAGATGGTCAGCAATGTTGTTCTCTGCTCGTGGCACATGCTCTGCTTGCAGTCCATTGAAGTGCTCCTCCAGTTTCCTCACTTCTTCAATGTATGCTTCCATCAGCGGGCTCTGGTAATCTTTGTTGACTTTCTACCACAAGCTAAGAGTCTCCTCGGACAATCAGTCTCTTAATCCCCAACTCTATTGTGATTCTATGTCCGACAAGGAGCCCCTTTTACTCAATGGTATTTTTGGTGGCTTCCTCCCGGGGAAAGTGCATTTGAACGACATACTTGAGGTGCTCTCTGGTGGGGGCAACGAGAAGCACGCCTGCTCCGGCACCCTGGAGTGAGAAAGCACCATCAAAGTACATGATCCAATCTTTGGTTGCTTCTTTGCCGGGGAGAATTGTCTCTAGAGATTCTTCATCTGGCGTGGGTGTCCATTCTACAATAAAATCAACCAACGCCCTGCTTTGAATGGTGGAAGTGCTCTCATACTTCAATCTGAAACTTGACAACTCTAGTGCCCACTCAGCTATCCTGCAAGTGGCTTCAGAGTTCCTCAATATACATTGTAGCGGGAAACGGGTAACAACCTTGATTTCATGGGCTTAGAAGTAGTGGCTCAGTTTCCTCTAGGCCTTGATGAGGCCGAAGATCAGCTTTTGTACTCCAGAGTACCTTGACCTAGCCCCCTGTAACACGGAACTGACAAAGTACATAGTTTGCTACACCATTTTCTACTTTGCCACCTCCTTGGATCGGCCGTTGTTTATTTGCTAAGGTCCCCCTTGAGCTGTATCGGGTCCTTCCGCGGATATTCATGTCTTGTCCCTGGCAGCATCAGTCACAGTCGCTGAGTTTCATCCACTTCTCGCTGCGCCACCAGCGCTGCTCTAGCCACTTCATTCGTCCCTGCTAAGTACTGGAGCAAAGGGTCTTGCGGTTTAGGAGCAACCAAGGTGGGAGCAAAGGAAAGATAATTTTTTAGGTCCTGTAGCGCTACATCTGCCTAGGAGGTCCACTTCATTGGGCCAGCCTTCTTCCAAATCTTGACGAATGACAAGGCACGCTCAGCGGACTTGGAGATGAACCTACTCAATCCGGAAACACATCTGGTCAAACGTATGATATCCTTGATGGTCTTGCGTTCTTGTATCTGCTCAATTGCCTTGATCTTGTCGGGATTGGCTTCTATTCCTTGCTGAGATACAAAGAACCCAAGCAGCTTGCCAGATGGGACACCAAATACACACTTTTCAGGGTTGAGCTTTAGGTTGATGTTGCACAAGTTTGCAAAACTTTCTTCCAATTCCTTTATGAGAGTTACTTCGTGTTTTGTCTTGATTACAATGCCATCCATGTAGGCTTCCATGTTTCTGTGCAGTTGAGGTCCAAAACCAATTTGAACTACTTTGGCGAAGGTTGAACTAGCACTCTTTAACCCGAAGGGCGTACGCACAAAACAGTATGTGCCACAAGGAATTATGAACGTGGTCTTCTCCTCATATTCTTTGGTCATAAATATCTGGTGGTATCTGGAGTAGGCATCCAAAAATGAGAGCAAGTCACATCCAAAGGTGGAATCAACAATCCGATCTATGTGCGGCAAGGGAAAATGGTCCTTTGGGCAAGCTTTGTTCAAGTCAGTGAAATCTATGCAAAGACTCCATTTCCCATTTGCCTTGTGTACCACCACCAGGTTTGCTAGTCAAGCTGGATGCAACACTATTCTGACCTGTCTGGCTACTTCAAGTTTCTTGATTTCCTCGGCAATGAACTATTGCCGCTCCAAGGCTTGCTTCCCAACCTTTTGCTTCACAGGTCAAGCATGAGGGCTGACAAGGAGGTGGTGCTCAATTACCTCCCTGGGAACACTGGGGATGTTAGATGGTTGCTAGGCAAACACATTGACATTCACCATGAGGAATTCAATGAGAGCGCTTTCCTATTTGTCAATAAGGGTAGCATTGATGGTGAACGTACCAATGATGATGTCCAACCTTGCCGGGACTTTCTTCGTGTCTGGATAGGTGACCTTGCTCTTCTTGCTAGTGGAACTCTCCAGCAGGTCATCGTCGGGTGATGCGCACTCCGAAGAGGTGTGCTTCCCAGAGTCCTTGCCAGCGTTCCTGATAGCCTTCTTCGATTTCTTTGATTCCTTGGCGGGACCTGGGATTTCTGTGGCCTCAACTGCTACCGTGTCATGGTACATCTAGTCCATGCAGATAATTGCATGCTTATTGTCGGATGGGATGGAAATGATTCCAATGGGCCTTGGCATCTTCAGAGTATTGTAAACGTAATGTGATGCTGCCATGAATTTTGCCAAAGTTGGGCGATCGAGGATTCCATTGTAAGGCATAGGGATCTCGGCTATGTCGAACACTATCCTCTCTGTCTGGAAGTTCAGTTCCTCGCCAAATGTCATAGGCAAGGTGATATTTCCCTTGGGTCGACTCCTGTTGGGGTTGATTCCTTGGAACGTACCCGTAGCTTTGAGCTCATCATCAAGGATCTGCAGCTTCCCATCAACTTTAGGGGAGTCAAGTTCAATCCCGCCCCGCTGTGAACAAACATCTTGGCCACTTTGAGGTTGCGGATTGTCAGGGAAACCAACAATGCCAAGCATCTGACCGTGGTGTTACAGTTAGCATGACCCTCTTTGTCAAAGATGATAGGCGTGCAGGGACATTTGAGTGGCTTCCTAGAATCTGCAGATGGTTCCACGACATTAACCTCGCGTGCCCACTGTTTGAGCTAGCAGTGAGAGGAATGCAAGGATGCACCCCCGTCAACGCACATGACTTAGGTTGCTTTCTGAAACTCCCAGTCACTGGAATCCTCATCATCATCCTCACCCTCACTCCTATCATCTTTTTCTTTCTTCCCATGGCCTTTGGCGGGTTTTTCCTTTTGCCGCAGGGTTTTGTTGCGATGGCCACTTCTACTGCCAAGGCCTTTTCGGCAGTACCGGCTTGGCCTTTTTCTTTGTCGTGTTTCTCGTATTTGGCCCTCTACTTTTCAACAAGTTGCTCGACTTGTCGGCATTCTTGGAGATCATGCCACTTACTTCGGTCAATTTTGCAGTATGGCCCGTCGGACTTCCCAGTCTTCTCAGCGGCAACAGCGTCCATGCAATCAGTGCAAGTGGCAGATCCCTTGTCGGGGATCTTGGCATTCGCCTCCTTGCTTGTACTGAGGTCTCCCGAGCTCAATGGCCAATACTGCTTTTCCCTTACACTTATTGTTGTGCTTCCTGTTTCTTCCCTTCGGGTCGGGGACGTCGTCGTCGTCATTGGAGTCAACTTCGATGCTTGCCTCCTCCTCGAGGAGTCGCCTTCCTTCCTTAGAACGAGCACACTTATCCGCCAAGGTGTAAAGCTCGTTGACATTCTTGGGGAGCTTGACACTCATCTTGTATCGCACCTCTTGTCGCGCACGTTCAAATGGAACGTGACATTTACTGCTCTGGGATGTATTTATGGGATGTTGCGGTGTACTCCGCTGAATCTCTGGATACACTCTCTCAAGGTTTCTCCCTCCTTCTGTGGGAGGACTTGGAGATTGCTAGGCTGGCCTGGTTCTTGGTGACCACCTATGAAGGCACTAACGAACTTATTGCATAGATCGACCCATGATGAAGTGCAATTCTCCAGCAGGTGCATTAGCCACTATCTCACATTCGGCTTAAGTGCCAAAGGAAAATAGTTGGCGAGCACCTTTTCATGTCTTCCTCCTGTGGCTTGAACAACTATCGTGTATATGCCCAAGAACTCTATTGGGTTCAACTTTCCATCGCATTTCTCAGGTAGCTCGGGCTTGAAAGCTCGAGCCGACGGCCAGCGGACCCGTCGTAGCTCACTAGTGAAGGCAGGGCAGCCGACCTCATAAGGAAGGTACTTGCCAGCACTAGGCGCGGGGTTGCGGACGTCTGGACCATTGCGCTTGTTAGATTGACGGTGCGCTTCTCGACTTCGCTCAATATTGATGCACGCTACTTCTTTCCGCCGGTCTTCAAGGACACGCTGCTAATCCCAGCGGTCGCTCGGGCCAGACGAGAGTATCGATGCCTCGTCATACTCTTCAACATGTGAAGCTTGTAGCAGCTGCCTCTAAGTCTATTTTCATGGAGGGGGTTGCACCGTTGGTGTGGCCCCTTCATCACGCTCATTGGCCGCGGGGTGCTGCTTCCGTTCGCCTACGTCATGATGGTTCTCCATGCTGGGATTTGTTGGCTTCGATGAAGGAAATCAAACTCTGAATGGTGGCTCTCCATTCATCCATCCTATCAGCTGTCGGCGGAAGCTTGAGCAGCATCTAGACTCGCGCCATGGCTTCCCCTTTCATGTCTGATATGGCAACATCGCTCGACTCCTAGTGGGACCAAGAGGGGCATCACCGCACTCTCGATGTCGTGTGCCGCTCGCTGGAGCCGTCTGACATGTAGGAGGCCGAACCTGCGGGTTTGTGGCCCTGCTCGGTGCTCTGTCTTCTTCTACATGAGGCGTACGCCTAGTAGACTCACCGGTGATGGGCACAACTGAAGGGTCACGGCTTGCACTAGACCTGGCGCATCTGAGGCGGCCGTAGCCGTCAGCGTGGTGGGGACGTGAAGAATGCTCGTTTCCCTCGCCCATGGCGCCAGGGACGAGCTCGCCAAGTTGTTGTTATGGTTGCTCCTGTCCGGCCATGAGGGACTAGACGGGGGTGCCGCGTCTGCCGCTTGCGTCGCGCACGATTCTTGCATCACCTGCAACCGTTGCGGTGCCAACGGCGCCCGCAACTATGTGTGACGGAGACTTCAAAGTGGAGGGATGTGTGGTTGCACCGGATTTCTTCTTGGGGGCATTGTTGGAGAAGATGATGATGAAGATCGACGCGCCAATCACAATCTCAGGTTCGCACCAACACAGCGCCCTATACCTGGCGTGCCAAAGATGTCGGGGTTGGATGCTCTCAATCACCTATGGGGCCATCGACCCCTTTATAGTTCAGCAGGGGCGTGGACGCAAGCCCAAAGAGCAGAGATAGCGAGATGGCATGGGGATTTACCTAGGTTCAGGCCACTGTGAAGTGTAAAACCCTACTCCTGCTTTGTGGGTGGATTGATTCAGAGGAACACGAAGAATGTGCAGCGCTCCAGCCCGGCAAGGATTGCCTTTGCTGGAGCTACTACGCGAGTACAATTGTTCGAAAGTCCAAGTCTCTTGCTAGGCTGCCTTGGGCCTCCTTTTATAGCACAAGGGGCAACCACAATGGCTAAACAGACAATTGTCTGGTGATTAGATAGCTAATAGTTCTATCATACCTAACTCTGGCACTTTAGGACAAAATGTCATAAATGCAGTCTAGGTGGCGTGTGGGAGTGCATCCCCGGAAAGATTATACCACCGCTCTAGCTAACTACTACACCACAGCTTGACACGTCTATGTACAGGTGTCAAGGGGGTGTAATTTATCTTCCAGCGTGTCGCCACATGCCTAAAAAGAGCCACTTAGGCACCTGGGCGCTCGACACAACATCGATAAGTGACTAGCCTCGGGATGTGGTGGAGCGATGGACGATCAGCTCGCGCCTATAGGGGGGTGGCTTGTTGGGTCTTCATGAAGGAGCGTACGTACTGGTCCCCGGCAAACGCCGGGGGCGCACCTGGCGCACTACAGTCTAGAGTTGGGCTGCTGTATCGAGCTTGGTGTAGTCTTGTCTTGATCGTTCGTCGGGTTTGTATCAATGTCGAAGGGTTCAGCTACTACCGCCTGTGCATAAGTCAGCGGCACTGCTTACCCCTGTCCTAGTGCACCGACACTATTAATCCAAAAAACCCAAAAATACCTTGCTGCACTTTTTGATTACTTATCCTATTTTGTGTTCTTGCGAGATCTATACCTTGCTTGACAACTTCTCTTACGCATCAGGTTGCAGTATTTGTTATTTGTGTGCAGGTGTTGTTTATGTAGGTGCTTGATCTTTCTCTACGGATGGACACCTTGGTTTCATAACTGAGGGAAATACTTATTGTTGTTGTGCTGCATCATCCCTTCCTCTTTGGGGAAATACCGACATAGTCTCAAGCCATGTCAAATACCAGAAATATAAAAAGAGGAACAAGTGAGTGAAAATTTGTGTGAAGTTACATGATAGTTGGTGATGATATTCCTCGGCAACGGCACCACAAATCCTTTTTGATACTCGTGATCTGCATTGGGTATTTCGTGAAGAGGAACAGATTATCGCAACACAATGTGGGTAAGTATTTTCCTAAGTTATGAAACTAAGGTTTATCGAACCAATAGGAATATCAATAATAACTGTATTTAGCGTCTGCACACAACAGAACAAACAACTTGCACCCAACGCGGGCAAGAGCGATGTCAATCCCCTTGGTCTCGCTATTTGCAAGCAGGTGAGATGTGTAGATAATTGTAGATAACTGTAAATTGCAAAATAAAATAAAAGCAAGTAAATGGTAGTAGGGTAATGAAGGTTTTGTAAATATATGGTGAATATATGTAAGGGGCATAGTTTTCCCTAATGGCATCTCTCATGGAAACAACATACGGTGTGTAAACAAATTACTGTTGGGCAATTGATAGAAAAGTGGATAGTTATGCGGTATTCACAAACATTATCATGTGTATATAGGCATCATGTCCATAAATAAATAGGTCGACTCTTGCCTGCAGCAATTACTATTACTCCACTCATCGACCACTATCTAGCATGCATCTAGAGTATTAAGTAATACACAGTATTGCATGGAGAACAATGACATGATGTATTCAAAGTAAACTCATGCAATATGAATAAACCCCATCATTTCTTCCTTAGTAGCAGAAACACAAAGACGCATCTTGTACCCTACTTTGTCACTTGGATATAGAAACTCGTCAGGTTGAACCTACCAAAACGCACCTCTCTCACCGAAGAAATATCAATCTAGTTGGCCCAATTATTTCAATAGATCGTAGAGAATTATGAAGCTATGATGATCATGCACATAAGATTCATATTAGATTTCAGAGAACACTCAAATAATTGTGATGAATAATATAGACATAAATCCACAATTCATCGGATCCCAACAAATGCACCGCAAATAAGGATTACATCATATGGATCCAAGCAAAGATGACATTATCATTGTATGGAAGATCAAGAGAGAGAGAGGGAGAGAGAGAGATTGCCATCTAGGTACTAATTACGGACCCGTAGGTCTATGGTGAACTACTCACATATCATCATGAGGGTAGCAAGGTTCATGAAGAGGCCCTCCGTGATCGATCCCCCCTCCGACAGAGTGTTGGAACGGAGCTCCAGGTGGCCTCCGTCTGAACAGAGAATTGTGGTGGCGTAAAAAGTGTTTCCGGACTGCCTCTAGGGTTTTTGCAATATTAGAGAATTTATAGGCCATAGAACGAGGTCGGAGGAGCCACGAGGGGGCACAAGCTATCAAGGCGTGCCCCCTGTTGTCTTGTTGGGCCCTCGTTCGGCTCTTGGCCTCCTTCTGAAGTTTCCAGGTCTTCTTTTGGTCAAGAAAATCATCAAAAAGTTTCGGGGCAATTGGACTTCATTTGGTATTGTAAACCTGAAAAGTAAAAAACATGCACAAAACAACAATTGGGACTGTGCACTAGGTCAATAGATTAGTGCTCAAAAATAATATAAATTGGTAAATAAATACCATACAAGTATCCTACAATAATAACATATGAGCATGGAATAATCAAAAAATATAGATACGTTGGAGACATATCAGTGTACATCTATTGAGTTTCAGATGGATGCTAATGTAGCAATGGGGCACCTACTTGGTTCCAGCGTTAAGTACATGGTTCTGAAGTTCCTCGGCTTATTTCCTACATTTTTCTTTACCTCTTATACAGATTAGATGATTATAAATGCCTTAAAGCAAACTAGTTTCTATACATGCAGGGGTTCCAATTATCAACAATAAACTAGAGTCAATGAGCATCTTGAATTTTGTTGCCATATATGCCAGCATAGAAACTAATTTTGCACACCCTCTAGATTATCGTGTCGAGATATTGTGGTGCTTTTTTAGTTATTAATATTACATGAAGTCATAAATTATAACTAAAACAGATTATAAAAAGTTACATTTCCCCTTATTCATGATTGCTTGAGTGTGGACTTGTTATCAAACATTTACCATGTGGTGGCACGACAACCGTGCATCAAACATGACTAAACCAAGTTTGCCTCGAGAACAAAAAAGTCTGTCACATTTGATTTTCCCGATCCTCATATATAAATACATATGTTACTTAACAAACAGTTCCAAGGTATGCCAATAAAGTAAGCACAAAGCAATATTTGCTACAGATTCCTGCAAGTGTCTATTTCTTTGGAATGTCTAACCATTAGTGTGTAATTTCTAGATATAAAAATCCTAATAGCTCTAGCTGGGTTCAAATTCGGGACATTAGTTTTGGTTGTCGAACATGGTTGCACAAAGTGGTAGATATTCAAACTTGGGATAGCTCTGTTTGTCCAAGTTGTGTGTTTCCAGCATCCAACCGACGATGACTAGTGATCAGCTGCTCGAGCTTTTCCGGCCATTCGGACAAATCGTGCAATCTAGGATGTTTCATGGGTATGGCATGGTTAGGTACGAAAACCCTTCATATGCCACTACTACAATTGATCATATGGACGGTTACCTATTTTGAGGAAGTACCCTGGCTGTGAGAGTATCAGGCCTTCCTAATGCCGATGAAAAAACGTAACACAAGAAGCAAGCATCCAGTCAAGCCTAGCTTGTTATATCTCACACTTATTCAATAGTGTTGCAGAAAACCTGGTTGTTGCCACTTGAGAAGATATTATGTGTCAAACAGGATGCATGTTCTGCCTTGTATGTAATGTTGGAACACACGGTATGCTACGCTAGCGCCAAATAAAATTTCTACCGGGCACCCAAGAACATGTTGCTGGAAATAGATCACGGATCGGGTTTACCAGTAGACACACAGTCACCAGAGTGAAAGTAGAGTTGGTGATGCATGTAGTCGATCAGTCAATTCCTCTCCTCCTCGTGTAGCCGATGTGCCATGAACAATGATCTCCCACGAACAGCTCCTTGTGAATCCCTCGAATGGTTCGTCCAAGCACCGCAGATGCAATGCCTCCAAGGTATCAATACATACGGGGGTAGCGTCGGGCGGTGGACTGCTTGGTCCAATCGCACGGCATGGTGGCGTTTGGCGGTGGCAGTCGAGGGGAGAAAAAGGATCAAGTATGAAAGGTGCTCCCACTCACCTTTATAAAGAGCTCTGAGGTGGGCTCGACGCTTGAGACCCATGATGATTCTATTCCCATTTTCCATTCGGATCCAATCTGCATGGGTTGCAATCCCTTAAGTATGCGACCCTTTAGGTTCACGTACACATCGACACGACCCGAATCGATAGCGGATCCTAGCAAAATGTGTCATCTCCCATGTGTGCACAAAGTCATTAGATGAACCTTGAAAATGTGTCTTATACAAATTTCCTTTCGTCTCATGATATAGGTTTTCTAGCTCTGGGCGAGTACTTTTCACCCAAGTGGTAGCTAGACATCTCTTCTCGAAACTATGATGCAGATTTTGGAACCGGTTTAACACTTAACACATTTCGCATGGCCATGATTTCTAAATATGATCACTCAAGAGGTCCCAGAGAATATCTCTCATCACGAAGGGGCAAATCCCATCTTGGTCAACCATGTCTTGTGACATGTCTCACGACTCACCCAAAAACAACATTTATAACTACCTAGTTACATAGTAGTGTTTGATAGACCCTAAGTAAGTCGATCCTCATCCCGATAACATGGGAGGACCTCGGGTCTAGGACATGGCATATACATTGTACTTAAGGCTAACATATGACAATAGCCCGTTGTGCCTCCAAGTGGGTCTATTCGACTCGGTGATCTCAGTCCCCGAATCCATTCAGTTTAGCATCTCTATGCACATGAGTTGTGAAACATAGTCATCAACTGAATCGTAAACTAGTAAAAGATATGTGTCCACGTAACCTTAATAACTAGGTACTATTCGAAAAATAATCATACAATATATAGTCTCACAAATAAGTCACATACTTATTGATATATATCACTGATGATGTTCAAGGACAATACAAAATACTCATGAATACATAAGAAATGAAATCATCACATGATTGCCTCTAGGGCATATCTCCAACAGTCTCCCACTTGCGCTGAAGTCAATCATCTAGGCATCATATACCCATGGACCACATGTGAACCACATGCTTTGAAATCGGGAGAGGCTTCATTAATGGATCAACAACATTTGCATCTGTGTGTATCTTGCATATGTTTACATCCTCTCTCGACAATCTCACGAATAAGGTTAAAACGCCTCAGTATGTGTTGGGTTTTATGATGGTTCCATGGTTCCTTGACTTGTGCGATATCACCACTATAATCACAATAAAGGTCCAATGGATTGGACGAGTCTTGAACAACTCCAAGATGACAAATAAAATTATTCACCCAAACACCTTCGTTTGCATCTTCAGAAGCAGCAATTTACTCAGCCTCCATTACAGAATCACCTACCATATCTTGCTTGGCACTCCTCCATCTCACTGCTCCTTTGTTCAGAATGAATACAAACCCAGATTGCGATCAACTACCTTCCCTATCGGTTTGGAAACTAGCATTAGTGTAACTCTTTACAACGAGCACATCCTCACCTCCATAAAATAGGAACATATCCTTTGTCCTCCTCAAGTATTTAAGGATATTTTTTATAGGTGTCCAGTGACTCCCACATGCATCGGCATGGCATATGCCTACTATGCTTAGAGCAAAGCTAATATAGGGACGAGTTCATACCATAGCATACATGATGGACCCAAGAGCTGCAGCCTACGAAATGTCATCCATGCGTCTTCGCTCACCAGGAGTCAAGGGACTCTAGGTCTTGCTAAGACTAATGCCATGTGACATGGGCAAGAACCCTTTCTAGGCGCCTTGTATGTTGAAGCCCTTCATCAACTTGTCTATATATGTACTCTGTCTTAATCCAATAAGCCATCTCAATATATCTCTATAGATATTGATTCTCAGAATATAAACTGCTTCTCCCAAGCATTTCGTTGAAAAACTATTTTTCAATGAGTCCTTGACAGATTCAAGCATTTGAACATAATTTCCAATCAACAATATGTCATCCACATACAGGATCAGAAATGCAACTAAGCTCCCACTGACTATAACGCCCAAGATGCGGTCCTACCCTTATTTTGGCTCGAGGATCTCGATAGGGATAGAAGCCCATCTCGTCGTTTCGTAGGAATGGATATTATTAAAAGTACATGTAAAGAGGAGATGGGTACATGGAATTGTCTTACACTCGCCACAAGCTAAATCATGATCACATTAGTACAACATGATATTCAATCATCATACATAAGTGCAGGGTCTGACTATGGACGAAATCAAAGGATAAAAATGACATACATCCTCTCTATCCCAGGCTGACGGCCTGGAACCCATCCTATGGTCGATGAATAAGAAGAAGAACTCCAAATCAAACAAGCATCGCTCTCACATCAAAGCATCGCACTACCTGTACTTGAAACTGTTGTTGTATTAATCTGTGAGCCACAATGACTCAACAATCTCATTTCCAAAGGTAACAAGACTAGCAAAGCTTAATGGGTGAGGCATGGTTAAGTGGTGAGGCCATAGAAAGCACTAAGCATTTTTTTGAGTGACTAACTTACGAGTACAAGAATAAGAAGGGTTATCTACGCATAAACGGGCATGAACTAGTGATGATCACTAAGTGATCCTGAACACCTACTTACGAGTCAAACATAACCCCACCATGTTCTCTCTCGGTTCAGAACTCAGAGTACACCTACTGGAATCTGGGAATTTGTCGTCTGCTGGCGGACGACAAAGAACGTCTTTGTCATTTGCTGGCACAAAACTGACGACAAAATACAGGCTGACAACAAAGATGTTGTTTGTCGTCCACTAGCTCTTTGTCGTCTACCCGCAGACGGCAAAGGGACCAAAGGCATACGGCAAAGAGCCCAGCTAGGCCTCACTGGACCGTGAAGCTGGTTAGGTCAAATGGATGGCCCCTTTGGCGTCCGCCAAATCTTTGTCGTCTGCCTTTTGTCCCTTTGTCGTCCGCTAGTAGACGACAAAGAAGACACTTGGCTAACGGTCGTTAGCCCCCGGCCCACCCCGGCCATAGCCAGCCCCCTCTCTCTCCGCATCTCTCTCACCCCCGCAGCTCCACCAGCCGCCCCTCACCCATCGCCACCCCTCACCGACTGCCCCTGCCCCGGCGCCCTCACCGGCCGCCCCATCGCCCCTCACCGGACACCCCGCCGCCCCTCACCGGCCGCCCCGGCGCCCCTCACTAGCCGCCACCCTCGCCTGCCGGCCCTCACCCACCACCACCGTCACCGGCCGCCCCTCACCCTACCGCCACCGTCACTAGCCGCTCTGCCCTGCTCCCCGGCCCCTACGCCCACCCGTCCCCCGACGAGCTCCCCCGCCGCCCCTCCCCGAAGACCTGCCGCGCCGCCCCGCTCTCCGGCCCCTACGTCCGCCCCTCCCCCGACGACCTAGGAGTGGTCACGACACTGCCCCACGACCGACCGCTGCCCCACCGTCGGAGCAGGCCGCGGCTCTGCCTCCCTCTCTACGGCCTTCCTCCCCCTGCGCCGGCCCTCCTCGACCACCACGTCGACCCTTGTCCATCACCACGTCGAACCTCCACCACCGGCCCTCAAGGTGATTTTTTTCCATTTTTGCTGTTTTTTACTGTTTAGGTTTAGATTAATTAGTGTTTGGTTTAGGTTAGGGCTTGGTTTAGTTTAGGTTTAGATAATTAGAAGAAGAAGAAGGAAGATGAAAAAACTAAGAAGAAAAGAAAATTAAGGAGAAGAAGAGGAAAAAGGAAAAAGGAAGAACAGGAAAAAGGAAAAGAAGGAAGAAGAAGAAAATGAAGAGGAGGAGGAGGAGGATAGGAAAGAGAGAGCTAGGGTGGCCTGTCGGTGGAGGGCGTACCTCAGCATCGATGGAACCATAAATTTCAACTTCGCGGTGGCATTGTATTTTAAATATTTAGTTAGGTTGATAGAAAAAATAGTAATGCTATGTTACTCATCTTTGGATTTCAATGTGTAGTTGTTTCATCGCTAGGAGGGTGTGCTTTTTGACGACCTCCCTATCGAGGTACCCTGCGTTTCTGGGTGAGCACATATCTCCTCCCCCCTTAATTTGCTCTGTTCTGGTCTTCGTGCTGATGAAACTTGCTAGCTATAGATGTCTTGAATCATCAGTGCGCGTGACCACTATGCATCTCCCATTCGAAAGGGTTACATCTATAAATATGCATGCATTTGCATATTTATAACCATGATTCTTTCAAATTGTCCAATGTTATCCATGGACAACCCGAGTATGTGTAGATTGGGTTTGTTTTCCCATATGCTTTGATCCGGATCCGATGCAGAATTTCGTCAGCACCTCCCTGTTGTTCTCCGGGTACACATCCTCTCTGCTTATTTCCGAGATGTGTATTTGGAGAACAGCGGAGAGGTGCTGCCGAAATTCTACGTCGTATCCGGAGCAAAGCATGGGAAAACGAACCCAATCTACACATACTCGGGTGGGATTAGGACCTATCTCTACCTATTAGCGTGTAGGTTGCATGGACGTAATAAAACTAACAAACTTGATTACCGGATGAATATAGATGATGAATGATATATATATATATATATTTCTTGTGTGTTTAGTAGGTAGGAAAGATGAGTGATCGTGCTTGGATGTACACGGTCATCCTAGTCATAAACACATGACCAATGAGTGGTTAACAAAAACCAGGGGGGTTTTGAGAGCCGCATTTGCAAATGGCCAGCAAAAACATGGTGCCCCTGTCCCAAATGCGACAACATTAAAAGGCAGACAGAGTTTGAAATGGGTAAACACCTGCATAAGTGAGGTTTTACGCCTAATTATATGGTGTGGACTTTTCATGGTGAGTCTGACCAACGTGCTAGAGCTGAGGTGGTTCGTCGTCGCACCGATGAGCATGGTACCAGGATCGAAGACATGGTGCAATACTTTGATGATGCTCATTATTTATATGATGAGATGGAGGAATCTGCAAAGGCCTTCTATTAAATGTTGGAGTCTTCGAAACGTCCTCTCCACGAGCACACTGAGCTTTGTCAGCTGGATGCCATCGCGCAAGTAATGGCTCTGAAGGCTCAATTAAACCTAGGCAGAGAATGCTATGACACGATGATGACGATATTTCGACGCTTTCTACCCAAAGGACATGTACTGCCTGCAAACCTGTACTAGTCAGCCAAAATCCTCCGTGTACTTAAGATGCCCTATGAGAAGATACGTGCCTGTGAGAATGGATGTGCCTTATTTAGGCTTGCGTATGCGGCCTTGAACTATTGCCCCATTTGCAATTCTTCCAGGTATATTGTGGTAGACAAGGGTATGGGTGAGAAGATTCAGATCAAAATCCTCATTAATGTTCTTTGGTATCTGCCAATCGTATCAAGACTTCAACGTCTTTTCATGGTTGAAGAGACGGCCAGAAAGATAATATGGCACAAATTGGGCAAAAGAACCTTACTAGATGCGGATGGGAACAAGATGTTGGTACATACTTCAAATACTTTTGTGTGGAAGCACTTCGATGCATTACATAAGGATAAATCGGAAGATCCAAGGCATCCTCGAGTTGCCATCAGCAGGGATGGGTTCAATGTGTATGGTATGAGGACAACACAATACAGTTGTTGGTCTATATTTGTCATTCCACTCAATCCCTCCCCCGGGAGAGATTATGAAAAGAAAGAACATTTTCTTGACGTTGATAATTCTAGGGCCCAAATATCTGGGGAAGAATATGAATGTGTACATGCAGCCGCTTAAGGATGAATTGCAAGAAGCCTGGGATAATGGGATCAAGACATCCGACGCCGCTACCAAAAAGAACTTCAAAATGCATGTGTCGTACATGTACTCGACGCATGACTATCCGACGTATGTGCTATTCATTGGATGGTGTATGCATGGAAGGTTCCTGTGCCCCACATGCAAGGCAGCTCTTCAGTTCTGTTGGCTACAAGCGGGTCGCAAGTTTTCTTGCTTCGACATGCATAGACAGTTCTTGGATCCTGACCATAAGTTCAGAAAAGACAAGAATTTCATCAAAGGTATAGTTGTCAAAAACATCGCACCACCTGTGTTGATAGGCCAACAGACCCTTGATCAGTTAAATGCTCTCGAGACTGATCCTTTTCGTCCAGGGTATTTAAAACGGTATAATATGGAACACGCCTGGACTCACAAGTCATGCTTAAGGGATCTGCCTTACCTCAAAGACCTCATTTGCCCACACAACATCGACATGATGCACACTGAAAAGAATATGGCAGAGGCCATTTTTGGTACATTGTTCGGCATAGAGGGGAAGTCAAAGGATAATCCTAAGGCTAGAATCGACGAGGAGGCTCTATGTGATAGACCGTTACAAAGCTTTTCTAATGTCAAGTATAATTTCCTTAGACCATGAGATTGTGCAACTCTCGGATACCGTAGGAATAATTTGGGTGTGCCAAAGATCACAATGTACCTGGGTGGCTATAAAGGTACACTACAGGTACCTCCGAAAGTATCTGTTGGGTTTGCACGAATTGAGACAGGGATTTGTCACTCCATGTGACGGAGAGGTATCTCTGGGCCCACTCGGTAAGACATCATCATAATGAGATCAATGTGACTAAGGAGTTAGCCACGGGATGATGTGTTACGGAACGATTAAAGAGACTTTCCGGTAACAAGATTGAACAAGGTATAGGGATACCGACGATCGAATCTCGGGCAAGTGTCATACCGGTAGACAAAGGGAATTGTATACGGGATTGACTGAATCCCCGACATTGTGGTTCATCCAATGAGATCATCGTGGAGCATGTGGGAGACAACATGGGTATCCAGATCCCGTTGTTGGTTATTGACCAGGGAGGTGTCTCGGTCATGTCTACGTGCCTCCCGAACCCAAGGGTCTACACACTTAAGGTTCAATGACGCTTGGGTTATAGGGAAATAGTGTACGTGGTTACCGAAGGTTGTTCGGAGTCCTGTATGAGATCCCGGATGTCACGAGGAGCTCTGGAATGGTCTAGAGGTAAAGATTCATATATAGGAAGTGAGGTTTTGGTCACCGGAAGAGTTTCGGGCATCATCGGTAACGTACCGGGACCACCGGAAGGGTTCCAAGGGTCCACCGTGTGGGTCCACCGGCACCAGAGGGCTGCATGGGCCAAAGGTGGGAGGCACCCAGCCCCAAGTGGGCTGGTGTGTCTCCACGCCCAGCCAAAGGCGCAGCAAAGGTGGGAAGGGGGGAACCCTAGGCACAGATGGGCCCAAGGCCCACCTAGGGTGCCGCCCCTCCCTCTCTCCTTCTGGCCGCTGCACCAGATGGGATCTGGGGCTGCCGCCGACCCTTAGGGTGGGAACCCTAGGGATGTGCCCTCCCTCCTCCTCCTTCTATAAATAGTGGGAGTTTTGGGGCTGCCAAGAACACAAGTTTCTTCCTCTCTCGGCGCAGCCCTACCCTTCCTCCTCCTCGTCCTCCGTAGTGCTTGGCGAAGCCCTACCGGAGTACCATGCAGCTCCACCATCACCACGCCGTCGTACTGCCAGAGCTCTCCCTCAACCTCTCCTTCCTCCTTGCTGGATCAAGGCGTAGGAGACGTCACCGGGCTGCCCGTGTGTTGAACGCGAAGGCGCCGTTGTTCGGCGCTTAGATCGGAATCCACCGCGATCTGAATCGCTGCGAGTACGACTCCACCAACCGAGTTCTTGTAATGCTTCCGCTTTGCGATCTGCAAAGGTATGAAGATGCACTCTCCCCTTACTCGTTGCTGGTTTCTCCATAGATGGATCTGTCACAACCCTAGCTTAGGCTTTGCTTTTCATTGCATAACCATCATGGCATCATGTTTAACTTCAAATGAATTTGAAATGGGGATTAACAAAAACCCTAGCATTTCACCAAACCAAACAATTCTAATATTAGTGAATTTTCAATGAACCCAAAATGACCTTCATAAAATCCTATCCAATGGATTTACCTTAGATAAAATAACTGGCTCAAACCAATAAATTTTATGTTTCAAAAGAAATATTTGAAACCACTGAAAATTATTGTAGGAATTATTTAGCTACCTATATTTGCTTAAAATACAGAACAAAATGTTCACCAAGTTTTATATATGATGGCAACAATATATCAAGGGTGAATTTTATACTAAAAAACTATTTTGGAAAATTAAATAAATTAGGGAAGTTTCTGAAAATCAATAATAAACCATTATAAATAGTCTAGTTGCTTCAATTTTTCTCAAAATTTTTGTGTAGTTTGGAAATATTCCAAACATACCTCACAAATAATTTCAGGGATTTTGGCTTTATAGTTTTTCCCGAACAAAATTAAATAGAAAGCAGAAATTAGAAAAGAAATCTAAAATGAAAGAAAAGGGAAATAGGAAGGCTTACCTGGCAGCCCAGTCGGCCCACCTGGCCCGTGCCAGTCGTCCCCTACCTCTGCCAGTAGGCAGAGGCAAATGCTGGCACGGCGCGCAGCGCCGGGGCGCCACGCCTCCTACCTGCCTGGCTCTCCCGAGCCAGTGTGACGATGGGGATTAGGACCCCAACATCGTCCAGATCGAGCGGACCCTCTCTTTGTCCCCCTCTCCCTCTGCTTCCTCTCCCTCGGACCCGAGCGCAGCTCGTCGTCACCCTTGCTGTCCCTACGGCCACCGGCCACCTAAAGCCGTGATGTCGAGCCCACCGGGACCGGCATAGACCGCAGCCTCCCCCTTGCTAGAGGAGTCGAGCCCAGACGCACTGCATCGCCGACGCTGCCTCCTTCTTCAACCTTCGGCCGCCGGTCATCTTCACCAAATTCGTCGGCTCCCAATCGTCCCCAGCCTCCCTGTAAGCTTCAGAGGACCCTAGTGAGCTCCTTGTTTGTTTCCCCTAGCCCTCTTAGTCCATGCCATGATGTAGCCGCCGATTGCGTCGATGCCAGAGAAGCTCCATCGTGGACCTTGGTGCCGGCGATGCTCCGGTGTCCAGGTGGTTCTTCTACGGACACCAACAGGTTCTCGGAGCCATGTAGTTGCCGTAGAAGCCAACACCAGGTCTTTTTGCGCGCCGTACCATCGGACCTAAGCTCGTCCGAACGCCGCCGCCGCAAAGCTCGCCGCCGCCGATGCTCTGGACCCTCTCTGCCCCAGAGATGTGCTCCGTTGGATGCGCGTGCAAGCGGACGTTCTATAGAGCCCTTCCGTTGTCAATTTGGTCGATGGAGGACAAAACCCGACGCCACCGGCGTGTCTGGTGACACCGGCGGCTCACCGCCGGGTAACTCCGGCGAGTGCCAACGTGGCGACATCTGTAGCGACCCGACCTGAAAGGTCAAATCTCCGGTGTTTCTGTACCATCCCAAGATCATGCTAGTACTCACACGATACATCAATGTATATATCAAAGGGAAATCACACATCATAAATTAATTGAAATCTCATATCGAGTCCTTTATTACAATAATGATTACAATAAAGTGGCTAGAGGCCAACTCATGAGATAAACTATACCATAAACTTGCGGAAGCATCGAAGGTAGATGAGTCCATCTGACTCCAAGGGCATCTCACCGAGCGTAGAGCGTATCCTCACTCCTGGTCGGAAAAGTACTCTGCAACATGATACGTTGCAGCCGTATAGGTCAGCATATTGAATATGCGGCAAAGTCACAAAAGAGGGGGGTAAAGTAATCATCTAGTCTATATGCAAAATATGGCAGGTGGGGTAGTAAGTTTTTTGCATAAAGCCAATTTGTCCTACAACAAGAGAGGGCAAAGGCATAATTACTACAATGTTGGTTGATTAATGAGATGGTTCCACCAACCAATTCTCATACCCAAGTTGTCATTAATAACCCACATCAATATAATTAATTGTGTTGAGAGTTCCAGATAGTTTCAGTTCCTTTGACTCAAACTGTCCATGACCGTGGACATGGCTAATCGATTAGGCTTGGGTACTCTGCAGAGTTTTGCACATGTTCCCCACAAGATTTGGTCGCCTCCGTTTGATTTCTCGCACTTCAGCGTGTTTGAGAAAGGGATGACCAAAACATGGTCTTCTAAAGGGTTTCCCTGCAACTCTGTCGGTGCCCACCCTTTCCTACCGTTCTTCTACATCTTGTAGCACCGCCTGTCCAGGGTCACCACGATATCCAACCAAGCCAGAGCCCATAATGACTTGTGGCTGTGCAGGTAAGCCTTGGGTCTTGAAGCATCCATCCATCTCTCTGTGCCTGGGTGGACCTTTCCGCATGAATACTGGCACATCTCCAGCATCATCTAGGCTAACCACTGGTTTCTCCAGGGTGCCGTTCAACCATCATCCACCCAGAGGTAAGTTGAAAACTTGAAGTCTTGAAGACTTGATCATCATGTAGTTCTTGAAATTATTAACTCTCTCAACTCTCATGAATCACACAACCAACCCCGTCTACTAATAGCATAGCAACATGTAAAACAACGTTTTCCCCGGGGCCAATGTGTCAAAGGGTTGAGGGGTACCTACCACACGATACTACAACAAGTAACCAAGTTTCCAATTTACCTACTTTGCATGCAATTGGGGTGATGGAAGAACCAATGCAATAAAACATAGGTATACATGGTCAAAGTGACTTGCCTTGCTGACGATCCTCGTACTCGAGTGACTCTAGGTAACAAGCTTCGCACTCCGGATGATCTAACGAATCAAACAAGAGCACTCTATAAGCATACATCAAAAGTTTGTAACTCACAAAATCAGAAATGTATCTAGTAATCAATCAAGACAAAACAAGGCACAATCACAAGAAAGAAAAATCAACACATAGTTTTGTTTTCTAAAAGTTGGTTGGTAAACTATTACATAATAAGCTACTACTAACAAAGTAGAACTATTTGTATTTGTACTAACAAAACAATAGTTGATAGAAAAGCAACAATCAAATAAAATATTTTATTAACAGAATTAAATCCACTAAAAACTTTTGTGAAAGAATGCTTCTAAAGTTAATTTGTTTTATAAAACACTACTTAATAGAATAGGTTATAGTTTCCTCTAACAATAGGATATGAAATAGCTAACTATTTATTTTATTAACAAAACATTATCTTAAAAAAAAGAATTTACTAAAACTTTTCTTAGAAAACAGAATCTAATTATCTAAACTTTGTTAAAAGAAACTATTACTAACTAGTTTGTTTTAATCAAATTATACCTAGTTGAAAAGGAGTAGAGTTCCTATAACAATAAAGTATAAAACTAAGCAAATTATTTTATTTATTAACAGCAAGTAAATTTCCTAAAGTTGAAACAACAGAACCTACTAAAATAAAATATAACTAACTCAGATTTGAACTAACAAAAAAATTAAACTAATTAAACTATACTAACAACTAATCAGATTCTCTTTTTGGTTAGAACACTAAACAAATTCATCCTAAAAATTCTCAAACTAAGCATGGTGATAGTCCTAACTAATACCAATCAGTGGCAAAAAGATTCATACAAAAATCTATTTTTAAATTCTAGTTATACAGATTTTAGCAATTTAAGTAAATTTGATTAAATTCAAATTTTAGAGTTCAAATTTAAATTCTAAAACTACAGACATAAACTACAAGTAATATGTGTCCTAATGCAAAAATAATTAATTAAAAACACTAAATAGTTTAAAAGATATAAGCAAAACAAAATCAGAAAACCTTTTGTTAACTAAAAACAAAACAGAAAAGAAAAAAAAACTAACGAACGGTCAGTGCTACGTGGCGGCTTCCTATTGGCTGCTAGCGTGAGCGCGGGCAAATTGCGGGCAGTCGACCGAACTAAAGAGGAAAACGGTTCGCGTTTATAAAAGTTCTAATCTGGATCGTAGGATCCAGATCCGAAGGCTGAGGAGGGAGGGGATTCTCACTGTGGCGGTCGTGGCGGTCGCCGATGACGTCGACGGCGGCCGGAAGCAGGTGGTGGTCGGGGAGGTCGCTTCGGTGGTCGAGGAGGTCGTCGGAGAGGTCCAGGCGATGGCGATGATCGTCCGGAGTCGATTGGTTGTGTCGGACGGAGCTGAGGGCGAGGGAGACGACGACCAGGTGCGGGGATGGGTTCGGTCGGGGCAGAGCTCCGGCGAGCTTCAGCGCAGCGCTCTGGCGAGGGAGAGAGAGGGCTTTGGGGGGGGATGGAGTGCGTAGGGTGGCCGGCTACTTATAGGGCCGCGAGTGAGGCGAGGGAAGGAAGGGGAGAGAGATCCGGCGAGGAATGGATCGCCCGCGTCGGTCGTGGGCGCGAGGAAGGAGGTGACCGCACGGATCTCTCGATCGGTCGGGGCAGGACCCACTGTCAGAGAGAGGGAGAGGTTTGAGGGGGGCGTCGGTGGCCGTTGGAAAGGAAAGTCGTGAGGGTTAATGCTGTGGGCCGGCCCGATCCGTTTTAAAATCTTTCCTTTTCTATTTTCCAGCACAATAAAACTCATTTAATGCATTCAATATAATTCCAAATATAGGAATAATATATATATGAATTGACACAAGAATAAATGCTATTTATTGAACATTTTTATTGTGTCATTTGAATACTTTGAAAAAATAATATTTTCAGAAATTGCCTATTTGGTTTTAAAAGCTTTTGCAAATATTTTTTCAAAATACCCCCTGGTTTTATTGTTCAAATAAATCACCAAGATGACCGTGGTGTGGAGTGTCATGTTACTCCCCTCTTTTCTTTGAACTTTTCCAGAAGTTTTCAAATAGGTGAAACAAGAAGAGGGGAAAGATGAAAGTGCATTTCAGAAATTCAAAAGAAACACTTCAACCATTATATTCATTCAAACAATATGATGATGATGCATAGCTATATTTCATAACATTCCAAAATGAAATTTTAGGATGTTACAACAGCGCTAGTGGCTAATGGTAACGCTAATTAACCCCACATACGCTGAGAGCGGGCCCCGGAGCAGGTCAAACTCTGGGACAATGCAGGGATTAACCCCGTGACACTGACGTGTGGACCCCACACGTCAGATTTGACTTTGACCAAGCCATTGATCTGATGACGTCACTATGATGCAATGATGATGCCTTAAAGCCTTTATGATATTTAAATTAATAAGGAAATTCTAGAAAATGTTTAAAACTTCTAGAAAACATAGAAAATAATCTGCAAGTCAAATGAAAATAATTTATATATGAAAAATGATCAAAAAAATCGAATGAATCTGTTTATGCGATGATCATGCATGTTTGAGCAAGTTAACATCACCAAGTAGGACATTTCATGATTAGGATAATTTAATAAATAGTGTTGGAGTTGGAATTTAGTATATATTTGAATTCCACTTCACTTAATATGAGTACCTATAGCACTAGGTCAATTCAGTACCTTAACATGCCATTTGATGCATCATGTTTGTTGCATCACATTGAATATGTTCATTTCTGTGTTTGACAGTGTTGTTCCCTCTCGGTAGATGATGGTTCTCACGATGTGATTGCTGACACTAATGAAGAGAAGTAATATCTTCAGGACTGTCAGGCAAGCAAACCCCCTTGAGCATACTGATATGAACCCACTCTCTTGCTCCTGCTCTCTATTACTGCATTAGAACAACAACGATTCAATTGTTACATGTTCTCGGTAGTTGAACCCATTCCGTTGCATGACCTGTCTTTGCCACGGTAAATAGCTGAAACCACTTAGCATGAGTAGCAACTGCTTGAGCCTTGTTGTGCTTACACATCCCTACTTGCTTACTTACTATGCCTGCTATGCTTAGTGTTGTGTCGTGTCGGGTATGATCCATCCGGGTAATGAATCAGAATGGCTATGTTCATGTCCTACTATGCGAGAGCTAAGTGTGTGAACACGATTTGGTAAAGGTAGCAATAAGAGGTCATGTAGTAGTACATGGCGGGTTGTCTCATTGGGACCGTCCTTAAGAACTGAGTTCTTTGTATGTTATCCAAGACAAGATACTACCGCACATTGGGATACTTAATTGATCCTCTCGGCCCATTAATCGCCTAGACCTCTGTCCAGGAGTTGCAACTAGTTTTTGATGTTTGTACGAAAAGTGTTGGCGTCCGTGCATAGTGCTGCCCGACGGGGTGGACTATGATGTGGTACAGGAACAGTGGCACGGTGTACCAAGTGGCACCTGAATGGTGGGCTTGGGAACCCTGCGCACATCGTTTGAGGCCGAAGCGGAAACTTCGTCCGGACTTCCATGCGGGTTCAGCCTCAAATAGGCGATAAACCTGGACCAGGGTCTTGTGTGGTTGACGGTCGTGGCCGACGTCCATGCCAGTGCTTCCGCTTGAAGGTTGCCGAGATGCATGACGTGCATATGGTGATAAGTGGCGAGTGTGTGTGAAGAAGTATACCCCTACAGGGTGAAATAATCTGTTCGAATAGTCGTGTCCTTGGATATGGACTACTTCGATTGCTTATGTGGTTCATAGGTAAGTGAAATGGATACTTCTAAAATATGCAAGATAAGCGTGAGTGCTATGGATGGCCTTCTCATAGGGAGACGAGGGTGGATCCATAGTGGTGTATTGATTGGTGCATATGTGGACTCGTGTGCGCTATCCCACCTCAAAGAAAGCACTTGTAGTCGTAGTACATGTTAGCCAAGAGTCAAAGCTAGCTTGCTGCAATAAACTCCACAACCCCCTTCATTGATACTGATGCATATGTAAATAGTTCTGATGTAAGTCTTGCTGAGTACCTTTGTACTCACTTTTGCTTAATTTATGTTTTGCAGAGGAGACGTCAGTCTCATTAGTGGTATTTTTGACGTGAAGTTCGATGTTGACTGGATTAGCTTGGGAATCCCACACAGAGGTCTGGTTCCTTTGGTAGGGTCGTTGTAGCTTTTCAGGCTCCTCTAGCCACTTTTGTAGATGTCTGTACTCAGACATATTTAAACTTCCGCTTGTTGTTTGATTGCTCTGAATGTTGGGTCATGTGACCCCTATTTGTAACATCTTATTGTGTTGGCTCATTTGAGCCTTCTAAATAAATGTTGTAATGTTGTATGGTTGTGTTGTGATGCCATAGTTGTATCTATGCATATCGGGCATGTCGTGCGTACATGTGACGTGCAACGGTATGTATGGGATACGACACCTAGTTGTGTGCCTTTAGTAGTACTCTTTATGGGGAAATGCCTCTTTGTGTTTCCACCGAGCCTTGGTAGCTTGCTACTACTCCGGACACATTGATTGACCGGAATGTATCCTTCTTTGCTGCTGTGTCTGTCCCTTCGGGGAAATGTCTCGCAGTGTAATGGAGTCCCTATAGCCTGCTACGACTTGTTTACGTGCAGTGATGACATTTATGTCCGATGGTGTAATGGAGTCCTTGTAGCTTTCTATGACTCGTCTACACACGCTAGAGATTGACACATGCATTGCTGGGTTATGTATGCCTGTCCCTGTATGTATGTGCCACTTGGGTTCTATGACTAGTCATGTCGGCCCGGGTTCTTTGACATTTGAATGCTAGCGACATATTACATACGTGAGTCAAAAGACGCAAACGGTCCCGGCCCAGGTAAGGTGGCAGCCGTGTAGATAACCCTGTGTGAGACCGCAAAGTGATGTGATGTGTTACAGGCTGGATTCTTATGGCTTAGGATCGGGGTCCCGACAAGATGTTGGTGATCATAGGAAATGTTTTGATTTACTACTACGTCTCCCAATAGTGGCATCATGAGCTAGGTCTATGCATAGAATCTATGCACGAGTAGAACATAAGTTGTTGTGGGCATCGATCTTGTTAATTTGCTTGTCGTTACTAGTCTTATCTAGATTCGGAGGTATTGTGGGATGAAGCGGCTCGGACCAACTTTACATGTATGCTTATGTGAGACCGGTTCCACCGCCTGACATGCACTTGTTGCATAAGGTGGCTAGCGGGTGTCTGTCTCTCCCACTCTAGTCGGATTGGATTCAATGAAGAGGGTCCTTATGAAGGGTAAAAAGCAATTGGCATATCACGTTGTGGTTTTTGCGTAGGTAAGAAACATTCTTGCTAGAAATCTATAGCAGCCACGTAAAGAGTTGCAACAACAAATTAGAGGACGTCTAACTTGTTTTTGCAGCATATGCCTTGTGATGTGATATGGCCAAAGGATGTGATGTGATGCATTGTGATGTATGAGATTGATCATGTTCATGTAATAGGACTCACGACGCATGTCGATGAGTATGACAACCGGCAGGAGCCATAGGAGTTGTCTTAATCTATTGTATGACCTACGTGTCAACCATAAACACCATGTAATTACTTTACTTTATTGATAATCATTAGCCATAGTAGTAGAAGTATTAGTTGGTGAGACAACTTCATGAAGACATGATGATGGAAATCATGGTGTCGTGCCGCTGACAATGATGATCATGGTGCCCCGAAGATGGAGATCAAAGGAGCAAGATGATATTGGCCATATCATGTCACTATATTGATTGCATGTGATGTTTATCATGTTTACATCTTATTTTCTTAGAACAACGGTAGCTAAATAAGATGATCTCTCACTAAAATTTCAAGAAATGTGTTCACCCTAATTGTGCACAGTTGCTAAGGTTCGTTGTTCCGAAGCACCACGTGATGATCGGGTGTGATAGGTTCTAACATTCGCATACAACGGGTGTAAGCCAGATTTACACACGCAATACACTTAGGTTGACTTGACGAGCCTAGCATGTATAGACATGGCCTCGAAACACAGAAGACTGAAAGTTTGAACATGAGTTGTATAGAAGATACGATCAACATGGAGATGTTCACCATGGATGACTACTCCGTCTCACGTGATGATCGGACATGGGCTAGTTGACGTGGATCATGTGTCACTTGGATGACTAGATAAATTTCTATCTAAGTGGGAGTTCATTGAATAATTTGATTATATGAAATTAATTATCATGAACTTAGTCTAAAATTGTCTTTACAATCTATATTGTAGATCCAATGGCCAATGCTAATGTTGCCCTCAACTTCAATGCGTTCCTAAAGAAAACCAAGCTGAAAGATGATGGAAGCAACTATGCGGACTAGGTCCGTAGCTTGAGGATCATCCTCATAGCTTCCAAGAGATTGTATGTCCTTGATGCACCGCTAGGTGACGCACCCATTTTCCCAGCGACTCAAGACAGTATGAATGCCTGGCAGTTGCGTTGTGATGATTACTCCCTGGTTCAGTTTGGCATGCTTTACAGTTTAGAACCGGGGCTCCAAAAGCATTTTGAGCAACACGGATCATATGAGATGTTCCAAGAGATGAAATTGGTTTTCCAAGCTCATGCCCGGGTCGAGAGATATGATGTCTCCGACAAGTTCTTCAGTTGTAAGATGGAGGAGAATAGTTCTATCAGTGAGCACATACCCAAAATGTCTGGGTTGCACAACCGATTGACTCAGCTGGGAGTTAATCTTTCGGATGACTCGGTCATTGACAGAATCCTCCAGTCGCTTCCACCTAGCTACAAGATCTTTGTGATGAACTACAACATGGATGGTATGGAGAAGTCCATTCCTGAGTTGTACTCGATGCTGAAATTAGCGGAGGTCGAGATCAAAAAGGAGCATCAAGTGTTGATGGTGAATAAGACCACTAGTTTCAAGAAAGTCAAGGGTAAGAATAACTTCAAGATGGACGGAAAAGCAGTTGCCATGCCCGGTAAGCAAGTTGCCGAGAAGAAGAACAAGAATGGACCCAAGCCTGAGACTAAGTGCTTTTATTGCAAGGGTACCGGTCAGTCGAAGCGGAACTGCCCCAAATACTTAGCAGATAAGAAGGTCGGCAATGTTAAAGGTATATGTGATATAATTGTTATTGATGTGTACCTTACCAACGCTCATAGTAGCTCCTGGGTATTTGATACCGGTGCAGTTGCTCACATTTGTAACTCCAAGCAGGAGTTGCGGAATAAGCGGAGACTGGCAAAGGACGAGGTGACAATGTGCGTCGGGAATGGTTCCAAGGTCGATGTGATCACCGTCGGCATGCTACCTCTACATCTACCTTCGTGATTAGTTTTAAACCTCAATAGTTGTTATTTAGTACCAGCTTTGAGCATGAACATTGTATCTAGATCTCGTTTGATGCGAGATGGCTACTCATTTAAATCTGAGAATAATGGTTGTTCGATTTATATGAGAGAAATGTTTTATGGTCATGCCCCGCTGGTCAAGGTTTTATTTTTGATGAATCTCGAATGTGATGTTACACATGTCCATAGTGTGAGTACCAAAAGATGTAAGGTTGATAACGATAGTCCCACTTACATGTGGCATTGCCGCCTTGGTCATACTGGTGTCAAACGCATGAAGAAACTCCATACTGTTGGACTATTGGAGTCTCTTGATTTTGAATCATTTGACACATGTGAACCATGCCACATGGGCAAGATGACAAAGACTCCGTTCTTCGGAACAATGGAGCGAGCAACTAACTTGTTGGAGATAATACATACCGATGTATGCGGTCCAATGAGCGTTGAGGCTCGCGGTGGCTACCATTATGTTCTCACCCTCACGGATGACTTAAGAAGATATGGGTATGTCTACTTAATGAAACACAAATCTAAAACCTTTGAAAGTTGAGGAATTTCAGAGTGAGGTAGAGAATCAACGTGATAGGAAAATAAAGTCCCTACGATCTGATCGTGGCAAGGAATATTTGAGTCATGAGTTTGGCACGCACCTAAGGAAATGTGGAATTGTTTCACAACTCACGCCGCCTGGCACACCTCAGCGAAATGGTGTGTCTGAACGTTGTAAACGCACTCTATTGGATATGTTGCGACCTATGATGTCTCTTACCGACTTACCGCTATCATTTTGGGGATATGCATTAGAGACTGCCGCATTCACTTTAAATAGGGCACCGTCAAAATACGTTGAGATGACACCGTATGAATTATGGTTTGGAAAGAAACCTAAGTTGTCGTTTCTGAAAGTTTGGGGATGCGATGCTTATGTGAGGAAACTTCAACCTGAGAAGCTCGAACCCAAAGTAGAAAAGTGCGTCTTCATAGGATACCCCAAAGAAACTGTTGGGTATACCTTCTACCTCAGATCTGAAGGCAAAGTCTTTGTTGCCAAGAATGGATCCTTTCTAGAGAAAGAGTTTCTCTAGAAAGAAGTAAGTGGGAGGAAAATAGAACTTGATGAGGTAATTGTACCTCCACTCGAACCGGAGAGTAGCACAGCACAGGAAGTTGTTTATGTGGAGCCTGCACCGGCTGGAGAGGAACTTAATGATGATGATCATGCAACTTCAGATCAAGTTGCTATTCGAAGGTCCACTAGGACACGTTCCGCACCAGTGTGGTACGACAACCCTATCCTGGAGATCATGTTGTTGGACAACGGTGAACCTTCGAACTATGAAGAAGCGATGGCAGGCCCGGATTCCAACAAATGGCTTGAATCCATAAAATCCGGGATAGGATCCATGTATGAGAACAAAGTATGGACTTTGGTGGACTTGCCTGATGATAAGCGAGCCATAGAAAGTAAATGGATATTTAAGCAGAAGACTGACGCGGATGGTAATATGACCGTCTATAAGGCTCGGCTTGTCGCTAAGGGTTATCAACAAGTTGAAGGAGTTGACTTTGATGAGACTTTCTCACCCATAGCGATGCTTAAGTCCGTCCGAATCATGTTAGCAATTGCCGCATTTTATGAATATGAGATGTGGCAAATGGACGTCAAAACGGCATTCCTGAACGGTTTCCTTATGAAAGAACTGTATATGATGTAGCCGGAAGGTTTTGTCGATCCTAAAGATGCTAACAAGGTATGCAGGCTCCAACGCTCCATCTATGGGCTGGTGCAAGCAACTCGGAGTTGGAACATTCACTTTAATGAGGTGAATAAAGCATTTGGGTTTATACAGGTTTATGGAGAACCTTGTATTTACAAGAAAGAGAGTGGGAGCTCTGTAGCATTCCTCATATTATATGTGGATGACATATTGTTGATGGGAAATGATATAGAACTCTTGGAAAGTAAAAAGGCCTACTTGAATAAGTGTTTTCAATGAAGGACCTTGGAGAAGCTGCTTACATATTAGGCATCAAGATCTATAAAGATAGATCGAAACGCCTCATAGCTCTTTCACAAAGCACATACCTTGACAAGATATTGGAGAAGTTCAATATGGATCAGTCCAAGAAGGGGTACTTGCCTGTGTTACAGGGTGTGAGATTGAGTACGACTCAATGCCCGACCACGACAGAGGATAGAGAAAAGATGAGTGTCATCCCCTATGCTTCAGTCATAGGCTCTATTATGTATACCATGATGTGTACCAGACCTGATGTGAACCTTTACATAAGTTTGGTAGGGAGGTACCAAAGTGATCCCGGAGCGGAACACTTGACAGCGGTCAAGAATATCCGGAAGTACCTGAAAAGGACAAAGGACATGTTTCTCGTATATGGAGGTGCCGAAGAGCTCGTCGTAAAGGGTTACGTCGATGCTAGATTCGACATAGATCCCGATGACTCCAAGTCACAAACCAGATACGTGTATATTTTGAACGGAGGGGTAGTCAGCTGGTGCAGCAGCAAGCAAAGCGTCGTGGCGGCATCTACATGTGAAGTGGAGTACATAGCTGCTTCGGAAGCGGCAAAGGAAGGAGTCTGGATGAAGGAGTTCATCATCGACCTAGGAGTCCAGGTTTCACAAGAAGACAAGACACATCTAATGCCCCGATGACTCTATTCTGTGACGCACTGGAGCTATTGCCCTTGCCAAGGAGCCCAGGTTTCACAGGAAGACAAGACACATCTAACGCCGCTTCAACTCCATTCGTGATTACATTCAGGAAGGATATATAGACATTTGTAAAGTACATACGGATCTGAGTGTCGCAGATCCGTTGACTAAACCTCTCTCACGAGCAAAACATGATCACCACCAGAACTCTATCGTTGTTCGATACATCGCAATGTACTTTGATTATTGACTCTAGTGCAAGTGGGAGATTGTTGGAAATATGCCGTAGAGTCAATAATAAAATGGTTATTACTGTATTTCCTTGTTCATGATAATTGTCTATTATTCATGCTATAATTGTATTAACCCGAAACCGTAATACATTTGTGAATACGTAGACCACAATGTGTCCCTAGTGAGCCTCTAGTTGGCTAGCTCGTTGATCAATGGATGGTCATGGTTTCATGACTATGGACATTAGATGTCACTGATAATGGGATCACAACATTAGGATAATGATGTGATGGACAAGACCCAATCCTAAGCATAGCACGAGATCGTGTGGTTCGTCTGCTAAAGCTTTTCTAATGTCAAGTATCGTTTCCTTAGCCCATGAGATTGTACAAATCCCGGATACCGTAGGAATACTTTTGGTGTGCCAAACGTCACAACGTAACTGGGTGGCTATAAAGGTACACTACAGGTATCTCCGAAAGTATCTGTTGGGTTTGCACGAATCGAGACTGGGATTTGTCACTCCGTGTGATGGAGAGGTATCTCTAGGCCCACTCGGTAAGACATCATCATAATGAGCTCAATGTGACTAAGGAGTTAGCCATGGGATGATGTGTTACGGAACGAGTAAAGAGACTTGACGGTAACGAGATTGAACAAGGTATATGGATACCGACGATCGAATCTCGGGCAAGTGTCATACCGGTAGACAAAGCGAATTATATACATGATTCATTGAATCCCCGACATCGTGGTTCATCTAATGAGATCATCGTGGAGAATGTGGGAGCCAACATGGGTATCCAGATCCCGGTGTTGGTTATTGACCGGAGAGGTGTCTCGGTCATGTCTACGTGCCTCCCAAACCCGTAGGGTCTACACACTTAAGGTTCGATGATGCTAGGGTTATAGGGAAATAGTGTACATGGTTACCGAAGGTTGTTTGGAGTCCCGGATGAGATCCCGGACATCACGAGGAGCTCCAGAATGATCCGTAGGTAAAGATTCATATATAGGAAGTGAGGTTTTGGTCACTGGAACAGTTTCGAGCATCACCGGTAACGTACCAGGACCACCGGAAGGGTTCCGAGGGTCCACCTTGTGGGGCCACTGGCACCAGAGGGCTGCGTGGGCCAAAGGTGGGAGGCACCCAGCCCCAGGTGGGTTGGTGCGCCTCCACGCCCAGCCGAAGGCGCAGCAAAGGTGGGAAGGAGGGGAACCCTAGGCGTAGATGGGGCCAAGCCCACCTAGGGCGCCGCCCCTCCCTCTCTCCCTCTGGCCGCTGCACCAGATGGGATCTGAGGCTGCCGCCGGCCCTTAGGATGGGAACCCTAGGTATGTGACCTCCCTCCTCCTCCTTCTATAAATAGTGGGAGTTTTGGGGCTGCCAAGAACACTAGTTTCTTCCTCTCTCGACGCAGCCCTACCCTTCCTCCACCTCGTCCTCCGTAGTGCTTGGCGAAGCCCTATCGGAGTACCATGAAGCTCCACCATCACCACGCCATCGTACTGTCGGAGCTCTCCCTCAACCTCTCCTTCCTCCTTGCTGGATCAAGGCGTAGGAGACTTCATCGGGCTGCCCGTGTGTTGAACGCGGAGGCGCCGTTGTTCGGCGCTTAGATCGGAATCCATCGCAATCTGAATTGCTGCGAGTACGACTCCACCAACCGCGTTCTTGTAACGCTTCCGCTTTGCGATCTTCAAATGTGTGAAGATGCACTCTCCCCTTACTCGTTGTTGGCTTCTCCATAGATGGATCTTGGTGATCGTAGGATTTTTTTGATTTACTACTATGTCTCCTAACAGATGTAGAGTCTATGGATGCCGAGTTGAGACAAGTCGCTAATGGTTTTGACTATAAGGTCCATTCATTTGACAAATACGACATCAACGGGTATATCTTTCATACCTTTGGCAAAGAGATATCTATGCTCGACGTAAAGACTACAAATTGTTGTGTCTTTGCTATCGGCGAAGGAGGTATCGAGTATTATGGAAGAGTTGAAGCAATTTATGAACTTCTATTCTATGGTGAAAACCCACCGACCGTCGTAGTCTTCAATGTTATTGGTTTCAGCCGAAGGAGACTAGAAGGACTCATGAAGATATAGGGCTAGTAGAAATCAACCAAATCACCCATTTAGATTTTCTCGGTGTCTATATTACGGCTCAACAGGCAACACAAGTTTTCTATCTACCGTGGGTCTGCCAAACTGATCCAAATCTGAAAGGTTGGGATGTTGTTTATGAAGTGCCGCCATGTTTAGACCACCTACCCTCAATGAAGAGGATTACGAACCTCACATTAACCTAGACACATATGAAGGATAAATCTTCCAAGAAACACGAATGTCCAAAAAATGTTTCAAGAACCACTCTACTTCACCCCAGAACATTGAACCAGACAGCGATAGTGAATCCATCTTAACCCCTGAGCCAGAGCAGGAAGAGCCAGAAGAAGAAGAGGTTACTGTTGCGGATGACCTGTTACTTCTTGACCGATTACATAATGGAGGCCTTCAACATGTTCTTCCTAATAGTGATGATGGTGCTGCTTTTATTGATGATAGTGATGATCATGATGCATTTATTGATCCCGAAGCATATATAGACGATCAAGATTATTATTAGTTCATGTCAGGTATTCAACTATTATTATATACATATATAAAAAATTATTACTCATGTTGGTATTTATGATGATGATACACTTAAAGTATATACATTTTATTACCCATGTTGGTATTTATGTTGTACTAATTTCGTTTACTCTTTGTCATGGCAGGTGTTGAAAGATGGTGGGAAAGGGTTGAGAGCACTCCGAGGCTCCTTCTTCGTCGGCAGGTGGTGGGATGGGTACTCCCATTCCTGCCCCGTCTCTCCGGAGAGTGTTGCTCTCTACTCTGCAAGGAGTGGCCGCTTCTTCGACCATCGCAGCCCCCATGAGAGGAGGTTGACCCCCCGCGAAGAAGAGAGCTACTAAAGGTACACGTGGCGCCCACGGGTGAGGTAGGGTGGCTGCCACGCCTTCCTTGCCGCCAGCCCCAGCTGATTCACCTGAGCACAGGACTGCTGGGGTGGACCCGTCTGAGGTGGAGGCTACACGGACTCCGGTTCACGAGCCTCGGGTCGATGAGACTCATGTCCCAGAGGCTTCGTTCTAGGAGACTTCGGAGCAAAGTAGGGATGAGGGTACGTCCCAAGAGACCCAGTGGGATACCTGGCCTGATTTGGGTCAGCCGAAGCCAAGTGGCCATGCTGATAGCGACGAGGAGCTAGGTGAGGGGGCCACCATCTACCAACGTGGTAGTACAACGCTCCCACTCGTGCCGGCAACCCACGAGCAGAGGTGGTAGATTCAGCCAAGTGGGGAAAAGTAAGTTCATTTACTCTTATTTAACCTTTTGCCTTCACGTTTTCTCAAATATCTAATGTGTTGGCTTTAATTTCTCATACTGCAGGGGTTGGATTGTTGCCAAGCGTGTCCGCAAGCCTAACAACGTCCTTGGTGTGCTTTGTCGGCAAAACTTCCTAGGGTTTGTTACATTGCCTGGTCGGGGTCGAGAGGTCGGAATGACCTGGGAGCACTACTTGGGTGCCCCGGCCCCGTCGGAGGTGGAGATCGACGGTGTTTTGTGCCACACGAGGGCCGACATGGTGATCAGACAGTTCTGGGTAATTTCTCCTTTACACAATTAAAAATCGACAATAGCTAGTTATTGTACTAATCAGTGTTGTCTCGTTTGTAGACCTTCTACAGGTGTGAGGAGGGATACAAGGAGGCCGCGGCAAATGTTATCGAAACCGTATGCACGTCCTACTTCAAAACTGGCGGCACGAGGCTCGGGTGCAGGCCGTTCGAGACTACTATGCGTCGCGGCATATTAGGAAGGGAAAGGGGAAGTGCCGCGATTCTAAGATGGAGAAGGAGCATTACATGAAGGTAATTACATATTATTAAGGCCTTGTAGTTAGTTTCCTTGATTTGATTCTTATGCGTAGCACTCAAATTTCTCTTTATTAACTTAGGTGCCCCCAAGATGGTGTGTGGATAAGATGGATTGTTGGGAGGCCTTGGTGGATCAGTGGTGCTCCGAAAAGTGGGAGTCCATCCACAACACTAACAAGGATAGGCGTGTAAAAATGGTTGGTGTGCCACACCATCAAGGGAGCGTCAACTTAATTGAGTTTTGTGAGAATTTGGTATGTGGTTTGCTTCATGACTCATGCAATTCATTCTTAATGCTAGATTTATCCCTTTACTAATACTTTTTTCCTCTCTCTCTCTCTCTCTTTTAGGTGTGTCACAATAAGAAGGAGGTGCCAGACATGTACGACCTCTATGTGATGGCCCACACTGCCTCGTACAAGAAGGTTAAGGCATTCTCTGAGTCTCACCTCGATCATCTCGAAAACTTCACCAACATCTCCTCCCACCAGAAGCTCGTGACGTACAAAGATCACGGGAAGGTGAGAAAAGGGGAGGACTTTAACCCGAGCCAGGGGCCTATTGATCCAGAGCTGGTGATGATAGCTGGCAATGGGAGGCCCATGGCTCGATCGCCATTGGAGACGGCCTTATACATTGTCCTAGCACTCTCCGGCAGATAAAGGCACGCCAAATGAGCTCCTGTCCTGAGATAACACCTCGTCCATAGCCAGTCGAGCTCGCCATCGAGGTGAGTTTAATGGACTCAACTATCTTTTTGCATTACGTTGTGTGTGTGAACCAATATGATTACAATGCTAACAATGAGTTGTCTTGCAGGCTGCTATTCTGAAAGAGAGAGAGGCAATGCAGACGCATTTGGTAGCGAAGGATAAGGAGATGAAGGAGTTGGAGGAGAGGATGACTGCGTTGATGGAGGTGGAGAAGGCACGGAACGATGCGTCTAGCAGGGCCATGTACGAGCTCTTCGTGGTAAGTTTCTTCTTCATATTTGTCAAATCTTACATTTTAATGTTCGTTTCATTAATAAATAAAAAGTTTGACTTGTCGAAACTAAATGTACACTCTATGTGCGAGAAGACTGGACATGTCCCTCCGGCGATGCGAGTCATTAACATGGTGGGGACGGTGAGTTTCATTTCAATGCATTGATCTTTTGAGTGTCATCATGCTAATGACACATTGCAAATGATGTCTCATGCAGAATATATCCCAAAACGCATCTCATGACTCTTCTAGAGGGGAGCCTTCTCTAGGTGAAACAAGCCAGAACCACCGTGCTTCACCTCCGTGCTGACAAGAATGGTATGTTTTTCTACTTTTTGCTTAACAACCGCATAATGATGGTTACTTACCTTACCTTACCTCCAAAATGACATAGTTTACCCAAGTTAGCTCTAGAATGACCTATACTTAGCTTAGTTTCCTCCTAAATGACATAATAAGCTTAGGTAGCTCCAAACTTGCATAATAAGCTTAGTTAGCTCCAAAATGACCTATGTTACACAAGTTAGCTATAAAATGATCTATAATTAGCTTACTTACATTCAAAATTGCATAATAAGCATAGATAGCTCCTACATGACCTATTTTCACCTAAGTTATCTCTAAAATGACATATATTTAGCTTAGTTTCCTCCTAAATGGCATAGTAAGCTGAATTAGCTCCTAAATGGCCTATTTTATCAAAAATATCCTATACTTAGCATAGTTCTCTCCTAAATGACATAATAAGCTTACCTAGCTCCAAAATGGCCTATTTTACCTAGCTTAGCTATTAAATGACCTATACTTATCTTACCTAGCTAAAAATGGCATAATAAGCATAGTTAGCTCCTAAGTGACCTATTTTTACCTAAATTAGCTCTAAAATGACATATATTTAGCTTAGTTTCCTCCTAAATGACATAGTAAGCTGAATTAGCTCCTAAATGGCCTATTTTATCAAAAAATGTCCTATATTTAGCTTATGTTCTCTGCTAAATGACATAATAAACTTAATTAGCTCCAAAATGGCCTATTTTACCCAGCTTAGCTATTAAATGACCTATACTTAGCTTACTTAGCTCCAAAATGGCATAATAGGCATAGTTAGTTTCTAAGTGACCTATTTTTACCTAAGTTAGCTCTAAAATGACATATATTTAGCTAAGCTTCCTCCTAAATGACATAGTAAGCTAAATTAGCTCCTAAATGGCCTATTTTATCAAAAATGTCCTATATTTAGCTTATGTTCTCTGCTAAATGACATAATAAACTTAATTAGCTCCAAAATGGCCTATTTTACCCAGCTTAGCTATTAAATGACCTATACTTAGCTTACTTAGCTCCAAAATGGCATAATAGGCATAGTTAGCTGCTAAGTGACCTATTTTTACCTAAGTTAGCTCTAAAATGACATATATTTAGCTAAGCTTCCTCCTAAATGACATCGTAAGCTAAATTAGCTCCTAAATGGCCTATTTTATCAAAAATGTCCTATATATAGGTTAGTTCTCTCCTAAATGACATAATAAACTTACCTAGCTCCAAAATGGCCTATTTTACCTAGCTTAGCTATTAAATGACCTATACTTAGCTTACTTAGCTCCAAAATGGCATAATAATCATAGTTAGCTCCTAAGTGACCTATTTTTATCTAAGTTAGCTCTAAAATGACATATATTTAGCTTAGTTTCCTCCTAAATGACGTAGTAAGTTGAATTAGCTCCTAAATGGCCTATTTTATCAAAAATGTCCTATATTTAGCTTCGTTCTCTCCTAAATGATATAATAAACTTACCTAGCTCCAAAATGGCCTATTTTACCTAGCTTAGCTATTGAATGACCTATACTTAGCTTACATAGCTCCAAAATGGCATAATAAGCATAGTTAGTTCCTAAGTGACCTATATTGACCTTCTCTTCTTCATCTAGTCTTCTTCTAATTTTGGTGCTTCCCACTTTGCAAATTACATTCACTTCACGTAATGTTGCATTGATGGAGTGCTTGGGTTACTTGTATGTTTTATTTTGTATGGATGAACAATGTGACACTTTCTACATATGTATATGAAACTATGTATGTATGGATGAAAAAATTGTAATATGATTGGGTACGGATGAAATTTTCATAACATGTATGGATGAAACTTATTTGAATATGGTTATCAGTATGGCAACATATTTATTCCTGTGAAATGTATATATGTCATATTTCTGTGAAAATTTATTTAATAAAAAATAAAAAAGGAAAATGGGCTCACTCTGTGCCGCCGGCCCACCGGCGGCAAAGGGGTCAGCAAGGCAGAAGGTAAAGGGTAGGGGCCCAAGGCCGACGACAAAGGGGGACCCCAGGGGCAAAAGTCCTTACCCTTTGTCGTCCGCCCACCGACGCCAAAGGGGGGCATAAGGCTGACGGCAAAGAGAACGGACAGCAAAGAACTGCCGTTGGTCATAGCCCCTGGGTCTGCTGTCCAAACTATTTGCCGGCCGCTCCCCCACGGCAAAGATTCTTTGTCGTTCGTGGTCCTGAGGCAGACAACAAAGGACCGCTTTACCGGTTTTTTCTTTGCCAGAATTTTTGCCGTCTGCTGACAGACGGCAAAGGCCTTTGCCGTCCGTTGTCCCGCCCTTTGATGTCAGCCATGGCCGACGGCAAATTACCTGATTCCTGTAGTGTACAGACAATCATGGTTACACACATGGTTGGTGTATTTTATTTGAGTTTACTTCAAGTTTTCTATGATCGGATATCAAACAAATATTCCAAGTTGCCATATAACCGCGGGAACGGCTTCTCGAAAAGATTTAATCCTATAGGGATGCTCCAACTCATCCATCACAAAGTAGCTATAAGATGCATCAAAAACCTCAACCATGGCATAGCTCGCAGTATCCTCAGAATTCCAATGGAAAACCTCAACCTCGAGATAGCCCATAGTATCCTCGGAATCCCGTGCACAAGACGTTCGTTAAAATTAAAACAAATCAGCAAGGCCGCCTCACATGTTGATGAACCCGATAGGAGCCACGTATCTCGTTCTCCAGATACGACCGGATTGTCCGAACTTCCAGTTGGCCAATCGCAGAGTTGCCCCTGGTGGCCACCGGTGGTTGACAGGTTGGACCAACACTCATGAGGAGCACTGGCCCGGGTTCGAGATTAATTATCCACGGGGTCCAGACAGTCCCTATCTCAGTTTAATTAGGTTAGGAAATGGTAAAACCAATTTTGGGCCTTGCTAGAAGAGTTTTATCCCAAAAGGAAAATCAAGGGGGTCGCCATAACAAACCCAAGCATGTTAGGAGCACTCAATATGCCACATAACACCGATACACAAGTAACTAGGGCGACAAAGGTGGAACAAAATACTGAGCAAAAGGCCAAGCCTTCCACCTTTTACCAAATATATATTTGTGTTAAATTAAATAGGAATAATATTGTGATATCAAAGTATATCCATGTTGTCACATGGAAACAGCCCGCACCTGCAACTAGCAACACTATAAGAAGGGCTGAGCAAGCGGTAACATAGCCCAACAATGGTTTGCTGGGATGTGGAGGGGTTACAAGCTTTTCATGGCAATGTTGGGAGGCTTGACATACATTTGGTAGGTAGCAATACATAAAGATAGAAGCAAGATAACTTGCATAGAAATGATAGTAGTGGTATCATGGGAAATTGTCATCTTGCCTGAGATCCCGCTTGGAAGAGGAACGAATCCGCAAACTAGATGAACCAGCATGGTCGAACGAATCCTCACACTCCGAATGGTTTAAGAACTCTATCGAGAAGAAACAATCCGGAAACAACAATCAATACATGAAAAACACCGCAATCTATGCATGACATGATGCCCAAACAAATATGATGCATGTCCATACGAGTATGCAAAGCATGACAAAGCACATCAATCAATTACTACAAATTAGGGGAAGTTCAATATG
Organism: Hordeum marinum; assembly: GCA_022496015.1. Lineage (NCBI taxonomy): Eukaryota > Viridiplantae > Streptophyta > Magnoliopsida > Poales > Poaceae > Hordeum > Hordeum marinum. The sequence goes on from CM039675.1 coordinate 185,437,182, forward strand.
CAATGGGTTGCATATTAACGAAACTTCACATTTGAATCATTTCGTTCACTCTCATTTATTTACATGGCAATTTTAAATGTCCTTAAACATTCCAAGGGGTGAAGGATAAATAAACTATCAATTTAGGCATTTTAAACGAGGTTGGAAACAGCATATAGTATTTCCAAAAGGAACCCATATGCAATTTCGGAATTTGGTCCAGATGCGAACTACCTGTATTTTACATTTATTAAACAAGAAAATAAGGTTCACCATGTGATTATACACGTCAATTTAACAGATTTACATATATAGATCATTCAAAACGGAGCTACAACCTAAATGATATGATAAACACAAGATGAATATGTGATGAATGCCAGATGCATGCAAACGGCAACCAAAAACATTCCAAATCATTGATGCAGCAATATATGATGAAACTACATGAGATTCTAAGCAAGTTCCATATATGGCATGTTTAAAACGGAGCGACGGTTCAACAAATACAACCAACACAAGTTATAAATAAAATTTGTCCAAAACAGCAACATGGCATATTGCAACCCACAAATCAACAATCTAAAACAACCTAAAATGCACAAAAAATAAATTGTGTGGTAGCTTACATGATGCGAAACAATTTATCTCATAACAGTAAATTGAATAGAAGCATGGATCAATTAGAAATGAGCTGATAAGATGGCTACTTCAACACAGTTCTAGACTTAGCAAAAATAACATGTTTTACAGAGCCGTTTTATTCGAAAGGCATATTGGCAGCAAGAAAAATATATTCTACAAGACTATCATGGGATGAAATTCTACAGCATGGTAGTGTACTTGATGCACTACAAATAACTCCATTGGAGCATCATCAAAATATGCATAGAGACTTCGCTAGCATCAATCGAACATGTCAAGCTGAAATAAGCAGACTCTCACACTTAGTGAAATTATCTGGTGCCAGGAAGAGCAGTTTTATCATATTGACATGTTTCATAGCAGAATTATCCATGATGCAAACTCTAATTATGGCAACAAATGGCACATCAAGATAGAGCATAACATGGTGAACAAAATATTCAATTGGGGCAACAACCAAAGAGTCCTAGATCAATGGCAAAACACATGGCAACATGACAACAAGATATAACCCTTTCATACTTAGAATTGTTTTAGCATGCCAAAACAACAACAGCATTGCTAAACATGAGATTCATGGCATATCAAACATAGTAACGACAAGTAGATATGTCATACTTGAAAACACTCCATTAGCACAATTACATTGGATGCATGGTTTGCTTAATATGATGCTCACAAAACGCTATGTTAATGAGGTTTGACGTAGCAATCAGAGGCATGGCATCAAAATACACATCACATGGAGCAATTCTCATGAAGGAACCACATGAAAACGGCCTACGGATTAGATGTAATTATCCACGCTAGTTTGAATAAAATAACAAATTTGCACATTACGACAAGATGCACTTTTGCAACACAATTTATAGAAACAAAATGAATCCTAATACCCATGCAAATACAACCATTGTGTAGAGCACATTGAGTAGATGAATTTTCATGTATAACACATACTCATCCGATGCATGGTTCTCAAGAAATGATCAACACGAAATACATGTACGAGTAAAATCGGGCAGTTGTAGGAACTTACCAAAATTCACCTCGCCAAAAAATCTGGATAGAGCGGTGCAGGATGAAGCGGTCCCGTGGCTGTTTGGATTGGGGGTCGGGCGGTTCGGGACAGGGCCATCCCGGGTCAGGCTGGGGAGAGGAGGCCCGACGCCATGGCGACGACGATGACGACAAGGTGAGGTGGCTAGAGCTACGGGAGTTAGCCAACACTGGTCTAGCAGTGGCGGATCCTAATGGCATCACCCGGATCTAGCCGGAGGCGGCCGGTGGCAAGGCGATGGGGCGACGAGGCGGTGGCACCGGGAGCTCTAGCGTCGTGGGCTCTTGTGGTGGCTCGGGCGGGGCTGCTTGGCGATGAGGCTGGCGAGGGACGCGGATGGACACGGTGGCGGGTCACAAGGTGGCCACTGGAGGAGGAGGCGGTGGCACACCGACGGGAGCAGCGAGACGTGGCTACCCTGGCCATGGGGAGCACGGGAGCCGACAACAACGGGCGGCTGGTTGTGGCGACTGCCCCCGGCTCGTGCGGGCCAGCAGCGGGCCTGGTGCCATGGAGGCAGGTGGAGGCAGCTGGGAGAAGAGAGAGAGGGTGACGTGGTGGCTCCTGAGTGGGTGCGGTACGCAGCTGCGGTGGCGCTGGCTAGCCTGTCTGTGCCCAGTGGTGGCGGGGCATCAGGCCAGCACAGAACACGATGCGGGAGAGACTAAGGCTATCCAAAAATGGAAGGGGATGATTCATTTTATAACGGGTAGGCTAGGGTTTATGTTTAGGGGGGTTTGAGGCATTTTTTGACCCTCCGATCTCGATCAGAGATGTGGGTCTGGTTGGTTGTGTTGGGTTGTGTAGATGGGCCAGGTGGAGGTGAGAAGGAGGTTTGCGGCCCGGCAATGTAGATTTATAAACTGAAACTGTCTGGCATTTTCTTGGTTATAGTGCCAATATATATTTAATGGTTGGGCTACCAATCGACCTCCAAATGCGACGAAATTTGGCAGCCGGTGTATCTACAATAAATTAACACCACACGCCAACTTTTGACTGAAAGCACATTTGCTCCCTTGGTGGTTTTGGTAATTAATAACAACATATAAGTCATTGAACTAATGTTTCCACCAAGTATATTTCAGGAAAGTTCAATGATAGGGATGGCAAAAGGATTGTGGAATTACCCCAAGATGCAAGGAAATAGGTTGGCCAAGCTTCAAGCAAGAGGACTCTACATTTTACATTTGTGAGAAATCACTTTGAGTCCATAGGAAAGCCAATACTATTAAAAGGGGGTAAGGTTTTGTTGGTGAACAAAATGCTCATATGTGCACAAGTGATAGTCACCAATACATCCACAAACTCTCCCACCAAAGTGTGTCTATAGCCAAACATTCAAAATCTATGCAACCAACATTACTATCCCGGTGCCACCGATTCCAAACCCTAGACACACTCAGCCAAACCCTAACCCTTTGGTGTAGCCGACACTCCTTTCGATGCCATTGAGTTGGGATGCCAAGTTTCGGTTATGTAAGTTCACATTTTTGGTCCGTCCAAGAATGTTGAATCGGCGTCACCGAATTTTGCAATTCTGTCTATTGGTCACCTTGTCGGTGCAACCGAGATTCGTATATCGGTCCCTCCTAGATTAAAAAGTTGCCACCTTTTGGTCACTTCGGTACCATCGATATTAACACATTGGTGTCACCGAGTTGCTCATTTTGTGTGTAACGGTTGGATTTCTGGGGATGCCTATATAGACCCCTCCACCACCACCTACTCGGAAGAGAATCACTCAGAACTATTCCATACCTATCCTGTCAGATTTTCTGAGAGAGAACCACCTACCCTTGTGTTGATATCAAGATCTTCCACTCTGACCATATGGATCTTCATTTCTAGCCTCCCAAAGTTGCTTTCCACCAATCCCATCTCTTTTACCAAGCCAAATATGTGAAAGAGTGATGGTGTGTTGAGGAGTCTATCATCTTGAAGCACAAGAGCAAGGAGTTCATTGTCATTGCCGAGCCTATTACCTTTTGGAGGGTGGTGCCTCCTAGATTGGTTAGGTTTCGCTTGACGGCCTCCTACTTTGTGTTGTGGAGTGAACCAAGAAGTTTTTAAGGGCAAGGAGATCGCCTACTTCGTGAAGATCTACACATAGTGAGGCTAGTCCTTCGTGGACAGAAGCCGTCATGATATAGTCAAGGTTGCTTCTTCGTCGAACCCTCCGTGGGTAGAGCCCTCCGTGAACTCTCGCAACCATTACCCTCCATGGGTTGAAGACTCCATGAATGTGGACGTACGATAGAACCACCTATAGGAACCACGGGAAAAATCGTCGTGTCATCACTTGTGTTTGCTTTCCTTACCCTCTCTTTAATCACTTGTGCAATGTCTTTACTTTCCGCTGCTATACTTTGAGACATGCATGTGTAGGGTGTACTTGACATGCTATGAATGCTAAAACTTGCCAAGAATTAAAATTGGGAAAAAGCATAGTTTTGTTTAGTCAAGTAGTCTAGTCACCCTCCCCCTCTAGACCTACTTTTGATCCTACAATTGGTATCAGAGCTTTGGTCTCCATTGCATTGGTTTCACAACCTAGGAGAAGTATGGCATCTAGTGAGGGAAATTATCACCATAGAGGTCCATACTTTGATGGCACAAATTTGGCTAGTTGGAAGCACAAAATGAAAATCCATTTTCTTGGTCATAATCCTGCCATTTGGGATGTTGTCACATGTTGGCTTGCAAGGTGAATTCTTTGCGGAAGGAAAGGAACCCGATCGTGAAGTGACTACGGATGAATTGAAGATGTTGCAACTCAATGCTCAAGCATGTGACATTCTCTTCAACTGCCTATGCCCTAAAGAATTCAACAAAATCAGTTATCTTGAACACGCAAGAGATTTGGGATACTTTGGTTGATCTGCATGAAGGAACTGAGTCCATGAGAGAATCTAAGTTAGATCTTCTTCAAGGTCAACTTGACAAGTTCAAGATGAAGGATGGTGAAGGAGTGGCTGAGATGTACTCTAGGCTAGCTCTCATCACCAATGAGATTTCTACCTTAGGAAGTGAAGAAATGATAGAAAAATTCATCATCAAGACGATACTTCGAGCGTTGGATGATCGATATGACACTGTTTGCACATTGATCCAGATGATGCCCAACTACAAAGATCTCAAACCAACGGAAAAGATTGGTAGAATTTTTGCTCATGACATGACACTCACAGACAAGGAAGAGCTTCACCACAATCTAGCGGTGCTTACAAAGCCACAAGTGATGATCCCGCTACCTCAAGGCACAACATTGTCACAAATGAAGAGATAAGCCTCATGGTCAAGAAATTCAATAAGTTCTACAAGAATAGAAGCAAAGATCGTATCTCCAACTCAAGACATGAAGAGAAGCGTTCGTCAAGTCATGACTGAAACTTCTACAATTGTGTGAAGCCCGGACACTACTCCAATGAGTGCACGGCTCCTTACAAATGAAGAGAAGAGTCATCAAGAAGACGAAGATCAAGAGACGAGTCACCTCGAAGAGAGAGAAGGAGTAGAGATGATCGTTATGAACGAAGACCCTCAAGGAGAAGTAGGGACTCGAAGAAGAAGGACAAGTACACAAAGAGATACTCAAGAAGGAAACATCAAGCTCATGTTCGTGAATGGGTTTCCGGCTCCGACTCCGACAATCACTCCGAGAGAAGCTATCACTCCAACTCTGACTATAGTCAAGATGATGGTGTTGCCAGAATTGCACTAGTAACAACCAACTCCTATGATCTATTTGATTCACCAAATGAAGGGAGTGGAAGTTGCTTCATGGCTAAAGGCCCCAAGGTATCACACCCCGAATATCTTGATTTCAATAGTGATGAAGATGATTTGCTTTATGATGATGACTTGCTATGTGATAAAACTAGTGATGTTGATAAAATGAACATGATATTTCTCATGCTAGTCAAGATTGGTCAATTGACATGATAAGATGAAAATAGAAGAACTAACTAAAGAACTTAACACTCTTAAGTTAGCCCATGAATCTACTCTTGAAGATCATAGATATCTTGTAAGAACTCATGAGAGGCTACGCTTCGAGAAGCTCAATTTGGAGCAAGAACATAAATTTCTCAAAGCTATCAATGACAATCTCCGAAAGAAGACTTCATCTTATCTTGCCAAATGACTACTCTTGTCTACAATCATGCGACAAGTCAAATCTCAGCAAACTAGTAACAAAGGCAAGAAAGGTTCTTCATCTAGTAGCAACAATAAAAATTCCAAACCCAATGATGTTGCTTCTAGTAGTTGTGTTGATTCCACTAATGATGATTCTCTTAGCAAAGTTACGCTTGAGCAAGAAAATGCTTTATTGAAAGGAATTATAGAGAAAGGTATCTACAAGAGTCTTGCCGGGTGCAAGCAATTGGAGGAGATTGTACGCAAGCATGGAGGATACCAGAATAATCCTAGTATTGGCAACTTCAACGCTAATGGAGTTGAGTGGGAAGAAGGTCAATATCCCAAGCCCAAGTTTGTTCCTCAAAAGGAGAAGTATGAAAATACTCTTCCCAAGGGGACAAACACTCAAGATGACATTCCACCACAATACCACAAGCTCAAGGGCAAGAACAAGCTTCAAGAGGACTTTGACTCTTATGAAGATGAATCCCAAGCTTTCGTGAAGTGGGTTCCCAAGGCTACTACAAAGTCAAGTTCTACAAGTGCTACTTCAACACCGAGGATGCCCATCAACTTGATGTGGGTCCCCAAGAAGAAGAACTAGAAAGTTCTTGAGGGGTGACTCTGCCAATGAAATTCACTCACATTCATTATTGGCAAGATCTATTTGCAATCAACATAAACCTTATGCAATAGTTCAAGGAGTCACACACTCCCTCAAAGGTAAGCAAGGGACAAGGTAATCAACAAGTAAATGGACATCACCACCCATGCTTTGCACTCCATGTCCATAGATATCCTTGTATTTGTCTCTTGTGTGTTGGGACTAACCCATGTAGGTGAGATGAGTAAGGAAACAACAAGGATGCTCCCAAATCTTGGTGATCTTCATCAACTTTGAGGATCCACCACTACCTCACCAACACGAAGTCTTCATCGACAAAACCCAAGGTTAGTTTATCCCTCTTATGGGGGGATGTCACATAAAGGGGGAGCTTTACTCTAATACTTGAGTCAAAGCATCTATTAGTATGTGACAACATTAAATGCTTTATGTAGAAGTGGTAACCCCACTCGTGCTTAAACTATGAGTATGACCTATGATCAAGTATTCTTACTTGGCTCCTAAGTAAAATACTCATATATAGATTACTTCATCATCGCCCAAGTGCTTGTTAGATGCTAGAGTGTTTGTGCATGTTTTTCATGATTTCATTTGATATCTTATTGTGTGAGCATGTTGGTCCGCATTCATTTTCTCATTCGAGGACATCCAATTGTTGCTATTTGGTCTTTGATCTATCTTTTGCCATTTGGATGGAAAAGAATGCCTAGGACCACTCTTTAGCTATCTATGCTTTTTCACCTCATACTCTATTCATGTTGCATCACAATATTTGAACAAGTTCTTTTCGATCCATCTGTGTGTGGAGCACTCGGAGTTTTTCTCACCGAATGCCTAGGGTTTATCTGGTTTTCTATCTTGATACTACCGATTCCATATTCCTAGTTACACCGAGTGTCTCTGTCAGCTGATAGTTGAGGCACTCAGTGACACCGAAAATTTAGAATAGATGTCACCAACAGTGGTGGGTATATATACTATGGACCCTAACGCTTTGAAATTCATCCTGAAACCATCGCACTTCAGAACCCTAGGCTGTCGTTTCAATACCCCTGGTCATCGCCCTTGTCTCCCTGCGCTCCTCCGCCATTGGGAGTCGCCGACATCGACGAAATCCTCTCCATCGTCGTTGCCATAGTGGATCCGTCGCCAAGTTAGGGTATGGATTCGACCTCCTTTGCGCTCCCCTTCTGATTCTTGTGTGTTAGGATTTCTATGATATCATGCCACTATATGAAAGCCTTCTATCAACAAAAGGAATCAGTAGATTAGAGAACCATGGAATTTTAGGGTTTTGCCATCTGCCCGATGAATCTCGGTGGAACCGAAGCAGGCAAATCGGTGTCACCGATTTGGACATCTGGGGTACTAAGTACTTTCTTGGTGAAACCTAGTGCACCTTTCGGTATCGCCGAAAGGGGTGCCAAGTTTCGCTAAGGAGGAAGTCTGTCTCGGTAGCTCCAATAACTTTGCTTCAACTGTACCGATATTCATTTGACAGAATGCAAACCTTTGAAAATCTATTGTTCAAACTTTCAAAAACCAGCCTCATTTTGTGATGACTCATCTACTTCTGCTCTTCTATACTCTATTCATAGGGTCAGCATGTCAGCTGCTGAGGACAGTCAGAATTAGCCAGAGAAGGTTGTTGACATGAGTTTAGGCACAAGACCAGAGTCTAGTTCATTTATAGATCCACACAGCCCCAGCTCCCGTGGGTTGCCCAAAGCTGCTACAAGGACTAGAAAGAAGCTGAATTCAGACGAGGAGGATTCAGACATTGTCCCTGAGGAGATTCTTGCCAAGAAACAAGAAAAAGCTGCTAAGAAGTCTGCTACTGAAGCCACTTCCTCTAGGAGAGTTGTCAGCAAGATCTATGCTAGCTCTGAAGCTATCAACGCACATGAGAGTTCTAGGGATAAAGTGACTATTGATCTCCCAAGGAAGTCTATGCCTAAGAAGGCAGGGGAGAAGAAATCTAGGAATAGGATTATTAATATGATTGGCAGGCCTACATCCATGTACGAAGATCTAGAGGAGGCTATTGGTGCTGCTGCTGAGGAAGAGGAGGAATAACATGTTGAGAAGGTCCCTCCCAAGAAGAAGGCCAAGAAACTTCTAGCTTATGCTATGCCCAAGACTGGCACGTCCAAGAGAACCAAATCCAAGAAGGATGCTGCTCAGAAGCCTAAGAGGACATCTAGGCAGATTCCAACTTCTGAAAAGAACAAGGGAACTGCTTCCAGAGTTGAAGATGGTGACGACTTGACAACCTTGATGAAACTCAGACCACACCTTCTAGTACATGATGTCAGCCACCTAGTTGTTGAAGATATGAAGAAGAGGAAAGACTCAGTTTTGAGGGATTGGAGATCTATAGATACATATGCCCAGAGGAAGACTGTTGTGGACTATAGATTCTACACCAAGGAGTAGCAAGACTTTTATGAGACAGTGCTGCTAAACAAGAGCCCATCAGTTAGTGATATGAGATATGTGGACTGGAAATTCATTAAAGAGAATGAGGACTACTTGCCAAGTTTCCAAGACAATTTCCACTGCATTGGTTTGGATGAGTTTGTTGGAAGAGAGCTTACTGCATGGAATGATGAGATGATCATGCAATTCTACTCTACTTCACATTTCTCTAGAGATGGTAGGATTGTATGGTTGACTGAAGGAGCAAGATATGAATCTATTGTTGATAAGTAGGTTGCACTTCTAGGAGTTCCTGAGGTTCAGGATGGTGACTTGGATGTATACTCAGAATCTAGGGCGAGCCACAATGCCATGAAGGATACATATACTCCCATCCCTGCAGACAAAGTGCAATCTCACAAGCTAGGATCCATCTACTATTTGCAAGCTGGCCTCCGCACCATGAACACCATTGTGATGCACACCTTGATGCCTAAGTTAGGAGATGACAAGATGATCCGAGGATATTCCATCAACATGTTGATTCACCTTGACAATCACACCAGGATTAGAGTTATGGACTTGATTGTTGAGACAGTCAATAGGGTTGCTGCTGATCAGAAGCGCTCTTGCTGCTATGCACCCTACATCTAGATGCTCATCAACTCCCAGTTGGAAAAGCACATATTTTCTCTAGATCATCCACATTTTACCCTATAGCAAGAGCTTGAGGATAACATCATGGTGATGGACCCAGATCATCCCACATCAGCTGCAGCTCAGGCAAAGGCAGAGGCAGTTCGAGCCACTATTGCTCAAGTCCCTAGATCCAGAAATGAGCAAATGGATCTGTTGATTACATCAGTTCAAAGCATGCAGAATGACATTAAGGGGATTCTAGACAACCAGAACAGTCTTGTGAGGATCTTTGAAATAAGGATCAAGACTTTCAATGATAAGGTGGACAAGGTGACTAAGATAGTCATAGAGCTTCAGAAGGAAGTTGACTCAGCGCACATCCCTTGGGTCTCTTCTACTTCTTTAGATTATGATGATGATGAGGATGGATCACCTCTCAGGCCGGGCACACGGTTCTCTACTCAGGCTAGATCAGCCGCAGTGCCTGCTCCAGACTTGAGGCCCTCTTCATCAGCTCCTGCTACTGTCAGCTCAGCTCCTGCTCCATTAGCTCCAGTTCCTCTAGTATCCCCTCCAACTCCATCCACGTCATCTTTAGAGATCTTCGCCGACGCTATTCTCTCGACTCCTTCATCATCAACTGGAGGAGATCAGCCCAACAGCGCTTAGATATATGCCTTTGAACTTTTTGGTAACTTGTTGCCAAAGGGGGAGAAGTGTACATAGATCTTTAGGCTTCCAGTGAGAGAGCATTTGGTGTTTCTTGCTTTTCAAAAACAATTGCCTTTGGTTGCTGTGATACTCTTTTGGTTGCTTGTGATACACGGTTGATGATGTTTGATCATACGCTTTAATGTGTGATGCTACTGTTTCCTATCATCTTAATGCTTATGTGATGGTCATTCATCTTTGCTTGATTGTGTTATGCTACGATATTCATTCTAATTATTCTCGCACACCACCAAGTCATATGCGACATGTAAGAAGTGACCCATGTACCTAATCGATTGTGCATTTGCATTCAAACGCAAATTTAAAATAATGCACAAATTTAGGGTGAGCTCTTGCTTATCACATACTTCTCAAAGCGAGGATTATATTCATTGATTATGTGTTTGTCAAACCTTTGATCTATATGTTGTCATCAATTACCAAAAGGGGGAGATTGAAAGCACATTTTCTCCCTTGGTGGTTTTGGTAATTAATAACAACATATAAGTCATTGAACTAATATTTTCACCAAGTATATTACAGGAAAGTTCAATCATAGGGATGGCAAAAGGATTTTGGAATTACCCCAAGATGCAGGGAAATATGTTGTACATGCTTCAAGCAAGAGGACTCTATATTTTACATTTGTGAGAAATCACTTTGAGTCCATAGGAAAGCGAATACTATTCAAAGGGGGTAAGGTTTTGATGGTGAACAAAATGCTCATACGTGCACAAGTGACAGTCACAAAACATCCACATACTCTCCCACCAAAGTCTGTTCTATACCAAACATGCCTAATCGGTGCAACCAACATTCCTATCCCGGTGCCACCGATTCCAAACCCTAGACGAACTCAGCCATACCCTAACCCTTCGGTGCAGCCGACACTGATTTCGGTGCCACCGAGTTGGGCTGCCAAGTTTCTGTTACGCAAGTTCACATTTTCGGTCCGTCCGAGAATGTTGAGTTGGCGTGACCGGGTTTGGCAATTCTGATCGTTGGTCACCTTGTCGGTGCAACCGAGACTCGTATATCGGTCCCTCCGAGATTCAAAAGTTGCCACCTTTTGGTCGCATCGGTACCACCGAGATTAATACATCGGTGGCACCGAGTTGGTCATTTTGTGTGTAACGGTTGGATTTTTGGGGATGCCTATATATACCCCTCCATCACCACCTACTCGGAAGAGAAGCAGTCAAAACTATTCCATACCTGTCCTGTCAGATTTTCTGAGAGAGAACCATCTACCCTTGTGTTGAGATCAATATCTTCCACTCCAACCATATGGATCTTGATTTCTAGCCTCCCAAGTTGCTTTCCACCAATCCCATCTCTTCTACCAAGCCAAATCTGTGAGAGAGTGATTGTTTCTAAGGAGTCTATCATCTTGAAGCACAAGAGCAAGGAGTTCATCGTCATTGCCGAGCTTATTACCTTTTGGAGGGTGGTGCCTCCTAGATTGGTTAGGTGTCGCTTGGGAGCATCCTACTTCGTGTTGTGGAGTGAACCAAGAAGTTTGTAAGGGAAAGGAGATCTCCTACTTCGTGAAGATCTACCCATAGTGAGGCTAGTCCTTCATTGACGGAAGCCGTCATGGTATAGTCAAGGTTGCTTCTTCGTGGAACCCTCCATGGGTAGAGCCCTCCATGGACTCTCGTGACCGTTACCCTCCATGGGTTGAAGACTCCATGAACGTGGACGTACTATAGCACCACCTATCAGAACCATGTCATCACTTGTGTTTGCTTTCCTTACCCTCTCTTTAATTGCATGTGCAATGTCTTTACTTTCCGTTGCTATACTCTTGGCCATGCATGTGTAGGCTGTACTTTACATGCTATGAATGCTAAAACTTGCTAGGAATTAAAATTGGGAAAAAGCAGAGTCTTATTTGGTTAAGTAGTCTAATACCCCCCCCTCTAGACCTACTTTAGATCCTACATCGACCCATTCCGAAAAAGTTTTGTACACACTCTTGAAAACAATATTTGAATGATGTCGTAGGCGCACGCGTGTGTGGTTGGTCTCAGAACGATCGACGACGAGAATGGAGAGAACCGGCGACTACGAGTGGGTGCGATTTTTGAAAAATAATGTCGATAGAGTGGTAATGATGCGAATGATGCAATGATGAATGTGACAACTAAATAAATAATACAGCAATAACGAAATAGAAGAGGAATCTTCTGGAGCGTCGGTCCAGGCTGTTACAACTCTCCTCCACTTACAAAAGATCTCGCCTCGATTCTTAGAATGAGAATAGGAAGAGAAAGGAAAAGAAGCGATAAAACTTAGTTGCTTCTTTGACAAACGAGTGAAACCAACAAACCTTGATGGTTGCAACGAAATGAAGAATGGCACGAGAAATAAGTAAGAATTCAAAAGAAATTTGGGCAGCACTTCGGTAGAAAAGTGAGGGAAAAGTTGTTAAGATGAAAGAACTCGAAAAGATTTTACAACACTCCGGTTAAATTGATAAGCAAGGAAAGAAGATGATCTCAATAGAACAATATGATGGTTCAAAGAGAGCAACATTACAAAGCCTCTGGAACAAAAGACTAGAAGCTAGATCGATGGAAGGAAACGAACAGAGAAGAAAATGACAACTTCTATCCCAATTGAACTAGAAAAGAGTCATTACAAAGGAGATATTGAACGGAGTTGTTGGAACATCAACAACAAAAAGAAGCTTGTTGTGGGCCTATGAAAACATCTCAAAATTATGAGGTGACAACCGGCCACTAACAGAAATAAAGATTGCTTGAGAGTCATAGGATACGCAAAACTTCTTTCACCAAGAAGATACATTGAGAACATGGGTCATTGATAAGCACCATGATACAAACGATCCTTAGGGCAAGCTTAACGTGAAATCTATACCAATATAACTCCAAGAAAGAAATGATGGGTTTAAATATCTCATTCTTGAAACAAATTCTCTTCAATACTCCTCATGAATCTAGAATGCTATAACACCATATCAATAGATAAAGGAGAATGGATTGCACTTTGAAATATGTCAGTGCACTAGAGTTCTGGGCTCTCGAGTGCCCCTTACTCGTGCACGGGCGGTAGTAGACACCCTGGCAACAAGGCCCAGCAGGGACTCACCAAATGCAAACACGGACGAATCAAGACCGCCGACAATACCTTGCCAGGAGAACTATTAAGCCCCTAGGCAACGTCTAGGCCCCGACAAGCAAAACCTCAGCAAGGCGAATCCCCGACAAGGCCCCGCCAGCGCACAGGCCAGGTGTCGATACACCCGGACGCGTGGCACGGCGCCTATGTTGGAGGGAGCTAAGTGGTGCCGATGGGACGGTCTCCTGTCCTGTCCGACAGGCGGACAAAGATGGCTGACGGTGCATTAAATGCACATGTCCTACTCCGTTAGTGTTAGGTATGATAGCACTGTAGCTCTATACACCCCGTGTACGCACTGTATGCCACTGTGGGGATCCCCTTCATAGTATAAAAGGAGGCCCATGTCGATACATTAGAGGACTCTTTTCGACTTTTGGGACTTTCTAGCTCACACGCGTGGTAGCTGCTCATAGCGCTCCTATAGCTAGAACCCTAAGCACACTCTCAATACAACCAAGGAGGAGTAGGGTTTTACATCCGTGCGGCCCGAACCTGGGTAAAGATCCCCGTGTGTTGTTCATCAGACCGGCTCTTTGTGCGAGCCTTCCCCCCGACGAACCGAAAGGGGTCCCTCCGATCCCATAGGTTATCGTCCTCCACGATATCTTTGGCGCTAGGTAGGGGGCTAGATCGTGATAACCCATTCTGGTAACCAGTGCGCTAGTTTCTTCATACTCATCATCACCATGGCCCCCAAGAAGAATGGCCTGACGATGGTTGGCCCATCCACATCCGTTTTTCATGTATCTACATAGATGAGCGACGGCATAGACAAGGGTGGAGGAGGCGGAGATTCGGAACTTCCGTGACACTCCGACAATCAAGGCCAAGCAAGCGGGGACGTTTGTCGTGGAGACGCCCATGGCGGCGGTGGGAGCCCCCGTGCCCCTGGGTCTCATGATGGAGCGGTACCACCTGCGGGTGGTACGGCGAACTCCGGGGGTGGAAGGGTATCTTCTAGGGCACCCACGCTGGCGCCTACGCCGTAACCTTCCAAGGACGCGCGCGAAGAGCCACGCCACCGCACCCGCAGTTCTCAATGTCCCCACGGGAAAGCTCCTGTGCATCATTCCCAAGGTGCGTGGGACCAGCATGCTCGCCAACATGCAAGTGGGAGTGGCATGCCGATGCGGGACCGCGGCTGTGCTCCTTTTAACACAGTTAGAAGTCAGAGCACCTCATGTTCCTCGTGTCGTTCGCTCTCGACCATGTCAGAGGAAGCGATTATGCGGGTGTAGTTACTCCTAAACGTCCCTCCTGTTGTGGAGAAGGTCGACGACTGGAGAGTGACCATTCATAGCCACCTCAGTCTCACTGATAAATTTCGGTCCACCGAGCTGGCTCACGCTAGTGGGGAGAGGACTGGAGGCGGAGCGACTTCGGCGCACTCTCCTCCACAATTGCAATGCTGGTCGCCGACTCAAAGGGCCGATGCTTACGTTGGTTACTCAACGGCGTTGTCTGACCCACGGACGCGCCGCAACCAACATCAAGTTCTTCAAGAACGGGGCAAGGAAGACACTCGAAGCGCAATCGAGTGGTGGCGGGAAGTGCGCCTCCAGTCCGATAGGCACGCGGGGCTCACTGTTGACAAGTTTGCGCCAGGGTATCTTGTCAACCTTCCTTACGAGGTGGGTTTTCCAACGTTTACTCGTGAGCTGCGGCAGGTCTAGTGGCCCAACTCCTTCACATTCAAACCAGAAGTCCAGAAGAAGTATGACGACAAGAATCATCCATCAGAATTCCTAAGCATCTACACCATTGCGGTGCAGGCTGCCGTGGGTCGCGATGACAAAATACTCGCCAACAAGATTCCAATTGGTGCTTAAGCCCATGGTCAGGTCGTGGTTGATGCACTTGCCAGAGGGGTCCATCACCTCCTGGGCAGACTTGTGCCATGAGTTTGTTGGCGCCTTCACAGGAGGTCATCAAGATCCTGGCCAGGAAAGCGATCTGCACATCATCCCTTAGAAGGAGGGCGAAACTTTGCACAAGTACATCCAACCATTCAGCCACGTGCACCACAATATACCAGACGTTCATCATGCCGCCGTTATTAGCGCGTTCCATCAGAACATGCACAACCGCAGGGTGCGGAAAGAGCTGGCAATGAACAGAGTTAGGGATGTTGCCGAGCTTTTTGCTTTGGCAGACAAATGTCCTTGTCACAACCCTAGTAAGAGTCATAGGCTAGTAATGTGTTTGCATCATCATCATCATCTATGCATCAATATGAAATGGGGAGAAGAAGAAAACCCCACCCACTTAATGAATTATAGGATTTCTAGATAAATGAAATTTCAACAAATCCAAAATGCCCATAAAAAATGTCCCCTATGTCTGATAAATAGGGACATGGATATACCAGGGGACATTTGTATTATTTGAACATTTAAAATAATTTGAATTAATGGTTTACATCCCTGGAAAATGACAAATAAAGCAAATATCATTATCACTGTTTCCAAAATAATCTGAAACTATTATTATAAGTTTGGAATATTCAAACTACAATTTAGAAAATATGTGGGTCATTTTATAAAAGTCATTGGACCTGCAAAGGAAATAAATAAATATTAGAAAACAGAAAACAGAAATAAAAAAAAAGAAAAGCCAGAAGGGGCTTACCTGGCCCAGGAAGGAGATGGCCCAGCCCACCAGGGCCAAGCGGTCATCTTCAACCTCTGCCAGTAGGCAGAGGCGAAGTGCCGCGCGGCGCCGGGAGGCCTCCAACTCCTCCCTGCCTGGTTGCCCGCCTGGAGGCCCCAGGGCGCGCCAGCTCGCCGTCGCCGAGGTCTTCTCCCTCTCTCCCTCGCGGTCGCGCTCTCTCTCTCTCTCTCGCCTTTCTCCTCTCGGCTCCGCCATGACCGACCCACGATTCTCCGACGTGCCGTCGTTCTAGCCAACCCCGAGTCCTCCTGAGCCAGCCAATCGCTCCGCCCGGACCTCCTCCACCTCCCAGACAAGCCACGCATCGCCGGAGGGCTTCTATCACCGTCGCGCCGTCTTCTTCCTCCTCGGGTCGCCGGAGGGGAATTCGAGGCTCGCCGTCGATTCCGACCGCCCCCGAGGCCACTGACTAGCTCCCTGGATCCGCAGTGAGCTCCTCCTCCTTCCCCCTGCGTTCCCCCTCTCTTCCTCGCGCCGTAGCTAGCCTAGCCGTCGGACCCGAATCCACCTCGCCGCCGTGGTCGGTCGTCGCCATGCGTGCAGACCCCTAAGCTCACGCGCGTGTGCATGAATGAACTCCTGGAGTTCCCAGGAGCTCGTAGAACTGTGATGTGCTTAGCTTATCTTCAAGCCATGCTGCTATGCTTAGAGTTGTGTCAGGTCTGATTCATCTGGGTGATGAGTTAGAGTGAAACTGTGATGTTCCGATGTGTTGAGCTCATAACGAATCCGTTTTGGTAAAAGGTGGCGATGAGAGGCTATGTAGGAGTACATAGTGGGTTTTCTCATTGAGACCGTTCTTAGGAACTGGGTTCCGTGTTTGAGATCCAAGACGAGATACTACCACATGCTGGGCCCTGAAATATGACCCCGCTCGACTTATCAGTCGCTTAGTCTTTGGTCCAGGTATTGCAAGTAGTTTCTGGTGTTTATAGCATGCTGGAGGCCGTGCGTAGCGCTGACCCTCGGGGTGGGTTACGACGCGGTAGGCAGTGGCACGGTGTACCAAGGGTCACCCGAATGGTGGGCTTGGGAACCCTGCGCACATCGTTTGGGACCGTAGTGGAAACTTCGGCCGGACTTCCATGCGGGTCAGTCTCAAATAGGCGGTAGCCTGGACTAGAGGTCTTATGTGATTGACGGTCGTGGCCGACTCCCTCGCTGGGCATCCGCTTGAAGGTTGCCGAGGTGCATGGTTTATGGCACACAGCGATAAGTGGCGAGAGCGTGTGTGAAGAAGTACACCCCTGCAGGGTTATGAAACTATTCGAATAGTCGCGTCCGCGGATATGGACTACTTGGAAAACTTATGCTGTTCATAGATAATCAAATGGATACTTCTAAAAATCTCAAGACAAGTGTGAGTACCGTGGATGGCACTCTTCCGGGAGGGGAAGGTGAGTCCATGGTGGTGTATTGAGATGGAGTTAGTGGACTCGTGTGCGATAAGTAAAATTGTAACAAAGAGTGTAAAACTGAGTAGTGTAGGTTAGCCATGAGTCAAAGCTGGCTTTCTGCATAAACTCCTCCACCCCTTTGTTGATACATGAGCATAACTAGACTAGGTCTGTTTTAAAGACTTGCTGAGTACGATTGTACTCATCCTTGCTTAATTAATGTTGCAGAGGAAAACCAGGACCCATCAGGTGGGTTCTATCTAGACGTTGACGATGCCGAATAGCTGGTGTCCCAGCTACGACCCTGTGACGTGTGGCGTGCTGTAGATAGTCAGGCCATGTGCCCTCTTTTCATTTCACTGTCCGTACTCGGATAGTTCTAAGTTTCCGCTGGCTTGTATGAACTTGTTTGTATAACTTGAGTGCCGGGTCATGTGACCCCTATCCGTAAGAACATATTATGCAAGGCTCTTCTGAGCCTTTTAAATAAAAGTCATGTTGTTGTATGGTTATGTTGTGATGCCATAGTTGTATCTATGCATAACGGGCATGTCGTGCGTACGTGCGGCGTGCAACGGTATGTATGGGATCCGACACCTAGTTGTGTGCCTTTAGCAGTACTCCTTACGGGGAACTGTCTTTTTGTGCTTCCACCGAGCCTTGGTAGCTTGCTACTGCTCCGGACACATTGATTGATCGGCATGTATCCTTCTTTGCTGCTGTGTCTATCCCTTTTGGGAAATGTCTCGCGGTGTAATGGAGTCCCTGTAGCCTGTTACGACTCGTCTACGTGCAGCGATGAAATTCGTGTCTCGCGACGTAATGGAGTCCTTGTAACTTGCTACGACTCGTCTACACACGCTTGAGACCGACACCTGCATTGCTGGGTTATGTATGCCTGTTTCCGTACGGATGTTCCACTTGGGTTCTATGACTAGTTATGTCGGCCCGGGTTCTTTGTTGTGTGATTGCCAGCAACATGTTCACATACGTGAGCCAAAAGACGCAAACGGTCCCGGCCAAGGTAAGGCTGCAGCCGTGGAGTACCGTGCGTGAGGCCGCAAAGTGATGTGGCTTGTTATAGTATGGAATCATATGACTTAGGATCAGGGTCCCGACAGCGTTGGTATCAGAGCCTGACTGACTGTAGGACTATCAAGCCAAACCGGTCGAAGTTGAGTCTAGAAACACTATAGATAAGTAGGGGAATTGATTGTGGAAGGGAACGTAAGACTCTTTTTACTCCTCTTCCCAAGTTATTCTATGCTGGGTCATTCTCATCTTATCTACGAGGATAGGTACTAGGATTCTCATCTATTGCCTAGGATGACGAGTTACTAGCCATGGACCAATAACTAGCTTGTTTGTGAGTAAGTGTGGTTATTTTAGTGTTGTTGATGTGACAAACAGATGGAGAAGAGATTTGAGTCTAGATAGTCGAGTGGTCATGCCTTTCCAATCTCCTTTAAATTGTCTCAAAAATTTTGTTGAGCAATTACATCCGTTATGCTGCTCGATTTCCGTTAGGATCTCTAATGTCTTTGCATCATTCTCTGTTTCAGATGCCGTCTCGTCCTTTCCGTCAGGTGGTCCGTCTGACCAGGTGCATCGATGTGCCGGGTCACACGGCCATGTTGGTTAGAGTGATGATGGAGGCGGGATATCGTTGGTACCCGGAGTACACCGTGGAGGAGCAGTACCGAGATTTCAACCAGAGTCAGTATCTGTGTACTGTTAGGATATACCCTTCATATCCTGGAGCTGCAGAGCCGCTTCACTGGACTCATGGATTGGGAGTTACCATAGATATGGCAGTTCAGGAAGCCGCCTATACTATGCTGACTATTATGAGGTTTCACCATGGTCTGCTTCAGAACACGGAGTTCTGCTATGTTCCTGCTTCCATTGGAGGAGAGGATGGATATCTCAGTGCAGCCTATTCTGATCATCCCATGAAGACCCTAGGCTGCAGGTGACCGCGCAGATGTTGGAAACTAGGGACCATGATGCACGTGCCCTACGCATGGAGCTCTATGCTACCCGTGCCCGTCTTTGGACAGCTTTGACGCAGCTGGCACCTGTTGTGCAAATAGGTTATGGAGATATGGAGATGCTGACTCCATCACGGACTCATTTGCCAGCACACGTAGACTGGCCTGATGTTGGAGGCATCACCCCTCTTCGAGGACCGCTGTTGCCACCGACAAGGGGACCCAGGCCACACCCGTGCCCTTATGGTTTCCAGGGATTCCAGGCTAGAGTGTTTCCAGATCCGCAGGTTCAGCTTCCAGGTCATGGGGGTAACCTGTACGAAGCATTCTACGGTGATGTTTGAGTGCGAGGATGCTAGACCTAGTAAGCTAGTAGACGTATCGCCACAGTCCTGTGTGTCTTGTGGGGTATGATCAAGGTTGAGAGTTGAGTTCCGGGGGTGTAGATAGATAATGTATAGGATGCTTGTAACGCCTCCGATGAGTTGTGTCATCTCTCCGTAGTTGTTTTCAGCTTGGGTTTGTACTGAACTAAGTCATGGTGCGTATGAAACCTAATGTTCATATGGTAGTTGTTTTACCATGTTGATTGGTGTTTATTCTACATGCCATTCTGATCAGAGCATTTCCTAATTCTTGTCCTAGAGTTGTTGCTTGCTATGTCTAAGCTATGGATTGATTTCCCCAGGATGGTGTCAACCAGGAACAACCCTGTGCATGCTCATGAGCAAGGCGAGAGTAGCCAGCTAAGGCAAGAAGAGCTGCCACGAGCACCGTCTCTAGCAGAGGTGATGCTAGAAGCCGAAAGGAATAAGAGGGAGACCAATAGGCTGTTGGAGAGGATTGAACAGAACACCGTTCGTGCTCCCCGCAATGATCACCATGATGGAGTGTCACTTGGTGACTTCATTAAGCTGTGTCCGCCTAAGTACCATCATTCGATCGATCCCCTCGATGCGGATGATTGGCTAACCAGCATGTCACGCAAGATTCGAGCTGCAAATGTTTCAGAGGCCAACAAGGTGACCTTTGCAACATACTTCCTAGAGGGACCCGCCAACCTGTGGTGGGAAAGCTATGAAGCTATGTGTCCTCAAGGACCCGCGCCAACCTGGGCAGAGTTTAGCGCCGCATTTCGTCTCCATCACATCCCGGAAGGGCTGATGGACCGCAAGAGAGAGGAATTCTGTGCCTTCACCCAGGGCAGATTGACAGTGGATGCATACAGCCGCGAGTTTGGAAACCTTGCTCGCTATGCTCCAGAGGAGGTCTCAACCGATGCCAAGAAGTAGGCTAGGTTCCCGCAAGGGACTAAATGCTGAGCTTCGTCGAGATCTTCGTCTGCATGAGTGCGCCACCTTTCAAACTCTCGTCAATAAAGCGATCAATGCTGAGTCCGGACAGAGTGACTACGAGGCAACAAGGAGGCATAACCGTGACTTCAACCCTGCATCGGGTTCAGGACCCAACAAGCGGCGAATATGGGTACCCAATGCAGCTATGCCGGCAAGGTACACTGCGAGACCATCCTTCCAGGCACCTCGTCCAGTTCAGTCCAACCCTCCACCCAGACCATTTGGAGGACCGCAAGCAAATGTTGCCCCTCGTGCTACAGTGGTATGCTATAAGTGTGGAGAACCGGGACATTATTCTCGTGAATGTCCCCAGAACAATGCCAAGCCCGCTGGACGCGGAAAACCAGGGAAAGCCTTCTATGTGAAGCCAACTCCTGCCCGTGGGCGAGTTAATTATGTGTCTGCTGAAGAAGCTCTTGAAGACCCTGATGTCATTCTAGGTACGCTTCTTGTTAATAGCCATCCAGCATCTGTTCTATTTGATACTGGGGCATCTCATTCATTCATCTCAGAAAGTTATGCACAGTTGCATAACATGTCTTTCTGTGACATGCCCACACCTTTAGTAGTTCAGACTCCTGGATCAAAATGGCAAACTTCTAGAGTGAGCCATGACAATGAAATTCTGGTGGATAGACTAGTATTCCTAGCATCCTTGATAGCTCTTAAATCTTCGGACATCAATATCATTCTAGGTATGGATTGGATGAAAACCCACTATGCCAAGATTGATACTCATTTTAGGAATGTTCAACTTACACATCCCTCGGGAGAGGTAGTTAATGTCTCTTCTCGAACAACCAAGCGCCAACTCTATTCTCTAAATGCTAGCCCTCTCCCTGAGCTAGAAGATATTCCGGTAGTCCGTGATTTTCTGGATGTCTTTCCAGAAGAATTGCCAGGTATTCCACCTGTCAGAGATGTCGAGTTTGTAATAGAACTTATTCCAAGGACAGTTCCAATAGCCAGAAGACCCTATAAGATGACACCCTTAGAACTAGCCGAGCTAAAAACCCAACTCGATGAAGCTTTGAAGAAAGGGTTCATTCGTCCTAGTTCTTCTCCTTGGGCTTGCCCCGTCCTTTTTGTTAAGAAGAAGGATGGCTCGGAACGGATGGTTGTGGATTACCGACCAGTGAATTTGGTCACTATCAAGAACAAGTATCCACTCCCCAGGATCAATGATTTGTATGATCAACTCGCTGGATCCTCTGTCTTCTCGAAAATGGATTTGAGGTTGGGATACCATCAAATCAGAATTAGAAACGGGGACATTCCTAAAACGGCTTTTGTCACTCGTTATGGCCAATATGAGTACACTGTCATGTCCTTCGGTTTAACCAATGCTCCAGCCACCTTCTCCCGACTGATGAATTCGATCTTCATGGAGTATTTGGATAAATTCGTCGTGGTTTATCTTGATGACATACTCATTTACTCGAAGAACGAACAAGAACATGTCGAGCATCTAAGGTTGGTATTGATGAAACTTCGAGAGCATCGTCTATATGCCAAATTCTCCAAGTGTGAATTCTGGTTGCCGGAAGTGACTTATTTGGGTCACGTAATCTCTGGCAAAGGTATTGCTGTCAATCCTGAGAGAGTTCAGGCCGTCCTTGATTGGACTCAACCTGAATCGGTTAAGCAAGTAAGGAGTTTCCTTGGCTTAGCGAGCTATTGTCGCTGCTTTGTTGAGAATTTCTCCAAGGTTGCGAAACCTCTAACTGAACTTCTCAAGAAAGATAAAAGGTTCGAGTGGACTCCACTATGCGAGCATAGTTTTTAGGAGTTGAAAAGACGACTGACCTCTGCTCCCGTTCTGGTGCCACCAGATTTATCTAAGGACTTTATTATCTATTGCGACGCCTCGCGACAAGGATTAGGTTGCATTCTCATGCAAGATCGTCATGTGATTGCTTACGCATCTCGACAGTTGCGTCCACATGAGGATAATTATCCCACACATGATCTTGAGCTTGCAGCTGTAGTCCATGCACTGAAAACATGGCGACATTATCTTCTGGGTAATCGTTGCGAGATATACACTGATCACCAAAGTCTAAAATATATCTTCACCCAGCCGGATTTGAATCTCAGGCAAAGACGGTGGGTAGAGTTGATCTCGGACTACGACTTAGGGATAACTTACACCCCGGGAATAGCCAATGTCATGGATGATGCGCTAAGTCGTAAGTCTTATTGTAACAATTTGATGTTACAACAAGGTCAACCGCTTCTCCATGAGGAATTTAGGAAGTTAAATCTTCACATTGTTCCTCAAGGATTCCTATCCAACTTGGTGGCGAAACCTACTCTTAAGGATCAAATCATAGCTGGCCAAAAGCGTGATAAGGGAATTTCCCGGATCAAGGAGAACCTCGTTAGCGGTCTCGCTAAGGACTTCTCTACAGATGATCAAGGTGTAGTGCTCTTTCAGGGCCGTTTAGTGGTTCCTAAAAGACAACATCTCAGGCAGCTGATTCTTAAGGAGGCTCATGATTCTCCTCTCACAATTCATCCGGGTAGTACCAAAATGTATCAGGACCTACGTCAGAGGTTCTGGTGGACTAGGATGAAGAGAGAAATTGCTCAGTATGTTGCTAACTGCGACGTTTGTCGTCGTGTGAAGGCAGAGCATCAAAGGCCTGCTGGCATCCTTCAAACCTTAGCTATTCCTGAATGGAAATGGGATAAGGTCGGTATGGATTTCATCACCGGTTTTCCCAGGACCAAGAGAGGGAACAATGCTATATTCGTAGTCATTGACCGCCTTTCCAAAGTGGCTCATTTTCTTCCTGTTCGGGAAAGCATTACTGCTAGTCAGCTAGCGGAGTTATATGTTTCTCGAATAGTTTCTCTTCATGGTGTTCCCTTGGAGATTAACTCAGACCGTGGAAGTATCTTTACTTCTCGATTTTGGGAAAGTTTTCAAACTGCCATGGGGACTCATCTATCTTTTAGTACCGCTTTCCATCCTCAATCAAGTGGTCAAGTTGAGCGAGTCAATCAAATTCTTGAAGATATGCTTCGAGCTTGTGTTATATCTTTCGGTATGAATTGGGAGAACTGCCTTCCATTTGCTGAATTCGCCTATAACAACAGTTATCAATCAAGCTTGGGCAAAGCCCCTTTTGAAGTTCTCTATGGACGAAAATGCTGAACACCTCTTAATTGGTCAGAAGCCGGAGAGAGGCAACTCTTTGGTCCGGACATGATCCAGGATGCAGAGGAGCAAGTTCGCATTATTCGTGAAAAGTTGAAAACAGTCCAATCCCGTCAAAAGAGTCAATATGATCGCCATCATAAGTATGTGACTTACGAAGTTGATGAGAAGGCTTACCTTCGGGTTACACCTCTGAAGGGTACCCATCGATTCGGTATCAAAGGCAAGTTGGCTCCTCGTTACATTGGACCTTTTCGCATTCTTGCTAAACGAGGAGAGGTTGCCTACCAATTGGAACTTCCACCGCATCTTTCCAAAGTTCATGATGTCTTCCACATCTCTCAACTCAGGCGTTGCTTTTCGGACCCTGTCCGAGAAGTGGACCACGAAACGCTTGATCTCCAAGATAACCTTTCATATCAGGAATACCCTGTTCATATTCTTGATCAAGCTGAACGTACCACTCGACGCCGGAACATCAATTTTCTTAAAGTTCAG
This sequence comes from Hordeum marinum, assembly GCA_022496015.1. Classification (NCBI taxonomy): domain Eukaryota; kingdom Viridiplantae; phylum Streptophyta; class Magnoliopsida; order Poales; family Poaceae; genus Hordeum; species Hordeum marinum. The sequence goes on from CM039675.1 coordinate 185,461,620, forward strand.
TGGTCACATCATTCGGACAAAGAGGCGACATGGGAAAGAGAAGATCGTCTCCGACTAGAGTACCCTGCGCTCTTCCGATGACTTCAAATCTCGGGACGAGATTCCTTTGAGTGGGGGTGAGTTGTCACAACCCTAGTAAGAGTCATAGGCTAGTAATGTGTTTGCATCATCATCATCATCTATGCATCAATATGAAATGGGGAGAAGAAGAAAACCCCACCCACTTAATGAATTATAGGATTTCTAGATAAATGAACTTTCAACAAATCCAAAATGCCCATCAAAAATGTCCCCTATGTCTGATAAATAGGGACATGGATATACCAGGGGACATTTGTATTATTTGAACATTTAAAATAATTTGAATTAATGGTTTACATCCCTGGAAAATGACAAATAAAGCAAATATCATTATCACTGTTTCCAAAATTATCCGAAACTATTATTATAAGTTTGGAATATTCAAACTACAATTTAGAAAATATGTGGGTCATTTTATAAAAGTCATTGGACCTGCAAAGGAAATAAATAAATATTAGAAAACAGAAAACAGAAATTAAAAAAAAAAGCCAGAAGGGGCTTACCTGGCCCAGGAAGGAGATGGCCCAGCCCACCAGGGCCAAGCGGTCATCTTCAACCTCTGCCAGTAGGCAGAGGCGAAGTGCCGCGCGGCGCCGGGAGGCCTCCACCTCCTCCCTACCTGGTCGCCCGCCTGGAGGCCCCAGGGCGCGCCAGCTCGCCGTCCCCGAGGTCTTCTCCCTCTCTCCCTCGCGGTCGCGCTCTCTCTCTCTCTCGCCTTTCTCCTCTCGGCTCCGCCATGACCGACCCACGATTCTCCGACGTGCCGTCGTTCTAGCCAACCCCGAGTCCTCCTGAGCCAGCCAATCGCTCCGCCCGGACCTCCTCCACCTCCCAGACAAGCCACGCATCGCCGGAGGGCTTCTATCACCGTCGTGCCGTCTTCTTCCTCCTCGGGTCGCCGGAGGGGAATTCGAGGCTCGCCGTCGATTCCGACCGCCCCCGAGGCCACTGACTAGCTCCCTGGATCCGCAGTGAGCTCCTCCTCCTTCCCCCTGCGTTCCCCCTCTCTTCCTCGCGCCGTAGCTAGCCTAGCCATCGGACCCGAATCCACCTTGCCGCCGTGGTCGGTCGTCGCCGTGCGTGCAGACCCCTAAGCTCACGCGCGTGTGCATGAATGAACTCCTGGAGTTCCCAGGAGCTCGTAGAACTGTGATGTGCTTAGCTTATCTTCAAGCCATGCTGCTATGCTTAGAGTTGTGTCAGGTCTGATTCATCTGGGTGATGAGTTAGAGTGAAACTGTGATTAGTTAAGTTATTCACGGATTACTTTAAATCATTTAGTTAAACTAATGTGACACTGACAAGTGGGCCCCGGTCTGCTAATTAGTTAGGATTAATTTTAATTAGTTAGTTAAACTAACCAGACACTGGCATGTGGACCCCACATGTCAGGTTTGACTCTGGGCCAAGTCAGCTGACCAGCTGATGTCATCATGACATCATGCTTATGTCATAACTCATTTTCTTATTTTAAAATAATTCCAGAAAATGTTTAAAACTTTGAAAAATCATATAAATTAATCTGTAAATCAGATGAAAATAATTTATATATGAAAATTTATCAGAAAAATCCAATGAATCCAATGGTGCTACTCTCATGCATGATAGAGCAACCCAAATAGGTGAACTTGGACATTTTAGCATTAGGTCATTGTATGGAATTTGAAATGAGGACAACTTGGAACCTATATTCAAATCTGAATTAAATAGACATGATCACCATTCACATTAGCTCACCCAGGTATACCACTATGCCATGATCATGCATCATATTGTCGCATTTGCTTGTATTGATTGTTCTTATCTGCATTGCGGTAGGTCCGAATCCAGACGATACTACTCCGTACCCCGACGAAGGAGAGAACTCTTCCGCAACTCAGCAAGGCAAGCAACCCCATTGATCATTCCGATAACATCCCATTCTCTCGCTCCTCCTCTCATTATTGCATTAGGACAAACAATCACATGTCAGTCATACCCGGTAGATGATCCTATTCTTATGCATGACCTGATCTTGTCACAGTAAATAGCTACAACTTGCAACCTAGCATACCTGGTAGATGCTTGTGCCGTGATGTGCTTAGCTTATCTTCAAGCCATGCTGCTATGCTTAGAGTTGTGTCAGGTCTGATTCATCTGGGTGATGAGTTAGAGTGAAACTGTGATGTTCCGATGTGTTGAGCTCATAACGAATCCGTTTTGGTAAAAGGTGGCGATGAGAGGCTATGTAGGAGTACATAGTGGGTTGTCTCATTGAGACCGTTCTTAGGAACTGGGTTCCGTGTTTGAGATCCAAGACGAGATACTACCACATGCTGGGCCCTGAAATATGACCCCGCTCGACTTATCAGTCGCTTAGTCTTTGGTCCAGGTATTGCAAGTAGTTTCTGGTGTTTATAGCATGCTGGAGGCCGTGCGTAGCGCTGACCCTCGGGGTGGGTTACGATGCGGTAGGCAGTGGCACGGTGTACCAAGGGTCACCCGAATGGTGGGCTTGGGAACCCTGCGCACATCGTTTGGGACCGTAGTGGAAACTTCGGCCGGACTTCCATGCGGGTCAGTCTCAAATAGGCGGTAGCCTGGACTATAGGTCTTATGTGATTGACGGTCGTGGCCGACTCCCTCGCTGGGCATCCGCTTGAAGGTTGCCGAGGTGCATGGTTTATGGCACACAGCGATAAGTGGCGAGAGCGTGTGTGAAGAAGTACACCCCTGCAGGGTTATGAAACTATTCGAATAGCCGCGTCCGCGGATATGGACTACTTGGAAAACTTATGCTGTTCATAGATAATCAAATGGATACTTCTAAAAATCTCAAGACAAGTGTGAGTACCGTGGATGGCACTCTTCCGGGAGGGGAAGGTGAGTCCATGGTGGTGTATTGAGATGGAGTTAGTGGACTCGTGTGCGATAAGTAAAATTGTAACAAAGAGTGTAAAACTGAGTAGTGTAGGTTAGCCATGAGTCAAAGCTGGCTTTCTGCATAAACTCCTCCACCCCTTTGTTGATACATGAGCATAACTAGACTAGGTCTGTTTTAAAGACTTGATGAGTACGATTGTACTCATCCTTGCTTAATTAATGTTGCAGAGGAAAACCAGGACCCATCAGGTGGGTTCTATCTAGACGTTGATGATGCCGAATAGCTGGTGTCCCAGCTACGACCCTGTGACGTGTGGCGTGCTGTAGATAGTCAGGCCATGTGCCCTCTTTTCATTTCACTGTCCGTACTCGGATAGTTCTAAGTTTCCGCTGGCTTGTATGAACTTGTTTGTATAACTTGAGTGCCGGGTCATGTGACCCCTATCTATAAGAACATATTATGCAATGCTCTTCTGAGCCTTTTAAATAAAAGTCATGTTGTTGTATGGTTATGTTGTGATGCCATAGTTGTATCTATGCATAACGGGCATGTCGTGCGTACGTGCGGCGTGCAACGGTATGTATGGGATCCGACACCTAGTTGTGTGCCTTTAGCAGTACTCCTTACGGGAAACTGTCTTTTTGTGCTTCCACCGAGCCTTGGTAGCTTGCTACTGCTCCGGACACATTGATTGATCGGCATGTATCCTTCTTTGCTGCTGTGTCTGTCCCTTTTGGGAAATGTCTCGCAGTGTAATGGAGTCCCTGTAGCCTGTTACGACTCGTCTACGTGCAGCGATGACATTCGTGTCTCGCGACGTAATGGAGTCCTTGTAACTTGCTACGACTCGTCTACACACGCTTGAGACCGACACCTACATTGCTGGGTTATGTATGCCTGTTTCCGTACGGATGTGCCACTTGGGTTCTATGACTAGTTATGTTGGCCCGGGTTCTTTGTTGTGTGATTGCCAGCGACATGTTCACATACGTGAGCCAAAAGACGCAAACGGTCCCGGCCAAGGTAAGGCTGCAGCCGTGGAGTACCGTGCGTGAGGCCGCAAAGTGATGTGGCTTGTTACAGTATGGAATCATATGACTTAGGATCGGGGTCCCGACAGTCCTCGGGCTGAAGAAGGGAGGAGACTCCCCGACGAAGACGTCGGCACAGGGGTCAACTCTGAAGATGAAGATACCGCTACCTCGACAAAGAAGTGTCGGTAGCGGAACAAGAAACACAAGGGCAAAAACGTACTTGCCGTCAAGGGATCCGACAATCCTGGCGCCGCCAAGATGGGCAGGGTTGATGGCCTCGGTGACGATGTTGCTAGGTGTGCCTCCTGCCATACCACATGGCTGCCGACAAGCCAGAATGCTCCGGCAAGCAATATTGCAAGATCCATCACACTGAAGGCCATGATCTCCAAGACTGCCGGTAAGTTGAGCAGCTTGCGAGAAGCAAAAAGCCGAGTATGAGAGGCAAGATAAGGAGAAAGGCTAAGATGGTGTCGAGGGGTCCGGCAAGAAGCGTGTCGGCCGAGGAGGTCGCCGCGGCAAACCTAAGCAACAAAAAGACCGGCCAGTCCGTGCCCGCGACAAGCAAGAGGATGATGACGGCATCGAAGAGGACAACGATTCTAGCGAGCATGAGTTCCAGAAGGCTACAGAGATTATGTGCATAGAGGGAGGTGCCTCATTGCATTCCTACCACCGCCAACTTAAATAGTGGGCGCACGAGGTTAATGTAGCGGAGCCCTCTATTAGTGCCCAGAGGCCTCTTAAGTGGTCCAACACTCCTATCATCTTCGATGCCGAGGATCACCCTGATCGCATAACTGCGGTCGGGTGCCTGCCGTTGTTGGTTTGTCCGACAATACACAACCTCAAGGTGACGAAGATGCTAGTCGATAGCAGGGCCAGCTTGAAACTAATCTTGCCTGATGTCATCCATAGGCTGCAAATTCCTGATGAGGATCTCAATTCAGGAAGAACTCAGCTGAAGGGCAAGCTCACACTGCCAGTGACGTTTGGCAGTGATATCTATTTCAGAATGGAGAAGATCGTTTTTGACGTCGCCAAGACCTTGTAGCCATAAAACGACATTCTTGGTCGCCCAGCACTGGCCAAGTTCATGGCAGCCACCCACTTCGTTTACAACATGCTGAAGATGCCCGGGCCAATGAGCGTCATCACTATAAACTCCGACAAGAAAAGTGCGCTAATTTGCGCCGACCAACTCTACTAGGGTGAAGTCAGAGCACCTTCCGCCAAGGAACTTGCTCCTGTCACTGAAGCTCCTGGGGGGAAGAAGACCGGCAAGGCCTCGGGCACACATTCCGGCAAGCACACCTCCTTGGAGTGTTGCGCTCTCGTTGACGATGTGCTAGAGAGCTCCACCGGCAAGAGGAAAAAGTCCAAGGCTGCCCTGCCAGAGACAAAGAAGGTGCCTGCCAAGGAGGACGACACGGGGGGAACTTTCACCATAAGTTCCACCCTTGACGACAAATAAGAAAGCGCACTCGTTGCCTTCCAGCGGGCGAATGTCGATGTGTTTGCATGGCAACCATCTGATATCCCCGATGTTCCTAGGGAGGTGATTGAGCACCACCTGGCCATCTGCCCACATGCGCGGCCCATCAAGTAGAAGGTCCAGAAGCAAGCTTTGGAGCAGCAATAGTTTATTGCCGAAGATCAAGAAACTAGAAGCAGCTCGCTTGATCAGACGGGTACTCCATCCGACATGGTTGGCCAATATAGTCGTAGTGTGCAAGGCGAATGGAAAATGGAGGTTGTGCATTGATTTTACAGACATGAACGAAACCTACCCCAAAGATCATTTTGCCTTGCCGCGCATTGACCAGATTGTGGACTCCACCACCGGTTGCGAGTTGCTGTCTTTGCTTGATGCCTATTGCGGTTATCATCAGATTTTCATGGCCAAGGAAGACGAGGAGAAAACCACATTTATCACCCCATGCGGTATGTATTGCTTTTTGCGTATGCCTTTCAGGTTGAAAAGTGCTGGTTGTACTTTTGCAAGAGCAGTCCAGATTGGTTTTGAGCCCCAACTACATAGAAATATAGAGGCTTATATTGATGACATAGTGGTCAAAATTAAGGACAAGGTTACGCTCATATCAGACCTTGAAGAAACATTTGCCAACCTATGCAAGATCAACATGAAGCTCAACCCTGAGAAGTGTGTGTTCGCTGTCCCATACGGCAAGATTGTTGGGTTCTTTGTATCTCAATGAGGAATCGAAGCAAATCCCGACAAGATCAAAGCAACTAAGCAAATTGAAGCACCAAGACGATTCAAAGATGTGTGCCGTCTTGCCGGCTGTGTTGCCGCTCTGAGTAGGTTCATCTCAAAATCTGCTGAGCACGCCCTGCCCTTTTTCAAAATCTTGAAGAAGGCAGGTCCAAGGAAATGGACTCCGGAAGCGAAGGCAGCGCTACAGGATTTGAAGAAGTACCTCTCCTCTCCGCCAGTCCTAGTCGCGCCAAAACCACAAGAGCCGTTGCTACTATATCTGGTGGTAACAAATCAAGTGGTGAGTGCCATGCTAGTTGCCAAAATAGAAGTTGATGAGGAAGCAGCGGCAACGGATGGGGCCGCCAAGCAACGAGCCAAGAAAGTCCCCGGCAGGATCTGGTGCCGGCTAAAAAGGATATGCGCAGTTAAAAGAGACAATCCAGAAGAAGAAGGTGGTGCATCGACTAGTCTATTTTGTCAGCTCCCTATTACAGGGGGCTAGGTCAAGATATTCTGGCATGCAAAAGTTGCTCTTCGGCCTTCTTATGGCCTCGAGGAAGCTACGACACTACTTCCAAGCACATGAGATCACCGTTGAAACCTGCTTCCTGCTATAGCGAATCTTGGGGAACCCAGAAGCTACCGGCAGGGTTGTGGAGTGGGCTTTGGAACTATTAAGCTTCGGTCTCAAGTTTGAGAGCACTTGAACAATTCAGAGCAGGGCCTTGGCGGAGTCATTGCAGAGTGGACCCCAACGCCCGATGAAGAAGTTCCAGAGTCAACTCTCCCCGGTAAGGAAGCTGATCAAGAGTGGATCATGTATTTTGATGGAGCTTTCTCGCTGCAAGGCACCAGTGCCGGAGTGCTTCTTGCCGCACCCGCCAGAGAGCATCTCAGATATGTGATTCAGCTGCACTTTCCCCGGGAGAGATCAACGAATAACACTGCCGAGTACGAAGGACTGCTTGCCGGTCTCAGGGTCACAGCGGACCTTGGGATCAAGAAACTTGTTGTCAGTGGTGATTCTCAACTTGAAGTCAGGCAAGTGAACAAAGATTACCAGAGCCTGTTGATGGAAGCTTAAATAGATGAAGTAAGGAAGTTGGAAGAATGTTTTGAGGGCTTGCAAATGGGGCACGTTCCACGTGCAGAAAACAGTGTTGCCGTTGGCCTGTCAAAGTGTGTTGCCCTTAAGTTACCTGTGGAACCAGGAACTTTCGTGCTCCAACTAACTCAACCCTCCATGACACCATCAACTAGGCAAGAGAAGAGAAGGAAGTTAAGTTCCAGCAAGTACTTCCCAACAGAGCTCCCAGAAGCCAACGGCGAGAAAGTTCCCAGGGACAACTGCAGGCTTGTCGGTGAGCGCTGTGGTCCGGCAGGGCCTCTGGCTCTTGCCGTGGAAGCACACGCTCCCGCCAGGCTTGCCAGGGTGCAACAGACTCCGGCGGGTCCTTAGGTCCTGAGGCAAATGCTACCCTAGCAAAGGATATGCCTTTAGTCCTTGTTGTCGAGCCTCAGGCTCCAACATGGGCGCAACACATAGTCCGTTTCCTTCAAACAGGAGAACTCCCCAAGGAACAAGAGGAAGCAGAGAAAGTATCCCATCGATCTCGTATGTATCAGTTCGTAGACAACGTCCTGTACAGAAAGAGATCGAACGGTGTGAAACTCAAATGTATTTCTCGGGAAGATGCACAGGAGCTGTTGGCAGAGATACATGGAGGCATATGTGGTTGCCGCATAGGATCGAGAGCACTTGCCGGAAAGGCATTCCAGCAAGGTTTCTTTTGGCCCACTGCCCTCTAGGATGCAATGGCATTAGTAACCAAGTGTGAAGCATGCCAGTTTCATTTGAAGAGATTACATCAACTAGCTCAAGCCCTTCAAACGATCCCTCTCTCCTGGCCATTTTTGATCTGGGGGTTTACATCTTGGGCCCCTTTCCCCGCGTCGTCGGGGGCTTTGAGTACTTGTACGTCGCAATGGACAAGTTGACAAAGTGGGCTGAAGTGGAAGTAGTGAGGAAGGTGATGGCACTGTCAGCCGTCAAGTTCTTCAAAGGACTGGTTTGCCGCTTTGGTGTTCCCAACAGGATCATCATCGACAACGGCACATAGTTCACAAGCCACACCTTCATGCAGTATGTCCAAGACCTTGGCAGTAGAATCTGTTTCGCTTCTATTGCCCACCCGAGGATCAATGGCCAAGCGGAAAGGGCTAATGCTGAAGTACTACGAGGCCTTAAGACAAGAACTTTCGATAGGCTACACAAGTGCAGAAGGCACTGGATTGATGAGTTGTCGGTGGTTCTTTGGTCAATCAGAAGGACACCAAATCGAGCTACCGGCCAGACACCCTTCTCCCTCATTTATGGGGTGGAGGTAGTTCTCCCCACAGAACTCATATACGGGTCACCTCGAGTGATCGCTTATGATGAGCTCGACAAAGAGCAGTTGCGGCAAGATGACGCGGCGCTCCTTGAGGAAGACCGCCTTCAGGCTGCTGTGAGAGTTGCATGTTACTAGTAAGCTTTGCGCCGCTACCATAGCCGCAAAGTTAATGCCAGAAGTCTTGAGGAAGGCAACCTTGTTCTTTAGCGAGTACAGCCCACCAAGAATTCCAACAAGTTGACACCAAAGTGGAAAGGCCCTTATCGAGTAGTACGAATAACCAGGCCTGGCGCAGTCCGCCTGGAGACCAAAGATGGCATCCCAGTGAGTAGCTCCTAAAATATCGAGCATCTTCATAAGTTCTACCAATAAGGCACGGTTGTCAGGCCTCCCGGCAACCACCTTTTGTACTAGTCTTGCCACTGAAGCATGTAGACCTTGTGCGTAGTTGAATAAAGATATGTGTTATGCAATCCTGATCAATTCTCATGTTTTCTTATGTGCATGTTTGTCTGAAGTGTTGCATTCCACTTAATCCTGGCAAGGGCTAATGGACCGCCAAGGTTCCATATCCATATTTCTCTTCTTTCTTTTTCTCAAAGGACAGAAGGTCACCTCGCGTTCAACTTTGTCGGGGGGGAATGGTAGTACGGATACCTATGAGCGATGTCCCAAAAAAACCTGTCGTAGGGATCACGACAACAAAAAGATAAGTTGCAAAAACACCAAGTGAATTCTTGCCGTGGAGTTATTTTCCTTGGGCAATTTCGACTTCTGTATGGAAAACCTACATGTGGAGGAACCTCGTTGCGATTGGTTGCGTCCCTATTCTGTTTTGAGTCTACTCAACAATCTAGGTGGCTACACTGGAAGCACTGGGGTCTCTTGCCAGCGGCAATTCTGCCAGTAGGCTGCTAAAGTCCCACACCTAGCGCTTGCGCCAAACTGTGCGTGCTGGCAAGTTTCCAATCAAGCGTAGGGTGAATACATATGGAGGGAAATCAAGCAAGGAAGATAACATAATGATTGTTCAAAGCATAACAGGCAATGTTACATCGGCCTGCCGAGGTTCTAACAAAAAATAAAATTGTTTTTGGCATGTGCAGGAACGGGGGGTAAGGCAGCTAGTCCCGGCGATCACCTTCAACCTGCTTGACTTGGCTTACCCTCTCGACGATGGGCGCAAAGAGCTCCTCAAGTGCCTTGACATCTACACTCTTTGGCAAGCGGTCGAGGACGTTTGTGAGGTTGAGGCCGGGGTTCTTGTACGCCACCTTGACGAGCACTTTGCGGAGAACGACCTGGCAGAGCTTGTGCGATTCGCTGGCCAGGTGGGATGCCCGGTCGGAGTGAAGCTGCTCAAGGGCACCAAGCAAGCTGTCGAAGAACATGGTCACCTTGGCACTCATGGACATCCTGTCGTCAGGAGAGTACATGGGGCCCTCCAGGCCCATGGTGGTCAGTTGCTCGGCGAGCTTCTCCGTGACGTCCACGAGCTTCTCGGTCGAGATTTCCACTCCATGCACATAGTCATTGTGGAGCTCCTAGACAAGAGCCTTCTCTCGGGTCTTGGCGACCTGGAGGGTCCCGGTCAGCATGGCCAGCTTCAGGTTCAGGTCGCTGATGGACTTGTTGGCTGAAGAGAGCTGCTTGGTCCTATCAGAAATGGCAACCTGCATCTCCATCAGACTAGCGATGGCTTTGTCCCTTTCAGTCTTGAGCGACGAGACATGCTTGTCGAGATCCTTGAGGATGGCCTCCAGCTTCTTTACCCTCTCCTCCTGCAAGTTCTTGGAGGCCTCGGTAGCTTTAGCTGCATCAACAACCTCCTTCAGCTTGTCGACGTGGTCTACAGTTAGGGCCTTGAGCGTCTCCTTATGCTTCTGCTCCAGCTCCTCGGTATGCCATGCAAGGAGATCTTCGACCTCCACTTCCTTGCCGTGGAGCTTGTCGGCAAGTGCCTTCTCGCAAGCGGCAAGGTCCTCCTCATGGGCATCGATCAAGACATGATGCTCCGTCAAGCGAGCATCCTCTGTGGCAGCCCGTTGTTTGGCCTCTTCCTATGCCTTCTCGGCATCGGACTGCTGCATGAAGAGTTGGCTCCAGCCTTGGCTCAACTGCGCCTGGCCAGTCTTTAGGTCCTGGGAAGCTTGGGCAAACCAAGCCTGAGTTTCTTCAACACGCTCCTGGAAATTGGCCTCGGCCGCTTCCACAACCGCAGCCCTGGAGTCTAGTTTCTCCTTTTGAGCACAGCGAAGCGCTTGAAGTTTTCGGAAGCTGTCGCTCATGGTTTGAAGGAGCTTTCCTGCTGGCACCTGGCTCATCAATGATGTCGAGCCCAGAAGCAGTGATGGCTTTCTCAACAAGAACTCCCCCTTCGGGTGGAGCCCCAGTGCTTGCCATGCCAGGTATGCTAATGAACAAGTTGTCGCTGACCTTGAAGTATCTGCTCGGCGAAGGAGCTTCGGACGGAGGCGGCCGGTCCTCGATGGCCGCCTCCTTAGAAGCTGGGGGCTTAGTGGTCGGAATAGCGCCTGGCGCTCCTGCAGCAAGGATGCCATCAATGCGACCACTGGACTCCCCACCGGCCTTCTAGGCGGACTTCTTGGTGGCCTCCTCGGCGGAATTCTTGGCGGCCTCCTCTTTCTATGCAGCCTTGGCGACCTCAGCGCTAGCAGCCTCACCGGTAGCATTCTTAGTGGCTTCAGCAGCCTCAGCGGAAGCACTCTTGATGGCCTCCTCGGCAGCGATCTTGTCGGCCTCGGCGGCGGCATCCCTAGCGGTCTCTTCGATGACGGTGTCGACGTCCATGCCCTCCATCGAGGGAATGTCTGGAGGCCAGGCAAGCAAACCAAACGAATCTAAGGGGGAAGTTCAAGAAGACGAAAAAGGGATGAAAATAATGAAGAGTACCCACACCAACGATGGTTGCCGACGAAGGCCTGCCGTTGCCTGTGCTTGCTGGCTCCTCCTCGTCACAGTAAAGCGTGCTAGAGGAGGTCCTTGCCAGGGACCTGTCTCTGGGCGGCGTAGATGATGGGGGCGGTGTGTCCGGAATGGTTGCTGATGTTTCTCATTGCTGCCGCCATCCTCCTGCATGTCCGGTGATGTCAGCAGTAAAGATGCACACCGCAGCACTTGCCAGTGGGAAGTGAGTAGTGGGCTCACGCTGGGGCCTCTGCTGGGGACTGAGTCGAGGGCTGTGCCGTGGGCTAGCCTCCGGGTTGGCGGCAGTCATCCTTGGCACGCCTCACGCGCTTGTCGATGACTCCTCGACCGTCGAGGTCCTCGCCCTCTTTGCTACCCGTTGCGCCAATGTTTCCGCATCCATGTGGAGGCAAAATGAGGAGAAACAAATGAGTAAAATAAAAACCGGAAATTAGAAAAGTAAAAGATACGGCAGGACCCTTACTCCTCATCTTCTTCTCCCGAGATAAGGCAGAAAGGTTGAAGGCAACCTCTGTCGTGGTGCCTGTGGGAGAAGGTGGAGGGGTTCTACTGGATCGCTTGGCCGCGGCAGGGCCTTCCTGGTCACCCCCTTGCCGGAGGCTGCGCTACTCGAAGGAGCTTGACAAACGGGGAGCCTAGCGGCAGCGCTCCGAAGGACGCTCCTTTTCCTTTCCACAAGGGACGGGGCCTCCTCGGGCAGCTCCTCCTCAGCTACGTCTTCGGTAGGGTAGCCCTAGACGGACGTGCCGCCTTGCTCCTCGGTGGTCCCGCCCTACCAGGCAAGGCCTTCATCCAGCATTGTTTCCCCTTTACCGGCTTCGTCTTCCAAGAAACTGGTGTTGCCGGCCTCCGCGGTGAGATCTGCTTCCTCCGCCCTACTGGCGATGTACGCCAGCTCCTCCTTGGTGGTGTCGCGGACGAGGCCAACTTCCCCGCGGATGGCCCTTTCCACCAAGTTATCGAAGAATTCTTGCACCTGCTCGGTAGGCGGACCGATCCAAGACGCGACAAGGATGTGGGCGTCGAACACGGGCATCATGGCAATGATTCTACCTAATGTGGCATTGTTGCACAAGGAGACTATGCCTGTCAGCAGCTTAGGTACCGGAGCATTCCTAAACAGCTTCTGGCAGAGAGCTCCGTGCTGCATAACGGTCAGGTTGTGGTTCAGCCGGGGGCGTAGTTTCTTGATGTCTTCCACGTTCCGAAAATCCCAAGCTGGCCTCCCCTTATTGTGCAAGGTAGCAATGCGCCGGTTAAGGAAATCGGCACGTACCTTCTCCACGGTAAGGCCGGCGTCCCTGAGGCGATGGATCCTGGTGGTCGCAACTGTAAGTTTCCCATCCTCGGGGTCAATGGCACCCCAGTCCTCGCCACGCACCTTTTTAGCTTGCCGCGACAAGCAGAAGGATAGGATTTTACCCTCCCGAATCTAGCACTATTTCCCCCGCCACTCATCCCACCAATCACAGTAGGCCCCATCAGGATAGACCTCATTTGTTCCTGGCCGTGGAATCTAAGTGACGGCACCAAAAAGGGCCCCGTCTGGTTGGATGTGACGGGAAAAGTAGTGGTGGAAAAGAGCGGTGCTAGGGATTACTCCAGCGAAGTTTTCACAAAGGTGGGCAAAAACTGCCATGGACATCATGGCATACGGCATGAAATCCAAGAGTTGGAAGCCGTAGGTAAACACGAGGTCATTGAAGAAGTCCCAAAAAGGGGGACAAAGCCTACAGTAAAATTAATCGGCAAAGAAAGGGTATTTCTCTGGGCCGTCCCCGGAAGGGCCTGGACTCACGGAGGTGGCGGGATGCCCCGTCATCCTCGTCGCCCACATCCACCGGTATTGCTTCTTCATGACGTCCATGCCAAGCCTGGAAGAAAGATGACGTGCTCTTTCCGCATCCTAACCATCTTGTTCTCCGATACGGCCTCTGCTTCCTTGCCCTTGCGAGCTTTTGGAGGCATGGTGGCGACGAGGGCGGGGACTGAGGACGAGGAGGGATCAAGGGTGTGGATGAGCGGAAGGGGCTCTGTCTCTTGCTCGAGGAGGAAGACGATGTCGGTTCTCAGATTGGGAAATACGAGAGGTAAATGAGCAACTCCTCTACAATTTCCATTTTATGGGGAAGGCATGGGGAAGTCTCTTTACTAAAATAAGATAACATGGAAATGTTTCATGGGAGTGCTGCTGTAACGGCTGCACCGCGCAGGTATCCCATGTCCCGCATTCAATGGACGTCATGGGGAAGCACAGCGAGCGCAATGATCATGACTATAGGGCCCTGCAACGCACACCCATGCATTGTTTGGGCCTGGCCCAACAACGCATTGAGACGTGTGTGGCCCAGGCCCAGGGGCTCCTGTCGGTGCACTAGAGTTTTGGGCACTCGAGTGGCCCTTACTCGTGCATAGGCGGTAGTAGCCACCCTGGCAACGAGGCCCGGCAGGGACTCGCCGGATGCAAACATAGAAGAATGATGACCGCTGGCAAGACCTTGCCAAGAGAGCTATTAAGCCCCCAGGCAAGGTCTAGGACTCGGCAAGGCAAAACCCCCGCAAGGCGAAGCCCTGGCAAGGCCTCGCTAGCACACAGGCCAGGTGTGAATCCACCCGAACGCGTGTCGCGGCGTCGGCGTTGGAGGGGGCAAAGCGGTGCCAATGGGACGGTCTCCTCTCCCGTCCCATAGGCGGATAGAGATGCCTCATGGTGCATTAAATGCGCCTGTCCTACTCCGTCAGTGTTAGGTACGATAGCACTGTAGCTCTGTACACCCCGTGTATGCACTATATGCCACAGTTGGGATCCCCTTCAGAGTATAAAAGGAGGCCCATGGAGATACGTTAGAGGACTCTTTCCAACTTTTGGGACTTTCTAGCTCACACGCGTGGTAGCTGCTCATAGCGCTCTTGTAGGTAGAACCCTAAGCACACTCTCAATACAACCAATGAGGAGTAGGGTTTTACGAATCCGAGCGTCCCAAACCTGGGTAAAGATCCTCGCGTGTGGTTCATCAAACCGGCTCTTTGTGCGAGCCTTCCCCCTGCCGAACCGAAAGGGGTGCCTCCGATCCCATAGGTGCTCGTCCCCCAAGACAAAATGCAAAATGAAGAACACTTGGAGAATGAACTAAATTCTTGACGAACCACCATGAAGAGCCTCCGTTTACAAAAGAATGATGAAAAGAAATGAATGTTGAAAAGAATAAGATCGAGGCCTTGCCATGATTTGGATGAAGCTTCGCAACGAGATACTTGAGAAAACTTGGGACTCTGGAAAAGAAAAGATGAACAACTTAGAATCGAGAATTTGATATATCGAACAACTCTAGAAGAAGGGTTGAATCATCTCAAGGAAATAATAATAAGAATTATGGTATGCTTATCCTTCATCAAGTTAATTGATGACAATCAACAGATTTGGCATGCCACTTATTCTTCTTGAGAATGATTGAAGAGATATAACATAAGCTTGAAGATTTCCTGAACAAGAACCCATAAGTATTTGGAATGAATGAGATAATACAACAAACGAATGGAATACACGAGAATGAAGGGACCACAATCCATCTAGCATAAAACTTTAACGAAGCACCAAAATAATTGAGATGTGAACGAAGAGACAAAAATGGACAAGAATTTGAGAACGAAAACTGAAATCTAAGAATGAAGAAATATTCTGAAATGACGGCCTTTGGGGGGATCGAGAAATGAGGACAACTTTGAAATGCTCTGGACAGACATGGAAGGAATTACTCATGATTGAAACACTTCGAGAGGACAGCATGAAACTGAAACCATGAATCTTCATGAGAACGGACAAGGATTAAAAAGAAACTCTCCTTCGATCTTTCACGGTGAGAATGATGATGAGGAATACATCAAGAATTACTGAGACACTCCGTAACAATGAAAAGAACGATTTAGGTATTGATGAACATGATTTACAAGCTTTCTTCAAGAAGGAATATGACCGATGAAATAAATTATTATAGCATATTGAAAAGAACTTGAGGACATCTTCGTAAAGATTAGAAGAGCCAGGTAAGATCTTAGAAAAAACATGTGGGTTATGGGCCCACTAATAGAGAAAACCGTTGAAATGATTACTTTGGAAGAGAGATTACACCGGAACAAATTACAACTTGATGAGTTAAGGCCCTCGAAATAATTGAAAGGAACTTTAATGGAAATACGAATCTTGTGAGGTATCTTCAGGACTTCAGATAGAATAGAGAGGGACGAATAATTAAGAGAGGCTTGGATAAGAATTTCCAACATGGGAAGACATTTAGTGAATGAAAAGGATATGATGAACACCAAAAGCTTGAATTGAATCCACAAGATAAGAAAACAAGAACGAAGAATGACGAACTTAGCACTTGAACATCTTCACAATGAATCACCAGATACAATATGGAAGAGAAGATAGCAGGAGCATCAATGAAAGGGAAGACACTTGGATGATAATTTAATCATTGGTGAAAAAGGGCGGGAGGGTGGGAAAAACAAAGACGACTTATATAGGTGAAGATAACTCTGAAAAGAAATATGAGGATTGATCTTGCAAATATTGAATAGGATATAATTATCTTGAAGAGAAGCACACCGGGTTGAAAAGACTTGACATGAAAACTCCGGTGGATCAAAAGGATTAGCATTCCCACAAAAATATGAGAACACAACAAAGGAAAGATACAAAATCACCACTTGACATTGAAGCAACTCGAATTACCATACTCCAAACAAAACAAAGGACGAGGCTTACGATACATGCGAGAAATGAATACAAAGCCCAGTATACATTTGTTGGAATGATAATCCTAGGTAACTATTTGAATTCCCACCTAAGAACTTTCAAAAAAATTCTGGTTATGCAATCTGTTCCAACAGATACATGGAGTAATTATTGAATAAATCACTCAATCCTAGCAATAATACTACCCGTCCAGTGTATCACATCCGTCAACACATAACCAAAGAAACCTCGGAAACTCATCTACCTCAGAACCTCGTAATCACAATGATACTAAATATGACAGTACTTCTCGATGCTCTCCCCAGTACTAGGTAACGCCAAACTCCTCTCGCCACAAATAGTATTGAAGCAATTTCGAACATCTTCGTCCTGGGGTAATTAGGAAACTGAATAGTAGCGAGTGTGACACGAATCCCTTGGAGCTCTACTCCCGTGAACAGGAGGCACCAAGAAAAAATCCCGATCACAACGTCATCATAGAGGTTCCAAAATACCCATGTGATCCTATAAAAATTGAGTGAGAAGAGTGGTAGAATGAAAATTCCTACGTCAGAATTCCTCACCAAAGCATAGAAGAGGAGTAAAAAGAATCCAACCCTCCGATATATAACTGACTCAAAATAGGTTTTTACTACACTTGACTCAGCCAAGTTCCATAAATCAATGGGGCTCCTAGGTTGGTACTGCTCTAACACCAACTTGTAACCCCCAAGATGCGGTCCTATCATTATTTTGGCTCGAGAACCTTCATAGGGATAGAAGCGCATCGTGTTGTTTCGCAAGAATGGATATCGTTACAAGTACATGTAAAGAGGAGATGAGTATGTGGAATTGGCTTACACTCGCCACAAGCTAAATCATGATCATATCAATACAACATCATACTCAATCATCATACATAAGAGAAGGATCCAACTACGGACGAAATCAAACGATAAAAATGACATCCATCATTGCTATCCCAGGCTGCCGGCCTGGAACCCATCATATGATCAATGATGAAGAAGAAGAACTCCAAATCAAACAAGCATCGCTCTCACATCAAAGCATCTAATTACCTATACTTCCAACTGTTGTTTAGCAATATGTGAGCCACATGGGATCCACTATCTCATTTCCGAAGGTATCAAGACTAGCAAAGCTTAATGGGTGAGTCATGGTTAGGTGGTGAGGCTAAAGCAAGCACTAAGCATTTATTTCAGTGGCTAACTTACGAGTACAAGAATAAGAAGGGTGATCTACGCATAAACAGACGTGAACTAGTGATGATCACTAAGTGAAACTGAACACCTACTTACGAGTCAAACATAACCCCACCGTGTTCTCTCTCCATTTAGAAGTCGCGAGTAGAGACAAACACGGTTACTCACACGGTTGGTGTATTTTATTTGAGTTTACATCAAGTAAACCTCAAACTCGAGATAGCCCAAAGTATCCGAGGCATCCCGTGCAAAAGATATTAGTTAAAAGTAAAACAAATCCAACAAGGATGCCCGACTTGTCGACGAACCCGATAGGAACCGCATATCTCGTTCTCAGGACATGACCGAATTGTCCAAACTTCTGGTAGGCCAATCACAGAGTTGCCCCTGGCGGCCACCGGCGGTTGACAGGTTGGACCAACACTCATGAGGAGTGGGTTGTTGATTAATAATCCACGGGGTCCTAAAAGTCCATATGCAAGTTTTATTATGTTGGCGAATGGTAAAAGCAATGTTGGGCCTTGTTAGAAGAATTTTATCCCAAAATGAAAAATAAAGGGGGTCCCCATAAAAACCCCAAGAATGTTAGGAGCGCTCAGTAAGGAACATAACACTGGTACATAAGTAACTAGGGCGGCAAAGGTGGAACAAAACACCAAGAAAAAGGCCAATCCTTGCATCTTTTACCAAATATATATGTGTGTTAAATTAAATAGGAATAATATTGTGATATCTCAAGATATCCATGTTGTCATATGGAAACAGCCCGCGCCTACAACTAGCAACGCTATAAGAAGGGAGAGCAAGCGGTAACATAGCCAAACAATGGATTGCTAGGATGAGGAGGGGTTAGAGGCTTTTCATGGCAATGCTGGGAGGCTTGACATACACATCATAGGTAGTGGGACATAACAATAGAAGGGAGACAACTAGCATAGCAATAATAGTAGTGGTATCCAGGGAAATGGTCATTTTTCCTGAGATCCCTCTTGGAAGAAGAACGAATCAGCGAAGTAGATGAACCAGCATAGTTGAACGAATCCTCATACTTCGAACGGTTTCAGAACTCTATCGAGAGGAAACAATCTGGAAACAATAATCAACAGACGAAAAACACTGCAATTGATGTCTCCTACACAACCTTCTTGCTGTAGACTCGTGTTAGGCCTCCAACCGCAGTGTTTTGTAGGACAGCCGCAATTTTCCCCAAAGTGGATGACCTCAGGTTTATCAATCCGTGGGAGGTGTATGATGAAGATGGTCACTTGCAAGCAATCCTGCAACAAAATAACAAAGAGTCTATTGTGTCCCCAACACACCCAATACAATGGTAAATTATATAGGTGCACTAGTTCGGCAAAGAGATGGTGATACAAGTGTAATATGGATGGTAGATATAGGTTTTTTTAATATAGAAATATAAAAACAGAAAGGTAGCAAATAGTAAACAACGAACAAAACATTGTATAAATGCTTGAATACAAGGCCTAGGGTCCATACTTTCACTAGTGAAATTTCTCTCAACAATACTGACATAGTCGAATCATACGTAAATACCTCTCGTGCGACAAAGAGTTCACTCCAAAGTCACAAATAGTGGAAAACTAATGAAGAAATTATTGTAGGGTATGAAACCACCTCAAAGTTATCTTTTCCGATCAATCTTATGAGCTATCCCTATAAGTGTCACAAACAGCCCTAGAGTTCATACTAAGATAGCACCTTAAGACACACATCAACCAAAACCCTAATGTTACCTAGATAGTCCAATCTCACCACAGTACCCATGGGCTTGATTATACGATATGCATCACAAAATTTCAGATTTTTCATGTTCAATCAACACAAACAACTTCAAAGAGTGCCCCAAAGTTTCTACCGGCAAGTCAAGACAAAAATGTGTGCCGACCCCTATGCATAGATTCCCAAGGTCATGGAACTCGCAAGTTGATCACCAAAACATACGTCAAGTGGATCAATAGAACATCCCATTGACACCACGGATATCCCATCGCAAGACATACATCAAGTGTTCTCAAATCCTTAAAGACTCATTCCGATAAGAAAACTTCAACGGAAAACTCAATTCATCATAAGAAGATAGAGAGGGGGAAATTCCATATGATTCAATCTATATCAATAAAGCTCACGGTACATCAAGATCGTGCCATCTCAAGAACACGAGAGAGAGAGAGAGAGAGAAATCAAACACATAGCTACTGGTAGATACCCTCAGCCCCGAGGGTGAACTAATCCCTCCTAATCATGGAGACCGCCGGGATGCTGAAGATGGCCTCCGGTGATGGTTTCCACCTTCGGCAGGGTGCCGGAACGGGCCCCCGATTGGTTTTTCATGGCTCTGGAGGCTTGCAACGGTGGAAGTCCCGATCTAGGTTTGTTTCTGGGGATTTTACTATTTATAAGAATTTTTTGCGGTGGAAAGAAGTCCAAGTGGGCCATGAGTAAGTCACAAGCCAGGGGGCGCAACCTAGGGGGGCCTATGGCTTGTGGCTTCCTCGGCCTTTCTCTCTGGTGACTCTTCGCTCCAGTATTTTTTATATTCTCCAAAAATTCTCCATAAATTTTCAGCTCATTCCAAGAACTTTTATTTCTGGCAAAAACAACACCATAGTAGTTATGCTGAAAATAATGTCAGTCCAGGTTAGTTCTAATAAAATCATACCAAAATCATATAAAACTATTGTAAACATGGCATGAATACTTCATAAATTATAGATACATTAGAGACGTATTAGCATCCCAAGCTTAATTCCTGCTTGTCCTTGAGTAGGTAAATGATAAAAGAAATAATTTATGAAGTGTGAATGCTAGCAAGTGCACAAGTTTGATCAATGATAATTCCAATCACTTTTTTCTAGCATCATTATATATCAAAAATAGTATCTCATCTCATAAACCTTCTCTTGATGAAATAACAAGCTATCCACATGTTAAAGTATAGAGTAACAAACTATTCTTTCAATCACCAAACAATTGCGATTCATCTTATTTTCAGGAAGGGTCTATGTAAGATCTTTGATTTAGCAAACTCCACATACTCAACTATCATATAGTCTTCCATGATTGCTAACACTCAAAACATATTTTTAGAACAAATAGAATCCGTCGAGCATAGAGAAAGATAGGGGCTTAAAGTTTTGCCCCCAGCTTATTTGTCATATAGATAATTGTCAACAATAATAATTCATGATCAAATATATTTGAATGGCCATATATGCTTGGATCTTTCCCCAACACATGACGCTTGCCAAAAGAAAAAGGCGAAATATAGGAACTGGTGAAGAACACCATGACTCTCGCATAAAGGTAAGTACATGAAAGTAAAAGATAGATGCTTTGCAGAGGGAAGCATTAATTTGTAGAGGTGCCAGAGCTCGAGCTTTTCAAATAGAGATGAATAATAATTTTGAGCGGTATGCTTTTGTTCTCACCATAAGAACCGAGAGATCTCGGTATCTTCCATGCTAGATACATTATAGGCGGTTCCCAAACAAAATGGTAAAGTTTTTACTCCCCCTCCACCAATCAATCACACTCCACGGCGAGTTGAATCCACGGGTACCGTCCATACCAACAACATTCCTGGGGGAGTTTTGTTTAATTATTTGCATTTTTCAGGGAATGGGAATCCCTATTACCAACCACTTTCTCATGAATGATAGTGAATCAACACATATCGTGAGAATAACCCACCTAGCATGGAAGATACTGACAACCCCTAGTCATTATATGAGCGATTCGGGCATACAAAATAGAATATTATTTGAAGGTTTAGAGTTTGGCACATGCAAATTTACTTGGAACGGCAGGTAAATATCGCATATAGGTAGGTATGGTGGACTCTCATGGCAAAACTGGTTTAAAGGGTGTTTGGATGCACAAGTAGTATTTCTACTTGGTGCGGAAGTTTTGGCTAGTATGAGGTGGAAGCAAGCACCACATGTTGGAGGATCCATAACAATATAACTTCTATACAAATATACCCAAACATAACTCATTACGTTGTCTTCCTTGTCCAACTTCAACTAATTTGCCCAAGTCTAAAAATAATTAATGAGCTAACAATCATAGAAGATGTCCAAGATAATATATTTATATGTGGAATCTCTCTTCCTTCAATATTCTTTTATGAATTGTTCAACTAGCCAATAAGGTGTTTGCTAACTTTCAATAAATTTTGCCACCTATACTTGTTATGTGTGAAGTCATTAATCCCCATGGTATAAACATATAAAACATATATAATTTGAGATTTATGATATTCAATTCATTCAAACATTTACTATAAGTGAAGCATGAGAGTAAATGACAAAACTACTCCAAAACATATAAGTGAAAATCAATGAGTAGTTAAACAATTAAGTAGCTATGTGAGGACATTCTCTCTCTCTTTCAATAAATATTTTCAGATCTGAGTATTTTATTTAAACAGCAAGCAAAATAAAAATAGCACTCCAAGAATAGCACGCATCATGTGAACAAATAAAATTTTAGGCTCAACATAGGCTAACCGAAAATTAACGAAGAGAGGTGGGATGCGTAGCATCCCCAAGCTTAGATGCTTGAGTCTTCTTGAAATATTTACTTGGGGTACCATGGGCATCCCCAAGCTTGAGTTTTTGTATCTCATTCAATCCTCTCATATCCCGGTTTCACCTACTCTCAAAAACTTCATCCACACAAAACTCGAAAAGAACTCGTGAGATAGGTTAGTACACATAAGAACAAAACAACACTTCATGTACTTCCAAGACAAGTTGCAAAATAATTTCCAAACATTAGGTACTGTATACTATAATTTCCACAATTTACATCTACCGATATAGGCTATGGGAACTATAGGATAAGTAGATAACAAAACTTATGACAAGAATCTATCCAAACAGAAGAGTCTGTAGCAATTTATGAATACAGCGCAGCTATGTAACTCAAAAAATTATGAAACTTTAGGACAAGCTATTAAATTTATATTCAAACACTGTGTAAAATTTCAGAAAGTTTCCACATTCCAGTAAAATATGAAAATTCTAACACTACAACAGAAGTTTCTGTTTTTACAGAGGACACATCAAACATGCAATTTAAGCATCCTAAAGGCAATTCTTGGAACTTTTTACTGAAAAACAAGATTTCAAATAACCCCTAACAGAGAACAACAAAATAAAATGATTCTCCAAGCAAAACTCATATTATGTGATGAAAAAAATATAGCTGCAAGTAAGATATATTGATAGTGTTGAAGATGAAAGAGGGGATGCCTTCCGGGGCATCCCCAAGCTTAGACGCTTGAGTCTTCCTTGAATATTAACTTGGGGGTTCCTTGTTCATTCCCAATCTTAGGTTATTGTCACTCCTTATTCTCCTCATATCGGTATCTCATCCAAAACTTGAAAACTTCAATCACAGAAAACTTAACAGAACTTTGTGAGAAAGGTTAGTGTAGTAAAGATAAATCATTGACTTGGGTACTGTCAAGACAAGATTCATAACTATTTACAAATGATACCTACTGTATTCCATCATTCCCAAAATTTATATTACTCAATATAAGCTATATGAACACTAAAACAAGAAAACTATGCATGCAAAATAGAATCTGACAAAAATAGAACAATATGTAAAGATCTGAATGATCACCATACTTCCCTGACTCTAAAAATTCTGAAAAATTAGGAAAACTCAAGGAATTTGCATATAATAATTTTGTAAAAATTTCAGAATTGTTTTATCTCCAATAAAGTCATATAATTCATATACTGGACGCAAAACTTTCTGTTTTTGCACAAAATCAAACAAGCAAGTATCCACACTATCCCGAAGGCTTTAGTTGGCACTTTATTGAAATAAAAGACACAAAACATGATTAATACAGTATCTTAATCATGTGAACACATCAAAAAAGAAATTAAAAGTGTTGGGTTGGCTTCGAACAAGCTCGTTTCTTTAATGCCTTTTAGCTAGGCATGATGATTTCAATGATGCTCGTATAGGAATAGCAATTGAAACATGCAAAAGAGCATAACGAATCTCATGACAAGCACATTTAAGTCTAACCCAGTTCCTATGCATAGGGATTTTGTGAGCAAACAATTTATGGGAGCAAGAATCAACTAGCATAGGAAGGCAAAAAAGAGCATAGCTTCAAAACTTTGAGCACATAGAGAGGAAACTTCATATTATTGTAATTCCTACAAGCATATATTCCTCACTCATAATAATTTTCAGTAGCATAATGAATTAATTCCACAATATAAGCAGCACATAAAGCATTCTTTTCATGATCTACAAGCATAGAAAATTTTTCACTCTCCACATAAGCAATTTCCTTCTCATTCATAATAGTGGGAGCAAACTCAACAAAATAACTATCATGAGATACTTGATTGACATAACCACTTTGAATATTAAAATCATGATGACAAGTTTCATGGTTGTCATTACACTTTATAGCATACGTGTCATCACAACAATCATCATATACAGGAGGTATGTCACAATCATAATAGTTTTGCTCATCAAAACATGGGGGACTAAAAATATCATCTTCATTAAACATAGCATCCCCATGCTTGTGGCTTTGCATATCATTAGCATCATGAATATTCAGAGAATTAATACTAAAAACATTGAAATCATGCTCATCACTCAAAGATTTAGTGCCAAACATTTTAATAACTTCTTCTTCTAACACTTGAGCACAATTTTCCTTTCCATCATTTTCACGAAAGATATTAAAAAGATGAAGCATATGAGGCAACCTCAAAGTCCATTTTTTTAGTTTTATTTCATAAAACAAACCAGTGATAAAAAAGAAACTAAAAGATTTAACTACAATATCTAAAGATATACCTTCAAGCACTTAGCTCCTCGGAAACGGCGCCATTAAAGAGCTTGATTTCTACTATACAACCTTCTTCTTGTAGACTCATGTCGGGCCTGCAAGCGCAGAGTTTTGTAGGACAACGGCGATTTTCCCTCAAGTGGATGACCTAAGGTTTATCAGTCAATGGGACGTGTAGGATGAAGATGGTCTCTCTGAAAAAACCGTGCAACCAAATAACAAAGAGTCTCTTGTGTCCCCAACACACCCAATACAATGGTAAATTGTATAGGTGCACTAGTTCGGTGAAGAGATGGTGATACAAGTGTAATATGGATGGTAGATATAGGTTTTTGTAATCTTAAAATATAAAAAAAGCAAGGTAACAAATAGTAAACAGTGAGCAAAACACAGTATAAATGCTTGAAAACAAGGCCTAGGGTCTATACTTTCACTAGTGCAATTTCTCTCAACAATATTGACATAGTTGAATCATATGTAAAGACTTCTCGTGTGACAAACAGTTCAGTCCAAAGTAACAAATAGTGGAGAACTAATGAAGAAATTATTGTAGGATATGAAACCACCTCAAATTTATCTTTTCCGATCAATCTTATGAGCTATCCCTATAAGTGTCACAAACAGCCCTAGAGTTCGTACTAAGATAACACCTTAAGACGCAGATCACCCAAAACCCTAATGTCACCTAGATACTCCAATGTCACCACAAGTACCCATCTGCTTGATTATACGACATGCATCACACAATTTCAGATTCGTCATGTTCAATCCAGCACAAACAACTTCAAAGAGTGCCCCAAAGTTTCTATCGGCAAGTCAAGACAAAAACGTGTGCCAACCCCAATGCATAGATTCTCAAGGTAACGGAACCCGCAATTTGATCACCAAAACATACATCAAGTGGATCAATAGAACATCCCATCGCAATACATATATCAAGTGTTCTCAAATCCTTAAAGACTCATTCCGATAAGAAAACTTCAACGGAGAACTCAATTCATCACAAGAATATAGAGAGGGGAAAACTCCATATGATCCAATGAATATCAATAAAGCTCGCGGTACATCAAGATCGTGCCATCTCAAGAACACGAAAGAGAGAGAGAGAGAGAGAGATAGAGAGAGAAAGAGAGACAAAGATCAAGCACATAGCTACTGGTAGATACCCTCAACCCTGAGGGTAAACTAGTCCCTCCTCGTCATGGAGACCGTCGAGATGATGAAGATAGCCTCCGGTGATGGTTTCCCCTGCTGGCAGGGTGCCGGAATGGGTTCCCGATTGGTTTTTCATGGCTCTGGAGGCTTGCGGTGGCGGAACTCTCGATCTAGGTTTGTTTCTAGGGATTTTAGTATTTATAGGATTTTTTGGCGGTGGAAACAAGTCGAGGTGGGACACGAGGAAGTCACAAACCAGGGGGCGCGCCGTAGTGGAGGCTATGGCTTGTGGGTTCCTCGGCTTTCCTCTTCGGTGACTCTTCGCTCCAGTATTTTTATATTTTCCAAACATATTCTCCGTAAATTTTCAACTCATTCCGAGAACTTTTATTTTTGCACAAAAACAACACCATAGTAGTTCTGCTGAAAACAACGTCAGTCCGGGTTAGTTCTAAAATAATCATACCAAAATAATATAGAATTATTGTAAACATGGCATGAATACTTCATAAATTATAGGTACATTGGGGACATATCAACAACCTATGCATGACATTATGTGCAAAAAAATATCATGCATGTCCATGCGAGTATGCAAGGCATGACCAAGCGGATCAATCAATTACTACATATTAAGTGAAGTTCAATATGCAATGGTTTGCATATTGAAAAAACTCCACATTTGGATCATTTAGTTCACTCTCGTTTATTTACATGGCAAGTTTCAATGTTGTTAAACATAGCAAGAGGTGAAGCGTAAATAAACTATCTATTTAGGCATTGTAAATGAGGTCGGAAACAACTTATAGTATTTCCGAAACGACCCCGTATGCAATTTATGAATTTGTCCTGATATGAACTAACCATAATTTATATTTATTAAACAGGAAATAAAAGTGCACCATGTGATTCTACACGTCATTCTGATCTATTTACATATATAGATAATTCAAAACGGAGCTACGGCCTAAAAGATATGACAAACACAAGATGAATATGCCATGAATACATAATGCATGCAAATGACAACCAAAAATATTCCAAATCATGGATGCAGCAATATATTATTAAACTACATGAGATTCTAAGAAGTTTTCATATATGGCATGTTCAAACAGAGCAACGGGTCAACAAATACAACCAACACAAGTTATAACTAAAATATGTCCAAGTCAGCAACATGACATATTGCAACCCACAAATCAACAAGGCACAACAACCTAAAATGCAAAACAAATACATGGTGCAGTACCTTACATGATGCAAAATAATTCATCTCATAATAGAAATTTGAGTATAAGCATAGATCAATAGGAAATGAGCTCACAAGATGGCTACTTGAATACAGTTCCAGACTTTGTGAAAACAAGATGTTTTACAGAGTAGTTTTATTCTGGAGGCATATTGGCAGCAAGTAAAACATATGCTACAGGACTATCATGGGATGAAATTCTACAGCATGGTAGTGGCACTACTATAGAATGGTCCAAACATGACAGATCAATCATAGACCCTTCGACGAAACTATGTGCGATGCATGAATCGCAAATGGTATAGTTCAAGCTCCGTTGCTAAGGACACGGACTGCATGCGAAGGTGGATCCATCAAATACGATTCAGAAAGTAGTTGTGTGTGCGATCTAAAACATGCAGTTTTTCTTATGAACTGTTTGTGATTAGCGAAGATAGCAGAAACGGTTAGCAAAGCTACATACGTGTGCGAAGTAGGGCATACAGTTCACTCGGATAAACTATGTGCGTTGATACAGCAAAACACAAACAACTCTGTATAACAAGATGTGTGCGATATATGGAAAACAGTTGAGTAATGAGAATCGTGTGCGAACACCAAAAATAACCCAAACGATTCATACTAACAAGTTGTGTGTGTTCTGGGCAGACGGTTGCTGCCAAATAATTGTGGGCGATGGATGAAATCATTGGCTATGCTACATTGGGAAGTGTCGTTTGCATGTATTAATATCACAAACATTTTATTATTTTGACATGTGTGCCTCTACATCAGTCTGCCCTCGTTTCTCGCATCTTGTCACCACGTTGCCGCCCGAGGATTCCAGTGCACGCTTCGGCACCGCTTTTGCCCATGCGCCCACTCGATGATCCCGTTCCCGCTCACAACCAAACAGGTTCCTGCACATAAAACCATGCTACGACTCTAGCTTCTTGCCCGGTTTGGTGAAATCCCCAATGCTTGCCAGCCTGCTATATAAAGCCTCACGACCGATGACTCCACATTGTCTTCATCCCCCCTCCCAGTAGCATGTCTAGTTTGCTTCTCCACCAATCACCAATGGCACTGGTCGTACGTTGTCACCCAGCCACTCTACCAAAGGATAGCTCCAGCTGAGAGGCTTCACAGCGTCGCCGCCGCAGTCCTCTGAAGCGTGTAGTGCACGTGGCATCCCTGGTGGGTGTGCACACGCCACCAACTACATGCTCCACCACCGTTGCCCGAAGGCAGCTGCTAATGGTGGTTGTCATGGTCGCCACCACGCCGGCCGGCACCGGGGCCACCACCCCACTATCGTCCATCTTTGCCACGACCCCACTATCAGGCGGTGGGGTCATAACCCGTGCAGCCACCAAGGCCCGAATGCGGTAGGTGGATTCCTCCAATGGCCCGCCGTCGGGCTTATGCATCGCAACCCTTGCGCGCTACATCTACTTCCTAGAGAAGGAGGTGAAGTGCCAGGTTGCACATGCGAAGAGGCTCACCGAGTTCATGGCCAGAGGAGAACCCACAGCGGCTGTGCGGAATGAGAAGATCTACATAGATTCCCGTCGCTTTGAGGAGGGGCGTCTTACCCGTCGGAGGGTAGCACTGGCAGGCGACGGACACGTCTCCACCAACTCGTCGGCAGGCTCCTCCTCTACTTGGTCTTACTTAGCACGCTCGATTCTGCTTGAAGTAGTACAAAGCCCCTCCGTAGTACTAGTATTTAGGGGCTATTTTGTTCACTTCATCTAACTATATATATGGTTTAAGTGTACCACGTACTTTAATTATCTAGTCTATAGTTGAACTAGATATTCCAGTACATGGTTGGCAACACTTGGGGAAAAGTTTGTTCGGTTCAGCTGTCGAGTTGAACTATATTGTAAAAAGATCGATGCTTAATTTATGAATTAAATCCATGTTTAAAAGGAATTGCAGTTGAAAAATTACACCCTAATTGTGATTTTGTTCCTGCAAAACTTGACAATGCCATTGATACAATGTTGACAAATGCCAGTGTTACTAGATCAACACATTCCAATGTTTTCGATTTGACACATGGCAATTTACCGAGTATGATAGATGCAAATATTCCTAAATTGTCTAAACTTGGCACAAGTTTCATATTCGAGAAACGTTTGCGATGACGCATTGGACCAATCCTTCGCGCCAATATTTTGACTTGGCTTATGGGCGAAGGAAAGATAGTTGTTGATCTTCAAACGAGTATTCAACCTGAACCGTTTGTAATGAGTGCTCATTTAGATAAAACTATGATGGTTTTTTGTTTTCTATGTGAATTTAGAGATAAATACTTAGCTCATCAAACCATAGATTTCGTTCAGTTAAGCTGTCACTTTACATTCATACAATCGAGATACAATATAAAGAAAACTAGTTGTGGTGGTGGCGGCGGCGCCGGCCACCTGTGGTGGCGTTCTCATGCTCCAGGGCGCAGTTGTACAGTTCTTCAATTGGGACTAGAATGTTATGGACTTCACAATCAAAGAGTCGGTTGTCTTGCGATCAATGGGCGCGGGGCCAGGGCGGCGACTACCAATGTTACGAGAAAGTTGTCGACGATGGTGGCCCAATCTACTGAGGTGGCCATGATGGGTGCAGGCGCACGCATGGGCACGAGCACGGTGGGTGCAGGCACGCACAAGGGGTCAAAATTCGTCGGTGCAAGCACGCGCAATGGGATGGGCTTGGCATGTGCAAGGGCGTGCACGAGCACGGGGGCAGGAGGAGGCGTTGGCACTTGCATGTACACGATCTCACGTGGGGCGACGGGAACCTCCCTTATGCCTACGGTTTCCAACACTACGATGATGTTGGGAGACCATCCCGTCAATGCCATGGGGATGGTTGCTGGCGATTCCGTCGGGATAGCATCCACTGCGACATGCAGCTCTTCTAGGGCCATGTCCATGGCGTGCCATATGTCTTCATGTTCTCTCTCTTCTGGCTCGGTGTCAACTTCACCAAACTGGAAGACTAGTAGCATATGATCCATCTGCACCATAGCGTAGGTCGCCATGGAGGTATGAAGATGGAGGGGAATGTGAGGCGAAGATATATGGAGGATTGTTAGTGAGTGGGCAATAAAGCCGTCTATTAAACAGCAGCTCGGGCAGCATTAATGGACAGGTCGGAAGCGAGGTGGGCGGATACGAGTGTCAAAGGGCTCGATTCCCGGTCAGCCTTCGGCGTATTACCCACACGCCTCTTGGTGAGCCTGCGCAGCGGATGCCAGCTTGCAGTCCTCCTATCAACTCAAGCAGTTGCTTGCACGACACCTCCTAAGCCCTAGACAATAAAAGAGTGGGACACTTGGCAGCACGTGAAGGTGAGTAGAACGCCAATGATTTGAAAATAATGCAACCATTTGCGTGGAAACATGATATTTCTTTGTTCCAATAAGCTTTTGTTCGCTATTAATGACACGAAAAATACCACAGCATATTTGTGTTATATAATGATGCCATGCCAAAGTTCTTAAGTTTTGTGTGAGTTCTAGATTTACTATAATTTAACATTCAATGTTGCCTCTAAAACAAAATATATATTAAGAAACGAGTCTCAAATAGGAAAACAAAATGTTATGATGCCTTTATGTGCCATGTTCATGACACCATGGTAAGTTTCATGAATCTTCTAACGAGTTTTTGATTTACATGATTTAAAACCCTAGTTTCTCAATGTTTCTGTGGCCGAGCCAAGACCCCGAGATGTTTGAAATTCATTCACATATCTTGCATGGGGCCTAAAGATGCATGCACACTCATATGGTTTTCAACCTATTTTGATGCATCGGACCTTGTGATTGTAGTTCAGATTTGAATTATGCATATTGTATAATGCATATCAAAGTCAATTAATGTATAAAACAAACAAACAAACTATGTAGAATTTCATATTTTGGCACGACACTCTCATTTTGGTATATGTTGCCTATAAAAATAGTTCAAGACTAGAAGAGGCTGCAGATGTCGATTCGCCCACGTAAGGTCACACATTCCATATCGAAACAAAAAAGCTTCCCATGAGAAGCTGCGGTTTGTGAGGGGCTTATGCCAAAACTTGTGAGAAATTGGACATTATTTTACCATGGCAGAGATGATCCATGCATTTCATGACACCGTACCAAGTTTCATGAATTTTCTAACGAGTCTTTGATTTACACATGATTTCAAACCCAAGTTTCTCAATGTTTCTACGGCCGATCAAAGACCTCGAGATGTTTGAAATTCATTCCCATATCTTGCATGGGACCTAAAGATGCATGCACACGTGTATGATTTTCAACCCATTTAGATGCTCCGGATCTTCTGATTGTAGTTCAAATTTGAATTATGCATATTAAATAATGCATATAAAAGTCAATTGATGTATAAAACGGCCAAACGAACCATGTATAATTTCATATTTTGGCACGACACTCTCGTTTTGGTATATGTTGCCTATATAAATAGTTCAAGACGAAAAGAGGTAGTGGATGTCGATTCCCTCACGTAAGGTGACACATTGCATATCGAAACAACAAAGCTTCATGTGGTAATTAATCTTTGGTTTCCGCAAGGCTTGTGCCAAAACTTGTCCCAAATTCGACATTATTTTACCAGGGCACATATGAGCCATGCATGTTATGACACCATGCCAAGTTTCATGAATTTTCTAACTAGTTTTATATTCACACATGATTTAAAACTCGTGTTTCTCAATGTATGTATGGCTGAGCCAAGACCGTGAGATGGTTGAAATTCATTCCCATATCTTGCATGGGATCCTAAAGATGCATGCACACTTATACGGTTCTCAACCCATTTTTATGTACCGAACCTTGTGAATGTACTTCAAATTTGAATCATGCATGTTAAATAATGCATGTAAAAGTCAATTAATGTATAAAAATCCCAAACGAACCATGTATAATTTCATATTTTGTACCGACACTCATTTTGGTATATGTTGCCTCTTGAAATATATGGTTCAAGACGAGAAGAGGCAGCGGATGTTGATTCGCCCACATAAGGTGACGTGTTCCTTGTCGAAACCACAAAAGCTAACTTCTCGTGAGTAGCTGAGGTTTGTAAAGGGCTTGTGCCAAAACTTGTCCAAAATCGGACAATTTATCATCGGGGCACATATGAGCCATGCCATGACACCATGCCAAGTTCCTTGAATTTCTGGTGAGTTTTTGATTTATACATGAATGTAAAACCAAGTTTCTCAATGTATGTGGATAAGCCAAGACCCCAAGATATTTGAAATCCATTCCCATATCCTGCATGGGTCCCAAAGTAGCCAAGGACACTTATATGATTTTTCTACCCATTTTGATGAACCAGACCTTGCGATTTTGGTTCAAATTTTAATTATCCACATTGTATGCCTCGAGAACTCAATCAACGTATGAAAATGAGTAAAGAACACTGAATAATTCCATATTTTACCAAGGCACTCTTACTGGTGCGAGTTGCCTCTAACAAAAGTTCATGGCTAGAAGATGAGCGGATGTCGTTTTGCCTATGTAAGGTGATGTTTTCCTTATTGGGACCACAAAGATTGAAGTGAGAAGATCTTGTTTGTAAGGGACTTGTGGCTAAAATTGTCCTAGGTTGGACAATTTGTTTACCATTGCACATATGTGCCATGTCATGACAACATGCCAAGTTTTTAGAATTTTTGACACATTTTGGATTTACAGTAATTTAAAAACCAAACTTCTCAACGTTTGTGACCGAGCCAAGATGCCAAGATGTTTGAAGTTCATTCCCATTTATTGCCCATGGCCTAAAAATGAAGCCATGGACACTAATATGATTTTTCATCCCAGTTTGATGCACGGACATTGGGCCGATAGTTCAAATTTGAATTAGACACGTTACATGTCTAGAAACTCAATTAATTTATAAAAATGTCAAACAGACCCTGAATAATTCCATATTTTAGCACGACACGGCTATTGGTCAGTGTTCACAGTGGATAAATCTTATTGCAATCCAAACACCATCCTTTGTCGAATTCGCCTCATTTTTGGTTTTAAAAACATTTTGAAAATCAAGTCTTTCCCAAGAAGTTGAAGTTCATGAATCGGGTGTGATGCAGTACAAAATATCTTGGGTCAATCCTCGTAATGCATGGCTTAGGCCGGAAGTTCGTCGACTGCAGTACACGGCCGACCAGTTTACCGCCCTCACTCCTCAGGCCATTTTACTTTTCAGTAGTCGCCGGTGAAAGATGGGGACGTGGATCCCCATCGTGAGGGCAACTTCGGGAACTGACTTCGTCCCGAGCGCGGCCGCATCCGCCATGAGCGTGCTCTCAACATGCTTGAATGCGGTTGCTACCTCTGACAGAGCGGCTGCAGCAGCTGAGAGGGCAGCAGCAAAACCTGCGACGAGGATAGCAAATGGCGAAAATGGCACATCAGCTATCAGTTCCACGACGGCCGCCATAGCCCTGATGGCAGACGCCTAGTCCCATCTTGAGGCCGCCCATGCCCATCTCGTGTCAGTCGCTGCATAAATCACATCTGCCTTCTCCGACACCAGTCGACAACCCACGTCCGTTGAGTTCGTAATCGCTAAGTATGCTCGAGCAGACGTCTGTTCGTCGATGGCCTCCCTAGCCAAGATTCTGGTCATCCATGCCCGAAGCAAGGCTGCCCACGCCCGTCTCATGGTGGCCTTATCCAAAGAGATGATGGATGAAGACTGCAAGATGCTGGAGTATGTGGCGATGGATCCCGTGGATATCCTTTCCCTAGAGTTCATCGAGCGGGAGCGGGTCATCGAGGAGGCGATGGAGATTGACTAATGCCAGGCGGAATATTAGTCCCTATCTAGAGCGATGGTGTTTTTTTAGAGTAATGTTTAGGTCAATTAACTAATGTTTATTAGTTGCTCGATTAAGTAAGTGTGGGAAGTGTTGTAGGCTCTTTTGTGTAGTACTCAAATTTGCAAGTGTTGTTAAACTAAGCAATGACCAATGTAACGAGGGAAATTCGGACCAAAATTTGCTACCTTATCCCCATTTTCTCTTCAAAATGAACATGAAATGCAAGTACCATGTGCAATGTAGTATCCGATATCTTACGTTAGAAGCTTGGAGACCAAAATTTCCCCGTTCAGTCTCATCACACAAGGGATAAAACATAGGATACATTTGTGTTGTTGAATATTGCACACGGTTATGGCAAAGGTATTGTGTCCGATGTGACTATGTGTGCTACTTTTTTGCCGCATCAAACGAAATTTTGGGCTGCCATGCAAATATCTACGTCCCCTCCCTCATACCGTCCAAAAGCCACATTTCCCCCTACTCCCCCTTCATTTTCGAAGTTCAAACCTGTGTTGCTTGCTTTTAGTGCCACCTCCTTGCAGGCGATGCTCCTTCCTGCTGCTCATCCTCATCCATCTAGTCATAGTCAAGTAATCCAAACCTGCCCCATATCCCCTCCCCCCTTCACCCACTCCTCCTGCATTCCACATGGCCCAACCGATGGCGCGACACATTCCACCAAAATCATAGGCTGACCCCCCATACAATCACCACCGAAAGCCATGTTGCATGCAGTATAGCCAGGATCTCAAGGAGCACCTGGTAGCGGAAGAGCAAATCGTGACCGCACGCGCGAATGAGGTCGTGATGGCTTCCATGCGTGCTGACCCCAAATCTTGGAGCAACACCTTGACATGGATTCCGCCACGCGATTGGCTACTTTGAAAAACATCTCGCTATGTTTTCTTGAGGGATCCATTGTTGCCTACGACAATGACTATGAGTTGTTTTCTCAGCATGCTCGTGCTTTCCTCAACTCCATAGCAGGCAGGTTGGTGTCCGAATAGGCCGAGGCAACTCAACGTCACGAGGAGGGAACCCACCATGTGGAGGCCTCTCCCTCGTCCAAGCCCATCGTTATCGATATCTCCATGATGAGGAATAGCTTATTTTTACGCTTAATTGTTAATTACCTATGTTCAGCTAACTACGCCTGTTACGCATGTTTCTTTTACCTATTGCATGTGCTGCTCAAGCCTTTCTTTAATAAACTCTAGTGAAATATGCAATGTAATGATACTATGCAATCTGACCTTCAACTATGTTGTATTGTACAATGTGATGCTCACTTAACTGTTTGGTTCAGTTGTTTTGGTGATCATCTACTATGTGATGTTCAATTATTGTTGGTACAATTTTGTTTTGTTATGCATGTGAAACATACAATTGCTATATTTCATAGTTCTTAGCACGCTTGGCTTTCCCATGTAGCTTGAATTAATATGTTGGATATGCAATGCATTTATCTTTCATTAATAGATTTTACTGATAGCGCGCAAAATCTCAATTAAAACCTGATCAATATCTATTCTTAAACACGTTACAGGGGGAACAACGGGAGACACTGAGGTTTACCATCGAGGTTTGCACTTTCATGATCCTTTGGCTAATAGCACATTATTGTGCAATTGTAGGAACCATTCTAATATTTAGGTTTCTAATAATAATTTGGTCTTGCACATGTAGGTCCTACCATAAGAGGTTTAGACCCACTGTTCGACCCATTTTGCATGTGGGGAAATGATGAGTTCATGAATATCAGTCAAATCAAGAAACTCAGAAAGATTGTTAACATAAAGAAACTTGCGGCGAAAAACAACAAGTTGTTTGTGTGCACAATCAAAATAACCTGAGTGAACTATAGGGTGGTACTATCTCTTTTACCTTGTCCTTTTCCATTCGTGACATTCCAATTTTTCGTAACAAAATTTATGCATATATTTGTTTCCAGTCCTTTCCAAAGTAGTTCATCGATGAGTACGCCTGAACCCACCTGTATGGTCAAGTGCCATGGAAGGTATTCATACAATACCCACGTATAATCTTGAAGTCTTCCTCAGGATGATGAAGGAAGGGCAGGTAACCATCCACGGGCACTGGCATAAAGTTGCAAGAACCTTCGACATCTGTAAAGGCTCAATATTTTCCTTCCACTTCAATAGTTTTCTAGACGAGATTCATCTGTCTATTTACCGTATATGATGTTATTTTCCAAAGGTTTTAGATGTTGCATGTGAAACTCGGTCCTGTCGTGTAATTGGGTAGCTAGGTAGTATATGCCTATATGATGTTGTACTCCGATGTATATCAATTATCGAATCCTGGTTGCCGTAGTACGAAATGAAATATATTGTGTCCTTAATATGAAGTCTCAATTTTTTTTACTAGCAAGATTATAAATAATAGATCAATTGTCCTGATTATTGGGGTTTCATCTTGTAGACGATTTTTCATAGAACACTGTTAGCAATGACCTCAACAAACCCACATGCTTTCCAGGAAATTGGCGTGTTGGCTCGGTGAACAATCACACATGATTTCGGGGCATAAACTGTGTGCGTTAGAAAACCCATTCGCAAACGTTTTCACATAAAACGTGTGTGTGATGGACAACCCTATGCCAAACAGTTTCTTCTAGCCACCATGCGTGATGGCCACCCCTAACACGAACGATGTTATGCAAAAAATTGTGTGTGATGTACAATACGAACGGAAACGTATGTTTAGGATTCACTATGTGGGATACTAAGCACATCTCACACGATTTCTCCTAAATACCTATTTGTGATAGTTCTTCCAATCGCACATGACATAATTTTTCCTATCGTGTGTGACCAGCAGCAGGCATCGCCAACGGGTTTTCCCTATTGTGTGTGATAGGCCCCCCCTATTGCACACAAATGCAAGGCGACGTTTTGAGACTACGTCATAGAAAGGGGTTAAAATTGTTTGTATAGCAGGATCCTGCACTAGTGTGGACATGATGCACTACAAATAACTCCATTGGAGCAACATCAAAATATGCATAGAGACTTGACTAGCATCAACCCAACATGGCAAGCTGAAATAAGCAGACTCTTAGACTTAGTGAAATTATCATGGTGCAAGGCAGAACAATTTTATCATATTGACATGTTTGATAGCAATATTATCTATGATGTAAACCCTAATTATGGAAACAAATGGCATAGCAAGATACAGCTTAACATGGTTAACAAAATATACCATTGGGGAAACAGCCAAAGAGTCCTAGATCAATGGAAAAACACATGGCAACATGGCAACAAGATATAATCGTTTCAGACTTATAATTATTTTAGCATGCCAAAACAGTAGCATTGAGTCAGCATGTTCACATGGTGAAAACTACAACTAGACATGATATTCATGGCATATCAAACATACTAACATCAAGTAGGTATGTCATACTTCAAAATACTCTGTTGGCACAATTACATAGGATGCATGATTTGCTTAATATGATGCTCACAAAACGAAACTTATCGTTAACAGATTATAGTTTTAACAAGATAGAAACTTGAGAGCAAAAAAATTGACATGTTAATGAGGTTTGAAATAGCAAGCAGAGGATTGGCATCAGAATACACATCACATGGACCAATTCTCATGAAGAAACTGCATGCAAAAGGCCTACGGATTAGATGTAATCATCCATGCAAGTTTGAATAAAATAACAGTTTTGCAAATTACGGCGAGATGCACTTTTGCAACACAATTTACGTCAAGCAAATGAAATCTAATACCCATGCAAACACAACCATTGTGTAGAGCACATTGAGTAGATGAATTTTCTTGTAAAAGACATACTCATCGGATGCAAGGTTCACGAGATATGATCAATACGAAATAGATGTACTAGTAAAATTGGGCGGTTTTAGGACAGCAAAATTAACCTGATGGAAAAATCTGGATGAAGCGATGCGGGATCGAGTGGTCCTGTGGCCGTTTGGAACGGGGCTCGGGCCATCCGGGATGGGGCCACCCAGGTCGAGCTGGCCAGAGCAGGCCCGATGCCAGCAAGGTGGGACGGCGCTGGCTATGGGCACCGACGCGTAGGGTTTGGTGGTGGCGGATCTGGATGGCATCTGCGCGAATCTGGCCGGTGGCGAGGTGACGGGGCGATGAGGCGGCGACAACGGGAGCTCCGGCGTCATGGGCTCTCACGGTGGCTCGGGCAGAGGCAGCTTATCGATGTGGGCCAGCGAGGGACGCGGATGGACGCGGCGACGGAGCGACGATCGCTCGCGAGGCGAAGGCTCGCCAACGGGAGCACCAGGGCGACGCGACATCACTGGTGACGGGGCGGAGGAGCCGGTACTGCGGTCGGCTGGTGGCAGCGGGTGCCCCGGGCTCACGCGGGCCAACGGCGGGGCTAGATGGTCTTGGCAGGCCACGCGCGGCTCGGGCAGGCCTAGTGCACTTGAGGCAGGTGGAGGCGGCTGGGAGGAAAGAGGGGGTGATATGGCGGCCCTAGAGTGGGTGCAGCTGGCGGCTGCAGCAGTGCTGGCTAGCCTGGCGGCGGGGCATTAGGCCGGCGCGGAAAATGATGCGGGAGAGGCTAGGGCTTGCCAAAAATGGAAGGGGAGGATTTCTTTTATAGTAGGTAGGCTAGGGTTTTGGTGTAGGAGGGTTTGGGGCGTTTTTTGACCCTCTGATCGCGATCAGCGGTCCGATCGTAGAGGGGGATTTTGTGGGATGTGTTGGGTTGTGTAGGTGGGCTAGGTGGAGGTGAGAGGGAGATTTGCAGCCTGACAATGGATTTTTATAAATTGAAACCGTCAGGCGTTTTATGCGGTTATAGTGTCGCTATATAATTAACGGTTGGGCTACCAAACGACCTCCGAATGTGACGAAAGTTGGCAGCCGGTCTATCTGCAATAAATTAACACCACGCGTCAACTTTCGACCCATTCCGAGAATGTTTTATACACACTTCTGAAAACAATGTTTTAATGATGTCGCATGTGCGTGCGTGTGTGGTTGTTCTTGAAACGGTCGTCCACGGGAACAGAGAGAACCGGGGACTACGAGCAGGTGCGAGTTTAAAAAACTGATGTCGGCAGAGTGCTAATGCAGTGCAAATTATGCGAATGATGTGATGATGAATGCGAAAACTAAATAAATAATATGGCAATTACGAAATAGAAGGGGAATCTTCTGGAGCGTCGGTTCGGGTTGTTACACTGACCGTCTTGAATACACAATGATCATAGTCATTCTTAATGAAGCCAAACTCTTTAACCACTTCATTAAAACGAATGTTCCGATTTCGAGATGCTTGCCTCAATCCATAAATGGATCTCTGAAGCTTGAATACCATGCCAACATTCTTTGGATTGACAAAACCCTTGTGTTGCGTGATATACACGTCCTCGGTTTATTTTCCATTACGACAAGCCGTTTTGACATCCATCTAACATATCTCATAGTCAAAATATACGGCTATAGCAAGAATGATCCAAATTGATTTAGGCATGGCTACCAGTGAATAAGTCTCACCATAGTCAACTCCTCGAACTTGTCAATAACAGTCGAGCCTTATGGACTGTAACATTTCTATCCATGTTAGTTTTCTTCTTAAAGTTCCATTTGCACTCAATGACTTGAACATTGTGTGGTGGATCAACCAAGTTCCAAACTTGACTATCATCCATGGACTTTAATTCGGATCTGATGGCCTCAAGCCATAACTCGGAATCGGGGTCACCATCGCTTCCGCATATGTGGTCGGTTCGTTGTTCTCCAAGAACAAGACATTGAAGTAGTGCATATTGCACAACCTTTCTAACCTACATGAAACCGGCGCCAATTCCACTATGGGTTCCTTGACCAAGTCTGGTGTGATTGAATCACTTGTCTGAACGTCCCTGTGTGGCTCTCGAATTTTTTCGAGTCGGACCGACCTCCCACTAGCCTTCCGATTGAGAAACTCTTTCTCAAGAAAACTCCATGTCGACCGACAAACGATTTGCCCTCTTCACGGTTGTAGAAGAATATTGAACGAATTCCATCGGATATCCCATGAATATGCACTTGTCCGTCTTGGGTGTCAGTTTGTCTGACGGGAGTCACTTGACATATGCTTCACAACCCCAAATCTTGAGAAAAGACAAACTGTGGGGACGCCGACTCATAAGTTGTGATCACCGAATGCACATGTACAGTGATCCCAGAGATCAATGCTCACTGAACACATAGAAGTTGAATAACAAGAGTCTTATATCCTTACATACTGTCTTACACAGATAAAGGCCATATAAACCAAGTTGTACATAAATAGGGCCACAAGGGCAAAACACTTAAACCTAACAAGAAGCAAAAATCTTGGTCAAAAGCGTGAACCCATGCCATCTGCCTTAAGCCTACAGGCATTCTGACTGCGAAGCGTCCTAGTTCGCATGTTCGTCACCAACAAACTCGTCACCATATTCCTACTCTTCCATGCATGGCCAATTAAATAACCAGTGGCAAGCCAATGAGTACTTTGAATGTACTCGCAAGCAACCCAAGTTTTTGAACAATGTATAATAATGCATGATATAGCACAAAGTAGGTAGTTTTTTGTAGGAAGCTAATTTTAGGTGCAATGACATGATCTAGCAACTTAAGTAAGGATGCATCAAGTGTTGACAGGTATTCATGTGAACAAGTCCTAGTTCTCATCATAATCAGGGGTTGAACATCTCATGTTCATCATCATGCCAAGTCATCGGACTTGGCTCAAGTATCATCCTTGTGTCACCCACCCACCCACCCACACACACACAAAGTTTGTGAAAACATCAGATGCAGTTTAAGCAGGACCTCCAACTGTCCATGACCGTGGACACGGCAATTCAAATAGTTTGACACTCTACAGAGGTGTCACACTTTACCCAAAAGACTCGGGGAACTTCCGTTTCATCCACTACCCGCGGTATATTTCATACCTGAGGTAAGCACCCGAACAATGCCTTTCTCCTAGCGATACTAGAAAAAGAGTCCACTCGTTGGTGCCATCCCTCATGATATACATCACATGTATCATCCATGAGGGCATGCAGCAATGTGCCCGGTGCGTGTAAAGACAGCGCATGGTCGACCTACCAGGCACGAGCCTGTATCGAGAGTGACCACGCCACTCCCGCCACCAGTAATGCATGCTCTATGCTAGTACCCACCAAGGTAATCAACAAATCCCCGTCCCATAAGGGGTATCGTGGTTGTGCATGTCAGGTTGGGACAATGTCACGCCCAAGATGCCACCCTATCCTTATTTTGGCTCGAGGGCCTCGACAGGGATAGGAGCACATCTCGTCGTGTTAAAAGAATGGATATCATTACAAGTACATGTACAGAAGAGATGAGTATATTGAATTAGCTTACACTCGCCAAAAGCTACAACAAGATCACATCAATACAAAAACATATTCGAACATCATACAAAAGAGAAGGGTCCGACTACGGACGAAAACAAATGACAAAATGACATCCATCCTTGCTATCCTAGGCTACCGCCTGGAACCCATCCTAGATCGATGAAGAAGAATAACTCCTATTCAAACAAGGATTGCGCTCACGACAAATCATCTCTTTACCTGTACCTGCAACTATTGTTGTAGTAATCTGTGAGCCACAGGGACTCAGCAATCTCCTTTCCAAGGGTATCAAGACTATCAAAGATTAATGGGTGAGGTATGGTTAAATGGTGAGGCTGAAGCAAGCGACTAAGCATTTATTTGAGTGGCTAACTTACAAATACAGAAAGTAAAGTATCGTGGTCTACACATAATGGTAGTGAACTAGTAGTGATCACTAAGTGATCCTGAACACCTACTTACGTCAGACATAACCCCACCGTGTTCTCTCTCGGATAAGGACTCGCGAGAAGAGACCGACACGGTTACGGACATAGTTGGTGTATTTTATTTGAGTTTACTTCAATTTTACTATGACTGGGTGTTAAACAAAGTTTCCAAGTTTGCCACATAACCGCGGGCATGGCTTTCCGAAAGATTTAACCCTGCAGAGGTGCTCCAACTCATCCATCACAAATTAACCACACGCAGTGGGAATAACCTCGACCACGGATCTCATGATCTTCATAGGCAATT
Source organism: Hordeum marinum (assembly GCA_022496015.1). Taxonomy (NCBI): domain Eukaryota; kingdom Viridiplantae; phylum Streptophyta; class Magnoliopsida; order Poales; family Poaceae; genus Hordeum; species Hordeum marinum. The sequence goes on from CM039675.1 coordinate 185,503,336, forward strand.
CCATAGGAAAACCGCAACCTCGAGATAGCCCAAAGTATTTTCGGAATTCCTTGCTCAAGACGTTCGAGAAAGGTAAAACAAATCCAACAAGGCCGCCCGACGTGTCGATGAACCCGATAGGAGCCACATATCTCATTCTCAGGACACGACAGATAAGCAAAACATACGGTGGCCTGATAGTCATCTCCCGAGTTGCCCCGGGTTGGCCCCACATGGTGCTCTAGTTTGGACCAACACTCATGAGGAGCACTTGCCCGGGTAGTAGATTAATTATTCACGGGGTCCGAAAAGTCCCTATGCAAGTTTATTAGTTATTAGGCAAATGTAGTACCAATATTGGGCCTTGCCAGACAAGCTCTATCTTAAAACGACAATCAAGGGGGTCCCCATAACAACCCCGAGCATGTTAGGAGCGCTCAATTATGGAACATAACACCGGTTCACAAGTAACTAGGGTGGCAAGAGTGGAACAAAACACCGAGCAAAAGTCCAAGCCTTCCACCCTTTACCAAGTGTATAAGTGCATTAAATTAAATAGCAATAATATTGTGATGATAAAAGAATGTCCATATTGTAACATGGAATCAATTGCACCTGTAGCTAGAAACACTATTCGAAGGGTTGAGCAAGCAGTTACATAGCCAAACAATGGTTTGCTGGGATGTGGAGGGGTTAGAGGCTTTTCATCGCAATGTTGGGAGGCTTGACAAACAAGTGGTAGGTAGCATAGCAAGGATAGTAGTGGTATCCAGGGAAATGTGTCATCTTGCCTGAGATCCTTCTTGGAAGAAGAACGAGTCCATGAAGAAGACGAGCCAACATAGTTGAACGAATCCTCACACTGTGAGAGCTTTCGGAACTCTATTGAGAAGGAACAATCCTAAACAACAATCAACACATGCAACACCATAACATATGCATTACATGATGCGCAAACAAATATGATGCATGTCCGATTTAATTATGCAAGGCATGGCAAGCACAACAATCAACTTCTACACATTAAGTGAAGCTCAATATGCAACGAGTTGCATACTGACGAAACTTCACATTCGAATAATTTAGCTCAGTCTCGTTAGTTACATGACAATATTAAATGATTTGTTAAACATGGCAAGACGTGAATCATAAGTAAACTAACTATCTAGGCATCTTAAATGAGGTCGGAAACAACTTATAGCATTCCCGAAACGACCCCATATGGTAATTTCGAAATTGGTCCAGATCTGAACTAACCATATTTTATATTTGTTAAACAACATAATAAAGTGTTTCATGAGATTCTACATGTCATTGTAGTTGATTTACATATATGGAACATCTCAAATGGAGCTATGGTCTAAAAGTAATGACTCGCACAAGATAATATGCCTTGAATGCAAAATGCATGAAAATGACAACCACAAGCATTTCAAATCATGGATGCAGCAACATATTATGAAACTACATGAAATTCTAAGCAAGTTTCATATATGGCTTGCCCAAAACGGAGCTACAGTTCAACCACAACAACCAACACAAGTTTTATAATAAATGTGCCCAGAACAGCAAGATGACATATTGCACACACGAAAACAATAAGCTACAAGATTATAAAATGCACAAACTTAGCATGGGGCAGTATCATATAACACAGACTTCATTTCACCTTCACATATCATACTCAAAATATGCATGGATCACATGGTAGGAAGCTCACAACATGGCTAATTGAAAACAGTTTCACACTTAGTGAAAATAGCAGTTATTGATAGTGCAATTTTTATGATGAAGGCATATTGACAGCAGTAAAACTATGAGCTAAAGTGCATATTATGGCATGGAAATTAACAGAATTCTGTAGGACATTATCAACTACAAATAATGTCACATCCCTAGCTAGATGTCATAGGATAGCATGTGTGTGCATCATGTTACAATTTTGCATCAACATGAAATGGGGACAAAAAGAAACCCCAAGCTCATATTTGAATCAAATTAATTTAAAGTTGTGAAAACTCAACAAATTCAAAATGCTCTTACAAAATGTTCCCTATGTCTGATAAATATGGACATAATCATAACAGGGGCCATTTTAAATAGTTGAACAATTATACCAATTTAAAAATAAATAACAAAGCCTCTGAAAAAGCCAAATAAAGCATTATCATTATTTTATGTTTCAATATATCCTGAAACTTTTTTTAGGAGTTTGAAATATTCAAACTTAATCCTATAAAATATTTGGGGATATTTTATGATAGCATTTGGCCCAAACATAAATTAAACAAATATCAGAAATTAATATAAAGAAGAAAATAAAATAGAAAGCAAAGGGAGGATGAACCTGGGCCGGCCCAGCTGGCCCAGCTCCATCGTCGTCCTCCTAGTGGCCAGGAGGATGCGCGTGTGCTCGCTATGCGCGCACGCCGAAGCTGTCACGCACCTCTCTGCGTGCCTACGTCCCCCTGTCGCGCTGGCGAGAGGATGAGGACGACATTGCATCCCCATCCCTCTCTTCCCCTCGCATTCGCCCCCTCTGCTCTCTTCCTCCTCTGCTTCGCCATGGACGACGGTGCCGTTAGCTCTCCACCGTAGTTCTAGCCGCTCCCCCTCGCTTTTGAGCCCTCCAATCGCTCCGCCTCATCGCCTTCTCCCTTCTCGCCGAGCCTCGCACCGCCAGGAGCCCCGAAGCGTCGTCCCCGAGCTCGTCTTACTCCTCGGACCCGATCTTCACGGTCGTCGAATCATCGTCTCCGAGCCCTCCCCGAGCAAGCTTTCGACGGCTTCGACCCCGCAGTGAGCTTCCGGCTCTTTCCCCTCTCTTCCCCGGCCTTTTCCCCCTCTGTAGGCCCTGATTGCGCCGGCTCCCGAATGACTCGTCGCACAAGCTCATCACCGGCGATGCTCCGATGACCAGTTGGTCCATTAGAGACCACCATCGAACTCGTGAGGCTGCATAGTGGTTATAGGTTCCAACTTCCGGCCGTGTCACGCCCTGGTTCGACGAGCCCGTTCTTGTCCGAGCTTCGGCAGCCGCCGTGCTCATCGCCGGCACCGATTCCGGCCATCCCAGCCCCTGTGAAGTGTCGGGCTCGATGTGCGCGAGCAAGCAGAGTAGTTTGGTGCCTTCCGCTGTCCGTTTGGTCACCGGCGGAGGAATCATGTCACCCTCCGTCGTCCTTGACGTCGCTGGCGGCTCAACGCCGGCGAGTCAACCGGCGCTGACCACGGGTTTGACCCCCAGGTCAACTGGCAAGTGGGCCCGACCGTTTAATTATAATTAGAATAAGAGAGAAATTAATTAATAAAATTAATTAACTAATTAGTCGCTGACCAGTGGGCCCAGTGTTGATTAAGTAATTAGGATTAGTTTTAATTCTCTAGTTAAGTGATTGAGTCTCTAGCATGAAGGCCCCACCCTGTCAGGTTTGACCAGGAATCGTCAGCTGACCTGCTGATGCCATGATGACGTCAGGCTGATGCAATAAAAGGAATTTCTAGTTTTTAAATAATTCCAAAAAACGTTTAAAACTTCAAAAATTTATATAAATTAATCTGTAACTCAGATGAAAATAATTTATATATGAAAATTGATCACAAAAATCCAATGAATCTAATGGTGCTATTATTAGGCATGTTAGAGCAACCTATGTAGAAGAACATTGACATTTGCTAGGTTAAATTATGGAATTTTAAATGAAGAACAATTTTGAACCTATATTCAAACTCACTTCAAATTAACTTGGACAATAGCTGCATTAGCTCAGCCATACATGCTGCCATGTCATGATCATGCATCATATTGTTGCACTTGCATGTATTGATTGCTATTTATCTGCATTACGGTAGGCCCTAATTCTGAGGATACCCCCGAGTATTCCAACGAAGGAGAGAACCTTCCCGCTACCCAGCAAGGCAAGCAACCCCCCTTGATCATTCTGATAACATCCCACTCTCTCTCTCCTGCTCTTGTTTATTGCATTAGGACAACCGTTCACATGTCTGTCATACACGGTAGATGAAACTATTCTTCTGCGTGACCTGTCATTGTCACAGTAAATAGAACCTTGCAACCTAGCATACCTGGTAGATGCTTGTGCCATGATGTGCTTAGCTTACTTTGCCTGCTATGGTTAGAGTTGTGTCTGGTCTGTTTCATCTGGGTGATGAACTAGAGTGAAACCATGTTGTTATGATATGATAAGCTTATGATGAACCCGATTTGGTAAAGGTAGCTATGAGAGGCTATGTAGGAGTACATAGCGGGTTGTCTCATTGGGACTGTTCTTAGGAACTGAGTTCCGTTTTTGTGATCCAAGACTAGATACTACCACATGTTGGGCCCTGAAATGTGACCCTGCTCGACTTATCAGTCGCTTAGTCCTTAGTCCAGGAGTTGCAAGTAGTTTCTCGTGTTTATAGCATGCTAGAGGTCGTGCGTAGCGCTGACCCTAGGGTTCGGCTACGACGCGGTAGGCAGTGGCACGGTGTACCAAGGGTCACCCGAATGGTGGGCTTGGGAGCCCTGCGCACAATGTTTGGGGCCGCAGCGGAAATTTCGGCCGGACTTCTGTGCGGGTTCAGTCTCAAATAGGCGATAGCGTGGACTAGAGGTCTTATGTGATTGACGGTCGTGGTCGACTCCCTCATTGGGCTTCCGCTTGAAGGTTGCCGAGGTGGACTACTGTAGTGAGAGCGTGTGTGAAGAAATACCTCCTGCAGGGTATGAAAGTATTCGAATATCCGCGTCCTCGGATATGGACTACTTGGATAACTTATGCTGTTCATACATAATCAAATGGATACTCACAAAAATATAAAGACAAGTGTGGTATCGTGGATGGCACTCTCCCAGGAGAGGGAAGTGAATCCATGGTGGTGTATTGTCATGGAGTTAGTGGACTCATGTGCGATATCTAAACTATAAACAAAGAGTTAAAACTATGTAGTGTAGGTTAGCCATGAGTCAAAGCTAGCATTGCTGCATAAACTCCCCCCCCCTTGTTGATACATGAGCATGACTAGTCTAGGTCTGCTTTAAATACTTGTTGAGTACTTTTGTACTCATGTTTGCTTAATAAATGTTGTAGATGAGAACCAGGACCCATCAGGTGGGTTCTTTCTAGATGTCGACGATGCCGAATAGCTGGTGTCCCAGCTACGACCCTATGCCCTATGGCGGGCTGTAGATAGTAAGGCCATGTGCCTTTTTGCCCTTTCATTTGTCTGTACTCAGACAGCGTATGCTTCCGCTTTGTTTGTATGAACTTGTTTGTATGACTTGAATGTCGGGTCATGTGAATCCTATCTGTAAGAACATGTTATGCAAGGCTTGTCTGAGCCCCTTAAATAAAAGTTGTTGTATGGTTACATCGTGATGGAGTCTGTTCCTTCAGGGAAATGTCTCGCTGTGTAATGGAGTCCCTATAGCCTGCTACGACTCATCTACGTGCAGTGATGGCATTTATGTCTCACGACATAATGGAGTCCTTGTAGCTTGCTATGACTCGTCTACACACGCTTGAGGCCGACACTTGCATTGCTAGGTTACGTATGCCTGTTTCCATACGGATGTGCCACTTGGGTTCTATGACTAGTCATGTCGGCCCGAGTTCTCTATCGTTTGATTGCCAGCGATATGTTCACATATGTGTGCCAAAAGACACAAACGGTCCCGGCTAAGGTAAGGCCGCAGTCGTGGAGCTTACCGTGCGTGAGGCCGCAAAGTGATGTGATATGTTACAGTCTGGATTCATATGACTTAGGATCGGGGTCCCGACAGCGTTGGTATTAGAGCCTGACTGACTGTAGGGCTACCAAGCCAAACGGTCGAAGTTGAGTCTAGAAACACTATAGAAAAGTAGGGGAATTGACTGTGGAAAGGAAACGTGAGGCTCTTTTTACTCCTCTTCCCAAGTTATTCTTTGCTGAGTTTTTCTCATCTTTTTGACGGGGATAACACTAGGCTTCTCATCTATTGCTTAGGATGACGAGTTACTAACCATGGACCACTAGCTAGCTTGTTTGCAAGTGAATGTCGGTACTAGAGTATTGTTGGTGTGAGAAGCAGATGGAGAAGAGATTTGAATCTAGAAAGTCGAGGGGTTCTGCTTTTCCAATCTTTTGTAGTTGTCTCAAAATCCTTTTTGAGCAATTACAGCCATTATGTTGTCCAGTTTCTGCTAGAGTCTCTAATGTCTTTGCATCATTCTTTGTTTCAGATGCCCCCTCGTCCTTCCCGTCAGGTGGTCCGTTTGACCAGGTGCATGGATGTACCGGGTCACACGGCCATGTTGGTTAGAGTTATGATGGAGGCTGGCTACCGTTGGTACCCAGAGTACACAGTGGAGGAACAGGATCGAGATTATAACCAGAGTAAGTATCTGTGTACTATTAAGATATATCCTTCATATCCTGGAGCTGTGGAGCTGCTTCACTGGACTTATGGATTAGGTGTCACCATAGATATTGTAGTTTAGGAGGTCGCCTACACCATGCTGACTATCATGAGGTTTCACCATGGTCTGCTTCAGAACACGGAGTTCTATTATGTTCCTGCTTCCATGGGAGGAAAGGATGGTTATCTTAGCGCAGCCTACTGTGATCATTCCCATGAGGATCCCAGGCTGCAGGTGACCACTCAGATGTTGGAGAACAGGGATCGTGATGCACGTGCCCTTCGCATGGAGCTTTATGCCACCCGTGCACGTCTTTGGACAGCCCTGACGCATTTGGCACCTATCGTGTAGATAGGCTATGGAGATTTGGAGATGTTGGCCACATCGCGGACTCATCTGCCAAAAAACGTAGACTGACCCGATGTTGGAGGTATCACCCCTCTTTGAGGACCGTTGTTGCCGCCAACAAGGGGACCAAGTCCACATCCGTGTCCTTACGGTTTCTAGGGATCACAGGCTAAAGTGTTTCCAGATCCTTAGGTTCAGCTCCTGGGTCATGGGGGTAACCTCTATGAGGCATTCTACGGTGATGCTTGAGTACGTGGATGCTAGTACTAGTATGGTAGTAATCATATCGCCACAGTCCTGCATGTCTTGTGGGATATGACCGAGGTTGAGAGTTGAGTTCCGGAGGTGTAGATAGATAATGTATAGGAAGCTTGTATTGCCACCGATGAGTTGTGTCATCTCTCTGTAGTTTGTATTCAGATTGGGCTTGTACTGAACTTTGTCATGGTGTGTATGAATCATGGTGTTCATATGGCAGTTGTTATTACCATGTTGTTTGGGTGTTTACCCTGCATGCCATGTTGTCCAATACATACCTTATCTCATGTCTTTGAGTTGATGTCATCTATGGCTAAGCTGTGGGTTTGTTTTCCCAGGATGGTGGCAACTAGGAACAACCCCATGCCTGCCCTCGAGCAAGATGAGGGAAGCCAGGCAAGGCAAGAGAACCTGCCACATGCGCCTTCTTTGGCAGAACTGATGCTTGAAGCTGAAAGGAACAAGAGAGAGACCAACGGGTTGCTGGAATGAATTGAGCAAAATACAGCGCGTGCTCCCCGCAATGATCACAATGATGGTGTGTTCCTCGGTGAATTCATCAAGATGTAGCCCCCAAGTATCATCATTCGATTGACCCACTCGATGCGGATGATTGGCTGACCAGCATGTTCCGCAGATCCGGGCTGCCAATGTATCCGTGGCCAACAAGTTGACCTTTTCTACCTACTTTTTGGAAGGACCTGCCAATCTGTGGTGGGAAAATTATGAGGCCTTGCGTCCTGCAGGCCCCGCACCAACTTGGGCAGAATTCAGTGGAGCATTTCATACCCATCATATCTCAGAAGGGCTGATGGATCGCAAGAGGGAGGAATTTTGTGCTTTCACCCAGGGCAGACTGTCCGTAGATGTCTATAGCCGTGAGTTTGGCAATCTTGCTCGCTATGCTCAGGAGGAAGTTTCAACCGATGCTAAGAAGCAGGCTAGGTTCTGCAAGGGACTCAATCCTGAGCTCCATCGAGATCTGTGGCTGCATGAGTGCACAACCTTCCAGGCTCTCGTCAACAAGGCTATCAATGTCAAGACTGGACAGACTAACTATGAGGCCACGAGAAAGCACAACCATGACTTCAGCCCCGCATCTGGCTCGGGCTCCAACAAACGCTGGGTGTGGGTGCCCAACGCAGCTTTGCCGCCAAGATACACCGCGAGGCCATCCTTCCAGGCACCTCGCCCAACTCAGCCCAACCCTCTAGTCAGGCCATTTGGAGGTCCGCCTACCAATGTTTCCCCCCGTGCCACCGTGGTCTGCTACAAATATGGGGAATCAGGACACTACTCTCGTGATTGTCCTCAGAGCAGTGCTAAGCCGGCTGGACGTGGGAAGCCAGGAAAAGCTTTCTATGTGAAGCCAGCTCCTGCTCGTGGAAGAGTGAACTATGTTTCTGCTGAGGAAGCCATTGAGGATCCTGATGTTATCCTAGGTATGCTCCTTGTCAATAGTCATCCAGCTTCTGTTCTATTTGATACTGGGGCATCCCATTCTTTCATCTCAGAAAGTTATGCATAGTTGCATAACATGTACTTTTGTGATATGCCTACTCCTTTAGTAGTTTAGACTCCTGGTTCAAAGTGGCAAACTTCTAGAGCGAGCCATGATAATGAGATTGTGGTGGATAGGCTAGTCTTCCTAGCATCTTTGTGTTGGGGAACGTCGCATGGGAAACAAAAAATTTCCTACGCACGCGCAAACCTATCCATGGTGATGAGCACCTACGAGAGGGAGAGTGGATCTACATACCCTTGTAGATCGCTAAGCGGGAAGCGTTAAGAAACGCGGTTGGTGTAGTCGAACTTCTTCGCGATTCAAATCACCGAGCGTCCCGTGATCCAATCACAAACTGTCCCACGAACTAATCACGAACCATCCCTTGATCCAATCACGAACCGTCCCGCGATCTCGTCACGATCCGTCCCGCGATCCAATCATGAACGTCTCGTGGCCTTGATCACGATTCTTCCGATCTAGTACCGAACGGACGGCACCTCCGCGTTCAGCACACGTGCAGCTTCATGACGATCTCCACCGTCTTGATCCAGCAAGAGGGGGTGGAGAGGAGAGAGATTTCACCAGCAGCGTGACGGCGCTCCGGTGATGGTGGTGGTGGAGCAATTCCGGCAGGGCTTCGCCTAAGCGCTGCAGAAATCCGATCTAGAGGAGCACTGGTGAGACGGGTAGCACGTGGGCGTAAGTTGTGTGCAAAACCCTAGATATCCACCAATATATATAGGAGGAGAGGAGGGGAAGAGGGGCTGGCGCACAAGGCCCCTTAGGGGAGTTGGCCGGCCAAGGTGGGAGCAATCCTACTCCTACTCCAATCCTAGTTGGAGTAGGATTGCTTCCTATTGGCTGATTTTTCCCTTTTCTCTTTAGGACTTCCTCTCCCTGCGCCATGGGCCTTTGTGGCTGTTTCCCCAGCCCACTAACGGCTGGTTATTATTCTCCCACAGCCCATGGACCTCTTGGGGTCGAAATACCCCTCCCGGAGGTCCCTCGGCACACTACCGACACTCCTGATACACTACTGATGAGCCCGAAACTTTTCCGGCGACCAAACTGGGACTTCCTATATATGAATTTTTACCTCCGGACCATTCCGGATCTCCTCGTGACGTCCAGGATCTCATTCGGGACTCCGAACAAACTTCGGTCACCACCATACATAACTCTACACTACCGAAACGTCACCGAACCTTAAGTGTGCAGACCCTGCGGGTTCGAGAACTATGTAGACATGATCGAGACACCTCTACGGTCAATAACCAATGGCGGGACCTGGACTTCCACATTGGTTCCTACATATTCTACAAAGATCTTCATCGGTCGAACCTCTATGTTAAGGATTCAGTTAATCCCGTATAACGTTCCCTTTGTTCTTCGGTATGTTACTTGCCCGAGATTCGATCGTCGGTATCTCCATACCTAGTTCAACCTCGTTACCGGCAAGTCTCTTTACTCGTTCCGTAATGCAAGATCCCGTGGATAACATATTAGTCACATTGCTTGCAAGGCTTTTTGTGATGTTGCATTACCGAGTGGGCCCCGAGATACCTCTCCGTCACACGGAGTAACAAATCCCAGTCTCGATCCATGCCAACTCAACAGACACCATCGGAGATACCTGTAGAGCACCTTTATAGTCACCCAGTTACGTTGTGACGTTTGATACACACAAGGCACTCCTCTGATATCCGTGAGTTGCATGATCTCATGGTCATAGGAACATATACATTGACATGCAGAAAACAGTAGCAATAAACTTACACGATCATATGCTACGTTTGTAGTTTGGGTCTTGTCCATCACATCATTCTCCCAATGATGTGATCTTGTTATCAAATGACATATCATGTCCATGGCTAGGAAACCTTAAATATCCTTTGATCAATGAGCTAGTTCACTAGAGGCATACTAGGGACATTGTGTTGTCTATTTACCCACACATGCAATGTGTTTCCAATCACTACAATTATAGCATGGATAATAAACGATTATCATGAACAAGGAAATATAATAATAAACACTTTATACATATTGCCTCTAGGGAATATTTCCAACAGTCTCCCACTTGCACTAGAGTCAATAATCTAGTTCACATCACTATGTGATTTACATGGTAATGAATCGAACACCCATACAGTTCTGGTGTTGATCATGTTTAGCCCTTGGAAGAGGTTTAGTCAACGGGTCTGCAACATTCAGATCCGTGTGCACTTTGCAAGTATTTATGTCCTTCTCCTCAATGTAGAACCGGAAGGAGTTGAAGCGTCGCTTTATGTGTCTGGTCCTCTTGTGAAACCTTGGTTCCTTGGCTAGAGCAATGGCACCAGTGTTGTCACAGAACAGGTTTATTGGATTCAGTGCACTGGGCACTACTCCAAGATCTGTCATGAACTGCTTCATCCAGACACCTTCCTTCGCTGCCTCCGAGGCTGCGATGTACTCCGCTTCGCACGTAGAATCAGCTACCACGCTTTGCTTGGAAATGCACCAGCTTACCGCTCCCCCGTTAAGAATAAATACGTATACGGTTTGGGATTTAGAATCGTCCGGATCAGTGTCAAAGCTTGCATCGACGTAACCCTTTACGACGATCTCTTCATCACCTCCATTAACCAGAAACATGTCCTTAGTCCTGTTAAGGTACTTAAGGATATCCTTGACCGCTTGCCAGTGCTCCATTCCAGGATCACATTGAAACCTTCCAGCCATACTTATGGCAAGGCTGACATCGGGTCTTGTGCACAGCATTGCATACATGATAGAGCCTATGGCTGAAGCATAGGGGATGATGCTCATCTTTTCTTTATCTTCTGCAGTCACTGGGCATTGAGTCTTACTCAACTTCACACCTTGTAACACAGGCAAGAACCCCTTCTTGGCCTGTTCCATTTTGAACTTGTTCAAAACTTTATCAAGGTATGTGCTCTGTGAAAGTGCTATTAAGCGTCTCGACCTATCTCTATAGATCTTAATGCCTAGTATGAAAGCAGCTTCTCCTAGGTCCTTCATTGAAAAACTCTTATTCAAATATTCCTTCACGCTTTCCAGCATTTCTATATCGTTTCCGATCAGCAATATGTCATCCACATATAACACTAGAAACGCTATAGAGCTCCCACTCACTTTCTTGTAAATACAAGCTTCTCCATAAACTTGTATAAACCCAAACGCTTTGATCACTTCATCAAAGCGCTTATTCCAACTCCAAGATGCTTGCACCAGTCCATAAATAGATCGCTGGAGTTTGCAAACTTGCACCAGTCCATAAATGGATCTCTGCCGTTTTGACATCCATCTGCCAAATTTCATAGTCAAAATAAGCAGCTATTGCCAACATGATTCTGACAGACTTAAGCATCGCTACGGGTGAGAAAGTCTCATCGTAGTCAACTCCTTGAACTTGTGAAAAACCCTTTGCCACAAGTCGAGCTTTATAGACGGTGACATTACCGTCTGCGTCCGTCTTCTTCTTATAGATCCATTCGTTCTGAATGGCCTTTCGCCCTTTAGGTAGTACTTCCAAAGTCCATACTTTGTTTTCATACATGGATCCCATCTCGGATTTCATGGCCTCTAACCATTTCTTGGAATCCGGGCCCATCACTGCTCCTCCATAGCTCGTAGGTTCATTGTTGTCTAACAACATGACCTCCAAGATAGGGTTGTCGTACCACTTGGGAGTGGTACGCGCCCTTGTCGACCTACGAGGTTCAATAGCAGCTTGATCCGAAGCTTCATGATCATCATCATTAACTTCCTCTTCTACCGTCGTAGGTTCCACAGAAACATCTTTCTGCGCTGCACTACTCTCTGGTTGAAGTAAAGGTTCAATAACCTCATCAAGCTCTATTTTCCTCCCACTCAGTTCTTTCGAGAGAAACTCTTTCTCAAGAAATGTTCCGTTCTTAGCGACAAACACTTTCCTTCGGATCTGAGATAGAAGGTATACCCGACTGTCTCTTTCGGGTATCCTATGAAGATGCATTTTTCCGCTTTGGGTTCCAGCTTTTCAGGCTGAAGCTTTTTGACATAAGCATCACATCCCCAAACTTTAAGAAACGACAACTTCGGCTTTTTGCCAAACCACAGTTCATATGGCGTCGTCTCAACGGATTTCGATGGTGCCCTATTTAAAGTGAATGCAGCTGTCTCTAATGCATAAACCCAAAAAGATACTGGCAAATCGGCAAGAGACATCATAGAACGCACCATATCTAATAAGGTTCGATTACGACATTCAGACACACCATTACGCTGTGGTGTTCCGGGCGGTGTCAACTGTGAAACAATTCCACATTGTCTTAAGTGACTGCCAAACTTATAACTCGGATATTCACCTCCTCGATCAGATCGCAGAAATTTAATCTTCTTATTACGATGATTCTCAACTTCACTCTGAAATTGCTTGAACTTTTCAAAAGTTTCAGACTTGCATTTCATCAAGTAAATATACCCATATCTACTCAAGTCATCAGTGAAGGTGAGAAAGTAACGATATCCACCGCGTGTTGCAACATTCATTGGACCGCACACATCAGTATGTATGATTTCCAACAAGTCACTTGCCCGTTCCATTGTTCCAGAGAACGGCGTTTTAGTCATCTTGCCCATGAGGCATGGTTCACATGTGTCAAGTGATTCAAAATCAAGTGACTCCAAAAGTCCATCAGCGTGGAGCTTCCTCATGCGTTTTACACCAATATGACCTAAACGGCAGTGCCACAAGAAAGTGGTACTATCATTAACAACGCTACATCTTTTGGCATCAATGTTATGAACATGTGTGTCATCACTATCAAGATTCAATATGAATAAACCCCTAACATTGGGTGCATGACCATAAAAGATATTACTCGTATAAATAGAACAACCTTTATTCTCTGACTTAAATGAGTAACCGTCTCGCAATAAACAAGATCCAGATATAATGTTCATGCTTAACGCAGGCACTAAATAACAATTATTCACGTTCATCACTAATCCCGATGGTAATAGAAGAGAGAGCGTGCCGACGGCGATCACATCAACCTTGGAACCATTTCCCATGCGCATCATCACTTCATCCTTTGCCAGCCTTCGTTTATTCCGTAGTTCCTGCTTTGAGTTGCAAATGTGAGCAACCGAACCGGTATCAAATACCCAGGCACTACTACGAGAGCTAGTAAGGTACACATCAATAACATGTATATCATATACACCTTGTTTGTCGTTGGCCGCCTTCTTGTCAGCCAGGTACTTGGGGCAGTTCCGCTTCCAGTGAACAGTTCCCTTGCAATGAAAGCACTCAGTTTCTGGCTTAGGTCCATGCTTAGGCTTCTTTGTAGGAGTAGCAACTGTTTTGCCACCCTTCTTGGTTTTACCCTTCTTGCCTTTGCCTTTGCCATTTTTCTTCAAACTAGTGGTTTTATTGACCATCAACACTTGATGTTCTTTCTGGATTTCAGACTCAGCGACTTTCAGCATCGCAAATAGCTCGGCGACTGACTTGTTCATCCCGTGCATGTTATAGTTCATCACAAAGCTCTTGTAACTTGGTGGCAGCGATTGAAGAACTCCATCAGTGATTGCCTCCGGCGGAAGGGCAATTCCCAACTCAGCTAGACGGTTTGAGTACCCAGACATTCTGAGTATGTGCTCACTAATAGACCCGTTCTCCTCCATCTTGCAAGCATAGAATTTATCAGAGGTCTCATACCTCTCGATCCGAGCATTCTTCTGAAAGATAAACTTCAACTCCTGGAACATCTCATATGCTCCATGACGTTCAAAACGTCTTTGAAGTCCCGGTTCTAAGCCATACAATATTGCACACTGAAGTATTGAGTAGTCTCCAGCACGAGCCACCCAAGCGTTCTTAACGTCTTCGGAGGTCATGTATTCTGGCTGGTCACCAAGCGGTGCATCAAGGACATATGACTTCTGGGAAGCCGTGAGGATAATCCTCAGATTATGGGCCCAGTCAACAAAGTTACTTCCATCATCTTTCAATTTAGCTTTCTCTAGGAACACAGTAAAATTCAGGGGTGCTACTGCACGAGCCTTTGATCTACAACATAAATATGCAAAGGTTACTTAGACTATTGTTCAAGATAATGAGTTTAGTTAATCAAATTACTAAAGCTCCCACTCAAATTGACATCCCTCAGGTCATCTGAATGTCACATGATCCAAATTCACCAACTCAAGTCCGATCATCACGTGAGTTAAGTTGGCTTCATTGGTGAACATCATTATGTTGATCATATCTACTATATGATTTATGCTCGACCTTTCGATCTCTTGTGTTCCGAGGCCATGTCTGTACATGCTAGGCTCGTCAAGTTTAACCCGAGTGTTCTGTGCGTGCAAATCTGGCTTGCACCCGTTGTATGTGAACATAGAGTCTATCACACCCGATCATCACGTGGTGTCTCAACACGACGAACTTTCGCAACGGTGCACACTCGGGGAGAACACAATTTTATCTTGAAATTTAAGTGAGGGATCACCTTATAATGCTACCGTCGTACTAAGCAAAACAAGGTGCATAAAAGGATTAACATCACATGCAATTCATAAGTTACATGATATGGCCATGAACTTGTGCTTTAGATCTCCATCTTGAAAGCACCGGCATGATCTTCATCGTCACCGGCACGACACCATGATCTCCATCATCTTGATCTCCATCAACGTGTCTCCATCGAGGTTGTCACGCCCTGCATGCTTCTACTACTATTCCTACCGTTTAGCGATAAAGTAAAGCATTACATAGCGCTTAATGATTGACTCGCAGGTCATACAATAATTAAAGACAACCCTATGGCTCCTGCCGGTTGCCGTACTCATCGACATGCAAGTCGTGAAGTTCTATACATCACATGATCATCTTATACATCACATATATCACATCATGTAATTGGCCATATCACATCACAACATACCCTGCAAAAACAAGTTAGACGTCCTCTAATTGTTGTTGCATGTTTTACGTGGCTGCTACGGGTATCTAGCAAGAATGATTCTCACCTACGCATAAACCACATCAGTGATAAACAGATTGCTTTTCAACCTTCTCAAGGACCGCCTTTGTCGGATCCGATCCAACTAAAGTGAGAGAAACTGTCACACGCAAGCCATCTAAGCAACAAGTTGCGTCGAGGGAACCGGTCTCTCGTAAGCGTGCGAGTAATGTTGGTCTGGGCCGCTTCATCTCACAATCCTGCTGAACCAAAATCCGACCAAGGGAGGAAGCAATCTAAGCATCAACGCCCACAAACCTTTTGTGTTCTACTCGAGATCTCATCGAACCATCAACCTAGCTCATGATGCCACTGTTGGGGAATGTCGCATGGGAAACAAAAAAATTCCTATGCACACGCAAACCTATCCATGGTGATGAGCATCTACGAGAGGGAGAGAGGATCTACATACCCTTGTAGATCGCTAAACGGGAAGCGTTAAGAAACGCGGTTGGTGTAGTCAAACTTCTTCGCGATTCAAATCGCCGAGCGTCCCGCGATCCAATCACGAACCATTCCACGAACTAATCACGAACCGTCCCGTGATCCAATCACGAACCGTCCCGCGATCTCGTCACAATCCGTCCCGCGATCCAATCACGAACGTCTCGTGGCCTTGATCACGATTCTTCCGATCTAGTACCGAACGGAGGGCACCTCCGCGTTCAGCACACGTGCAGCTTGATGACGATCTCCACTGTCTTGATCCAGCAAGAGCGGGTGGAGAGGAGAGAGAGTTCACCGGCAGTGTGACGGCACTCCGGTGATGGTGGTGGTGGAGCAATTCCTGTAGGGCTTTGCCTAAGCGCTGTAGAAATCCGACCTAGAGGAGCACCGGTGAAACGGGTAGCACGTGGGCGTAAGTTGTGTGCAAAACCCTAGCTCTCCACCAATATATATAGGAGAGGAGGGGAAGAGGGGCTGGCGCACAAGGCCCCTTAGGGGAGTTGGCCGGCCAAGGTGGGAGCAATCCTACTCCTACTCCAATCCTAGTTGGAGTACGATTGCTTCCTATTGGCTGATTTTTCCCTTTTCTCTTTAGGACTTCCTCTCCCTGCGCCATGGGCCTTTGTGGCTGTTTCCCCAGCCCAATAAAGGCTGGTTATTATTCTCCCACAGCCCATGGACCTCTTGGGGTCGAAATACCCCTCCCGGAGGTCCCCCGGTACACTACCGGCACTCCCGATACACTACCGATGAGCCCGAAACTTTTCCGGCGACCAAACTGGGACTTCCTATATATGAATCTTTACCTCCAGACCATTCCGAAGCTCCTCATGACGTCCAGGATCTCATCCGGGACTCCGAACAAACTTCGGTCACCACCATACATAACTCTACACTACCAAAACGTCACCGAACCGTAAGTGTGCAGACCCTGCGGGTTCGAGAACTATGTAGACATGACCGAGACACCTCTACGGTTAATAACCAATGGCGGGACCTGGACTTCCACATTGGTTCCTACATATTCTATGAAGATCTACATTGAACCTCTATGTCAAGGATTCAGTTAATCCCGTATAACGTTCCCTTTGTTCTTCGGTATGTTACTTGCCCGAGATTCGATCGTCGGTATCTCTATACCTAGTTCAACCTCATTACCGGCAAGTATCTTTACTCGTTCCATAATGCAAGATCCCGTGGCTAACATATTAGTCACATTGCTTGCAAGGCTTGTTGTGATGTCGCATTACCGAGTGGGCCCCGAGATACCTCTCCGTCACACGGAGTAACAAATCCCAGTCTCGATCCATGCCAACTCAACAGACACCATCGGAGATACCTATAGAGCACCTTTATAGTCACCTCGATGACACACTCATCTACTCGAAGAACAAAGATGAACATGTCAAGCATCTAAGGCTGGTATTGATGAAACTTCGAGAGCACCGTTTGTACACCAACTGCTCCAAGTGTGAATTTTGGTTGCCAGAACTGACCTATCTAGGCCACGTGATCTCTGGTAAAGGTATTGTTGTCAATCACAGGATAGTTCAGGCCGTCCTTGATTGGAATCAACCTAAATCGGTTAAGCAAGTTCAGAGTTTCCTTGGCTTAGCGAGTTATTGTCGCCGCTTTGTCGAGAATTCCTCCAAGGTTGCGAAACCTGTGACTAAACTCCTCAAAAAAGATAAAAGGTTCGAGTGGCCTCCACAATGCGAGCACAGTTTTCAGGAGTTGAAAATACGACTGACCTCTGCTCCCGTTCTGGTGCCACTAGACTTCTCTAAGGACTTTGTTATCTATTGCGACACCTCGCGACAAGGATTAGGTTGCATTCTCATGCAAGATCGTCATGTGATTGCATACGCATCCCAACAGTTGCGTCCACATGAGGATAATTATCCAACACATGATCTTGAGCTTGCAGCTATGGTCCATGCACTGAAAACCTGGCAAAATTACCTTCTGGATAATCTTTGCGAAATTTACACTGATCACCAATGTCTGAAATATATTTTCACCCATCCGGATTTGAATCTCAAGCAAAGACGGTGGGTTGAGTTGATTACAGACTACGACTTAGGGATAACTTACACCCCCGGGGAAAGCCAATGTTATGGCTGATGCACTAATTCGTAAGTCTTATTGTAACAACCTGACATTACAACAAGGTCAACCACTTCTCCATGATGAATTTCGGAAGTTAATCCTTCACATTGTTCCTCAAGGATTCCTATCCAACTTGGTGGCAAAACCTACTCTTAAGGATCAAATTATAGTTGGCCAGAAGTGTGATAAGGGTATTTCCCGGATCAAAGACAACCTCGTAGAGGTATCACTAAGGATTTCTCTATTGATGATCAAGGTGTGGTGTTCTTTCAGAACCGTTTGGTGGTTCCCAAGAACCAATATCTTCAGCAGCTGATTCTTAAGGAGGCTCATGATTCTCCTCTCACAATTCATCCGGGTAGTACCAAAGTGTATGAGGACCTATGCTAGAGGTTCTGGTGGACTAGGATGAAGAGAGAAATTGCCAAGTTCGTTGCTAATTGCGACGTTTGTCGTCGCGTCAAAGCAGAACATCAAAGGCCTACTAGCACCCTTCTACCTTTAGCTATTCCCGAATGGAAATGGGATAAGGTCGGGATGGATTTCATTACTGGATTTCCCAGGACAAAGAGAGGGAATAATGCTATCTTTGTGGTCATTGACCGCCTTTCCAAAGTGGCTCATTTTCTTCCTGTTCGAGAGAGTACAACTGCTAACCAGTTAGCGGAGTTATATGTTTCTCGAATAGTTTCTCTTCATGGTGTTCCTTTGGAGATTAACTCACACCGTGGAAGTATCTTTACTTCCGAATTCTGGGAAAGTTTCCAAACCGCTATGGGGACTCATCTATCCTTTAGCACTGCTTTCCTCCCGCAATCAAGTGGTCAAGTTGAGCGAGTCAATCAAATTCTCGAAGACATGCTCCGAGCTTGTGTTATATCCTTCTGTGTGAATTGGGAGAAATGTCTTCCATTTGATTAATTTGCATATAACAATAGTTATGAATCAAGAATGGGCAAAGCCCCTTTTGAAGTTCTCTATGGACGTAGGTGTCGAAACCTTCTTAGCTGGTTAGAAACCGGAGAGGCAACTCTTTGGCCTGGATATGATCCAGGATGCAGATGAGCAAGTTCACATTATTCGTGAAAAGTTGAAAACAGCCCAATCTCGTCAAAAGAGCCAATATGATCGCCATCATAAGGCTGTGACCTATGAAGTTGACGAGAAGGCTTACCTTCGGGTTACACCTCTGAAGGGTACCCATCGATTCGGTATCAAGGGCAAGTTGGCTCCTTGTTACATTGGACATTTTCGCATTCTTTCTAAACGAGGGGAGGTTGCCTACCAATTGGAACTTCCACCGCATCTTTCCAAGGTTCATGATGTCTTCCACGTCTTGCAACTCAGGCGTTGCTTCTCGGACCCTGTCCGTGAAGTAGACCACGAAGCGCTTGATCTCCAAGATAACCTTACATATCGAGAATACCCTATTCGTATTCTTGATCAAGCTTAGCATACCACTCGGCGACGGAACATCAAGTTTCTCAAGGTTCAGTGGTCACACCATTCTGAAAAGGAGGCCACATGGGAAAGAGGAGATCATCTTCGACTAGAGTATCCCGTGCTCTTCCCACCGACCTCAAAATCTCGGGACGAGATTATTTTGAGTGGGGGTGAGTTGTCACATCCCTAGCTAGATGTCATAGGATAGCATGTGTGTGCATCATGTTACAATTTTGCATCAACATGAAATGGGGACTAAAAGAAACCCCAAGCTCATATTTGAATCAAATTAATTCAAAGTTGTGAA
Organism: Hordeum marinum; assembly: GCA_022496015.1. NCBI lineage: Eukaryota > Viridiplantae > Streptophyta > Magnoliopsida > Poales > Poaceae > Hordeum > Hordeum marinum. The sequence goes on from CM039675.1 coordinate 185,523,151, forward strand.
AACTCAACAAATTCAAAATGACCTTACAAAATGTTCACTAAGTCTGATAAATATGGACATGATTATAACAGGGGCCATTTTAAATATTTGAACAATTATAGAAATTTAAAAATAAATAACAAAGCCTTTGAAAATGCCAAATAAAGCATTATCATTATTTCATGTTTCAATATATCCTGAAACTTTTTGTAGGAGTTTGAAATATTCAAACCTAATCCTATAAAATATTTGGGGATATTTTATGATAGCATTTGGCCCAAACATAAATTAAACAAATATCAGAAATTAATATAAAGAAGAAAATAAAATAGAAAGCAAAGGGAGGATGAACCTCGGCTGGCCTAGCTATCCCAGCTCCATCGTCGTCCTTCCTGGCGGCCAGGAGGACGTGCGTGTGCTCGCTGTGTGCGCATGCCGGAGCTGCCATGCACCTCTCTGCGTGCCTGCATCCCCCCTGCCGCGCTAGCAAGAGGATGAGGATGACATTGCGTCCCCATCCCTCTCTTCCCCTCGCATTCGCCCCCTTTGCTCTCTTCCTCCTCTGCTCCACCATGGCCGACGGTGCCGTTAGCTCGCCGTCGTAGTTCTAGCCGCTCCCCCTCGCTTCTGAGCCCTCCAATCGCTCCGCCTCATCACCTTCTCCCTTCTCGCCGAGCCTCGCATCGCCAGGAGCCCCGAAGCATCGTCCCCAAGCTCGTCTTCCTCCTCGGACCTGATCTTCACCATCGTTGAATCGTCGTCTTCGAGCCCTCCCCGAGCAAGCTTTCGACGGCTTCGACCGCGCAGTGAGCTTCCGACTCTTTCCCCTCTCTTCCCTGGCCTTTTGCCCCTATGTAGGCCCCGATTGTGCTGGCTCCCGAATGACTGGCCGCACAAGCTCATCGCCGGCGATGCTCCGGTGACCAGTTGGTCCATTAGAGACCACCATCGAACTCGTGAGGCTGCGTAGTGCTTGTAGGTGCCATGTTCTGGCTGTGTCGCGCCTTGGTTCGATGAGCCCGTGCTCGTCCGAGCTCCGACAACCATTGTGCTCATCGTTGGCGCCGATTTCGGCCATCCAGCCCCTGGGAAGTGTTGGGCTCAACGCGCGCGAGCAAGCAGATAGTTGGTGCCCTGCGTCATCCGTTTGGTCGCCGGAGGAGGAATCCCGACCCCCTTCGCCGTCCCTGACATCGGCGGCGGCTCAATGCCGGTGAGTCAGCCGGCGCTGACCACGGGGTTTGACCCCAAGGTCAACTGGCAAGTGGGCCCGACCGTGTAATTATAATTAGAATAAGAGAGAAATTAATTAATAAAATTAATTAACTAATTAGTCGCTTTCCAGTGGGCCCAGTGTTGATTAAGTAATTAGGATTAGTTTTAATTCTCTAGTTAAGTGATTGAGTCTCTCACATGAAGGCCCCACCCTGTTAGGTTTGACCTGGCCTGGTCAGCTAACCTGCTGACGCCATGATGACGTCAGGCTCATGCAATAAAAGGAATTTCTAGTTTTTAAATAATTCTAAAAAATGTTTAAAACTTCAAAAATTCATATAAATTAATCTGTAACTCAGATGAAAATAATTTATATATGAAAATTTATCAGAAATATCCAATGAATCTAATGGTGCTATTATCATGCATGTTAGAGCAACCTATGTGGAAGAACATTGACATTTGCAAATAGGTTAAAATTTGGAATTTGAAATGAAGAACGATTTGAACCTATATTCAAACTCACTTCAAATTAACTTGGACAATAGCTGCATTAGCTCATCCATACATGCTGCCATGTCATGATCATGCATCATATTGTTGCACTTGCATGTATTGATTGCTATTTATCTGCATTATGGTAGGCCCTACTTCTGAGGATACCCCCGAGTATTCCAACTAAGGAGAGAACCTTCCCGCTACCCAGCAAGGCAAGCAACCCCCCTTGATCATTCCGATAACATCCCACTCTCTCTCTCCTGCTCTTGTTTATTACATTAGGACAACCGTTCACATGTCTGTCATACACGGTAGATGAAACTATTCTTCTGCATGACCTGTCATTGTCACAGTAAATAGCTAAACCTTGCAACCTAGCATACCTGGTAGATGCTTGTGCCATGATGTGCTTAGCTTACTTTGCCTGCAATGCTTGCTATGCTTAGAGTTGTGTCAGGTCTATTTCATCTGGGTGATGAACTAGAGTGAAACCATGTTGTTCTGATGTGATAAACTTATGATGAACTCGATTTGGTAAAGGTAGCGATGAGAGGCTATGTAGGAGTACATAGCGGGTTATCTCATTGGGACCGTTCTTAGGAACGGAGTTCTGTTTTTGTGATCCAAGACTAGATACTACCACATGCTGGGCCCTGAAATATGACCCCGCTAGACTTATCAGTCGCTTAGTCCTTAGTCCAGGAGTTGCAAGTAGTTTCTGGTGTTTATAGCATGCTCGAGGCCGTGCATAGCGCTGACCCTAGGGGTGGGCTACGACGCAGTAGGCAGTGGCAGGGTGTACCAAGGGTCACCCGAATGGTGGGCTTGGGAACCCTACGCACATCATTTGGGGCCGTAGTGGAAACTTTGGCCGGACTTCTGTGCGGGTTCAGTCTAAAATAGGTGATAGCCTGGACTAGAGGTCTTATGTGATTGACGGTCGTGGCTAACTCTCTCACTTGGCTTCCGCTTGAAGGTTGTCGAGGTGCACGGTTTTAAGAGGACACGGCGATAAGTGGCGAGAGCGTGTGTGAAGAAGTACACCCTTGCAGGGTATGAAACTATTCAAATAGCCGCGTCCTCGGATATGGACTACTTGGATAACTTATGATATTCATAGATAATCAAATAGATACTCATAAAAATATCAAGACAAGTGTGGGTATCGTGGATGGCACTCTCCCAGGAGAGGGAAGTGAATCCGTGGTGGTGTATTGTCATGGAGCTAGTGGACTCGTGTGCGATATCTAAAATGTAAACAAAGAGTTAAAATTGTGTAGTGTAGGTTAGGCATGAGTCAAAGCTGGCATTGCTGCATAAACTCCACCACCCCCCTTGTTGATACATGAGCATGAATAGTGTAGGTCCGCTTTAAAGACTTGCTGAGTATGTTTGTACTCATGTTTGCTTAATAAATGTTGTAGATGAGAACCAGGACCCATCAGGTGGGTTCTTTCTAGATGTCGAAGATGCCGAATAGCTGATGTCCCAGCTACGATACTATGCCCTATGGCAGGCTGTAGATAGTCAGGCCATGTGCCTTTTTACCCTTTCATCTTTCTGTACTCACACAGCGTATGCTTCCGCTTGGTTTGTACAAACTTGTTTGTATGATGTGAGTGTCGGGTCATGTGACCCCTATCTGTAAGAACATGTTATGCAAGGCTCATCTGAGCCCCTTAAATAAAAGTTGTTGCATGGTTATGTTGTGATGCCATGGTTGTATCTATGCATATCGGGCATGTCATGCGTACGTGTGACGTGCAACGGTATGTATGAGATCCGACACCTAGTCGTGCGCCTTTAGTAGTACTCTTTATGGGAAACTGCCTCTTTGTGCTTTCGCTGAGCCATGGTAGCTTGCTACTACTCCGGACACATTGATTGACCCGCATGTATCCTTCTTTGCTGCTGTGTCTATTCCTTAAGGGAAATCTCTCGCTATGTAATGGAGTCATTGTAGCCTGCTACGACTCGTCTACGTGCAGTGATGGAATTTATGTCTCATGACGTAATGGAGTCCTTGTAGCTTGCTATGACTCGCGTACACACACTTGAGGCCGACACCTACATTGCTGGGTTACGTATGCCTGTTTCCGTACGGATGTGCCACTTCGGTTCTATGACTAGTCATGTTGGCCCGGGTTCTCTGTCGTTTGATTGGCAGCGATATGTTCACATACGTGAGCCAAAAGACGCAAACGGTCCTGGCTAAGGTAAGGCTACAGCCGTGGAGCTTACCTTGCGTGAGGCCACAAAGTGATGTGATATGTTACCGTCTGGATTCATATGACTTAGGATCGGGGTCCCAACAAATAACTCTGTTACACCTACCCCAAGGGGGTTCTAGATAACTAGCAAAACACATGGCAAGACAGCTACAAAATATTACAGATTTCATACTTGGAAATATTTAGACCCTTGAAAACAACAATATTTTTATAGCATGTTGGCAACAAGAAAACAACACTTAAACATGGATTATCATGGCAAGCAAAATTACAAGGGGCTAGTGCACATGTCAAAGGGCATATCTCATGTTCAAAATTATTTCATATCATGCATGGATTAAATCACACGAAATTGACAAAAGGGAATCACAGAAAAAAGAAAATGCACACAAAAATGCTCAAACGACAAAACTAAATGCACAGATAAATTCTATGGATTTTTCTACCCCAAAATCATATATAATATGCATATGTTCGTGTATGGAAAATGTCACAATTAATTATGCAAGTTTATGGCATAAACCTAATAGCAAGTTATGTTTGAAAAATAAATGCAACCAACACATGAAATATTTTAGCATGCATGAAAAAGGCATATAACAATACTACATGTTTTACATATTAGGTTTGTTTAATTCGGATGCACGGTTCAATAATTATGCACAATGCGACAAACACGATATTTATGCAAAATAAAGAAAACAATATGTTAAACATTTTAAAACATGGATGAATGTGGAATATTATTACTCTACGCAAAATTCTGGACATTTTCATATGTGAAATATTTGGATCCGGTGCACGGTTGTGGAGTTATTAAATGCATGATTTAGGGGGGACTTTTGTGTAAAACAACAGTTCATAGGCTATTTGACAAAATCGCAGAATGGAAAAAAACATCCTTGGGCCGAATCTAATAGGTGCAGCATATCTATACAGTGCATAGGCGCATTATAGAGGCATATGTGAACCGGGCCAAAGGCTCACCAGAGTGGGTCTGCTGAGGCGCGGCGCTGGGCCTTGGAGAGGCCCATGCGGGGCTGACGGATGGTGGGCTGCGTTGGGGCTTGGCGCATGGTGGCTCGGGTCGGCCCAGGCCGCGATGCAAGGAGGCGCACGAGGCCACGTGCTCTCTGGGTGTCGTCCCCCCGAGCGAGGAAGAAGTGGCGGCGGCAGCCTGGATCATGCGCGACGGCGTGATGACCTCCTACGAGTTGGAGGCGAGGGTCAGCCAGAAACGGGGAGAGGGTGACCGGATCGGGCCATGCCTCCTTGGATCCGGCCGGAGGTGGCCTACGGTGGCGGCGGGATGAGCTCATGCGGCGGCATGAGGAGAGAGATGGGAGAGGGAGAGCAGAATGAGAGCAAGACAGGGTCGACGCGGTCCAGCCTGGAGGTTGCGGGCTCGCCGACGAGGAAGAGTCCGGGCGCCGGCTCCGACAGCGTGCTCCGGCAAGCTAGAGACAAGGTCGAGGCAGGGAGCTCAGGCCCCTCGGGCACCATGGGAGGGACTCCCGGTGGGAGTTGCGGCAGCGGTTGCCTTGACCCGATTCAAGCCCCGGGCGGGCTCTGGATGGGCCTGGCGGGCCACACTGCTGGGAGGAGGGAGCAGCATGCCAAGTGGCGGCGGGGCTGATGGCTGCATGCGGATTTCGAGGAGAGAGGGGGGGTCCATATATAGCAGGGGAGACTAGGGTTTGTGGTTTTAGCCCGTATTTGGACCCTCCGATCATGATCGAACGGCTCCGCTCACGGGGGTTAGGCTAGGATGGCCTAGTGGGCTGTGCAGAAGTCCATGGGCTAAGAAGAGAGGGAAGATGTGATGCCCGTGACATGCATTTGAACATCGAGAAAACGTCCAAGAATTTGACCGGCTAGTGTCGCTATATATTTAACCGCTGGGGTATCAAACGAACTCAGATTGCGACGAAATTTGGCAGGCAGTCCACCTACAACAACACAAGACCACACGCCAACTTTTGACCCAATCCGAGAAATTTTTATACGCACTTTAAAAACAATATTTTATCGATGCCGCGGGCACGTGCATCTGTGGTTGATCTTGAAACGATCGATGGGGAGAACCGGCAACTACTAGCGGATGCAAGTTTTTGAAAACGAAAGAGGATGCTATGCATATGATGCGAATGATGCAATAATGAATGCAACAACCAGACATATCAGATGATGACAACGGAATAAAAGAGGAATCTTCTAGAGCGTCGGTCTCGGGATGTTACAGACAGTGAGCAAATCTTAAAACTCTCTGTTTTTGAATACACACACACAACTTGGTCCGGTACACCACCTCTTTATCAAGTGGTTGCCTAGCTCATCATCATCTCCCTCGGGCATTGGTGGCACCCAACGGGATTTCTCAAAACGTCTTTGAAACATTTCCTTTCTGGCACCATGCATATTCCCATCCTACTTGTGTAGCAACTACATAGAATCTTAACTACTTCCCACCCGCACAACCCTCATAGGAAGGTAAGGTCATGCTCAGTGCAAGTATCAACGGTAAAAGTATCGGAGACAACCCATAAAAGTGGTCACGATAGCATCATGATCAACATATCAAAAATAAGTTTTGTATGCGATGCAAATAAAATGGTTTCTTGGACATGGTCAAAGGGATAATTCCCTAGCTAAACAAAGTCTTTAGGGTGTTTGAATTCTTCGGGTCCAACTCCCTCGTCAACAGCGCAATCTATCGTCCTGATATAAACGGCCAAAATAAGCATATTGCAAAACAAAGAAAAATAAACTACTCTAAAAATATGGTGATTTTTTTGGAAAATACTATATTTAAAACTAAAAATAAAAGAAGTGATTAACTCTGGTTTTGAAAAGTAAAAGTTTTCAAAAATATTTTTTTACACTTGCTAAAAATGACAAAAAGTTTTTTTTAATAAACAGTACATAAAATGTTTTTAAACAATTATACAAAAGGCACTCTAAAATACTACATGTTATTACAAGAATTTAGGTGGAAGAATTATTGGATTTTGATAATTATTAATTTTTGTGGAATTTTTAAAAAATCCCATAGAAAAGAAAAAGGAAATGTCATAATACCCGGGCCAGAACTGGCTAGCAGCTAGGCCGGCCTAGAGGCCATCCAGCCCAGGCGAGGCGTGGCACGTGCCGTCAGGTTTGAACCTGACGCACGAGGCCCAGCCGCCAACAATAATGGGCGAGGGAGAGGCGAGGCGGAGGCTGACAGGTGGGCCCCCCTCGGGTCCTTCTTCCACCTCTGGACCGAGGGGGAGGAGCTCACCGACGAGGCCACCAGCGGCGGCAAGGGCGATGAGTGCAGGAATGGACATAGGGGCTTGTCGTCGTCCCGGGGGAGGTAGAATCAGTTGCCGACGATGAAGAAGCAGGGCACGACGCTACCGGAGGACCTCGCACCGGTCACGTCTGGCCGCAAAACGAATAGGGAAAAGAGGGAGACACATCAGTGGAGAGTTGTGGTTCCAGATCAAGAGAGAATGGGGCCAAGGAGGCACACCGTGGTCGGACGGTGGCGGACCCAATGTGGCAGAGCTTTTCTCGATCCCAAGCGCTCGAGCTCTAAAGTGAAGGGGACAGGGCGGGGAGCTCGATTGGGAGAGAGAGGGAGGTTCTAGAGAGGGAGAGGGGGTCGGGGAGGCCCCTTTTATATGTGTACGGCGGTCCACCGATTTCCCATACGCCGGCGAGGTTGATGTCGTCGCTGGGGGCCACGAGAGGGAGAGTGGGGTATCTGGGGTGTTCCTAGGGTGCGTCTAGGCCAGGGGGAGCAAGAGAGTGAGAGAGACAGAGAGAGAGAGAGAAGTTGTGTGAGCAAGAGGATTGGTCAAGTGGGTCGGCCATGGCGCGCGTGTGGGAGGCTGTTGGAGGAGGAGAGAGGATGGGGCCGACAGGGTTGTGTGACACAGACGTCGAGGGCGGCCAAGTGGCGAGAGGGGAGGCCCGAGGCTGTCGGGGCCATGCAGTGGGCGGTGGCTACAGTTCGGTTGGGCAGTGTAGCGCGCTCTGGAGCGCCGTTTTGGCATGCCATGGCATGTGCTTGGCAGCTTCTGCGTGGCCTCCCGTGTCTAGGCGATCTAGGGGGAGTAAACAAGCAGGGGTGAGGCATTGGATACCCTGGAGAGTCCAGGGAGAAGGAGAGACACAAAGAGAGAGAGAGAGAGAAAGGGGATGTCGAGAGATTAAATTGAGGGTTTTACTGTGGGGACCCCGACTCATAAGTCGTGATCACCGAATGCACGTGTACAGTGCTCCCAGAGATCTGAACACACAGAAGCTAAATAACAAGAGCCTTACATCCACATTTAGTGTCTTACACAAATAAAGATCGTGAAGGTCTAGTCTTACATAGATAGGGTCGCAAGGGCCAAACACTTGAACATAATAAGAAACGGAAATCTTGATTGGAAGCGTGAACCCATGCCATCTTCCTTAAACCTATAGGCATTCTGACTTGGAAGCGTCCTAGATTGCATGTTCGTCACCAACGAACTCTTGACCACACTCCTCCTCTTCCATGTCTATCCAATTAGATAACCAGTGGCAAGCCAATGAGTACTTTGAATGTACTCGCAAGCAACCCAAGTTTTGGAACAAGGTACAACTATACAAGATATAGCACTAAGTAGGAAAGTTTTGCAGAAAGCTAGTTTTAAGAGCAATGATATGATCAAGAAACTTGAGTAAGCATGCATCAACTATGGAAAGGTATCCATATGAACAAGTTATAGATATAACAATAAGCAAGGGGTTGAACATCTCATGTTCACTCATCACGTCAAGTCATCTGACTTAACTCAGGTATCACCTTCGTCACCATCACACGCACACATGCCAAGTTTAGTAAACATTTGGACGTAGCACAAGAGAGGTCACCCAACTGTCCTTGACCATGGACACGACTATTCGAATAGTTTTACACTCTGCAGAGGTTGCACACTTTACCCACAAGACTCAGGAAACTTCCGAGTCAAGCCACAACTCACGGTATTGTTCATACCAGAGGTAAGTACCCGAGCATTGTCTTTCCCCTGAAGATACCAGCAAAGAGTCCACTCGATTGGTACCAACCCCACATGATGCAAATAAGAAGTACCATCCATGCAGGGACCAACGGTGTGCCCGGTGCCTGTGAAGACAGCACATGATCATCCTTATCGGCATGACCCCGTATCAAGAGTGACCATGCCACGCCCGCCACTAGTAATGTGGGCCCTATGCTAGTACCCATCAAAGTAATCAACAAAGCCCCGTCCCATAAGGGGTATCATGGTTGTACATGTAAGGTAGGAATAACGGTCGCAACTTACACTAATCTGTTTTCGAAAACCACACACACTCACTTGCTCTGGTTCACCACTTCTTTATCAAGTGGCCACCTAACTCATCATCATCTCCCTCAGGCATTAAAGGCACCCAACAGGGTTTTCGAAAATTCTTTGAAATCATTTGTGTCCATCCCCATGCATATTCCCATCCCACTTGTGTAGCAACTACTAGCAACCTAACTACTCCCACCCGCACAACCCTCATAAGGAGGTACGGTCATGCACAATGCAAGTATCAACAAGAAAGTATCGGAGGCATCCCTCCGAAGGGGGAAACACCACATCAATATGATGAATATCATAGAAGTAAGTGCTATATGCCATGCAAATAAAAGGGTTCATAGTCATGGTCGAAGGGCTGCTTGCCTGGCTCAACAGAGTCTTTGGGGTCTTTAAAGTCTTCAGCTCCAACTCCTTCGTCAACAACGCAATCTATCGTCACGATAAATAACGATAATAATAAGCATCACCCAAACATAGAGCACAAAATCTATTTCTAAAATGCTACCCTACTCTGATAAATACTACAAACTATTCTAAGAATATTAGTCTAGGGTTTTGGTAGGAAAAAGGGTTTTAAAACTATTTATAACACAGGCTAAAAATGCCTAAAAGAGGTTTTGAAATAAAACAGTAGATAAAAGATTTTAAACAAATTATACAAATGGCACTATTAAATACTACACATTAATATAGGAATTTAGGTGGAATAATATTTTCATTCAAATTTTAATTAATCCCGTGCGAGTTTTAGAAAACTGGAGTAAAAAGAAAAGGAAAAAAGGCTTCAGAGCCAACTAGGCCAGAACAGACCCAGTTGGGTCGGCTAAGGCCAAGCTAGTCTGGGTTCAAACCCGATAGGTGGGCCCTTGACGTATGCCGCACGGGGAGAGAGGGAGAGGTGAGGAGGAGGTCGACAGGTGGGGTCCCCCTGTCGGGACCTTCTTCCACCTCGAGACAGAGGGGGAGGAGCTCACCGACGGTAGCTCCGTCCATGGTGAGGGAAGACGAGCATGAGAATGGACTCGGCGTCCAGCCGCCATTCGCCTGGAGGTCGAAGGAGCGGAGGGGGTGGCCGGAGTCGCCGGTGACGAGGACGCTGCGGTAGAGGGGATTCGGGAGGTCATCGTCGGGACCATCTCGCGCTGCAAAACGAACGAAGAGGAAGGGGAATCGCATCAGAGAGCTCCGGGGGTACAGGTCGAGAGAGAATGGAGGTGGAGGTGCTTCCTACCGCGGAAATTCTGGTGACCCAATGCGGCAGAGCTCAAGGTCGATCTTGAGATCGGGCGGCTCTGGGGAGGAGTGGGTGGAGCTGGGGGTGATTGTGGTGTGAGGGAAGTCATCAGAGGGGAAAGAGAGGTCCGGTAGGCGCCATTTATAGGGGTGCGGTGGTCTACACCAAGGTGGTGTGCTAGCGTGGTTCTGGCCGATGCCAGAAGGCACGGGAGCAAGCAGGGCTATGCCTGGGGTCCTTCTGGACACGGTCCAGGGCCAGGGGAAGGAAGAAAGAGAGCGTGGCCACCCGCGCGTGTGAGTCCCATTTGTTGGCCGAGCTGGGCGTCATCGGGCGCGCGTGCGGGAGGCAACTGGAGAGAGAGGGAGGAGGGGACCGACCGTTTGCACGGACTAAGACGTCGAGAGGGACACGAGGGAGAGCTCCCCCCGTCCCAATGTGGTCGGAAGCCTCGGGATGCTCCTGCTATAGTGCAGTAGCGCATTGTAGCACGCTTCAGAGCATGCTTATTGCATGCCAGTTGCGTTTCCACGCGCTCTAGGCATGCCTGAGCTTGGCCACTAGCACTTGGGGGTATTGGATATGCCCCTTGGATGCTCTGGAGCTAGGGAGAAAAGAAATGGAGTGGGGGAGAGGGTAGAGATGCTCCTGCTATTTTTGTCTAGGGGATAAAATGAGGGTTTTACCCCACGAATCAATGATTAGTGGCGTTGGTTTTTTTACTCGAGGTGAAACACATCAGTCAGGGACTGTGGTAAATTTTTGGAGTGAAGGATAATAATATAATGGGGTCAAACAAGGTTCTTTACAAAATATGCAGAAGTGTTTGATAGTGATTTGGATAAGAAAATGGGGTTTTCTTGCCATGAGATTTAACAGGATTATAATATAGGTCTAAATAGAGAGGGTCACCAAGTTTGAGTAGTTTTTAAGGAAGTTCATAATGCAACTTTGTAAAACCCTAGAAATCAACAAAATCATATTCTTGTAGATATAGGTATGCATTTCCATTCTCCTTGATGCACCACTTGGTGTAGCATCATTATTTGGGGATTAGAATATGCCCACAAATTTTGAGATCAATAGGAGATACTTCAGAATATAAAGTTTCTCAAATTTGATTCTGGACAGAGAGGGTTTTGGAATATTTTGCTAAATTAAATCAATTGGTATTGGGTTCAAACTTTGCAGGAGGATCACATATAACATGTGAGATTTGCTAGAATTTCCCTGGAATTTATTGAGAATATTTCTTATAGAAATATTTCAAAAGCTTGATTTGGGAAGAAAAGGTTTTGAGGGGTTTTGCCCATGATTTTGAACATGACCATGTGTTGAAACTCACATATATGGAAAATATATATCCACTGAGTTTCCCTAAATTTTCTAAAATATTTCTAAAGCAGTTAAATAATTTTTCCCTATAAAGGACCATTTCTTGCCTTAAGAAAAAGCCTTTAAATAAAATAGTAAAATAATCTTTAAAATTAATATTGGGTGGTTTTGGGAAGTCATATATGTAGTAAGTTTCAAATAAAGCCTTTGGGGAAAAAGAATCCACCCAATTTGAGTACATGTAGTGCAAATCTCAACTCTGGGGTATTTGAAAACCTTATTTGAATAAATCCTTTTTGGTCAAAATAAATTCTGATAAAAATATTTTTTAGGTACTATACACATGGTATGATCATTGGGTATGAAGCCTGGATCAAGGGAGATGAATATGAAGAGGAGTAGAACCTAAGAGTGCCATACACAATCATCCAAGCAAGCAAACAAGCAACAATTCAAACAAGCATGCACTCAAAAAGTTTCAATTGGTTCCAAATCTTGTAAATCCATCATAGAAAAGTGATACAAACATAGGGTGTGATAGACCTACCCCCCTTACAAGAATCTCGTCCCTGAGATTCCTAGGCTAGGCGCTAAAAAGATAAGGGAACTCAGATCTAAGATAATCTTTATGCTCCCAGGTTGCTTCTGCTTTAGTGTGGTTGCTCCATTGGACCTTAAAGTACTTGATCGTGCGGCTTCAGGTGCAATGATGCGCTTCATCCAAAATGCGAACTAGCCTCTCACGATAAGTGAGGTCTGGTTGAAGGTCGATGTCCTTGTAGAGTTTGGGGCAGTTGGGAACTTGGAGACACTTCCGGAGTTCTGGCACGTGGAACACGTTGTGCACGTCTGATAGCTCGGAAGGTAGTTCTAGCTGGTTAGCAACTTCTCCTCATCTGTTGGTGATCTTGAAGGGGTCGATGTACCTTGGTGCAAGCTTCCCCTTGACGTGAAAACGCTTGGTTCCTTTTAGAGGCGAGACACAGAGGTAAACATGGTCTCCAACACGGAAACTCATGTCCTGACAGTGAGGGTCAGCATAGCTCTTCTGCCTAGTCTTGGAGGTCTCGAGACACTCTCGGACAAGTTGTACTTGTTCTTCTGCTTCCCGGAGGATGTCAGTTCCAAAGACTAATCCTTCTCTGGTCTCTGACCAGTTGAGGGTAGTATGACACTTGCATCCATACAACACCTCAAATGGTGCCATTTGAAGACTCGACTGGCAGCTATTGTTGTAGGAGAAGTCGGCGAATGGTTGGCAATCTTCCCACTTGGCTCCATATGCCAAAACACAAGCACAGAGCATATCTTAAAGTATCTGATTTACTCATTTCGTCTGTCCATAGGTCTGGGGGTGAAAAGCGGTGCTGAAGGAAATCTTGGTTCCCAAGGCTTCCTGGAATCTATTCCAAAACCATGAGGCGAACTGGGTGCCTCGGTCTGATACAATCTCCTTAGGAACTACATGGAGTCTCACAATCTAGTTAATGTAGAGGTTGGCGAGTTGGTTCCCATTGTAGGCCGTTGAGGGAGTCCCGGAGTAGGGGGTCCTCGGATAGTCGGCCTGTTGGTCATGGGCCGGACTGTGTGGGTCGCAAGGTAGGCATCGGATGATCGAAGACCGCCTGCGCCAGATGGAAGCTTCGAGGAGTCGTGACGTATTGTCCAATTTATTAGCTATAGTTAGGCATGTTATCTATTCGGCGTGTAACCGACCATGTGTAAGCCTAGGGCATCCTCGACATCTATATAAGTCGGAGGGTGTTTAGGGTATAAGGGAGAACAACTCATCTAGGGTTAGAAATATGATCTCGAGGTAGATCAACTCTGTAACCCCTTACACCATCAATACAATCAAGCAGAACATAGGGTATTACCTCCATTGGAAGGCCCGAACCTGGGTAAACTCGTCTCCCCTTCGTCTGCTGTTACCGTCGATCCTAGTCTCACAGTTCGGTATCCCCTACTCGAGATCCGCCGGTTTTGACACCGACATTGGTGCTTTCATTGAGAATTCCTCTGCAAGCACCGAAGAAATCGATCGCTCACCCCGTCACAAGTAGGGAGATCTGTATCGAGGGAATTCTCGCCCCTGATGAGAGTTTCATTGGCAACGAATCTTGTTGCATGCCGGCCCTCGGTCGGCCTTCAAGGCCAGATCGGAAGGTTCCCCCCAATCAGAGTATCATGTTTGAAACCCTAGAGTTCATGGCTGATTCACAGGGAACACTCGTTCTAATGGAACCTTCAAGCTTCGAAGAAGAACCTGTAAGTCCAGATGCTTTGATGTCCAGGACATCAGGCCCCACAGTGGAACGGAACACGGATCCGCTTCTGCGTAACTCTATAACTGTCATGCCGCTTGACGAATCCACTCCTCAGCGGCACGCATCTTGCCATCGCCTCGTTCTTAAACGATTTGTTCGATCGAATCGAAGCTATCGTATATCGGATATTTGCTTGATATTTTCAATGCCCTGGCCCGCCGACGCATAAATGACTTTTCGGAGTTATCCAAATTGGTATAGAAGTACTATGCCGTGGAGAGTGTCTGGCAATCCGAATGTTTGTTCTCGGAACCAATCTTCTCCGAAAAAGAGGACACCTCCAAAGCGGCTAGCCAGGTATGAACCCATCAAAAAAAGAAACAAGTCCCTTTCTGGGACTGGCACCATCCTCGACGGACACTTAGATAAACCCTCACCCATTCATTCCATGTTGTTGAACACAAACCCCACTCATAGCCTTTGAGCATGCTGGGTCATCAGGCAAGTCACAAAAAGTGGCAAGGCCATCCTCGACACACCACCGTCGGACAGACACTCGCCTTCGATGACCGGATTTAATGACGAAGTCGTGACGGTCTATGAGATCTTCCCCTCGAGGAGGAGGCATAAAAGATATCTTAGGGAGCACGATCAAGTCTACCACGTGGCAGCTACTAGCCCATGGGCAGACATACCGATTACTTTCGGGGACACTGACCAGCCATCCATCCTTCCCGATCATTCACCCGCCGCTCTAGTCTTGAATCCCATCATTGATGGATACAGGCTACATAAGGTGCTAACGAACGGCGGTAGTCGTCTTAACCTCATATACGAGGCCACTCTGGAAAAAATGCAGTTTGATCAATCCTGCATCGAACATAGCAACACAACCTTTCCGGGAATTATCCAAGGGAAAGAGGCACGTTGTCCCGGATGTATCATCCTGGACGTTATGTTCGGTACGCCTGAAAACTAATGATCTGAAGAAATTCTCTTCCAAGTTGTCCCCTTCCCAACTGGCTATCACGCCCTATTGGGATGCGATGCCTTTACAAAGTTCCAGTCTATATCCCATTACAGGTACATGAAACTCAAAATGCCAGGACCAAATAGAGTGATCACGATCGCGAGTGATCCGAATATAGCCCTTCAGGCAGAAAACAAAATGGCAACACTTGCCCTCGAGGCAATAGCGGAAACTTTCGCCACCGAAGAGTTGATGGCTTTATGGTCGACATTCAATAGGGGCAATGTGACCATTAGCAAAAGACGCAAGTCCACGTCCTTTAAACCCGCAGAGGAAATCGTCAAATTTTAGGTGCATCCAACGGACCCCAATAAAATAGCGTCCATTGGAGCCCAGCTCAATCCCATTATGTATGAAGCATTGCAGAATTTCCTACATGACAACTGGGACATTTTCGCTTGGCATCCTTCTGATATGCCTGAAATCCCATGGCGGCTCACCGAACATAGCTTAGACATTATTCCAGGCTTTAAGCCCGTGAAACAGACCCTACGCCGCTTCTCCAAGACTAAACGACAAGCCATGGGTGAAGAATTAGCCAAATTGCTCGAGGATGGGTTTATTCGGGATATTAAACACCCCGAATGGCTAGCAAACCTGGTGATCATACCTAAGAAAGACAAGTCCTGGCGGTTGTGTGTCGATTTCAAAGACCTCAACAAGGCATGCCCCAAGGACCCTTTCCCCTTACCACGCATAGACCAGATCATTGATGCCACAGCCGGACTCGATTTGTTGTGTTTCCTCAATGCTTACTCCGGATACCATCAAATTAAAATGAAGGAATCTGATCAAGCGGCTACTGCATTCATCACCCCCTACGGGCCATTTTACTTCAACATGATGCCCTTCAGGCTAAAAAACGCTGGGTCCACATACCAACGTATGATCCAAACCTACCTCTCTACACAGGTCGGAAAGACAATCGAGGCATACATGGATGACGTGGTAATCAAAACCAAACACGTCGACCAGTTGATTGACGACTTACGTCAAAATTTCACTAATTTACACGAATATGATATACGGCTCAATCTGAAAAATGTATATTCGGAGTTCCCTCTGGTAAGCTGCTTGGGTTCAACGTCTCCCATAGAGGAATAGAGGAAAATCCAGCTATAATCCATGCTCTATCAGAACTTGTAATCCCCACGGAGCTGAGGCATGTCCGGAGGCTAGCCGAGTGCGTAGCGACGTTAAGCCGTTTATCTCCCGCCTCGGAGAAAAAGCTTTGCCTCTCTATAAGCTGCTGAAATGGACCAATAATTTTGAATGGACCGATGAAGCAGCGGTTGCATTGGAAGAAATCAAAGCAATACTAGCAACCAACCCCATACTCACGGCACCAACCGCCGGCGAGCCCATGTTGTTATACACATCGGCCACCAAAATGTAGTCAGTTTGGTGCTCATCGTTGAACGAGATGAGGAGGGACATAAATTCGGGACTCAAAAGCCGTTATATTATGTGTCAGAGGTGCTAACGCAGTGCAAGTCCAGAAACCCACATTATCAAAAAATAGCCTATATAGTATTCATAGCATCGAGGAAACTCCGACACTACTTCTAGGGGTGTGCAGTAACGGTGGCATTGGAAGTCCCCTTGAATGATGTAATCAACAACAGGGACGCCAGTGGTCACATAGCCAAAAGGTTCATTGAGCTCCTTCCCTTCGAAATAACCTACAGGCCACGCTGCGCCATTAAATCTCAGGTATTGGCAGACTTCTTGGCTGAATGGACAGAGGCCAAGCTCCCTAAGGATTATAGCGCATACTCCCATTGGACGATGTACTTTGATGGATCCAAGACCTTGGCTGGTCTGGGGGTTGGAGTTATCCTCACATCCCCCACAGGCGTCAACATACGATACATGTGGCAAATCATGTATGCCGATTCCAACAATGCCGTCGAATACGAAGCTCTTCTTCATGGCCTCCAGATGGCGGTGTCGATGGGCATACGATGGCTAGAGGTATGGGGAGACTCAAATCTGGCAATATCCCGAATTAACGGCGAGTTCGACGCCAAAAATCTGAAGATGGCGGCATATAGAAACATCGTCCTCAAGATAACTGCTTGGTTCGAGGGGTTGGAATTCCACCACGTTGTTCGAGAAAACAACCAAGCCGCCGATGTACTGGCCTGTATTGGAGCCAAGCGTGAGCCTGTCCTGAGAAACACCTTCCTGGAGCATATTTCCAAGCCATCCATAGTGTGTCGGCACGACGATAATGGCGCCATTCCAAATATGGCGGATGAAGTGGTTACCCCCATAAACGAGCTAGATGATGGCATTATTGGCGGATCAACGATGAATGAGACGCCCTCGGCCCATGAAGTAATGGTAGTAATTGCGTCATGGACAATGCCCTTCCTTGCTTACCTTCTTCACAAGGAACTCCCCGACGATCAAAATGAGGCACGGTGCATAGTTTGGCGATCCAAGGCGTACAAAGTACACGAGGGTGAGTTATATAAGAAAAGCACCACCGGAGTGTTACAGAGGCACATATCTGAGGAAGAAGTATGGGAGCTCCTCACGGAAATCCATGAAGGCATGGGCGGGCACCATGCCGCGGCAAGATCACTTGTCGGCAAGGCCTTCCGAGCCGGTTTCTTTTGGCCTACAGCTCAGAAACACGCCAGGTCACTTGTTCAACATTGTGTTGGGTGTCAACTCTTCACAAATCAAAGTCACATGCCCCTACAGCTCTTCGCACTATTCCAAGCACTTGGCCTTTCGCGGTCTGGGAGCTGGACATGGTTGGACCCCTTAAAGGGGGAACCAAGAAAAATAAATACCTACAAGTCATGGTTGACAAGTTCACCAAATGGATAGAAGCAAAGCCTGTTAAATCGGCTAAATCTGGACCAGTGATTGACTTTATATCTAGCGTAGTACACCGTTACGGTGTCCCGCATAGTATAATAAAGGAAAATGGATCCAACTTCATGGCCCAAGAGGTCAAGGACTGGTGTGCAAAAATGGGCATAAAGCTTGATTACGCATCGGTCTATCATCCGTAGATCAATGGACAGGTCGAGCGAGCAAACAGTCTCATTATGAGCGGCATCAAGCAACATGTGCTCCGATCACTTCACGAGTGCAACTGTCATTGGGTGGAAGAACTCGACTCGGTTCTATGGGGCCTACATACCACTCTGAATAGATCAACGGGCTACACACCGTTTTTATGGTCTATGGGGCAGAGGCAGTTCTGCCCTGCGATATTATCCACGACGCACGAAGGGTGCACATGTACGAGTAAAAGGAAACCGAGTTGGATCAGCAGCACGAATTAGACGCCTTGGAGGGGGAATCGGACATACTCTGGCTCGATCCGCTCTTTATCAACAACAAGCTCAGCGGTACCAAAGTAGGGAGGTCGGGGCAAAGGCATACAATGTAGGAGAACTCGTCCTATGGCTCCTAGAGAAACAGAAGCACAAACTCAACCCCAAATGGGAGGGTCCTTTCATCATCGACGAAGTGCTCGCGGGAGGGGCCTATCATTTGCGGAGTCCATCCGATAACCGCCTTGAACCGAACCCATGGAACGCAGATCGTCTTTGGCGCTTCCACGGATAAACCAGTCTTGTCTAAACTCCCCTATATATTTTCCTTTTTTTTAATTTTTGCCTTTTTTCCTTTTCCCTTCCCACTTTGTTGTTCGATAGGGGAAATTTATTTTCTTACCCTATGTTCAGCTGAACCAATCTTGTACTACAGATAATCGGCATACACCATAAAGTGTTAAATCCGAACACAATACGTGGGGGCTTATTTCAAGTAGCCAAAATTTTATTTTCTCGTACTTACCAGGCGGGCATGTTTCTTTTGTCATGTTCTAGCCATCGTGTGCATCAATTCGATCTAAGACTTTGCCAAGCTGGGTTGCCTTGCTCCTGTGGTTACTATCTACGTTCTCGATTGTTCGGCTAGAGAGTAAAGGGAGCACCTCTGTGATTGTTATGACCGGGTCATCCAGACACGTACCTCATACGGGTGAAGCCGAAAGCTAGCTATCTTACGTAGACAATTGGTCGGCTATGACGGAAACACCTTATACGGCTTTGGCTGCTATTACCGTTGTTTGGGTCTTTTCTTCACAAAGAACAATTAGCCGCATACCGTGAGTATGCGGATTTCTATCTATGCTCTTCATAGAACCCCGACAAAAGGTATCGATAGAGGTACTATTTTCATGGGAAGATGTTTCTTATGCTACTCCATAATATAACATATCTTTCTATGTGCTTTCTGTCTGTTCGCACCATATGGATGGATTGTCTGGTTCCCCGAATACAGTTCGCTCTTTTGCGAGGGAATAATAAGGAGGAACACTCCCGAGCTCTTCGCACGGGAGGGAGAAGCCGATGGCCGGTTAATAAAAAGTTTACAACACGGATTGTTTATACACATGTACATATAAATTACATGTGCGGCTGCTGATCGAGATCATCGATTATTGTGTTGAGGAGGCAGACTGCTTGCGAAAGACGGGCGGGTGGCATCACCTGGTCATATACCAAGTAGAGTGGCACTTCCTTTCCATCCAATCCCACAGGACCAACCCGCGCCATATGCTCGGGGTTAAGTCCAGTGAAACGGGTCTTGGCCATTGCCCACACCTCACGTGCTCCCTCGTGGCTGGCCGAAGTCTTCCACAACTCGAACCTATCCTGAGCCCCCTAAATCGATCCACAAGTGCTGCTAGCCCTCCAGGTGGCTGTTCGGTGGACCATAGTGCCTTCACCATCCCTTTCATCGCTTTTTGCACGTGCTTATGGAGAGAGGTCAGCTCCTTCGGTAGGTCCCCTTGGTATGATTCGATCTCCTCTACAGGATGTCCGGACAGGAGACCTGCACATCATATAACAATCGCTATTACTATCATTCCCTACATCGGAAATACTTACAAATAGCGGAATTGTAATTACCGAATATGCCCCTCTGAAGGTTTCGATTATCTTCTTGAGCTTGGGCAAATTGAGTCTTTAAACTCTTTATTTCCTCAGCCTATTTTTGTATAACAAGGCAGCCATCCTGATGCTGGGATTTCACATACATTTGAGAATCATGGGCTTCTTCCAGCTGCCTTTCCATATGTCCTATTGATTCGGCTGCTACACGGAATCCATATGTCACGAACGATGATGTAAAAATATTAGCAGCAAATGCATACTGACCATGGGCCCCTCATGTGAAGCTCTTCACTTGTGCTAGTTCGGACCTCATGGATTGCACTTTTGTGTGGCTCTCCTCGAGGGCCTTGGCCAATTGCTTGGACTGTTGCTTTGAGGCATGCGTCAGCAGTCAAATAGTGTGGAGATCCTTAATTCATTTTTTTCTAAATCAAATTAAGGCTTGGGGGATACTAGGCTTACACAAGTATGTGGATTCTATAAAATCCGATCTCTTACCTCAATGTTGGTTGTTATCAGCTTCATAGCTTCGTCGAATCTAGCTCGGGCGGCCCCGAGGTGTGCATCCACCGAGCGTAGGACGCCAAACTCCTGGTCGGAGAAAATTGGGTGCTGCATGGCCTCCCATCGGTGTCGATGATGCATGGCACTCTCCAGATTCGGCGGGCGCCGGATTGTCCATAGAGGCTTTCGTAGCGGAAGCCGCAGGGGTCGTGGCCCGGGAGCTTCGCGCGTCTCCAAACACCCGGGCAGCCCCCTCGGTAGGAGAGGATTGGGTGTTTTGCCTAGGTATAAAACGAGCGGCTATGAGATTCTGCTGACTACAACAATAAAGCAGATATCCGAACAATGTACCTTCGGGATGAGCGGACCGGTGGATTCGTCCCCAAGTCTGGCTCCTTCGCGGGGTATGTTTGACCTCTGATTCGCCTGTGGCTTCGGCTGTTGGCGCATGGCGTGCGGATCGGCGGCGCTTGGGGGATGAGACAGTGTGGGGACCCTGACTCACGAGTCGTGATCATCGAATGTACGTGCACAATGATCCTAGAGATCAATGCTCACTTAACACACAGAAACTGAATAACAAGAGTCTTACATCCATTACATACCGGTTTACTCAAATTATGCCTTCATGGCCAAGTCTTCATATGATTGTAGCAGAAATCTTCAACGATAGCATGAACCCATGCCATCTGCCTTAACCCTACAGGCATTCTGACTGGGAAGCGTTCTAGATCACACGTCCGTCACCAAGGTAATCTTCATCATAACCTGATCTTTCATGCCTGGCCAATGAGATAACCAGTGGACAGCCAATGAGTACTTTGAATGTACTCGCAAGCAACCCAAGTTGTGGAACAAGGTAATAATGATGCATGATATAGAACTAGTAGGTAATTTGCGTAAAGCTACTTTTTAATGCAATCACATGATCAAGTAGCTAGGTAAGCATGCATTAACAGTTGGTAGATATCCGTATGAACAAGTTATAGATATCATCATAAGTAGGGGTTGAACATCTCATGTTCACTCATCATGCTAAGTCATAGGACTTAGTTCAGTTGCCATGCTAAGTCATCGGACTTAGCTCAAGTGTCATGCTAAGTCATCGGACTTAGCTCAAGTACCATCTTTGTCTCCAACACACACACTTAAGTGGATATGGCATAATCAGCACCACCCAACTATCCTCGACTGTGGACACGACTATTCGAATAGTGTTACACTCTGCAGAGGTTGCACACTTTACCCACAAGACTCGGGGAACTTCCGTGTCATCCACAACTCGTGGTATATACCATACCCGAGGTAAGCACCCGAACAATGCCTTTCCCCTAGCGATACTAAACAAAGAGTCCACTCGATTGGTACCCATGCCACATGATGTACATCACTCGTATCATCCATGCGGGGACCAATGGTGTGCCCGGTGCCAATGAAGACAACGCATGATCGTCCATACCGGCACGACCTCGTATAGAGAGTGACCACGCAACTCCTGCCACTAGTAATGCGGGCTCCTTGCCAGTACCCACCAAGGTAATCAAAATAGTCCCATCCCATAAGGGGTATCGTGGTTGTGCATGTAAGGTTGGGATGGTCGACAAATCTTAAACCATTCGTTTTCGAAAACACACCCTCAACTTATTTCGGCACACTACTTCTTTCTCAAGTGGTTACCCAACTCATCATAATCTCCCTCGGGCATTAGTGGCACCCGATGAGGTTTTCGAAAAGTCTATGAAAGCATTTTGTTACCATCACCATGCATATTTCCTATCCCACTTGCATAGCATCTACTAGCATCCTATCTACACCCACTCGCATAGCCCTCATAAGGTGGTAGGGTCATGCACGATGCAAGTGTCAACGGCAAAAGTATCGGAACCAACCCACTGGAGTGGTCACTGCTCCACATGATCAAGTTTAACAAAGGTAAAGTGCTATATGACATGCAATGGAAATGGTTTCTTAATATGGTCAAAGGGCTACTTGCCTGGCTTCACAAGGTCTTCGAGGTCTTCACACACTTCTCGTCCACTCCGAGCACTTCATCTACTTCGTCAACTATCGGCGGAAAAAACTACAATAAGCAACACCACAAGCAGAGAAATAAAGTGCTCTATAAATAGGAGTTTTATTTTCATTGGACATCTCTAGTCATGAGAAAAATAACCAAGGAGGTTTTGGTGGATGTGGGTCAAGGGGGAGTTTTGAATGGTGGTATTGAAGGGTTTAATGGTCTCATGAGAAGTCTAAAGAAAATATTTTAAAAAAATGAGTGGACGAACCTAACAAGTATGGCATGATTATAGAAATATGTGGGAAGTGTTTTCACTGGATTTGGAGTTGACATGATTTTCTTATGAATTTCCTAAGTGTAGATAAATGGGAAAAGGGAGCATTTATTAGGTCAAGCAGAATAGGGGTATGTGAAAAATGGTAACCATGCCTAGATAAACAGGGTATGATTTTATAGACACCTAGGAACTTGAATCACTCCATTTGGGGCTGATTTGAATCTCCTAGGAATTCCACAATGAGGGCTTTTACTAGTTCAAATTCAAATTTGAATTTTACCTCTACAGAAACTTTATAAGAAAAATGTTTAATGCAGATATTTGGATAGGAAATGATTTTAGGAGTATTTAGGATTTTGAATCACTAACTTTTGAGCTGTAATGATTTTTATATGGATTTTTGATTGCCTCTGGAAAAGAAAAATATGAAAGGGATTCCCAAATGGTTAAATAGCTCACCAGGCATAGGATAGCCAATGGGCCCGCCCAGTCGCTCGGCCTGGCGGTTGGGGCGACGCCAAAGGCGCTTTCCCTGAAATGCACCTCCTTAGCAGGGAGGCAGATAGATCGAGGAGCGCCTCCACTTAACAGGGGGCCCGAGCCTTAGTCACTGACCGGCAGGCCCCGCTGGCAGGTCCTCCTCCTACCTCCGTTCAAACAGAGGAGGGGTCGATCGTGCCCACGCTGGTGCCCCGTCCCGACGCCACGAGGCGTCTCCGGCAGCGTCCCAACAGCCGGAGGGCTCGGAGCAGTGAGCCACACGCGCCTATGCGGCCCCTGAGCCCTAGGGAGACCGGGGTTGTGTGCAGCCCCCACCGCAAAGGAGTAGGCCGTCGGTCATGGGGAGGGCACGATGCTACTGTTGCATAGAGAAGGGGAAGGGAAACAGGGCTTTCGGAGGCGAATGGAGGTGCAATGGTGGAGCTAGGAGGGGAGAATGGAGGGCGAGGGAGGACGAGTGGATGTTCCAAGAGTGGTCTAGGAGGGAGTGAGAGCTCGAAGGGATAAGTGGGGGGCTCAGGGAAGGGTCTAAGCAGGGGGCGACGAAGGGAGAGCTCGGGTGCGCCTCGGATGCCCTCGGGCGCCGAGCTCGTGCATGCCTGGGCTCACTTGGCTGCATAGGAGGACGAGAGGGAACCCCTGGTGCACGTGGATAGATCCCTACAACCAGATGCGAGGCATAGGACAAGAACTAGTGGCAGAGCACCGTTGTTGCATGTCAATGCCATAGTCACCACGCCAACACATGTCTCAGGCATCCTGTTGGTCGGTCAATGATGTCTGGAGTATGAGGCACGCATGTAGTAGAGTGTTGGAAGAATTCTCATGGTAAATGGAGCTAGTTTTATGGGGTTTTTACTAGGGGTAAGTTTGCAGCAGCAAACAGAGACTCATCTAAGGGGTTTGTAAAGGGGGGCATTGGGGATAAATCTTTGTCTAGTGTACCTAGCCATGGAAGGACTATGGACCCACCAATTTTCAGATCATGGAGATGAGAGGGCAAGGTACTTGTAGTACAAAGCTACATTTACTGCCATAACGTAGGTTTAGTTCGACTGCTCACATTTTCCACATGAGCCTGCCATAGTTGGGTTTGGTTTGATGCATTGGTATGCAAGTGAGGTTGTGGAAAAGTTTGGGGTTGTTAGCATGATCAAATGGGAAGGAGAGGTGCTTTCATGGTAAAAAGAAAGGGAATAAGAGAGAGTTACCCCCCAAATATTTGACTAGAGGCCAAGGCAAAGTTACTAGAGGTAGAAGAGTGTTATAATATGTTGTGGTAAAAAGTTGGGGCCAAGGGGAATCTTTTTGGGCCCACTTTGCTTGTCCACAAGTTTATGGATGAAGGTGTTTGTGTTGTGATTGGGCTAGGCGGGGGAATCCTATGACCTTGAGATTTACTAGGGGTAAATGGTAAGTCCATTTGGTCCTGATCACAAGTTTTCAACTCAGATGAAGAAAGTTGATAATGTAAACTTTGTAATCCCTGGAAACCAACAGAATCAGGTTTCTGTAGATCTAGGTCTGCAAATCTATTCTCCTTGATGCACCACCTAGTGTAGCATCGTGATTTGGGTAATAGAGCATGCCCACTGTAAAACCCCGTTATGCCTGGCGGGATCTAGACTGGCCCCACAGACCAACACTAGTCTTTCCTACGCACTTTGTCCTCACTCGTGCGCACCCGGGACCAACTTCCCGGTCGGTCACCCATCGTAGAATCGCTCCAAGCCAAGCACGCTTAACTTTGGAGTTCTTTTCAAGTGGGCTTCCGGAAATGAAGGAATTCCTTGTTGATATGAGTAGTATGTCATTCCTATTAAGCCAGGCTCTCACACCCACAAAGTTTGGGATCAATAGGATATACTTCATAATGTAAAGTTGATCAAATTTGGCTCTTGACAGGAATGGTTTTAGGATATTTTGGTGAACCAAAACAATAGGGATTGAGATGAAACTTGTCAAGATGACCACATATATCATATGTGACATGCTAGAATTTTCCTGGATTTATTTGAGAATATTTATTATAGAAATATTTCAAATGCCTGAAATAGGCGGAAACAGTTTTGAAGGATTGTCCAATACTTTGTACATGACAATGCCTTGAAACCCTTATATATGGACAATATATGTCCACTAAGCTTGCCTAAATTTTCCCAAATATTTTTAAAGCATTTACATAATTTTTCCCTATAAAAGTCCATTTCTGGCCTTAAGAAAAAGCCTTTAAATAAAATAGTAAAATAATCTTTAAAAATAATATTTGGTGTTCTGGGAAGTTATATATATAGTAGGTTCCAAATAAATCATTTGGGAAAAAAGAGGTCCACCCAAGTTGGGGACTTGCAATGCAAATCTCAAATCAGGGGTTTTTGAAAACCTAATTTAAATAAATGCTTTTTGGCCAAAATAATATTTGATAAAAATAGTTTTAGGTCTTATACACATGGCATGATCATTGGACAAGAGTTCTAGGTCAACGAAAAGAGTTTTGAGAGTAGGAGAGAGTTTTATGAATTATAGAGCACTAGCAAGCAGTCAAGCAAGCAAGCAAATAGGACACAATTCAAACATTCAAGTGCACTCAAAAGAATTTAATTGGCCCTGATTTTTGAGTCATGTTAACTTAGTCATGAGAGGCAAAACACAGGGTGTGACAGACCTACCCCCCTTACAAGAATCTCGTCCCCGAGATTCCTAGGCTAGGCATAGAAGAGATGCGGAAATTCAGAGGTGAGGTAGTATTCACGTTCCCATGTGGCTTCTTTTCCAATGTGGTTGCTCCAATGGATCTTGAAGCGCTTGATGATATAGCTTCGAGTGCATTGTTGACTTCGTCTAAGGGTGAATGGGTCCTTGCAAGGGCCTGGCTTGCGCGTGTATCCCAAAGTCGGAATCTGTGGCCAAGCAGTGTGTCTGTGTGATGGTCTTGGGGTTTCTCACGTTGTTTAGTGACATCTAGATGTCTCGCGTTAGAATATAAGGGTCGAGTCTCGGTGTAGCTTCTCATTGACGGGGAAGTCCTTAGCTTCCTTAAAGCAGGGGGTCTTCAGTCGTAGGTGGTCTCCATCCTTGTGAGTGTTGAGGTGCATCATTGTGGACTTCTCGTCGAGATCTTCTACTTGAGTAAGTTTCCGAGGTAGATCCTTCATTCTTCTCTGGTCGTTTGTCTTCATCATCATGGATGCACGTTTTTGGAGGGTCTTTGAGTGTTTGGTCTACCCGTCTCTCCGTGGCAAGGTCTGCGCTGAGTCTCGTCCCTAAGACTGAGCTTTGAGGCTTGGTGTCAAAAACGGGTTCTACTATCTAGGAAGGTTTCAGCGGGGTTGTAGATATGCTGACTATTCAGAGTATAGATCATCCATCTAACCCCCAAGGTTTGACACTTGGAAAGTTGGGTGAACTACCTTTGGTAGTTGGTGCACCATGATCCAGTCAGGTTCACGTCCTTGATTGAACCCAAAAAGGTGCTAATAATGAAGTCGTGGCAGTCGTTCCACTCCGTTCCAGTCATCTGAAAGGAATAGGGACGTCATGCTCAACGTACACCTTCAGGGTGATAGAGTGAGGGTGCCATCAACTTCTCAGTTCCATTCTAGTCAGGAACTGATAGATGACCATTTAAAGAGAGTGGCTCCTTAATCCTCTTGATGTCCAAGGGCTTCACCGGGCTTGAACATCGTTGCTTCTGGATATAGTCTAGTTGAGGTAGCCACCAGAGGAGTGGAGGTTGACTTTTTTTTTCTTCTTCTATGTCATTGTCGTGGCTTCGCAATCGCAGTGGTCCTTCATCTTGCTTGGGCAAGAAAGTCTTCTTCTATAGGGAGGGTGCTTCGCGGAGTCCAACTTCTCCAAGGTGAGACCTTATACTTGAGAGGCATGGTAGTTAGTGTTCCTGGGGCAGGTCCAAACAGGACTAAGGTGTTCCTTCCTCTCATTGGGTAAATAAGTATGTCATCCGTGAGGATAACATCATATTCCTCCAATGCCACATACACACATTGCTCATTGGATGTGTGAGAGAGGCGGTCGTCTATTCTGGGCGGTCACTAGTACAAAGGGTTTGTGGTTCATCAAAAACTAGTTCGGCGTGTCCACCTTCATTATGAAAAGGGGTGGGTGGTGGTCAAGGTAAAGTATCGACCATGGTCTAAGGACTTATAGTCCAAGGCCTATGGTCATGACCCGACCATGTTACGGCTTAGCAAAGCTTAGGGGTTTTCAAGGAGCTTAGGATGTGAGTGAACGTCTAACATCTTACCCTGAGCACAACTATTAGATGCCAATAGTACTTCCTATTACTCCAAACAAAATCACCCTATATCCTTGAAGGTATCATTTCATATAAGTCAACTCCAATATTACACATGCTACTCATATATTCCAAGGTTTTGAGAGAAGGACTATGCTGAAAATCTCGTATGTATACTGTAGCCATCTCATATATATCCCTATATAAAAATCCTCGGGATAATTTAAAAGCCGCTAAGCTTGATCATGACACTACCAATCCAATTGTCCTACTGACCTACCCAAGGTCTAAGGTATAGCATTACTATGCTAAGGAAACATGTAATAAACCACTCCAAGATCTTGTTTCCTTCCTACGAATCCAATTTAATTGATCCACGAATATCATCCACTATTATGTGATCCATTACTGCTACAAATCCAGCATCGATGGTGTCTAGCATAATCTCCTCGAGTTCATATAATCCAGATATCATTGCAAGGACTATTATCACAATACATCCATGAACTTCCAATCCCACGGCTAACTAAACCCCAAGGTCGAGCTTACACAGATCCCTAAATTATCCCTAACATCATCCAATTGCTTCTACTATCATCCATCGAGAAACATGGTATTATGATCAAGATCATTGGACTAAATCCAAGTTACTCCAAACCATGTGGTTTAATAGATCTCGAGCACCCACTGAAATCACCTATTGAAATCCAAGGTTTACATCCAGTATGAATTCCCTACTAGTTACTTCAGTCACCATCACTCCACTATCTAAATTACTTGCCAAAGTCAAGTCATTAATCTAGCAAGAATTTCAGCCTGGGGTCATATTTGTCCTACTAATCCAATTTTCTCACGGGAAAGCAAGTTAGGCTACTCTATCAATCTTGATCCTCAAAGCTTGCCTACCAACGTTAAGCCTCACAATCCACTAAGGAGTCTCAACTACTTCCTCAAGACGTTTATTATGGCTAAATCAAATCATTATTCACAAATCATATGCCCTTAGAACGATCCTTCCTATGGCATCAAGGTTCTAGTGCTAGCATAAGAATGAAGCATGTTTGTTTACTATGATCACTAGCTCGATAATGAACCCAGTGCTAAGCAGTGTTTACTGAAGCTCAATAAGTGCTCTGGCAAATCTATGTATTAAACACGTGATTAGAGACTTGTGCTATGGAGCTTGTGAGGTATAGGTTGGGCAAGGGAGGGGTTTCCAATCTTGAGGGAAAATCATACCTCTACCGGTTTGCGTCTTGTTGAGTAGGTTGTAGTTGAAGTCTTTGGTGTCAATTGTTTGTCAAGGTGGATCCTTAGTGCATCTTGTCTTGTTGGCCTTCAGTTGACGAGATGGGGGGAGGGGTAGTAGCATCGAGAGGAGTACCTAAGGGGGTGGTATAGTGGAAGTGCAATCAAGCAAGTGCCGAAAAGGCCAAACACATACATCAAGGTAACATAGGTGATAAAGTCGCGCACTTGTTTCCCAGGGCAAAAGTGTGACTTACACCGAAGCATAAACAAGCAAAATAAGCAACACACATCATGGTTCCATTCGAACCATCATACGGACTCGACTTCTCATAGGGGACACACGACCTATCCTACCCTAGGGGTTATGAGACTCAGTAGTCGTGCCTGCTTCTTGTCTTGAAGAGGAGTCCACTTAGCCTTCTGGGTCTTCTTCAGGTGTTGCTATGTCTTTGGTTGTTTTTCATCAAAACGATCCTGGTTGCGCCTGAAGAGTCCTTGACGACTTCGGGTCTGTTGAGTTGACGTCGAAGGTGATTCTTCACGGTTGTTGTTGACAGGGTCTTCTGGTGTCCTCGTGGTCGTGACAATGCCTTCTTGTCTTCTGAGGCATCGAGCATTCCAGGTAGGCAACCTTTTATGCATTATCTTTAACAAGGCATGGTAGAGTTGTATCCTTCAGGTCATCTTGACGATATCATCAGCACCAAGAGCAGGGGATGATGAGAACCGTTTTGCTGCTCACTATGGTGAGGCGGACCAAATGGTGAGGTTCTCATCCACTAGTGGTTATCGATATAACAACATAAAGGACATGATTGCTCTATTAGTGATGCATATCCTGACATTGTAGGTCTTGTGCCCTGGTCTTCGAAGGCTAGGGTGGCATCATCTTGGGGCTGTGTCGAGGGTGCCACCATCGTCTAAGTCTTGACATCCTCGTCCTTCGAGAAGGTATCCTCTGCTGGTAGCTCCTTGTCTAGTGTCGCCAACTTGGGTCCAAGATATGTCGAAAATTGTTTGGCAAGGTGGCTTCCTTCTAGGTTACCCATGAGGATTACAAGGAATCCCGTGGTCAGGGGCATGAGGGTAGTAGCGGTCATTTGCAAAGTTTTGAAAAGTAGACGAGGAGAGCCAAAAACAAAAATGGTGGAAGTGCTAGGCACAATCCTTCAGTGTATTTGAAATCTTAGAAGAGCTAAGAAATATGGTAGCCTTTGCAAGTGTTTTGCAGGGTCTGGGAAAACAATTTTGTCCTATCTAACGTCCAAGCTAACTAAGGGATTCCTACAGTCAAGATGGCTCTAATACCAGCTCTATGGGGACCCCGACTCATGAGTCGTGATCACCGAATGTACGTGCATAGTGATCCTAGAGATCAAAGCTCACTGAACACATAGAAACGGAATAACAACAGTCTTACATCCATTACATAGAGGTTTACTCAAATTATGCCTTCATGGCCAAGTCTTCATATGATTGCAGCAGAAATCTTCAACAACAGCGTGAACCCATGCCATCTGCCTTAACCCTACAGGCATTCTGACTGGGAAGCGTTCTAGCTCGCACGTCTGTCACCAAGGTAATATTTATCATAACCTGATCTTTCATGCCTGGCCAATAATATAACTAGTGGCAAGCCAATGTGTACTTTGAATGTACTCGCAAGCAACCCAAGTTGTGGAACAAGGAAATAATGATGCATGATATAACACTAGTAGGTAATTTGAAGAAAGCTAATTTTTAATGCGATGACAAGATCAAGTAGCTAGGTAAGCAGGCTTACTAGTTGGCAGATATCCATATGAACAAGTTACAGATATCATCATAAGCAGGGGTTGAACATCTCATGTTCATTCATCATGCTAAGTCATCGGACTTAGTTCAATTGCCATGCTACGTCATCAGACTTAGCTCAAGTGTCATGCTAAGTCATCAGACTTAGCTCAAGTACCATCTTTATCTCCAACACACTCACACACACACCAGGTTTTACGGAAACATCTAGACGTGGCATAAGCAGCACCACCCAACTGTCTTGACCGTGGACACGGCTATTCGAATAGTATTACACTCTGCCGAGGTTGCACACTTTACCCAGAAGACTCGGGGAACTTTCGTGTCATCCATGACTCGCGGTATATAACATATCCAAGGTAAGCACTTGAACAATGCCTTTCCCCTGGTGATACAAAACAAAGAGTCCACTCAATTGGTACCCAGCCCACATGATGTACATCACTCGTATCATCCACGTGGGGACCAATGATGTGCCCTGTGCCTGTGAAGACAACGCATGATCGTCCATATCAGCACGACCCCATTTTGAGAGTGACCACACTACTCCCACCACTAGTAATGTGGACTCCTTGCCAGTACCCACCAAGTTATCAACATAGTCCCGTCCCATAAGGGGTATCGTGGTTGTGCATGTAAGGTTGGGACGGTCGACAAATCTTAAACCCTTCATTTTCGAAAACACACCCTCAACTTATTTCGGCACACCACTTCTTTCTCAAGTGGTTACCCAACACATCATAATCTCCCTCGGGCATTAGTGGCACCCGATGGGGTTTTCGAAAAGTCTTTGAAAGCATTTTGTTTCCATCACCATGCATATTCCCGGTCCCACTTGCATAGCATCTACTAGCATCCTATCTACACCCACCCTCATAACCTTGATAAGGTGATAGGGTCATGCAAGATGCAAGTGTCAACCGCAAAATTATCGGAAGCAACCCACCGGAGTGGTAACTACTCCACATGATAAAGTTTAACAAACATAAAGTGCTATATGACATGCAATGGAAATGGTTTCTTAATATGGTCAAAGGGTTGCTTGCCTGGCTTCGCAAGGTCTTCGAGGTCTTCACACGCTTCTTGTCCACTCCATCTACTTCGTCAACTATCGCCGAAAACAATCGCAATAAGCAACACAACAAGCAGAGAAATAAAGTGCTTTATAAATAGGAGTTTTATTTTCATTGGACATCTCTAGTCCTGAGAAAAATAACCAAGGAGGTTTTGGTGGATGTAGGTCAAGGGGGAGTTTTGAATGGTGGTAATGAAGGGTTTAATGGTCTCATGAGAAGTCCACAAAAAATATTTTAACTAAAATGAGTGGATGAACCTAACAAATGTGGCATGATTATAGAAACATGTGGGAAGTTTTTTCACTGGATTTGGAGTTGACGTGATTTTCTTATGAATTTCCTAAGAGGAGATAAATGGGAAAAATGGAGCATTTATTAGGTCAAGCAGAATAGGGGCATGTGAAAAATGTTAACCATGCCTAGATAAATAGGGTATGATTTTATAGACACCTAGGAACTTGAATCATTCCATTTGGGGCTGATTTGAATCTCCTAGGAATTTTACAATGAGGGCTTTTAATAGTTCAAATTCAAATTTGAATTTGACCTCTGCAGAAACTTTGCAAGAAAAATGTTTAATGCAGATATCTGGATAGGAAATGAGTTTAGGAGTATCTAGGATTTTGAATCACTAAATTTGGAGTTGTAATGATTTTTATATGGATTTTGATTGCCTCTAGAAAAGAAAAAGATGAAAGGGATTCCCAAATGGTTAAACAGGTCACCGGTCGCAGGATAGCCAATGGGCCGACCTAGTCGCTCGGCCTGGCGGCTGGGGCGACGCCAAAAGCGCATTCTCTGAAGTGCGCCTCCTTAGCAGGGAGGCGGATAGAGCGAGGGGTGCCTCCACTTAATAGGGGGGGTCGGACCGTAGCCACTGACCGACGGGCCTCGGTGGCAAGTCCTCCTCCTACCTTCGTTCAAATAGAGGAGGGGTCGGACGTGCCGATGTTGGTGCCTCGTCCCGGTGCCACGAGGCGTCCCCGACGCCGTCCCAACCACCGGAGGGCTCGAGGCGGTGAGCCGCACACGCCTAGGCGGTCCCTGGGCCCTGGGGAGACCGGGGTTGCGTGCAGCCCCCACCGCAGCGGAGTAGGCCATCGGTCATGGGGAGGGCACGACGCCACTGTCGCGTAGAGAAGGGGCAGGGAAACAGTGGCTTCTGGAGGCGAATGGAGGTGCAACGGTGGAGCTAGGAGGGGAGAATGGAGGCTGGGAGCTCGAATTTTTGGGCCGAAGCCGCCAGAGTTGCTTTGGTCATGAACGAAGATGGAAGGCGAGGAAGGACGAGTGGATGGTCCAGGAGTGGTCTAGGAGGGAGTGAGAGCTCGAGGGGATAAGCGGGGGGCTCAGGGAAGGGTCTAAGCAGGGGGCGACGAAGGGAGAGCTCGGGTGCGCCTCGGATGCCCTCGGGCGCCGAGCTCGCGTGTGCCTGGGCTCCCTTGGATGCATCCAGACATCGGGGAGAGGCATGGGAGGACGAGAGGGAACCCCTGGCGCACGTGGACAGCTCCCTACAACTGGACGCGAGGCATAGGACAAGAACTAGCGGCAGAGCAACGTTGTTGCATGCCAATGCTATAGTCACCACGCCAACACATGTCGCAGGCATCCTTTTGGTCGGCCAATGATGTCTGGAGTGTGAGGCACGCATGCAGTAGAGTGTTGGAAGAATTCTCATGGTAAATGGAGTAAGTTTTATGGGTTTTTTACTAGGGGTAAGTTTTCAGTAGCAAATTGGAGACTCATCTAAGGGGTTTGTAATGGGGGGCATTGGGGATAAATCTTTGTCTAGTGTACCTAGCCATGGAACTACTATACATCCATCAATTTTCAGATCATGGAGATGAGAGGGCAAGGTACTTGTAGTACAAAGCTACATTTATTGCCATAATGTAGGTTTAGTTGGACTCCTCACATTTTCCACATGAGCCAGCCATAGTTGGGTTTGGTTTGATGCATTGGTATGCAAGTGAGGTTGTGGAAAAGTTTGGGGTCATTAGCATGATCAAAACGGAAGGAGAGGTGCTGTCATGGTAAAAAGAGAGGGAATAAGAGAGAGTTACCCCCAAATATTTGACCAGAGGCCAAGGCAAAGTTACTAGAGGTAGAAGAAGGTTATAATATGTTGTGGTAAAAAGTTGGGGGCAAGGGGAATCTTTTTGGGACCACTTTGTTGGTCCACAAGTTTATGGCTGAAGGTGTTTGTGCTATGATTGGGCTAGGCAGGGGAATCCTAAGACCTTGAGATTTACCAGGGGTAAATGGTAAGTCCATTTGGTCCTGAGCACAAGTTTTCAGCTCAAATGAAGAAAGTTGATAATGTAAACTTTGTAATCCGTAGAAACCAACAGAATCAGGTTTCTGTAGATCTGGGTCTGCAAATCTATTCTCCTTGATGCACCATTTTGTAGCATCATCATTTGGGTAATAGAGCATCCCACTAAGTTTAGGATCGATAGGAGATACTTCACAATGTAAAGTTGATCAAATTTGGCTCTGGACAGGAATGGTTTTAGGATATTTTGGTGAACCAAAACAATTGGGACTGAGATCAAACTTGTCAAGATGACCACATATATCATATGTGACATGCTAGAATTTTCCTGGATTTATTTGAGAATATTTCTTATAGAAATATTTCAAATGCCTGAAATAGGTAGGAATGGTTTTGAAGGATTTTGTCCAATACTTTGAACATGACCATGCCTTGAAACCCTTAGATATGGACAATATATGTCCATTGAGCTTTCCTAAATTTTCCCAAATATTTTTAAAGCATTTAGATAATTTTTCCCTATAAACGTCCATTTCTGGCCTTAAGAAAAAGCCTTTAAATAAAATAGTAAAATAATCTTTAAAAATAATATTTGTTGTTTTTCGGAAGTTATATATATAGTAGGTTCCAAATAAATCATTTGGTAAAAAGAGGTCCACCCAAGTTGGGGACTTGCAGTGCAAATCTTAAATCAGGAATTTTTGAAAACCTAATTTAAATAAATGCTTTTTGGCCAAAATAATATTTGATAAAAATATTTTTAAGTCCTATACACATGGCATGATCATTGGACTAGAGTTCTAGGTCAAGGAAAAGAGTTTTGAGAGTAGGAGAGAGCTTTATGAATTATAGAGCACTAGCAAGCAAGCAAATAGCACACAATTCAAACATTCAAGTGCACTCAAAAAGTTTTAATTGACCCTAATTTTTGAGTCATGTTAACTTAGTCATGAGAGGCAAAACACAGGGTGTGACAGACCGGCACGTCTGGGGCGCTCTTGGTAGCAGACCTCTTACGGGAGGAACTTTTCTTCTTGCCCGTGGATGGAATGGAGAATGACTCGGGGTAATCGATTATGATAGCCACCGGGGTCTGGACGATGTTGTCCTGGAAATAGACTTCGTTTTTGAAGTCAAGGAGAAGATTTGGGTCCTCGTTGAAGCCCAAATCGCTCTCGCGTGAATGGTTTTCGGGCTGAGGAGCCGGACAGTTGACTGTCTCGATGAAGCTCCTCCATTCCTGTTCACGCCAAGACCTCAGTCAAATAGAGTTGGCAAGTGCGGTGGCCAACGATGTTGGATTGGCAGGACCTAGTTTTAGGGAGCGCATGGCGTCGCTTGTTCTGTTGTACTGTCATAAGGGGTGTACCCTCTTTGGAGGGGCTGCACACACCGGGAGATAGCGGCGGCCATGACATCAATCATGGTCAGTCGGTGGTGGGAAAGCATCCGCACCTGTGCGGCCAGGCGTTGCACCTCGGCGCTTTGCTATTGAGATGAGCTCTTGGGTTGCCAGTTGTACCTCTTCTTCGGGAGGACATCGAAGTATTCGGGAAGCCCTGTCCAAGTTGGCTCGAACAGTGGGACATCTTCAATATAGAACCACTCCGAGGTCCATTCTTCGGATTTCCTCGGTGTGCCAGCCTGATAACCCGTTCCCACTATGCAACATACTTCGGCCCCGCCGACCTCTAAGATTGTCTTATCCCGACTTCAGGGGACGAAGCAGAATTATTTCCTCCACCGATCAAAATGAGCTTCGCACCCTAAGAACATCTCGCAGAGGGTGACAAAGCCCGAGATGTGTAGAATTGACCCTAGGGTGAGATGGTGGATTTGGTTGCCGTAGAACTCCTGTAACCCCCTCAGGAAAGGGTGGATTGGAAACACAAGGCCCCGAAGGAGGAAGGGACGAGGCAAACATGCTCCCCCTTGTTTGGATTAGGGAAGCGCTCGTCGAAAATCTCGTCACCATAAGAGAGCAGACATGCGTGGGTTGCCACCAGATCTTATGATGGAAGATATCCTTGGGTCTCCAGATTAAGGAGCCACAGGAGTGTGACGGAGCAGCTGGTCCAGTCCCCTGGGCATAGGCCATAAGGGCGTACTGAGGAGCTAGGAGCGTTAGCCATGTTTTGCGTGGAGATTCTGCTAGGAGTTTTTGATGAGAGGGAAGAAGAAGATGTGGTCTAAACCACAATTTTGTTTGTATAAATGGGTTGGTGCCTCCGTTGCGGAGGGGTAAGATTGTAAAAATTGGTGGACGCTTACATCCTCATGACGTGAGAAAGTCAAGGAACTCGCGCAGTTACTAAAATAACCATGCGCCCGCGACGCCTGGGAACTTACCAAAGACTGTTCGGTTGCCGAATGAAGAAGGATGAGGGACTCGCCTTGAAAGCCGAAAATGATGACATAAGGAGATCGACCGAATATATATCGGTGTTGAAGGCCAGTCCAGGGGCTACTAAGGGAGTCCTGGATTAGGGGGTCCTCGAATAGCTGGCCTGTTGGTCATGGGACGGACTATGTGGGCCGCAATGCAGGCATCGGATGATCGAAGACCGCCAGCGCCAGATGGCAGCTTCAAGGAGTCATGACATATTCTTCAAGTTATTAGTTGTAGTTAGGCATGTTATCTCTTCGGCATGTAACCGACCATGTGTAATCCTAGGCATCCTCGGCATCTATATAAGCCAGAGGGTTTTTAGGGTATAGGGGAGAACAAATCATCTAGGGTTAGATATATGATCTCGAGGTAGATCAACTCTGTAATCCCTTACACCATCAATACAACCAAGCAGGATGTAGGGTATTACCTCCATTGGAGGGCCTAGACCTGGGTAAACTCGTGTCCCCTTCGTCTCCTGTTACCGTCGATCCTAGTCACACAGTTTGGGGCCCCCTACCCGAGATCCGCCGGTTTTGACACCAACAATCGTCTTGACGGGAAATAAGTGGGCTACCTTGGTCAGGTGATAGAAAATGACCCAAATAGAATCACGTCCTTTCCTTGACCTTAGTAATCAAGTGATGAAATCGATTCCGACTTGGTCCCACTTCCATTCAGGCACTTTGAGAGGTTGCAACAATCCAGTTGGTCACTGATTCTCAGCTTTGACTCTCTGGCATAAGTCACACTTAGCAACATATGTGCTTATTTCCCGTTTCATCATGTGGCACCAGAAACTTGCCTTGAGGTCTTGGTACATCTTGGTTCCTCTAGGATGGATGAATATGGAGTGTCATGAGCTTCTTGTAAGATCAAATTCTTGAGCTCCTCTTTGTTCGCCACGCAGATGCGATTCCCGAACCATACAACTCCTTGTTCATCTACTGAGAATCCTCGGGCCTTCCATGCCATGATCTTCCTCTTGATGCCTTCAATGCTCTCATCTCGCTTCTGAGCTTCTTTGATATCATCCATCAAGGTAGGATTTCCTTTTAGGTTGGCTAGGAATCTAGGTGCAACTAGTTCCAAGCAGAAGCTTTCAAGTTCTTCATACAAGGTGGGTAGCCTTTCCTTAATCATAGAATTCAAGGAACAAGCTTTTCTGTTTAAGGCATCTACTACCACGTTTTATCCTTTTCGGGGTGGTATTAAACATTGAGGCCATAATCCTTGATCAACTCCAACCATCTTCGTATCGTCATGTTCAATTCCCTTTGGGTGAAAATATACTTCAAACTCTTGTGGTATGTGTATAGCTCAAATCGCTTCCCGAGAAGGTAAATATCGCCATGTCTTCAAGGCATGAACTACGGCTGCCAACTCAAGATCATGAGTAGTGTAGTTCTCTTCATGATGATGTAGAAGACTGGATAGATATGCTATGACTCTGCCTTCTTGCATAAGAAAACCTCCATGCTCGGTTCTTGATGCATCACAGTATATCACAAACTCCTAGTGAATATCCGGGGTGGCCCAAACTAGGGTTGTGCTCAATCTCTTCTTGATCTCTTGGAAGCTTTCTTCGCATTTTGGCGTCCATTTGAACATCTTGTCCTTCTTCAAAAGCTGAGTTGTGGGTCTGCAATGCTCGAGAACCCTTCTACGAACTTGCGGTAATACCCTGCGAGTCCGAGGAAGCTTCACACTTCCTTCACATTGGTTGGGAATTACCATTCAGTCAAGCTTCAATCTTGGCAGGATCCACTAACAATCCTTCTACAGTCAACACATGACCCTAGAATCAAATTTCATGCAGCCAGAATTTACACTTGCTGATCTTGGCATAAAGCTGGTGCTCTCAAAGCTTTTCTAGGACCAATCTCAGGTGTTGCTCATGTTCTTCTTCAGACTTGGAGAAGATGAGTATGTCATCAATGAAGACGACAACAAACTTGTCCGAGTACTCCATGAAGACTTTGTTCATGAGGTACATGAAGTAGGCAGGGGCATTGGTTAACCCAAGTGACATGACTGTGTATTCATACAGGCTGTACCAGGTTACAAATGTCATCTTCAGAATGTCTTGGGGTCTGATCTTCAACTGGTAGTACCAGGACCTGAGGTCGATCTTGGAAAACACCTTAGCTCCATTCAATTGATCGAACAAGTCTTCAATCTTGGGGAGTGGGTACTTGTTCTTTATTGTCACCTCATGGAGAGAACGGTCGTCGGTGTCAAAACCAGTGGATCTCGGGTAGG
Organism: Hordeum marinum; assembly: GCA_022496015.1. Lineage (NCBI taxonomy): Eukaryota > Viridiplantae > Streptophyta > Magnoliopsida > Poales > Poaceae > Hordeum > Hordeum marinum. The sequence continues at coordinate 185,561,820 of CM039675.1, forward strand.
GGGTCCCGAACTGTGAGACTAGGATCGATGGTAACAGGAGACGAAGAGGACATAGATTTTCCTAGGTTCGGGCCCTCCTATGGAGGTAATACCCTACGTCCTGCTTGGATGTATTGATGATATGGGGGTTATAGAGTTGATCTACCCCGAGATCGAGTAGCTAACCCTAGATGAGTTGTCCTGGCCTACCACCTAAAACCCTTCGGCTTATATAGATGCCAAGGGTACCTAGGGTTTACACATGGTCGGTTACATGCCAAAGAGATAAACATGCCATTCTATGGTCGACGTCTTGGAGGATTTGTCACGACTCCTTGAGGTCTCCATCCTGGCGTGGGTGACTTGGTCATCCAATGTTCTCCTTGCGGCCCATACAGTTCGACCCATAAACAATAGGTCGACCATTTGAGGACCCCCTAATCCGGGACTCCCTCAGTAGACCCTGGACTAGCCTTCAACGCCGATGTATATCCGGTCAATCTCCTCGTGTCGTCATATTCGGCTTGTGAGGCGAGTCCCTCACTTATCCTTGTTCGGCAACCAACCAATCTTCGGTAAGATCCCAAGTGTCATGGGCATAGGTTTATTACAATAACCGCCCATGTTCCTTGATTTTCGCGCACCGCGGGGACGCGAGTGGTCAGTGATTTTTACAATCTTACCCCTCCGCAATGGAGGTACCACCCATTTAATCAAACAAAATTGCGGTTGAGACCACACCATGTTCCACTTCATCGGAAAGAACTCCTAGCGGAAGATCCTCGAAAACCATGGCCAGCACCCTAGCTCCTCTGCGCACCCCTACGGCTCACGTCCATGGGACTGGACCAGCTGCTCCATTGCCACCTTGCAACTTCATAATCTGGAGACACAATGGTATCTTCCCTCTTCAGATCTGGCGGTGACCTGCGCAGGCCTGATTTCTTACAATGACAAGGTCTTCGCCGAGCGTTTCCCCAATCCACACAGGGGGAACGTGTATAATTCATCCCCTTTCTCCTGTGGGGCCTCGGGTTTCCTATCCACCCGTATCTAAGGGGACTACTGAAATTCTATGGTGTTCAACTCCACAACCTTACCCCGGGGTCCATTTTGCACATCTCGAGCTTTGTGGCCCTCTACGAGATGTTCTTAGGCTGCGAGGCGCACTTCGGATTGTGGAGAAAGTATTTCTGTCTTGTCCCCTAAACTCGGGACAAGAAAATTTTGGAGGTCGGCGGAGCCGAAGTATGCCGCATAGCGGGGACGAGATATCTAGTGGGGATCCCGAAGGAATCTGAAGAGTGGAATTCGGAGTTATTTTATATTGAAGACGTCCCCCTGTTCGAGCCATCTCAGATAGGTTTACCCGAATACTCCAATGCCCCCTTGAAGAAAAGATACAACTGGTGGCCGGGGAGTCCAACCCAGAAGGATAGCGCCGAAGTGCAATGCTTGGCAGCTCAGGTGCAGATGCTTGTCCACCGTCGACTAACCATGATCGACATCATGGCCACTGCCATCACCCGATGTGTACAACACCTCCAACATAGGGTGCACCCCTTGTGTCGCTACAATGGGACAAGCAACAGCACGCGTTCCCGAAGACTAGGTGCCGCCAACCTGGCGGCGTTGGCCTCTACCCTTGCTGACCTATACAAAGGGGAGTAAGAGGACTTTATTCGATGGGTGGCCAAAGAAGGATACACATCCCATCATCCTATCGAATGGGTAAGCCTTTTTCGCTCTACGAACATAGTTATGAATTTTCATCCCATACTTTCTTTGACCGAAGTCTTGCATGAATGGGAATGGAGGAGCTTCATCGAAATAGTCAACTGTCTGGCTCCTCAGCCCGAAAGCTAGGCACACGATGATGATCTGGGTTTTCATGAGGACCCGGATCTTCTAATTGATTTTGAAAATGGTGTCTATTATCAGTTTAGCCTCGACCAATCCCCGGTAGATATCATAGTCGATTACCCCGGGTCCTTCTCCATCCTTGCCACGGACAAGAAGAAGAAAATCTCATCCGATAAGAGGCAAGCCACCCACAGTGCCCCAAAAGCGCCAGCTCCAATTCCCAAACGTTGTTGGTCTGCGTGCCATGCGCCGGCAACCGAGGTCGTAGAAGTATCGGAAGCCCATAGGGACCCGGCCATGATGACGAATTAGCCTGCCTGCTCAACCCCAAGGTATATTGTTTGATCATCCGCCGATTATCATAATCAACAAAGCCTAATGACAATTTATTTGATGGAAATACTTAGGCAAAACGCCCAGTCTTCTCCCGTTGAAGAAGTCGTCGGGGTGTTCAGTGAGCCTCAAAGTGCCAGAGCCGCAGCTCACGCTGGTCCTGCTACCGGAGCTCTCATGGCCAATCCAGTACCTGCTGATTTTGGCAACGGTGTATCCGTTACTAAATTGGAAGTGGGAAGCGCCATGAATCATCAGCGACGATGGGAGGCTATGCGGCACCTAATATTTTCCGAACAAGAGTTCGACGCCCTTCAATCGGCGGATGCACACATTAGTGCTGCCCAAGCTGGGTTTGGCGAAGCCATGAAGTTGATTTCGGCCAACATGTAGGTAAGTGATCGGCTTTTATAGAGTCCAAGCACCCATGTAAACCAAGTAGCCCCAGATTCTTAAATTGGTTTGAAACAACCGAATTAAGGATCTCCGTGATGTCTTAGTGCTAATGCCCAGTTCAAAGCAATAGACCGAGCAACTGGCGAAGGACCTGGAAGATAGTTGCGTAGAAGTGTAGTCTGTGAAGGCCGAACTGGAGCAAGTAAAGAGCTTCACCCGGGAAGCCCATGGTGAGTATACCTTTAGTGCTAATCTTAATATTTCGCCATATTTGACGCAAGGATGCCGTGTAGTAGTTGAATCAATAGGGCATATGGAAAGGCAGATGGACGAGGCCCGAGACTGTCAACGGTACGCCGAGTCCTAGCATCAGGTTGGTTGTCTTGTTGTGCAAAAGCAGGCCAAAGAAATTAAGAAGCTGAAATTTCAATTGGCCCAAGCCCAGGAAGAAAACCACAAACTTTAGAAGGGCATGTTCGTTAAGTGTGATTTGATCTATCTTATGAAGGAAGCAAAAGTGAGCATTTGCCTCATGTACAGGCCTCTTGTCCGGGCATCCAGAAGAGGAGATCGGATCATACCAGGGGGACTTGCTAAAAGAGTTGACCGCCCTCCATGGGTGTGCACGGAAAGTAATGAAGAACATGGTGCAGGCGCTATGGCCGGCTGAACAGCCTCCTGAAGGGTTATCCGGACTCATCGATAAATTCAAGGGAGCTCAGAGGAGGTTCAAGCTGTGGAAGACTTCGGCTTGCCGGGAGGGAGCACAAGAGGTGTGGGTGATGATCAAGACCCGCTACACCAAACTTAATCCCGAGCGTGCCGCTCGGGTTGGTCCTATGGGATCGGATGGACAATACCACTACACCTGGTGTATGATCAGGTGATGCTTGCCGCCCGTCTTTCAAAAGAGAACTGCTCCCTGGATACTATAATCGTTAATCTCGATCAATAGTCGAATGTGTAAGGATATACATTATTGTATGAACAATCCGTGTTTTAAATTTTGTCTTAAACGGCCATCAGCTTCTACCTCCCGTGAGAAGAGCTCGGGAGTGTTCCTCGTAACTCGTCACTCAAAAAGAGCGACTTGTGTTCGGGGAACCAGGCAATCCAGCCATATGGTGCGAACAGACAGAAATCACATATAGAGGCATGATATATTACTGCGTAGCGTAAGAAACATCTTCTGGGGAAAATAGCACCTCTAAAGATACCTTTTACCGGGACTCTACGAAAATTGTAGAGAGAAGGTCACATATTTTTAGTATACGGATAAGGTTTTTTAGCGAAAAATGACCCAGGCAATAGTAACGACTACCATAGCCGCATTAGGTGTTTCCGTCACAGCTGACCAAGTCTACGTAAGATAGCTAGCTTTTGGCTTCACCATATGAGGTACGTATCCAGAGGACCCGGTCGTAAGAATCATAGAGGTGCTCCCTTTACCCCCTAGTTGAACAATCGGGAATGTAGGGGGTAACCATAGGAGCGAGGCAACCCAACTTGGCAAAGTCTTAGTTCGAATTGATGCATATGATGGCTTGAGCGTGACAAAGAAAACGTGTGTACACGATAAGTGTTGGTAAATAGTGACAGTGTAGAAAATGTTGGCTTCGAGATGAAGCCCCCAAGTGTTGTATTCGGACTCAACACTTTATAGTGTATGCCGATAACCGCAGTACAAGGTCGGTTTAACCGAACATAGGAAAAAAGAAAATCAGTCCTATCAAACAGCAAAGTGGAGAGGAAGATAAAGGAAAAGGGGAAATACGAGAGAAAAAGGAAAAATATTGGAGAATTGGATGACATCGGTTTATCCGTAGAAGCTCCGAAGACAAGCTGCGTTCCATGGGTTTGGTTCAAGGCGATTGTCCGGCCGGCTCCGAAGACGATATGCTCCTCCCGCGAGTACTTCATCGATGATGAAGGGGCCCTCCCATTTGGGGTTGAGTTTATGATTCTGCTTCTCCGAAAGCCGTAGGACGATCTCGCCTACATTTTATGCTTTTGCCCTAACCTCCCTGCTCTGGTAGAGTCGTGCCTGTTGCTAGTAAAACGCGGAGTGAGCCCAAGCTATGTCCCGCTCTCCTTCTGAGGCATCTAGGTCGTCCTGTAGATCTAACTCGTCCTCCTTTTCTTTGTACATGCACACTCTTGGTGAGTTGTGAATAATGTCGCAGGGGAGGACTGCCTCAGTCCCGTAGACCATGAAGAACGGTGTGTAACTCGTCGATCTTTTCGGGGTGGTGTGTAGTCCCCATAAAACAAAGTCAAGCTCCTCTACTCAATGGCAGTCGGATTCATGAAGAGATCGGACCAAACGTGGCTTAATTCCACACATAATGAGACTGTTTGCTCGTTCGACTTGTCCATTTGTCTGCGGATGATAGACTGATGCATAATATAGCTTAATGCCCATTTTGGCACACCAGTCCTTGACCTATTGGGTAGTGAAATTGGATCCATTATCCGTTATTATACTGTGCGGTACACCATAATGGTGTACCACATAGGAGATGAAGTTGATAACTGGTTCGTACTTGGCCGATTTGATGGGCTTTGCCTCTATACACTTAGTGAATTTGTCAACCATGACCAGTAGGTATTTATTTTTCTTGCCCCCCTTTAAGGGGTCCGACCATGTCCATCCCCCAGACCGTGAAAGTCCAAGTGATTGGAATTGTCCGAAGAGCCGTTGGGGGCACGTGGCTCTCGTTTGCCTTGGCTTGACGAAGTAGCTCTCGGGTGTGGTGAAGTTCCTCGTAGAGATTCATGCTCCTTAATCAGGTTGTGAACCAAACTATCAGCAGAGAGGCTGAATTAGGTATGGAACCTGACTGGTGTGCCATCCTCCTTGGATGGAATCAATGTCCAACTCTCACCAAGATCATCCTTTCTGAATGGTAGGTAGGAAGTAGCTGGCTCATTAGCCATCTCTGGAGTGCCTTGCGTGCAGCTGTCTCGACTGTGAGTGCCATGGTCACCATCTGTGGTCCTTCGAAGAACCAACTAGCCAGGGAGTCATTTGCCTTCACGACCATGTCCACATGGTACTCCTTCGTGACGGCATCGAACCGGTGCTCGTGGTAGAGGAAAACGGGTGGTTGGCGAAACTGGCACTTCTCCAGGCTATCCTCAAGGAGTAGGGGAAAGCTGGATGTCGGGAAGGCTTCGGGTACGATGTCCATCTACAAAGGTTTGAAGGGAGGAGAGTCAATAGAGTGTTGTGAGAAGACTAAAACAGGTAACAAGTGCAGAAACTCCTAAGTATAGGTGCTAGGTGCAGTTTTGAAAATGATTTTATCCTAACTAATGTCCATGCTAACTAAGGGCTTCCTATAGTTAGGATGGCTCTGTTACCAGCTCTGTGGGGACCCCGACTCATAAGTCGTGATCACCGAATGCATGTGTACAGTGATCCCAAATATCAATGCTCACTGAACACACACAAGCTGACTAACAAGAGTCTTACATCCACATTTAGCTCTTACACAAAAAAGACCATGAAGGTCTAGTCTTACATAGATAGGGCCGCAAGGTCCAAACACTTAAACATAACAAGCAGCGGAAATCTTGATCGGAAGCATGAACCCATGCCATCTTCCTTAAACCTACATGCATTCTGACTGGGAAGCATCCTAGATCGCATGTTCGTCACCAACGAACTCTTCACCATACTCCTGCTCTTCCATGCCTGGCCAATTAAATAACTAGTGGCAAGCCAATGAGTACTTTGAATGTACTCGCAAGCAACCCAAGTTTTGGAACAAGGTATAAAATGCATGATATAGCACTAAGTAGGAAAGATTTGCAGAAAGCTAGTTTTAAGAGCAATGATATGATCAAGAAACTTGAGTAAGCATGCATCAATTATTGACTGGTATCCATATGAACGAGTTATATATATCACCATAAGCAAGGGGCTGAACATCTCATGTTCAATCATCACATCAAGTCATCTGACTTAACTCAGGTATCACCTTCGTCACCATCACACGCACACACACCAAGTTTAGTAAACATTTGGACGTAGCAGAAGATCGGTCACCCAACTGTCCTTGACCGTGGACACGACTATTCGAATAATTTTACACTTTGTAGAAGTTGTACACTTTACCCACAAGACTCGGGAAACTTCCGTGTCAAGCCACGACTCGTGGTATTGTTCATACCCGAGGTAAGTACCCGAGCATTGTCTTTCCCCTGACGATACCAGCAAAGACTTCACTCGATTGGTACCCAGCCCACATGATGCACATCAGAAGTACCATCCATGCAGGGACCTATGGTGTGCCCGGTGCCTGTGAAGACAGCGCATGATCATCCTTGTCGGCATGACCCCGTATAGAGAGTGACCACGCCACCCCCGCCACTAGTAATGCGGGCCCTATGCTAATACCCATCAAAGTAATCAACAAAGCCCCATCCCATAAGGGGTATCGTGGTTGTACATGTAAGGTTGAAATAATGGCCGCATCTTACACCAATCAGTTTTCGAAAACCACACACACTCACTTGCTCTGGTACACCACTTCTTTATCAAGTGGCCACCTAACTCGTCATCATCTCCCTCGGGCATTAGTGGCACCCGACGGGGTTTTCGAGAAGTCTTTGAAACTATTTGTTTCCACCACCATGCATATCTCCATCCCACTTGCGTAGCAACTACTAGCAACCTAACTACTCCCACTCGCACAACCCTCATCAGGACATAGGGTCATGCATGATGCAAGTATCAACAAGAAAGTATCGAAGGCATCCCTCCGAAGGGGGAAACACCACATCAATATGATCAATATCAGAAGTAAGTGCAATATGCCATGCAAATAAAAGGGTTCATAGTCATGGTCAAAGGGCTGCTTGCCTGGCTCAACAAAGTATTCGGGGTCTTCAAAGTCTTCGGGTCCAACTCCTTCGTCAACAACACAATCTATTGTCGCGATAAATAACGATAACAATAAGCATCACACAAAAACAGAACACAAAATCTACTTCTAAAATGCTAACCTACTTTGATAAATACTACAAACTATTCTAAGAATATTTGTCTAGGGTTTTGGTAGGAAAAAGGTTTTTAAAACTGTTTATAACAGAGGCCAAAAATGCCTAAAAGAGGTTTTTAAACAAAACAGTAGATAAAAGATTTTCATCAAATTATACAAATGGCACTATTAAATATTTAGTTGGAAGAATATTTTTCATTGAAATTCTATTTAATACTATTGGATTTTGAGAAAACTGGACTAAAAAGAAAAGGAAAAAGGCTTCACAACCAACTAGGCCAGAACAGACGGAGTTGGGCCACCCTGAGGAAAAGCCAGGCCTGGGCGAGCCGGGGCGCGTGCGCTGTATGGGTTCAAACCCAACAGGTGGTCCCCTGGCGTCAGTCGCACACGAAGAGAGGGAGAGGTGAGGAGGAGGCCGACAGGTGGGGCCCCATGTCGGGACCTTCTTCCACCTCGAGACAGAGGTGGGAGGAGCTCACTGGTGGCAGCTCCGTCCACGGCGAGGGAAAGCGAGCACGGGAATGGACTCAGCATCCAGCCACCGTTCTCCTGGAGGTTGAAGGAGCGACGGGGGTGGCCGGAGTCACTAGCAGCAAGGAGACCATGATGGAGGGGATTCAGGAGGTGATCGTCCGGTCCGTCTTGAAGTGCAAAAGAACTAGGAGGAAGGGGAATCGCATCAGATAACTCTAGGGGTCCAGATCTAGAGAGAATGTAGGCGGAGGGGCTTCCTACCACGCGAACTCCGGTGACCCGATGCGGCAGAGCTCGAGCTCGAGCGGCTCAAGGGAGGAGTGGGTGGAGCAGTGGCCGATTGAGGAGCAAGGGAAGTTAGCATAAGGGAAAGAGAGGTCCGGGAGGGGCCATTTATAGTGGCACCATGGTCCACAGCAAGGTGGTACGCCGGCGCAGTTCAGGCTGAGGCCATAAGGCACGGGAGCGAGTGGGGGTTGCGCCTGGGGGCGTTCTGGACGTGGTCCAAGGCCAGGGAGGGAAGAAGGAGAGCGTGTCTGCCCGCGTGTGTGAGTACCATGGTTGGCCGAGTTGGGCGGCGCCAGGCACGCGTGCGGGAGGCAGCTGGAGAGATAAGGAGGAGGGGACCGACTATTTGGAGGGATGCGGATGTCGAGGGGGGCATGGGGGATAGCTCCCCCCATCCCAATGCGATCGGAAGCCTCCGGATGCTCCTGCTACAGTGCGGTGGCACACTGTAGTGTGCTCTATTGCGTTCTTATTGCATGCCAGTGGCGTGTCCACGTGCTCTGGCGTGCCTGAGCTTGTCCACTAGCACTTGTGGGTACTGGAGATGCCCCTTGGATGTTGTGAAGCTAGGGAGAAAGAAAATGGAGTGGGGGAGGAGGTAGAGATGCTCCTGCCATTGTTCTATAAGGGTAAAATGAGGGTTTTACCCCACCAATCAATGATCAATGGCCTTGGCCTTTCTACTGGAGGTGAAACACATCAGTAAGGGATTGTGGTAAAATTTTGAAGTGAAGCAGAATAGTAGAAGGGGGTCAAACAAGGTTCTTTACGAAATATGCAGAAGTGTTTGATGGTGATTTGGCTAAGCAAATGGGGTTTTCTTGCCATGAGATTTAACATGATGAAAATATAGGTAAAAATAGAGAGGGCCACCAAGTTTGAGCAGTTTTGAAGAAATTCACAATGCAACTTTGTAAAACCCTAGAAAACAACAGATCAGATACCTGTAGATCTAGGTATGCATTTCCATTCTCCTTGATGCACCACTTGGTGTAGCATCATTATTTGGGGATTAGAACATGCCCACAAGTTTTAAGATCAATAGGAGATACTTCACAATGTAAAGTTGCTCAAATTTGATTTTCTACAAAGAGTATCGGGGATATACCCTGCGGTATAACCCGGTCGGGACTTGGCGGCTTACTGGAGCCCTGGGCAAACTTGACGATTCATTGGTGACCCGGCTGGAGGTATGATCCGGCTCATCATATGGCGGCTCCTGTGTCACCTCTATTACCGGCTAATAGGACTACCAGGCCCATGGACCAGCCTGTGAGCCGGTGCAAGGCGGCTCATGGACGGTCCTGGAGGGGCGGTTCACAAGAGAAGGCCCAAGGAGAGAAAGGATTCCCTCACAAAGGAAACAAGACCCGGATTAGGATTCATGAAAGACTAGTCCTAGTCCTACTCCCACTAGGACTCTACATGTAAACCTACCCCTTCCACCTATATAAGGAGGGGTAAGGCGCCCCAAGAGGGACAAGTTCAAGTCATTGGAGATAGACAGATTAGAGGCTCTTAAGAATAGAGGTAGCAAGACAGCACCCTTGTAATCGAGATCGCCCTCATCATCAATATAGACACAAAGCAGGATGTAGGCTTTTACCTCTTCCCGAGAGGCCGAACCTGGGTAAACTCGCGTCGCTTGATTCCGACCAACCCCTCTGAGGCCGCCACATAGTTGCGATGGCCTCACACCTAAGACCGTTAACCCGAACATCTTGCCATGATAAATCCATGACAGTTGGCACCCATGGTGGTGTTGTGTTCTTCGAGGGAGATCTTCAGGGATCAAGAAGTTTGTGACTGGCAGAATGAAAAAAAGTATCGTCATGGAAGAATCATCATCAATTGCAATCTCAAATCTAGACCCGAAAGAATTTTTCATCGGTGAGAATCAAGAGAGATTAGGGTCAACAAGCAGCCATGGCTCCATGTCTCTATCCAATAAGAGATTGAGATCAAGGGAGAAATTGGTGTTAAAATTATGCATGCCACCGTAAAGGTCATCAAGACCGACATGGTTCAACCGAAATTTTACGTTTCTCTGTACATGATATGAAGATTCAGTTGCACTGCAACTCAGCATTGAGGTGACTGACTGTGCGCTCCCAGGTTCGGGCGCATGTCCACGTCCACGAGCGGACCAAGTTCTGAGGATCAATCCTGCTAGCTGCTCGTTTCCCTTGTTGACAAACGCAGCGTCATGTGCGTGCCTAACAGGTTGGTTGTTGTTGTCCTTCCATAGATGGTCTGCTTTCATCAAGCGCAAGATGGCAGAACAAGCCGTCGGGTTCCACCACTGCCCCTCCACGTACAGTCGTCCATATCCAAGGTAATCAGAGACAAGTGTTATGAGCATCATCCGCCAAAACTAAAACTGAAGCTAATGGATTCCCAAGCTTCTCCACGCGCAAAGCCAAAGCCTGATCATTAGGGATGGCAATGGGGCCCCATACCCACCAAACCCATGGGGATTTCATCTATTAGGGGGTGGGGATGGGTGAAAAACTTCCCCATGGGGATATTTACCGAACTAATTTATTCCCCATAGGGTACAACGGGGATAGGGACAAGATCCTATTCCTCAAACCCGATACCCATTGGGGACCCGCCTTTTAACTATGACATTGTGGTCAAGCTTAAAATATTTACAAAGAAACTAGCGAAAACAAAAAAACTGAAGAAAACCTTAAACCAGCCTCACATCCTTACCTCGACCGCTACCATGACTAAGAAGTTACTACGACCAAGATTAGTATTAGTAGAACAAGGACAACACAATGTATGTACCTTGATTATATTCTGTCATATTACGTATATGATCATTTCTTTATGGGGATGGGGACCCCGTTCCCTAGTGGGGCATGGCTATGGGGAAATTTCATCCCTAGTCATGCAAATGGAGATGGGGACGGGATGATTGGGAATAGATGGGGATGGGGATATTCTAGGTATCCCATAGGGGATTGTCCCCATTGTCATCCCTATTGATCATGCTTGGCTCCCAAGATCTATCAAAAAATCAGAATTCAAAGAATTTTCAACGATGCCCTAGATTCAAACGAAGGCTATCTTTGCCTCATCTCTTGCTCACTTATCCACCATGAATTCTTTCTCCAACTACCGCCACTACGCCGTGGCTGCCTCAACCTCGAACCGCCCATCGCGCCGTGGCCTGCCTCACCTCGCCTGTTGCCGTGTAGCGCTTGCCACTCGCCGAGCCGCCGCAGTCACCACACCTCCGCTGTGCACCATCACCTCACGCCGCTCCACCTCGCTTCACTCTGCCGCGTCCGCCTTTGCTGCCGGCCCACGTCACCTGGCTGCACCGGCCACCTCACCGTACCCTTCATCGCACTGCTCGCCATGCCGTGCCTCGAAGCCATTTACGCTAGAGTGCGTCCGAGCCGCCCCTAGCTCCATCTCCGCCAAGCCGATGTGGCTCCACCCCTTGCCTCTGTTGCAAGACCAGCTCCCACTGTTGAGCTACCCCGTCGGTGCCCCCGTCCCAGCCGCCACGGCCGAGGAGGAGCACACCATGGCTTGCACCGCCGCGGCCTCTCCTCATCTCGCTTCAAGCCGAGTTCGACTCGCCAGGGTGCGTATGAGCCGTCCCGACTCCCCGCTCCGAGCGCCTCGCTTCACCTTGAGCCGCCGCCATGAGCTGCCGCTAGCCTGCGCCTCCGACTGCCTCTGCTCCGAGCTCTCCAAGCTGCCAGCTGCATCTTTAGCCACCCTGGGGTCGGTCTCCCCATTGCTGCAACCCGTCGTTTCCAAAACTAATGGATATGGAGTTGCACATGAGGCCTAGTATTACTACTAGCAACACTATATAGCCTATACATCTCTCCAAAACAAGACCAACAGAAGAACCGCCTTGGCTCTATGTCCGAGTTCAGCTGAGAAAAATAAACAGAGGCCACGTGGGTGTTGATGCTATATTAGTTGCACGTAAATATATTGTCCCAGCATTATTCAACACCAGCGTTGGTGTTCGTCCGATAAACAAACCAGGTGATATTTATCATATCTATTTTTCAATACATAATTATTCATCCGAGGACAATTACTCGGCCCTACAGTATTTTTACGTAGGACAATTATTCATGTGGCATTATACCGTGGAGTTGGAGCGCACACCAGCGTGTCGCGTTGCTCCATGGATGCGCGTGAGTCACCGCTCCCACGGAGGTCTACATCAACTTGCTGGTACCGCGCGCACTCCGCCAGTATGACCCACCCAATGGATGCGGCAAGCTGCCGCATCGGCAGTATGTTTTTCACAAACAACGCTATGGCCGTCTCTCCCGACTGCACCGGCTTACAATGCGGTGGCCCTCTCTCGCGACCACACCGGCTTAGAATGTCGCTGCCGTTGCTTGCGACTGTGTAGTCTTTAAACGTTGCGCCTGACTTCTACGTCTACATCAACACGCCTGGGGCCACATAAACCAGTATGAGCCGCCCTACTTGTGCTCGTGAGTCACCACCCTGCGGACCAATCTACATTGACACGTCACTGTCATGCTTGCTCACTTGAGCCGCCCAGTGGATGCGCGGAAGTCACCGCCCGCAGTCTGATCTACATCACCATATTGGTGCAGTGCTCGTCTATACGAGCCACCCAAATGGATAGGCGCACAAGTCGCTGCCACTGCAGTTTGGTTAACTTCAACAACCAGCTGGGATGAACCATCGGCCAGATTATTGAAACAACTCATACAGGATCATCTATAACCCGCCACGGTCAAGTATGGAGATTCTCAAGCCAACTCCTCGAGTCATCTTAAGACTCGGGGCTACAGAAATGATTCAGGAAATGTTGCTAGTTTCAGCAAAATTCAAGAACCCCGGGTCACCCGATCTCGGGGGCTACTGCCACATTGGTGAAAGTTTAAAGGCTGTCGGGAAATTTCCAGCTGAAAAAGTGCCAAGCGATCTGAGAGTCCCGGTTCAAGCGAAACCTATCTCTCACAAAGTATTGAGATCTCGATATCCAGTTCCAAAGGAGTTCATCTCTCGGTAGTTTGAGTTTTCAGAAAATTAAAAGTTCCCCAAGAGGATGAGCCGCCAAGATGCACCGTTCAAACATGGGTGACCTAACTCATTGGATCATCTACAAGTCACTTGGAGTTTCTATCGTTTCTTCAAAAAGATGGCACAATGATGTTGATACTTCAACAAGGTCATTTGGGGCCTTGCAACCCACCGGGTTTAGCTTTACACACCCTCTTGATCGGCTCTTCAGCCACCGCAAGGCCGGGTTGTATACCGAAAAGTTGACTCCGTCAACAAGGTCATTTGGGGGCTTCCAATCTGCCGGGTTTAGCTTACAAATCTCTTGATTGGCTCTTCAGCCACCGTAAATCCGGGTTGTATTCCCAAAAGTTGATTCCGTCAACACGGTTATTTGGGGGCTTCCAACCCACCGGGTTTAGCTTACACACCCTCTTGATCGGCTCTTCAGCCACCGCAAGTTCGAGTTAAACCTGCTTGTTTGCTGTTGCTGCTCCGCTAGGTGACCTGTCCAACTCTTACCAGTTAATCCCGACTAGATACCCTAAGATGTTCAAGTATTTGACAATCTCTCTTACTAGAGACCCTATAATGTTCAAGGTTAAACTGGTAGCTCTTGTCACGTGAGGGTCGGCTTACGGACAGCGAGGATAAACTCACCCATCTGCTACAAACTCTCCGCCTTGTGGCCCGTTCGCACTCTTAAACATTTACTCTTTTAGAGACCATGCACTTTTTAAAGTTCAAACGACAGATTTTATGTCACGTGAGAAGTATCTTATGGGCCTAGGGGTACTCATGCCCTGCTGCGCCTTTCCATTATATGGCTCGTTGTACTCTTATCACTTAATCTCAACTAGAGACCCTCAGCCACTCAAAGTATTTGATGGTCACTCTCACCAGAGACCCTATACTGTCAAGAGTTCAAACAACGAATGCCACGGAGATCTGGCATATGAGTTTTCGAAAAAGAAAAAACAGGAACATATACAAGTCAATTGTTCATATCATATGCATACATCATCATGCATTTGCATCATGCATCATACATACATATCATGTCAGTCTTCAAACCGGGTCAAACCATAAAGTTCTGCATGAACAAATAGATCTTTGATAGCCAAAATGGCTGGATCTTAATCATGGTTTATCGTAACCAATATTAAATGATTGAGGTTTTTCAAGCCAGCTCGGAAGAATTGACTATTCTCAAAGAGCCGCCCTATCAGATATAATGTCGTGTCATTTAATTGACCGGCTATTGGATTTCTTCAACCTGTGCTCTATAGTATACTACAAGACTCATGGATTTCTCAAATATATATTTGTCGGGTGGCACCGCAACCACGAGCAGATATTTCATTTCAAAGACAAAGGAATTATTCCAGGATATTCATTCTAGGTTATATTACAATCATGGTCAAAGATTCATTCGAATCGGATCAATATCATTTCAAGAGAACTTCTGAAGTGCATTATGATGGTTTATTCTCATACAGTCCCAAGTCACTGCAGGCATACGACCCGACACTTGGGGGTACACCACTCAGATCAAATTTTCTGAAGTCCCAAGTCGTTGTAGGCGTGCGGCTCGACACTTGGGGGCTACATTATTCAAGTCTAGTTTATATCAAGTATGCAAGTCCCATGTCACTGCAAGCATGCATCATGGCACTTGGGGGCTAATGCAAGATTGCTTTTTAAATCATTACATGGTCAATAGATCCTGTTGTCTCAAGGAGATGAGCCAGCCTTTCTATATTTTTCTAAGTCCCTGCCTAGTACTTCTTACTGACCCGACACTTGGGGGCTACAGTATTCAGCTTTTTAAATGATTATGAGGTTCAAATGAAGACCCGGCCCATCACATACTAATGAGCCAGTCCTTGGGGCTACACCAGCCGAAGCTTTATAGAGTATAAGACACTTACAAGTCCCAGGCTGCTGCAGGCAAGACAACCTGGTACTTGGGGGCCACACAATCATAGATATTATTCCAAAGCGCTAAGTCATCATGGATAAACTTGGAGCTTGGGGGATAGAGGTAATATGGGGATAAAAATAGCTGAACATTTTTAAGCTATCAATTTTTGAGTGAGCTAGGTCTCATTTCTTCATGGGGTTGAAGTGTTGGAAGGCCAGCTCTATGTCGGACGGATTTTCATCCCAATATTTTTATCAAGCCATCTGGAGTCCAGTTGTTTGACCCGGCGTCACCAATAATCATGACCCGGCATTGCCAAAAGATCATGACCCCGCAAATTGTATATGAGAAAACCTGGCTTCACAAGTTGAAGAGTATTGGAGGCTGACTCAATGGCATATGGGTGTTGTATTCCCAATATTTTACTTCAAAGGACACTGACAAGAAGACGATTGAGAAGATGTCTCATTTCTATGAAGAAGAAACCCAAATTTTTGAGGATCTACTTCAGTGAAATAAGCCGGCCAGGGGAGTAAGACGGTCACTTAACATATTTATTATTCTTATTTCAGGAGCTTACCATGAATAAAATCAAGCTAACCTCGGGGCTAATGTCAGGCATATACCCCGCGGTATAACCCGGCCTGATGTATGACCCAGCCAGGACTTGGTGACTTACTGGAGCCCTAACCGAACTTGATGATTCATTGGTGACCCGGCAGGAGGTATGATCTGGCTCATCATATGGCGGCTCGTGTGTCACCCCTATTATCGGGTCACAGGACTACCAGGCCCATGGCCCAGCGTGCCAGCTGGTGCAAGGCATCTCATGGACAGGTCTGGAGGGGTAGTTTACAATAGAAGGCCCAAGGAGAGAAAGGATTCCCTCACAAAGTAAACAAGACCCGGATTAGGGTTCATGAAAGTCTAGTCCTAGTCCTACTCCCAGTAGGACTCTACATGTAAACCTACCCCTTCCACCTATATAAGGAGGGGTAAGGCACCCCAAGAGGGACAAGTTAAAACAAGTTCAAGTCATTAGAGATAGACATATTAGAGGCTCTCGAGATTAGAGGTAGCAAGACAGCACCCTTGTAATCGAGATCGCCCTCATCATCAATATAGACACAAAGCAAGATGTAGGATTTTACCTCTTCCTGATGGGCCAAACTTGGGTAAACTCGTGTCTCTCGATTCTGACCAACCCCTCTCAAGCCGCCACATAGTTGCGATGGCCTCACACCTAAGTCCATTAACCCGGAGATCTTGTTGTGATAAATCCACGACAAAAAGGGTTTTGGAATATTTTGGTAAATAAAAAAATGGTATTAGTTTCAAACTTTGCAGGCGCATCTCATATAACATGTGTTACTTGCTGGAATTTTACTAGAATTTATTGAGAATATTTCTTATAGAAATATTTCAAAAGCTTGATTTGGGAAGAAAGGGTTTTGAGGGGTTTTGCCCATGATTTTAACATGACCATGTGTTGAAACTCATATATATGGAAAATATATGTCCACTGAGTTTCCCTTATTTTCTCAAATATTTTTAAAGCATTTAAATAATTTTTCCCCATAAAGGACCATTTCTGGCCTTAAGAAAAAGCCTTTAAATAAAATAGTAAAATAATCTTTAAAATTAATATTGAGTGGTTTTGGTAAATCATATATATAGTAGGTTTCAAATAAATCCTTTGGGGGGAAGGATCCACCCAATTTGAGGACTTGTAGTGCAAACCTCAACTCAGGGGGTTTTGAAAACCTTATTTGAATAAATCCTTTTTGGTTAAAATAAATTTTGATAAAAATATTTTTAGGTACTATGCACATGGTATGATCATTGGCATGAAGTTTGGATCAAGTAAGATGAATATGGAGAGGAGTAGAACCTAAGAGTGCCATACACAATCATCCAAGCAAGCAAACAAGCAACAATTCAAACAAGCATATACTCAAAAAAATCAATTGATTCCAAATCTTGTAAATCCATCATAGCAAGGTGATACAAACATAGGGTATGACATTTACCCACATCTACCAGCGGCTTATGGACTTGGGGTTTTTACTGGAGGTGAATGAACATTTTAAGAAGATGTGGTAAAAATTTAGACTCGAGGAGAACAGAGGAAGGGGTCAAACTTAGCTTTTACCAATCACCCAGAAAGTGTTTGATGGAGTTTTAGGCAAGCAAATGTATTTTTCTTGACATGAGATTTAACAATATGGAAATGTATGTAAAAATAGGGAGGATCACCAAGTTCGAGGAGATTTGAAGAAAGTTGACAGTACAAACTTGGAAAACCCTAGAATTCAACAGAATCAGACTTCTGTAGTTCCAAGCATGCAATCCTGTGCTCCCAAATCCACAACTTGTTATGGTATCATTATTTGGGTTTAGAACATGCCTATAAAGTTTGGGGTCAATAGGACAAAATTCACAATGTAAAGTTGTTCAAATTTGAATCTGGACAGAAACGGTTTTGGAATATTTTGATGAAGCAAATCAATTGGGATAGATATGAACCCTTGCAAGACCATAACATGTAGCATGTTTGACCTGCTAGAATTTTCTTGGAATTTATTGAGAATATTTCTTACAGAAATATTTCAATAGCTTGATTCAAGAAGAAAGGGTTTTGAGGGGTTTTGCCCATGATTTTGAACATGACCATGTATTGAAACACATTTATATGAAACATATATGTCCACTGAGTTTCCCTAAATTTTCTTAAATATTTTTAAAGCATATAATTAATTTTTCCCTATAAAATACCATTCCTGGCCTTAAGAAAAAGCCTTTAAATAAAAGAGTAAAATAATCTTTCAAATTAATATTTGGTGGTTTTGGGAAGTCATATATATAGTAGGTTTCAAATAAGTCCTTTGGGGAAAAAGGTTCCACCCAATTTGAGGACTTGCAGTGCAAATCTCAACTCAGGGGTTTTTGAAAACCTAATTTGAATAAAAAAATTGGTCAAAATAAATTTTGATAATATTAGTTTTCGGTACTATACACATGGTATTATCATTGGGCAAGATGTTTGGATCAAGGAAGATGAGTATGTAGAGTAGAACCTAGGAGTGCCAAACATAATTGTCGGGGGGATAACCCCGGGGTAGCCTAAAGTGACCCACAACTCCAACTTTCTAAAATGACAGAAGGGCGAGCCGCCTCCCCCTACAACCCAGATTGCACCCAGCCGACTACGCCATGCCGGCTGGGTCTTGCCGGCTACGCCTAACCAACTCCGGTAGACTTGCCGGCTGGGGGCAAGTATCCCTGGCCCCTAGCCGGTCGTGCCTTGGATCCCGTGGCCAAGGCATGCACGGTAACAGTTGCCCCCATCCCAACGGGGTCAACGCCCATATGGACACAATGAAGGCAATAGTGCCGCTGACTTTGGCTGACCGTGATCGGGCCTCCAACAGTGTCGACACGCCTCCAAACACTCCATGACCTTCCCCGGCGTGGCTACAGTGTAGCCAGCCGTACCGCTAACCGCGGCTGGCTACCACAAAGCGACACCCCAAAGGATGACCCGTGCCGTGAGGTGACCATTGCTGGGATCTACCATGTGAGCCCCTCCGGCTCTCGATGGGAACTCCCAGCCGGCGGGCCCTACCAGTGATGAGACCCTATAGCCGAGGGGGCCATGGCTAGCTCTAGAGGCTGCCAGCTGGAGCCCTTCGCGGCTTTCCACCCATATTGTAATCCAGGGGGTTGGACTATAAAAAAAACCGGAGCCCCCCATGCAAATGGAGGCAACAGATAGACGAGAACACACACAGAGAGAGGAATACCTCATTCCACAACCGCCCTCGTAGCAAGGGAAGAGGAGTCGATTGCTCCTTCATCCACCTCTAGACACAGCTCAAGGAGCACCATTGTAACCTTCCCTCATCGATCAACTAGATCAGGCAGGACTAGGGGTATTACCTCCCACGTAGGGCCCCGAACTTGGGTACATCGTGTGTTAGTCATTGCTTGTGCCTAATCCCGCTCCCGAGCCCGTCGGCATCCTCTGTACCCAACCACCTTCGATAAGGCTACCCATGGCATATTTCATGAGAAAACAACGACAGTTGGAGCCCACTCTGCGGTCGTATGCGGCACCGGCCAGAGTCACGCTCCGGGTGGGACCCTTCGCCACTTCCCGTGGCCGCCGCACGTCTAGGCGAAACTGTAGGCTCGTGGGGCTTGCTCTAGCAGGCCCTGCGGGCAGCACCGTCGACCTCACGCTCGACATCGACATGCTCACCAAGCTCTTTAGCAAGCCGAGCCTTGCTGAAGCACCAGTCATTGATGAGTACCCTAGCCAGGTGCTCGACTGCGACCAAGTCCAGTGGCTCCCACATCCATGGGAACACTCGCTGCGACCAAGTCCAGTGGCTCCCACTTTCGCGTGGGAGTGATGGCCATCACCTCCACCACCTCTTTCGGCCGGGCACGGACCAAGGCCAATGACGACGCGGCTCGCACTGGCACCTCTGACCCGCTTGGCATGGCCCTGCGAGGCCTAAGCACTCCCATCACTCTGACGGAGAACCCCGATGTCGGCACGGCCGAGCTGGAGGTGGCTCACCGCCTACTGTTTGAGGATGCCAGCACCCTCGTGGCCACGTGGTGCCGCATGGAGGCTGCTTAGCGGGAGTACGCCTCTGCCTACGCCCTCACCCCGGCTATCATCGAGCCTAGCCAGCGTGGGGCTGTGGGCAACCGTGCCCGTGTGGTCGCAAAAATCCTTAGCGGCAACATGCCCATCTACGACAACCCCGCGGCCAACCTGCAAGCCGCCAAGGTAGCCTACGAAGATCTGGCTACCTTGGAGGGCTGAGAGTGTGTGGCTCATGAGTGTCACATCAAAGACCTCATCGACGCAGCCGACGCGTAGCAACACCTGCCAGCCCCCGGCAGAGCCGCCTCCGAAGGTCCCCATCCTGAGGGCGAGGGCATTGGGACTACTGGTCGTCAGCCAGCTCAGCACTCCGTATCCCCCCATGCCTCCGACCGCCGGGCCGAGGCGAGCAACCCCCGGCGCTCCCAGCTGCCGGGGAACGAGCAGCCAGCACAGCAACAACCCGGCTCACAGCAACCGCCGCAACGAGGTACCGGCTAGCGAAAGCCGGCGCAGCCGCAGACACATGCCGCCTTCGCAACACGAGCCGGCGCGGTCAGTCCCGTCTGTCGTTCGTTCTGATCTCATGGCCCAGCTCGGGCCACGGGTCCCCCATAGCGAAAATGACTCCCGTCTCCACATCGACCGGCTCGCGCAGTCAGGCCTCCTCGAGGAGGAGCGCTCGATCGGCCCGACATTTTTTGGCCCTCGGATCTGCAACAAGTCGTTCCCGCCTAGTTTCACGCTCCTGCGGGACACCCCGAAGTACAATGGGGACGCCAAACCCAAAGAATGGTTGATCGACTACACCACCACAGTCGGCATCACCAGGGGGAACAAGCGTGTAGCCGTCCGCTATGCTCCCCTCATGTTGATCGGTTCGGACCGCACCTGGTGGAACAGCCTGGCGCCCGGCAGCATCAACACCTGGACTGACTTCGAAGAGGCGTTTGTCCACAACTTCACTGGAACCTACAAGTGGCCCCACCGCCCCCGTGAACTGGGCATGTGCATTCAGGGGCCGGACGAGTCCCTCCGTGACTACCTCACCCGGTGGACCAAGCTCCACAACTCCTGTGAAGGGGTGCACGAGGTGAAGGCCATACAGTACTTCATCGAAGGCTGTCGCGACGGCTCTCCCCTCAAGCACAAGCTCCTGTGCTTAGAGCCAGCTACGCTGGCCAAACTCATGACCAAGGCGGACAAGTATGCCATGGCCGACTCCGCCATTCAGGTCAAGACAACCCCGCCTGCCAAGGCAACGCTAACACCGGCAGTGTCACGACTGGCTGTTGACAACCGGCAGCCGTAGAACAACAAGCGCAAACATGACCAACCTGACTCCTTCTATGGGAGCCAGCATGTTGCCACCATCAAGGTATAGGAGCCGGCTGCCCAGCCTTCCGGTCAGGTTAGCGCACCGACAAGGCTGCCTGGCAGCCCAAGCTCACGTTCGAGCAGATGCTTGACCTCCCCCCTGCAAGAACCACTCTGGGGCCAAGCCCTCCACGCACACACTCTAGCAGTGCCAGCTTGTCACAACGACTGGCCTAGGGGACGGCCTTCCAGCTCCTTCCGTGCCGCCTGCCCGCGCGCCGGCCCAGGCCCCAGCTGCCGCCCCGGTGCCGGCTCCGGCTTCGGCCTAGAACGACGGTCGCATGCACGAGCAGTTCCCCAACCAGGACGGTAGCTACATCGTCTTCACCAGTGAAGAGACAAACAAGCATGCTCAGCGCCGGCTCCACCGTGAGGTGAATGCCACCATGTCGGCGACTCCCAGTTCATGCACTGGTCGGAGAAGCTGGTCACCTGGAGCCGGGCTGACCACCCGACTGTGTTGCCATGTCCCGGCAGCTACACCTTGGTCCTTGACCCCACCATCGCCTTCGAGAGGCGCACCTGCCGCTTCACGCGGGTGCTGACCGATGGTGGCAGCAGCATCAACATCCTCTACCTCGACACGATGGGCGAGCTGGGGATGAAAGCTGAAGATCCGCGGGCGAGACAGACGGTCTTCCACGACATCGTGTCGGGAAATTCCTGCTCTCTCATCGGCAAGATCAAGCTCGACGTCCTCTTCGGCGGTCCCGGCCACTTCCTCCACGAGCCGGTATGGTTCGAGGTAGTGGACCTCAACAGTCCCTACCATGCGCTACTGGTCCAGCCGGCTCTCGTCAAGTTCATGGCGGTCCCCCACTACGCCTACCTCAAGCTCAAGATGTCGGGTCCCAAGGGGATCATCACCATCATGGGCGACTACAAGATGTCGATCGAGTGCGCTCGAGATGGCAGCTGGCTGGCCAAGGCCCTGGAGATAGCTGAGGAGAAACGGCAACTTGACCGGCTCATGGCCCTAGCCGCCAGCCAGCCTGTTGTGTCGGCTCCTCCCTTGTAGTCGGTCGGTGAAGCGTCATTCCAGACGTCCAAGGACACCAGGCAGGTCCCGCTCGACTCGGCCAACCTTGTGCAGTGCGTCACCATCGACTCCTGCCTCAACAGCAAATAGGAAGGCGATCTCGTCGACTTCCTCCGTGAGAATAGGGACATCTTCGCATGGTCCCCCAAGGACATGTCGGGTGTTCTGAGGAAGTTTGCCGAGCACAAGATTCACATACGGCCAGACGCTAAACCGATCAAGCAACCCCTGCACCATTTCTACGAGGAGAAGTGGCGCACTATAGGATAAGAGATCACCCATCTGCTCACAGCCGGCTTCATCATGGAAGTTTTCCACCCGGACTGGATGGACAACCTAGTCCTCGTGGTGAACAAGAACAAGACCTGGTGCATGTGCATCGACTACACCAGCCTGAACAAGGCGTGCCCCAAGGACCCATTTGCCCTACCGCGGATCGATCAAGTCATCGACTCCATGGTCGGCTGCGACCTGCTGTCCTTGTTGGACGCCTACTCCGGCTACCATCAGATCAAGCTGGACCCAGAAGACCGGCTCAAGACCTCCTTCATCACTCCCTCTGGGGCCTACTACTACATCACCATGTCCTTTGGCCTGAAGAACGCGGGCGCTACCTTCCAGCGATGCATGCAGAAGTGCCTTCTGCCTCAGATAGGCAGGAACGTCCACGTCTACGTTGACGACATCGTCGTCAAGACCAGGAAGCACTTCAGCCTCCTCGACGATCTCCAGGAAACATTCGCGAACCTGTCCGAGTACAAGATCAAGCTCAAGCTAGAGAACTGTGTATTCGGCGTCTCAACCGGCCAGCTCTTGGGTTTCTTCGTGTTCGCTCGCGGCATCGAAGCCAACCCGGAGAAGATTAGCACGATCGAGCACATCCCCATGCCTGCCCAGCTCCACGGCATCCAGAAGTTCACTGGCTGCCTCGCCTTGCTTAGCCGGTTGATCAGCCGGCTAGGGGAGAAGTCCCTGCCCTCTATGGCCTCCTACGGAAGTCGGCCCTAGCCGAGCTGGGCCATGACTCCTTGACGAAGCCAGCCAGGTTTGACTGGCCCGAAGAGGCGGACGAGGCCTTCAGCGGCCTCAAACGGGATCTCACCAACGTGCCCATCCTGTCTGTGCCGGCTGAGAAGGAAACCTTGATTGCTTACATCGTGGCCACCAAACGCGTCATCAGCGTCGTCCTATTGGTCGAGCGGCCGAAGGAGGGCAAGACGTTGTCGGTCCAGCTCCCCGTCGACTACCTCAGTGAGGTACTCTCCGCCTCCAAGCAGAACTACCCCCACTACTAAAAGATGTGCTACGGCATTTACTTCACCGCCAAGAAAGTCAAGCAATACTTCCAGCAGCACACCATCACCGTGGTGAGCACGGCCCCGCTCGACGAGACCATGAGCGGCTGGGACTCCACTGGCCGGGTCACCAAATGGGTCATCGCCCTCACCGACCACAAAATCTGGTACGAGCCGCGTACCTCCATGAAGTCGTATGCGATGGCTGACTTCCTCGTTGACTGGGTGGAGACTGAGTTCGTGTCGCCTCCTCTAGATTCCATGCATTGGCGCATGCATTTCGACAGCTCGAAGATGAAGACCAGCCTGGGTACCGGCATAGTCCACTCCTCTCCGAAGGGTGACCAACTCAGTACGCACTCTAGATTCATTTCGCCGCCTCCAACAACGTGGCTGAGTACGAGGCACTCGTCCACGGCCTCCAGCTCGCCAAGGAGATTGGCATCAGGTGCATCCTATGCTTCGGCAACTCTGACCTCGTGGTGTAGCATGTCTCTGGCGAATGGGACGCCAGAGATGCCAACATAGCCAGCTAACGCTTCCTCGTCCAGCAGCTCCCCGGCTCCTTCGAGGGATGTGAGTTCCACCACTTCCCACGGGTAGACAACAAGGCGGCTGATACGCTGGCAAAGATCAACTCCACCCGGCAGGCCATCCCAGCTAATGTCTCGCTCGAACGGCTGCTGATGCCATCAATTAAGCCCTCCCCCGAGTTGGAGTCCATCTTCGTGCCGGCTGAGGCTGCCCGCCCATCAGAAAATCCGGTCGCTCCGCCGGCGCCCTCGCCATCGGCACCGTCAGCTGTGGCTGTCTTGCCGGCCATAACAGCACCGACTGCCCAGCCGGCGTCACCAGCTCCAACTGTCCAGCCAGCCGCATCCGAGGCGGACGGCTCCGACGCCACGGCAGTCATGATGACGATCGACGCCCCTCCCGCCGTCTCCACCCTGGGGACTGGTGTAACACCCTGGTTTTCGCTCCTGGATTTTTCCTTCGCGGGATTTGACTCCCGTCTTTTTTTTGGTGTTATTGGATTTTCTCTCGATATTAGGTAGATGAAGATGGTCATCTAGCCTTGCCTTCCTTATCCAACCAGAGATTATCTCCACTCCAACTTTGCCACCCAAGATCTCTGCTCGGGGTTTTGCTATCGAAACCTTACCTTCCGAGTTGCCGGAAGGGAAACCCTAATCCTTCCAGTTACAAAGGAACCCCAATTTTCTTTGCTTTGTTGCTTCCCAAACTTTTCCCAGAGATCATCCTTCATCTATAAACCCTGGATATGCAAAAATATTGCCAAGTCATTTGCAATATTTTTCATTTATAACTAATTCCTTTTTTTGCCAGTTAAAGGAATTAAATCCAGGAAAATTATCTATCCAACTCCAAAGTTCATGAAAACTTGTGTAGATATTATTTGTGATCATATTGAGCTCCCATAAAAATATTGGGCATAATTAAATAAGGAAACTTGTTTTTTTCCTATTTAATGCCAATATTGCATTTTGGGCACTTTCTAAAGGAACTACCATTTTGGTAGCCAAGAAAAATCCTAAAGAAATTTAGGAGCTTCTTCTATCCATAATGTTGCCATTTCCAGCAAGAACCCAAGTTCCATAGTTCAATTTTTTAGCACCGCATCAATTTGCAGATTCTGTCCAATGGGGCAAGTTGCAAAGGAAGTGCTCTATTCCTTTACCTATTTGAGCTGACATCTTCATGGTGGTTAACATTGATAAATCACCCATGGAAACCAAAAATTATCCCAATTCATCTATCCATTCATCCACAGCAATTTTCCCAATTTTCTGTCCATTTGAAAGCTCTCTGAAGCAAGTACCATTTTGGTACTTCCAAATGGCATGAAACTTTTACAAAATCTTAATATCAACAAATCATTGGTCTCCACCAAATTCCAGCTGTTTTCATTTAGCCAATTTTCCCCAACACCCTATTTTGCATTTCTGGCCAGAGTACATGGTTACAAAGGAAGTACCCTCTAGACTTGATCATTGGTGCTAAAACTTTGCCAAGTTAGTCACCCTAGTAGATGAACAATCCTATGCCAAGCATCATGCCAAGAGGAGTATTGTGGTGGCCACAGCACTTGTTAAACATTTTGCTGCCAGCTGTTGTTTGACTTGGTGAGGTCACACCAGAGATGACTTTTCTTTCCTGAGGGGTCAAGTCATCTCAGTGAAGTGTGGAGAAGACCCTAGACACATTTTGGCATCGAGCAGGGCGTGGCAAGGCCATGGCCACGCGGTGACCACAGGCAGAGCGTGCCAAAACCGTGCCCTATGCATTGGAGTTGATGGGAGCATCGAGTGTTGAAGAGCTCCCTAACGCACTCGCACACCCTCTGGAGCTCTCTCCCCCTTGTCTGCTAGTCGTGGAAGCCTCTATCGCCTTCCCGAAGCTCCGGTCGCCGTCTTGAAGCCCCGGTCATCGCCTCCCTCCTTCCCAAGCCTTCCCCCGCGGCTATTTAAGCATGCCCCGAGCCCTCCCTTCACCAGCAAGCCCCAGTCCTCTCCATAGATCCCTAGCCCCTCCCCTCGAACTCTTGCCGCTCCAATGGCCAAGCACCGCCACCGTGCCCCTAGGTAGATTCCGACCATGTGGCCCTCCCCCTCCTCTCCATCCCTGTGCCCAGCCTTCCCGGAAGCTTGCGAGCCCGCCGCCGTCTTGCATTCCTCCAGGGGCACGCTTTCGAAGCCGCTCCTTGAGTGGCCCTAGCTGTCACTTCTTCCGCTCGTGGGCATTCCCCTCCATGGCCCCTCTGTCTCCCTAGAGACCACCTACAGGTGCGGTATGGCGCGGCCAAGCTGTTGCGCTTGCCGGCCGGCCCTCGAGGACAGCAGGGCTGCGAATCGCACCAGCGGCCCGGCCTTCCCTGCTCCATTGGGAGGAAGAAGACAGGCTAGGCGAGGGAAGAGAGAGAGATAGGGTGGGGTCCACCCGTAAGTGAGTCAGCCTTGGGAACGCGCTGTTTAAGTGGAAGCGCCTTTCGGAAAATACATGTTCCTCCTTATGAAAGCGTATTTCTGCAAAGTACAATTTCTATTTAAACTCAGCCAGCCGAAACAATTATATAGTGGACGCTCGTAGGTTAAGGGCAAAAATGAACAGGTTCTGTTTATTTTTCTGCCTAAACAACGAACGGCCACAACTTTCTGCTCGTAACTCCGATTGAGGTAAAACAAGCACTCACATCTTCGTCTTGTCAAGCCCGTTCTTTTGGTATCACTTTCAGAATGTGTTCACATAGTGAAAGTGACCATTTTTCCCTTGCCCTTCTATTAGCACCCTCCGAGAGAGAACAGTTTCCGGTGACCCTTTCCGCGGACTCTCCGCACTTCTTCCCGAAATATTCTTGGACCCCGGGTAAGCCGACCATATGACAGATGCTCTAAAGCACTGCTCTATGTTATTCTTGCGTGTTTAATTAATGATTATGCGTGTGATAGAAATAAGTAAGCTTCTGTTAGATTGCACTTACTGGTTACATTCTGGCATAGTTGCTATGTAGTTTACTTAAGTGCATAATTGTTGCCACTTCAATTTGTTGTGGTATTGGTTGATCTAGAGTCACCTGTCCAGGCTTACTTGTGCAACCACATTTGCCGGTATGGGCGGCCCTGATCGGGCCTGACTGCGTGATCTTTCACCGGTACCTCCAAACAGGGAGGGTTATGCATGTTCGCTACCCTGATCAGGTAGGCGGTGAGAACCCTATGAGCCCAGTTGATAGTTGAGTTTTGCGCGCGGTCCCCGTTTGGGACAGTAGGCCCCGTATGGTAGGTTTTGTTGAAGCAACGCTGGTCCACCCGAGTGGGATCATGAGTCCATGTGCTTCATGGTGTGGGTAAAGTGCGCAACCTCTGCAGAGTGTCAAATCTATTCTAATAGCCACGTCCACGAAATTGGACAGCCCATCCATATCTCAGTAGGTGGTCAACTATAATAATGATCATAATGATGGAAGAACTCGTCTTGTGCAGACATCAGATGATGTCAAGTATATGGTATGTTAGCCATGGGATGGCTATGAGGTGAGTGGTCGGATGACCACATGAATCGGATTGGATTTGGATCGGATTCAGATTGGATCATGATTATATTCGGAGTATAAATGATTGACTTATCATGCTTTACCCTACTGTATTTAATTTGGTAGTTATCTTACTAGATGATCCTTAAGATTGCTAGATAGGTTTGCCATGTCATGATGATTAATATTGCTCTTATAAGAAATGCATGCTTGAATGCCATGGATTGCTTTGCTTAGTGTATATGTTAGTTTGGTTTGCTTGCGAGTACATTCAAAAGTACTCGGCGGCCTTCAATGTGGCCAGGTTCACATAAGGATCCGTCGTCCATTGACGAGGAGGCGGAGAGTTCGCAAGCTAGAAGAGTAACCTAGTGAGATCTCTATGGATTGGAGCCGCACCAAGACCATGCTGCCCTAGATAGAGCCTTCCCGCTGCCATCACCCCTTGTAAGACTTATATATCCATTAATAGAAATGCATGTGTTCATGATACTTGTTGTAAACGCGCATGCCAGAATGATTTCCTAGGATGGTATGTGTAGAGATCGTCTAGCTACAGTGGTAATTAGGTGGGGCGCCACAAGCAATGGTATCAGAGCAGCCGAGCTGACCATAGGTTACCCTAGCCGGACTTCACTGTCTTGTGGTCAGTAGAAAGCCCAGGTGGATTTCAGCCAACTTTGCCAACCTCGCACGACCACTATTGATAATAAGGCAACCCGATAGGTCTTGGCTCCATCAGACCCCAACTCTCATGGCCTTTGCCTCCGGTGTGAAAAGCTCGCACCTAGAAATGACCCATGAGACCTAAAACCCTAGGTAAACCAGATACCCTTACCTTGCTTGCTAGCCATGGCATTTCTCTTCTTACTCTAGTTTCCTTTGGGAAACGCCTATAAATTCTATCTCTCCTGGACAACCTTAGGAACATGACTAAGCCAATTTGGCTATGGTCCTGCATCGAGTGTGATGCTCCCTAAGCAAGTAGTAGAAGCTTGAAACTAGTGCTACCAGGAGCATTATGTGGTTTCACTTCTAAATTCTTAGAGATGCATCGAGTATGCTAGGCTAGTTATACTAGTGGATCTCTGGCCAGGTGTGTAAGGTCCATAACATTTGAGCATTATTTTCTTCTTGGTTTTTCGTGGTTTTTGTTTCTCTTGTCGATTCTATTTCTCTGCTTTGACTGGATCCATCCGCAAGAGTTGTCTAAGAAGATTAGCATGCAACTGGGATAATACCAAATAATACCAACAAAAGTCAAGCCATGCCAACTGTCTGATATTCAGAACAGCAACCTCGGATCTGTCAAGAAAGAAGAATGGGTCAGAAGCAGAATCCGTGTGCAACACACAAGGCCAGAATATACCTGAGAGAGTTTGCCTCAGAACAAATAACGCCTAAGGAACATGGATATGAGATACTAAGAGTGAACACCAGTAGGGATGAATGATTCCATCCGTGATACCAGGATTAATTCAGTCAGTGAAGTGAACCTTGAGTCTTCTCACAATGGACCGAAGAATCATTTATTCCCCACCAGAGACATATTTCAAGAATGTAATGAGCCAAAAGCAGCAAAAAAAACCCGGTATGTTGGTACAAATTTCAAAGCATATATTGGAGATCACCGGTACAAATACAAAGTTTTCTGGGCACTGTGAACAAGGTCTGCAAGGGATATGGATAAGTTTGTGGTTTCCTAGAATCACTGAGAACTTCAAATGCTTAGAAGTTCAACTAAACCAAACGGAATTATCTGCCGACTATGTACTACTGACAACATATGGTATTCAGGATTAATTGTGAACATGAAGTCTGCCTCAGTTCTACAGCCTATACCGCAGCAATAATCATACAAGCAGATGGACAAGCAATGTGTGTGACCAATGGAATATCTTCAGTCAAGGTATGGCCTATATCAAGTTTTGGCTCCGCTATGGGTAAAATTCCGGATACTTCGGAAGGAAGCCTAAATCGGCCATAGATCTGACTGTGTATACTAGGCTTCTGGTATAAGGAACCCAGCCTTCCCCCAAGCTACCGAGTATAGCTTACAATAACAGACTCCTAATCTTCCTCGGTACGCCACTTGGTGAGAAAATCTTCTGGGTACGATACTCCCAACTTCTACGGCATGCTGCCGCGGAAGACTTCCAGCATAAGGCACCTGACCTTCCTCAGCAAACCACACATGAAGGAAAGCTTATGAGGTACGAAAACCGACCTTCTTCAGCATGCTACCCTGACAGAAGCTTCGAGCATAAGTAATTCAGCCTTCTTCAACACACCATCGTGCCACAACAAGCGTGTCAAAAGCAAGAACTAGTCTATACACACATTTGCCCCAGAACTCAATGGTTATGAAAGGATTTATCCTACACATGTATATGTTGTGAGCATGAAGTCCGGTGGATCAGTTCATGCAAGACACTCGTATGTGGGAATGACTGTGTTTAGAGAAACATTGGCCTATGATGAAAGGAAGAATGTGCGCACAGCAGTCCCTACGAGGTATGCAAGAGTAAGTTCTGAGAACAAGCCTGGCAAACCGGGAAAACAACCAAGAAGACGTGTTGCAGGTCATGACAAGCACATCAAAGGAGTCCACAAGCACAGAGAAGTTGTGGACTAACAAGCTCCGTGACGGTCAACGAGATACAACTTCACAAACAGGGTGGTATTACCAATCCCTGTCAGACTCTTGCATATACGGCCACAACAATGCAGTCAGCATGTCATACTCATCCTAAATACAGGCCATTAACCAAGATAAGAGGCTATACTCCAAAAGATACACCAGATGCTAGCAATACTATGCTCGGCTCAATGGTCACATCACGGACTACAGAAGCTATACATGACAGAGCCACCTTCACTAGCGATAGAGTTTGAAACAAGACATTCAGATAAAATGACTCAAAGCATGCTAGTAGCAACAACTCATAGACATCATGACATCATTGGAATAAGACATTATTGACTATGATTACTTGGTGATTATGCCTGACATTTCAATTGAGGATATAGCAGCAGTAGTTGACTCGTGTTGATTCCTTGAATTATGAGTCACCTAAGGGCAAAGTCAGAATACTAAATCCAGAAAGAAATATCAGAATGGAACCCACAGCTAGACTAAGCATTCTGAAAAGGCAAAAAGAAAGTCACCTCTAGCCAACGAGTCCATACGAGCATGTGAGCGTGGGACCAGCAATGGATGTCTTGCCCATGACAGTCAAGGTACGAAGCATTACAATAAAACACGGAGTTGTTACTTTCAGGCCATGGAAACTGAGCCGTCTGTTGGAATTACTCACTACCCCACCCAACAACACCACTACCAGGACAAAAGGTACACCTGACAGGAAAGAGAAGGATTCAATGAAGTGGTGTGCAGAGACAACACATGGCCCATCAGAAGAGGCAGTTAAAAGGCCAGTGAACCAGCGAAGACAGGACAACTGATGGATCCAAGTCGCATACAGGTAAGTTCCCCTTCACCGGAAGGTAAGCTTGGAAATCTTGAGGACGAGATTTTCTTAAGGGGGGTAGGTTTGTAACACCCTGGTTTTCGCTCCTGGATTTTTCCTTCGCGGGATTTGACTCCCGTCTTTTTTTCGGTGTTATTGGATTTTCTCTAGCTCTTAGGTATATGAAGATGGTCATTTAGCCTTGCCTTCCCTATCCAACCAGAAATTATCTCCAGTCCAACTTTGCCACCCAAGATCTTTGCTCAGAGTTTTGCTGTCGAAACCCTACCTTCCGAGTTGCCGGAAGGGAAACCCTAATCCTTCCAGTTAGAAAGGAACCCAATTTCCTTTGCTCTGTTGCCTCCCAAACTTTTCCCAGAGATCATCCTTCATCTATAAACCCTGGATATGCAAAAATATTGCCATGTCATTTGCAATATTTTTATTTATAATTAATTCCTTTTTCTGTCAGTTAAAGGAATTAAATCCAGGAAAATTAGCTATCCATCTCCAAAGTTCATGAAAACTTGTGTAGATATTCTTTGTGCTCATATTGAGCTCCCATAAAAATATTGGCTATATTAAACAAGGAAACTTGACTTTTCCTATTTAATGCCAATATTGCATTTTGGGCACTTTCTAAAGGAACTACCATTTTCGTAGCCAAGAAAAATCCCAAATAAATTTAGGAGCTTCTTATATCCATATTTGTTCCTTTTCCATCAAGAACCCAAGTTCCATAGTTCAAAATTTGAGCACCACCTCAATTTGCAGATTATGTCCTGTGGGGAAAGTGCTCTTTCCTTTACCTATTTGAGCTTACATTTTTCATGGTGGTTAAGATTGATAAATAACCCATGGAAACTAAAAATCATCCCAATACATCTATCCATTCATCCACAGCAATTTTCCTAAGTTTTTGTCCATTTAAAAGCTCTCTGAAGCAAGTACCATTTTGGTACTTCCAAATGGCATGAAACTTCTACAATATCTTAATATCATCAAATCATTGGTTTCCACCAAATTCCAGCTCTTTTCATCTAGCCAATTTTCCCCAGCACCCTCTTTTGCATTTCTGGCCAGAGTACATGGTTACAAAGGAAGTACCCACTAGAATTGATCATTGGTGCTGAAACTTTGCAAGTTAGTCACCCTAGTAGATGATCAATCCTCTGCCAAGCTCGTTCCAAAAGGAGTACTGTGGTGGCCACATCACTTGTCAAACACTTTGCTGCCAGCTGTTGTTTGACTTGGTGTAGTCACACCAGAGATGACCTTTCTTTTCTGAGGGGTCAACTCATCTCAGTGAAGCATGGAGAAGACCCTAGACACATTTTGGCGTCGAGCAGGGCATGGTAAGGCTGTGGCCACGCGGTGACCACGGTCAGAGCGTGCCAAAACCGTGCCCTATGCATTGGAGTTGACGGGAGCGCGTCTTTAGCCGGTTCTAGCTTGTCGAGTGTCGAAGAGCTCCCTACCGCACTCGCGCACCCTCTAGAGCTCTCTCCCTCATGTCCGCTAGTCGTGGAAGCCTCTTCCGCCATCCCGAAGCCCTAGTCGTCGCCTCCCTCCTTCCCGAGCCTTCCCCCGCGGCTATTTAAGCGTGCCCCGAGCCCTCCCTTTGCCAGCAAGCCCCAGTACTCTCCATAGATCCCTAGCCCCTCCCTTCGAGCTCTTGTAGCTCCAATGGCCGAGCACCGCCGCCATGCCCCTCGGTTAATTTCGGCCATGTGGCCCTCCCCCTCCTCTCCATCCTTATGCACAGCATCCCTGGAAGCCTGCGAGCCCGCTGCCGTCATCCATTCCTCCAGGGACGTGCTGTCGAAGCCACTCCTTGAGTGGCCCTGGCCGCACTTCTGCCGCTCGTGGGCATTCCCCTCCATGGCCGCTCTGTCTCCCTGGAGACCACCTACGGATGCGGTACGGCGCGGCCAAGCTATTGCGCTCGCCGGCCGGCCCTTGGGGACAACGGGGCTGCGAATCCCACCGGCGGCCCGGCCTCTCCTTCTCCACCGGGAGGAAGAATACGAGCCAGACGAGGGAATAGAGAGAGATAGGGTGTGGTCCACCCATAAGTGAGTCAGCCTCGGGCCCATGCTGTTTAAATGGAAGCGCCTTTCAGAAAATATGTGTTCCTCGGTCTGAAAGCGTATTTTCCGCAAAGTGCGTTTTCTATTTAAACTCCGCTAGCCGAAACAGTTATATAGTGGACGTTCGTCGATTAAGGGCAAAAATGAACAGGTTCTGTTTATTTTTTTGCCTAAACAATGAACGGCCACAACTTTCTGTTCGTAACTTCAATTGAGGTAAAACAAGCGCTCACATCTTCGTCTCGTCAAGCCTGTTCTTTTGGTATCACTTTCACAATGTGTTCACATAGTGAAAGTGACCATTTTGCCATTGCCCTTCTATCATCCCCTGAAAGCACATTTGCTCCCTTGGTGGTTTTGGTAATTAATAAGAACATATGATTCATTGAACTAATGTTTCCACCAAGTATATTTTAGGACAAGTTCAATGATAGGGATGGCCAAAGGATTGTGGAATTACCCCACGATGCAAGAAAATAGGTTGGCTAAGCTTCAAGCAAGAGGACACTACATTTTACATTTGTGAGAAATCACTTTGAGTCCATAGGAAAGCCAGTACAATTAAAAGGGGGTAAAGTTTTGATGGTGAACAATATGCTCAAACATGCACTTGTGACAGTCACCAAAAAATCCACAAACTCTCCCACCAAAAGTCTGTCCTAAGCCAAATATGCAAAATCAATGCAACCAACATTCCTATCCCGGTGCCACCGATTCCAAACCCTAGACAGACTTAGCCAAGACCTAACACTTCGGTGAAGCCGACACTTCACTCGGTGCCACCGAGTTGGGTTGCCAAGATTCTGTAACGCAAGTTCACATTTTTGGTCCGATCGAAAATGGCGAATCGGCATCACCGAGATTGGCAAATCTCGCCGTTTTTCACCTTGTCGGTGCAACCGAGAATTGTATATCGGTCCCGAGATTCAAAAGTTGCCACTTTTGGTCACTTCGGTACCACTAAGATTTACACATCGGTGTCACCGAGTCTGACTTATTGTGTGTAACGGTTGGATTTTAGGGGGTGCCTATATATACCCCTTCACCACCACCCACTCGAAAGAAAAGCACTTAGAACTATTCCATACATATCCTACTCAGTTTTTTGAGAGAGAACAACCTACCCTTGTGTTGAGGTCAAGATCTTCCACTCCAACCATATGGATCTTGATTTCTAGCCTCCCCAAGTTGCTTTCCACCAATCCCATCTCTTCTACCAAGCCAAATCTGTGACAGAGTGATTGTGTGTTGAGGAGTCTATCATCTTGAAGCACAGGAGCAAGGAGTTCATCGTCTTTACCGAGCCTATTACCTTTTGGAAGGTGGTGCCTCTTAGATTGGTTACGTGTCGCTTGGAATCCTCCTACTTTGTGTTGTGGAGTGAACCAAGAATTTTGTAAGGGCAAGGAGATCGCCTACTTCATGAAGATCTACCCATAGTGAGGCTAGTCCGTCGTGGGCGGAAGCCGCGTGGAATAGTCAAGGTTGCTTGTTCGTGGAACCCTCCGTGGGTAGAGCCCTCCATGGACTCTCGCAACCGTTACCCTCCATGTGTTGAAGACTCCATGAACATGGACGTACGATACCACCACCTATCGGAACCACGAGAAAAATCATCGCGTCATCACTTGTGTTTGCTTTCCTAACCCTCTCTTTACTTACATGTGCAATATCTTTAGTTCCCGCTGCTACACTCTTAGACATGCATGTGTAGGTTGTTACTTGATATGCTGAATGCTAAAATTTGCCAAGAATTAAAATTGGGAAAAAGGAAAAACTTTTATTTGTTCAAGTAGTCTAATCACCCCCCTCTAGACGTACTTTCGATCCTACACGTGGTATTAGAGCTTTGGTCTCCATTGCATTGGTTTCACAACCTAGGAGAAGTATGGCATCTAGTGAGGGAAATTATCACCGTAGAGGTCCATACTTTGATGGCACTAATTTTGCTAGTTGGTAGCATAAAATGAAAATGCATTTTCTTGGTCATAATATTGTCATTTGGGCTGTTGTTCGTGTTGGCTTGCAAGGTGAATTCTTTGTGGATGGAAAGGAACTGGATCGTGAAGCGTCTGCGGATAAATTGAAGATGTTGCTACTCAATGCTCAAGCATGTGACATTATCTTCAACTGCCTATGTCCTGAAGAATTCAACAAAATCAGCCGCCTTGAACATACAAAAGAGATTTGGGATACTTTGGTTGATATGAACAAAGGAACCGAGTCCTTGAGAGAATCCAAGTTAGATATTCTTGAAGGTCAACTTGACAAGTTAAAGATGAAGGATGGTGAAGGAGTCACTGAAATGTACTCTAGGCTAGCTCTCATCACAAATGAGATTGTCAGCTTAGGAAGCGAAGAAATGACTGACAAGTTGATCATCAAGAAGATACTTCGAGCTTTGGATGAGAGATATGACACGGTATGCACATTATTCCAAATGATTCCCAACTACAAAGATCTCAAACCAATGTAAGTGATTGGTAGAATTGTTGCTCATGAGATGACACTCAAAGACAAGGAAGACCTTCATCACAAGTCTAGTGGTGCTTACAAAGCCACAAGTGATGCTCTCGCTACCTCAAGCAACAACCTTGTCACAAATGAAGACATAAGCCTCATGTTTAAGAAATTCAACAAGTTTTACAAGAATAGAAGCAAAGATCGCAGCTCCAACTCAAGATATGAAGAGAAGCGTTCATTAACTCGTGACCGAAACTGCTACAATTGTGGTAAGCCTAGACACTACTCCAATGAGTGCTCGACTCCCTACAAACGAAGATAAGAGTCACCAAGAAGACGAAGCTCAAGAGATGAATCACCTCGAAGAGAGAGGAGTAGAGATGATCGTTATGAACGAAGACCCTCGAGGAGAAGTAGGGACTCGGAGAACAAGGACAAGCACACCAAGAGCTACTCAAGAAGAAAGCATCAAGCTCATGTTGGTAAATGGGTTTCCGGCTTCGACTCCGACAACCACTCCAAGAGAAGCTATCACTCCAACTCCGACTATAGTAAATATGATGGTGTTGCCGGAATTGCACTAGTGACAACCAACTCCTATGATCTATTTGATTCGCCAAATGAAGGAGGTGGAAGTTTCTTCAAGTCTAAAGGCCCCAAGGTATCTCACCCCGAATATCTTGATTTCTATAGTGATAAAGATGATTTGCTTTACGATGATGACTTGCTATGTGACAAAACTAGTGATGTTAATGAACTTTATATTTCTCATACTAGGCAAGATAAGTCTATTGACGATGATAAGATGAAAATAGAAGAAATAACTAAAGAACTCAACACTCTTAAGTTATCTCATGAATCTACTCTTGAAGATTATAGAGAGCTTGTAAGAACTCATGAGAAGCTACGCTTCGAGAAGCTCAATTTGGAGCAAGGACATGAATTTCTTAAAGCTATCAATGATGATCTCCGAAACAAGAGTTCATCTTATATTGCCAAATGACTACTTTGTCTACATTCATCCCACAAGTCAAATCTAAGCAAACTAGTAACAAAGGAAAGAAAGGTTCTTCATCTAGTAGCAACAATAAAAATGATAAACCCAATGATGTTGGTCCTAGTAGTTCTATCGATTCCACTAATGATGATTCTCTTAGCCAAGTTACACTTGAGCAAGAAAATGCTTTATTGAAAGGAATTATAGAGAAACGTATCTACAAGAGTCTTGAAGGGTAAAAACAATTTGATGAGATTGTACGCAAGCATGGAGGATACCGGAAGAATCACGGTGTTGGCTGCTTCAACGCTAATGGAGTTGAATGGGAAGAAGGTCAATATCCTAACCCCAAGTTTGTTCCTCAGAAGGGGAAGTATGAAAATACTCTTCCCAAGGGGACAAACACTCAAGATGACCTTCCACCACAAGACACCAAGCTCAAGGAAAAGAACAAGCTCCAAGAGGACTTTGACTCTTATGAAGATGAACCCCAAGCTTTGGTGAAGTGGGTTCGCAAGGCTACTGCAAGCTCAACTTCTACAAGTGCTACTTAAAAACCAAGGATCCCCATCAACTTGATGTGGATTCCCAAGAAGAAGAACCAGAGAGTTCTTGAGGGGTGACTGTGAAAGAACATTTGCTCCCTTGGTGGTTTTGGTAATTAATAACAACATATAAGTCATTGAACTAATGTTTCCACCAAGTATATTTCAGGAAAAGGTCATTGATGGGAAGGCAAAAGGATTGTGGAATTACCACAAGATTCAAGGAAATAGGTTGGCCAAGCTTCAAGCAAGAGGACTCTACATTTTACATTAGTGAGAAATCACTTTGAGTCTATAGGAAAGCCAATACAATTAAAAGGGGGTAAAGTTTTGATGGTGAACAATATGCTCAAACATGCACAATAACAGTCACCAAAACATCCACATACTCTCCCACCAAAGTCTGTTCTAAACCAAACATGTCAAATCGATGCAACCAACATTCCTATCCCAGTGCCACCAAGTTCCAAACCCTAGACAGACTCAGCCAAACCCTAACACTTCGGTGCAGCCGACACTGCACTCGGTGCCACCGAGTTGGCTTGCCAAGATTCTGTTACGTAAATTCTCATTTTTGGTCCGATCGAGCCTGGTGAATCGGCGTCTGTGAGTTTGGTAAATCTGACTGTTGGTCACCTTGTCGGTGCAACCGAGTATTGTATATCAGTCCATCCGAGATTCAAAAGTTGCCACTTTTTGTCACTTCGATGCCATCGAGATTTACACATCGGTGTCACCGAGTCTAACTTATTGTGTGTAACGGTTGGATTTTTGGAGATGCCTATATATACCCCTTCACCACCACCCACTCGATAGAGAAGCACTCAGAATTATTCTGTACCTATCCTACTCAGTTTTCTGAGAGAGAACCACCTACCCTTGTGTTGAGGTCAAGATCTTCCACTCCAACCATATGGATCTTGATTTCTAGCCTCCCCAAGTTGCTTTCCACCAATCCCATCTCTTCTACCAAGCCAAATCTGTGTGAGAGAGATTGTGTGTTGAGGAGTCTATCATCTTGAAGCACAAGTGCAAGGACATCATCGTCATTACCGAGCCTATTACCTTTTTGAGGGTGGTGCCTCCTAGATTGGTTAGGTGTCTCTTGGGAGCCTCCTACTTCATGTTGTCGAGTGAACCAAGAAGTTTTTAAGAGCAAGGAGATCGCCTACTTTGTGAAGATCTACCCATAGTGAGGCTAGTCCTTCGTGGACGTAAGCCGCATGAATAGTCAAGGTTGCTTCTTCGTGAAACCCTCCGTGGGTAGAGCCCTCCATGGAATCTCGCGACCGTTACCCTTCATGGGTTGAAGACTCCATGAACATGGACATACGATAACACCACCTATCGGAACCACAGGAAAAATCATCGTGTCATCACTTGTGTTTGCATTCTCAACCCTCTCTTTACTTACATGTGCAATGTCTTTAATTTTCGCTGCTATACTCTTAGACATGCATGTGTAGGGTGTTATGCTATGAATGCTAAAACTTGCCAAGAATTAAAATTGGGAAAAGGCAAAACTTTTATTTGGTCAAGTAGTCTAATCACACACCCCCTATAGACCTAATTTCAATCCTACAAGTGGTATCAGACTTTGGTCTCCATTGCAATAACAACCTAGGAGCAGTATGGCATCTAGTGAGGGAAATTATCACCATAGAGGAATGTACTTTGATGACACTAATTTTGCTAGTTGAAGCATAAAATGAAAATGCATTTGTTTGGTCATAATCCTGTCGTTTGGGCTGTTGTTCGTGTTGGCTTGCAAGGTGAATTCTTTGCGGATAGAAAGGAACCGGATTGTGAAGCATCTGCGGATGAATTGAACATGTTGCAACTCAATGCTTAATCATGTGACATTATCTTCGACTGTCTATGTCCAGAAGAATTCAACAAAATCAGACGCCTTGAACACGCAAAAGATATTTGTGATACTTTGGTTGATATGCACGAAGGAACTGAGTCCATGAGAGAATCCAAGTTAGATGTTCTTCAAGGTCCCCTTGACAAGTTCAAGATGAAGGATGGTGAAGGAGTCGCTGAAATGTACTCTAGGCTAGCTCTCATCACCAATGAGATTGTCGTCTTAGGAAGCGAAGAAATGTCTAACAAGTTCATCATCAAGAAGATACTTCAAGCTTTGTATGAGAGATACGACACCGTGTGCACATTGATCCAAATGATGCCCGACTACAAATACCACAAACCAACGGAAGTGATTGGTAGAATTGTTGCTCATGAGATGACACTCAAAGACAAGGAAGACCTTCATCACAAATCTAGCGGTGCTTACAAAGCCACAAGTAATGATCCCGCTACCTCAAGCGAAAACCTTTTCACAAATCAAGAGATAAGCCTCATGGTCAAGAAATTCAAGAAGTTCTACAAGAATAGAAGAAAATATCTCAGCTCTAACTCAAGATATGAAGAGAAGCGTTCGTCAAGTCGTGATCGAAACTGCTACAATTGTGGGAAGCCCGGACACTACTCAAATGAGTTCTCAGCTCCCTACAAACAATGAGAAGAGTCACCAAGAAGACGAAGCTCAAGAGATGAATCACCTCGAAGAGAGAGAAGGAGTAGAGATGATCATGAATGAAGACCCTCAAGGAGAAGTAGGGACTCGGAGAAGAAGGACAAGCACACCAAGAGCTACTCAAGAAGGAAGCATCAAGCTCATGTTGGTGAATGGGTTTCCGGCTCCGACTCCGACAACCACTCTGAGAGAAGCTATCACTCCAACTCCGACTATAGCCAAGATGATGGTGTTTCCAGAATTGCACTAGTGACAACCAACTCCTATGGCCTATTTGATTCACCAAATGAAGGAGGTGGAAGTTTCTTCATGGCTAAAGGCCCCAAGGCATCACACCCCGAATATCTTGATTTTGATAGTGATGAAGATGACTTTCTTTATGATGATGTATTGCTATGTGATAAAACTAGTGATATTAATCATAATGAACTTGATATTTATCATGCTAGTCAAGATAAGTCAATTGATGATGATAAGATGAAAATAGAAGAACTAACTAAAGAACTCAACACTCTTAAGTTAGCTCATGAATCTACTCTTGAAGATCATAGAGAGGTTGTAAGAACTCATGAGAAGCTACGCTTCGAGAAGCTCAATTTGGAGCAAGAACATGAATTTCTTAAATCTATCAATGACGATATCCAAAAGAAGACTTCATATTATATTGCCAAACGACTACTCTTGTCTACATTCATGCCACAAGTGAAATCTAAGCAAACTAGTAACAAAGGAAAGAAAGGTTCTTCATCTAGTAGCAACAATAAAAATGATAAACCCAATGATGTTGCTCCTAGTAGTTCTACTGATTCCACTAATGATAATTCTCTTAGCCAAGTTACACTTGAGCAAGAAAATGCTTTATTGAAACTAATTATAGAGAAAGGTACCTACAAAAGTCTTGAATGGTACAAACAATTTGATGAGATTGTACGCAATCACGAAGGATACCGGAAGAATCATGGTGTTGGCTACTTCAACGCTAATGGAGTTGAATGGGAAGAAGGTCAATATCCCAACCCCATGTTTGTTCCTCAAAAGGAGAAGTATGAAAATACTCTTCCCATGGGGACAAACACTCAAGATGAACTTCCACCACAAGACACCAAGCTCTAGGGCAAGAAAAAGCTTCAAGAGGACTTTGACTCTTATGAAGATGAATCCCAAGCTTTGGTGAAGTGGGTTCCTAGGGCTACTACAAGCTCAACTTCTACAAGTTCTAATTCAAAACCAAGGATCCCCATCAACTTGATGTGGATTCCTAAGAAGAAGAACTAGAGAGTTCTTGAGGAGTGACTCCGCCAATGAAATTCACTCACGTTCATTATTGGCCAGTTCTATTTGCAATCAACAACAACCCTGTGCAATAGATTAAGGAGTCACACATTCCCTCAAAGGTAAGAAAGGGACAATGCAATAAAAAAATCAATAGACATCATTACACATGCTTTGCACTCCATGTCCATAGATATCCTTGTATTTGTCTCTTGTGTGTTGGGACTAACCCATGTAGGTGAGAAGAGTAAGGAAACAACAACGACGCTCCCAACTCATGGTGATATGCATCAACCTTGAGCATCCACCACTACCTCACCAACATGAAGTATTCATCGACAAAACCCAAGGTTAGTTTATCCCTCTTATGGGGGGATGTCACAACAAGGGGGAGCTTTACTCTAAGACTTGAGTCAAAGCATCTCTTAGTATCTGACAAACATTAAATGCTTTATGTAAAAGTGGTAACCCCACTTGTGCTTAAACGATGAGTATGACCTATGATCAAGTATTATTACTTGGATCCTAAGTCAAATACTCATATATAGATGACTTCGTGATTACCCAAGTGCTTATTAGATGCTAGAGTATATGTGCATGTTTGCCAGGATTTCATTTGACATCTTATTGTGTGAGCATGTCGGTCTGCATTTATTTTCTCATTTGAGGATATCCAATTATTGCTATTTGGCTTTTAATTTGTATTTGGCCAATTGGATATACAAGAATGCATAGGACCACTTCTTTAGATATCTATGCTTTCTCACCTCATACTCTATTCATGCTGCATCACAAAATTTGAACAAGTTATTTTCGATCCCTTTGTGTGTGGAGCACCCGGAGTTCCGTATCGACAAGGACTGACCATTAAAACCTCCCAAGTGCATCTTGGTGTAACCAACCACAAAATCTTGGTCTCACTGAATGTCTAGGGTTGATCTGGTTTTTCAATCTTGGTACAACCGATTCCATTTTCTCGGTTACACCGAGTGTCCGTGTCAGCTGACAGTTGAGGCACTCGATGACAGCGAAAACATAGAATCGGTGTCACCGACAATGGTGGGTATATAACTCTCCACCCCGACGCTTTGAAATTCCATCTTCAAACGTTGCGCTCCAAAACCCTAAGCTGTCGCTCCGAAGGCCCCTGGTCGTCACCCTTGTCTCCCCCCGCTCCTCCGCCACTGGGAATCGCCTTCGCCAACGAACTGCTCTCCCTCGTTGCTGTCGTAGAGGATCCGCACCAAACTAGGGTATGGATTTGATCTCTATTGTGCTCCATGTCCGATTCTTGTGCATTAGATCCTTGTTATTCACTGATACACCCTTTGCACATGTTTCCATCATCTCAAATCCCCAAAATCTCGCGATAGATGGATTTTCTAGGGTTTTGTCGTCCGCCCGATAAATCTCGGTGGAACCGAAATGGAAATATCAACCTCACCGATATGCTTTTCTGTGTAGTTGAGAACTGGCTCAGTAGGACCGAGTTGCTCTTTTCGG
This sequence comes from Hordeum marinum, assembly GCA_022496015.1. Lineage (NCBI taxonomy): Eukaryota > Viridiplantae > Streptophyta > Magnoliopsida > Poales > Poaceae > Hordeum > Hordeum marinum. Next base: position 185,604,364 of record CM039675.1, read on the forward strand.
TCTGACCGCAAAGGCTGCCAAGTTTCAGTTAGAGAGTTAGTCACTCTCGGCCCCACTGAAATTTCTGTTTCGGCTGCACCGATATCTATTTGACAGAATTCAAAAATATTGAAAATTCATTGCTCAAATTTCAAAAACCAGCCTCATTTTTTGATGACTCATCTTCTCCTGCTCTCCTATACTCTATTCAAAGGGTCAGTATGTCAGACTCAGAGGACAGTCAGAATGTGGTAGAGCAGGGAGTTGATAGGAGTTCTGGAACAAGCCTAGAAGCCAGTTCTTTCTGAGACCCAGGCACCCCTAGCTCTCATGGGTTTCCAAAGGATGCCACCAGAACCAGGAAGAATCTCAACTCTGATGAAGAAGACTCAGATTTTATTCTAGAAGAGATACTTCCTAAAAGGCAAGAAAAGGCTGCCAGGAAGTCAGCAACTGAAGCTACTTCCTCTCGAAGAGTTGTCAGCAAAGTTTATGCTCCTGCTGTGTCGGGACCCCGATCCTAAGTCATATGAATCCAGATTGTAACATATCACATCACTTTGCGGCCTCACGCATGGTAAGCTCCACGGCTGCAGCCTTACCTTAGCCAGGACCGTTTGCGTCTTTTGGCTCATGTATGTGAACATGTCGCTGGCAATCAAACGATAGAGAACCCGGGCCGACATGACTAGTCATATGACCCAAGTGGCACATCCATACGGAAACAGGCATACGTAACCCAGCAATGCAGGTGTCAGCCTCAAGCGTGTGTAGACGAGTCATAGCAAGCTACAAGGACTCCATTACGCCGTGAGACATAAATGACATCACTGCACGTAGACGAGTTGTAGCAGGCTACAGGGACTCCATTACACTGCGAGACATTTCCTCGAAGGGACAGACACAATAGCAAAGAAGGATACATGCCGGTCAATCAATGTGTCCGGAGCAGTAGCAAGCTACCATGGCTCGGTGGAAGCACAAAGAGGCAGTTTCCCATAAAGAGTACTACTAAAGGCACACGACAAGGTGTCGGATCCCATACATACCGTTGCACGTCACACGTATGCATGACATGCCTGATATGCATAAATACAACCATGGCATCACAACATAACCATACAACAAATTTTATTTAAGGGGCTCAGACGAGCCTTGCATAACATGTTCTTACAGATAGGGGTCACATGACCCGACACTCAAGTCATACAAACAAGTTCATACAAACCAAGCGGAAGCATAAGCTATCTGAGTACAAACAGATGAAAGGGTAAAAAGGCACATGGCCTGACTATCTACAGCCCGCCACAAGGCATAGGGTCATAGCTGGGACATCAGCTCTTCGGCATCGTCGACATCTAGAAAGAACCCACCTGATGGGTCTTGGGTATCATCTGCAACATTTATTAAGCAAACATGAGTACTAACATACTCAGCAAGTCTTTAAAGCAGACCTAGACTATCCATGCTCATGTATCAACAAGGGGAGTGGTGGAGTTTATGCAGCAATGCCACCTTTGACTCATGGCTAACCTACACTACACAATTATAACTCTTTGTTTAAATTTTAGATATTGCACACGAGTCCACTAACTCCATGACAATACACCACCATGGATTCACTTCCCTCTCTTGGGAGAGTGCCATCCACGGTACTCACACTTGTCTTGATATTTTTATGAGTATCCATTTGATTATCTATGAATAGCATAATTTATCCAAGTAGTCCATAACCGAGGACGCGGCTATTCGAATAGTTTCATACCCTACAGGGCTGTACTTTTTCACACACGCTCTCGCCACTTATCGTTGTGTGCTCATAAAACCATGCACCTCGGCAACCTTCAAGTGGAAGCCTAGCGAGGGAGTCGGCCACGACCGTCAATCACATAAGACCTCTAGTCCAGGCTATCGCCTATTTGAGACTGAACCCGCGTGGAAGTCCAGCCGAAGTTTTCGCTACGGCCCCAAACGATGTGCGCAGGGTTCCCAAGCCCACCATTCGGGTGACCCTTGGTACACCATGCCACTGCCTACCGCGTCGTAACCCACCCCTAGAGTCAGCGCTAAGCACGGCCTCCAGCATACTATAAACACCAGAAACTACTTGCAACTCCAGGACCAAAGACTAAGCGATTGATAAGTCGAGAGGGTCAATTAAGTATCCCAGCGTGTGGTAGTAACTAGTCTTGGATCACAAACACGGAACTCAGTTCCTAAGAACGGTCCCAATGAGACAACCCGCTATGTATTCCTACATAGCCTCTCATCGCTACCTTTACCAAATCGGGTTCATCATAAGCTTATCACATCGGAACATCATGGTTTCACTCAAGTTCATCACCCAGATGAAACAGACCTAAGACAACTCTAAGCATAGCAAGCATAGCAGGCATGGGAAGCTAAGCACATCATGGCACAAGCATCTACCAGTTATGCTAGGTTGCAAGGTTTAGCTATTTACTATGACAATGGTAGGTCATGCAAAGGAATATGTTGATCTACCGTGTATGACAGACAAGTGAACGTTTGTCCTAATGCAATAAAGAGCAGGAGTGAGAGAGTGGGATGTTATCAGCATGATCAAGGGGCGTTTCTTGCCTTGCTGGGTAGCTGGAAGGTTCTCTCCTTTGTTGGAATACTCGAGGGGTATCCTCAGAAGTAGGGCCTACCGCAATGCAGATAAATAGCAATCAATACACGCAAGTGCAATAATATGATGCATGATCATGAATCGGCAGCATGTATGGATGAGCTAATGCAGATATTGTCCAAGTTAATTTGAAGTGAGTTTGACTATAGGTTCAAAATCGTTCTTCATTTCAAATTCCATATTTTAACCTATTAGGAAATATCAATGTTCTTCTACATAGGTTGCTCTAACATGCATGATAATAGCACCATTAGATTCATTGGATTTTTCTAATAAATTTTCATATATAAATTATTTTCATCTAAGTTACAGATTAATTTATATGAATTTTTGAAGTTTTAAACATTTTTTAGAATTATTTACAAACTAGAAATTCCTTTTATCGCATCAGCCTGACGTCATCATGGCGTCAGCAGGGCAGCTGACCAGGCCAGGTCAAACCTGACATGCGGGGCCTGCACATCAATGACACAAGCTTAATCCCCACGCTGACCAGGGTTTGACCCGCATCTGGGGCCCACTAGTCAGTGACCTGGGGGCTAATTAACAAGGGGATTAGCCCTTGATGGTCGTCCACGTCGGCGCCCATCGGAGCGGGGCCGGCGGTGACCAAAAACACGACGGCGACCGCTGGAGTTGCGCATCCGGCGGCCATTTGGCATGCGGAGGGCACCAGAAGGTGGCTCGCGCACGCGCGCATCTAGCGAAGCAGCAAAGGGGGCTCGAGGTCGCTGGAGACGACGACCACGTCGAGCTTGGCGGCGGCGGCTCAGGCAGGACCGGCTGCTACGCTAGAGGGCTCGGGGAAGCAGGGGGAGAGGAGGAGGAGCACCAGCGGCGCACCACGGTTCCAGTAGAGGCGACGGGGAGGTCGAGGGAGGTCAGGACAGGGCGAATCGCCAAAGCGGAGCTCCGGTGGCCGACGGGGAAGAAACGGCGGTGGCGTGTCGTGGAGGGCTCCCGGCGTCTTCTAGCGTCACGGGGAGGACAAAGGGGTCACTGCGGGGCTGCTGGTGGGCTCAGAAGTGCGCGGGGGCGGCTAGAACTACGGCGACGCGACGGCGACGAGCTCGGCCATGGCAGAGAAGAGGAGGAAAGAGAGCGAGAGAGAGAGAGAGCGCGAGGGAGAGAGGGAGAGGAGAAGGAGGCCACGGTGAGGAGGCCTTGCGCTGGCGCTCTCCCAGCCCTCCAGACCGGCAGCCAGGCAGGGAGGAGGTGGCCGGCGTGTGCCCGCACGCGGCGAACGCACGCCCCTGTCCTCCTGGCGAGAGGACAGGGATGATTGGCCATGGGCCAGATGGGCCGGTTCCCCCCTGGGCCTGTGCTTTCTTTTTTTTCTCTTCTGGTTTTCTATTTCTGACATTTGTTTTATTTTATTTTCAGGTACAATTGCTTTGATAAAATATCCCAATTATTTTATAATATCAAGTTTGAATATTTCAAACTCCAATAAAAAGTTTCAGGATATTTTGAAATATAAAATAATGATAATGCTTTATTTGGCATTTTCAAAGGCTTTAACTTTATTTTTAAATTGCTATAGTTGTCCAAATATTTAAAATGGCCCCTGTTATAATCGTGTCCATATTTATCAGACATAGGGAACATTTTGTAAGGGCATTTTGGATTTGTTGAGTTTTCACAACTTTGAATTAATTTGATTCAAATATGAGCTTGGGGTTTCATTTAGTCCCCATTTCATGTTGATGCAAAATTGTAACATGATGCACACACATGTTATCCTATGACATCTAGCTAGGGATGTGACAACTCACTCCCACTCAAAAGAATCTTGTCCCGAGATTTTGAAGTCGTCAGGAAGAGCACGGGGTACTCTAGTCGAAAATGATATTCCCTTTCCCATGTGGCCTCCTTTTCAGAATGGTGTGACCACTGAACCTTGAGAAACTTGATGTTCCAACGCCGAGTGGTAGGCTCAGCTTGATCAAGAATACGAATAGGGTATTCTTGATATGTAAGGTTATCTTGGAGATCAAGCACATCGTGGTCTACTTCACGGAGAGGGTCCGAGAAGCAACGCCTGAGTTGCGAGACGTGGAAGACATCATGAACCTTGGAAAGATGCAGCGGAAGTTCCAATTGGTAGGCAACCTCCCCTCGTTTAGCAAGAATCTAAAAAGGTCCAATGTAACAAGGAGCCAACTTTCCCTTGATACCGAATTGATGGGTACCCTTCAGAGGCGTAACCCGAAGGTAAGCCTTCTCGTCGACTTCATAGGTCACAGCCTTATGATGGCAATCATATTGGCTCTTTGGACGAGATTGGGTTGTTTTCAACTTTTCATGAATAATGCGAACTTGCTCCTCTACATCCTAGATCATATCCGGGCCAAAGAGTTGCCTCTCTCTGGTTTCTGACCAGTTAAGAGGTGTTTGACACCTTCGTCCATAGAGAACTTCAAAAGGGGCTTTGCCCGAGCTTGATTGATCACTATTGTTATAAGCATATTCGGCAAATGGAAGACATTTCTCCCAATTCATACCGAAGGATATAACACAAGCTCGGAGCATGTCTTCAAGAATTCGATTGACTCGCTCAACTTGACCACTTGATTGCGGGTGGAAAGCAGTGCTAAAGGATAGATGAGTCCCCATAGCGGTTTGGAAACTTTCCCAGAATCGGGAAGTAAAGATACTTCCACGGTCCGAGTTAATATCCAAAGGAACACCATGAAGAGAAACTATTCGAGAAACATATAACTCTGCTAGTTGGCTAGCAGTTATACTCTCCCGAACAGGAAGAAAGTGAGCCACTTTGGAAAGGCAGTCAATGACCACAAAGATAGCATTATCCCATTTCCTCTCTTGGTCCTGGGAAATCCGGTAATCAATCCATATTGACCTTATCCCATTTCCATTCGGGAATAGATAAAGGTTGAAGGGTGCCAGCAGGCCTTTGATGTTCTGCTTTCACGCGACGACAAACGTCACAATTAGCAACGAACTGGGTAATTTCTCTCTTCATCCTAGTCCACCAGAACCTCTGGCGTAGGTCCTGATACATCTTGGTACTACCCGAATGAATTGTAAGAGGAGAATCATGAGCCTCCTTAAGGATCAGCTGTCTTAAGCATGCGCTCTTGGGAACCACCAACCGGTTCTGGAAGAACACAACACCCTCATCGTCCTTGGAGAAATCTTTAGCATTTTCGCTAGCAATATTCCCCTTAATCTAGGATATACCCTTATCATACTTATGGATAGCTACTATTTGATCCTTAAGATTAGGTTTCGCCACAAAGTTGGATAGGAATCCTTGAGGAACAATGTGAAGGTTTAACTGCCGAAATTCCTCATGGAGAAGTGGTTGACCTTGTTGTAACATCAAGTTGTTACAATAAGACTTACGACTTAGTGCATCAGCCATGACATTGGCTTTTCCCGGGGTGTAAGTTATCCCTAAGTCGTAGTCTGTAATCAACTCAACCCACCGTCTTTGCCTGAGATTCAAATCCGGCTGGGTGAAAATATATTTCATACTTTGGTGATCGGTGTAAATTTTGCAACGATTACCCAGAAGGTAATGTTGCCAGGTTTTCAGTGCATGGACCACAGCTGCAAGCTCAAGCTCATGTGTTGAATAATTATCCTCATGTGGATGCAACTGTCGAGATGTGTATGCAATCACATGACGATCTTGCATGAGAATGCAACCTAACCCTTGTCACGAGGCATCGCAATAGATAACAAAATCCTTAGAGGAGTCTGGTGGCACCAGAACAGGAGCAGAGGTCAGCCATCTTTTCAACTCCTGAAAACTGTGCTCGCATTGTGGAGTCCACTCGAACCTTTTATCTTTCTTGAGGAGTTCAGTCAGAGGTTTCGCAACCTTGGAGAAATTCTCGACAAAGCGGCGACAATAGATTGCTAAGCCAAGGAAACTCTAAACTTGCTTAACCTATTCAGGTTGAGTCCAATCAAGGACGGCCTGAACTCTCTCGGTATTGACAGCAATACCTTTACTAGAGATCACGTGGCCTAGATTGGTCACTTCTGGCAACCAAAATTCACACTTGGATAATTTGGCGTACAGACGGTGCTCTCGAATTTCATCAATACTAGCCTTAGATGCTCGGCACGTTCCTGTTTGTTCTTCGAGTAGATGAGTATGTCATCGAGGTAAACCACAACGAATTTATCCAAATACTCCATGAAGATTGAATTCATCAAGCGAGAAAAGGTGGCTGGGGAATTGGTTAAACCGAAGGACATAACAGTGTACTCGTATTGGCCATAACGAGTAACAAAAGCCGTTTTTGGAATGTCCCCGTTCCTGATTCTGATTTGATGGTATCCCAACCTCAAATCCATTTTGGAAAAGACGGAGGGTCCAGCGAGTTGATCATACAAATCGTTGATCCTAGGGAGCGGATACTTGTTCTTTATGGTGACCAGATTCACTGGCCGATAATCCACAACCATCCGATCCGATCCATCCTTCTTCTTGACGAAGAGAACGGGACAAGCCCAACGAGAAGAACTAGGATGGATGAAACCTTTCTTCAAAGCTCGTCGAGTTGGATCTTAAGTTTGGCTAGTTCTAAGGGTGCCATCTTATAGGATCTTCTGGCTATTGGGTCAGTCCCTGGAATGAGCTCTATCACAAACCCAACATCTCTGACAGGAGGAATTCTTGGCAGTTCTTCTGGAAAGACATCCGGAAAGTCACGGACTACCGGAATATCTTCTAGTTCTGGAAGAGGGCTAGCATTGAGGGAATAGAGTTGGCGCTTGGTTGTTCGAGTAGAGACATTAACTATCTCACCCGATAGATGTGTAAGTTGAACATTCCTAGTATGAGTATCAATCTTAGCATAGTGGGCTTTCATCCAATCCATGCCTAAGATGATATTGATGTCCGAAGAATTGAGGGCTATCAAGGATGCTAAGAAGACTAGCCTATCCACCAGAATATCATTATCATGGCTCACTCTAGAAGTTTGCCACTTTGAACCAGGAGTCTGAACTACTAAAGGAGTAGGCATATCACAAAAAGACATGTTATGCAACTGTGCATAACTTTCTAAGATGAAAGAATGAGATGTCCAGTATCAAATAGAACAGATGCTGGATGACTATTGATAAGGAGCGTACCTAGGTTAACATCAGGATCCTCAAAGGCTTCCTCGGCAGAGACATAATTCACTCGTCCACGAGCAGGAGCTGGCTTCACATAGAAGGCTTTTCCCGGCTTACCATGTCCAACGGGCTTAGCATTGTTGTGAGCACACTCACGGGAGTAGTGTCCTGGTTCCCCACATTTGTAACAAACCACGGTGGCATGGGGGGCAACATTGGCAGGCGGACCTCCAAATGGCCTGACTGGAGGGTTGGGCTGAGCTAGGCGAGGCGCCTGGAAGGATGGCCTCGCGGTGTATCTTGGCGGCAGAGCTGCGTTGGGCACCCACACCCGGCGTTTGTTGGAGCCCGAGCCAGATGCGGGGCTGAAGTCACGGTTGTGCTTTCTCGTGGCCTCATAGTCAGTCTGTCTAGACTCGTCATTGATAGCCTTGTTGACGAGAGCCTGGAAGGTTGTGCACTCATGCAGGCGCAGATCTCGACGGAGCTCAGGGCTAAGTCCGTTGTGGAACCTAGCCTGTTTCTTGGCATCGGTTGAAACTTCCTCCGGAGCATAACGAGCAAGATTGCCAAACTCACGGCTATAGACATCCACGGACAGTCTGCCCTGGGTGAAAGCACAAAATTCCTCTCTCTTGCGATCCATCAGCCCTTCCGGGATGTGATGGGTACGAAATGTTGCACTGAATTTTGCCCAAGTTGGTGTGGGACCTGCGAGACGTATGGCTTCATAATTTTCCCACCACAGATTGGCGGGTCCTTCCAGAAAGTAGGTAGCAAAGGTCACCTTGTTGGCCTCGGATACATTGGAAGCCCGGACCTTGGGGAACATACTAGTCAGCCAGTCATCCGCATCGAGTGGGTCGACCGAATGATGATACTTAGGTGGGCACAGCTTGACGAAATCACCGAGTGACACGCCATCATTGTGATCATTGCGGGGAGCACGTGTTGTGCTCTGCTCTATTCGTTCCAATAGCCTGTTGGTCTCTCTCTTGTTCCTTTCAGCTTCAAGCATCACTTCTACCAAAGAAGGCGCATGTGGCAAGTCCTCTTTCCTTGGCTGGCTTCCCTCGCCCTGCTCGGGGGTAGGCACGGGGTTATTCCTAGTGGCCACCATCCAGGGGAAAACAACCCACATCTTAAACATAGAGGACAACAACTCTAAGACATGAGATAAGGAATGTACTTAACAACATGGCATGCAAGGTAAACACCCAAACAACATGGTAATAACAACTGCCATATGAACACCATGATTCATACACACCATGACATAATTCAGTACAATCCCAAGCTGAAAACAAACTACAGAGAGATGACAGAACTCATCGGAGGCATTACAAGCTTCCTATACATAATCTATCTACACCTTCGGAACTCAGCTCTCAACCTCAATCATATCCCACAAGACACGAAGGACTGCGGCGATACGACTACTAACATACTACTACTAACATCCACGTACTCAAGCATCACCATAGAACACTAGTAGAATGTCAATCAATAGTCCCGGTTGGGATGGACCTTTAGTATCGGTTCCCCAACCGGTACTAACGAGCCGGGACTAAAGGTCCAGACCTTTAGTACTGGTTGGACCACGGACCGGTACTAAAGGCCCTCCACGTGGCTACCTGCGTGGACTGGTGGTGGAAGACCTTTAGTACCGGTTGGTGATACCAACCGGTACTAAGTCTTCTATTTTTTTGTTTTAGCTTTTAATTAGGTTTTAATTTTCCTCTCTATTTTTTGTGTTTTCCATTCATTTCAAATTTATTTTACGGTGCTACATACTGTAAACACTACACAAGTTCATGCATATATATATGTAATATAATATACAATATCTCATACACAGTATATATATACAAATGGAATTATACATCCATATAAATTCTGGACTTATAATTAACTTAAGGCCCAAAACCCGGTCGGGACTAGCTAGCTAGTGCTCCGGATGAAATCTCAGTTCTCTACTACTGATTTGCTGGCATTATTGAGGCGGCGGTAAGGAATAGTGCTCTCCGTTTACATGAATGACATGTTGAAGAAGAAATGCCGCAAATTCCTCTTGAAGTGCTACAAAGCGTTTCTCGGGTGAGATCTTCGACATCATCTCCCAAACCTGGAGTTGTCTTTCACGTGCTGCTCTGCGACGTATATGACTTTCGGTCTGGATGCGAATGTTCTCGCAGAGGAAATATCCACATAAATTTGTCCCCTGTGGCTGCTTCGCGCACTTTGCAAAAGAATAGAATTGAATAAGATAATTACTAATCGAGCTTGATAATGGTATGAAAATAGAATTAATGAGATGCATGGACCTAGTAGTACTACTTAATTACCTTCATCTTTTTCCACTTCACCTTCGGTTTCCATTGATGACCGTGATGGGTTTTTTCTATCACCTTTTTCCAAACACTACCCGGCAAAGAAAAGAACGAAAGAGTTATTATAATTACTTTTGATATCATGAAATAATGAAAGAAAGCAAGGTCGATAAAGATTGAAATTACCGTTCTATCATAAAATACAAGTCCATGTATGATTGTTCTGGTGTATCTAGTGAGTCGTACACTTGAACAAGTCCATCCGCGAGGATAATATATAGGAGGATATAGTGGTCTCTACGCAGAAGTTTATATAATTAAGCAAGCATGTGCATATAACTCATCAACTACACCTGACAGCGAGCTAGTAAGCAAAAATAGAATTTGTAGTATACAAGAGAGTAAACACTCACCCCATGTTGTAAGGAAATATTATTGTATATTTGTTGGTATTCATTATTGCCTCTAGAAAATTTTCCAAGAGATCTTCTGTGTCCTTGGCATAATGTTTTACCACATGACCATTAATGGTACTTGGGTCGATCAACCCAATGTCATCGATTCCCTCTTGTTTCAATTCCCACATCTTCAATCTGCATGTGGTATAACTGGAAAAGTTCTGAGAATTCAAGACATATGTCACATGCATAGACGTAATGCTCTTTCCTTAATTTGACCATGACCGCCGTCTCCCCTCGCTTTGCTTCACGCGTGTACCAATCATGCAACCGTCGCATCGCAGTTGGTAGTTCCTTGTACTGCTCGGGTGTGACAAGTGGTTTTCTGACAGCATATTGCATTGTGTACTCAGTTGCATCGTACCCGCGTATTTCCTTGGTGCCAAGGATTTAGTCAAGAGTGAGACCTGCAACCTTTAGTACTTCGAGGTCGATTGGGTTGCCTTGCACGTCGACTGGTTGGATCGGTTGCTTCCTTGGATTGGTACTCACCTTGAGCGGAGAGATCGATTGCTTGGATTGTTCTCCGAGCTGGGGAACTGTTTTCCCGCTAGTTGATGCCGTACTTCCCAACTTCTTCCTTGGGCTGGGCCGACTTCTCTGCTCACTTGCCTTCTGAATCTGTCGCTCATAGTCTGTCGGCATACGCTCGATATATGCCGGGGGTCGATCAATAAAGTGTTCCATAAAGTGATCTTGGACTTCCCTGGGTATTACCTCCTTTGGCGGCACGGTCTTCTTCGCAAAAAAGGCTTTCACTTGGGGATCGCATTCAATTTTATTTTCCTCCGGTGTCATGTCATAAGGCAGCTTCCTTTTGGTCGGAGGCTCGGGTTTCTTCTTTGCTTTCTTCCGAAGAGGACTGCTGGTGGCCTTCCTCTTTTGGGAGCCCTCCTGGAGGGACCGCTGCCGGGGTGGAGTTGGCTCACGCGGCGGATATCGATATCGATGATGATATCGACTCGCATCGTGCTCCATCCCGAGGTTGGGAGGACTGCTCATGGCGAGGTGGGGAGGACTGCTGGCGAGGTGGGACGCCTCTCGAGGTGGGGACGACTGTGGGGAGCTCGAGGTGGGGAGGACTGCTGGCGAGGTGACTACTGCCGAGGTAACTGCTGGCGAGGTGGGGAGGACTGCTGGCAAGGTGGGGAGGATTGCTGGCGCTGCGATGCCTCTGGCTGGGATCCCTCGCGCTGGACATCGATACTCGGAGGATCCAGTGGCCTTAGCGCCGAGTGTGGAAGGAACATGTAGTCCTTACTCCATAGAATGAGACCACGGCCGGCTTCTGCCAATGTGGACTCCCCCTCACCTCCAGGGATGTCAAGCAATAGTTCATCATATCCCGGCTCTATTGCGTCCACCGCGACACAAGCATACCCAGCTGGAACCGAATTGCAATGCCAGAGAACATCAGGTGTATTTGGTAAAGCATAGCCCGTCGCGACCCGCACGGGTATGTTCTTCATTTTCTGGATTAGCTCACAAGATGTCTTCTCGTTGATATCATCCATGGGGTTGTGACCCAATGGTGCCCCCGTGGAACCCATGCTGCTTTTCTGCATTGTAGATGGGACGGGTTCTTCCCCTGCCTCCTGCTACGGAGTTTCCCTTTGCTGGGTCAGTACCTGTATCTGTAGCTGCTGCTGCTCGTACTTCTGTTCTGACTTCGAAAGTCGGTCTGCTTCCACCTTCTTTTTTCTTGAATGGCTTTTATAACTGTGCTGCCATCCCACAAACCCCTCATACCACGGAACAACGCCCATGCCTCGTGTTCGTCCTCCGTGTTCGGCATTCCTGAGGGCGCGTGTAAGCTCGTCGTTCTCTCTATCGGGCTGAAATCGTCCTTCTTGGGCATCTTTTATTGCTTGAATCAACTCATCTGATGCATGCTTTAGACTGGCCAGTGCAATAATCTTCCCTATGGCTGGGTCCAACTTTCCCCCATGCGCAAAAAACCAATTCCTGCACCTCTTGGGCCAGTTGAAGGTTAATGGAGTGATCCCTTCAGCAAGCATCTTATTCTCTAATGCATCCCACTTAGGAATGGCTGACTTGTATCCACCTATCCCTAGTTTATGGTGATACTTTTTTTCTCAACATTTATCTTATTCTTTGCCGACTTCTCCATAGCAGATATCGATGTCTTGTACTCGATAAATGCGTCCCAGTGATCCCTTACCTTCTTGTATATTCCTTTGAATTCGGACTCCTTCTTGCCTCTAGCTTTGTACTCGGTCCATAATCTTTTCTTCCAAGTCTGGAATGCGTCGGCCATCTTATGGAGAGCAAACTCCTTGACTTTGTTCCTTTGACGCTCCGAGAGAGAATCTGGTAGGGTGAAATGCTCCATGAGGTCTCGCCAAAGGGCGTCTTTAATTCTTGTATCGACATAATTCACTCCTGATTTTGGTTCCATTGGCTGAATCCATTCATGCATTGTGATCGGGACTCCGTCCCTAACAACCACTCCGCATTGACGCACAAATGTCTTGGCATTGGCTTAAGGGTGAGTCGGTTCGCCATTATGTTTGAAAGCATCAAGATTGAGCTTTACTTTGCCGTCCAATATGTTGGCAGCGCCTCGTACAATTCTACTAGATTGGTTCGATACGGAGGGCTGATAATTAAAATAATAAAGATTTGTTAATATATATATATACAAATCAATTAATACACATGTAATGATCACTAGAGGCTAATGGATGTGTATATACCTCACCGAACATTCTTGGTTGTTCCGGATTTTGGAACATAAGTTGTTCTTCCTCGGTCTCACATCCATCACCGTGATCGTTCAGATATTGTGAGCCATCATCATGATCATGTGATGATTCACCTCGAAGGTCCGCTGGGTTTTCGGAGGAGCGTATCATGTCGAACATGTCCTCTTCATGAGCTCTACCGGTATTGTCCATAGCTTAATAACTAGTCCATAATAATATATATAAAACAAATTAGTATTTAAATTAGCATGCATTCAAGAAGCAAAATAACTGATAGTTAATTAATAATGCATCATTGAATACATATATAGTATAGTTCTTAGAAAAGATCTCATCTGCATAATCTTGGATAATTTTCAATACATCGGCTAATCTCCATCGATCTAGCTAATACATCATAATAATACATCATAATAGTAGCTAGCTAATATATCGATCTAGCTAGAACCCTAGCGTTCGGCGGATATCGGGGCGGGCGGTGAACACCCAAAGAGAAGGAACCATCACAGGAACATAGCTGCAGTGAGATCCCTAAAGAATCTGCTAGGTATTGTCGGACCTGGCCTCCAAAGCTGCCATGTAGCGACGGACGTGCTCGTTCTCCTTGTTGACATGGTACTGTACCACCTCCGTGGGGGACTCAAGCCTCTGAAAACTCCGTGGCCCATGCGGCCGCCACCACAGAACCTCTGGGTCGACGACGGACTGGCTCCTCACCAAGCTGTGCCACCCGGAAGGCAGCACCTCCCAGTACCAGCCCGGCGGAGCCCGGTCCCTGACAGGGCCCCTCGGCTCAAGCAAGTGACCTCCTCCGGCGACTCGATGACGAGGATGCAGGATCGGCATCGTCGACGTCGAGAAGAAACACTTAATTATGAAAACAAATTAAATAAAACATAGCAAAATTAACACTTAGCAAAATTAACACTTAGCATCTAGCAAAATCCAGAATTACGGCACGCTTTGGATCCTAATGCGTGTGTGACTATCGGTCTGTCGAGACTTTCCTTAAATAACTCTCACATATCTCATGGTGTGTTGGTGCGCACTCTCTCACATTGATACGGTGGTGTATATATGTTGGTGGATACTCTCTCGCAGTAATAGGTTCGACCCGCGGTGATGGACGCTTCCCCTCTCCTCTTCTTGCACAATATATCGATGAGTATATTGCAAAGAAGACGAGAAAGAGGAAGCGCCCCCCACGACAACAGTCAGGATTCCTCCATCAAGAACACACATGAAACCCTAAACTAAATTAGGATCGACGACAGACCGAAAGTCACGCACGCATTAGGATCCAACTAAATTAAACCTAAAACTAAACTAAACATAAACTAAATTAAACCTAAACTAAACATAAACTAACACATATCCTAATAACCTGACAACCTAACTAACTAACTAACTAAATAGGGGTGTTGTGTCATGGTCAGGGTCGGGTGTCGGGGGTGTCGTGTCGGGGTGTCGGGGTTCGACGTCGAGGGACCCTAGATACCCTAGCATCTACACACTAGTACGGCGATCATCGGGGCGATCGTCGGGGAGAGGGGTCGGCCGGGAGATCTCACCTAGCCTCCTGACCCGGAGGTGGCGTCAGCGATGGGCTCGGGGCGGCGGCAACGGGATCACGAAGCGGCGACCGGAGTGGGCGGGCCGGCGGCGACGGGACCGGCGACGAGGGGAGGCGTCCGGGTAGGCGATGGCGACCGTGGAGAGGGCGACGGCGGTGAGTGCGACGGCGGCGGTGGTGAGGGCGACGGCGGCGAGGGGCGGCGTCCGGGTAGGCGAGGGCGACGGTGGCGAGGGCGACGGCGGCGAGGGCGGCGGTGGCAAGGGCGACGGCGGCGGTGGTGAGGGCGATGGCGGCATGACCGACGGCGGCAAGGGCGATGGCGGTGGTGGTGCGACAGCGTCGGTGGTGAGGGCCGGCGACGCCAATGGCACGGTGGTGGTGCGATGATGGCGAGGGCGACGACGGCGAGAGCGACGGCGGCGAGGTCGACGGCGGCAAGGGCGACGGCGGCGAGGGCGACGGCGGCGATGGTGAGAGCGATGGCGGCGGTGGTGAGGGTGGCGACGGCGAGAGCGATGGCGGCGAGGGCGACGGCGGCGAGGGCGATTTCGGCACCCTGGCGGCGCAAGTTGGAGCTCTCCTGGTGCGTGGCTCGGCCCGGGACGACGAAGTGCTCAATTTATACCAGGCACCCCTTTAGTACCGGTGCGTGCCACGCACCGGTACTAAAGGTACTAAAGATTTCCTTCTCTTCTTTCGTAAGAGCGTAGCTGGCAGGACCTTGATACTGCTTTGGAGGCATGCCGTCTTTTTCAATAGTTCTTTGCTTGTCCTCCCGTGCCTCCGGTGTATCTTTTGTCTTTCCATACACGCCCAAGAAGCCTAGCAGGTTCACACAAAGATTCTTCATCACATGCATCACGTCGATTGCATTGCGGACCTCTAGGGCTTTCCAATATTCAAGTTCCCAAAATATAGATTTCTTCTTCCACATGGGTGCGTGTCCGTTGGCGTCATTCAGAACAGATTGTCCGCCAGGACCCTTTCCAAAGATTACCTGTAAATCCTTGACCATATCAAATATATATTCACCAGTACGAAGGTCAGGCTTCTTCCGGTTATCTGGCTCACCTTTGAAATGGTTGCCTGCCTTTCTTAAGATATGCTTGATCAATAGAAATCGACGATGTCCCAAGTACACATTCTTCTTACATTTATCCAAATATATACTTTCAGTATCATCTAAACAGTGCGTGCATGCATTGTATCTGTTGTTTGTATGTCCTAAAAGGTTACTAAGAGTAGGTCAATCATTGATGGTTACAAACAGCAACGCTCGTAGATCAATTTCCTTCTGTGTGTGCGCATCCCACACACGCACACCTGATTTTTTCCACAACTGTAGAAGTTCATCAACTACTGGCCTTACGTAGACATCAATGTCGTTGCCGGGTTGCTTAGGGCCTTGAATGAGCACTGGCATCATAATGAACTTCCGCTTCATGCACAACCAAGGATGAAGGTTGTAGATACATAGACTCACGGGCCAGGTGCTATGACTGGAGCTCTGCTCGCCAAAAGGATTCATGCCGTCTATACTAAGACCAAACCATAAGTTCGTTGCGTCAGCTGCAAAGTCCTCAAACTCCCTCTCGATTTTTCTCCACTGCGACCCATCAGCGGGTGCTCTCAACATCCCGTCTTTCTTACGTTCTTCTTTGTGCCATCGCAACAACTCGGCATGCTCTTTGTTTTGGAACAAACGTTTCAACCATGGTATTGTAGGAGCATACCACATCACCTTGGCAGGAACCCTCTTCCTGTGGCGTTCTCCCTCCACATCACCAGGGTCATCACGGGGGATCTTATAGCGCAATGCACCGCATACCGGGCATGCATCCAAATTCTCGTACTCCTCACCGCGGTAGAGGATGCAGTCATTAGGGCATGCATGTATCTTCTGCACCTCTAATCCTAGAGGGCAGACAACCTTCTTTGCTTCATAAGTACTTTCAGGCAATTCGTTATCCTTTGGAAGCATCTTCTTTATCATTATCAGCAATTCTTGAAATCCCTTGTCAGTTACACCATTCTTCGCCTTCCATTGCAGCAATTCCAGCGTGGTACCCAGCTTTTTCTGGTCATCTTCACAAGTTGGATACAATAATTTCTTGTGATCCTCTAACATGTGTTTCAACTTTAACCTCTCCTTATCATTTTCGCAGTTTCTCTTTGCATCAGCAATGACCGGACCCAAATCATCAGCGGGCTCATCTGATGCCTCTTCTTCAGCTTCCCCCATTGATGCCTCTTCTTCAGCTTCCCCCATTTTCTTCATCCTCTTGTTCTTCATTGTCTTCCATTATAACCCCTTTTTCTCCGTGCTTGGTCCAACAGCTATAGCCGGACATGAAACCAGACTTCAGCAGGTGGTAGTGAAGGGTTTTTGAGTTAGAGTAATTCCTATCATTCCTACAGTCACGACATGGACAACACACGAAACCATTCTGCTTATTTGTCTCAGCCACACGAATAAAATCATGTAGGCCATTAAGAAACCCTGGACTTAGTCGGTCATCGTACATCCATTGCCGGCTCATGTTCACTACACAACATCGAAGTGACCAAATTAATACAACTTCATCATCACATTACAACCAAAAGTAGAGCTAGCAGTGACCAAATGTTATTACTTCAAATAATGGATACTTATAGTTCATACATATACATCTCATAAAACAACACCAACTATCTAAAACATGTGAATACAACAACAAATGCGATCATAATCGCAACTAAAGTAACAATTGAGCCAACAGCATAATGATACCAAGCCTCTTTATCAATGGCATATTTTCTAATCTTTCTAAGCTTCAAGCGCATTCCAACCATCTTGTTCTTGTGATCATCGACGATGTCGGCAACATGCAACTCCAATCCCATCTTCTCATCTTCAGTTATTTTCAATTTTTCTTTCAATTGATCAATTTCTTTTTCAGCTTGTGTTACTTTCTCGAGCAGAATTGCATAGTCGGTTGGAATTTCTGGTTCAACTACTTCCTATAGATAAAATATCTACATCAATTTGGTGGCATAATTAATTGTCATAGACATTAGATGATGTGTGAAATAGTAAAAGATAATTAACGACATACCACATCTGAATCATAGACTGGACAAGGGCCGACGTGGGCGGATACCATAACCATTACACTATAGAATAACTAACAATAATACAAGTAAGTAAATCGTACACGCAGCTATCTAAATCATACAAGTAATTTTTTAAAAATATATTTTAAGAAGAACAAGAGGCTCACCAAGGTGGCCGGTGCCGCGACGAGACGGTGCGGACGATGGACGATGGTTAGGACGGCCGGGGATGGTGGGAAGGCACACCAAATAAACCACACCTACACATATGCAACCTAACAAGTTAATTTGAGCTCAAATTGGATATAAATCAAATAAACTCCCACAAATCACATATCACATATCTTTGAGCATACCACAAGCTAATCTAGCAAGAGATGAAGGAGCAAAGTTGCTAACCTTTATGAACACTTGGATAGATGGGGTGCCTTTAAATCTTGAAAAATCCTTGGGAAAATGGAGGATGAGCTTCGAGCAAGAAGAAGAACATGGGAAGGCACACCAAATAAACCACACCTACACATATGCGACCTAACAAGTTAATTTGAGCTCAAATTGGATATAAATCAAATAAACTCCCACAAATCACATATCACATATCTTTGAGCATACCACAAGCTAATCCAGCAAGAGATGAAGGAGCAAAGTTGCTAAACTTTATGAGCACTTGGATAGATGGGGTGCCTTTAAATCTTGACAAATCCTTGGCAAAATGGAGGATGAGCTTCGAGCAAGAAGAAGAACAGGGGAGAAAACAGAGCTCTTTCGATCGGCTGCGGATGGATGTATATGTAGGAAGTCTTTAGTACCGGCTGGTGTCACCAGCCGGTACTAAAGGTTGCCCTTTAGTATCGGCTGGTGACACCAGCCGGTACTAAAGGTGCAAGCGGGGCCCATGTCTGACCAAAACCCTGCCACGCCCCCTTTAGTACCGGCTTGTGAGACGAACCGGTACTAAAGGTCGCCCTGCTCCTAGCCATTGTAGCCAGCATGAATCGGGACTAATACCATCTTTAGTACTGGTTCGTGACCAGACCGGGACTAAAGCTCGGGACAAAAGGTCTGTTTTCTACTAGTGGAATGCCTCATACAGGTTACCCCCGTGACCCGGGATCTAAACCTAAGGATCTGGAAACACTCTAGCCTGTGATCCCTGGAAACCGTAAGGACACGGATGTGGCCTTGTTCCCCTTGTTGGCAGCAACAGCGGTCCTCGAAGAGGGGTGATGCCTCCAACATCGGGCCAGTCTATGCGTGCTGGCAGATGAGTCCGCGATGGGTTCAGCATCTCCAAATCTCCATAGCCTGTCTGCACGACAGGTGCCAACTGCGTCAGGGCTATCAAAAGTCGTGCACGGGTGGCATAAAGCTCCATGCGAAGGACACGTGCATCACGATCTTTGTTCTCCAACATCTGAGCGGTCACCTGCAGCATGGGATCCTCATGGGAATTATCACAGTAGGTTGTGCTCCTCCCATGGAAGCAGGAACATAACAGAACTCCGTGTTCTGAAGCAGACCATGGTGAAACCTCATGATAGTCAGCATGGTGTAGGCAGCCTCCTAAATTGCCATATCTACGGTGACACCTAATCCGTAAGTCCAGTGAAGCGGCTCTACAGCTCCAGGATATGAAGGATATATCTTAACAGTACACAGATACTGACTCTGGTTGAAATCTCGATGTTGTTCCTCCACTGTGTACTCTGGGTAGCAACGGTAGCCATCCTCCATCATAACTCTAACTAACATGGGCGTGTGACGTGGTACATCGATGCACCTGGCCAGGCGGACCACCTAACGGGAAGGACGAGGGGGCATCTGAAACAGAGAATGATGCAAAGACATTAGAGATTCTAGCAGAAATTGGACATCATAATGGTTGTAACTGCTCAAAAAGGATTTTGAGACAACTCCAAAAGATTGGAAAAGCATAACCACTCGACTTTGTAGACTCAAATCTCTTCTCCATCTGTTTGTCACACCAACAATACTCTAGTACCGACATTCACTTGCAAACAAGCTAGCTAGTGGTCCATGGTTAGTAACTCGTCATCCTAAGCAATAGATGAGAAGCCTAGTTCTTATCCCTGTAGAAAAGATGAGAAAGACTTAGCATAGAATAACTTGGGAAGAGGAGTAAAAGAGCCTTACATTCCTTTCCACAATCAATTCCCCTACTTTTCTATAGTGTTTCTAGACTCAACTTCGACTAGTTTGGCTTGGTAGTCCTACAGTCAATCAGGCTCTGATATCAACGCTATCGAGACCCCGATACTAAGTCATATGAATCTGGACTGTAACATATCACATCACTTTGCAGCCTCACGCATGGTAAGCTCCGGGCTGCAGCCTTACCTTAGCCGGGACCGTTTGTGTCTTTTGGCTCACATATGTGAACATGTCGCTGGCAATCATGGCATCACGACGTAACCATACAATAACTTTCATTTAAGGGGCTCAAACGAGCCTTGCATAACATGTTCTTACAGATAGGATTCACATGACCCGACACTCAAGTCATACAAACAAGTTCATACAAACCAAGCGGAAGCATAAGCTGTCTGAGTACAGACAGATGAAAGGGTAAAAAGGCACACGGCCTAACTATCTATATCCCGCCACAGGGCATAGGGTCGTAGCTGGGACATCAGCTATTCAGCATCGTCGACATCTAGAAAGAACCCACCTGATGGGTCCTGGGTCTCAACTGCAACATTTATTAAGCAAACATGAGTACTAATGTACTCAGCAAGTCTTTAAAGTGGACCTAGACTATCCATGCTCATGTATCAACAAGGGAAGTGGTGGAGTTTATGCAGCAATGCCAGCTTTGACTCATGGCTAACCTACACTACACAATTTTAACTCTTTGTTTAAATTTTAGATATTGCACACGAGTCCACTAACTCCATGACAATACACCACCATGGATTCACTTCCCTCTCCTGGGAGAGTGCCATCCACGGTACTCACACTTGTCTTGATATTTTTATGAGTATCCATTTGATCATCTATGAACAACATAAGTTATCCAAGTAGTCTATAACCGAGGACGCGGCTATTTGAATAGTTTCATACCCTGTAGGGGTGTACTTCTTCACACACGCTCTCGCCACTTATCATTGTGTGCTCATAAAACCATGCACCTTGGCAACCTTCAAGCGGAAGCCAAGCGAGGGAGTCGGCCACGACTGTCAATCACATAAGACCTCTAGTCCAAGCTATCGCCTATTCTATTTGAGACTGAACCCGCGCAGAAGTCCGACCGAAGTTTTCTCTACGGCCCCAAACGATGTGCGCAGGGTTCCCAAGCCCACCATTTGTGTGACCCTTGGTACACCGTGCCACTGCCTACCGTGTCATAACCCACCCCTAGGGTCAGCGCTACGCATGGCCTCCAACATACTATAAACACCAGAAACTACTTGCAACTCCTGGACCAAGGACTAAGCGATTGATAAGCCGAGATGGTCAATTTAGTGTCCCAATGTGTTGTAGTAACTAGTCTTGGATCACAAACACGGAACTCAGTTCCTAAGAACGGTCCCAATGAGACAACCCACTATGTACTCCTACATAGCCTCTCATCGCTACCTTTACCAAATCGGGTTCATCATAAGCTTATCACATCGGAACATCATGGTTTCACTCCAGTTCATCACCCATATGAAACAGACCTAACACAACTCTAAGCATAGCAAGGATAGCAGGCATGGTAAGCTAAGCACATCATGGCACAAGCATCTACCAGTTATGCTAGGTTGCAAGGTTTAGCTACTTACTATGTATATGACAGGTCATGCAAAGGAATAGGTTCATCTACCGTGTATGACAGACAAGTGAATATTTGTCCTAATGCAATAAACAAGAGCAACAGCGAGAGAGTGGGATGTTATCGGAATGATCAAGGGGGCTTGCTTGCCTTGCTAGGTAGCGGGAAGGTTCTCTCCATCGTTGGAATACTCGGGGGGTATCCTCAGAAGTAGGGCCTACCGCAATGCTGATAAATAGCAATCAATACATGCAAGTGCAACAATATGATGCATGATCATGACATGGCAGCATGTATGGATGAGCTAATGCAGCTATTGTCCAAGTTAATTTGAAGTGAGTTTGAATATAGGTTCAAAATCGTTCTTCATTTCAAATTCCATATTTTAACCTATTAGCAAATGTTAATGTTCTTCTACATAGGTTGCTCTAACATGCATGATAATAGCACCATCAGATTCATTGGATTTTTCTGATAAATTTTCATATATAAATTATTTTCATCTGAGTTACAGATTAATTTATATAAATTTTTTAAGTTTTAAACATTTTCTGGAATTATTTAAAAACTAGAAATTCCTTTTGTTGCATCAGCCTGACGTCATCATGGCGTTAGCAGGTCAGCTGACCAGGCCAGGTCAAACCTGACGTGCGGGGCCCGCACATCAATGACACAGGCTTAATCCCCACGTTGACCAGGGTTTGACCCGCATCTAGGGCCCACTGGTCAGTGACTGGGGGGCTAATTAACATGGGGATTAGCTCCTGATGGTCGGCCACGTCGGCGCCCACCGGAGCGGGGCCGGCGGCGACCAAAAACATGGCGGCAACTCACCGGAGTTGTGCATCCATCGGCCATTTGGCACACAGAGGGCACCAGAAGGAGGCCCGCGCACGCGCGCATCTAGCGAAACAACAAAGGGGGCGGAGACGACGACCACGTTGAGCTTGGCGGCGGCGGCAGCTCGGGCAAGACCGGCTACTGTGCTAGAGGGCACAGGGAAGCAGGGGTACAGGAGGAGGAGCACCAGCGGCTCACCGTGGTTCCAGCAGAGGCGACGGCGAGGTCAGGGGAGGTGTGGATGAGGCGAATGGTCAAAGCGGAGCTCCGGTGGCCGGCGGGGAAGAAACGGCGATGGCGCATCGTGGAGGGCTCCCGGCATCTTCTAGCGTCACGGGGAGGACGAGGGGGTCGCTGCGGTGCTGCTGGTGGGCTCAGAAGGGTGTGGGGGCGGCTAGAACTACGGCGACGTGGTGGCGAAGAGCTCGGCCATGGCGGAGTAGAGGAGGAAAGAGAGTGAGAGAGAGACCGCATGAGGGAGAGAGGGAGAGGAGAAGGAGGCCACGGCAAGGAGGCCTCGCACTGTCGCTCTCCCAGCCCTATAGGCCGGCAGCCAGGCAGGGAGGAGGTGGCCGGCGTGTGCCCGCGCGCGGCGAATGCACGCCCCTGTCCTCCTGGCGAGAGGACAGGGATGACTCGCCATGGGCTAGATGGGCCGGTTCCCCCTGGGCCTATGCTTTCTTTTTTTCTCTTCTGGTTTTCTATTTATAACATTTGTTTTATTTTCTTTATAGGTACAATTTCTTTGATAAAATATCCCAATTATTTTATAATATCAAGTTTGAATATTTCAAACTCCAATAAAAAGTTTCAGGATATTTTGAAATATAAAATAATGATAATGCTTTATTTGGCATTTTCAGAGGCTTTATCATTTATTTTTAAATTGCTATAGTTGTCCAAATATTTAAAATGGCCCTTGTTATAATCATGTCCATATTTATCAGACACAGGGAACATTTTGTAAGGGCATTTTGGATTTGTTGAGTTTTCACAACTTTGAATTAATTTGATTCAAATAGGAGCTTGGGGTTTCTTGTAGTCCCCATTTCATGTTGATGCAAAATTGTAACATGATGCACACACATGCTATCCTATGACATCTAGCTAGGGATGTGACATGCTGATACTATCAAGGCACATGAAAGTGCAAGAGCCACTATGTCAGTTTAGGTCCCCAAGAAAGCTATGCCTAAGAAGGCTGGGGTGAAGAACTCCAGGAAGAGGATTGTCCATGTTATTGGCAGGCCTACCTCCATGTTTGAAGATCCAGTGGAGGCTGTTGGTGCAGCTGCTGAGGAGGAGGAGGAAGAGCATGCTAAGATAGTCCCTCCCAAGAAGAAAGCCAAGAAGCTCATGGCTGACGCTATGCCAAAGACTGGCACCTCCAAGAGCACCAAGCTCGCATCTAAGAAGGCTGCTGCATAGAAGTCCAAGAGGACTACCAGGGACATTCCTGCTTCAGAGAAGAACAAAGGGACTGCCCCCAGAATGGAAGATGATGAGGACTTGACTACCTTGATGAAGCTCAGACCACATCTTCTAGTGCACAATGCCAGCCACTTAGTTGCTGAGGACATGAAGAAAAGGAAAGACTCAGGCTTGAGAGCCTGGAGAGCCATAGATCCTTATGCTCAAAGAAGGAAGACTGTCATTGACTACAGGATTTACACCAGAGAGCAACATGATTTCTATGAGACCGTTCTGCTTGACAAAAGCCCAGCTGTTAGCGACATGAGGTATGTCGATTGGAAGTTCATTAAGGATAATGTAGACTACTTCCCAAGTGTCCAAGACAACTTCCATTGCATAGGTCTGGACAAATTCATTGGCAGAGAGCTTACAGCATGGAACGACGAGATGATCATGCAATTCTACTCCACTGCTCATTTCTACGGAGATGGTAGAATTGTATGGATGACAGAAGGTGCTAGATATGAATCCACTGTTGAGGAATGGGCTGCTCTACTAGAAGTTCTATAAGCTCGGGAAGGAGATTTGGATGTATACTCTAAACCCAAGGCAAGTCACAATGCCATGAAATACATGTATACTCCTATCCCCGCAGACAAGGTGCAATCACACAAGCTAGAATCCATCTATTATCCGCAAGTAGGCTTCTGGACTATAAACACTATTCTCAGGCATACCTTGATGCCCAAGTCTGGAGATGACAAGATGATCAGAGGCTACTCCATCAACATGCTAATACACCTTGACAGGAACACCAGGATTAGAGAAATGGATCTGATTGTTGAGACAATGAAGAGGGTTGCTGCTGACTAGAAGCGTTCATGTTGCTATGCACCCTACATCCAGTTGCTTATAAATTCTCAGTTGGAGAAGCACATTTTTTCTCTTGATCGCCCACACCTGCCCCTACCGCCAGATTTCGAAGATAACATTGTGGTGATGAACGCAGATCATCCCACATCTGCTACAGCACAAGCAGAGGCAGAAGTTGTTCGAGCCGCTAGTGCTCAAGCCCCCAGATCCAGGAACGAGCAAATGGATCTTCTGATCACAGCCATCCAGAGCAGGCAAAAGGATATCAAAGGGATTCTGGAGAACCAGAACAGCCTTGTGAGGATCTTTGAGTCGAGGATCAAAGTTCTTGGTGACAAAGTGGACAAGGTTACAAAAATAGTGATAGAGCTCCAGAAGGAAGTTGACTCCGTGCACATTCCCCGGGTCTCTTCTACCTCTTCTAATGATGATGATGAGGAGGAGGAGGAGGAAGGATCACCTCTCAGGCCGGGCACCCAGTTCTTCACTCAGACAAGATCTACCATAGTGCCTGCTCCAAAATCGAGGCCCTCTTCCTCAGCTCCCGCTACTGTCAGCACAGCTCCTGCTCCATCAGCTCCACTTCCACCAGTGTCTACTCCAGCTCCATCCACGACATCTACAGAGATCTTCGCCGATGTCGTGCTCTCGACTCCTTCATCAAAAACTGGAGGAGACCAACCCAAGAACGCTTAGATAGATACATTTGAACTTTTTGGTAACTTGTTGCCAAAGTGGGAGAAATGTATATAGATCATTACGCTTCGAGAGAGAGAGAGCATTTTGTGGTTTGCTGCTTTTTCAAAACAATTGCTTTTGTTTGCCATGATACTCTTTTGTTTTGCTTGAGATACACGCTTGATGGTGTTTGATCATACGCTTTGATGTGTGATGCTACTATTTCCTATCATCTTAAATGCTTATGTGATGATCATTCATCTTTGTTTGATTGTGTTGTGCTATGATATTCATTCCAATTACTCTTGCACACCACCAAGTGGTACGTGACATGTAAGAACTGACCCATGTACCTAATCGATTGTGCATTTGCATTCAAACACAAATTCAAAAATAATGCATAAATTTAGGGGGAGATCTTGCTTATCACATACTTCTCAAAGCGATGACTATATTCATTGATTATATCTTTGTCGAAGCTTTGATCTATATGTTGTCATCAATTACCAAAAAGGGGGAGATTGAAAGCATATTTGCTCCCTTGGTGGTTTTGGTAATTAATAACAACATATAAGTCATTGAACTAATGTTTCCACTAAGTATATTTAAGGAAAAGTTCATTGATGGGAATGGCAAAAGGATTCTGGAATTACCCCAAGATTCAAGGAAATAGGTTGGCCAAGGTTCAAGCAAGAGGACTCTACATTTTACATTTGTGACAAATCACTTTGAGTCTATAGGAAAGCCAATACTATTAAAAGGGGGTAAAGTTTTGATGGTGAACAATATGCTCAAACGTGCACAAGTGACAGTCACCAAAACATCCACATACTCTCACACCAAAGTCTGTTCTAAACCAAACATTCCAAATTGGTGCAACCAACATTCCTATCTTGGTGCCACCCAGTTCCAAACCCTAGACAGACTCATCCAAATCCTAACACTTCGGTGCAGCCGACACTTCACTCGGTACCACTGAGTTGGGTTGCCAAGATTCTATTATGCAAATTCTCATTTTTGGTCCGACAAAGAATGGTGAATCGGCATCACCGAGTTTGGTAAATCTAACCGTTGTTCACCTTGTTGGTGCAACCGAGAATTGTATATCTTTCCATCCGAGATTCAAAAGTTGCCACTTTTTTCACTTTGGTACAACCGAGATTTACACATTGGTGTCACCGAGTCTGACTTAATGTGTGTAACGATTGGATTTTTGGAGATGCCTATATATACCCCTTCACCACCACCCACTTGATAGAGAAAAACTCAGAACTATTCCATACCTATCCTACTGCGTTTTTTGAGAGAGAACCACCTACCCTTGTGTTGAGGTCAAGATCTTCCACTCCAACCATATGGATCTTGATTTCTAGCCTCCCCAAGTTGCTTTCCACCAATCCCATCTCTTCTACCAAGCCAAATCTGTGTGAGAGAGATTGTGTGCTGAGGAGTCTATCATCTTGAAGCACAAGAGCAAGGAGTTCATCGTCATTACCGAGCCTATTACCTTTTGGAGGGTGGTGCCTCCTAGATTGGTTAGGTGTCGCTTGGGAGCCTCCTACTTCATGTTGTGGAGTGAACTAAGAAGTTTGCAAGGGCAAGGAGATCCCCTACTTCGTGAAGATCTACCCATAGTGAGGCTAGTCCTTCGTGGACGTAAGCCGCATGGAATAGTCAAGGTTGCTTCTTTGTGGAACCCTCCGTGGGTAGAGCCCTCCATGGACTCTCGCGACAGTTACCCTTCGTGGGTTGAAGACTCCATGAACGTGGACGTACAATAGCACCACCTATCGGAACCACGAGAAAAATCATCGTGTCATCACTTGTGTTTGCATTCTCAAACCTCTCTTTACTTACATGTGCAATGTCTTTAATTTCCGCTGCTATACTCTTAGACATGCATGTGTAGGGTGGTACTTGATATGCTATGAGTGCTAAAACTTGCCAATAATTAAAATTCGGGAAAAGGCAAAACTTTTATTTGGTCAAGTAGTCTAATCACCCCCCTCTAGACCTACTTTCGATCCTACAAACTCTGCCAATGAAATTCACTCATATTCATTATGGGCAAGATCTATTTGCAATCAACATCAACCCTATGCAATAGATCAAGGAGTCACACATTCCCTCAAGCTAAGCAAGGGACAAGGTAATCAGCAAATCAATGGACATCATTACACATGCTTTGCACTCCATGTCCATAGATATCCTTGTATTTGTCTCTTGTGTGTTGGGACTAACCCATGTAGGTTGGAAGAGTGAGGAAACAACAAGGATGCTCCCAACTCTTGGTGATATTCATCAACCTTGAGCATCCACCACTACCTCACCAACATAAAGTCTTCATCGACAAAACCCAAGGTTAGCTTATCCCTCTTATGGGGGGATGTCACATAAAGGGGAGCTTTACTATAACACTTGAGTCAAAGCATCTCTTAGTATGTGACAACATTAAATGCTTTATGTAAAAGTGGTAACCCCACTTGTGCTTAAACGATGAGTATGACCTATGATCAAGTACTCTTACTTGGCTCCTAAGTCAAATACTCATATATAGATGACTTCGTCATCGCCCAAGTGCTTTTTAGATGCTAGAGTGTTTGTGCATGTTTGCCATGATTTCATTTGACATCTTATTGTGTGAGCATGTTGGTCTGCATTTATTTTCTCATTCGAGGATATCCAATTGTTGCTATTTGGCTTTTAATTTATCTTTTGCCAATTGGATATACAAGAATGCCTTGGACCACTTCTTTAGCTATCTATGTTTTCTCACCTCATACTCTATTCATGCTGCATCACAAAATTTGAACAAGTGCGTTTTGATCCCTCTGTGTGTGGAGCACTCAGAGTTCCGTATCGACAAGGACTGACCATTAAAACCTCCCAAGTGCATCTCGGTGGAACCAACTCCAAAATCTCGGTCTCACCGAATGCCTAGGGTTGATCTGGTTTTCAATCTCAGTACCACAGATTCCATCTTCTTGGTTACACCGAGTTTCCCTGTCAACTGACAGTTGAGGAACTCGGTGATAGCGAAAAGTTAGAATCGGTGTCACCGATAGTGGTGGGTATATAAGTTGTGGGCCATGATGCTTTGAAATTCAATCTCATTCGTCATGCCTTAGAACCCTAAGTTGTCGCCTACGAGACCCCTGGTCATCGCCCTTGTCCCCATGCGCTCCTCTGTCGCCGGGAATCGTCGTTGCCGATGAAATACTCTCCCTCGTCGCTGCCGTAGAGGATCCGCGCCAAGCTAAGGTACAAATTTGATATCTATTGCACTACTCGTCCGATTCTTGCGCATTATATTCATGTTTATCATTGATACACCCTTTGCATGATTTCCTATCCACACGAAATCTCAAAAGTCTCGCGAATAATGAATTTTCTAGGGTTTTGCCATTCGCCCGATAAATCTCGGTGGAACCAAAACAGTCATATCGGTCTCATCGATGTGATTTTCTGTGTGGCTGAGAACTGACTCGGTGGAACCGAGTTCCTCTTTTTGGTCTGACCGAAAAGGGTGCCAAGGTTTTGTTATGTGATTCAGTCAGTCTCGGCCCCACCGAAAAATTTGTTTCGGCTGTACCGATATTTATTTGACAGAATGCAAAATTCTTGAAAATTCATTGTTCAAATTTCAAAAACCAGCCCCATTTTGTGATGACTCATCTACTTCTTCTCTCCTATACTCTATTCACAGGGTCAATATGTCAGACATAGAGGACAGTTAGAATTTGGTAGAGCAGGGAGTTGACATGAGTTCTAGCACAAGCCCAGAGGCCAGTTCTTTTTGAGATCTAGGCACCCCCAGCTCTCATGGGTTGCCCAAGGCTGCCACCAGAACCATGAAGAAGCTCAAATTTGATGAAGAAGATTCAGATTTCATTCCTGAGGAGATTCTTGCCAAGAAGAAAGAAAAGGATGCTAAGAAGTCAGCAACTGAAGCTATTTCTTCTAGAAGAGTTGTCAGCAAGATCTATGCCAGTACAGAGACTATCAAAGAACATGAGAGTGCTAGAGCCACAATTTTTGTTGATCCCCCAAGGAAGGCAATGCCTAAGAAGGTAGGGGAGAAGAAGTCCAGGAAAAGGATTATCCATGTGATTGGCAGGCCTACCTCTATGTATGAAGATCCATAGGAGGCTGCTAGTGGTGCTGTTGAGGAAGAGGAGGAAGAACATGTTGTGAAAGCTCCTCCCAAGAAGAAAGCCAAAAATCTTATGGCTGATGCTATGCCAAAGACTGGAACCTCCAAGAGCACCAAGCCTACTTCCAAGAAGGCTGCTGCACAGAAGTCCAAGAGGACTACCAGAGACATACCAGCTTCTGAAAAGAACAAGGGGACTGCCTCTAGACTTGAAGATGATGATGACTTGACTACTTTGATGAAGTTCAGACCACATCTTCCAGTACATGATGCCAGCCACTTAGTTCCTAAAGACATGAAGAAGAGGAAAGACTCTGGATTGAGAGCCTGGAGAGCCATAGATCCTTATGCTCAGAGGAGGAAAACTGTTGTTGACTACAGATTCTACACAAGAGAGCAACAAGACTTTTATGAGACAGTGTTGCTTGACAAGATCCCACATGTTAGCGACATGAGATATGTCAATTGGAAATTCATTAAGGATAATGTGGACTACTTCCCAAGTGTCCAAGATAATTTCCATTGCATTGGTCTGGACAAGTTCATTGGCAGAGAGCTTACTGCATGGAACGACAAGATGATCATGCAATTCTACTCCACTTCACATTTCTACGGAGATGGTAGAATTGTATGGATGACTGAAGGTGCAAGGTACGAATCCACTGTTGAGGAGTGGGCTGCACTTCTAGGAGTTCTAGAAGCTCAGGAAGGTGATCTGGATGTATACTCAGAACCCAAGGCAAGTTACAATGCCATGAAGGATATGTATACTCATATCCCTGCAGACAAGGTGCAATCACACAAGCTAGGATCCATCTACTACCTGCAAGTAGGCCTCCGTACAATAAACACTATTCTGAGGCACACCTTGATGCCCAAGTCAGGAGATGACAAGATGATCCGAGGCTACTCCATTATCATGTCGATCTGCCTTGATAGGAACACCAGGATTAGAGCCATGGATTTGGTTTTTGAGAAAATCAAGAGGGTTGTTGCTGATCAAAAGCGCTCTTGTTGTTATGCACCCTACATCCAGTTGCTTATCAACTCTCAATTGGAGAAACACTTTTTTGCTCTAGATCGTCCACATCTGCTCCTACAGCCAGAACTTGAGGATAATGTTGTGGTGATGGACCCAGATCGTCCCACATCTGCTACAGCATAGGCAGAAGCAGAAGCAGCTTGAGCCGCTAGTGCTCAAGCCCCCAGAACTAGGAACGAGCAAATGGATCTTCTGATCTCAGCCGTCCAGGGCATGCAGAAGGATATCAAGGGGATTCTGGACAACCACAACAGTCTAGTGAGGATCTTTGAGACAAGTATCAAGGTTCTTGGTGATAAGGTGGACAAGTGGTCGAAGACAGTTATAGAGCTTCAGAAGGAAGTTGACTCCGTGCACATCCCTCGGGTCTCTTCTACTTCTTCGGATGATGATGATGATGATGATGATGATGATGATGATGATGATGAGGATGGATCACCTCTCAGGCCGGGCACCCAGTTTACTACTCAGGCTAGATCAGTCACAGTGCCTAGACCAGACTTGAGGCCCTCTTCATTAGCTCCTGCTACTGTCTGCATAGCTCCTGCTCCATCAGCTCTAGTTCCTCCCGTGACCACTCCAGCTGCATCCACGACATCTACAGAGAACTTTGTTGATGCTGTTATCTCGACTCCTTCATCGACAACCGGACGAGATCAGTCCAAGAACGATTAGTTATATGCCTTTGAACTTTTTGGTAACTTTTTGCCAAAGGGGGGGAAGGGTATATAGATCATTATGCTTCGAGTGAGAGAGCGTTTGGTGTTTGTTGCTTTTTCACAAAACAATTGCTGTTGGTTGCCGTGATACTCTTTTGTTTTGCTTGTGATACACGCTTGATGATGTTTGATCATACACTTTGATGTGTGATGTTACTATTTCCTATCATCTTAATGCTTATCTGATGATCATTCATCTTTGGTTGATTGTGTTGTGCTATGATATTCATTCCAATTACTCTCGCACACCACCAAGTTGTATGTGGCATGTAAGAAGTAACCCATGTACCTAATCGATTGTGCATTCGCATTCAAACGCAAATTTAAAAATAATGCACAAATTTAGGGGGAGCTCTTGCTTATCACATACTTCTAAAAGCAACGATTATATTCCATGATTATATCTTTGTCGAAGCTTTTATCTATATGTTGTCATCAATTACGAAAAAGGGGGATATTGAAAGAACATTTGCTCCCTTGGTGGTTTTGGTGATTAATAACAACATATGAGTCATTGAACTAATGTTTCCACCAAGTATATTTCAGGACAAGTTCAATGATAGGGATGGCCAACGGATTGTGGAATTACTCCAAGATGCAAGGAAATAGGTTGGCCAAGATTCAAGCAAGAGTACTATACATTTTACATTTGTGAGAAATCACTTTGAGTCCATAGGAAAGCCAATACTATTAAAAGGGGGTAATTTTTTGATGGTGAACAATATGCTCAAACGTGCACAAGTGACAGTCCACAAACTCTCCCACCAAAAGTCTGTCCTAAGCCAAATATGCAAAATCGGTGCAACCAATATTTCTATCCCGGTGCCACCGATTCCAAACCCTAGACAAACTCAGCCAAACCCTAACACTTTGGTGCAGCCGACAATTCACTCGGTGCCACCGAGTTGGGTTGCCAAGATTCTGTTACGCAAGTTCTCATTTTCGGTCCGACCAAAAATGGTGAATCGGCGTCACCAAGATTGGCAAATCTGACTACTGGTCACCTTGTCAGTGCAACGGAGAATTGTATATCGGTCCCTCCGAGATTCAAAAGTTGCCACTTTTGGTCACTTCGGTACCACCGATATTTACACATCGGTGTCACCGAGTATGACTTATTGTTTGTAATGGTTGGATTTTTGGGGATGCCTATATATACCCCTTCACCACCACCCACGCGAAAGAAAAGCACATAGAACTATTACATACCTATCCTACTTAGTTTTCTGAGAGAGAACCACCTACCCTTGTGTTGAGGTCAAGATCTTCCACTCCAACCATATGGATCTTGATTTCTAGCTTTCCCAGGTTGCTTTCCACCAATCCCATCTCTTCTACCAAGCCAAATCTGTGAGGGGGTGATTGTGTGATGAAGAGTCTATTATCTTGAAGCACAAGAGCAAGGAGTTCATTGTCTTTACCAAGCCTATTACCTTTCGAAGGGTGGTGCCTTCTAGATTGGTTAGGTGTCGCTTGGGAGCCTCCTACTACGTGTTGTGGAGTGAACCAAGAAGTTTTTAAGGGAAAGGAGATCGCCTACTTCGTGCAGATCTACCCATAGTGAGGCTAGTCCTTTGTGCACGGAAGCCGCATGGAATAGTCAAGGTTGCTTCTTCGTGGAACCCTCCATGGGTAGAGCCCTCTGTGGACTCTCGTGACTGTTACCCATTGTGGGTTGAAGACTCCATGAACGTGGACGTACGATAGCACCACCTATCGGAATCACGGTAAAAATCATCACGTCATCACTTGTGTTTGCTTTCCTAACCCTCTCTTTACTTACATGTGCAATCTCTTTACTTTCGGCTGCTACACTCTTAGACATGCATGTGTAGGGTGTTACTTGCTATGCTGAATGCTAAAACTTGCCAAGAATTAAAATTGGGAAAAAGGCAAAACTTTTATTTGGTCAAGTAGTCTAATCAGCCCCCCTCTAGACCTACTTTCGATCCTACAACCCCCTCCGAGAGAGAACAGTTTCCGGTGACCCTTTCTGTGGACTCTCTGCACTTCTTCCCAGAGTATTCTTGGACCCCAGGAAAGCCGACCATATGATATATGCTCTAAAGCATTGCTCTGTGTTATTCTTGCATGTTTAATTAATGATTGTGCATGTGATAAAAATAAGTAAGCTTGTATTAGATTGCACTTACTATTTACATTACTGGCATAGTTGCTATGTAGTTCACTTAAGTTCATAATTGTTGCCACTTCAACATGTTGTGATATATAACTATACCTGCTAAGTGATGACTAAAGATAAACTTAGTTGGTTGATCTAGAGTCACCTGTCCGGGCTTACTCGTGCAACCACATTTGCCGGTATGGGACGGCCCTGACCGGGCCTGACTGTGTGATCTTTCACCGTTATCTCCAAAGAGGGGGGGTTATGCATGTGCGCTACCCTGATCAGGTAGGCGGTGATAACCCTGTGAGCCAGTTGATAGTTGATTTTTGCATGCGGTCCCCGTTTGGGACGGTAGGCCCCGTTTGGGTCTACATAGTTTGGCCACAACGGTGGCAGGTGTCATGAGGACATAGGGGCCACCCAAGGCTGACCTTCGGGGGAGGAAGAGTGTCAGTGGTACGATGAAAGAGTCATGGGTCAGGCAGGTTTTGTTGAAGCAACGCTGGTCCACCCGAGTGGGATCACGAGGACAGGAGCTTCATGGTGTGGGTAAAGTGCGCAACCTCTGCAGAGTGTCAAATCTATTCGAATAGCCGTGTCCACGGAATTGGACAGCCCATCCAGACCTCGGTAGGTGGTCAACTATAACAATGATCGTAATGACGGAAGAACTCGTCTTGTGCAGACATCAAATGATGGGATGGCTATGAGGTGAGTGGTCGGATGACCACATGAATTGGATTGGATTTTGATTGGATTTAGATTGGATCGTGAGAATATTCAGAGTATAAGTGATTGAATTATCATGCTTTACCCTACCATATTTAATCTGGTAGTTATCTTACTAGATGATCCTGTTACAATATGATAATTAAGATTGCTAGATAGGTTTTCCATGTCATGATGATTAATATTGTTCTTATAACAAATGCATGCTTGAATGCCATGGATTGCGTTGCTTGGTGTATATGTTAGTTTGGTTTGCTTGCAAGCACATTCAAGAGTACTAAGTGGCCTTCCATGTGGCCAGGTTCACATAAGGATCTGTCGTGCATCGACGAGGATCCGGAGCGTTTGCAGGCTAGAAGTGTAACCTAGTCAGATCCCTGTGGATTGGAGCCGCACCAAGACCATGTTGCCTTAGATAAAGCCTTCCCGCTGCCATCACCCCTTGTAAGACTTATATATCCATTAATAGAAATGCTTGTGTTCATGATACTTGTTGTAAACACACATGCCAGAATGATTTCCTGGGCTGGTATGTGCGGCGACCGTCTGGCTACAATGGTAATCAGGCGGGGTGCCACAACTGGCGAGCCGGTCCCGGGGGCTGGTGAGCCGGTCCTAGGGGCTGAGCACCCAGACCCGGGGGTTCCCGAGCTGGCCCTCGTCTTGGCTCCCTCATGGGCCTAGCCCATCCTTGCTTTCCTTCTACACGGTGAGCTCCCTCCTGACGAGGCCACGACGAGGCAAATCCAGCGTCGGGCTCCGGCCTACAGCATCATCAACCGCGAGCTCGTTCATCGCAGCACCACCCACATATTCCAATGGTGCGTTGAGCCAGAAAAGGGTCAGGGGATCCTCCTCAACATCCACCAGAGCGAGTGCAGGCACCACGCCGCCTCTAGGACCTTGGTGGACAAGGCTTTCCGCCATGTATTCTACTGGCCGGCCGTCTTGGAGGAGGCAAAGCGGCTGGTCCACGAGTGCGAGGGTTACCGGTGCTTCAGCACGCAGAGCCACCTGCCGACCACAACCCTACAGACCATCCCCTCTCGTGGCCCTTTGCCGTCTGGGGGCTGGACATGGTGGGTCCCTTGAAGAACGCACGAGGCGGCATGACGCATCTGCTAGTAGCCATCGACAAGTCACCAAATGGATCGAGGCTAGACCAATCAAGAAGCTAGACGGCCCCACGGCCGTCTGGTTCATCGAAGATATCACGGTCCGCTATGGCGTTCTCCATAGCATCATCACCAACAACAGCACAAACTTCACCAAGGGCGCGCTACCACGTTTCCGCGCCAAGCAAGGCATCCGACTCGACTTGGCATCGGTCGCACATCCATAGTCGAACGACCAGGTCGAGAGGGCAAACAGCCTGATCCTGGCTAGCATCAAGCCTCGACTCATGACGCCACTGGTTAGGTCGGCCGGCTACTGGATCGAGGAGCTGTCGGTTGTCCTTTGGAGCCTCAGGACCATGCCTAACCGATTGACCGGCTACACTCCTTTCTTTCTCGTGTACAAGTCCGAGGCAATCATCCCCACCAACATCGAGTTCGACTCGCCTCAAGTCGCCATGTACACAGAGAAGGACGCAAGGGGGGCAAGAGAATACAGAGTTGACCTACTCGAAGAAGCACACGAAATGTCCTTGAGATGGACGGCCATCTACCAGCAGAAGCTCCGGCACTACCACAACAAGCGTACTCGGCCACTCTCCTTCCACAAAGGAGACTTGGTGCTCAGGCTGATCCAGCGAACAGAGAGCCAGCACAAGTTGTCCTCCCCATGGTAGGGCATGTTCATCGTGAGCAAGGCGTTGCGCAACAACGAATACTACCTAATAGATGCCCAGAAGCCGCAAAAGCACAAAAGAGACGCCTCCGGCGAGGAGACAGAGCACCCATGGAACGCGGCGCTCCTCCGCCCGTTTTACTACTGAGTACCAATGTATATATGTATCCTTCCCTTTGGGGCTTATGAATGCAACAGGTGCCCCAACATAACTCTTGGGACACGTACTTTTTCGTTCCATCCAAGTTTCTCAACACTTTTAGCTGGCTCCTGGTCCCTGGGGCTAGCCAGCTAGTCCCGAGGTCCTTCCCTAAAAAATCAACCAAGTAATGTGAGCCAAACAATTCCTCCCACCCCTCCTAGCTATAGACTGGCTCCTGGCTCTCCGGCTGACGGGGTCGCAGGGCGACGAAACTTAGCACACATGAAAGGTTGACCTCCTGGGGGGGCACCGGCAGGGTCTAGCCGGAACACTTTATCGCCTCTGCACTTGCCTTACCCAAAAAGGCTCTCGTGATTCCCAAGCTCAGATCCGGTTGCTTCGAGGCGGACATCCCGCCCCAGTCACAGACCGGCTCCCGGCTGTCGGGTTGGCGGGGCTGAAACCAAGGAGGACAATGATTTGTGCAGACGAAATCAAAAGAGCACACAAGGGTAAGGACAAGCTGGCACACATAAAAACAAAAATTGCAGCAACCAGAAACTTCATAAAACTTAAAAGGTCCACAACCACGAGTTCATTACATTTACACCCCTAGTGGGTGGAATTGGATTTCTAACAAAAAGCACAGGGATAAAAGGGCTCTAGGTGGCATCCGCTCCATCTTCCCCTTTGTCACATCTCGAGGCGGCTCCCGCCTCTGGGTATTGAGCCCGCTCGAAGTCAGCACAGTCATCGGTGCTGGAGCCGGCGTCTTCACTGTCCGTCTCCATGCCGCTTCTCTCTAGGTCATCTAGTGCGAGTGCGTACCGATCCTCTGGGACCACCGTGCCGTCTACTCGATGCTCACGGATGTATTCGTCCCATGCGGCAAAGGACGCAAGGTCACTCGCGCGCACGGCCAGCACGGCGGCCACCGCCTCTAGATCCGCATCGGTGCCAGCACGCTAGGCTGTGAGTAGGCTCAGGATCAGCTAGGGGTACCATCACCTCACGATGCGATGGACCATGCCCGCACCAGCGCGCGTCGCGGATGCCCTCTATGTGTTCACTCGCATGGTCTCGAACTCTAGCCATCTCGACAGCCGGCTGATGGAGCCCGGCTCTGCCGCCCCTGACCAGAGGGTGTGGACCAGTGCCTCGCCAGCCGCCTGGAGCCGCTTCAAGGCGTGAACCACCACCACCGGTCTCGCCCTGGCGGCGATCCCCACCTCGTCCAGGGTCCAGGGGGCATGCGGCCTAACAGCGACCCCTTGCTTCCGTTGGCCCTCACGGTGGGCCGCCACGGCCACCTCAACGACCTCCTGCGTACCAGGGAAGAGCCCCGAGAAGAGAAGAAGAAGAAGAAGGACGAACGAACAGGCCAAGCAAAACCAGAAACTAGCATAGGGAAAGGACGAGACGACATGGACTTACCTTGCAGCATGCGGTCTATCCCATGCCACTGCTCCCGTAGCTCCGACTCCCTGGCGGACCACTCTTGGAGCCGGCGCTCGTGCTCGCTCCTGGCCGTCTGTGCCTCGTCAGCCGCCCTTGCCAGCGTGGCGTCCTTTGCCTCTAGCTCCTGGTGATGGGTGTGCTCCCACTCCTCCGCCTGCTGGCGAAGGGCTGCCTCGTGGTCCGTCAGCTCCTCGCAGTAGGCCGCCTCGTGGTCCGTCGGCTCCTGGCGGTGGGCCGCCTCGAGCTTGGCCGCCTCCGCTTGGACCCGACCCACCTCCTGGTGGATCCGCTCGCACTCCGCGATCAGGGAGCTCTGCTGATCACCGAGCTCCACGACCTGGTGCCGAAGATCGACTGTCTCAGTATTGGTGTCTGCCCAGGACGGAGAAACTTCAATTAGAAGAAAAGAGAACAAGATAGGGATTCGGCCCGCCTCCGCAGCGACGGGCTCGAATCATGGGGGCTACGCCCCTTGGAAATCATGAAGGCCTTACCTCGCAGGTCCTGAGACAAGGTGGCTAGCCGGCGCTTGTTCTCCCGGTACAAGCTCAACAAGGAGTTGTACGCGGTCATCCGATGCTCTTCGCGATCCAAATCGCCGAGCGTCCCGCGATCTCATCACGATCCATCCCGCGATCTTGATCACGATCTGTCCCGCGAACTCATCATGATCCGTTCCGCAATCTCATCACGAACCGTCTCGTGAACTCGATCACGGTCCTTCCGATCTAGCGCCGAACGGACGGCACCTCCGCGTTCAGCACATGTGCAGCTTGATGACGATCTCCATCGTATAGATCCAACAAGAGGAGGTAGAGAGGAGAGAGAGTTCATCGGCAGCGTGACGGCGCTCCGGTGATGGTGGTGGAGCAATTCCGGCAGGGCTTCGCCTAAGCACTGCGGAACTACGATCTAGAGGAGGAACTATGCACCGGTGGAACGGGTAGCACGTGGCCGGAAATTCTGTCCAAAAACCACCCAATCCACTAGTATATATAGGAGGAGAGGAGAGGAGAGGCAGCCAAGGCCTTTGGGTCAGCCGAAATAGGAGGTGGGAGCAATCCTACTTCGCCTCCAATCCTAGTTGGAGTAGGATTGCCTCCTATTGGCTGATTTTCCATTTTTTGCTTTAGGACTTTCTCTCCTGCGTCATGGGCCTTTGTGGCTGTTTTACTAGCACACTAAGGGCTGGTTATTATTATGCCACAGCCCATGGACCTCTTGGGGTCGAAATACACCTCCCGGAGGTCCCCCGGTACACTACCGGCACTCCCGGTACACTACCGATACTCCCGGTACACTACCGATGAGCCCGAAACTTTTCCGGCGACCAAAATGGGACATCCTATATATGAATCTTTACCTCCGGACCATTTTGGAGCTCCTCGTGACGTCCAGGATCTCATCCGGGACTCCGAACAACCTTCGATCACCACCATACATAACTCTACACTACCGAAACGTCACCGAACCTTAAGTGTGCAGACCCTGCGGGTTCAAGAACTATGTAGACATGACCGAGACACCTCTACGGTCAATAACCAATGGCGGGACCTGGACATCCACATTGGTTCCTACATATTCTATGAAGATCTTTATCGGTCGAACCTCTATGTCAAGGATTCAGTTAATCCCATATAACGTTCCCTTTGTTCTTCGATATGTTACTTGCCCAAGATTCGATCGTCGGTATCTCCATACCTAGTTCAACCTCGTTACTGGCAAGTCTCTTTACTCGTTCCGTAATACAAGATCCCGTGACTAACACTCAGCCACATTTCTTGCAAGGCTTGTTGTGATGTTGCATTACTGAGTGGGCCTTGAGATACCTCTCCGTCACACGGAGTAACAAATCCCAGTCTCGATCCATGCCAACTAAACAGACACCATCGGAGATACCTGTAGAGCACCTTTATAGTCACCCAGTTACGTTGCAACATTTGATACACACAAGGCACTCCTTCGATATCCGTGAGTTGCATGATCTCATGGTCATAGGAACATATACTTGACATGCAGAAAACAGTAGCAATAAACTGACACGATCATATGCTATGTTTGTAGTTTGGGTCTTATCCATCACATCATTCTCCTAAT
The DNA here is from genome assembly GCA_022496015.1 of Hordeum marinum. Classification (NCBI taxonomy): domain Eukaryota; kingdom Viridiplantae; phylum Streptophyta; class Magnoliopsida; order Poales; family Poaceae; genus Hordeum; species Hordeum marinum. Next base: position 185,644,117 of record CM039675.1, read on the forward strand.
GATGTGATCCCATTATCAAATGACATCTCATGTCCATGGCTAGGAAACCTTAACCATCCTTTGATCAACGAGCTAGTCCATTAGAGGCATACTAGGGACATGGTTTTGTCTATGTATCCACACATGCATTTAAGTCTCCGATCAATACAATTATAGCATGGATAATAAACGATTATCATGAACAAGGAAATATGATAATAACTAATTTAGTATTGCCTCTAGGGCATATTTCCAACAGTCTCCCACTTGCACTAGAGTCAATAATCTAGTTCACATCACCATGTGATTCGCATTGTTATGAATCTAACACCCAATGAGTTCTGGGGCTCGATCATGCTTTGCATGTGAGAGAGGTCTTATAGTCAACGGGTCTGCGATATTCAGATCCGTGTGTACTTTGCAAATCTCTATGTCAAACCGTAAACACTGCTACCACACTCCACTTGGTACTATTTCCAAATGGCTGCTCCACAATACGTATCCAGATTGCTACTACTAGTCATCCGGATAGGTGTTAAAGCTTGCATCGACGTAACTCTTTACGACGAACTCTTTATCACCTCCATAATCAAGAAACATTTTCTTAGTCCTCTGGTTACTAAGGATAATTCCGACTGCTGTCCAGTGATCCACTCCTGGACCACTCTTGTACCCCTTGACAGACTCATGGCAAGGCACACACAGGTGCAGTACACAGCATGGCATAATATAGAGCCTATGGCTAAGGCATAGGGGACGACGTTCGTCCTTTCTCTTTCTTCTGCCGTTGTCGAGCTTTGAGTCTCACTCAACTTCACACCTTACAAATCAGACGAGAACTATTTCTCTGGCTGATCCATTTTGAACTCTTTCAAAATCTTGTCAAGGTATGCACTCATTGAAAGTCTCATCAAGCATCTTGATCTATATCTATAGATTTTGATGCTCAACAATTAGGTAGCTTTATCCAGGTCTTCCTTTGAAAAGCACTTTTCAAACAACCTTTTATGCCTTCCAGAAATTCTACATTATTTCCGATCAACAATATGTCAACCACATATACTTATCAGGAACTCTACAGTGCTCCCACTCACTTTATTGCAAATACAAGTTTCTCGTAAACTTTGTATAAACTACAGAAACTTTGATCACCTCATCAAAGTGTATATTCCAACTCCGAGATGCTTGCTTCAGTCCATAGAAGGATCACTGAAGCTTGCTCATCTTTTAGCATCCTTAGGACTGACAAAACCTTCTGGTTGTATCACATACAACCTTTCCTTAAGTAAACCGTTAAGGAAACGATGTTTTGACATCCATCTGCCAGATTTCATAATTGAAAATGCAGCAACTGCTAACATAATTCCAACAGACTTTTAGCATCGCTACGAGTGAGAAAGCCTCATCGCAGTCAACTCCTTGAACTCTTCACAAACAACTTTGCAACAAGTCGAGCTTTACAAATGGTGACATTCACCCAATGTCTGTCTTCATTCTAAAGGTCCATTTGTACTCAACGACCTGCCATCTAACGAGCAAGTCTACCAAAGTCTATACTTGGTTTTCGTACATGGATCCTATCTCGGATTTCATGGCCTCTAACCATTCATCGGAATCCGGGCCCATCATCGCTTCTCCATAGCTCGTAGGTTCATCGTTGTCCAACAACATGATCTCCAAGACAGAGTTGTCGTACCACTTAGGAGCAGTACACATCCTTGTTGACCCACGAAGTTCGATAGTAACTTGATCCTGAAGCTTCATGATCATCATCATTAACTTCCTCTTCAACTAACGTAGGCTTCACAGAAACATTTTTCTGTGCTGCGCTACTCTCTGGTTGAACAAAGGTTTAACAACCTCATCAAGTTCTATCTTCCTCCCACTCAATTCTTTCGAGAGAAACATTTCCTCGAGAAAGGATCCGTTTAAGCAACAAACACTTTGCACTAGGATCTGAGATTGAAGGTTCACCCAACTGATCTTAGGGTATTCTATGAAGATGCATTTGTCCGCCTTGGGTTCGACCTCATTAGGTGAAAACATTTTCCACACAAGTGTCACAGCCCCAAATATTAAGAAATGACAGCTTAGGTTTCTATCAAACCATAATTCACACGGTGTCATCTCAACGGATTTAGATGATGCCCTATTTAAAGTGAATGTAGTTGTCTCTAATGCATAACCCCAAAAATTATAGTAGTAAAACGATAAGAGACATCACAGTATGCACTATATCAATAGAGCATGACTATGATGTTCGGACACACCATCACACCATGGTGTTCCAGGTGGTGTTAGTTGTGAAACAAATTTCACATTGTCTTAAGTTGTATGCCAAACTCGTAACTCAGATATTCACCTCCACGATCATATCGCGGTCATTTTTATCTTCTTGTCACGATGATCTTTAAACTTCACTCTGAATTTGCTTGAACCTTTCAAACGATTCAGACTTGTGTTTCATTAAGTAAATATACACTATATCTAATCAAATCATAAGTGAAGGTAAGAAAATAACGATATCCACTGCACGCTACAAGACTCACTAGATTGCATACATCAATATGTATCATTTCCAATGAATCACTTGCCCGCTCCATCCAACGGGGTCTTTTAGTCATCTTGCCCAAGAGGCATGGTTCGCATGTCTCAACCGATTCGAAATCGGATGAGTCCAAATATCCATCAGCATGGAGCTTCTACATGCGCTTTATACCAATATGACATTTAGCGGCAGTGCCACAAGTATGTGGTACTATCATTATTAACTTTGTATCTTTTGACATCAATGTTATGAACATGTGTACCACTACGATCAAGATTTGAACAAACCATTCTCACTCGGTGCATGACCATTGAAGGTATTATTCATGTAAACAGAATAACCATTATTCTCTAACTTAAATGAATAACCGTATTGCAATAAACATGATCTAATCATGTTCATGCTCAACGCAAAACACCAAATAACATTTATTTAGGTTCGTCACTAATCCTGAAGGTAGAGAGAGTGTGCGATGTTGATCACATCAACCTTGGAAACACTTCCAACACATATCGTCACCTCACCCTTAGCTAGTTCTCCGTTTATTCCGTAGCTTTTATTTCGAGTTACTAACATTTAGTAACCGAACCGGTATCCAATACCCAGGTGCTACTAAGAGTACTAGCAAGGTACACATTAATAACTCGTATATCAAATATACTTCTATCAATGTTGCCAGCCTTCTTATCTACCAAGTATCTAGGGTTTGTTCCGCTTCAGCGACCGCTCACCTCATAACAGAAGCACTTAGTCTCGGGTTTGAGTTCAACTTTGGGTTGCTTCACTGGAGCAGCAACTGACTTGCTATCCATGAAGTTTCCCTCCTTGCTCTTGCCCTTCTCGAAACTAGTGGTTTGATTAACCATCAACACTTGACGCTCCTTCTTGATTTCTACCTTCGCGGTGTCAAACATCGCGAACAGCTCAGGGATCAACATTTATTTCCCTAGCATTTTATAGTTCATCACCAAGTTCTAGTAGCTCAGTGACAGTGACTTGGAGAACTACATCAATCACTATCTTATCTGGAAGATCAACTCCCACTCGATTCAAGCGATTGTAGTACCCAGACAGTCTGAGCACATGCTCAACGATGGAGCTATTCTCTTTCATCTTGTAGGCAAAGAATCTCGTTGGAGATCCTATATCTCGCAACTCGGGCACGAGCCTGAGATCACAATCTCAGCTCTTAGAACATCTCATATGTTCCGTGACGTTCAAAATGTTTCGGAGCCTCAATTCTAAGCCGTAATGCATGACGCACTAAACTATCAAGTAGTCATCGAAACGTGCCTGTCAGATGTTCACAACATCTACAGACGACGCTAGATGGGGTGGCGCACCGAGCGGTGCATTAAGGACATAAGCCTTCTGTGCAGCAATGAGGACAATCCTCAGATCACGGACCCAGTCCGCAATTTTGCTACCAACATCTTTCAATTCTATTTCTCTAGGAACATATAAAAATACAAGGGAGCTACAGCGCGAGCTAGTAATCTACAACATAATTTGCAAAGACACGTTGACTATGTTCATGATAATGAGTTCAATTAATCATATTACTTAAGAACTCCCACTCAAATTGACATCCCTACGATCATTCGAGTGATACATGATCCAAATTCACCAACTCAAGTCCGATCATCATGTGAGTTGAGGTGGCTGCAATGGTGAACATCATCATGTTGATCATATCTACTATATGACTCATGTTCGACCTTTCGGTCTCTTGTGTTCCGAGGCCATGTCTGTACATGCTAGGCTCGTCAAGTTTAACCCTAGTGTTCTGCATGAGCAACACTGGCTTGCACCTGTTGTATGTGAACATAGAATTTATCACACCCGATCATCACGTGGTGTCTCAACACGACGAACTTTCGCAACGGTGCACACTCGGGGAGAACACAATTATCTTGAAATTAAGTGAGGGATCACCTTATAATGCTACCGTCGTTCTAAGCAAAACAAGGTGCATAAAAAGGATTAACATCACATGCAAATCATAAGTGACATGATATGGCCATGAACTTGTGCTTTTGATCTCCATCTAGAAAGCACCGGCATGATCTCCATCGTCACCGACACGACACCATGATCTCCATCATCTTGATCTCCATCAACGTGTCGCCATCGGGGTTGTCACGCCCTGCATGCTTCTACTACTATTGCTACCGTAGCGATAAAGTAAAGCATTACATAGAGCTTAATGATTGACACGCAGGTCATACAATAATTAAAGACAACCCTATGGCTCCTGCCGGTTGCCGTATTCAACGACATGCAAGTCATGAAATTCTATACATCACATGATCATCTCATACATCACATATATCTCATCATGTAATTGGCCATATCACGTCACAACATACCCTGCAAAAACAAGTTAGACGTCCTCTAATTGTTGTTGCATGTTTTACGTGGCTGCTACGGGTATCTAGCAAGAACGATTCTCACCTACGCATAAACCACAACGGTGATACATAGATTGCTTTTCAACCTTCTCAAGGACCGCCTTTGTCGGATCCGATCCAACTAAAGTGAGAGAAACTGTCACCTGCAAGCCATCTAAGCAACAAGTTGCATCGAGGGAACCGGTCTCTCGTAAGTGTACGAGTAATGTTGGTCCGGGACGCTTCATCTCACAATCCCGGTGAACCAAAATCCGACCAAGGGAGGAAGCAATCTAAGCATCAACGCCCACAAACCTTTTGTGTTCTACTCGAGATCTCATCGAACCATCAACCTAGCTCATGATGCCACTGTTGGGGAACGTTGCATGGGAAACAAAAAATTTCCTACACACACGCAAACCTATTCATGGTGATGAGCATCTCCGAGAGGGAGAGTGGATCTACGTACCCTTGTAGATCGCTAAGCAGGAAGCGTTAAGAAACGCGGTTGGTGTAGTCAAACATATTCGCGATCCAAATCGCCGAGTGTACCGCGATCTCATCACGATCCATCCTGCGATCTTGATCACGATCTGTCCCACGAACTCATCACAATCTGTTGCGCAATCTCATCACGAACCTTCTCGTGAACTCGATCACGGTCCTTCCGATCTAGCGCCGAACGGACGACACCTCCGCGTTCAGCACACGTGCAGCTTGATGACGATCTCCACCGTCTCGATCCAACAAGAGGAGGTAGAGAGGAGAGAGAGTTCACCGGCAGCGTGACGGCGCTCCGGTGATGGTGGTGGAGCAATTCCTGTAGGGCTTCGCCTAAGCACTGCGGAACTACGATCTAGAGGAGAAACTATGCACCGGTGGAACGGGTAGCACGTGGCCGGAAATTCTGTCCAAAAACCACCCAATCCACTAGTATATATAGGAGGAGAGGAGAGGAGAGGCAGCCAAGGCCTTTGGGTCGGACGAAATAGGAGGTCGGAGCAATCCTACTTCACCTCCAATCCTAGTTGGAGTAGGATTGCCTCCTATTGGCTGATTTTCCATTTTTTGCTTTAGGACTTTCTCTCCTACGCCATGGGCCTTTGTGGCTGTTTTCCCAGCCCACTAAGGGCTGTTTATTATTCTCCCACAGCCCATGGACCTCTTGGGGTCGAAATACCCCTCCCGGAGGTCCCCCGGTACACTACCGGCACTCCCGGTACACTACCGATACTCCCGGTACACTACCGATGAGCCCAAAACTTTTCCGGCGACCAAACTGGGACATCCTATATATGAATCTTTACCTCCGGACCATTCCGGAGCTCCTCGTGACGTCGAGGATCTCATCCGGGACTCCGAACAACCTTCGGTCACCACCATACATAACTCTACACTACCGAAACGTCACCGAACCTTAAGTGTGCAGACCCTGCGGGTTCAACAACTATGTAGACATGACCGAGATACCTCTACGGTCAATAACCAATGTTGGGACCTGGACATCCACATTGTTTCCTACATATTCTACGAAGATCTTTATCGGTGGAACCTCTATGTCAAGGATTCAGTTAATCCCGTATAACGTTCCCTTTGTTCTTCGGTATGTTACTTGCCCGAGATTCGATCATCGGTATCTCCATACCTAGTTCAACCTCGTTACTGGCAAGTCTCTTTACTCGTTCCATAATACAAGATCCCGTGACTAACACTTAGCCACATTGCTTGCAAGGCTTGTTGTGATGTTGCATTACCGTGTGGGCCCTGAGATACCTCTCCGTCACACGGAGTAACAAATCCCAGTCTCGATCCATGCCAACTCAACAGACACCATCGGAGATACCTGTAGAGCACCTTTATAGTCACCCAGTTACGTTGCAACATTTGATACACACAAGGCACTCCTCCGATATCCGTGAGTTGCATGATCTCATGGTCATAGGAACATATACTTGACATGCAGAAAACAGTAGCAATAAACTGACACGATCATATGCTATGTTTGTAGTTTCGGTCTTATCCATCACATCATTCTCCTAATGATGTGATCCCATTATCAAATGACATCTCATGTCCATGGCTAGGAAATCTTAACCATCCTTTGATCAACGAGCTAGTCCATTAGAGGCATACTAGGGACATGGTTTTGTCTATGTATCCACACATGCATTTAAGTCTCCGATCAATACAATTATAGCATGGATAATAAACGATTATCATGAACAAGGAAATATGATAATAACTAATTTATTATTGCCTCTAGGGCATATTTCCAACAGTTTGCCCCTAGGGGATCCGTGCCGCGGTCCGCCCCTGGCGGCACTATAGCGACCCGACTCAAAACGAGTCAAGCCTCTGTGTGTTCTGTGCCATCCCTGGATCAGTATGCTGGCACACACATGACATCAATGTATATATCAAAGTGCAATCACATGTAATTAACGTAAAACTGATATATACCTTAAAATCTCAGCGGAAACAGTCAACGGGAGTGGAGTCCCAATAACATCAAAGTGCATCTCACCGAGCATAGAACGTGTCCTCACTCCTGGTCGGAAAAGTACTCTGCAACATGATACGTTGCAGCCGTGTAGGTCAGCATATGGAATATGCCGGCAAAGTCACGAAAGAGGGGTGAAAAGATAATCATCTAGTCTACATGCTTATATGGCAGGTGGGGTGGTAAGTTTTTGCGTAAAGCCAATTTTTCCTACATCAAGAGAGGGATAAGCAAAAATTATTACTAAGTTGGTTGATTAATGAGATGGTTCCACCAACCAATTCTCATACCCAATTGTTAAATACCCACATCATCATATTAATTGTGTTGAGAATTCCGAATGTTTCAGTTCCTTTGGCTCAAGTCGTCCATGACCGTGGACACGGCTAATCGATTAGGTTTGAGTACTCTGCAGAGTTTTGCACACGTTCCCCACAAGATTTGGTCGCCTCCGTTTAATTTCTCACACTTCAGGGTGTTTGAGAAACGGATGACCAAAACATGGTCTTCCAAAGGGTTTCCCTGCGACTCTGACGGTGCCCATCCTTTCCTACCATTTTTCTACATCTCGTAGCACCGCCTGTCCAGGGTCACCACGATATCCAACCAAGCCAGAGCCCATAATGACTTGTGGCTGTGCAGGTAAGCCTTGGGTCTTGAAGCACCCATCCATCTCTTTGTGCCTGGGTGGATCTTTCCGCGTGAATACTGGCCATCTCCAGCATCACCTAGGCAATTCCACTGGTTTCTCCAGGGTGCCGTTCAACCATCATCCACCCAGAGGTATGTTGAAAACTCGGAGTCTTGAAATCTTGATCATTATGTAGGTCTTGAAATTATTAACTCTCTCAACTCTCATGAATCGCACAACCAACCCCGTCTACTAATAGCATAGCAAAAAGTAAAACAACGTTTCCCGGGGCCAATGTGTCAAAGAGTTTGAGGGGGTACCTACCACATGATACTACTACAATGTAACCAAGTTTTCAACTAACCTAACTTGCATGCAATTGGGGAAGATGGTAGAACTAATGCATATAAAACATGGGTAAACATGATCAAAGTGACTTGCCTGATTGATGATCTTCGTACTCGTGGGACTCTAAGTAACAAGCTTCGCACTCCGGATAATCTAACGAAGCAAACAAGCACTCAATAAGCATACAACAGAATATTGTAACCCACAAACATCAATCAAGAACTAGTAAACAGTCAAGACAAAACAATGCACAAATCACAAGTAAGGAAAACACACAAAGTTTTGCTTACTAGGAGATGATTGATAAAACACTACTAACATAAAGAAACTATTGGTATTAACCAAAACAATAGTTGACAGCAAGAAAACAATAAAATATTTTATTAATAAACAGAATAAAACCAAATTAAGTTTGTTGGGAAAACTTTTAGTAAAGTTATTTTTTTTGAAAGTTTTGATAAACACTATATGAAACAACTATAGTTTTACTAACAAGAGGGCAAAACAAAACTTATTACTTAATAGCAAAACATGTTCTTAACAGAAAAGAATTTACAAATAAACTTGTTTTAGAAAACAAAATTAAATTATATAAAACTTTGTTGAAAGAAAACTATTACTAACTAGTTGTTTTAATCAAAATAAACCTATTTGAAAAGAAATTGTGATTCCTATATTAACAAAGAAATAAACTAAACAATTTTACATTTTTATTAACAATAAACAAAACACTAAATTTTTAAACAACAGAACCTACTAAACAAATTAAAACTAAATCTAAACTAAACTAATTAAAACTAAGTAAATAAAACTATACTATAACACTGGGCAGATTCTGTTTATAGCTAGAACACTAATCAAAATCATCTAAAAAAATTCAAACTAAGCATAAAGGTAGTCCTAACTAAGACCAAACAGTAGCAAAAAGATTCATGTCAAAATCTATTTTCAAACTCTAGTTATTTAGATTTGAAGGTTTTAAGCAAATTTGATTCAGTTCAAATTTTATAGTTCAAATTTGAAATTTAAAAGTACAGGGTGAAACTACATGAAAAATGTGAGCTATTGCAAAAAGAATCAACTCAAAACACAAAATAGATTAAAAGTTATAAGGAAAACAAAATCAGAACTGGTTCTGTTTTCTAAACAAAATCAGAAAAGGGGTGAAATATCTACCGGACGGCCAGGGGTGACGTGGCGACCTGTGAGTGGTTGGGCTAGTGTGCGCGTGGGTGGTTGCGGGCGGTTGACCGATCCTAAGAGGATACCGGTTCGCGAAATAAAACGTTCTAATCTTGGCCATCGGATCTAGATCGGAGGGATGGGAGGGCTCACAGTGTAAAGGTCGCCGGCGTGGGGAATCTCCGGCGAGTCCGAAAGCGGCGAAGATGACGGCGAGGGGCTCCGATGGTCGAGGGAGGCAGTGCAGTGGTTCAGACGACAGCGGGCGAGGTCCGGCGTCGAATGGTGGGGTCGGAGGGGCGAGTGGACAACCGAGGCGACGGGCACGAGCAATGGGGTTTCCGGTGGTGGCAGGGGCTCTGGCGAGGGTTTGCGGCGGCATTCTGGCGACCGGAGAGGGGGCTCGGGAAAGAAATGGATGCGGGGAGTTGGGGCTCTTATATAGGATGCTCGGGGGGTGCGGGGGAGGAGAGGGGAGAGAGATCCGGGAGGAGTAACTGCCGGCGACGAGGTCGGGCGAGAGGAAGGAGGCGACCGCGCGGGCGAAACGGTCGGTCGAGGTGGGGCCCAGTGTTAGTGAGAGAGGGGGCGTCCGTTGCGCGTCGGTCGGCCAGTCGGTATTAAATCCGCGAGTAACTGCCCGTGGGCCGGCCCGTTTAATACAGAAACCGTTACCGTTTCTTTTAATGATTTTCCAGCGACATTCAAAAGCTTTTAAAACATTCAAACCCTTTATAAATATAGGGGTATTATATATCAAAATTAACATAATAATAAATGCTATTTAATGAACATTTTTATTCTGTCATTTGAACACTTTGAAAAAAATAATATTTTCAGAAATTGCCTAATTGTTTTTAAATCCTTTTTGCAAATATTTTCAAAACAACCCCTGGTTATTTTTGTTCAAATAGATCACCAAGATGACCCTGGTGTGGAGTGTCATGTTACTCCCCTCTTATTTTGAACATTTTACCAAGATTTCAAATAGGTGAAAGCAACTTAGGGAAAGTAGAAAGGGCTTTCAGAAATTCAGAGAAAGCATTTCAACTAACACATACATTCAAACAATGGTGATGATAGATGCATAGCTATATTTCATAACATTTCAAAATGAAATTTTGGGATGTTACAAACCTACCCACCTTAAGATGAATCTCGCCCTCGAGATTTGGGTTGGCTAGAAAATAGGTGCGGGTGGTCTCTACGAAGATCTTCTTCGCGTTCCCAGGTGGCTTCTTCCTCAGTGTGGTGACTCCACAGAACCTTACAGAACTTGATGATCTTGTTGCGGGTAACTCTGTTGTTTGTCTCAAGGATTCTGACAGGCTTCTCCTCGTAGGTCAAATCATTGTCAAGTTGTATGGCCTCTAGGGGCACTGTATCTCTCAAAGGAATATCAGCCATCTCAGCATGACATTTCTTCAGCTGGGACACATGGAAAACATCATGAACTCCGCATAATCCTTCCGGCAATTCCAGCTTGTATGCAACTTCGCCTCTTTGTTCAAGAATTTTATAGGGGCCTATGAATCTGGGTGCTAATTTTCCTTTAACACCAAACCTCTTGATTCCTCGAAGCGGGGACACACGAAGATATGCTCGGTCTCCCACTTCATACGTTATTTCTTTACGTTTGCTGTCAGCATAACTCTTCTGTCGATATTGAGCTATCTTGATTCGTCACGAATCAACTTGACTTTCTCTTCCGAATCTCGGATAAGATCGGGACCAAAAAGTTGTCGGTCTCCAACACCATCCCACGTCAGTGGCGTTCTGCACCTCCTTCCATATAAAGCTTCGAAAGGGGCCATCTTCAGACTGGTCTGATAACTGTTATTGTACGAAAATTCTGCGTAAGGTAAGTTGTCATCCCAACTAGATCCATAATCTAGCGCACAAGCTCTCAACATGTCTTCCATAATCTGGTTGACTCTCTCAGTCTGTCCATCTGTCTGCGGATGAAAAGCTGTACTGAACTCTAGCCTTGTACCCAAAGTTTCATGTAACTGATGCCAAAACTTTGAGGTAAACTGTGTTCCTCTATCTGACATGATACTCCTCGGAACTCCATGCAGACATACGATCCTGGTCATGTATATCTTGGCTAGCTTAGCACTGGTATAGGTGGTTTTCACTGGAATGAAATGAGCTACCTTGGTCAAGCGATCAACCACTACCCAGATGGAATCATAACCTGAACGGGTCCTGGGTAATCCTGTGATGAAGTCCATACCAAGCTTTTCCCATTTCCACTCGGGTATCGGAAAAGGTTGGAGTAACCCTGCTGGTTTCTGATGTTCAGACTTTACTCGCTGACAAACATCACATATTGCAACATGTTCTGCAATATCTTTCTTCATACCTGTCCACCAATAACTTTCTTTTAAATCCAGATACATCTTGGTATTGCCTGGGTGTATCGAGTAAGGGGAATCGTGGGCTTCTTGAAGTATCAACTTCCTGAGCTTTGGGTCATTGGGCACATAGATTCGGTTCTCAAACCACAAAGTTCCGTGTTCATCCTCACGAAAACCTTTAGCTTTACCATCTTCCATTCTCTGCTTTATCTCAGCTATCTCCTTGTCCGATTTCTGGGCTTCACGAATTCTTTCGGTCAAGGTGGACTGGATCTCTAGTGTACCAACATATCCTCTTGGAACTATCTCTAGCTTGAGCTCTCTGAGATCATCGGCTAACTCTTGGGGTAATCCTCCCGCTGTGAGTGTGTTCACATAAGTTTTCCGACTCAAGGCATCGGCTACAACATTGGCCTTACCTGGATGGTAATGTAATCTCATGTCATAGTCCTTGATTAACTCTAACCATCTCCTCTGTCTGAGGTTCAACTCCTTCTGCGTGAAAATATATTTCAGGCTCTTACGGTCGGTGTAAACATCACAACTATTTCCGATAAGGAAATGTCTCCAGGTCTTGAGTGCATGCACAACGGCTGCTAGTTCCAAATCATGGGTGGCATAATTCAATTCATGAGGTCGTAATTGTCTGGATGCATAAGCTACAACCTTTCCATCTTGCATGAGTACTCCTCCAAGTCCTTGACATGAAGCATCACAATAAACCTGGAAGTCCTTCCGAATATTGGGCAAAATCAACACTGGGGCTGTGACCAAACATTTCTTCAACTCCTGGAAACTGGCTTCACATTCCTCAGTCCAAACATACTTGGATTCTTTCTTCAACAACTCTATCATGGGTTTGGCTATCTTTGAGAAATTCTCAATGAATCTTCGGTAATATCCAGCAAGTCCGAGGAAACTGCGGATCTCCTTAACTGAGGTGGGTGACTTCCACTCGGTGACGGCTTCAACCTTAGCGGGGTCTACGGCTATTCCTTCTCCGGAAATAACATGTCCAAGGAATTCGACTTCCGTCAGCCAAAATTCACATTTGCTGAACTTGGCATATAACTGATGCTCTCTTAGCTTCTCCAGAACTAATCGCAAATGTTCCTTGTGTTCTTCCTCGTTCTTGGAGAATATCAAAATGTCATCGATGAACACCACGACAAACTTGTCCAAATATTCCAAAAACACTTTGTTCATCAAATTCATGAAGTAGGAAGGAGCATTAGTCAAACCAAAGGACATGACAGTATACTCGTACAAGCCATACCTTGTGGTGAAAGCTGTTTTGGGTATATCCTGTTCACGAATCTTCAGTTGATGATACCCTGATCTAAGATCGATCTTAGAGAATACTTTGGCGCCTACTATCTGATCAAACAAATCATTAATCATCGGTAGAGGGTACTTGTTCTTGATAGTCACCTCGTTCAAGGCACGATAATCGACTACCATTCTCAAGGTTTTATCCTTCTTCTCCACCAAAAGAACTGGGGCTCCCCAAGGTGAAGAACTTGGGCGTATATAACCTTTGTCCAATAACTCCTTAATTTGCTTCTTGATTTCCAACAGATCATTTGCGGGCATCCGATAGGGTCTCTTGGAAATTGGGGTTGTCCCTGGCTGTAGCTCTATTAGGAACTCAATCTCCCTATCTGGTGGCGTGCCTGGTAATTCTTCCGGGAATACATCCGGAAAGTCTTTTACCACGGGTACTTCCTCCTGAACAACTCCTATGAGGGAATTTAACCGAGCACTCATCTAGGTGCGTCGGGATACATACTTAATCCTCTTGTTCTCCGGGGTGGTGAGTGAAACAGACTTGCTGGGACAATCAAGATTTCCTTCATACTTGGTCATCCAATCCATGCCTAGGATTACATCCAATCCCTCGGATTCTAAGACGATGAGGTCGGTGGGAAAAACATGGTTTCCTATATTGAGTTTCAGGGCATGGCATCCTATTCCTGCCATCATCATACCTCCTGGGGAACTGACCTTAATGGGTTGTCTAAGGGTTTTGGTGGGCAAACCATACTTATCCACAACTACCCTTGATATGAATGAATGAGTTGCACCGGAATCAAAAAGTACTGTAACTGGACGTGAATGCAATAAAAACTTACCAACCACAGTCTCGGGTTGATCATAAACTTCTTCCACGTCAAGGTGATTCACCTGGGCACGAGGAAAAGGATTTGGCTTCTTAGCTGCGGAGTTGTCGTTTCCATTTCCCTGCTTGCTCTGGGGACACTCAATAGCATAGTGCCCTGTCTTGTGGCACTTGAAACAGGTGATGTGGCTCAAATCCTTCTGAGTAGGAACGTGACGGTGCTGGTTGCTGTTCCCATTCCCATTGTCAGTCTTGAAATTGACATGGTTGGGATGGGCATTCCCATTTCCTCCATGGTTGTGGCCTCCATGGTTGTGCACCGCATGAGTGTGCCTTCCAAACTTACCGGTCCCTGATCCGGTATTCCCTGAGTACGGGGAGTAGCGGGGCTTATGATGAGCTCCAGAGTTAAACTTCCCTTGAGTGTACTTCCTCTTGTGGTTCTCAATTTGCTGTTGTTTACCCTCCAAGATGAGGGCCTTGTCCACCAGCTCTTGGTAGTTGTTGAAAGTAGCCACTACCAGCTACATGCTCAACTCATCGTTGAGTCCTTCCAGAAACTTCTCTTGCTTGGCCGCATCATCGGCCACGTCTCCTGGTGCATAACGTGCCAATGTGCTGAAGTCATCCACGTACTGGGCCACAGAGCGATTTCCCTGGCGCAAGTTGCGAAACTCGCGCTTCTTCAGACTCATGGCTCCAGCTGAAACATGTGCGGTGCGGAAAGCTTGCTGGAACTGCTCCCAAGTTACATCAGCAATAGGATATGTGGTGGTTTAGTTCTCCCACCATGAAGCTGCTGGTCCATCTAGTTGATGTGCGGCAAAACGCACCTTCTCAGCGTCAGTACATCCAACGGTGACGAGTTCTCTCTCCATCTTACGGAGCCAGTCATCTGCCACAATGGGCTCAGTGCTGCTGGAGAAAGTTGGAGGGTTCAACCTCAGAAAACGGGTGAGATTGTCAGTCTGGGGTGGATGTTGGTGGTTGTTGGTCTGATTCTGGATCAATAGCTGCATCAGTGCATTCTGCTGCTGAAGGAGTTGCGTGAGTTCCGGGGGAAAGGTGAAATCGGACTCACGTCGTGGAGGCATCTTGCTGTTTTCAGAGGGGTGAGAATTAGAATAGAACAAGGGCCTAAAAGGAGAAATTCACTACCCATATGCAATGCAACAAACATATCACACCAAACACTCATTCATTTATTCAATCAATGTCAAACATCGGGAATACAAGTCTCAATCAAACTAAGCATCGACCTACGCTCTTAACGTTAAAAAAAAATAAAAGATACATGGAGGGCATAACTAAAGTTTTCCTTAGAAGTACATGGTGACTGAGTCTCCTCCAGTGGTGCCCTCCTCATAGTCATCATCGTCGCTGATGAAAGGTGCCAACTCTCCTTCAGGATGAAGATTTTCACCCATGTCCATCTGTTCCTCCAGAGTGGCGATGCGAGTGTTCAGCTTGTCGATCCTCTCTAAGAAATCCTTCACCTCATACTCATGCTCGTACTCGGCTTCCCGTAGGTCAGCTTCAAGGTCAATCTCACGGTTCATCAGATTCTTGATTGTCTTCGTATCAGCACGAACTCGAAGCTCCAGAGTCCTAATGTGAGTCTCCAGGGTCTGGATATAGGAAATGGTGGAGTCTCCAGTGGGAGGGGTTATGATGTTGCCATGGGCATCTCTGCGGCAAACCGTGTTGAGTCCTGGTGAAATGGTTCCACCTCTGTATTCCTCCTGAATACGTCCAAGAGCACGATGAATGTCCATGTCTCTTCCAAGTATCCAGCTGGGTGCCACAAACTTGAAGTCGATGGGTTCCTTCCGATTCCCAAAGGTCTTCCCTGGGATGTGCACCTCGATCCTGTAGCGTCCATCTTGTGGAAATGACATGATAGGAGTCCCGGTGATGCTCGGCAAAGCAATCCTCACGTCCTTGCCGATCCTCATCAGCTCCTTACCAAAAGGCATCGTTGCGTCAGGCTGACAAAACTCCGTGATCAACACTGGGATGAAGGTGGCCATTTATAAATTTTGAAATAATCGGAGAGAAGTCAGAAACGAGTAGATGAGAGTATAAGAATTTTAAAGACAAAGAGATACAATCCTAAGGCTTTCCAATCCTAGAGGTTACGTCCTACGGTCAGCGTGTGCTCTGATACCATTTCTGTAGTGACCCGACCTGAAAGGTCGAATCTCCGGTGTTTCCGTACCATCCCAAGATCATGCTGGTACACACACGGTACATCAATGTATATATCAAAGGGAACTCACACAGCATTATATTAATCGAAATCTCATATCGAGTCCTTTATTACAATAAAAATTACAATAAAGTGGCTGAAAGCCAACTCATGAGAATATCTAAATCTTGCGGAAGCGTCGAAGGTAGATGAGTCCATCTGACTCCAAGGGCATCTCACCGAGCATAGAACAAGTCCTCACTCCTGGTCGGAAAAGTACTCTGCAACATGATACGTTGCAGCCGTGTAGGTCAGCATATGGAATATGCCGGCAAAGTCACGAAAGAGGGGTGAAAAGTTAATCATCTAGTCTACATGCTTATATGGCAGGTGGGGTGGTAAGTTTTTGCGTAAAGACAACTTTTCCTACATCAAGAGAGGGATAAGCAAAAATTATTACTAAGTTGGTTGATTAATGAGATGGTTCCACCAACCAATTCTCATACCCAATTGTTAAATACCCACATCATCATATTAATTGTGTTGAGAATTTCGAATGTTTCAGTTCCTTTGGCTCAAGTCGTCCATGACCGTGGACAATGCTAATCTATTAGGTTTGAGTACTCTGCAGAGTTTTGCACACGTTCCCCACAAGATTTGGTCGCCTCCGTTTAATTTCTCACACTTCAGGGTGTTTGAGAAACGGATGACCAAAACATGGTCTTCCAAAGGGTTTCCCTGCGACTCTAACGGTGCCCATCCTTTCCTACCGTTTTTCTACATCTCGTAGCACCGCCTATCCAGGGTCACCATGATATCCAACCAAGCCAGAGCCCATAATGACTTGTGGCTGTGCAGGTAAGCCTTGGGTCTTGAAGCACCCATCCATCTCTTTGTGCCTGGGTGGATCTTTCCGCGTGAATACTGGCCAGCTCCAGCATCACCTAGGCAATTCCACTGGTTTCTCCAGGGTGCCGTTCAACCATCATCCACCCAGAGGTATGTTGAAAACTCGGAGTCTTGAAATCTTGATCATTATGTAGGTCTTGAAATTATTAACTCTCTCAACTCTCATGAATCGCACAACCAACCCCGTCTACTAATAGCATAGCAAAAAGTAAAACAACGTTTCCCGGGGCCAATGTGTCGAAGAGTTTGAGGGGGTACCTACCACATGGTACTACTACAATGTAACCAAGTTTCCAACTAACCTAACTTGCATGCAATTGGGGAAGATGGTAGAACTAATGCATATAAAACATGGGTAAACATGATCAAAGTGACTTGCCTGATTGATGATCTTCGTACTCGTGGGACTCTAAGTAACAAGCTTCGCACTCCGGATAATCTAACGAAGCAAACAAGCACTCAATAAGCATACAACAGAATATTGTAACCCACAAACATCAATCAAGAACTAGTAAACAGTCAAGACAAAACAATGCACAAATCACAAGTAAGGAAAACACACAAAGTTTTGCTTACTAGGAGATGATTGATAAAACACTACTAACATAAAGAAACTATTGGTATTAACCAAAACAATAGTTGACAGCAAGAAAACAATAAAATATTTTATTAATAAACAGAATAAAACCAAATTAAGTTTGTTGGGAAAACTTTTAGTAAAGTTATTTTTTTTGAAAGTTTTGATAAACACTATATGAAACAACTATAGTTTTACTAACAAGAGGGCAAAACAAAACTTATTACTTAATAGCAAAACATGTTCTTAACAGAAAAGAATTTACAAATAAACTTGTTTTAGAAAACAAAATTAAATTATATAAAACTTTGTTGAAAGAAAACTATTACTAACTAGTTGTTTTAATCAAAATAAACCTATTTGAAAAGAAATTGTGATTCCTATATTAACAAAGAAATAAACTAAACAATTTTACATTTTTATTAACAATAAACAAAACACTAAATTTTTAAACAACAGAACCTACTAAACAAATTAAAACTAAATCTAAACTAAACTAATTAAAACTAAGTAAATAAAACTATACTATAACACTAGGCAGATTCTGTTTATAGCTAGAACACTAATCAAAATCATCTAAAAAAATTCAAACTAAGCATAAAGGTAGTCCTAACTAAGACCAAACAGTAGCAAAAAGATTCATGTCAAAATCTATTTTCAAACTCTAGTTATTTAGATTTGAAGGTTTTAAGCAAATTTGATTCAGTTCAAATTTTATAGTTCAAATTTGAAATTTAAAAGTACAGGGTGAAACTACATGAAAAATTTGAGCTATTGCAAAAAGAATCAACTCAAAACATAAAATAGATTAAAAGTTATAAGGAAAACAAAATCAGAACAGGTTCTGTTTTCTAAACAAAATCAGAAAAGGGGTGAAATATCTACCGGACGGCCAGGGGTGACGTGGCGACCTGTGAGTGGTTGGGCTAGTGTGCGCGCAGGTGGTTACGGGTGGTTGACCGATCCTAAGAGGATACCGGTTCGCGAAATAAAACGTTCTAATCTTGGCCATCGGATCTAGATCGGAGGGATGGGAGGGCTCACAGTGTAAAGGTCGCCGGCGTGGGGAATCTTCGGCGAGTCCGAAAGCGGCGAAGACGACGGCGAGGGGCTCCGGTGGTCGAGGGAGGCAGTGCAGTGGTTCAGACGACGGCGGGCGAGGTCCGGCGTCGAATGGTGGGGTCGTAGGGGCGAGTGGACAACCGAGGTGACGGGCACGAGCAATGGGGTTTCCGGTGGTGGCAGGGGCTCCGGCGAGGGTTTGCGGCGGCGTTCTGGCGACCGGAGAGGGGGCTCGGGGAAGAAATGGATGCGGGGAGTTGGGGCTCTTATATAGGATGCTCGGGGGGTGCGGGGGAGGAGAGGGGAGAGAGATCCGAGAGGAGTAACTGCCGGCGACGAGGTCGGGCGAGAGGAAGGAGGCGACCGCGCGGGCGAAACGGTCGGTCGAGGTGGGGCCCGGTGTCAGTGAGAGAGGGGGCGTCCGTTGCGCGTCGGTCGGCCGGTCGGTATTAAAT
This sequence comes from Hordeum marinum, assembly GCA_022496015.1. Classification (NCBI taxonomy): domain Eukaryota; kingdom Viridiplantae; phylum Streptophyta; class Magnoliopsida; order Poales; family Poaceae; genus Hordeum; species Hordeum marinum. The sequence continues at coordinate 185,663,365 of CM039675.1, forward strand.
CCGCGAGTAACTGCCCGTGGGCCGGCCCGTTTAATACAGAAACCGTTACCGTTTCTTTTAATGATTTTCCAGCGACATTCAAAAGCTTTTAAAACATTCAAACCGTTTATAAATATAGGGGTATTATATATCAAAATTAACATAATAATAAATGGTATTTAATGAACATTTTTATTCTGTCATTTGAACACTTTGAAAAAAATAATATTTTCAGAAATTGCCTAATTGTATTTAAATCCTTTTTGCAAATATCTTCAAAACAACCCCTGGTTATTTTTGTTCAAATAGATCACTAAGATGACCCTGGTGTGGAGTGTCATGTTACTCCCCTCTTATTTTGAACATTTTACCAAGATTTCAAATAGGTGAAAGCAACTTAGGGAAAGTAGAAGGGCTTTCAGAAATTCAGAGAAAGCATTTCAACTAACACATACATTCAAACAATGGTGATGATAGATGCATAGCTATATTTCATAACATTCCAAAATGAAATTTTGGGATGTTACAGGCCGCCTCCAGGTCGTGCCAAGCCTCGCGCTCCCTCTCTTCGGCGGTACTCGACGGCGCCATTACCACGGCATCGCTCGTTGGGGTCCTCCCCAAGGGCGCATGTCTCCCTGAGCAAACAGAATAAGATGGGGAGGGGAGAGGAAAGAACTAGGGGAGCAAGATTATGGTGTGCGTGGTTTAGCCGATGACGACGGGGACCGCCGGCTGCCGTGTTGTCTCGGTTGGGCTCATCGCCGGCACGGCAAAGGTGCCTCCTCGGCAACGGCGTGCCTTCATCCTCCGAGGCCTTGACGTCCTCCGGAGCCTCTGCATTGCACGACTCCTCTGACTCAGCATCATCGTCTGTCCAGTCCCGCAAATTTGGCCGGGGAGGGGAATAACCCGTCGACTCGGTCGCCTTCGTCTCTGTCTCCCCCCAGCTTCGGATGCGCCGGCTCGATCCGAGTCTGCCGGCTCTACGTCGACGATATCCTCCACCTCCTCGGGGTCCGAATCCGCCACGTTGGATGTCGGCTCCCCATACTCCTGTAACAAGGGGAAAACCTGCGAGCGGAGAGATTCTTTCCACCCTTAAATCAAGGCGGCAACCCTGGCGGGGAAAATAAGCATGAGACGGTTGATTCGCTTACCAGCGGCACTGGATGGCTCTGGCTGTACGGAGTTTTCCCCCACTGCCAACTCCCCTCCTTCAGCTTCGCCGTGGAGATGGCGTTCACCCTTCGCGCCATGTGAACTGGCTTTAGCTCCTTGGTGGAGAGCCAGAAGGGGTCATGTCAGCCTCCCATCTAGCAGATGAGGTGCGGGCGGCTTTGCAGCGGCTACACCCGGCACGCCACCATCGCCGTCAAAAGATCAGATGCCTTCAGGCCTTCTGACCCAGTCATAAGCAGCACCCGCTCGCAGAGCCAGTCCACTATCTCTGGGGCCTGAGGCGGAGCCATCCGCTAGTTCAGCATCGCCACCAGCGGCACATTGACGAAGTCAGGGAGGTTGATGTGGTCCTCCTACGGCTTCATGTTCTTCACATAGAAGAACCCCCGCTACTATTTCTTCACCGACTCCTGCGGCGGGAGCTTCGGGAAGCCGGCTCCCTTGCGAATGTGGATCATAGCGCCCCCGCAGGCGGTCATGACCGACGCCTTCATCACCAGATCCTTCGTCGTCTGTCGCTTGAGGAAGAAGAGGCGGAACCAGAGGTCAAGCCTCGGCTCCACCCCCATGTATCCCTCATAGAGGGTTACATAGGCCGCCAGCTGCAGGACGGCGTTGGGGGCAAGGTGGTGCGGCTGCAGGCCGAATCGTGTCAAGAACCGCCGAAAGAACGTGCTCGCCTGTAGCACAAGCCCGCGGAGGAAGTGCTCGGCGAAGACGACCACCTCGTTGTCTCGTAGGGCTAGGGAATTCTCTGGCCTAGCAACGCGTGCCTCCACGAGCTCCTCTGACGGCACCTTGCGGCGGTGGCGGAGGTGCTTGATGAACTGCTCATTGATGATGTTGCCGTCCCACGCCCCCTTGCTCGCCATGGCTCCTTGAGGGGCTTGCAGGCATGGTGCGGGCGTGGGAGCTCGACTATAGAGTGGACCCCGGCGGCGACGATGGGGGCACAGTGAGAAGTGCGGGCTTCGCTCTCTTTCTCTCGTTCTCTCAGAGCGGGAGGAGGAGGGCAACGAGTGCAAAGCGACAAGGGCGTGGGGAATGAATGTGTTGTTCCATTCGCCTTGCCCTCCCCATTTAAACCCCGCGCGGACAGTCATGGGGGGCGGATTCATTGCACACATCCCACACGATCCCCATCGCATGTGGGAAGGCGGTTATTGCCCTCGGGCATGCCAATCAACGGCCCAAAATAGCAAAAGATCCGCACGCGCAGGCCGAGGCCACGGGCATTGGTGGCACCTGATGTTTTTTTTTTGAAAAGTCTTTCAAACATTTCCTTTCCGGAACCATGCATATTCCCATCACACTTGCATAGCAACTACACAGCATCCTAACTACTTCTCACTCGCAGAACCCTCAGAGGAAGGTAGGGTCATGCTCAGTGCAAGTATCAACGGTAAAAGTATCGGAGACAACCGATAAAAGTGATCACCATAGCATCATGATCAACATATCGAAAATAAGTGTTATATGCCTTGCAAATAAAATGGTTTTTGAGACATCGTCAAAGGGCTGCTTGCCTGGCTACAAAAAGTCTTCGGGTCCAACTCCCTCCTCAACAGCGCAATCTATCGTCGCGATATAAACGGGCAAAATAAGCATATTGCAAAACAGAGAAAACTAAACTACTCTAAAAATGTGGTGAATTTTTTTGTAAAATACTAGATTTAAAACTAAAAATACAAGAAGTGATTGACTCTGGTTTTGAAATGTAAAAGTTTTTAGAACTGTTTTTTACAGTGGCTAAAAATGCCAAAAAGATTTTTTTAATAAACAGTACATAAAATGTTTCTCAAAAAATTATACAAAAGGCACTCTAAAATACTACATATTATTGCAAGAATTTAGGTGGAAGAATTATTGGATTTTCATAATTATTAATTTATGTGGAATTTCTGAAAATCCCATAGAAAAGAAAACGTAAATGTCACTGTACCCGGGCCAGAACTGGCCAGCAGCTGGGCCGGCCCAGAAGCCAGCCAGCCTACGCGAGGCGCGGCGCGTGCACCATCAGGTTCGAACCTAACACGTGGGGCCTGGCCGCCAGCGACAAAGGGGAAGGGAGAGGCGAGGCGGAGGCCGATAGGTGGGCCCCCTTGTCGGGTCCTTCTTGCACCTCTGGACCAAGGGGGGCTCACTGGCAAGTCCACCGATGGCGGTGAGGGGCAATGAGTGCGGGAATGGACACAGGGACTCGTTGCCGTCCCGGGGGAGGTGGAATCAGTCACCGAGGTCGTCGAAGTCGCTAGCTACTAAGGAGGAGGGCGGTGGTGCTACGGGAGGACCTCGCACAGGGTGCCTCCAACTGCAAAACAAATAGGGAAAAGAGGGAGACGCATCAGTGGAGAGCTGCGGTTCGAGATCGAGAGAGAACTAGGGCCAAAGAGGCTCACCATGGCCGGACAGTGGCAGACCCAACGCGGCGGAGCTTTGCTCGACCCTGAGCACTCAAGTTCTAAAGTGAAGGGGACAGGGCGGGGAACTCGATTGGGGAAGAGATGGAGGTTCCATAGAGGGAGACGGGGTCGAGGAGGCCCCTTTTATATGTGTACGGCGGTCCACCAATAGCCCATGCGCTGGCAAGGTCGATGTCATTGTTGGGGGACACAGGAGGGGGAGTGGGGTGTCTGGGGGTGTTCCTGGAGTGCGTCTAGGCCAGGGGAGAGAGAGAGAGAGAAGCACACGTGTGAGGGAGAGGATTGGCCGAGAGGGTCATCCATGGCACGCGTGTGGGAGCCCGTTGGAGGAGGAGAGAGGAGGGGGCCGATAGAGTGGCATGACACAGACGTCGAGGGCGGCCAAGTGGCGAGAGGGGAGGCCCGAGGCTGTCGGGGCCATGCAATGGGCGGCGGCTACAATGCGGTTGGGCACTGTAGTGCGCTCTGGAGCGCTGTTTTGGCATGCCATGGCATGTCCTTGGTAGCTTCTGTGTGGCCTCCTATTTCTAGGGGGTCTTGGGGGACTAAACAAGCAGGGGTGAGGCATTGGATACCCTAGAGAGTCAAGGGAGAAGGAGAGAGGCAAAGGGAGAGAGAGAAAGGGGTTGTCTAGAGGGTAAATTGAGGGTTTTACCCCATCAACCAGTGGCTTATCGACTTGGGGTTTTTACTGGAGGTGAACGAACATTGTAAGAAGATGTGGTAAAATTTAGACTCAAGGAGAATAGAGGAAGGAGGCCAAACTTAGCTTTTACCAATCAGCCAAAAGGTGTTTAATGGAGTTTCAAGCAAGCAAATGGAGTTTGCTTGACATGAGATTTAATAGTATGGAAATGTAGGTAAAAATATGGAGGATCAACAAGTTTGAGGAGATTTGAAGAAAGTTGACATTACAAACTTGGAAAACCCTAGAATTCAACAGAATCGGATTCCTATAGATCCAGGCATGCAATCATGTGCTCCGTTATGCACAACTTGTCATGGTATTATTCTTTGGGGTTTAGAACATGCTCACAAAGTTTGGGGTCAATAGGACAAACTTCACAAACAATATAAAATTGTTCAAATTTGAATCTGTACAGAGAGAGTTTTGGAATATTTTGATCAAGCAAATCAATTAGAATAGAGATGAAACCTTGCAAGACCAAAACATATAGCATGTTTGACTTGCTAGAATTTTCTTGGAATTTATTGAGAATATTTCTTATAGAAATGTTTCAAAACCTTAATTTAAGCAGAAAGGGTTTTCAGGGGTTTTGCCCTTGTGATGAAACTCATTTTATGGAAAATATATGTCCACTAAGTATCCATAAATTTTCTCAAATATTTTTAAAGCATTTCATTCATTTTTCCCTATAAAAGACCATTCTTGGACTTAAGAACAAGCCTTTAAATAAAAGAGTAAAATAATCTTTAAAAATAATATTTGGTGGTTTTGGGAAGTCATATATATAGTAGGTTTCAAGTAAGGCCTTTGGGGGGGAAAGGGTCCACCCAATTTGAGGACTTGAAGTGCAAACCTCAACTCAAGGGTTTTTGAAAACCTAATTCGAATAAATTCTTTTTGGTCAAAATAAATTTGAATAAAATTACTTTTATGTACTATACACATGGTATGATCATTGGGCAAGATGTTTGGATCAAGGAAGATGAGTATGGAGAGGAGTAGAACCTAGGAGTGCCAAACATAATCAACCAAACAAGCAAACAAGCAACAATTCAAACAAGCATGCACTCAAAAAGTTTTAATTGGTTCCAAATTTTGTAAATCCAAGTATAGAAAAGTGATACAAACACAGTGTGTGATGCAAACTATGACTCATTGTAGTCCATATCTCATATGGTGTCCTATTGATACACCTCTGATGTCTACTGCACGCCTTCTTCTTGTAGACTCGTGTTGGGCCTCCAAACGCAGAGTTTTGTAGGACAACAGCAATATTCCCTAAAGTGGATGACCTAAGGTTTATCAACCTGTGGGATGTATAGGATGAAGATGGTCTCTCTCAAACAACCCTGCAACAAAATAACAAAGAGTTTGTTGTGTCCCCAACAGACCCAATACAATGGTAAATTGTATAGGTGCACTAGTTCATCGAATAGATGGTGATACACGTGCAATATGGATGGTAGATATAGGTTTTTGTAATCTGAAAATATAAAAACAGCAAGGCAACAAATAGTAAATAGCGAGCAAAACGTTGTATAAATGCTTGGAAGCAAGCCTTAGGGTTCATACTTTCACTAGTGCAATTTCTTTCAACAATATTGACATAGTTAAATCATATGTAAGTACCTCTCATGCGACAAAGAGTTCACTCCAAAGTCACAAATAGCGGAGAGCTATCGAAGAAATTATTGTAGGGTACGAAACCACCTCAAAGTTATCTTTTCTGATCAATCTTATGAGCTATCCCTATAAGTGTCACAGACAGCCCTAGAGTTTGTACCAAAATAACACCTTAAGATACACATCAACCAAAACCCTAATGTCACCTAGATACTCCAATGTCACCACAAGTACCCTTGGGCTTGATTATACGATATGCATCACATAATTTCATATTCATCATGCTAAATCCAACAAAAAGAACTTCAAAGAGTGCCCCATAGTTTCTATCGGAAAGTCAAGACAAAAACGTGTGCCAACCCCTATGCATAGATTCCCAAGGTCACGGAACCCGCAAGTTGATCACCAAAACATACATCAAGTGGATCAATAGAACATCCCATTGTTACCACGGATATCCCATCGCAAGACATACATCAAGTGTTTCTCAAATCCTTAAAGACTCAATACGATAAGAAAACTTCAAAGGGAAAACTCAATTAATAACAACAAGATAGAGAGGGGGAAACTCCATTATTGGTGCACTAGAGTTTTTGGGCCATCTAGTGCCCATTTACTCATGTACGGGCAGTAGTAGCCGCCCGGGCAACAGTGTTGGGGAACGTTACAAGGGAAACAAAAAATTTCCTACGCTTCACCAAGATCAATCTAGGAGATGAGCATCTACGAGAGGGGAGAGTGGATCTACATACCCTTGTAGATCGCTAAGCGGGAAGCATTAAGAAACGTGGTTGATATAGTTGAACGTCTTTGCGATCCAAATCAGCGAGCGTCTCGCGATCCAATCACGAGTTGTCCCGATCTAGCGCCGAACGGACGGCACCTCTGCGTTCAGCACACATACCGCTTGATGAAGATATCCTCCTTCTTGATCCAACAAGAGGGAGCAGAGAGGTAGACGAGTTTTCCAGCAGCGCGACGGTGTTGCGGCGATGGTGCTGGAGCTATTCCAGCAGGGCTTCGCCTAAGCACTGCGGAAAATCGATCTAGAGGAGAAACTGCGATCTAGAGGAGAGGTAGCACGTGGCTGTTTTTCTGTGTCCAAAAAACCCTCAAACCTCTAGTATATATAGGAGGATGGGAGGAGGAGGCTTGGCCCCCAAGGAGCCAGCCCTTTTCTTCGGCCGAAGTGGGAGGGAGGAGTCATCCTCCTCCTCCACTCCTAGTAGGATTAGGACTCCTTCCTTTTTCCCACTTTGGCCTTCTTTCCACCTTGGGTTTTCTTCCCTAGCCGCATGGGCCTTCAGTGGGACTTCGGCCAGCCCACTCAGAGCTAGTATTCCTCCTCCCATAGCCCATGTAGCCTCTTGGGTCGAAATACCCCTCCCGATGGTCCCCAGGTACCCTCCCGGCACTCCCGGTACAATATCGATGAGCCCGAAACTTTTCCGATGACCAAAACAGGACTTCCTATATATCAATCTTTACCTCCGGACCATTCCAGAGCTCCTCGTGACATCCGGGATCTCATCTGGGACTCCGAACAACCTTCGATCACCACCATACATAACTATATGCTATTGAAACGTCACTGAACCTTAAGTGTGCAGACCCTACGGTTCGAGAACTATGTAGACATGACCGAGACACCTCTACTATCAATAACCAATAGCGGGACCTGGATGCCCATATTGATTCCTACGTATTCTACAAAGATCTTTATCGGTCAAAACTCTATGTCAAGGATTTAGTTAATCCCGTATGATGTTCCCTTTGTTCTTCGGTATGTTACTTTCCCGAGATTCGATCGTCGGTATCTCCATAACTAGTTCAATGTAATTGCTGGCAAGTCTCTTTACTCATTCCGTAACACAAGATCCCGTGGCTAACACTTAGTCACATTTCTTGCGAGGCTTATTGTGATGTCGTATTGCCGAGTGGGCCCTGAGATACCTCTCTGTCACACAGAGTAACAAATCCCAGTGTTGATCCATGCCAACCCAGCAGACACCCTCGGAGATACCTGTAGAGCACCTTTATAGTCACCCAGTTATGTTGCAACGTTTGATACACACAAGGCACTCCTCCGTTGTCAGTGAGTTGCATGATCTCATGGTCATAGGAACATATAATTGACATGCAGAAAACTGTAGCAATAAACTGACACGATCATATGCTACGTTTATAGTTTGGGTCTTATCCATCCCATCATTCTCCTAATGGTGTGATCCCGTTATCAAATGACATCTCATGTCAATGGCTAGGAAACCTTGACCATCTTTGATCAACGATCTAGTTTACTAGAGGCACACTAGGGACAAAGTGTTGTCTATATATCCACACATGCAATGTGTTTCCAATCAATACAATTATAGCATGGATAATAAACAATTATCATGAACAAGGAAATATAATAATAACCATTTTATTATTGCCTCTAGGGCATATTTCCAATAGTCTCCCACTTGCACTAGAGTTAATAATCTAGCTCACATCACTATGTGATATAAATTGTAATGGATTGAACACCCATACAGTTCTGGTGTTGATCATGTTTAGCCCTTGGAAGAGGTTTAGTCAACAGGTCTGCAACATTCAGATCTGTGTGCACTTTGGAAATATTTATGTCCTCCTCCTTGATGTACTCACGGATGGAATTGAAGCGTCGCTTTATGTGTCTGGTCCTTTGGTGAAACCTTTGTTCCTTGGCCAGGGCAATGGCACCAGTGTTATCATAGAACATATCAAGTGGATTCAGTGCACTAGGCACTACTCCAAGATCTGTCATGAACTCCTTCATCCACACACCTTCCTCCGCTGCCTCCGAGGCTCTGATGTTGTCACACCCTATTCTTGCATCACCTTGTCTTGTTTGGATTTATAAAAATTTGGAGCCAAATAAAAGTTTTTCTAAGTGTTTGTGCTTGTTTGAAATAATGATTGTTTGCTTGATGACTATGATATATGGCACTCCTAGATTCTATTCCACTTCAAGTGCATCTTCCTTGTCCCAAACCTCCTGCCCAATGATCATGCCATGTGAATAGTGCCCAAAACTATTTTTATCAAATTTTGTTTTAATCAAAAATGATTTATTCAAATTAGGTTTTCAAAACCCCCTAAAATGAGGTTTGCACTACAAGTCCTCAAATTCTGTGAATCCTTCTTCCCCAAAAGTTTTATTTCAAACCTACTATATATAACACTTATTCTTATATTTTAAAGATTATTAATTTTAAAGATTATTCTTATATTTTATTTAAATGCTTGTTCTTAAGACCAGAAATGGTCTTTCATAGGGAAAAAATATTTAAATGCTTTCAAAATATTTGATAAAATTTAGGGAAACTCAGTGGACATATATTTTCCATATATATGAGTTTCAACATAAGGGCACCTTCAAATCATTATCTTGCCCAAATCACTATCAAACACCTTCTGGTGAATTGGTAAAGTCTTTGGTTTCACCCCTTCCTCTTTTACCCTTGCCCCCATATTTTTACCACAACCTATGGTAAGTACCTTGCACCTCCAATAATTTCCTCAGGGGCTCAGCTCAATGATTTGGGGGGTAAAACCTTCATTTCTACCCCTGGATAGCCCCCATTTCTCTCCCTCTCACATTTTCTTCCACCCTAAGGCACCTCCAAATGTCTCCCTAGTCTCCCATGGTTTGTTTAAGCCCCCTGGATCCCATGGACACAAATGGACGCGCCCAAAATGCCAAATGCATGCCCTGGCATGCAGAGCTCGCGCTTTGGAGCTCACTACAGTGTGCACCCACACATTAGCCGCTGCCCAACGAGCGCTACCGATAGCCTCGGGCCTCCTATTCTTGTCCCCATGTCCCCCTCGACGACCGCAATACTCCGCGTGGTCGGCCCCCTCCTCCCTCTCTCTCCGGCGACTCCCGCGCGCGTGCCCGGCGCCACACAGCTCGGCCAACCAGGGAGCTCGCACGCGCGCCCTCCCCTGCTCTCTCTCTCTCTTCCCCTAGACGAAGAGCGCGTCCACAGACCCCCTAGACATGGCCCGGCTCGCCCCCATGGCCCGTGGCGACCCCCTGATCCTCACTGGTGCACCACGTCCAGGGTGGACCGGCGGCCCGCCTATTTAAGCCCTTCCCAAGCTCCTGCCCCTCTATCCTCGCTCTCTCCTCCCCTCCGCAACTCCCTCGTGGTCAGGCCGCTCGCCCCCGTGGCCGGGAGCCCACGCCCGGACCAAACCCTCACCGCAGTCGGGCAACCCCCTTGCCGGTGATTCCCTTCACCCCGGCGACCCCCTCGGCCACACACCGACGCGCGGGAGCCCCCAGAGCGCACCGGTGCCCTCCGCTTGGACCGCTGTGGCCGGAGATGCCATCGGTGAGCCCCCCTCCGCTCCTGTCGCAAGGAGAGGGATGACAGCTGGGGCCCACCTATCATCCCCTCACCGCCTCCTCTCTCTCTGGCAAGCAGGGCCTGTGGGCAGGTTTAAAAATAAACCTGCCGCGCGCGGTGCCTCACCTACGCCGGCTTCCCCTGTGGGCTGGTTCGGCTGGGTGTTTCTGGCCTGTGAGGGCACAAGACCCTTTTTCTTTTCTTTTTTCTGTTAACTTCCAAAAACTTCACAGAACCCAAATTAATTCCAATGACAATATTTCTTCCACCAAAAATCTTAGAATATTCCCTAGAATTTATTAGTGCCATTTGTAAAAATGATTGAAAACATATATATATATATATTGTTTTAATTTAAAACCCCTATTTAACATTATAAGTTCATGTTTTAAATTTTTTTGAAATTTTTTTAAGTTCAAAAACCTAAACAAATATTTTTAGTATACCTTGTGGTATTTACGAGAGTAGGGTAGCGTTTTTGATAGTAGTTTGTGTGCTCTGTTTTTGTGTGTTGCTTATTTTTATCGCTTTTATGCGCAACGATAGATTGCGTAGTTGACAAAAAAGTTGGACCCGAAGACTTCAAAGACACCGGAGACTTTGTTGATCCAAGCAAGCAGCCCTTTGACCATGTTAAGAAACTTTTTCATGCATGACATATAGCACTTGTTGTTTCAATGAGTGATCATGATGAGGTGTTTGCCCTTCGGTGGGATGCCTCTGATACTCTTACCATTGACACTTGCATCGTGCATGACCCTACCACCTTATGAGGGTTATGCGGGTGTGTATAGTTAGGGTGCTAGTAGATACTACGCAAGTAGGTTTGGGATTTATGCATAGAGATGGAAAGAAAGAAATAGTTGCAAAGACTTTTCAAAAAAAACGTCGGGTGCCACTAATGCCCGAGGGAGATGATGATGAGCTGGGTGACCACTTGAGAAAGAAGTGGTGTGCCGAAACAAGATGAGGGTGTGTTTTCAAAAATGGAGGGTTTAAGATTTGTCGACCATCCCAACCTTACATGCGCAACCACGATACCCCTTATGGGACGGGGCTTTGTTGATTACTATGGTTGGTGCTAGCAAGGATCCCGCATTACTAGTTGCAAGAGTAAAGTGGTAACTCTTGAGACGGGGTCGTCCCAGAGTGGAAGGTCATGCGCTGTCTTTACAGGCACCGGGGACACCGTTGCGTGCCCTCATGGATGATATGAGTGATGTATATCATGAGGGATGGCACCAACGAGTGGACTCTTTGTTTAGTTTCACCATGGGAAAGGCATTGTTCGGGTGCTTACCTCGGGTATGTTATATACCGCGAGTCGTGGATGACACGGAAGTTCCCCGAGTCTTGTGGGTAAAGGGTGCAACCTCTGTAGAGTGTACAACTATTCGAATAGCCGTGTCCATAGTCAAGGACAGTTGGGTGGTGCTGCTTATGCCATGTCCGGATGTTTTCGTAAAACTTGGTGTGAGTTGGGTGTGATGGTGACAAAGAGGTCACATGAGCTAAGTCTGATGACTTATCATGGGAATTGAACTAAGTCTGATGACTTATCATGATGAATGAACATGAGGTGTTCAACCCCTACTTATGATGATATCTGTAACTTGTTCATATGGATATATGCCTATTGTTGATGCATGCTTACTAGTTACTTGATCATGTCATTGCATTCAAAATCAGCTTTCCGAAAATTGCCTACTTAGTGCTATATCATGCATCATTATTATCGTGTTCCATAACTTGGGTTGCTTGCGAGTACATTCAAAGTACTCGTTGGCTTGCCACTAGTTATTTAATTGGCCGGACATGGAAGAACAGGAGTATGTTGAAGAGTTCGTTGGTGACGAACATGCGAACTAGGACGCTTCCCAGTCAGAATGCATGTAGGTTAAGGCAGATGGCATGGGTTCATGCTTTTGATCAATATTTCCGCTGCTTGTTCTATTTAAGTGTTTGGCCTTTGTGTCCCTATCTATGTAAGACTAGACCTTCATGGTCTTTAATTGTGTAAGACGCTAAATGTGGATGTAAGACTCTTCTTATTCAGCTTCTGTGTGTTCAGTGAGCATTGATCTGTAGGATCACTGTACACGTGCATTCGGTGATCACGACTTATGGGTCGGGGTCCCCACAGAGCTGGTATCAGAGCCATCCTGACTAGAGGAAGCCCTTAGTTAGCATGGATGTTAGTTAGGGTAAAACCATTTTTAGAACTACACCTGGCACCTATGCTTAGGACATTCTGCACTATTTACCTCTTTTATTCTTCACACAACACTTTGCTGACTCTCCTCCTTTCAAACCTTTGTAGATGGCCGTCATACCCGAAGCCTTCCTGACATCCGGCTTTCCCTTAATCCTTGGGAATAGCTTGGAGAAGTGCCAGTTCTGCCAACCACCCATTTTCCTCTACCAAGAGCACTGGGTCGATGTCGTCACGAAGGAGTATCACGTGGATGTGGTCGTGAAGGCAAACGACTCCCCGACTAGTTGGTTCTTTGAAGGACCACAGATGGAAACCATGATACTTGTAGTCGAGTCACCTGCATGCGAGGCACTACTACACCTTCGAGACATCATTCCAGAGATGGCTGATGAGCCGGCTACTCGCTACCTTCCCTTCAGGAAGGATGACTTTCGCGAGAGTTGGATGCTGATTCAAACCAAGGAGGATGGCACTCCACTCAGGTTCCAGACCTACTTCAGCCTCTCTGCCGATAGTTTGGTCCATAACCTAATGAAGGAGTCCGTGAAGCTCCACGAGGAACTTCACCACACCCAAGAGCTACTTTGGCAAGCCAAGACGAAGCCAGACAAGATCAAGAAGCATGGAGCCCCTGAGGGGCGACCAGCTGTCGCTTATCGAGGAGGAGTACCCCCAGCTAGTGATGCACCTACACATCGTCATCGCATGAGTGCGAAGGAGTACCATGAGCTCTTCACTGACCCGCCTGCAAAGCATCGTCGGGATGGACCTCCTCATTCCCCGACCCCTTCAACCGAGAATGATGCCTATTCAGATGATGAACAGGAGGAGGACCCAGAAGAGCATGACTACGAGATCGAGCACTCCACCACCTGAGTCTGAGAACCCCTAGGGTAGGATCAGTCATGTACCCCTCATGTGAAGTCGAGTCCGTGTAATGGTTCATATGAAACCGTGTGTGCTTGTTGCTTGTTTTGTTGTTTGTATTCCGATGCAAGTCGCGCTTTTGCCTTAGGCAACATGTAAGTGACGCCATCGTCTATCTTAATATATGTTGGTCTTTCGACCTTTGTTTTACCACACTTGCACTTGACCAACCCCCTTAGGCACGCTTTTCCGTTATTGCTTATCCTCTCATCTATCCCAGTTGTTTGACTTGGCTGCTCCAAACAGGATGGTGACTGCTACCCGCAATAGCTCCTTCACCAACCCCGAAGTCAGCAACTCAAGCCAGCAACAGGGAGCTGGTGGGGCTGCTCACGCTGGAGGACACGAGGAGCAGCCACAAGGTGATATTCCCCCGCCACCACCTACACCGGAGAACATGACCATAGCTTAGTTTCTCCAAGTTCTCCAGGAGGAACGCCAAGCCAACAATGCTGCTATCTAGCAGATGGCTCATGCCCTTATGAACAACCAGTAGCAAGGTAGGAACGGCAATGGCCGATCCACTCTATCTGAGTTCATAAGGAATTCGCCCCCAACCTTCACCGAGACTGCCGAACCCTTGGATGTTGATGATTGGATCCGCGCCATCAAGGACCTCCTTGCACTGGTCAATTGTAATGAGGACCGTGAGAAGGTTCTTTATGCCTCTCACTGCCTCGGAGGTACCGCCCGAGATTGGTGGGATGGATTCAAGGTCACGCAAGGTGAGCGTGTGATCACTTGGAATGACTTCAAGGAAGGATTCCGCACCGCCCACATTCCTTCTGGGATCATGGCTATCAAGAAGAGAGAATTCCAAGCGCTGAAGCAAGGAAGTGGCTCTGTCAAGGAGTACCTGCAGAAGTTCAACCTGCTGTCAAGGTATGCACCTGAAGATGTCAGCACAGAGGCTGCCAAGAAGGAACGCTTCATGGAAGGACTTCAACAGACCATGTAGTATCAGCTCATCGTCTGCGACTGTCGTACCTTCCTTGACCTGGTGAACAAGGCCCTCATGCTAGAAGACAAGCGTCATGCCATAGATGACACTCGCAAGCGCAAGATGATCAGCAAGGGTAGCTCAAGCAACCAGAAGCCTCTCCCCTAGCAACCAGCCCCAGCTAAGCCAACCTATCAGTTGTAGCAGGCTAGACATCCTGCGCCTCGTCCGAGCTACCAGCCTCAGCAGTATGCCAATCCCAGGCCAGCTTACAACAACAACCCCAATAACAACAATGGTGGCAGATACTTCAACAACAACCCTAGGCAAGTCACTTGCTTTGGATGTGGTCAGTTCGGACACATCTCCAAGCTTTGCACCAACAAGAAGCCAGATGCCCCGCGCCCCAATGCGCCAAACATGGGTCAAGCCCGGGGAGCACCACCAAGGAACCCCGCTCCCCAGAACCAACCCAACAATGGCAGGGGTCGTGTGAATCACGTCACCGCAGAGGAAGCCAGGGAAGACCTGGACGTCATACTAGGTACGTTCCTTGATAACTCAATCCCAACAACAGTATTGTTTGATTGTGGAGCTTCGCATTCTTTTGTCACCCAAAAGTTTGCATTAGAGAGTGGCATGAAACCTACACCCCTGGGTAGTCGTATGTTGATACAAACCCCAGGTTCAGTTATGAAGTCCGGGATAGGGTGCAAAGGAGTGAAGATTGACATCAACGGGGTAGACTTCCTAGTAGACCTTATAGTTCTGGACTCACACGGCTTGGACGTCATCCTTGGCCAGAATTGGTTAACCAAGCACCAAGGCATGTTAGACTGTGCCAAGAGGATGGTTACCATGACCAAGAGCCAAGGAGTGGAAGTCAAGTATGTTCCTAACCCTGCCTCCACTCAAGCCCCTCAAGCTAACTGTCTATCGGGAGTTGAGTTGGATCAAGTGCCAGTGGTATGTGAATACCCGGATGTGTTTCCAGATGAGCTGCCCGGAATGCCTCCTGACCGCCACATTGAGTTCATCATTGAGCTTATGCCCGGATCAAGGCCCATCCATAAGAAGGCTTACAGGATGGGATTCGAAGAGTTGGCTGAATTGAACAAGCAACTAGGAGAGCAGCTCAGAAAAGGATTCATTCGCCCAAGTGCCTCTTGTTGGGGATCGTCTGTTCTATTTGTGGCAAAGAGGGACGGAACTATCAGACTCTGTGTCGATTACCATTCTCTCAATGAGTCATGATAAAGAACAAGTACCCCCTCCCCAAGATTGAAGACCCGTTTGATCAGTTGAACGGAGCCAAGGTGTTCTCTAAGATCAACCTCAGGTCTGGGTACTACCAGCTGAAGATCAGACCCCAAGACATTCCTAAGATAGTATTTGTAACCCGGTATGGCCTATATGAATACACGGTCATGTCATTCGGGTTAACTAATGCCCCTGCCTACTTCATGTACCTCATGAATAAGGTCTTCATGTAGTACTTGGACAAGTTCGTTATCGTCTTCATTGATGACATACTCGTCTTCTCCAAGTCTGAAGAAGAGCATGAGGAACACTTGAGATTGGTCCTAGAGAAGCTTCGAGAGCACCAGCTTTATGCCAAGTTCAACAAGTGTGAATTCTGGCTGCATGAAGTTGGATTCTTGGGTCATGTGCTGACTGCAGAAGGACTGTTTGTGGACCCTGCCAAGATTGAGGCCGTGTAAATGGCAAACCCCAACTTCGTGAAGGAAGTCAGGAGCTTCCTCGGACTCGTGGGATATTACCGCAAGTTCGTGGAAGGATTCTCAAGCATTGCCCGATCCATGACCCAGCTTTTGAAGACAGGCAAGAAGTTCGAGTGGATAGCTAAGTGCGAGGAAAGCTTCCAGGAACTCAAGAAGAGATTGACCACAGGCCCAATTTTGGCCACCCCCGATATTCACAAGGAGTTTGTGATATATTGTGATGCATCAAGAACCGGGCTTGGAGGTGTTCTGATGCAAGAAGGCAGAGTTGTAGCATACCTATCCAGACAGCTACGACCTCATGAAGAGAACTACACAACTCATGATCTTGAGTTGGCAGTTGTGGTTCATGCCTTGAAGACATGACGACATTACCTTCTGGGGAAGCGATGTGAGATATTCACATACCACAAGAGTTTGAAGTATATCTTCACTCAAAGGGAATTGAACATGAGGCAGTGAAGATGGCTGGAATTGATCAAGGATTATGACCTCAGTGTTCAGTACCACCCCGGAAAGGCCAACATGGTAGCAGACGCCTTAAGCAGAAAGGCTTGTTCCTTGAATGCTATGATTAAGGAAAGGCTACCCGCCCTGTATGAAGAACTTGAAAGCTTCGGCTTGGAACTAGTCACACCCGGATTCCTCGCCAACCTCAAAGCAAGGCCTACCTTGATGGATGATATAAAAGAAGCCCAGAAGGGACATGAGAGCATTGAAGGCATCAAGAGGAAGATCAAGGTAGGAAAGGCCCAGGATTCTCAGTGGATGAACAAGGAGTAGTATGGTTCGGGAATCGCTTCTACGTACCCAACAAAGGGGAGCTCAAGAACCTGATCTTGCAAGAATCTCATGACACTCCATACTCCATCCTCCCTGGAGGAACCAAGATGTATCAAGACCTCAAGGCATGATTCTGGTGGCATGGTATGAAACGGGAGATAGGCAACTTTGTCGCCAAGTGTGACATATGCGAGAGGGTCAAGGCTGAGCATCAGCGACCCGCTGGACTATTGCAACCTCTCAAAGTTCCTGAATGGACGTGGGATAAAGTGGGGATGGATTTCATCACCGGATTACCCAGGTCAAGTAAAGGACATGATTCAATTTGGGTCATCGTCGACCACCTGACCAAGGTAGCCCACTTCATTCCCGTCAGGACCACCTATGATGGGAGCCAGCTCGCAAACCTCTACATCAACCGCATCGTAAGTCTTCATGGAGTTCCAAAGGAGATCGTGTCGGATCGAGGAACCCAGTTCACCTTCAGATTCTGGAAGAAGTTTCAAGAAGCTATGGGAACCAAGCTCTCCTTCAGCACTGCTTTTCACCCCAGACTGGTGGGCAAACATAACGAGTAAATTAGATACTCGAAGATATGCTCCGCGCTTGTGTTTTGGCATATGGAGCCAAGTGGGAAGATTGCCTACCATTCGCCGAGTTCTCCTACAACAACAACAATCAGTCGAGTCTTCAGATAGCACCATTTGAGGTATCGTATGGATGCAAGTGCCGTACTCCCCTCAACTGGTCACAGACAGGAGAATGATTAGTTTTCGGACCAGACGTCCTCCACGAAACGGAAGAGCAAGTACAACTTGTCCGAGAGCACCTTGAGACAGCTAAGTCAAGACAGAAGAGCTACGTTGACTCCCACCACCGAGAAGTGAGCTTCTGTGTTGGAGACCACGTCTACCTTCGGGTCACGCCTCTCAGGGGAACCAAGCGTTTCCACGTCAAAGGAAAGCTGGCACCAAGATACATTGGCCCCTTCAAGATCATCACAATGCGATGAGAAGTTGCCTACCAGCTAGAGCTACCTTCCGAGCTGTCGGATGTGCTTAGCGTCTTCCATGTGTCACAACTCCGGAAGTGTCTGCAAGTTCCCAACCGCCTCGACCTCTACAAGGACATCGACCATCAAGCCATCGATCTTCAGCCAGACCTAACTTATCATGAGAGGCCAGTTTGCATTTTGGATGAAGCCGAGCGCTGCACCCGAAGCCGGACCATCAAGTACTTCAAGGTCTAGTGGAGCAACCACACTGAAGCTGAAGCAACCTGGGAGCATGAAGACTATCTTAGATCTGAGTTCCCTTATCTTTTTAGCGCTTAGCCTAGGAATCTCGGGGACGAGATTCTTGTAAGGGGGGTAGGTCTGTCACACCCTGTGCTTGTATCACCTTGTCTTGTTTGGATTTATAAAAATTTGGAGCCAACTAAAACTTTTCTAAGTGTTTGTGCTTGTTTGAAATAATGATTGTTTGCTTGATGACTGTGATATATGGCACTCCTAGATTCTATTCCACTTCATGTGCATCTTCCTTGTACCAAACCTCCTGCCCAATGATCATGCCATGTGAATAGTGCCCAAAACTATTTTTATCAAATTTTGTTTTAATGAAAAATGATTTATTCAAATTAGGTTTTCAAAAACCCTTGATGAGGTTTGCACTGCAAGTCCTCAAATTGTGTGAATTCTTCTTCTCCAAAAGTTTTACTTCAAACCTACTATATATAAGACTTTCCAAAACCACCAAATATTAATTTTAAAGATTATTCTTATATTTTATTTAAATGCTTTTTCTTAAGACCAGAAATGATTTTTCATAGGGAAAAATTATTTAAATGCTTTCAAAATATTTGAGAAAATTTAGGGAAACTCAATGAACACATATTTTCCATATATGTGAGTTTCAACACAAGGGCATGTTCAAATCATGGGCAAAATCCCTCAAAACCCTTTCTGTTCAAACCAAGCTTTTGAAATATTCCTATAAGAAATATTATCAATAAATTCCAGGAAAAATCCAGCAAGTCAACACTATCATAGGTGATTATATTGCAAAGTTTCACCTCAATCCAAGTTGATTTGGCTCATCAAACCATTCCAAAACCCTCCTTGTCCAGATTTAAATTTGAGCAACTTAAATTGTGAAGTTTCTCCCGTTGACCTCAATCTTTGTGGACGTGATCTAATAACCATATGATGATGCTACACTAAGTGGTGGATCAAGGGTAAAAGCTTAGCACATCTATATCTACAGAAACCTTATTCGGTTAATTTCTAGGGTTCACAAAGTTTCCATTATCAACTTTTCTGACTTGAGCTCAAACTTGGTGAATCATCACATTTTTACCTAGCCCTTGACCCTGTTGTATACCTCAGTAAGTTGGTAAACTTATCTTGCCCAAATCACTATCAAACACCTTCTGGTGAATTAGTAAAGTCTCTGTTTTCACCCCTTCCTCTTCTACCCTTGCCCCCATATTTTTACCACAGCCTATGGTAAGTACCTTGCACCTCCAGTAATTTCCTCAGGGGCTCAGCTCAATGATTTCGGGGCTAAAACCTTCATTTCTACCCCTAGACAACCCCCATTTCTCTCCCTCTCACATTTTCTTCCACCCTAAGGCACCTCCAGATGTCTCCCTAGTCTCCTATGCTTTGTTTAAGCCCCTGGATCCCATGGACACAAATGGACGTGCCTAAAATGCCAAATGCATGCCCTGGCATGCAGAGCTCACGCTCTCGAGCGCGCTACAATGCGCACCCGCACTGTAGCCGCTGCCCAACGAGCGCTCCTGACAGCCTCGGGCCTCCCCATCTTGTCCCCCTGTCCCCCTTGACGTCCACAATACTCCGCGTGGTCGGCCCCCTCCTCCCTCTCTCTCCGGCGACTCCCGTGCACGTGCCTGGCGCCGCATAGCTCGGCCAACCAGGGAGCTCGCACGCGTGCCCTCCCCTGCTCTCTCTCTCCCTTCCCCTGGACGAAGACCGCATCCACATACCCCCCAGACATGGCCCGGCTCGCCCCCATGGCCCGTGGCGACACCCTGGTCCTCACCGGTGCACCACGTCCACGGTGGACTGGCGGCCCCCTATTTAAGCCCTCCCCGAGCTCCTGCCCCTCTCTCCTCCCCTCTACAACCCCCCCATTCTCAGCCAGCTCGCCCCCGTGGTTGGGAGCCCACACCTGGACCAAACCCTCACCGCCGTCGGGAACGCCCCCCCCACTGGCGATTCACTTCACCTCGGCGGCCCCCTCAGCCACCCACCGATGGGCGGGAGCCCCCTGAGCGCCCCGGTGCCCTCCGCTTGGACCGCCATGGCCGGAGACGCCGTCGGTGAGCCCCCCTCCGCTCATGTCGCGAGGAGAGGGATGACAGGTGGGGCCCACCTGTCATCCCCTCACCCTCCTCCTCTCTCGCTGTCAAGCAGGGCCCGCGGGTAGGTTTAAAAATAAACATGTGGCGCACGGCGCCTTGCCTGGGCCGGCTTCCCCTGTGGGCCGGTTCGCCTGGGTGTTTCTGGCCCGTGAGGGCACAGGACCCTTTTTCTTTTTCTTTTTTCTATTGACTTCCAAAAATTCCACATACCCCAAATTAATTCCCATGACAATATTTCTTCCACCAAAAATCTTAGAATATTCCCTAGAATTTATTAGTCTCATTTGTAAAAATGTTTGAAAATATTTTATATACCGTTTTAATGTAAAACCCCTACTTAGCATTATAAGTTCCTGTTTTAAATAGTTTTGAAAATCTTTTTAAGTTCAAAAACCTAGACAAATATTTTTAGTATATCTTGTGGTATTTACCAAAGTAGGGTAGCATTTTTATAGTAGTTTGTGTGCTCTGTTTTTTTTGTGTTCCTTATTTTTATCGCTTTTATTCACGACGATAGATTGCATGGTTGACGAAGAACTTGGACCCGAAGACTTAGAAGACACCGGAGACTTTGTTGATCCAGGCAAGCAGCCCTTTGACCATGTTAAGAAACTTTTTCATGCATGACATATAGCACTTGTTGTTTCGATGATTGATCATGATGAGGTGTTTGCCCTTCGGTGGGATGCTTCTGATACTCCTACCATTGACACTTGCATCGTGCATGACCCTACCACCTTATGAGGGTTATGCGGGTGGGTGTAGTTAGGGTGCTAGTAGATGTTACGCAAGTAGGTTTGGGATTTATGCATAGTGATGGAAAGAAAGAAATGGTTTCAAAGACTTTTCGAAAAACCCGTCGGGTGCCATTAATGCCCGACTAGATGATGATGAGTTGGGTGACCACTTGAGAAAGAAGTGTTGTGCCGAAACAAGATGAGGGTGTGTTTTCAAAAACGGAGGATTTAAGCTTTGTCGACCATCCCAACCTTACATGCGCAACCACGATACCCCTTATGGGTCGGGGCTTTGTTGATTACTATGGTTAGTGCTAGCAAGGATCCCGCATTACTAGTTGCAAGAGTGAAGTGGTAACTCTTGAGACGGAGTCGTCCTAGAGTGGAAGGTCATGGCTATGTTTACAGGCACCGGGCACACCATTGCGTGCCCTCATAGATGATACAAGTGATGTATATCATGAGGGATGGCAACAACGAGTGGACTCTTATTTTAGTTTCACCATGGGAAAGGCATTGTTCCGGTGCTTACCTCGGGTATGTTATATACCGCAAGTCGTGGATGACATGGAAGTTCCCCGAGTCTTGTGGGTAAAGTGTGCAACCTCTGTAGAGTGTAAAACTATTCGAATAGTCGTGTCCACGGTCAAGGACAGTTGGGTGGTGCTGCTTATGCCACGTCCGGATGTTTTCGTAAAACTTGGTGTGAGTTGGGTGTGATGGTGACAAAGAGGTCACATGAGCTAAGTCTGATGACTTAGCATGGGAATTGAACTAAATCCGATGACTTAGCATGATGAATGAACATGAGGTGTTCAACCCCTGCTTATGATGATATCTGTAACTTTTTCATATGGATATCTGCCTATTGTTGATGCACGCTTACGAGTTACTTGATCATGTCATTGCATTGAAAATCAGCTTTCTGCAAATTGCCTACTTAGTGCTGTATCATGCATCATTATTACCTTGTTCCACAACTTGGGTTGCTTGCGAGTACATTCAAAGTACTCATTGGCTTGCCACTGGTTATTTAATTGGCCAGGCATGGAAGAACAGGAGTATGTCGAAGAGTTCATTGGTAACGAACATGCAAACTAGGATGCTTCCCAGTCAGAATGCATGTCTGGTAAGGCAGATGGCATGGGTTCACGCTTTCGATCAAGATTTCTGCTGCTTGTTCTATTTAAGTGTTTGGCCTTTGTGGCCCTATCTATGTAAGACTAGACCTTCATGGTCTTTAATTGTGTAAGACGCTAAATGTGGATGTAAGACTCTTGTTATTCTGCTTCTGTGTGTTCAGTGAGCATTGATCTCTGGGATCACTGTAAACGTGCATTCGGTGATCACGACTTATGGGTTGGGGTCCCCACAGATGTACTCCGCTTCGCATGTAGAATCAGCTACCACGCTTTGCTTGGTACTGCACCAGCGTACCCCCCCCCCCCCCCGTTGAGAATAGATACATATCTGGTTTGCAACTTAGGGTCATCCGGATCAGTGTCAAAGCTTGCATGGACGTAACCCTTTACGACGAGCTCCCGATCACCTCCATAAACAAGAAACATTTCCTTAGTCCTTTTCAGGTACTTAAGGATATTTTTGACCGCCGTCCAGTGCTCCATTCTTGGATCACTTTGAAACCTTCCAACCATACTTATGGCAAGGCTGACATCGGGTCTTGTGCACAGCATTTCATACATGATAGAGCCTATGGTTGAAGCATAGGGGATGACACTCATCTTCTCTCTATCTTGTGTAGTCACTGGGCATTGAGTCTTACTCAACTTCACACCTTGTAACACAGGCAAGAACCCCTTCTTGGACTGATCCATTTTGAACTTCTTCAAAACTTTATCAAGGTATGTGCTTCGTGAAAGTGCTATCAAGCATCTCGATCTATCTCTATAGATCGTAATGCCTAATATGAAAGCAGCTTCTCCCGGGTCCTTCATTGAAAAACTCTTGTTCAAATATTCCTTCATGCTTTCCAGCATTTCTATATTATTTCCAATCAGCAATATGGCATCCACATAAAATATTAGAAACACTATAGAGCTCCCACTCACTTTCTTCTAAATACAAGCTTCTCCATAAACTTGTATAAACCCAAACACTTTGATCACCTCATCAAAGCGCTTATTCCAACTCCGAGATGCTTGCACCAGTCCATAAATGGATCGCTGGAGTTTGCAAACTTTGTCAGCATTCTCTGGATCGAGAAAACCTTTTGGTTGCATCATATACAACTCTTCCTCAAGGAAACCGTTGAGGAATGCTAATTTGACATCCATCTACCAAATTTCATAGTCGAAGTATGCAGCTATTGCTAACATGATTCTGACGGACTTAAGCATCGATACGGGTGAGAAAGTCTCATCGTAGTCAACTCCTTGAACTTGTGAAAAAACCTTTTCCACAAGTCGAGCTTTATAGACGGTGACATTACCGTCCGCATCCGTCTTCTTCTTAAAGATCCATTTGTTATGAATGGCCTTACGCCCTTCAGGTAATACTTCCAAATTCCATACTTTGTTTTCATACATGGATCCCATATCGGATTTCATGGCCTCTAACCATTTCTCAGAATTAGGGCCCATCATCGCTCCTCCATACCTCGTAGGTTCATTGTTGTCCAACAATATGACCTCCAAGACAAGGTTGTCGTACCACTCAGGAGCAGTACGCGCCCTTGTCGACCTACGAGGTTTAATAGTAACTTGATCTCAAGTTTCATGATCATCACCAGTAACTTCCTCTTCAACTGTCGTAGGCTCCACAGAAATATCTTTCTGTGCTGCGCTACTCTCTGGTTGAAGCAAAGGTTCAATAACCTCATCAAGCTCTATTTTCCTCCCACTCAATTCTTTCGAGAGAAACTCTTTCTCAAGAAATGTTCCGTTCTTGGCGACAAACACTTTGCCTTAGGATCTGAGATAGAAGGTATACCCAACTGTCTCTTTTGGGTATCCTATGAAGACGCATTTCTCCGCTTTGGGTTCCAGCTTTTCAGGCTGAAGCTTTTTGACATAAGCATCACATCCCTAACTTTAACAACGATAATTTTGTCTTCTTGCCAAACCACGGTTCATATGGCCTTGTCTCAATGGATTTCGATGGTGCCCTATTTAAAGTGAATGCAGTTGTCTCTAATGCATAAACCCAAAATGATAGTGGCAAATCGGCAAGAGACATCATAGAATGCACCATATCTAATAAGGTTCGATTACGATGTTCGGACACACCATTACGCTGTGGTGTTCCAAGCGGTGTCAATTGTGAAACAATTCCACACTGTCTTAAGTGACTGCTAAACTCATAACTCCGATATTCACCTCCTCGATCAGATCACAGGAATTTAATCTTCTTGTTACGATGATTCTCAACTTCACTCGGAAATTGCTTGAACTTTTCAAACGTTTTAGACTTGTGTTTCATTAAGTCATTAGTGAAGGTGAGAAAATAACGATATCCACCGTGCGCCTCAATGCTCATCGGACCGCACACATCAATATGTATTATTTCCAACAAGTCACTCACCTATTCCATTGTTCTAGAGAACGGCATTTTAGTCATCTTGCACATGAGGCATGGTTCACATGTGTCAAGTGATTCAAAATCAAGTGACTCCAAAAGTCCATCAGCATGGAGCTTCTTCATGTGTTTTACACCAATATGACCCAAACGGAAGTGCCACAAGAAAGTGGTACTATCACTATCAACTCTACATCTTTTGGCATGAATGTTATGAACATGTGTATCATCACAATCAAGATTCAATATGAATAAACCCCTCACATTGGGTGCATGACCATAAAAGATATTACTCATATAAATAGAACAACCATTATTCTCTGATTTAAATGAGTAACCGTCTCGCAATAAATAAGATCCATATATAATGTTCATCCTTAACGCAGACACTAAATAAAATTATTTAGCTTCATCACTAATCCCGATGGTAATCAAAGAGAGAGCGTGTCGATGGCGATCACATCAACCTTGGAACCATTTCCCACGTGCATCGTCACTTCGTCCTTCGCCAGTCTTCGTCTATTTCGTAGTTCCTGTTTTGAGTTGCAAATGTGAGCAACCGAACTAGTATCAAATACCCAGGAACTACGAAGAGAGCTAGTAAAGTACACATCAATAATATGTATTTGATATATAACTTCTTTGTTGTTGGCTGCCTTCTTGTCAGCCAGATACTTGGGGCAGTTCCGTTTCCACTAACTAGTTCCCTTTCATATAAGCACTTAGTTTCTGGCTTGGGTCTAGCCTTGGGTTTCTTCACAGGAGGGGCAACTGTTTTGCCACTCTTCTTGGAGTTACCCTTCTTGCCCTTGCCATTCTTCTTGAAACTAGTGGTTTTATTGACCATCGACACTTGATGTTCTTTCTGGATTTTAGACTCAGCGACTTTCAGCATCGCAAATAGCTCGGCGACTGACTTGTTCATCCCATGCATGTTATAGTTCATCACAAAGCTCTTGTAGCTAGGTGGTAGTGATTGAAGAACTCTATAAGTGATCGCCTCTGGCGGAAGGGGCATACCTAACTCCGCTAGACGAGTCGAATACCCAGACATTCTGATTATATGATCACCGATAGACCCGTTCTCCTCCATTTTGCAAGCATAGAACTTATCAGAGGTCTCATACCTCTTGATCCGGGAATTCTTCTTAAAGATAAACTCCAACTTCTAGAACATCTCATATGCTCCATGACATTCAAAACGTCTTTGAAGTCCCGCTTCTAAGCCATACAATATTGCACACTAAACTATTGAGTAATTTCCAGAATGTGCCTCCCAAGCGTTCTTAACGTCTTCGGATGACATGTCAGTGGGTTGGTCACCAAGTGGTGCATCAAGGACATATGATTTCTGGGAAGCCGTGAGGATAATCCTCAGATTACGGGCCCAGTCCACAAAGTTACTTCCATCATCTTTCAACTTAGCTTTCTCTAGGAACGCATTAAAATTCATGGGTGCTACTACGCGAGCCATTGATCTACAACATAAATAAGCAAAGGTTACTAAGACTATTGTTCAAGATAATGAGTTTAGTTAATCAAATTACTAAAGCTCCCACACAAATTGACATCCCTCAGGTCATCTGAGAGATACATGATCCAAATTCACCAACTCAAGTCTGATCATCATGCGAGTTGACCTAGTTTCAATGGTGAACATCATCATGTTGATCATATCTACTATATGACTCATGTTCGACCTTTCAGTCTCTTGTGTTCCGAGGCCATGTTTGTACATTCTAGGCTCGTCAAGTTTAACCCGAGTGTTCTGCACGTGCAACACTGGCTTGCACCCATTGTATGTGAACGTAGAGTCTATCACACCCGATCATCACGTGGTGTCTCTACACAACAAACTTTCGCAACGGTGCACACTCGGGGAGAACATAATTTTACCTTGAAATTTAAGTGAGGGATCACCTTATAATGCTACCGTCGTCCTAAGCAAAACAAGGTGCATAAAAGGATTAACATCACATGCAAATCATAAGTGACATGACATGGCATGAACTTGTGCTTTTGATCTCCATCTTGAAAGCACCGGCATGATCTCCATCGTCACCGGCATAACACCATGATCTCCATCATCATGATCTCCATCATTGTGTCGCCATTGGGGTTGTCACGCCCACCATGCTCATACTACTGTAGCTACCGTTTAGCGATAAAGTAAAGCATTACATAGCGCTTAATGATTGACACGCAGGTCATACAATAATTAAAGACAACCCTATGGCTCCTGCCGGTTGCCATACTCATCGACATGCAAGTCATGATATTCTATACAACACATGATCACCTCATACATCACATATATCTCATCATGTAATTGGCTATATCTCATCACAACATACCCTGCAAAAACAAATTAGATGTCCTCTAATTGTTGTTGCAAGTTTTACATGGCTGCCACGGGTATATAGCAAGAAAAATTCTCACCTACGCAAAACCACAACGGTGATACATAAGTTGCGTTTCAACCTTCTCAAGGACCGCCTTTGTCGAATCCGATCCAACTAAAGTAGGAGAAACAGACACCCGCCAGCCATCTTTGTGCCATGAAGTTACACATCAGTCAATGGAACCGGTCTCTCGTAAGCGTACGAGTAAGGTTGGTCTTGGCCACTTCATCCCACAATACCACTGAACCAACACACGACCAAGGGAGGAAGCAATCTAAGCATCAACGCCCACAAACTCTTTGTGTTCTACTCGAGATCTCATCTACAGATAGACCAAGCTCATGATGCCACTGTTGGGGAATGTTGCATGGGAAACAAAAAGTTTCCTACGCTTCACCAAGATCAATCTATGAGATGAGCATATACGAGAGGGGACAGTGGATCTACATACCCTTGTAGATCGCTAAGTGGGAAGCATTAAGAAACGCGGTTGATGTAGTCGAACGTCTTTGCGATCCAAATCGTCGAGCGTCCCACGATCCAATCACGATCTATCTCGATATAGCGCCGAACGGACGGCACCTCCGTGTTCAGCACACGTACGACTTGATGACGATCTCTGCCTTCTTGATCCAGCAAGAGGGAGCGGAGAGGTAGACGAGTTCTCCGATAGCGCGACGGCGTTGCGGCGATGGTGGTGGAGCTCTTCCAGCAGGGCTTTCCCTAAGCACCGCTGAAAACCAATCTAGAGGAGAAACTGCGATCTAGAGGAGAGGTAGCACGTGGCTGTTTTTCTGTGTCCAAAAAACCCTCAAACCTCTAGTATATATAGGAGGAGGGGAGGAGGAGGCTTGGCCCCCAAGGGGCCAGCCCTTCTCTTCTGCCAAAATGGGAGGGAGGAGTCCTCCTCCTCCACTCCTAGTAGGATTAGGACTCCTTCCTTTTCCCACTTTGGCCTTCTTTCCACCTTGGATACACACAAGGCACTCCTCCGATGTTCGTGAGTTGCATGATGTCATGGTCATAGGAACATATACTTGACATGCAGAAAACTGTAGCAATAAACTGACACGATCGTATGCTATGTTTATAGTTTGGGTCTTGTCCATCCCATCATTTTCCTAATGATGTGATCCCATTATCAAATGACATCTCATGTCAATGGCTAGGAAACCTTGACCATCTTTGATCAACGAGCTAGTTTACTAGAGGAACACTAGGGACAAAGTGTTGTCTATATATACACACATGCAATGTGTTTTCAATCAATACAATTATAGCATGGATAATAAACAATTATCATGAACAAGGAAATATAATGATAACCATTTTATTATTGCCTCTAGGGCATATTTCCAATAGACATGGCCTAGCAAGGACTATACCCAGCACCAGCACAGAAGACTCAAGATTACCGGCAACACCTTGCCAGGAGGGCCGTAGAGCCTCCAGGCCCCCGACAAGGCAAGGTCCCAGCAAGGCGAGGCCCCGACAAGCACCACCAATGCACAAGACAGGTGTTGATCCACCTGAATGCGTGTCGCGGCGTCGACATTGGAGAGAGCTAAGCGGCACCAATGGGACGACCCTCGTCCCGTACCACTGACGGATTGAGGCCCCTGATGGTGCATTGAATGCTCTTGTCCTACTCCGTCGGGGTTAGGTATGATAACACTATAGCAACATTGTGCATCCCGTGTGCACACTGTATGCCACTGTTGGGATTCCCTTGAGTATAAAAGGAGACCCAGGGCATTACAGAAGAGGACTTTTTTGGACTCTTTGGCTTTTGGGCTTTCAGGAGTTAGGCAGTCAGACAACCAGACGGCCCGACAGTTAGAGGGGGAGAGAAGGTTCCCTAGCTCATGTAGAAGCCATTCATGGCACTCCTGTAGCCCAAACCCTAGAGTAGGATCAATACAACCAAGCAGGAGTAGGGTTTTGCGCATCCGTGCGGCCCGAACCTGGGTAAAAACACCCTGTGTGCAGCTCACCAGACCCGCTCTTCATGCCAGCACGCTCCCTCGCTGAACCAAAAGGGGCCCCCGCAGTCCCATAGGTGTTCATTCCCACGACATCTTTGACGTGCTAGGTGGGGGGAGTGCGTAGGAGGTTCTGCGAACCCATTCTGGTGATCTGCACCCCAGCTTCATCCTCGCCATGGCCCCCAAGAAGAAGGGCCTGACTCCAGTTGGTCCATCCGCGTCCGCCATACCTGTGTCTGCACAGATAAGAGACGGCATGGACGCGGGTGGACGAGGAGGAGGCGGAGGTTCGAAACTTCCGTGACGTTCCGATGACCAAGGCCAAGCAAGCGGTGACGCTCGCCGCGGAGACACCCATGGCAACGGTTGGAACCCCCATGCCATTGTTCTCAGGACAGAGCAGTGCCGCCTGCAGGTGGTATGGTGAACTCCGGGGGCGGGAGAATATCTCCTAGGGCACCCACATCGGCGCCTACGCCGCGACCTTCTCAGGACGCGCATGGAGAGCCACGCCACGATGCTCGCAGTTCTTAGCATCCCCATGGAAAAGCTCATGCGCATCATTCCCAAGATGCATGGGACCAACATGCAAGCGGGAGTGTCATGCCGACGAGGGACCGCGGAGGGGTTCCTCCTAACACAGTTAGAAGTCAGAGCACCTCGCGTTCCTCGCGACGCTCGACACCATCCACAGCGGAGGAAGCGGCGGCGCGAGCGCAGCTACTCCTGAACTTCCGTCCTGCTGCGGAGAATCTCAACGAATGGAGAGCCACCATTCAGAGCCTCCTCCACCTCGCGAACAAGCTTCAGCCCACAGGGCCGCCTCAGGCCAGCGGTGAGGTGCCTGGGGTCGGCGCGACCTCGGCACACTCTCCTCCGCGACAACATTGTCGGTCTCCGACCCGACAGACCGATGCCCACGACGGTTACTCGACGGCGTTGTCTGACCCGTGGATGCGCCATGATCAGCGTCATGTTCTTCGGGAACGTGGCAAGGAGGACGCATGAACCGCGATCGAGCGGCAACGGGAAGCTCGCCTCTAGTCGGATAGGCGCGCGGGACCCACTATAGACAAGTCTACGCCGGGGTACCCTGTCAGCTTACCTTACGAGGTTGGCTGTCTAGTGTTTACCCCCAAGCCACGGCAAGTCTAGTGGCCCAACAACCACACGTTTAAACCAGAAGTCCCGGAGAAGTACGACGGCTAGACCCATCCGTCAGAGTTCCTAAGCGTCTACACCATCGCAATGCAGACTGCCGGAGGCCGCGACGACAAGATATTGGCCCAACTACTTCACGTTGGTGCTTAAGCCCAACCTCAGGTCATTGCTGATGCACTTGCCAGAGAGATCCATCGCCTCCTGGGCGGACCTGTGTCACGAGTTCGTTGGTGCCTTCACCGGAGGCCATCAAGCTCCTGGTCAGGAGAGCGACATGCACATCATCCCCTAGAAGGAGGGCGAAACTCTGCGCAAGTACATCCAGAGGTTCAGCTGCGTACATCACAACATCCCAGACTTTCATCCTGCCACTGTTATCAGCGCGTTCCATCAAAACATGCGCAACCGCAGGATGTGGGAAGAGCTGGCGATGAACAGAGTCAGGGACGTCACCGAGCTTTATACTTTGGTAGACAAATGTGCACGGGCTGAAGAAGGGAGGAGACTCCCCGGTGAGGGTGCCGGCACGGAGGTCGACTCTGAAGACAACGACACCGCTGCCCCGGCAAAGAAGGGCCAGCGACGGAACAAGAAGCGCAAGGGCAGGACCGTGCTAGCCGTCTAAGGGTCCGACAACCCCTATGCCGCTAAGAAAGGCAAGATCGACGACCCCGGCAATGATATTATCAGGTGCACCTCCTGCCATGCTCTGGCGGCTGCCGGCAAGCCAGGAGACTCCGGCAAGCAGTACTGCAAGATCCATCGCACCAAAGGCCACGACCTCCAAGACTGCCGGCAAGTTGAGCAGCTTGCCGAAAAGCAAAGGGCCGAATATGAAAGGCACGACAAGGAGAAGGGTCGGGATGGTGCTGAGGGGTCCAGCAAGAAGCGTGTCTGCCGAGGAGCTCGTCGCGGCAAGCCCAAGCAACAGAAGGATCGGCCTGCACGCGGCCACGACAAGCAAGAGGGAGATGATGATGACGTCGAAGAGGACGATGGGTCTAGTGAGCATGAGTTCCAGAGAGCTATGGAGGCGATGTGCATAGAAGGAGGAGCCTCATCGCATTCCTCTCACCGCCAACTCAAACAGTGGGCACGAGAGGTCAATGCAGCAGAGCCCTCTATCGGCACACAGAAACCTTTGAAATGGTCCAAACACTCCTATCATCTTCGACGCTGAGGATCATCCTGATCGCATAAACACAGTCGGGTGCCTGTCGTTGTTGGTCTCGCCAACAATCCGCAACCTCAAGGTGATGAAGATGTTAGTCGATAGCGGAGCCAGCCTGAACCTGATCTTGCCCGATGTCATTCGAAGCCTGCAGATTCCTGACGAAGATCGCGAGCCGACAGGTGCCTTCCAAGGGGTCAATGCGGGAAGGACTCAGTCGAAAGGAAAGGTCACGCTACCGGTAACATTCGGCAGCGATATAAGTTTCAGAACGGAGAAGATCGTCTTTGAAGTTGCCGAGATCTCATTGCCATACAACAGCAATCTCGGGTGTTCGGCACTGGCCAAGTTCATGGAGGCCACTCACTTCGCTTACAACGTGTTGAAGATGCCTGGACCTATGAGCGTCATTACCATCAACTCTGACAAGAAGAGTGCACTTATCTATGCTGACCAACTCTACCGGGGCGCAGCCGCAGCACCTGCTGCCAAGTCACTTGCTCCTACCACTGAAGCCCTCGGGGGGAAGAAGACCGACAAAGCCTCTGGCGCACATTCCGGCAAGTGCACCACTCTAGAGTGTTGCGCTGCTGTTGATGATGTGCCGGAGAGCTCCACCAGCAAGAGCAAGAAGTCCAAGGCAGCTCCGCCAGAAACCAAGAAGGTGTCCACCAAGGAGGATGGCACGGGGGGAACTTTTACCATAAGTTCCACCCTTGACGAAAAATAGGAAAGCATGCTCATCACCTTCCTGCGGGCGAATGTTGATGTGTTTGCATGGCAACCATCTGATATCCCCGGTGTTCCTAGGAAGGTGATTGAGCACCACCTTGCCGTCTGTCTACACGCGCGGCCCATCAAGCAGAAGGTTTGGAAGCAAGCTTTGGAGCGGCAACAATTTATTGCAGAAGAGATCAAGAAGTTAGAGGCAGGTGGCCTGATCAGAGGAGTACTCCACCCTAGGTGGTTGGCCAATCCAGTCGTAGTGCGCAAGGAGAATGGGAAGTGGAGGCTATGCATTGATTTCACGGACATCAACAGGGCTTGCCCCAAAGATCCTTTTCCCTTGCCCCGCATCAACCAAATTGTGGACTCCACCACCGGCTGTGACTTGTTGTCCTTCCTTGATGCCTATTCCGGTTATCATCAGATCTTTATGGCCAAGGAAGACGAAGAGAAGAGTGCGTTTATCACCCCATGTGGTACGTACTACTTTTTGCGTATGCCTTTCGGGTTGAAAAGCGCTGGTTCTACCTTTGCGAGAGCGGTCCAGATAGGTTTTGAGCCCCAACTGCATAGAAATATGGAGGCTTATATGGATGACATAGTGGTCAAAACCAAGGACAGATCCACACTCATAGCGGACCTAGAAGACATGTTTGCCAATCTGTGGAAGATCAACATGAAGCTCAATCCCGAGAAATGTGTGTTCGGTGTCAATTCCGGCAAGATTCTTGGGTTCTTTGTTTCTCAACGTGGAATCAAAGCGAATCCCGACAAGATCAAAGCAATTGAGCAAATTGAGGCACCAAATCGAGTCAAGGACGTGCGACTCCTTGCCGGGTGTGTTGCTGCTCTGAGTAGGTTCATCTCAAAGTCCACTGAGCGCGCCCTACCCTTTTCCAAAATCTTGAAGAAGGCAGGTCCAATGAAATGGACTCTGGAAGCAGAGGCAGCGCTGCAGGATTTGAAGAAGTACCTTTCCTCTCCGCCAGTCCTAGTCGCGCCAAAACCACAAGAGTCATTGATGTTGTACTTGGCGGCAACGAATCAAGTGGTGAGTGATGCACTAGTGGCTGAAAGAGAGGTTGATGAAGAAGCAGCGACAACAGCAAAGGCGCCAAACGATGAGCCAGTAGATCCTTTGGCAAGGTCTAGTGTCGGCAAGGAAGGATCTGCGCAGCTAAAAGAGATAGTTCAGAAGAAGAAAGTGGTGCAGCGACCAGTCTATTTTGTTAGCTCCTTGTTGCAGGGGGCTAGATCAAGGTATTCTAGCGTGCAAAAGTTACTCTTCGGCCTTCTTATGGCCTCGAGGAAGCTGCGCCACTACTTCCAAGCACATGAGATCACCGTTGTCACTCGCTTCCCGCTACAGCGGATATTGAGGAACCCAGAAGCTACCGGCAGGATTGTGGAGTGGGCTCTAGAACTATCAAGCTTCGGTCTTAAGTTTGAAAGCACTTCGACCATTCAAAGTAGGGCCTTGGCGGAGTTCATTGCAGAATGGACCCCGGCGCCGGATGAAGAGATTCCAGAGTCAACTCTCCCCGGCAAGGAGACTGATCGAGACTGGATCATGTATTTTGCTGGAGCTTTCTCGCTGCAAGGCGCCGGTGCCGAAGTGCTGCTTGTTGCACCCACCGGAGAGCACCTCAGATATGTGATCCAGATGCGCTTTCCCTGAGAGAGATCAACGAACAACACTGCTGAGTACGAAGGGCTGCTTGCCGGTCTCAGGATCACGACAGAACTTGGGATCACGAAACTTATTGTCAGGGGTAATTCTCAACTTGTCGTTAGGCAAGTGAACAAAGATTACTAGAGCCCATTGATGGAACCCTATGTAGATGAAGTGAGGAAGTTGGAAGAACATTTTGACGGCGTACAAATGGAGCACATTCCACATGCAGAGAATAGCGTTGTCGATGGCCTGTCAAAATGTGTTGCTCTTAAGTTACCTGTGGAACCAGGAATTTTCGTGCTCCAACTAACTCAACCCTCTGTGACACCATCAACTGGACACGAGAAGAGAAGAAAATTAAGTTCCGACAAGTATTTTCCGGCAAAGATCCCTGAAGCCGCCAGTGAGAAGATTGCCAGAGGGAATGATAGGCTTGTCGGTGAGTACTATGCTCCGGCAGGGCCCTCGGCTCTTGTCGTAGAAGCATATGCTCCCGCCAGGCTTGCCGAGACGCAGCAGGCTCCGGCGGGCCCCCAGGCCCTTACCATCGAGACAGATGCTCCCCCGGTAGAGGATACACATTTAGTCTATGTTGTCGAGCCCTAGGCTCCAACATGGGTACAACACATTTCCCAATTCCTTCAAATAGGAGAGCTCCCCAAGGAACAAGAGGAAGCAGAGAAAGTAGCCCGCCGGTCTCATATGTTCCAGTTCATGGACAACGCCCTGTACAGAAAGGGACCAAACAGCGTCAAACTCAAGTACATTTCTTGGGAGGATGGATTGGAGCTGTTGGCAGAGATACATGGAGGCATATGTGGCTCCCACATAGGATCAAGAGCACTTGCCGGAAAGGCATTCCGGTAAGGTTTCTATTGGTCCACTGCCCTCTAGGATGCGACTGCATTAGTAACCAAGTGTGAAGCATGCCAGTATCATTAGAAAAAGCTACATCAACCAGCTCAAGCCCTTCAAACAATCCCTCTCTCCTGGCCATTTTTGGTCTAGGGGCTCGACATCTTGGGCCCTTTTTCCCGTGCAGTCGGGGGCTTTGAGTACTTGTACGTAGCAATCGACAAGTTCACAAAGTGGCCAGAAGTGGAAGCAGTGAGGAAGGTGATAGCACAGTCGGCTGTCAAGTTCTTTAAGGGACTAGTTTGCCGTTTTGGTGTTCCCAACAGGATCATCATCGACAATGGCACACAGTTCACGAGCCGCACCTTCATGCAATATGTCCAAGACCATGGTAGCAAAATATGTTTTACTTCCGTTGCCCACCCGAGGAGCAACGGCCAAGCAGCGAGGGCTAACGTAGAAGTGCTGTGAGGTCTCAAGACAAGAACTTTTGATAGGTTGCACAAGTGCGGAAGGAGCTAGATTGTTGAGTTGTCGGTGGTTCTTTGGTCAATCAGGACGACACCAAATCAAGCTACCGGCCAGACACCCTTCTCCCTTTGTCTATGGGGTGTAGGCAGTGCTCCCCACAGAACTCGTATACGGGTCACCTCGAGTGCTTGCTTATGATGAGCTCGAACAAGAGCAGTTGCGCCAAGACGACACGACGCTCCTTGAGGAAGACCGTCTTCAGGCTGTTGTGAGAGTTGCACACTACCAGCAAAACTTGCGCTGCTACCACAACCGCAAGGTCAATGCCAGAAGTCTTAAGGAATGCGACCTTTTTCTTCGGCGAGTTTAGTCCGCCAAGAATCCAAACAAGTTGACGCCACAGTGGGAAGGCCCTTATCGGGTAGTATGAGTCACTAGGCTAGGCGCAGTCTGCCTGGAGACCGAGGATGGCGTTCCGGTGAGCAACTCCTAGAATATCGAGCATCTTCGAAAGTTCTACCCATGAGGCACAATTGTTGGGCCGGCCCCGGCAACCACCATTTGTACAAGTCTTGCTGATGAAGCATGTAATCCTTGGTACAAAGCCAGGCTCGGACACTGTGCATAGATAAATAAAGATAAGTGTTCTGCCATCTTGCTCGGCTCTCATGTTTACTTATGTACATGTTTATCTGAAGAATTGCATTACGCTTATTTCCGGCAAGAACTAACGAACCGCCAAGGTTCCATATCCATATTTTCTCTTCTTTCTTTGTTCAAAGGGCAGAAGGGTTCCTCACGTGCAGCTTTGCCGGGGGGAATGATTGTACGGGTACCCATGAGCGTGACATTCTAAAAAAAACTTGCTGGAAGGAGGAAGGCAACAAAAAGATAAGTTGCGAAAACCCCATGTGATACTTTGCTGTGAAGTTATTTGACTT
Organism: Hordeum marinum; assembly: GCA_022496015.1. Lineage (NCBI taxonomy): Eukaryota > Viridiplantae > Streptophyta > Magnoliopsida > Poales > Poaceae > Hordeum > Hordeum marinum. Next base: position 185,699,291 of record CM039675.1, read on the forward strand.
GGGCGGCTTCGACTTCTGTATGGAAAAACTACACGCACACAAACCTTGCCGTGATTGAACGCGCCCTCACCGTGTTCGGAACCGCTCAGCGGCTTAAGTGTCTTTGTATGTTCTCCTTGTTTCATTTCGAGTCCTCTCAACGATCCAAGTGACAGCGCTCGCGCCCTTATCCCGTTTTAGAGTAAGGCCGACACCTTGAATGGCCGCGCCAAGGACACCAAGGTGTCTTGCCGGTAGTGGCACCGCCAACAGGCTGCTGAGGACCCGTTCCTCAAAGCTCTTGCGGTAGGACTACACACACCGGCAAGATTTTTCTAGGAAGGGCGTATGGAAAATCCCATACATAAAGTCTTAACAAGGAAGATAACACGCATTCATTCGCTCAAAATGGGGTGAAATTTACATAAGATACTACCTTTGTTCTAAGTACATCTTTATTTGACTTTCTCCCCTAGGGGAGATTACAAGAAGAAAAGGATGGAAAGGAGAGGCGAGATACAAGAAGAAAAAGATGGCAAAAGGCCCCCGGCAGAAGCCCGGCCTGACCCCTCTGGACCAGCACTCCATGGACAAGCAGGGTTGCCAGATGGGCAGGCAAGAGCTGGTCCCTCCTGGACCAGCATTGCATGGAGGAGAAGGCCGGAGCAGACGGAAAGGAGGATGGACCCCAGAAGCCGAAGTCCGCGGGCCTGCTGGAGCTAGAATATGAGGCAGCACCCGGGACTGAAGCACCCAGAAAGGACATCTTGCCGAGAGGGGGAGAGGCATGAGGCTAGCGATGACAGTGCGGCCGGCGGTCAGTCCGAGCTCGAATCTTCGAGCTCCCATTTGACCGCCCAAGGATCGGGCTCATCGCCGATGTCTTCACCATTGTCCTCCCCATCACTCTCGTCGGAGGATAGGCTTTCGGCACTGCTTGCGCTCTCTTCGCAGTAGCTAAGGAGGATGCCGGAGCTCCCATAAATCTTGATGGAGAGCATATTGGCCTCCGTCATTTTGAAACGAAGAACGTGCCCTACCTGGAAATTGTGGGCATGGGTGAAGGTCTTCCAACCGTGCCTAAGGAACATGATGTGGTGCGCTGAGTAATCAGCCTCCACCTGCATTGCACCATTGCAGGACCCTGCCACCCGCAGCCACAGGAAGGATGGTCGGTCGTTCTCCACCGCCCTGGCGAAGGGGCATGGGAGACACAGGTGGCTTCGGAGAGGATTGCCCAGCTCGAGGACGAAGTCCAGCGCCATCCCCTTGGCGTGGGCCTCCTCGTCGGAGATGCTTGGCATCGGGGAAGGGGGTGGAGCAGCACCCCGCCTCCCTCAACCTCGACCTTTGCGGCGGCCGTGGCCCCTCGCACCTCCTCCTCCATGCAAACTCGAACCCCCCGCCACCTCCGCGGCTGAAGTGGCGGCATGATCCTGACGAGAGCTCCTCCTCGCAGTCGAGGAAGGAGGTCGCCCTTGCCCTCTGGTCATGGCAAAGGGCGAACGCTGCCTGGAGATCAAGAAGATGAAGGAGGAGGTGGGCTGTGGAGTCTTGCACTCGAAAGGCAGAAGAAGGATGGATGAGATCTGCCCCCGCCGTCCCCAATTTATAGGAGGAAGCACGAGGGTTGGCTTCCCCCGCTCCAAAAGACGCTGCCCACCTCCTCCAATAGCGGTGCCATCATTCATGGAGCAAACAGCAACCGCACCGTCACCCCAATCCATGGCGCCATGGTTATTGCCTTTCCTTAGGGACTTTAAGTCACGGGCGCCCGTTGCTAGCCCCTTGCCATGCATGCAGCGCGCGTGGCGGAAAAGACCTGACACGGTAATTAAAAAACTCGACGGTCCTGTCGCGCACGTATCCCACTACCCGCATTCAATGGGCATCGTGGGGAAGCACCGCGAGCTCAATGGCCAGAACTGCAAGGCCCTGCCACGCGTGCCCATGCACTGGTTGGGCCTGGCCCGACAACGCCCCGCGACATGTATGGCCCAGACCCAGGGGCTCTTGTCGGTGAACTAGAGTTTTTGGGCCATCTAGTGCCCCTTTACACGTGCACGGGCAGTAGTAGCTGCCCCGGCGACAGGGCCTAGCAAGGACTTACCAAGCACCAGCACAAAAGACTCAAGATTACCTGTAAGACCTTGCCGGGAGGGTCTTAGAGCCTCCAGGCCCCCGGCAAGGCAAGGTCCCAGCAAGACGAGGCCCCGGCAAGCACCGCCAGCGCACGGGACAGGTGTCGATCCACCTGGACGCGTGTCGTGGCGTCGACGTTGGAGGGAGCTAAGCACCGATGGGACGACCCCCGTTCCGTCCCACTGACGGACTGAGGCCCCTGACGGTGCATTTAATGCTTTTGTCCTACTCCATCAGGGTTAGGTATGATAGCACTGTAGCAACACTGTGCATCCCACGTGCACACTGTACCCCACTATTGGGATTCCCTTGAGTATAAAAGGAGACCCTCGGCATTACAGAAGAGGACTTTTTTGGACTCTTTGACTTTGGGGCTTTCAGGAGTTAGGAAGTCAGACAACCGGACGGCCTGACAGTTAGAGGGGGAGAGAAGGTTCCCAAGCTCACATAGCAGCCATTCATGGTGCTCCTGTAGCCCAAACCTAAGAACAGGATCAATACAACCAAGGAGTAGGGTTTTACGCATCCGTGTGGCCCGAACCTGGGTAAAAACACCCCGTGCGCAGCTCACCAAACCGGCTCTTCGTGCCAACACACTCCCTCGCCAAACTGAAAGGGGGCCCCGCGGTCCCATAGGTGTTCGTTCCCACGACATCCATATGATTCATCTATATCAGTAAATCTCGTGGTACATCAAGATCGTGTCATCTCAAGAACACGGGAGAGAGAGATCAAACACATAGCTACTAGTACATACCCTCAGCCCTGAGGGTGAACTACTCCCTCCTCATCATGGAGGCCGACAGGATGATGAAAATGGCCTCCGGTGATGGTTTCCCCCTCTGGCAGGGTGCCGGAACGGCCTCCGGATTGGTTTTTCGTGGCTTTGGAGGCTTGCGGCGGCGGAGCACCCGATCTAGGTTTGTTTCTGGGGATTAGTATTTATAGGAATTTTTGGCGGTGGAAACAAGAACAGGTGGGCCGCGAGGAAGTCACAAGCCAGGGGCACGCCCTAAGGGGGCGCGCCCCTGTGGCTTGTGCCTTCCTCGGCCTTCCTCTCCGGTGACTCTTTGCTCCAGTATTTTTTATATTTTCCAAAAATATTGTCCGTAAATTTTCAGCTTGTTTCGAGAACTTTTATTTTTGAACAAAAACAACACCGCGATAGTTCTGCTGAAAACGGCATCAGTCCGTGTCAGTTCTAATAAAATCATACCAAAATAGTATAAAATTATTGTAAACATGGCATGAATACTTCATAAGTTATAGCTACGTTGGAGACGTATCAGCATCCCCAAGCTTAATTCCTGCTCGTCCTCGAGTAGGTAAATGATAAAAGAAATAATGTATGAAGTGTGAATGCTAGCAAGTGCACAAGTTTGATCAATGCTAATTCCAGTCACTTTTTCTAGCATCATTATATATCAAAAACAATAGCTCATCTCATAAACCTTCTCATGATGAAATAACAAGCTATCCACATGTTAAAGTATAGACTAACAAACTATGCTTTTAGTCAACAAACAATTGCAATTCATCTTATTTTCAGGAAGGGTCTATGTAAGAGCTTTATTTAGAATATTCCACATACTCAACTATCATATAGTCTTCCATGATTGCAAACACTCAAAGCATATTTTTAAAACAAATAGCATCCATTGAACACACAGAAAGATAAGGGCTTAAAGTTTCGCCTCCCAACTTATTTATCATATAGATAATTTTCAACAATAGTAATTCATGATCAAATATATTTGAATGGTTATATATGCTTGGATCTTTCCCCAACACATGATGTTTGCCAACAGAAAAAGGCAAAATATAGGAAGTGGTGAATATCACCATGACTCTTGCATAAAGGTAAGTACATGAAAGTAAAGGATAGACCCTTCGCAGAGGGAAGCATTGATATGCAGAGGTGCCAGAGCTCGAGCTTTTAAAACAGAGATGAATTATAATTTTGAGCAGTACGCTTTCATTGTCACCATAACAACCGAGAGATCTCGATATATTCCATGCTAGATACATTATAGGCAGTTCCCAAACAAAATGGTAAAGTTTTTACTCCCCCTCCACCAATCAATCACACTCCACGACGAGCCGAATCCAAGGGTATCGTCCATACCAACAACATTCCTGGGGGAGTTTTGTTTAATTATTTGCAAAAAAATCGGGGACTGGGAATGCCTATTACCAGCCACTTTCACGTGAATGATAGTGAATCAACACATATCATGAGAATAACCCACCTAGCATGGAAGATACTGACTACCCTTAGTCATTATATGAGCGATTTGGGCATACAAAACAAAATATTATTTGAAGGTTTAGAGTTTGGCACATGCAAATTTACTTGGAACGGCAGGTAAAGACCGCATATAGGTAGGTATGGTGGACTCGTATGGAACAACTTTGGGTTTAAGGGTGTTTGGATGCACAAGTAGTATTTCTACTTTGTGCGGAAGTTTTGGCTAGTATGAGGTGGAAGCAAGCACCACATGTTGGAGGATCCATAACAATATAACTTGTATGCAAATACGCAACCATAACTCGTTATGTTGTCTTCCTTGTCCAAACTAATTTGTTCAAGTTTGAAATTAATTAATGGGTAATCACAATCATAGAATATGTCCACGATAGTATATTTATATGTTAAATCTCTCATCCTTCAATATATTTTCTTGAATGGTTCAAGTGACCAATGCGGTGTTTGCTAATTTTCAATAAATTTTACCACCTATACTGCTTATATGTGAAGTCATTACTCCCCGTGGGATAATCATATAAAACATATATAATTTCAGATTTATGATATTCAATTCATTCAACCATTTACTCATAGGATAAAAGTGAAGCACGAGAGTAAATGACAAAACTACTCCAAAACATATAAGTGAAGATCAATGAGTAGTCAAACAACTAAATAGCTATCTGAGGACTTTCTCTCTCTATCTATCTCAATAAAGTTTTTTACATCTGACTATTTTATTTAAACAGCAAGCAACAAAATTTTAGTCCAAGAATAGCATGCATCATGAGAATGAATTACAATTTAAGCTCAACATAGGCTAACCGATAATTGTTGATGAAGAGAGATGGGATGTGTAGCATCCCCAAGCTTAGATGCTTGAGACCTCTTGAAATATTTACTTGGGGTGCCTTGGGCATCCCCAAGCTTGAGCTTTTGTATCTCGTTCAAATCCTCTCATATCATGGTTTCTCCTATTTTCAAAAACTTCATCCACACAAAACTCGAAAAGAACTCGTGAGATAGGTTCGTACACATAATAATAAATCAACTCTTCATGTAATTCCAAGACAAGTTTCACAATGATTTTAAAACATTAGGTACTGTATACTATCATTTCCACAATTTATATTTACCAATATAGGCTATGGAAACTATAGGATAAGTAGATAACAAAACTATGACAGCAATCTGTCCAAACAGAATAGTCTATAGCAATTTATGAAAATAGTGTACTTCTATAACACAAAAAATTATGAATATTTAGTACATGATACAAAATTTATAGGAAAATACTTTGTAAACATTTCAGAAACTTTTCACGTTCTAGTAAAATATGAAAATTCAAATGCTACAGCAGAAGTTTCTATTTTCATACGGCACACATCGAAACATGCAATGCAAGCATCCTAAGGCAATTCTTGGAACTTTTTATTGAAAAACAAGATTATAAATAACAGCTAACAGAGAAAAATAATAAAATGACAATCCAGGCAAAACTCATATTATGTGACGAATAAAAATATAGCTCCAATTAAGATATACCGATAATGTTGAAGACGAAAAAGAGGGATGCCTTCCCGGGCATCCCCAACCTCAGATGCTTGAGTATTCCTTGAATATTACCTTGGGGTGCCTTGGTAACACCCAATATTAGGTTCTTTTCACTCCTTCTTCTCCTCATATCGGTGTCTCACCCAAAACTTGAAAACTTCAATCACACAAAACTAAACGAAACTTTGTGAGAATGGTTAGTGTAGTAAAGATAAATCATTCACTTAGGTACTATCAAGACAAGATTAATAATTGTTACCACATGATACCTACTGTATTCCATCATTCCCACAATTTATATTACTCAATATAATCTATAGGAACACTTGAAACAAGCAAACTATGCATGCAAAACAGAATCTGTCAAAAATAGAACAGTCTGTAAAGATCTGAATGATCACCATACTTCCATGACTCTAAAAATTCTGAACAATTAGGAGAACTCAAGGAATTTTCATAGAAACTTTGTGTAAAATTTTCAGAATTTTTTGAATATCCAGTAAAATCAGATAATTCATATACTGTTGAAAAACTTTCTGTTTTTGCACAAAATCAAACAAGCACGTGTCCACACTATCCCAAAAGATTTACTTGGCACTTTATTGAAATAGAAGACACAAAACATGATTACTACAGTATCTTAATCATGTGAACACATAAAAACATAAAGTAAAATTGTTGGGTTGTCTCCCAATAAGCGCTTTTCTTTAATGCCTTTTAGCTAGGCATGATGATTTCAATGATGCTCACATAGGAATAGTAATTGAAACATGCAAGAGAGAATCATGAATCTCATGACAAACAAACTTAAGTCTAACCCACTTCCTATTCATAGGGATTTTGTGATCAAAAAATTTATTGGAGCAAGAACTAGCATAAGAAGGCAAAACAAGCATGACTTTGAAACTTTCAATGCATAGAGAGGAAACTTGATATTATTGCAATTCCTACAAGCATATGTTCCTCCCTCATAATAATTTCCAGTAGCACCATGAAGGAATTCAACAATATAACCATCACATAAATCATTATTTTCATGATGCACAAGCATACAAATTTTATCACTCTCCACATAAGCAAACTTCTTCTCATTCATAGTAGTGGGAGCAAACTCAACAAAATAACTATCATGTGACACTTGATTGACATAACCACATTGAATATTAAAATCATGATAATAGGTTTCATTGTTGTCATTACTATTTATAGCATACATGCCATCACGATAATCATCATATATAAGAGGCATGCTATCATCATAATAGTTTTTCTCATCAAAACTTGGGGGACAAAAAATATCATATTCATCAAACATAACATACCCAAGCGTGTGGCTTTGCGTATCATTAGCATCATGAATATTCAGAGAATTCATACTAACAATATCACTATCATGCTCGTCATTCAAAGATTTAGTGCCAAACATTTTAACAACTTCTTCTTCTAACACTTGAGCACAATTTTCCTTTCCATCATTTTCCCGAAAGACGTTAAAAAGACGAAGCATATGAGGCAACCGCAATACCATTTTTTGTAGCTTTCTTTTATAAAACCAAACTAGTGAAAACAAGAAACTAAAAGACTCAATTGCAAGATCTGAAGATATACATTCAAGCACTCACCTCACGGGCAACGGCGCCAGAAAAGAGCTTGATGTCTACTACACAACCTTCTTCTTGTAGACTCGTGTTGGGCCTCCAAGCCCAGAGTTTTGTAGGACAATGGAAATTTTCCCTCACGTGAATGACCTAAGGTTTATCAATCCGTGGGAAGTGCAGTATGAAGATGGTCTCTCTCAAACAACCATGCAATCAAATAACAAAGAGTCTCTTGTGTCCCCAACACACCCAATACAATGGTAAATTGTATAGGTGAACTAGTTCGGCAAAGAGATGGTGATACAAGTGCAATATGGATGGTAGATATAGGTTTTTATAATCTGAAAATATAAAAACAGCAAGGTAAAAAATAGTAAACAATGAGCAAAATGTTGTATAAATGCTTGGAAACAAGGCCTAGGGTTCATACTTCATCACGCCCAAGATGCGACCCTATCCTTATTTTGGCTCGAGGGCCTCGACAGGGATAGGAGCGCATCTCGTCATGTTGCAAGAATAGATATCATTACAAGTACATGTATAGAAGAGATGAGTATATGGAATTGGCTTACACTCGCCACAAGCTACATCAAGATCACATCAATACAACAACATATTCAACATCATATATAAGAGCAGGGTCCGACTATGGACAAAAACAAACGACAAAATGACATCCATCCTAGCTATCCCAGGCTGCTCCCTGGAACCAATCCTAGATTGATGAAGAAGAATAATAACTCCAAATCAAATCAAGCATCGCTCTCACGTAAAAGCATCGCATTACTTGTACCTGCAACTGTTGTTGTAGTAATCTATGAGCCACAGGGACTCAGCAATCTCATTTCCAAGGGTATCAAGACTATTAAAGCTTAAATGGGTGAGGTATGGTTAAGTGGTGAGGCTACAGCAAGAAACTAAGCATTTATTTGAGTGGCTAACTTCCAAGTACAGAAAGTAAAGTATGGTGGTCTACGCATAATGGACGTGAAGTAGCAATGATCACTAAGTGATCCTGAACACCTACTTACGTCAAACATAACCCCACCATGTTCTCTCTCGGATAAGGACTCACGAGAAGAGACAGTCATGGTTACACACACAGTTGGTGTATTTTATTAAAGTTTACTTCAAGTTTGCTATGACCGGGTGTTAAACAAAATTTCCAAGTTTGCCACATAACCGCGAGCATGGCTTTCCGAAAGATTTAACCCTACAGGGGTGCTCCAACTCATCCATCACAAATTAACCACACGCAACGGGAATAACCTCGACCACGGATCTTGTGATCTTCCTAGGCAATTCCACGCGAAATCCGCCACCTCGAGATAGCCCGAAGAAAAAACAGAATTCGTCACTCAAGACGTTCAAGAAAGGTAAAACAAATCCAGCAAGGCTGCCCGGCGTGTCGATGATCCCGATAGGAGCCGTGTATCTCGTTCGCAAGACACGACGGATGAGCGATGGTTACCACGCCAATCACCGAGTTGCCCCAGGTAGCGTTAATAAGTTGCTCTGGGTTGGACCAACACTCATGAGGAGCACTGGTTTGGGTTGTTGATTAAATTATCCATGGATGTCGGCGAGTCCCTATGCATGTTATTAGTTACTAGGCAAATGTAGTACCAATGTTGGGCCTTGCCAGACAAGCTTTATCCTAAAACGAAAATCAAGGGGGTCCCCATAACAACCCCGAGCATGTTAAGAGCGCTCAATTATGGAACATAACACCGGTTCACAAGTGACTAGGGCGGCAAGAGTGGAACAAAACACCGAGCAAAAGGCCAAGCCTTCCACCCTTTACCAAGTGTATAAGTGCATTAAATTAAATAACAATAATATTGTGATAACAAAAGAATGTCCATGTTATCACATGGAAGCAATTGCACCTACAGCTAGAAACGCTATAAGAAGGGTTGAGCAAGCGGTAACATAGCCAAATAAAGGTTTGCTAGGAAGGTGGAGGGTTAGAGGCTTTTCATGGTAATGTTGGGAGGCTTGACAAACAAGTGATAGGTAGCGTGACATAGCGATATAAAATGATACATCTAGCATGGCAATGATAGTAGTGGTATCCAGGGAAATGTGTCCTCTTGCCTGAGATCCGGCTTGGAAGAAGAAAAAATCCATGAAGAAGACGAGTCAACATAGTCGAACGAATCCTCACACTCCGAACGCTTTCGGAACTCTATCGAGAGAAACAATATGGAAATAACAATCAACACATAAGAACACCACAACATATACATGGAATGATGCGCAAACAAATATGATGCATGTCCGGTTTAATATGCAACGCATGGCATGGCATGGCAAGAACAACAAACAACTACTACACATTAAGTGAAGCTCAATATGCAACGAGTTGCATATTGACGAAACTCCACGCTTGAATTGCTTAGTTCATTCCCGTTTAGGTACTCATCAATATTAAATGTTGTTAAACATGGCAAGAGGTGAAGCATGAACACTATATCATCTAGGCATTTTAAATGGGGCCGGAGGTAACATATAGCATATCCGAAACATCCCCATATGCAAATTATGAATTTGGTCCAGATATGTCCTAACACAATTTTATATTTACTAAACATGGAAATAAAGTGTGGCATGAGATTCTACACATTTTTCTAGTCAAGTTTCATATGTAAAGCATTTGCATCGGAGCTACGGTTTATTAGTTATGAAATAGATCATTTTACATGGCATTTATGCAAATCACATGAAAACAGCAGGTTAAACATTTTAAACACATGTGAGAGATGAATATTGTGAATCTACATGAAATTCGAGCCACTTTACATATATGAAGTTTTTACATATGGTGCACGGTTGAAGAGATATTAAATGCATGATCAATAGGGGGTTTTACGCAAATCTGTAATTCCTGGAATAATAGAAAAATTCGCCGGAACTGGAAAAAAACACCATTGGGACGAATCTGACTAGAGGTCCAACAAGAACATGGGTGCACGATAGCTATACGGCGCTCAGGGCGAAAAATAGCACTAGGGGGCTCGCCTTAGTGGGCTTCGCCCCACGTGGCCGGGAGGCTGGTTGAGCCTGGCGCTGGCTTGATGATGGGCTGGCAGAGTGTGCCTCACATGCGAGAGGAGGCGGCCCAGCCGAGGAGCCTCATCCTCCTCGTGCGGCCGCACGATCAAGGAGACCGACGGTGCATTGTTGCTCCGAGCGGCGGCGGGCTTGGCCGGAGGCCGAGGGGGGGCGCTGGAGGGCAGATCCGGTGGTGAATCAATGGATCCAGCCGGAGGGGCCCATTCTGGTGGTGAGGAAGCTCCCTGGTGCCATGGAGGCTTCAGCCTGCAGGGGAGAGAGACCGATGGGAGGTAAGGGAAGATGAAGAGAGGAGGAAGAAGGAGAGGGAAGAGAGAAGGAAGAGAGGGAGGCCCAACGACCTGGGGTACCTGGTCCGGCAAGGCGGCGGCCCCCAAAGGCTCCGGCAAGGGGCTGCGCGGGGACAAGGCGCATGGGTACCATGGGAGTTCGGGCGCGGTTGCGAGGGATCTAGGGCTCTGTGGTCGCCCAGACATGTCCGGGTTGGCCACGGACAATGTTTGGCAGGGGCAAATGGGCAATTTTGAGCCCTTAGATCAAAATCTGAAGGCTGAAATTGGGTAGATGGTTAGGGCTATGGGATTTGGAGGAGGTGAAGCTAGAAGGTGGGGGTTTTGAGGGGGGTGGCTGCAAGTTGGCAAGGGGGAAACCCTAGTAGACTGGTAGGATCTCTCCACAAGGTGGTTATATATACGGGAGGTGGCTAGGTGGGATGGACCTCGTCTGTCCGATCGCGATCCGATGACCACGAACGGAGGGGGGCTAAGTTGGGCTAGTGGGTTGTGTAGTTGGGCTAGGTGGAGATGAGAGAAAGAATTGTGGCCCGTGACATGGGTTAAAAATACCGAAAAACGTCCAACGAATAAACCGATAACCGCACTACTACGATTGACCATTTGGATATCAAACTGACTCTGATTGCGACGAAATTCAGCAGGCAGTCTACCTAAAATATAACAAGACCACACACCAAGTTTCAACCCAATCCAAGAATATTTTTCGCACGCTTTAAGAACAGGTTTTTTAAACGATGTCGCGGGCGCGGGCGTGTGTGGTTGGTCTCAAACTAATCAGCGACGAGAACGGAGAGAACCCGCAACTGCGAACGGATGCAAGTTTCCGAAAACGAGTGACGATGCTATGCATATGATACGAATGATGCAATGATGAATGCGACGACCAAATGAAGCACACGACGACAATGGAATAAAAGGGGAATCTTCTGGAGCGTCGGTCCCGGGCTGTTACATCCTTTCACTAGTGCAATTTCTCTCAACAATATTGACATAGTTGAATCATATGTAAGTACCTCTCGCGCGACAAAGAGTTCACTCCAAAGTCACTAATAGTGGAGAACTAACGAAGAAATTATTGTAGGGTACAAAACCACCTCAAAGTTATCTCTTCTGATCAATCTTATGAGCTATCCCTATAAGTGGCACGAACAGCCCTAGAGTTCGTACTAAAATAACACCTTAAGATACACATCAACCAAAAACCTAATATCACCTAGATACTCCAATGTCACAACAAGTACCCATGGGCTTGATTATACGATATGCATCACATAATTTCAGATTCATCATGTTTAATTCAACACAAAGAACTTCAAAGAGTGCCCCAAAGTTTCTACCGGAAAGTCAAGACAAAAACGTGTGACAACCCCTATGCATAGATTCCCAAGGTCACAGAACCCGCAAGTTGATCACCAAAACATACATCAAGTGGATCAATAGAAAATCCCATTGTCACCACGGATATCCCATCGCAAGACATACATCAAGTGTTTCTCAAATCCTTAAAGACTCAATCCGATATGAAAACTTCAAAGGGAAAACTCAATTCATCACAACAAGATAGAGAGGGAAAACTCCATATGATTCATCTATATCAATAAAGCTCACGGTACATCAAGATCGTGTCATCTCAAGAACACGAGAGAGAGAGAGAGAAAGAGATCAAACACATAGCTACTAGCACATACCCTCAGCCCCGAGGGTGAACTACTCCCTCCTCGTCATGGAGGCCGATGGGGTGATTAATATGGCCTCCGGTGATGGTTTCCCCCTCTGGCAGGGTGCAAGAACGGGCTCATGATTGGTTTTTCATGGCTCTGGAGGCATGCTGCGGCGGAACTCCCTATCTAGGTTTGTTTCTGGGGATTTTAGTATTTATAGGAATTTTTGGCAGTGGAAACAAGTCTAGGTTGTCCATGAGGAAGTCACAAGACAGGGGGCGCGCCCTTGGGGGGGGCACCCCTATGGCTTGTGGCTTCCTCGGTTTTCCTCTCCGGTGACTCTTCCCTCCAGCATTTTTTAAATTTTCCAAGAATATTCTCCGTGAATTTTCAGCTTATTCTGAGAACTTTTATTTCTGCACAAAAACAACACCACGGTAGTTTTGCTAATATGTCTCCAACGTATCTATAATTTATGAAGTATTCATGCCATGTTTACAATATTTTTTATGACTTTGGTATGATTTTATTAGAACTAACCCAGAATGACGTTGTTTTCAGCAGAACTATTATGGTGTCATTTTTGTGCACAAATAAAAGTTCTAGGAATGGGCTGAAAATTTATGGTGATCTTTATGGACCAAAATAGACCCGCAAAGCACAAGAGCTGGGCCATGAAGTGGACGAGGAGGCCACAAGCCTGCTGCCCCCCCCTCTAGGTCGCGCCCCTATGGCTTGTGGACTACTGAGAACCCCCTTGACGTGAGACCGGCGCCAAAAATCCCTATAAATAAAAAAACCTCCGACAAGAAACCTAGATCAGGAGTTCTGATGCCACAAGCCTCTGTAGCCACGAAAAACCAATCGGGAGCCCATTCCGGCACCCTGTCGGAGGGGGGAAACCATAACCGGAGGCCACCTTCATCATCCCGGTGGTCTCCATGACGAGGAGGGAGTAGTTCACCATCGGGACTGAGGTAATGTACCAGTAGCTATGTGTTTGATCTCTCGCTCTCATGTTCTTGACATGACACGATCTTGATGTACCGCGAGCTTTATTAATATAGATGAATCATATGGAGTTTTCCCCTCTCTATCTTCTTGTGATGAATTGAGTTGTCCCTTTGAAGTTTTCTTATCGGATTGAGTATTTAAAGGATTTGAGAACACTTGATGTATGTCTTGCGATGGGATATCCGTGGTGACAATGGGATGTTCCATTGATCCACTTGATGTACGTTTTGGTGATCAACTTGCGGGTTCCGTGACCTTGGGAATCTATGCATAGGGGTTGGCACATGTTTTCGTCTTGACTCTCCGGTAGAAACTTTGGGGCACTCTTTGAAGTTCTTTGTGTTGGATTGAACATGATGAATTTGAAATTGTGTGATGCATATCGTATAATCAAGCCCATGGGTACTCGTGGTGACATTGGAGTATCTAGGTGACATTAGGGTTTTGGTTGATGTGTATCTTAAGGTGTTAGTTTAGTACGAACTCTAGGGATGTTCGTGACACTTATAAGGATAGCTCATAAGATTGATCGGAAAAGATAACTTTGAGCTAGTTTCGTACCCTACAATAGTTTCTTCATTTTTTCTCCACAATTTGTGACTTTGGAGTGAACTCTTTGTCATACGTGAGTGATTTACATATGATTCAACTATGTCAGTATTGCTGAGAGAAATTGCACTAGTGAAAGTATGAACCTTAGGCCTTGTTTCTAAGCATTGCAATACCGTTTGTGCTCACTTTTATCATTAGTTGCCTTGCTGTTGTTATATTTTCAAATTACAAAAACCTATATCTACCATCCATATTACACTTGTATCACCATCTCTTCGTCGAACTAGTGCACCTATACAATTTTTCATTGTATTGGGTGTGTTGGGGACACAAGAGATTTCTTGTATTTGATTGTAGGGTTGTTTGAGAGAGACCATCTTTATCCTACACCTCCCACGGATTGATAAACCTTAGGTCATCCACTTGAGGGAAAACTGCTACTTTCCTGCAAAACTCTGCGCTTGGAGGCCCAACACGAGTCTACAAGAACAAGTTGTGTAGTAGACATCAAGCTCTTTCCTGGCGCCATTGCTGGGGAGGTGAGTGCTTGAAGGTATATCTTTATATCTGCAATTAAATCTTTTAGTTTCTTGTTTTTCACTAGTTTCGTTTTATAAAAGAAAACTACAAAAAATGGAGTTTAGGTTGCATCAATTGGTTTGTCTTTTTAATGTCTTTCGTGAAAATGATGGTTCGAAAAATTGTGCTCAATTAGTAGAGGAAGAATTTATTAAAATACTTGCTGAAAATTCCTTGAAACATGAGCATGATAGTGATATTTTTAGTATGAATTCTTTGCATACTCATGCTGCTAATGATATGCAAATCCACAAGCTTGGGGATGCTATGTTTGATGAATATGATATTTTTAGTCCCCCAAGTTTTGATGAGCAAAACTATTATGATGATAGCATGCCTCCTATGTATGATGATTATTGTGATGACATGTATATAAAGAGTAATGACAACCATGAAACTTGTTATCATGATTTTAATATTGAATGTGGTTATGTCAATCAAGTGTCACATGATAGTTATTTTGTTGAGTTTGCTCCCACTATTAGTCATGAGAAGAAATTTTCTTGTGTGGGGAGTAGTAAAATTTCTATGCTTCTATATCATGAAAATAATGCTTTATCTGCTGGTTATATTGTGGAATTAATTCATGATGCTACTGAAAATTATTATGAGGGATGGACATATGCTTGTAGGAATTGCAATAATATCAAGTTTCCTCTCTATGTGTTCAAGGTTTTGAACTTATGCTTGTTTTGCCTTCCTATGCTAGTTAGTTGTTGCTCACATAAATTGTTTTATCACAAAATACATATGCATAGGAAGTGGGTTAGACTTAAATGTTCTTGTCATATGCTTCATGATGCTCCCATTTTGTTTCAATTCTTTACTTTTATACGCGCATCATTGAAATCATCATGCCTAGCTAAAAGGCATTAAAGAAAAGAGCTTGTTGGGAGACAACCCAACACTTTTGCTTTCTATTTTGATGTGTTAACATGATTAATCTACTGTAGTAATCATTTTTGTGTCTTCTATTTCAATAAAGTGCCAAGTAAAGCTTTTGGCATAGTGTGGATACTTGCTTGTTTGATTCGGTGCAAAAATAGAATGTATTGCGTGCATTATATGAATTATTTGATTTTACTGGAGAGTAAGAAAATGCTGAAATTTTTACACAACATTTATATGAAATTATGTGATATATTCTAATTTTTCAGAATTTTTAGAGTCAGTTAAGTTTGGTGATCATTCGGATCTTTACAGACTGTTTTGTTTTTGACAGATTCTGTTTTGCATGCATAGTTTGCTTGTTTCAAGTGTTCCTGTAGCTTATATTGAGTAATATAAATTGTGGTAATGATGGAATACAGTAGGTATCACGTGGTAATTACAATGAATCTTGTCTTGACAATACCTATGTGAATGATCTATCTTTATTACACTGACCCTTCTCACAAAGTTTCGTTAAGTTTTGTGTGATTGAAGTTTTCAAGTTTTTGGTGAGACACCGATATGAGGAGAATAAGGAGTGACAAGAACCTAACCTTGTGGATGCACAAGGCACCCCCAAGGTAATATCCAAGGAATAATCAAGCGCCTAAGCTTGGGGATGCCCCGGAAGGCATCCCCTTTTTCGTCTTCAACACTATCGGTATATCTTACTTGGAGCTATATTTTTATTCGTCACATAATAATAGTTTTGCTTGGCGCGTAATTTTATTTTGTTTTTCTATGTTAGGTGTTATTTATAATATTTTTCAATAAAAATTTCCAAGATTTGCCTTTAGGATGCTTGAATTGCATGTTTGATGTGTGCTGGGTAAAACAGAAACTTCTGCTGTAGTGTTTGAATTTTCATATTTTTACTGGAACGTGGAAAGTTTCTGATATTTTTATACAGTATTTTCATAAAAATTATTTAGCATGTCCTAAACTTTTATAATTTTTTTGAATTACAGAAGTACACTGGTTTAATAAATTGCTACAGACTGTTCTGTTTGGACAGATTGCTGTCATAGTTTTGTTATCTACTTATCCTATAGTTTCCATAGCCTATATTGGTAGATATAAATTGTGGAAATGATAGTATATGGTACCTAATGTTTGAAAATTATTGTGCAACTAGTCTTGGCAGTACATGAAGTGTTGATTTGTTCTTATGTGTACTAACCTGTCTCACGAGTTCTTTTTGAGTTTTGTGTGGATGAAGTTTTTGAGAATAGGTGAAACCGGGATATGAGAGGATTGAACAAGATACAAAAGCTAAAGCTTGGGGATTCCCAAGGCACCCCAAGTAAATACTTCAAGAACTCTTAGGTATCTAAGCGTGGGGACGCTATGCATCCCACCTCTCTTCGTCAACTATTGGTTAGCCTATGTTGAGCCTAAATGTTTATTTGTTCATATGATGCGTCCTATTATTGGAGTGCTATTTTTATTTTGCTTGATGTTAAACTAAAATACTCAGATCTTAAAATATTTATTGAGATATAGAGAGAAATTCCTTGCATAGCTACTTAATTGTTTGACTACTCATTGATCTTCCCTTATATGTTTTGGAGTAGTTTTGTCATTTACTCTCGTGCTTCACTTATATCCTATGAGTAAATGATTGAATGAATCGAATATCATAAATTTGAAATTATATATGTTTTATATTCTTATCCCGTGGGGAGTAATGACTTCACATATAATAAGTATAGGTGGTAAAATTTATTGTAAGTTAGCAAACACCGCATTGGTCACTTGAACAATTCATGAAAGATTATTGAAGGAACAGAGATTTCACATATAAATATACTATCTTGGACATCTTCTATGATTTTGAATACCCATTAATAATTTTCAAACTTTAGCAAATTAGTTGAAGTTGGACAAGGAACACAACGTAATGAGTTATGCTTGGGTATATTTGTATAGAAGTTATATTGTTATGGATCCTCCAACATGTGGTGCTTGCTTCCACCTCATACTAGCCAAACCTTCCGCACCAAGTAGAAATACTACTTGTGCATCCAAACACCCTTAAACTCAAAGTTGTTCCATATGAGTCCATCATACCTACCTAAAAGCGGTATTTACCTTTCGTTCCAAGTAAATTTGCACGTGCCAAACTCTAAAACCTTCAAATAATATTCTGTTTTGTATGCCCGAATCGCTCATATAGTGACTAGGGGTTGTTAGTCTCTTCCATGCTAGGTGGGTTATTCTCCGATATGTGTTGATTCACTATCATTCACGAGAAAGTGGCTGGTATTCGGGATGCCTAGTTCCATGCTCAAAAATGAAATCAAAATATAATGAAACAAAACTCCCCCAGGATTGTTATTTGTATGGACGGTACCTGTGGATTTGGCTCGCCGTGGAGTGTGATTGATTGGTTGAGAGCGAGTAAAAACTTTACCATTTTGTTCGGGAACCGCCTATAATGTATCTAGCATGGAAGATACCAAGATCTCTTGGTTTTTATGTCTACAATGTAAGCATACCGCTCAAAATTATTATCCATCTTTGTTTTCAAAGCTCGAGCTCTGGCAGCTCTACAAATCAATGCTTCCCTCTGCGAAGGGGATATCTTTTACTTTCTAGTACTTACCTTTGTACAAGAGTCATGGTGATCTTCACCACTTCCTGTATTTCTCCTTTTTCTCTTGGCAAGCATCATGTGGTGGGGAAAGATCCAAGCATATATGGCCATTCAAATATATTTGATCATGAATTATTATTGTTGACAATTATCTATATGATAACTAAGTTGGGAGGCAAAACTTTAAGCCCCTATATTTCTCTGTGTTCGACGGATGCCATTTGCTCTAAAAATATGCTTTGAGAGTTAGCAATCATGGAATACTATATGATAGTTGAGAATGTGGAATTTGCCAAATCAAAGCTCTTACATAGACCCTTCCCGAAAATAAGATGAATTGCAATTGTTTGGTGACTGAAAGCATAGTTTGTTAGTTTTGAAGAAACTTTATGGTCTATACATTAACATGTGAATAGCGTGTTACTTCATCATGAGAAGTTTTATGAGATGAGATATTGTTTATGACATATAATGATGCTAGAAGAAGTATTTGGAACTATCATTGATCAAATTTATGCACTATGCTAGCATTCACACTTCATAAATTATTTCTTTTATCATTTACCTACTCTAGGACGAGTAGGAATTAAGCTTGGGGATGCTGATACGTCTCCAACGTATCTATAATTTATGAAGTATTCATGCCATGTTTACAATAATTCTATATGATTTTGGTATGATTTTATTAGAACTAACCCGGACTGACGTTGTTTTCAGCAAAACTACTATGGTGTCGTTTTTTGTGTAGTTCTTCGAATGGGCTAAAAAATTACGTTGATTTTTTATGGACTAAAAGAGACCCCCGAAGCACAAGAGCTAGGCCAGGAAGTGGATGAGGAGGCCACAAGCCTGCTACCACCCCAACCCCCCTAGGTCACGCCCCTGTGGCTTGTGGACTCCTCGAAAAACCCCTTGACGTGAGACCAACGCCAAAAATTCATATAAATACATAAACCTCTGAAAAGAAACCTAGATCGGGAGTTCCACCACCGCAAGCCTCTGTAGCCACAAAAAACCAATCGAGGGCCCGTTCCGGCACCCTATCGGGGGGAACCATCACCGGAGGACACCTTCATCATCCCGGCAGTCTCCATCATGAGGAGGGAGTAGTTCACCCTCGAGGCTGAGGGTATGTGATACGGGGCAAGCCCGTGTGTGTCAATCTTTCAGGAATTGGAGGGGGATTCCACAAAGTACACAAAGAACATGGGGAAGAACGAGGAGAAATCACAAGAGGAAACACTCAAGAACAAGTCCAATCACACATCCACTAGACTCACCACACACAAGATCCACAAGGTACATGAACAACAAAGGGAAAGAAGTATACATGGTAGAGTTCATCCCAAATCCCATGGGGAGATGGGGCCTTGATATCCTAGAGGATCTTCCCTCGAAAGGGGCCTTGACATCCACTAGGGAATCTTCTCCTATAGAGGCATCTACTCCATGGGAGAGGTAGTGGAAGGAGCGAAGCTCAACTAACTAAGAGCTAAACCATTGCTAACCCTAGAATGAAGGTGGGAGAGGAGTATATATAGTGCAAGCCACGAAGGGCTAAGTGAGGGGCAAAATAGGTACATGGGTCGCGGCCCAAGTCTCCGTGCGCACGCCGGGCCGGAAGATCCGGGATGGCCAGAAGTTTTCGGGCGAGGTCCGGGCAAGGTCAGGGCTATCCATAGAGTTGGCACGTCAGGGAGCTGCTCTAGTCGCCAGAGGCCGGAAGTTCTAGGTAGGCCAGAAGGTTCGGGGTCCGGAGGTTCCAGGCAGGCCGGAATGTCCGGGTCTTCCAGAGTGTTGTCCTCGCTTCTTCTTCCTTCTCTTCCAAGCTTCCCTCGCGGATGGTGTAGTCGTACGTAGGTGCTGACACTCCTCCTTGTCATCCGTGAAGCTCCAGCAATACCTATGCATGCACACGAGAGGAATGTCAAGTAGTATACCATCCTCGAAGGGGTCAAGTGAACACGTGTAAATGAGATGATTCACCTTTATGTATATGAAGCAGATGTTGCATGTGTCACTTGCTGAAGGGACTCTTGCCATGGTGATGTACGTAGGATGCTCGGCATCATCCCCTCCCCCTAGGGAAAGATCCGTCCTCGGATCAAGATCCAAATCACCATGGAAAGGAGATGTCGTCGTCGTGTAGAAGTGGACGATCACCAAGTACTCATTATCATCAAGCTCTAAAGGGTCACTCTCCAATGTCGCACCATCTTGTAATTCCTTCAAAAGGAGCAAGGATAACAAACACTTGGAAAAACAAATGTGGTTAGCGTTAGTGCAAAACCAAGCATTCAAGTGATGAATAACCGCACAAGTGTTGTCATCATGCATAACATATGGCGTGACAAGGGATTGTGTCATGGTATGTAAGCATACAAATTGAGCACAGGCAATGTAATCATGGGAGCAAGTATGCCAAGGTGAGGTAGGGATGCAAATATGCATGACAAGATAACAAGCAGCTACCTCATGGTCATAGCAATCATGCACAAAGTGCTCAACGAAGGGTCTATGGTAGTCATAGGAATCATTCACAACGCCAAATAAAATGAAGTGTCTAGACACATGGTGCAAGTGCAAGACAATCCAAACATAATGTGCACATGGTGTAGCAAAGATAGTGAGGCACTCAACACAATAGAAAGAGCAATCGGTCATTATGTGTGAGGCAATCAAGTCAAGCATGCAGCAAGCAATCAAACATGGCATATGTGAAGAAATGACATTGTTGCAACCAAGGTTGTCAGAATCGCGATTCTGAATCGGATCAGAACTCCGATGGTAGGATCGCAAATTGTAGAATCTTCACTATCAGAATCGTAGAAACATAGATTCTATGAAGTAAAATCGTAGAATCAGAGGGGTTAATTTGGATCGTAAAGTCGTAGAATCGCATAACAGAATCGCGATTCTGACAACCTTGGTTGCAACCAAACATATGATAGGAGCAATCAATCTACAAGACGGAGGCAACACACAAGGTATATATGTCATGAGGCATGGAACAATGGCAATCATGAATGAAAGCAATATCTCTAACATGTGTGCAAGTAAGTGGTCCAAGTTGACCAATATGTGTCATGATACAAGCAACACAAGTAGGATGATCCACAATATCCATTCTCAAGAAGGATGTCACCTTGAAGATGTGACCTTGTGTGTTCGTCCCAATGCCAATGCGCAAGCAAGTGCGATGTAGAAACTTGTCAGTGTAGCAAGGCGTGCTCTCAAGAGCTCGAATCGTCAACTTACGTGAAGTGGAAGTTGACAAGTCGTCGAAGTATCCTACACATACACACAACAAAGCAAAGAATATATGTGCATGGTAGTTAAACACATCATCCATCATGATGGTTCTCCTCTCTTGCACATAACCATTAGGTTCAATAGTGCATGAACAATATGATGCAACAATGGCTATATTCATGGTACTAGGCATATGGTGCAAAGAAGGAAGACAAGCATGCTTCACATGAAATATGTCAAAAGCTCCATAATATGTGAGAAAGCTATGGGGGCAATCTCATTAGCAAGAGTATAAGCACTGTTGCACTCAATACATGGCAAAGCATATAGCAACAAAGAGGCAACACATGGAGATATGTGACAATATGCAATGTCAATCATGTGCAAAGCATGGCAATGGTTGTCATCAACCGCATAAAAGGAGCACATCGGTGATGCAACATAAGCAAGCATACTGATCATGGCGTGCAAACTAGTAGTGCGAAGAAGCAACATACTAGAGGAAATAATGGCGATCATGTCATTTGAGCAAATAATAGGCACAAATAATGCACATGACAATCGCGAGTACGAACACAAAGCAAGAGCAAAGGATCATCATCGTATTGGCAAGACGTCATATGTAAATAGCAATGGAACATCATGACTCTGTCAACACAAAAAGCAATAACATGGATCGTAAGGGGAACATAACAATAGCAACGAGTATCTCCACCAAGCATGCAAGTACACATAGAAATAGTAGAATGGTGAATCATGGGTAAATGCACGCAAGGGTCACAATAGCATGGAAAAACATAGGAAGAGGCATAACATGCAAAATGAGCATGGCAATATGGACATAATAAGCATAATGGGAAATAAGCCATAGCCATGTGAGAGACAAGTAGAAGAGGTGGGCATAGTCCTTGCGCGAGGGGAATGGTTGGAGACACATTCCGGTGCATCCCAAAGCATTGGTGCTCTCAAGAGCTCGTTTCGTCAACTCATGGGATTGCGAGGTTGACGAAGAATCGTGTGTACCTACACAACAAAGAGGCATATGAAACAAGGTGTATACATGGTAAATATACATATCATCCATCATGATGTGTATGTGCACGTGAGAGTTAGCACAAGATAAGCAGTGCTCAAAGAAATTTGATGCATGGTATTGGAACATGTCATCCATCATGAAAGAATAGTTATTGTGTATAACACGATGGGGACACAAATTGAGCATCCAAATATATGGCGCGTCAATAACATTCATATTCATGTGGAGCATATTGTGCACATAAGTATGGGGATCATGCAATGGATGGGGTGGAACCAAATCTCCTAGAATGTATGAGGAAACTATGGGGGTCTCCTCATGTGCACTATCGGTAGCATAATATGGAGAATATGGACAACATCCAAAATAATGCATATCTGAAGCAAGGTGGTAATGGCAAGTCATATGGGAGAAATTGCGCAAATGATGCAAAGGGAGCATGGCAATATCATCACAAGAAAAGAAAATGCCAATAACCATGGGCTTGTCATCTATGTCTTATGTGCAAATTGGATTTATTTTAATGGCATATGCATAATTACTATGATGAGATTGCAAATATGCAATATGGGCGATCACATGCATAGCATATGACAAGTCAAGCAGGTTGTCAAACATGATGTGACCTATACAGTTCTCACAAGAAATCCTATGAAACATGGCATCACAAGTAATAGACTCCACATGAGAATCTTCAAACACATTATAAATGGGCAATTCATCACATGAGGAAGTCGCATAATCATGAAGCATGGCAATAGGTGGATCGACATCATGCAAGAAATCAATGTCCACTAGTGGGACAAGAGCATCACCTTCACATATGTTACCTTTTTTGTTCCACTCATGTGGTGTAGGTGAGGTGGGAGAAACCAACTTGTGGTCGTCATCATGATGGAACCATGTGGGGGGTGCATCAACATCCACCATGGCCATCGTCATACCCGTTGGAGGGATGTACTCGTCGAGGGTAGGCGTGCCGTCGTGTAGGAGACCTTGCACCCAAGAAGAAGACACAATAGGAGTAGAGGTTAAGGTGTTAGAAATCATAGTGGCCTCACATGCCATCTCAACTACCTTACTCACTAAGTGGTGTGTCTCACTCACTCCCTCTAGGATGCTCTCACTCATATGGTTGGTTGAGTCACTCAATGGTTGGTGATGGCTCTCAACATCGCATAGGAATTGTGGCAACTCATCATATATGGGGCTAGTGGTGGTCAATTTCATCCTCTCATAGGAAATGCACTCGATGTCACATATCGTGGAGTCACTCGTCTCACTCAAGTGGTGTGGGTTGTGGCTCTCCTCACATTGTAATTGGGGCATCTCGTCATATGTGGGTGTCGGAGGGATGTTGGTGCAAACGTCTCCATGATCAACTCCTTTCGTCGCCATGGTTGAAGGGATAGTCCCATGCTCAACCGTCTCCTCGTCGTCGTTGTGGATGAAGGCTGAATATGGCACATCATCACTCTCCTCCATGACCAAAGGGAAAATCCCATTCTCAGCCATCTTCCTTGGGATGCTTCCGAAGATGGAAGGGTCATCCATGCGTGTAGTCGATCGCCTTGAGCTTAGCGTCGAAGCTTGTCCTTGGTGGTAATCTTGGTCTTCGCAACCTTGTTTCTTCGAAGATATGCGACTTGAGCTTCTATGCCTTGATGATGACGAAGGGGAAGAAGACTTGCAGTTGGCCACCATGTGTCAAAGTTGATCCATGTGGGTGGCCACCATGTCTCTTTTCCGCGCTTCGGAGTGTTGTATGTTGATGGCGAGTTTCTCGAGTTGTTGGTTGATGTGGTTGCTCATGTCGATGTAGTCATCAAAGAACGAAGATGGTGTGCTTTGCCTAGCCATCACAAGACTCGAGCAAAGGTGAGTGGGAAATTAGATAAAGAATATCAAGATACCATTCCCAAAGTTGAGGATGTATCCCGTTTCACTCAATGTGAATTGAGAGAATAGTGGAATTGGTACCGAACTTGTTCACTCACACCTACAACATAAAGCTTATTGAGTGGCTTGGTTAGGACAAGTGGCACAAAATTCAAGCAATTGAAGTCCAAGATATTGTAAATGTTGAAACAAATCCAAAGGACTCAAAATGCAAAGCAAGAGATCACAAATATAGAGGAGGGCAATAGAGAAATACACACGGTGAGATAAATGGGCTTGTGCAACTATAGGGATGAGGAAAGCTCGTGTTGCACAAACACAAGGAGAGACGCTAGCTTATTGCACGTTTGGGCACGATTCACCACTTAGCACCAATCCTATTCATGCAAGCATATGTTTCCTATTCATGTATCCTCATGCACAAGTATCTCTTTTCTTGCTCAACTCTTTTGCTTATAAGCTTTGATCTTTCTTTCTTGCTTAGAAGCTTTTTTTGACTTTTTTTACACTTCTCTTCCTTTCCACTATTCTTATTGAGCCTCAACCAACTATATGAGATAAATATAGCAAGATATGCACGGGAACAAGCAATTGCACTATATGATATTTTAGATGATGCAACAATATGATATCGTATCACTAAGGTGCATAAGTTTTCGCGAAGCCCGACAATACTCGGATAGCTAGTCTTAATAGGTATGAACGTAATCGCAAAGTTGGTGGGGCTAATAAGATGTAATGGCAAGGAAGGTAAAGTGTATGAAGGAATGTATACCTTCATCACACTTAACCTTTCACGAGGTCGGGGTAAACCGGCCTTGCTTCTGGTTGAAGATGGTCTCAAAGGAT
Organism: Hordeum marinum; assembly: GCA_022496015.1. Lineage (NCBI taxonomy): Eukaryota > Viridiplantae > Streptophyta > Magnoliopsida > Poales > Poaceae > Hordeum > Hordeum marinum. Next base: position 185,724,551 of record CM039675.1, read on the forward strand.
GGATGGTCGTCGTCGATGTCGAACGTCGGTGGTTGATGTAGATGATGGACCGATACAAGTCACCGGTGGTTGATGAATAATTAACTATCCCTAAGTAGCCAAAACACCTTAGGAGACTCAAAACACAACTCAAGCAACCACAAATGCAACGATAATCAAAATGGGTTAGGTTGCGGAAGTCTATGGTGGTCAAGCAGATGATATTGTGGAGGGCCTAGGAAAACTTGCCAAACTTTGAAACAGTTGAAGTGTTCAAATGATTGTAAAACCAATATTAGCAGCTTGGGCATGTTGATAGCTTCAAAACGAGCCAAAGAACACTCAAATCTGAGTTCGGGAGCGAAAGTTACGGCCAAAACAGTGAAATGGCTGATGCTGAAACCTATGCAATGATTCTGGTTACGCCAGAAGTTTTGGGCCGGGCGGAAGTTCTAGGCTCCGGAAGTTCGGGGGGCAGATTTCCGGAGGGGGCAAGAAAATGTGGGGAACTTTCTGGTTAGCCCGGAAGTTCCGAGGGGGCGGAAGTTCCGGGGTCCGAAAGGTCCGGGAGAGCCCGGAAGTTCCGGGGGTCGCGAAAACAACTCCGGGACGAACCCTAATTTCTGGATCCGAGAACGGGGTGGAAAAACTCGATTTTGAAGGAGAAATTGAAGGGGGAAAAGGTTAAATAGGGGATAGGGAATTCCAAGGGAAGTAGATCCACTTGCCAAACACTAGATCCACGGATAAAAATCAACAAAAACTCATAAGAACAACAAAATGCAAGAAACTTTGGGGGCTATTTTTTGGGAAAAATTTCGAATTTGGGGAGAAAAACTCGAACTAATGGCTAGAACATGGGGGTAGGGCTCCAAATTCGTGACCAACGTGGCTCATGATACCAATATGATACGGGGCAAGCCCGTGTGTGTCGATCTTTCACGAATTGGAGGGGGATTCCAAAAAGAACACGAAGATCACGGAGAAGAACGAGGAGAAATCACAAGAGGAAACACTCAAGAACAAGTCCAATCACACATCCACTAGACTCACCACACACAAGATCCACAAGGTACATGAACAACAAAGGGTAAGAAGGATACATGGTAGAGTTCATCCCAAATCCCATGGGGAGATGGGGCCTTGATATCCCGGAGGATCTTCCCTCGAAAGGGGCCTTGACATCCACTAGGGAATCTTCTCCTATAGAGGCATCTACTCCATGGGAGAGGTAGTGGAAGGAGTAAAGCTCAACTAACTAAGAGCTAAAACATTTCTAACCCTAGAATGGAGGTGGGAGAGGAGTATATATAGTGCAAGCCATGAAGGGATAAGTGAGGGGGGAAATAGGTACATGGGCCGCGGCCCAAGTCTCCGCGCGCAAGCAGGGCCGGAAGTTCTGGGATGGCCAGAAGTTTCGGGCTCCAGAGGTTCCGAGCGAGCTCTGGGCAGGGTCCGGGCTATTTAGAGAGTTCGCACATCAGGGAGCTGCTCTGGTCGCCGGAGGCCGGAAGTTCCGGGCAGGCCGGAAGTTCCAGGCAGGCCAGAATGTCTGGGTCTTCTAGAGTGTTGTCCTCGCTTCTTCTTCCTTCTCTTCCAAGCTTCCCTCACGGATGGTGTAGTCGTACGTAGGTGTTGACACTCCTCCTCGTCATCTGTGAACCTCCGGCAATACCTATGCATGCACACAAGAGGAATTTCAAGTAGTATACCATCCTCGAAGGGGTCAAGTGAACACGTGTAAAGGAGATGATTCACCTTTATGTATATGAAGCAGATGTCACATGTGTCACTTGCCGAAGGGACTCTTGCCATGGTGATGTCCATAGGATGCTCCGCATCAGTATGTACCAGTAGCTATGTGTTTGATATCTCTCTCTCGTGTTCTTGAGATGACACGATCTTGATGCACCATGAGCTCTATTAATATAGATGAATCATATGGAGTTTTCCCCTATCTATCTTATTGTGATGAATTGAGTTTTCCCTTTGAAGTTTTCTTATCAGATTGAGTCTTTAAAGCATTTGAGAACACTTGATGTATGTCGATGGCATATCAGTGGTGACAATGGGATGTTCTTTTGATCCACTTGATGTATGTTTTGGTGATCAACTTGCGGGTTCCGTGACCTTGGGAATCTATGCATAGGGGTTGGCACATGTTTTCGTCTTCACTCTCTGGTAAAAACTTTAGGGCACTCTTTGAAGTTCTTTGTGTTGGATTGAACATGATGAATCTAAAGTTGTGTGGTGTATATCGTATAATCAAGCCCATGGGTACTCGTGGTGACATTGGAGTATCTAGGTGACATTAGGGTTTTGGTTGATGTGTATCTTAAGGTGTTATTTTAGTACGAACTCTAGGGCTGTTCGTGACACTTATAGGTATAGCTCATAAGATTGATCAGAAAAGATATTGAGGTGGTTTCGTACCCTACAATAATTTATTTGTTTGTTCTCCGCTATTTGTGACTTTGGATTGAACTCTTTGTCGCACGTGAGGGATTTACATATGATTCAACTATGTTATTATTGTTGAGAGAAATTGCACTAGTGAAAGTATGAACTCGAGGCCTTGTTTCTAAGCATTGCAATACCATTTGTGCTCACTTTTATCATTAGTTACCTTTCTGTTTTTATATTTTCAGATTACAAAAACCTATATCTACCATCCATATTACACTTGTGTCACCATCTCTTCGCCGAACTAGTGCACCTATACAATTTGCCATTGTATTGGGTGTGTTGGGGACATAGGAGATTTCTTGTATTTTATTGTAGGTTTGTTTGAGAGAGACCATCTTCATACTACACCTCCAACAGATTGATAAACCTTAGGTCATCCACTTGAGGGAAAACTGCTATTGTCCTACAAAACTCTGCGCTTGGAGGCCCAACATGAGTCTACAAAAACAAGTTGTGTAGTAGACATCAAGCTCTTTTCTTGCGCCATTGTCGGGTAGGTGAGTGCTTGAAATTATATCTTTATATTGTAGTTAAATCTTTGAGTTTCTTGTTTTTCACTAGTTTGGTTTCATAAAAGTAAATTACAAAAAAAATGGAGTTTAGGTTGCATTAATTGGTTCGTCTTTTTAATGTCTTTTGTGAAAATGCAGCAACTCTTGCTTTATTCCCGACTGTCACACCCTATGATTTGCCTCATGACTAAGTTAACAAGACTAAAAAATCCGGGCCAATAAAAATTTTTTGAGTGCATTTGAATGATTGACTTGTGTGTTATTTGCTTGCTTGTTTGATTGCTTGGTGGTGCTTTATAATTCATAAAACATGCTCCTGCCCTCAAGAACTCTTTTCCTTCATCCCAACTCTTGTCCAATGATCATGCCATGTGAATATGACTTAAAAATATTCTTACGAAATAATATTTTGGCCAAAAAGCATTTGTTCAAATTAGATTTTCAAAAAACCCTGATTTGAGATTTGCACTTCAAGTCCCCAAATTGGGTGGATCCTTTTCCCCCAAATGCTTTATTTGAAACCCACTATATATAAGACTTCCCAAAACCACCAGATATTAATTTTAAAGATTATTTTCCTATTTTATTTAAGGGGCATTTACATTTTTTGCCTGACTTCGCCCTGACCTCATCTTTACCCCTAAAAAATTGGTGCTCAACTATACCCCTCTTCCGTCTATGACGCTTATGAAAATACCCCTTCGTACCCTTTTCGTCTGGTCATAGTGCCTTCACCACGTTAGTTAGTTATTCTAGACATCCTTTCCCTTCCTTCTTACATGTGGGGACTACACGCATCTCTCCAACCCCATCTCATTTCCCCCTCTCTTCTCTTCTGTTCTCTCTCGCGACAAACCCTAACCCTAGTTCGTCGATTCCCCTAACCGCGGAAGCTCCCGTGGGCGAGCTCGTGGATCCAGATGCGTCAGTGGTGGATCTGATTGTGCTACTAATTGTCGACCAGACGGAATGGCCGTTGTTCATGGTAGCGGCGGGGGCGGCAGAGAAGAGAGCTCACAGACCATGATGGCGACGACAAGGGCAGTTCCAAGAGGGTATGTCTCTATGCACAGTCATCGTTTGCTTGCATGAGCGCTTGTTTATGTTAATTTCGTCAATAGTGCTTATGCTATGTTCATGAACTTGCCTTTTCTTCTGGATATATGTCGTAGGATGGACCCAGCTAGAGCGTTTAATCTGAACTGTAGGATGGAAATAAGTGTGTTAGGCAGTTCTGGCATGAAAGGATCTGGCACAGGGTTTTCTTTCCCATTGGTTGTTGACTGTACATCAACTTTTATCAAGTTTAGAAGTGCTATCTCAGAGAAATATGCATGGGGGTTATATCATGTTGTTGAAATTAGCTATTGGGACATGGCAAATACTGCTTGGATGCATGTCCAGTGTGATGATGAGCTAGCTAGCATGTTTGGAATATATGCAGAAAGTAAGTCAGTGGAGATTGAAATCAATGTAATACAAAGAAATAGAGGAGAGATTGAGAGGAGAACTACTAGATCACAAGCTAATAGTTCTCAAGCTAGGTGCAGCCAGACAAGAGGGAGGGGTAGAAATGTAGGTGGGAGAGGAAATGCAGGTAGCAGAGGAAGTTCTGGTGGTAGGAGTGCAGGAAATTCAGAGGCTAGTTCAGTACATGAACCAATTGGAGCTGGTCCTAGCAGCAGTAGACAATTAGATGTTGCTCCTATCATAGAAGAGGAAGCTCCTGATGATGTTCCCCCAGATGATGAGGATGAAATCTTGCATCCAGAGTTTGTAATTGGGAAAGTGCCCAGGGGGGAAGAGGCAGTTCTAAAAGATCAAGATTATATCCCCCCTCCTCAATTTGAAGAGACAAATTCAGATGAGAGAGAGGAGGATTATGACATGGCTTATTCTGAGAGTTCTGATGAGGATAGGGAAGAATTGCAGTTTAACAGAGATGATCCTTCTCTGGCAGAAGGAACTCTACTCTCTGATGTGATAGAATGCATAAATGCACTAGCAACTTTCTCAATCAAGACACAAAGTGAGTTCAAAATTGACAAAAGTGAGCTAGGTAGATTGACAATTCACTGTGCATATCCAAGGTGTTAGTGGAGGATGCATGCCTCCTTAATGAGAAATAGCAAATTATTCCAGGTACTAACAAGCAGGAAATAACAATACTAATGTTCATTTGTTTGTCTGACTTGCTTGACAAGAAGGCAAAGGTTAAGGTCAGCAAAGTGCAGATGGGTTGCAGATGCAGTTAAGAACTGGGTCAGAGAAAATTCAAATATTTCTATGCCACAACTTCAAACTGATCTGAAGAAAAAGTATGGGGTTGAACTGCCATACATGAGAGTTTTATATGGTAAGCAAATGGCCATTGACAACATATATGGTAAGTGGACTGAAAGTTTTCATTTGCTTTATACATTCAAAGTTGAGGTTGAGAAGGCATCACCTGGTAGTGTAGTTCACATTGATAAGCACACAATGGAGTTCTAAAAAAATGGTCAGAGAAGGTCCAAGGAGTGTTTTAGGAGAGCCTTTGCATCATTTAAGGCCTGCTAGAAAGGGTTTCTAGATGGGTGTAGTCCATATCTGGCAGTAGATGCCACTTCTCCGAATGGGAGGTATAGAGCACAACTTGTAAGTGCTTGTGCTATAGATGCAAACAACTGGATCTATCCAGTTGCTTATGGAGTGCTGGAGGTAGAGAGCATAGAGAGTTGGTCATGGTTTTTCTAGCACTTGAAGGACCTCATAGGGCACCCAGAAGGGCTTGTCATTCACACTGATGCATGTAAAGGACTTGAATCAATTGTAGATGATGTGTTCCAAGGAGTAGAGCACAGGGAGTGCATATGGCACCTTGCTGCTAACTTCTCCAAGAAGCTTAAGGGGATTTTTTTATGAGAACTTGTGGCCCTATTCCCTAAATTATAGCAGTAAAAAGCATAACTACCATCTGAGGCAGTTGTATAGCAAGCCTGATGTGAAAGAGTATTTAGATGAGCATCACACCAAGATATGGGCCAGTGCACTTTTCAATGAGTTCCGCAAGTTAGATTATGTGAACAATAACCTTGCAGAGTCATTTAATTCCAAGATAAGAAAATGGAAAGGATTGCACATTGTAGACCTGTTTGACAAGATCAGGCAATATTTGATGGATAAATTTGGCCTGAGGCAAAGCATTGCTGCTGCTACTTATGTAGGTCACATCATAGTCCCTAAAGTGATGAAAATGCTGTTGCTAAAGTCCAACGGCGTGGACATGAACATTGTGAAGAGAAGTACATTTCACGCAGGATTAACTGCAATTGAGAAAGAGAAGAGGGAGTGGAGGTATCCTATGGATCTGCAAGCAATGACATGTAGTTGTAGAAAGTGGCAAATTACTAGACAACTTTGCATACATGCTCTCTATTTCATAACTTCAATGAGAGGTACAGTAAGTGAGATAGATCAGTATGTGCATGAATTTTACTCAGTTAAAAGATTCAATCTCACTTATGCTGAAAATTTGCCTGCAATGGAGGGAAAACAATAGTGGGACATTGTTGACCCTGGGTTTAAACTCTCTGCACCTGTGCAGCACATGCCTCTTGGCAGACCAAGGAAGACTAGGATAAGGGCAAAGTCTGAAGGAAAAGACCTAGGAGGCAGGAGACACAAGTGCTCTCGTTGGGGAAGACTAGGACACCGTGGGACCCACTGCAAAGAGTCCATTGATCTTGCTTTTGGAGAAGAGGACATTGGGATGTTGATAATGCTGGAACAGAAGCTCCAAAACTATTCCACATTTACTCGAAAGAGAAGCACTCAGAACTATTCCACACTTGCCCCATCCAATTTTCTGAGAGAGAACCACCTACCCTTGTGTTGAGGTAAAGATCTTCCACTCCAATCATATGGATCTTGATCTCTAGACTCCCCAAGTAGCTTTCCACCAATCCCATCTCTTCCACCATGCCAATTCTGTGAGAGAGTGATTGGGTGCTGAGGAGTCTATCATCTTGAAGCACAAGAGCAAGGAGCTCATCGTCATTACCGAGCCTATTACCTTTTGGAGGGTGGTGCCTCATAGATTGGTTAGGTGTCGCTTGGGAGCCTCCTACTTCGTGTTGTGGAGTCAACCAAGAAGTTTGTAAGGGCAAGGAGATCGCCTACTTTGTGAAGATCTACCCATAGTGAGGCTAGTCCTTCGTGGACGGAAGCCGTTATGGAATAGTCAAGGTTGCTACTTCGTGGACCCTTTTGGGTGGAGCCCTCTATGGACTCTCGCGACCGTTACCCTCCGTGGGTTGAAGACTCCATAAACGTGGATGTACGATAGTGCCACCTATCGGAACCACGGTAAAAATCCATGCGTCTCCAACTGCGTTTGATCGACCTATCTCAACACTTTACTTCATATGCAATGTCTTTACTTTCCGCTGCCATATTTGTTGACATGCATGTGTAGGGATGTTAGACTTGCTAGCTTTGCTAAAACTGTTAAAATCTGCCAACCAATTAACTTGGGAAAGGTTAGGTTTTAAATTCCTGCTAGTAGTCTATTCACCCCCCCCCCTCTAGACACTCTTCTAGTGATCCCTCAATTGGTATCAGAGCATTGGTCTCCATTGCTTCGGTTTAATCACCGAGGAGGAAGATGGATGTGTCTAGTATAGGGAGTTTGAGTTGTAGAGTGCCCATTCTTGATGGAGAGTACTATAGTCAATGGAAATCTTTGATGCTTGAGTTGTTTAATGAATTTCAATTGAGCAAATATGTTATGCACCCCTATTAGCCTCCTATTAATCATTTGCATCCCACACACGAAGAGGAAATTGATATGATATGCAATCTCAGAACTATTAATCTCATTGTTAGAGCATTGCCTAGAAATGTGCTTAACCAAATGAAGAATTTTGCATGTGCTTACACTTTGTGGAATGATTTGGAGAAACGATATCCAAATTATTCATTAAGTAATCTTGATGAAATTCTTCATAAAACCATTGCCTTTCACAAAATGTCGCCTAGTGATCCTAAATTTGATGTTTGTCTATTTGAGCTTAGAGACCTCATGCATGCTAAAGGAGATGTCACAAATATCAACAATATCATTACAGAGGCCCTTTGCATTCATAAACTTGAACATTGTCATGATCACCATCCTAAAGAATCACGTGTTCTTTATGACGAGGATTTCCCACTTGATGATGACAATGTGGAACATGGCTACTATGATGAAGATGAGTTGTTCGACATCGAGTATGAGAAGATCATGAAGAATCTAAGTCTCATGGAAAACTTCAAGGATTACATGTCCGGAGGAAAAGAGTGGATTCTCGATAGCGGATGTACCGATCATATGACTGGAGATAGAGAAATGTTTGAAGAGATTACACCAAACCATGGACCGCGAAGGTACGTAACGTTTGGAGACAACTCCAAGGGTAAGGTACTTGGTCTTGGTAAGGTGGCCATATCCCATGATAGTTCTATTCAAAATGTTATGCTTGCTGAATCTCTTGGCTATAATCTTCTTTCCGTGTCTAGACTTGTCGATTTCGGTTTCAATGTGTTATTCACGAAAATAGATTGCCAAGTGTTTCGTCAAGATAATCATAAAATGGTCTTTACCGGTATCCGTATAGGTGATCTATTTCACTAAGAGATCCAAACCTCGCACTTGTTTAATTGCTAAATCTTCTAAAGGTTGGCTTTGGCATAAAAGATTAGGACATGATGGCATGCGTAATTTAGACAAACTTATCAAAGGTGATCATATACTTGGTGTTAAAGATGTTGTCTTTGACAAAGATAGACTTTGTAGTGCTTGTCAAGCTGGAAAACAAGTAGGTGGAAGTCATCCTGTTAAGAATATCATGACTACTAGGAGACCACTCGAGTTAATTCACATGGATCTTTTTGGTCCCAATGCTTACAAGAGTCTCGGTGGAAATTCCTATGGTCTAGTTATAGTTGATGATTTTTCCAGATTTACGTGGGTATTCTTTCTTGATGATAAGTCGCAGGTTCAAAAGATCTTCAAGAACTTCACTCGCAAAGCGCAAAATCAGTTTGAAGTGAAGATCAAGAAGGTTCGGAGCGATAACGGATCAGAGTTCAAGATCACCCATGTAGATACCTTTCTTGACGAAGAAGGTGTCTCACATGAGTTCTCAGCCACGTACACACCTCAACAAAATAAAGTTGTTGAGAGGAAGAACCGGACACTCATTGAGATGGCAAGAATGATGCTTGACGAACACAAGACGCCAAAACACTTTTGGGAAGAAGCCATGGAAACAGCATGTCATGCTACAAACCGACTTTACTTGCACAAGCTTCTCAGTAAAACGGCATACGAGCTACTCACCGGTAACAAACCCCAAGTTGGATACTTTCGGGTATTCGGCTCCAAGTGCTACATTCTTGATAAGCATCGTTGTACTAAATTTGCTCCTAAATCTCATGAAGGATTCCTACTTGGTTAGGGATCGAACTCTCACACTTACCGTGTCTACAACAACTTCACTCGAAAAGTTGAAGAGACGGTAGATGTGAAGTTTGATGAATCTAATGGTTCGCAAGTCGAACAATTGCCAAATGATGTAGGTGATAAGAACCCTTCGGAAGCTATCCTAGATTTACCCATCGGCAAGATTCGTCCCATGGAGGTGAAGGAAAGTACTTCATCAACTCAAGTGGAAGCCCCTACTTCACGACAAGGTGAACCACAACATGACATGGAGGCATCCACAAGCGGTACATGGCAAGATGATGAAGAGGAGGAAGTGCGTAATGAAGACCCACCACAACCTCCATCATCACCACCTCAAGGGAACAATGCCTTCAACAACAACGAAGATTAAGGAGATGATGATGAAGAAGAAGCTCCACCAACCAACAATCGGAAGCTGACCCGAGTTCGAGCACAAGTGACCAAGAACCATCCTCTAAACCAAATCTTTGGTGATATACAAACAGGGAGGATCACTTGCTCTAAAACTCGTCTAGCAAACTTCTGTGAGCATTATTCTTTCATCTCTAGCATTGAGCCCTTGAAGGTAGAACAAGCTCTTGAAGACGCGGATTGGGTGAACGCTATGCATGAAGAGCTTCACAAATTTGAAAGGAATGAAGTGTGGACACTCATGGAGAAGCCCGAGGATGAACACAACATCATCAGAACCAAATGGGTATTTCCGAACAGGCAAGACGAAGACGGTCAAGTCATGCGCAACAAGGCTCGCCTCGTAGCTCAAGGATATACGCAAGTCGAAGCTATGGACTACGGTGAGACCTACGCCCCTGTCGCTAGACTTGAAGCCATTCGCATTCTTCTTGCTTATGCCAATCACCATGATATCACTCTTTATCAAATGGATATTAAAAGTGCATTTTTAAATGGTCAGATTGAAGAAGAGGTTTATGTTAAGCAACCACCTGGCTTTGTGAATCCTAAGAAACCTAATCATGTTTACAAGCTTCGTAAAGCTCTTTATGGTCTTAAGCAAGCCCCTTGTGCTTGGTACAAATGTTTAACGAAGTTTCTTATCGAAAAAGGTTTTGAAATTGGTAAACTTTATGCAACCTTATTCACTAAGAGAGTTAATGGTGAATTATTTGTGTGCCAAATCTATGTGGATGATATTATCTTTGGTTCCACTAACCCTCAATTTAGTGAAAGATTTGGAAGGTTGATGTCCGAGAAGTATGAGATGTCCATGATATGTGAGCTGAAAATCTTTCTTGGCTTGCAAATCAAGCAACCAAAAGAAGGAACTTTCATCTCTCAAACAAAGTATACCAAGGACTTGATCAAAACGTTCAACATGCAGGAGTGCAAAGGTATGAAAACCCCTATGCATACTAGCTAACATGTTGATCTTACGAGAGAGGATGAGCCGGTTGATCAGAAAGTTTATCGATCTATGATTGGTTCATTGTTATATCTATGTGCATCTTGTCCTGATATTATGCTTAGTGTTTGCATGTGTGCTAGATATCAAGATACACCGAAAGAATGTCATCTTTTGGTTGTAAAACGCATTGTGAAATAATTGATACAAACGCCAAATTTTGGCATTTGGTATCCCAAGGGATCTTCTTTTGACCTTGTTGGCTATTCTTATTCAGACTATGCCGATGACAAGGTTGATAGAAAATCCACCTCGGGTACTTGTCAATTTTTGGGCAGATCTCTTGTATCTTGGTCCTCTAAGAAACAAAACTCGGTATCTCTATCGACTACCGAAGATGAGTATATTGCTGCTGGATCTTGTTGTGTGCAATTACTATGGATGACCCAAACACTTAAGGATTATGGAATTCATGTTAAAAATATTCCATTACTTTGTGACAATCAAAGTGCTATTAAAATTGGTCATAATCATGTGCAACATTCTCGAACTAAGCATATTCAAGTTCGACATCATTTCATTCGTGATCATGTTGCCGAAGGAGATATTAATCTTAAGCATGTTCGCACTAACAAGCAATTGGCCGATATCTTTACTAAGCCACTTGATGAGAAGACATTTTGTCACTTGAGGAGTGAGTTGAAAATCATCGATGCTTCAAACTTGAGTTAGACTCACTCGGTTGCATGCAAGGGCATGAGATTTCTTGATATTTCCATGTATCTTAACATTTCATCTTATGCCATGGAATTATATGCTCCCTTGTATTGCATCTAATCTCTTGTAGGTACTTGGAAAAACTTCATTCCACAAGATTGCAATCAACTCCAATCATAAGCAATCTTGTCATTACCAAGTATCCACAACCCCTCTTGATGATGGAAGAAAGAAGGCCACTCAACCATATCCTTGGCATATACTTGATCAAAATTGCACACTCTCAATTGGTATCATGTCAATTGGATATATCTATTGTTCTTCCTTGCATGACTAATCTTTGTAGGTAACCAGTGTACTAGAACAAGAAGGATTGCTCAAAACTCAAGATGATCTTCATCAACCTCGAGCATCCTCAACAAGTTCATCTACAAGCTACGTCATCAACATCACTCAAAGGTATGTACTCATGTCCTTGAAAAGTCTTTACTCCAAGAAATGAGCTAAAGCAACCCAAGAGATATGAAGACATTAGAACGCTTAATCGAAAAATAGTAACCCCAGTTTGAGCTTAACATAGAGTATGACCTATGATCAAGTGTTCTTGCTTGGCTCCTAAGTCGATATACTCTAATATAGGTGACCTAGTCACCGCCCATCATCTAGCTAAGAATCTGGTGTGGTTTGCTCTCTATTGCATGATTTCTCATAACTACTCCAATCTTCTCTAGTTGATGCCCCTTGTAAAAACTTCATATTTCATTGAAATTCTTTCTCTTGACTCTCTAAAAACAGAAACTTGGTTTCTCTTTCGGATCCACCGACTCAGATATCTCGGGTTTACCGAACTTGCATACAAGCTGCACTACAAAATCTCGGTACCACCGATCTATCTATCTCGGAGTCACCGATTTTCATTTTGTCTCATTTGAATTCATTTTTGCAATTCTGTGTTTTCTTAGTGATCTTTCTTGTAATACTTCTGTTACTTCAATGATCCCTTTAAAAAAAACTTTGTATTACTTAGGGGGAGAAGAACTGAAGTTAATCTTGAGGAGAGAATTTCTTTATTCAAGGATCCCTATCTTCAATGAAGAAAGGAGGAGAAGAACAAAGTCCTACAACATCTCAAAGGGAGATAAATCATTCTCAATGACTCTCTCAGTTTTCATTTCTATGAATCCTACATTTCGATGACCCTTGTTCTCAAGGATCCCTTCCCAGTAAATGATCCCTGTATCTACCCCTTTTTGACCTTTTTGGAAATTAATGCCAAAGGGGGAGAAGACCAAAGCTTCATGCTAAAGGGGAGATACATGCTTATGCAAAGGGGGAGATATGATCAAGGGGGAGAGCCAATATCAATACTCATACCTCTATAAACACGGGGAGAATATCAAAGTAGGGGGAGAAGAAATTTTTTGACCTTTCTCACCTTATCCAATCCTAATATCTACATGCTAAGATTCAGGGGGAGAGGATAATCTATTTTCATATCTACGGTGAGAAAATTCTCAATGATCTTGGAGAAATATCAATTCTAAGGAATACTATTTTCTATATGTACTCCATATCTTGGCAATTTTGAGTTCTATTGCCTTGTTGTTCGGTAGAATACTCTTGTGTTTCCTAACATTGTTTTCTCAAGTGTGTTTCTATTACCAGGATGCTCAAGAACTCAAGGTAAGTATATGCATCATATCCTTGGTCAAGATGATCTCTTGCTTCTTGCACATATTGTTTGCAAGAGTGATGTCTTGAACAAAGATACATCTCATTCATATATATTTGATGCATATAGACAAGATACACATGACATGTTATATCCCTTCTACCTTATGTGTGTTCATGCATTCAAAAGCAACTATCCTTTAAAGGACTACACACATTTAGGGGGAGCAAGTCTAAGTCATGTGTCTCTCAAAGTCTTCAGTATAACCATGCATATCTTTATTTGAAGCTTTGATTGTATGTTGTCATCAATTACCAAAAAGGGGGAGATTGAAAGCACAACATGCTCCCTTGGTGGTTTTGATAATTCATGACAACATACATTAGCTCTTGGACTGATATTTTTACCTAGTGTATTTCACATACAGTCTATAGAGAGGTTTGGCAAAAGGAGATTGTGGAGAAACCCCAAGATGCAAGGAAATAGGTTGGCCAAGCTTCAAGCAAGAGGAATCTACATTTTATATTTGTGAGAAATCACTTTGAGTCCATAGGAAAGCCAATACAATTAAAAGGGGGTAAGGTTTTGTTGGTGAACAATATGCTCAAACGTGCACAAGTTATAGTCGCCAAAAACATCCACAAACTCTCCAACCAAAGTTTGTTCTATACCTAACACTCAAAATCAATGCAACCAACTTTCTCATACCAGTGCCACCGATTCCAGAACCTCGACAGACTCAGCCAAACCCTAGCCACTTTGGTGCAACCGATTCCATACTGGTGCCACCCAGTTTAGGTTGCCAACTTTCTGTTATGCAAATTCACATTATCGATAAAATCGATAATGTTGGATTGGCATCACCAAGATTGGAAATCTGACCGTTGGTCACCTTATCGGTGCAATCGAGTTTCCTATATCGGTCTCACCGAGATTCAAAAGTTGCCACCTTTCGGTCACTTCGGTACCACCAAGATTAACACATTGGTGTCACCGAGTTGGTCATTTTGTGTGTAACGGTTGGATTTTTGGGGATGCCTATATATACCCCTTCACCACCACCTACTCGAAAGAGAAGCACTCAAAACTATTCCACACTTGCCCCATCCAATTTTCTGAGAGAGAACCACCTACCCTTGTGTTGAGGTAAAGATATTCCACTCCAATCATATGTATCTTGATCTCTAGCCTCCCCAAGTAGCTTTCCACCAATCCCATCTCTTCCACCATGCCAAATCTGTGAGAGAGTGATTGGGTGCTGAGGAGTCTATCATCTTGAAGCACAAGAGCAAGGAGTTCATCGTCATTACCCAACCTATTACCTTTTGGAGGGTGGTGCCTCCTAGATTGGTTAGGTGTCGCTTGGGAGCCTCCTACTTCGTGTTGTGGAGTGAACCAAGAAGTTTGTAAGGGCAAGGAGATTGCCTACTTCGTGAAGATCTACCCATAGTGAGTCTAGTCCTTCATGGACAGAATCCTTTATGGAATAGTCAAGGTTGCTACTTCGTGGACCCTTTTGGGTGGAGCCCTCCGTTGACTCTCGCGACCGTTACCCTTCGTGGGTTGAAGACTCCATAAACATGGATGTACGATAGCGCCACCTATCGGAACCACGGGAAAAATCCATGCGTCTCCAACTGTGTTTGATCTACCTATCTCAACACTTTACTTCATATGCAATGTCTTTACTTTCCGCTGCCATATTTGTTGACATGCATGTGTAGGGATGTTAGACCTGCTAGCTTTGCTAAAACTGTTAAAATCTGCCAACCAATTAACTTGGGAAAGGTTAGGTTTTAAATTCCTGCTAGTAGTCTATACACCCACCCCCTCTAGACACTCTTCTAGTGATCCCTCATAGGTGCATCTAAAATATTGTACTATGATGTTAACATTTTTCCTTACACTTATTCTGCCATGTCAATTATTGGACCATTTCTTCATGTATGATCCACTTTGCAAATCCCTAGGAAAATCATGCCAACACCAAATCCAGTGAAACCACTTCCCAAATGTTTCTAAATTTGTGCCCTATTTGTAGGGTGTATCCACTCATTTTTACCAAAATATTTTCTGTAGACTTCCGATAGGATCAATAATGCCTCTATTTCCACCATTCAAAAATCCCCTTTGATCCATATCAAATGAAATCTCCTTGGTTATTTTTCTTGTGACCAGAGGTGTCCAAGAAAAATAAAACTCCTATTTATAGAGCACTTTTATTTCTCTACTTGTTGTGTTGCTTATTGCGGTTGTTTCTGGCGATAGTTGACGAGGTAGACGAAGTGCTCATAGTGTACGAGAAGCGTGTGAAGACCTCTAAGACTTTGCTAAGCCAGACAAGCAGCCCTTTGATCATGTTAAGAAACCATTTTAATGCATGTCATATAGCACTTTCTTTCGATGTGTTGATCATGTGGATGTGGTGACCACTATGGTGGGACGCCTCTGATACTTTTACTGTTGATACTTTCATCATGCATGACCCTACCTCCTTATGAGGGTTGTGCGGGTGGGAGTAGATAGGATGCTAGTAGATGATACGCGAGTGGGATCGGAAATATGCATGGTGACGGAAACAAAGAAATGATTTCAAAGACTTTTCGAAAACCCCGTTGGGTACCACTAATGCCCGAGGGAGATGATGATGAGTTTGGTAACCACTTGAGAAAGAAGTGGTGTACCGGAGCAAGTGAGTGTGTGTGTTTTCAAAAATGGATTAGATTTAAGATTTGTCGGCCATCCCAATTGCACTCAAAACTATCTTTATGCAAAACTTACCTACTTAGTGCTATATCATGCTTTGTTATTGCCTTGCTCCAAACATGGGTTGCTTGTGAGTACATTCAATGTACTCATTGTCTCGCCACTGGTTATTTTATTGGCCAGGCATTAAACATCAGGTTGTGATGAAGATTACCTTGGTGATGAACATGCGAGCTAGGACGCTTCCCAGTCAGAATGCATGTAGGGTTAAGGCAGATGGCATGGGTTCACACTATCGTTGAAGATTTCCGCTGCGAGATTATGAAGACTTGGCCATAAAGGCCATATTTGTGCACAAACGGTATGTAATGAATGTAAGACTCTTATTATTCAGTTTCTGTGTGTTCAGTGAGCATTGATCTCTGGGATCACTGTGCACGTACATTCGGTGATCACGACTTATGAGTCGGGGTCCCCACACCGACGCGCATGTCAAGTTCTCCTCTTGCAACATTCCTAGTCCTTCTTAGCCCCTGCATCGAGTTGCATATGTGAACATCCAATCTGGTATCATATAATCAAGATCTACTAGAAATATCAGCAAGAAAAATGTCTATAACATATACAACAAGTGTACCTGAAGAAGAAGTCACACTTCCAGCCTTCTTGCCTATCTAGGTAAGCCACTTGTTGTAGTTCCTCTTCTAATGACCGGTTTCCTTGCACTAAAAGCAAACGGTCCATGTGTTTGGTCCAGACTTGTGTGCATCGGTGATAGTAGGAGTTGCCTCCTTGCCCTTTGCCTTAGCCTTTTTCTTGGACCATCTCTTCTTGAACTTCGTCGTGTTCTACGCCATCAACACTTGATGCGTTCCTTTCTTGATATCCTCCTCTGCCACTTTTAGCATCCCATGCAATTCAGTGAGCTTCTTTTCCATGTCGTGCATATGGTAGTTCGATATGAACGTCCCGTGGCTAGAAGGAAGAGCAGCCAAAATTTTATCCATGGACAATTCGTCCCCAAGTGGGAAACCTAACCGATCTAAATCTTGCATGTATTCGATCATCTTGATCACATGCGGGCTTAGTGGATCGCCCTCTTTCAGCTTACAATCCATCAAGGATTGTTAGACGTTGAACCTTTCGGTCCTTGCCTGCATCTAAAACATGCTCTTGAGGTTCTCGATCATATCGAAAGCCTCAACGTTTTCAAAATGTTGCTGCAGATCGGGCTCCATAGAAGCCAGCATGAGACAGTTGATCTCGTTTGACTCATCAATGAGTTTTTGGTGGGCATTCCTGACCGTGGCATTAGCATTCTCGGCAGGTTCCTGTGGAAGGCGTTCCTCTAGAACATCTTCCTTTTTATCATGCCTGAGAACAATTCTCAAGTTTCTATACCATGTGGTAAAGTTTGTCCCATTCAGTTTACCCTTTTCTATGATTGATTTCAATGAATAACTAGGTTAGGCAGGTGGTGCCATTGATCTACAACCAATGTTGAGGATACCGCTTATCGTTAGCATCTCGGTCAGCCAGGGATAAGAGATTAATCAGAAATCGATCGATTAATCTATTTTATCGATCGATTGTTAATCGACCATTTTTTGCAAATCTCAGGTTCCCAACACTGAAATATGTTATATTCAACACTAAAAAATATTGGATAGAAGTGTTACCTTGATTCCTAGCCCTTGAATCCTCGTATAATGACAAAAAAATAGGGCCATGGTACATATTGCATAACAAGGTCCACAAAAACACAAATAAACATAGTTTTTGCAAACATAGTGCTAAGAATAGGCCTAATTTATCGGTAGATTCTTGATAAATCGCTTGTCAGAGTGATAAATCAGGCCAAAAGATAAACGATGAAGATAAGGCATAATCTTATCAGTCGCCCCATGAGTAGTGATAAATCGAATGATAAATCGTTGAATCGGACGATTTTATGAACGATCTCTACAACAGAAATATGCAAAACACTAAGACATGTATTCATAAAGAGTAATTCAAATTAAACATTTTAATAAGAACATTACTCCCACTAAAATCAACATCCTCCGTTGATTCTTAGCGATCCAAGATCCAAGATCCACATGTCAACTAGTGAGCTTTTGCATCACCACTAGAAGACTAGATCACTTGATAAGCAACACTTGCTAATCGTATCTCTATACGACTCTTGTTTGTTGGGGACATCTCATGCCACGCCAACTCTTATGCCCGAGTCCCAAAACTGTTTTGATAGCCACGACAAGTTAACCAATGCTTCGCTCATAAGTGTTCGACACAAACACACCACGTTAAGGAGAATTAGCGGCACCCTAATTTTATAGGTCCAGCACTAAAAATACTTAACATGTGGTGTAGCAATTGGGGAGGCAATTTTAATTGACATTCTTTGAGGGATCACCCTACTTAAAACATCTATCATGCAAAATAAGGGCGCATAAAAGGGATAAACCTTCACATGCAATTTATATATGTGTGATATGGTATAGCCCCTTCGATTAACGCATGGTGATCTCCATCTCCATGTGCGCTACATGCCCATGGAGATCTCCATCTCCATGTATGGTTGCCCTTGTGGTGATCTCCATATCCACACCTCGATGTCAACCATCAAGTGTTACATAACATACTATGCTATTGCAAACTAATAGCTATGAGGTTAAATTACATCACAAGGCATCTCATGTTGGCATGCAGGTCATCAATACAATAATGGGACAACCACATGGCTCCAGTCGGTTGCCGCACTCATGACACGCAGGTCATGATATAATAATTTACAAGCAACATTCATGGTCGATACCAAATCACAAGCATTCCCTACAAAAACAAGTGAGACGTTCTACCACCAAAAATAAAACCATGCAAAACTCTATTTTCCAAGAGGATTTTAACCTTGAAAATTTGCTAAAATGGCAAACCTACTAAAAGTCAAATGCATATTTTCATTCCCTTCAGTTTGATAGGTCATGGAGCGAAAACGGAGTTCATATGCAAAAGTTATGTCCATTTTACTATGACTACTCCAACAGATTTCAACACTATGGAAATCACATTTTCCATAGTGTCGATCTTTGTTCTGGTTCGATCAATCTCATTGATCTTCGCGTGTTGCATCTGGATTTACTTTCCACTGTCTACCCCGATGGCAGAAACCGACCGGTAGGGGTAATTCGTATCACGACCTCTGCATCACGATCATCGAAGCAAGATCACAAAACCAACCTTGAACATTGCACGTCAGATCTCATCGACCCACACCTGAACCGATCTACACATCTCATAAGAAAATCATTGAATCTATCACCACACAGTGGAGGCTCTGATACCACTATTGGAACATGGGGTATGCTACGCTAGCGTCAAATAAAATTTCTACCGCGCACCCAAGAACATCCTGCTGGAAATAGATCACGGGATCGGGTTTACCTCTAGACATGCAGTCACCACAACGAAAGAAGAGTTGGTGATGCTTGTATTCGAAAGCACATTTGCTCCCTTGGTGGTTTTGGTAATTAATAACAATATATATCTCGTTGGACTAATGTTTCCATTAAGTATATTTTAGGAAAAGTTCAATGATGGGATGGCTATAGGTTTGTGAGGAGACCTCAAGATGCAAGGAATATGATTGGCAAAGCTACAAGCAAGGAGACTCTACATTTTACTTTGTGAGAAATCACTTTGAGTCCATAGGAAAGCCAGTACTAATAAAAGGGGGTGAGGTAATGTTGGTGAACAAATTGCTCCACATGCACAAGTGCTAGCCACCAAAAACACCCACAAGATCTCCCAAAAAAAATACTCTGTCTAAACCCTACCATGAGAAATTGGTGCCACCAAGTTTTCCACTCGTCCCAACCAATTTTCACCTCAGACAGAACCCTAGCCAAACCCTAGCTTCTCGGTACCACCAAGTGCTACATCGCTGCAACCGAGTTTCGGTGACCAACATTCGGATGACCCAGTTTATAATATCGGAATTTCCAAGTTTTATGGATCAATATCACCGAGTTTGGAAACTTCCCTTGGCCACTCATATCGTTACTACCGAGAATCATATATCGGTCTCACCAAGATTCCTAAAGTTGCCACATTTTGAACAAATTGGTACGACCGAGTTTAATTCGGTTTCACTTAGTTGGTCAATAATGGTGTAACAGTTGGATTTTTGGAGATGCCTATATATACCCCTCCACCACATCCCACTCGCAGGACAAGCACTCAGAACAGTTCACACTTCCCATATCCGAATTTCCAAGAGAGAACTACCTACCCTTGTGTTCGGGTCAAGATAATCCACTCCAACCATATCGATCTTGATTTCTAGCCTCCCCAAGTTGCTTTCCACCAAATAAATCTCTTCTCCAAGGCCAATCCGTGAGAGAGTGATTGAGTGTTGAGGAGTCTATCATCTTAAAGCACAAGAGCAAGCAGTTCATCATCACTATCAAGCCTATTACCTTTTGGAGGGTGGTGCCTCCTAGATTGGTTAGGTGTTGCTTGGGAGCCTCCTACTTCATGTTATGGAGTTGAACCAAGAAGTTTGTACGGGCAAAGAGATAGCCTAATTCATGAAGGTCTAACCATAGTGAAGCTAGTCGTTCATGGACGGAAGCCGTTATGGAATAGTCAAGGTTGCTACTTCGTGGACCCTTATGGGTGGAGCCCTCCATGGATTCTCATGACCGCTACCATTCATGGGTTGAAGACTCCATAAATGTGGATGTACAATAGCGCCAGCTATCAGAACCATGGGGAAAATCTTCATTTCTACAATTGTGTTTGATCTTCTAACCCTATCCTCTACTACATGTGCTTGTCTTTACTTTCCGCTGCTATACTCTTAGACATGCATGTGTAGGGTGTGCTTGACTTTCTATCATTGCTAAAATCTGCCAACAACTAGAATTGGGCAAAGGTAGAATTTTCATTTGGTCAAGTAGTCTAATCACCCCCCCTCTAGACTTACTTTCGATCCTACAAGTGGTATAAGAGGTTTGGTCTCCACTCCATTGGTTTCACAACCTAGGAGAGTATGGCTTCTAGTGAGGGAAATTATCACCATAGAGGTCCATACTTTGATGGTACAAATTTTGCTAGCTGGAAGCATAAGATGAAGATGCATATTCTTGGTCATAACCCTGTCGTTTGGGTTGTTGTTCGTGTTGTCTTGCAAGGTGATTTATTTGGTGATGAAAAGGAACCGGATCGTGAAGCGACCATGTAAGAATTGTAGATGTTGCAATACAATGCTCAAGCATGTGACATTCTATTCAACTCCCTATGCCTCAAAGAATTCAAAAAATTCAGCTGTCCTGAGAATGCAAAGGAAATTTGGGACACTTTGGTTGATATGCACGAAGGTATTGATTCTGTTAGAGAATCTAAGTTGGATGTGCTTCAAAGTCAACTTGACAAGTTCAAGATGAAGGATCGTGAAGGAGTCGCGGAGATGTACTCTAGGCTAGATCTCATCACCAATGAGATTGCTGGCTTAGGAAGCGAAGGAATGACCAACAAATTCATCATCAAGAAGATATTTAGATATTTGGATGGAAAGTATGACACCATGTGCACATTAATCCAAATGATGCCAAACTACAAAGATCTCAAGCCTACGAAAGTGATTGGAAGGATTGTTGCTCATGCGATGTTACTCAAGGACAAGGAAGTGTTGGAAATATGCCCTAGAGGAAATAAATAAAGTGTTTATTATTATATTTCCTTGTTCATGATAATCGTTTATTGTCCATGCTATAATTGTGTTGATTGGAAACTAAATACATGTGTGGGCATATAGACAAACATTGTGTCCCTAGTATGCCTTTAGCAGGCTAGCTCGTTGATCAAAGATGGTTAAGGTTTCCTAGCCATGGACATGAGATGTCATTTGATATTGGGATCACATCATTAGGAGAATGATGTGATGGACAAGACCCAAACTATGAATGTAGCATATGATCGTGTAAGTTTATTCCTACTGTTTTCTGCATGTCAAGTATATGTTCATATAACCATGAGATCATGCAACTCAATAACACCGGAGGAGTGCCTTGTGTGCATCAAACTTCACAACATAACTGGGTGACTATAAAGGTGCTCTACGGGTATCTCTAAGGGTGTTTGTCGAGTTGGCATGGATCAATACTGGGATTTGTTATTCCGTGTGACGGAGAGGTATCTCGGGGCCCACTCGGTAATACAACATCACAACAAGCCTTGCAAGCAATGTGACTAAGTGTTAGTCATGGTATCTTGTATTACGGAACGAGTAAAGAAACTTGCCGGTAACGAGGTTGAACTAGGTACAAAGATACCAACGATCGAATCTCGGGCAAGTAACATACCGAAGAACAAAGGGAACAACATACGGGATTGTCTGAATCCTTGACATAGAGCTTCGACCGATAAAGATCTTCATAGAACATGTAGGAACCAATGTGGGCATCCAGGTCCCGCTATTGGTTATTGACCGTAGAGGTGTCTCGGTCATGTCTACATGGTTCTCGAACCCGTAGGGTCTGCACACTTAAGGTTCGGTGACATTTCGGTATAGATGAGTTATGTGTTTTGGCAACCGAAGGTTGTTTGGAGTCTCGGATGAGATCCTGTACGTCACGAGGAGTTCCGGAGTGGTCCGAAGGTAAAGATTCATATATGGGAAGTTGGTATTTGAGTTCCGGAAAAGTTCCGTGACCTGCAAGTGGTGTGACGGAGTGCCGGAAGTGTTCCTGGGGGGCCACCGGGTGGGCTCATCTACTCCAAAGGGCCACATGGGCTGTGAGAGGGTGCGAGCCAGCCCCTGGTGGGCTGGCCGCACCTCCCACTTCAAGGCCCATGCGGCTAGAGGCTTGGGCTGGGCCAAAAGGGTGGGCTAGCCACCAAACTTGGTGGCCAAGCCACTCTGGCCGCCGGCCCACCTCCCTTGGTCGTTGCACCAACCCTAGGGAAAACCCTAGGGCGGCTAGCCTCCTCCTCTTCCCCTATATATATGTGAGAGGGAGGAGGGCAGCTGCACCCTAAGTCATGGCACAACCCTTCCTCCCTTCCCGATTGCCTCTCCTCTAGTAGATTGGTTCGGCGCCGCTTAGCGAAGCTCTGCCGGATCAGCTCCACCACCACTACCACGTCGTCGTGCTGCCAGTGAACCCATCTACCTCTCTGCTCCCTCTTTCTGGATCAAGAAGGCGGAGATCTTCATCGAGCTACACGTGTGCTGAACGCGGAGGTGTCGTCCGTTCGGGACTTGATCGGGAGTTCCTGGGACGGCTTGCGATTTGGATCGCCGAGACATACCACTACATCAACCGCGTTCTTTAATGTTTCCACTTAGCGATCTACAAGGGTACGTAGATCCAATCTCTCCTCTCATAGATGCTCATCTCCTAGATTGATCTTGGTGAAGCGTAGCAAATTTTTTGTTTCCCATGCAACGTTCCCCAACAGTGGAATCATGAGCTAGGTCTATAAATAGATGAGATCTTGAGTAGAACACAAAGAGTTTGTGGGTGTTGATATTCAGATTGCTTCCTTCCTTAGTATTTTCTTGGTTTAGCGGTATTGTGGGATCAAGCGGCTCAGACCGACTTTACTCGTGCGCTTATGAGAGACCATGTTCCATCGACTGACATGTGACTTCGTCGCATAAAGATGGCTGGCGGGTGTTTGTCTCTCCCACTTTAGTGTAACCGGATTTGATTGAGGCGGTCCTAGTAGAAGGTTGAAAAGCAATCTTTATATCATTGTTGTGGTTTTGCGTAGGTAAGAATCGTTCTTTCTAGATACCCATAGCAGCCACGTAAAACATGCAACAACAATTAGAGGAGGTCTAACTTGTTTTTGCAGGGTATGTTGTGATGTGATATGGCCAATTACATGATGTGATATATGTGATGTATGAGATGATCATGTTTTTCTATAGAATATCACAACCTGCATGTCGATGAGTACGGCAACCGGCAGGAGCCATAGGGTTGTCTTTGATTATTGTATGACCTGTGTGTCAATCTTTAAGCGCTATGTAATGCTTTACATTATTGCTAAGCGGTAGCAATAGTAGTAGAAGCATGGTGGGCGTGACAACCCCGATGGCGACACAACGATGGAGATCATGATGATGGAGATCATGGTGTTATGCTGTTGATGATGGAGATCATGCCGATGCTTTGGAGATGGAGATCAAAAGCACAAGTTCATGGCCATATCATGTCACTTATCATTTGCATGTGATGTTAATCTTTTTATGCACCTTGTTATGCTTACGATGACGGTAGCATTATAAGGTGATCCCTCACTTAAATTTCAAGATGAATCGTGTTCTCCCCGAGTGTGCACCGTTCTGAAAGTTTGTCGTGTCGAGACACCATGTGATGATCATGTGTGATAGACTCTATGTTCGCATACAACGGGTGTAAGCCAGTGTTGCACATGCGGAACACTTGGGTTAAACTTGACGAGCCTAGCATGTACAAACATGGCCTCGAGACACAAGAGAGCAAAAGGTCGAGCATGAGTCATAAAGTAGATATGATCAACATGATGATGTTCACCATTGAAACCACCTTAACTCACGTGATGATCGAACTTGAGTTGGTGAATATGGATCGTGTGTCACTCAGATGACCTGAGGGATGTCAATTTGAGTGGGAGCTTTAGTAATTTGATTAACTAAACTCATTATCATGAACAATAGTCTTAGTAACCTTTGCTTATTTATGTTGTAGATCAATGGATTGCGTAGTAGCACCCTTGAATTTTAATGCGTTCCTAGAGAAAGCTAAGCTGAAAGATGATGGAAGTAACTTTGTTGACTGGGCCCGCAATCTGAGGATTATCCTCACGGCTTCCCAGAAGGCTTATGTCCTTGATGCACCGCTTAGTAACCCACCCGCTCCCGTGTCATCCGAAGACGTTAAGAATGCTTGGGAGGCACGTTCTGGAGATTACTCGATAGTTCAATGTGCAATGTTGTATGGCTTAGAACCGGAACTTCAAAGACGTTTTGAATGCCATGGATCATATGAGATGTTCCAAGAGTTGGAGTTTATATTTAAGAAGAATGCCCGGATCGAGAGGTATGAGAACTCCGATAAGTTCTATGATTGCAAGATGGAGGAGAATGGGTCTATCCATGAACATATACTCAGAATGTCTGGGTATTCAACCCGTCTGGTGGAGTTAGGGATGCCCCTTCCGCCAAAGGTAATCACTGACAGAGTTCTTCAATCATTGCCACCTAGCTACAAGAGCTTCGTGTTGAACTACAACATGCACAAGATGAATAAGTCAGTCGCCGAGCTATTTGCGATGCTGAAAGTCGCTGAGTCTAAAATCTAGAAAGAACATCAAGTGTTGATGGTCAATAAAACCACTAGTTTCAAGAAGCATGGCAAGGGCAAGAAGGGTAACTCCAAGAAGGGTGGCAAACCAGTTGCTCCTCCCATGAAGAAACCCAAGGCCGGACCCAAGCCAGAAATTGAGTGCTTTCATTGAAAGTGAACTAGTCACTAGAAGCGGAACTGCCCCAAGTACATGGCCGACAAGAAGGCGGCCAACACCAAACAAGGTATATATGATATACATGTTATTGATGTGTACCTTACTAGCTCTCGTTGTAGTGCCTGGGTATTTGATACCGGTTCGGTTTCTCACATTTGCAACTCAAAGCAGGACCTACGGAATAGAAGGAGGCTGGCTAAGGATGAAGTGACGATGCGCATGGGAAATGGTTCCAAGGTTGATGTGATCGCCGTCGGCATGATCGCTCTTAGACTACCATCGGAATTAGTGATGAACCTGAATAATTGTTATTTAGTGCCTACGTTAAGCATGAACATTATATCTGGATCTTGTTTATTGTGAGGCGGTTACTCATTTAAATCAGAGAATAATGGTTGTTCTATTTGTATGAGTAATATCTTTTATGGTCATGCACCCAATGTGAGGGGTTTATTCTTATTGAATCTCAATAGTGATGATACACATGTTCATAGCATTGATGCCAAAAGATGTAGAGTTGATAATGATAGTACCACTTTCTTGTGGCACTGCCGTTTGGGTCATATTTGTGTAAAATGCATGAGGAAACTCCATGCTGATGGACTTTTGGAGTCACTTGATTTTGAATCACTTGACACATGTGAACCATGCCTCATGGGCAAGATGACTAAAACGCCGTTCTCTGGAACAATGGAATGGGCGAGTGATTTGTTAGAAATCATACATACTGATGTGTGCGGTCCAATGAACATTGAGGCGCGCGGTGGATATCGTTATTTTCTCACCTTCACTGATGAATTGAGTAGATATGGGTATATTTACTTAATGAAACACAAGTCTGAAATGTTTGAAAAGTTCAAGAAATTTCAGAGTGAAGTTGAGAATCATCGTAACAAGAAGATTAAATTCCTAAGATCTGATCGAGGAGGAGAATATCTGAGTTATGAGTTTGGCAGTCACTTAAGACAGTGTGGAATTGTTTCACAATTGACACCGCCTAGAACACCATAGTGTAATTGTGTGTCCGAGCGTCGTAATCAAACCTTATTAGATATGGTGCGTTCTATGATGTCTCTTGCCAATTTGCCACTATCGTTTTGGGGTTATGCATTAGAGACAGCTGCATTCACTTTAAATAGGGCACCATCAAAATCCGTTGAGACGACGCCATATGAACTGTGGTTTGGCAAGAAGCCAAAGTTGTCATTTCTTAAAGTTTGGGGATGTGATGCTTATGTCAAGAAGCTTCAGCCTGAAAAGCTGGAACCCAAAGTGGAGAAATGCGTCTTCATAGGATACCCAAAAGAGATAGTTGGGTATCCCTTCTATCTCAGATCCGAAGGCAAAGTGTTTGTCGCAAAGAACGGAACATTTCTTGAGAAAGAGATTCTCTAGAAATAATTGAGTGGGAGGAAAGTAGAACTTGATGAGGTTGTTGAACCTTAACTTCAACCAAATAGTAGCGCGGTGCAGAAAGATGTTTCTGTGGAGCCAACGACGGTTGAAGAGGAAGTTAATGATGATGATCATGAAACTTCAAATCAAGTTGCTATTGAACCTCGTAGGTCGACAAGGGCACGTACTGCTCCTGAGTGGTACGGCAACCTTGTCTTGGAGGTCATGTTGTTAGACAACAATGAACCTACGAGCTATGGAGGAGCAATGATGGGCCCAGATTTCGAGAAATGGTTAGAGGCCATGAAATCCGAGATGGGATCCATGTATGAAAACAAAGTATGGACTTTGGAAGTATTACCTTAAGGGTGAAAGGCCATTCAGAATAAATGGATCTTTAAGAAGAAGACGGATGCGAACGGTAATGTCACCGTCTATAAAGTCGACTTGTGGCAAAGGGTTTTTCACAAGTTCAAGGAGTTGACTACGATGAGACCTTCTCACTCGTAGCGATGCTTAACTCCGTCAGAATCATGTTAGCAATAGCTGCATATTTAGACTATGAAATTTGGCAGATGGATGTCAAAACAGCGTTCCTTAACGGTTTCCTTGAGGAAGAGTTGTATATGATGCAAACGGAAGGTTCTGTCGATCCTGAGAATGCTGATAAAGTTTGCAAACTCCAGCGATCCATTTATGGACTCGTGCAAGCATCTCAGAGTTGGAATAAGCGCTTTGATGAGGTGATCAAGGCGTTTGGGTTTATAAAAGTTCATGGAGAAGCTTTTATTTACAAGAAAGTGAGTGGGAGCTCTGTAGCGTTTCTAATATTATATATGGATGACATATTGCTGATTGGAAACAATATAGAAATGCTGGAAAGCATGAAGGAATATTTGAACAAGAGTTTGAAGGACCTAGGAGAAGCTGCTTTCATATTAGGCATTAAGATCTATAGAGATAGATCGAGACGCTTGATAGCACTTTCACAAAGCACATACCTTGATAAAGTTTTGAAGAATTTCAAAATGGATCAGTCTAAGAAGGTGTTCTTACCTATGTTACAAGGTGTGAAGTTGAGTAAGACTCAATGCCTAGTGACTACAGATGATGGAGAAAAGATGAGTGTCGTCCCCTATGCTTCACCCATAGGCTCTATCATGTATGCGATGTTGTGCACAAGACCCGATGTCAGCCTTGCCATAAGTATGGTCGGAAGGTTTCAAAGTGTTCCTGGAATGGAGCACTGGACGGCGATCAAGAATATCCTTAAGTACCTGAAAAAGACTAAGGAAATGTTTCTCATTTATGGGGGTGATCAAGAGCTCGTCGTAAAGGGTTACGTCGATGCAAGCTTTGACAGTGATCCGGATGACTCCAAGTCACAAACTGGATACGTATTTATTCTCAACGGGGGAGCGGTAAGCTGGTGCAGTTCCAAGAAAAGTGTGGTAGCCGATTCTACATGTGAAGCGGAGTACATCGCAGCCTCGGAGGCAGTGAAGGAAGGTGTCTGGATGAATCAGTTCATGACAGATCTTGGAGTGGTGCCTAGTGCACTGAATCCAATGACTCTGTTCTGTGAAACACTGGTGCCATTGCTCTGGCCAAGGAACCAAGGTTTCACAAGAGGACCAGACACATAAAGCGATGCTTCAATTCCATCCGCGATTACGTCGAGGAGAAGGACATAAATATTTGCAAAGTGCACACGAATCTGAATGTTGTAGATCCGTTTACTAAACCTCCTCCAAGGGCTAAACATGATCAACGCCAGAACTGCATGGGTGTTCGATTCATTACAATGTAAATCACATAGTGATGTGAACTGGATTATTGACTCTAGTGCAAGTGGGAGACTGTTGGAAATATGCCCTAGAGACAATAAATAAAGTGTTTATTATTATATTTCCTTGTTCATGATAATCGTTTATTGTCCATGCTATAATTGTGTTGATTGGAAACTAAATACATGTGTGGGCATATAGACAAACACTGTGTCCCTAGTATGCCTCTAGCAGGCTAGCTCGTTGATCAAAGATCATTAAGGTTTCCTAGCGATGGACATGAGATGTCATTTGATATCGGTATCACATCATTAGGAGAATGATGTGATGGACAAGACCCAAACTATGAATGTAGCATATGATCGTGTAAGTTTATTCCTACTGTTTTTTGCTTGTCAAGTATATGTTCCTATAACCATGATATCATGCAAATCACTAACACCGGAGGAGTGCATTGTGTGCATCAAACGTCACAACGTAACTGGGTGACTATAAAGGTGCTCTACAGGTATCTCTGAGGGTGTTTGTTGAGTTGGCATGGATCAATACTGGGATTTGTTACTCCGTGTGACGGAGAGGTATCTCGGGGCCCACTCGGTTATACAACATCACAACAAGCCTTGCAAGCAATGTGACTAAGTGTTAGTCACGGGATCTTGTATTACAAAAAGAGTAAAGAGACTTGCCGGTAACGAGGTTGAACTAGGTATAAAGATACCGACGATCGAATCTCGGGCAAGTAACATACCGAAGAACAAAGGGAACAACATACGGGATTGTCTAAATCCTTGACATAGATCTTCGACCGATAAATATCTTCATAGAACATGTAGGAACCAATATAGGCATCCAGGTCCCACTATTGTTATTGGCCGTAGAGGTGTCTCGGTCATGTCTACATGGTTCTCGAACCCGCAGGGTCTGCACACTTAAGGTTCGATGACGTTTCGGTATAGATGAGTTATGTGTGTTGGTGACCGAAGGTTGTTCGGAGTCCCGGATGAGATCCCAGACATCATGAGGAGTTCCGGAGTGGTCCGGAGGTAAAGATTCATATATGGTAAGTTGGTATTTGAGTTCCGGAAAAGTTCTGTGACCTGCAAGTGGTGTGACGGAGTGCCGAAAGTGTTCCTGAGGGTCCATCGGGTGGGCTCATCTACTCCAAAGGGCCACATGGGCTGTGAGAGGGTGCGAGCCAGCCCCTGGTGGGCTGGCCGCACCTCCCACCTCAAGGCCCATGCGGCTAGAGGCTTGGGCTGGGCCAAAAGGGTGGGCTAGCCACCAAACTTGGTGGCCAAGCCACCCTGGCCGCCGACCCACCTCCCTTGGTCGTTGCACCAACCCTAGGGAAAACCCTAGGGCGGCTAGCCTCCTCCTCTTCCCCTATATATATGTGAGAGGGAGGAGGGCAGCTGCACCCTAAGTCACGGCACAGCCCTTCCTCCCTTCCCGATTGCCTCTCCTCTAGTAGATTGGTTCGGCGCTGCTTAGCGAAGCTCCGCAGGATCAGCTCCACCACCGCCGCCGCCATGCCATCGTGCTACCGGCAAACCCATCTAACTCTCCTCTCCCTCTTGCTGGATCAAGAAGGCGGATATCTTCATCGAGCTGCACGTGTGCTGAACGTGGAGGTGCCGTTCGTTCGGCACTTGATCGGGAGTTCGTGGGACGGCTTGTGATTTGGATCGCGGAGACGTACCACTACATCAACCGCGTTCTTTAACGCTTCCCTTAGCGATCTACAAGGGTACATAGATCCAATCTCTCCTCTCATAGATGCTCATCTCCTGGATTGATCTTGGTGAAGCGTAGGAAATTTTTTGTTTCCCATGCAACGTTCCCCAATAGGAAGAACTTAATAACAAGTCAAGCGGTGCTAACAAAGCCTCAAGTGATGCTCCCACTACTTCAAGCGACAACCTTGTTACCAATGAAGATATAAGCATCATGGTCAAGAAATTCAACAAGTTCTACAAGAGTAGAGGCAAAGAGAGGAACTCCAACTCAAGATATGAAGATAAGCGTTCATCTAGTCGTGACTGGAATTGTTAATATTATGGAAGGCCTGAACACTACTCCAATGAGTGCACGGCCCTCCATAGAAGAAGGGAACAGTAACCTAGAAGAAAGAGCTCAAGAGACGAGTCACCTCGAAGAGAGAGAAGGAGTAGAGATGATCGTTATGAACGAAGACCCTCAAGGAGAAGTAGAGACTCGGAGAAGAAAGACAAGTACACCAGGATCTACTCAAGAATAAGACATCAAGCTCATGTTGGTGAATGGGTTTCCATCTCCGAATCTGACAAGCACTCCGAGAGAAGCTATCACTCCGACTCCGACTGTAGTCAAGATGAAGGTGTTGCCGGACTTGCACTCATTTCCTCCAACTACTACGACATATTTGATTCACCAAATAAAGGGAGTGGAAGTTCCTTCATGGATAAAGGCCCCAAGGTATCGCACCCCGAATACCTTGACTTTAACAGTGATGAGGATGACCTACCAGGAGATGATGACTTGCTATTTGGCAAATCTAGTGATATTGGTCAAAATGAACTTACTCCCTCTACTCCTTTATATAAGGTGCATTTGTATTTTTAAAAGTCGAACAAGTGCATATTTGACCGATTTTTAAAAAATATCAGTATCCAAAATACGAGATTTATATCATTTGATCCATCAAGAAAAGTAGTTTCATATTTTATCTATTAGTTATTGTAGATGTTGTTATTTTATTCTATAAAATAGGTCAAACATTCAAATGATTGACTTGCATGGAAATCAATACACCTTATATTCTCGAACGGAGGGAGTATTAGTAATCACTCTAGTCAAGATAAGTCATGTGATGATGATAAGTTGGAAATAGAGCGACTAACTAAAGAACTAAACACTCTTAAGTTAGCACACGAGTCTACTCTATAAGATCATAGAGAACTTGTAAGGACTCGTGAGAAGCTTCGCTTCGAGAAGCTCAATTTGGAGCCAGAGCATTAATTCCTTAAAGCTCTCAATGACGATCTTCGAAAGAAGAATTCATCTTATCTATCCAAACGACTTCTCTTGTCTACATTCATTCCACAAGTTAAGGCTAAGCAAACTAGTAACAAGGGCAAGAAAGGTTCTTCAACTAGTAGCAATAAAAATGATAAATCCAATGATATTGCTTCTAGTCATTCTATTGATTCCACTAACGATTCTCTTAGCCAAGTTACACTTGAGCAAGAAAATGATCTATTTAAAGGGATTGTAGAAAAAGGTATGTACAAAAGTCTTGTCGGAAGTAAGCAATTTGAGGAAATTGTACGCAAGCATGGAGGATACCGAAAAAACCATGGCATTGTCTACTTCAACGCCAATGGAGTTGAATGGGAAGAAGGTCAATACGCCAAGCCCAGGTTTGTTCCTGAAAGGGAGAAGTATGAACATACTCTTCCCAAGGGAACAGAAGGTCAAGATGACCTTCCACCACAAGACCTCAAGCTCAAGGGCAAGTACAAGCTTCAAGAGGAGATTGACTCATATGAAGATGAATCCCAAGCCATGGTCAAGTGGGTTCCCAAGGCTACTACAAGCTCGACTTCTACAAGTGCTACTTCAACTCCAAGGATTCCCATTAACTTTATGTGGATCCCCAAAAAGAAAAACTATAGAAGTTCTTGAGGAGTGAATCCGCCAATGAAATTCACTCACATTAATTATTGGCAAGTACTAGTTGCAATCAACATCAACATTATGCAATAGTTTAAGGAGTCACACATTACCTCAAAGGTAAGCAAGGGACAAGGTAATTAATGAATCCATGCACATCATCATGTAACGTTTGCACTCCATGTCCATAGATATCCTTGTATTTGTCTCTTGTGTTTGGGACTAACCCATGTAGGTGAGGATAGTAAGAAATAAAGAGGATTGCTCCCAACTCAAGATGATCTTCATCAACTATGAGCATCCACCACTACATCACCCACATGAAGTCTTCTACCACAAAACCCAAGGTTAGTTTATCCCTCTTAGGAGGGATGTCACATCAAGGGGGGAGCTTTACTCTTAGACTTGAGTTAAAGCATCTATTAAAATGTGACAACATTAACAAGATTTATGTAAAAGTGGCAACCCCACTTGTGCTTAAACGATGAGTATGACCTATGATCAAGTATTCTTACTTGGATCCTAAGTCAATATATTCATATATAGATGACTATGTCATCGCCAAAGTGCTTGATAGATGCTAGAGTGTTTGTGCATGTTTACCATGATTTCATTTGACATCTTATTGTGTGAGCATGATGGTTTGCATATCTTTACTCATTTGAGGATATCCAATTGTTGATATTTGGCTTTTGGTTTTTCTTTTTCCAATTGGATGTACAATAATGCCTAGGACTCCTCTCTAGCTATCTATGCTTTCTCGTCTCAAGTTCTATTCATGCTACATCACAAAACTTGAACAAGCACTTCTCGAACCCTCTGTGTGAGGAGCACTCGGAGTACCGTGTCAACAAGAGCTACATTCCAAAACCTCTCGGTGAAATTCGGTGTAACCAACCCCAAAAACTCGCTTCCACCGAATCACTAAGTTGATCTAAGTTTTTGATCTCGGTGCAAACCATTGAGTATTGTTAGTCTCACTGAGTTTCTCTGTCTCTTGAAGGTTAGGAAACTCGGTGGCACCAAAATGTTCTAATCGGTTTCACCAACAGTCGGGGGTACTTAACCTGGTGGATCCGACTTTTGAAATTCATTCGCCAAAAGTATGTTTATCCAAACCCCGAGCTGCCGCACCACACCCCCTGGTCATCGCCCTTGATTCCCCGTGTGCCTCCGCCGTTGGGATCATCGTCACGGACGGAAATCTCGCTGCCGTCGCCGCCTTAGCGGATTCTTCACCGAGTTGGGGTATGAATCCGGTCTCCTTGTGTGCCCTCTTCTGATTCATGCGCATTAGGGTATTCTTATCGATAATCCACCATTTGCAATCTTCCTATTCCACCAGAAAATTCATTAGATTAGCGAACGAATAAAATTAGGTCTAGCCGTTGAAAGCACATTTGCTCCCTTGGTGGTTTTGGTAATTAATAACAACATATATGTCATTGAACTAATTTTTCCACTAAGCGTGTTTCAGGAAAATTTCAATGATGGTTTGGCAAAAGGATTGTGGAATACCCTAAGATGCAAGGAAATAGATTCGCAAAGCTTCAAGCAAGAGGACTCTACATTTCACCCTTTGTGAGAAATCACTTTGAGTCCATAGGAAAGCCAATACTATTAAAAGGGGGTAAGGTTTTGTTGCTGAACAAAATGCTCATACGTGCACAAGTGATAGTCACCACATACACCCACAAGCTCTTCCACAAAAGTTCGTCCAAAGCCAAATATCCAAAATCTGTGCAACCAACACTTTCCACTCGGTGCCACCGATTCTCAGCCTTAGACAGACTCAGCCAAACCCTAGCATTTTGGTGCAACCGATTCCATTTTGGTGCCACCGAGTTTGGGTTGCCAACTTCGTGTTATGCAAGTTTACAAAATCAGTCCCACTGAGTTTTGTGAATCAGCGTCACCGAGTTTGGCAATCTGACCGTTGGTCACCTTATTGATGCAACTGATTTGTATGTATCGGTCTCACTGAGATTCAAAAGTTGCTACCTTTGAGGCAACTCGGTACCACCGAGATTTTCACATCGGTGTCACCGAGTCTGACTTATTAGGTGTAACGGTGGGATTTTTGGAGATGCCTATATATACCCCTCCACCACCACTCACTCGCAAGAGAAGCACTCGGAACAGTTCCCCACTCATACCTACTGATTTTCTAAGAGAGAGCCACCTACTCATGTGTTGAGATCATGCTATTCCACTCCTACCATATGAATCTTGATCTCTAGCCTCCCCAAGTTTCTTTCCACCCAATCAATCCCTTCCACCAAGCCAAATCCATGAGGGAGTAATTGTGTGTTGAGGAGTCTATCATCTTGAAGCACAAGAGCAAGGAGTTCATCGACATTATCGAGCCTATTACCTTTTGGAGGGTGGTGCCTTCTAGATTGGTTAGGTCTCGCTTGGGAGCCTCCTACTTTGTGTTGTGTAGTGAACCAAGAAGTTTGTAAGGGCAAGGAGATCGCCTACTTCGTGAAGATCTACCCCGAGTTAGGCTAGTCCTCCGTGGACGTAGGCCATCATGGTATAGTCAAGGTTGCTTCTTCGTGCAACCCTTCGTGGGTAGAGCCCTCCATGGACTCTCACGACCATTACCCTTCATGGGTTGAAGACTCCATAAACATGGATGTATGATAGCACCACTTATCAGAACCACGGAAAAAATAATCATGTCACCAATTGTGTTCGATCTTCCTACCCTTCCTTTACTTACATGCTTGTATTTACTTTCCGCTGCAATACTCATAGACATGCATGTGTAGGGTGTACTTGACATACTATGAATGCTAAAATCTGCCAAGACTTAAAACTGGGAAAAGGTAGATTTTTAATTGGTCAAGTAGTCTAATCACCCCCCCCCCCCTCTAGCACTACTTTCGATCCTATAAGTGGTATCCGAGCTTTGGTCTCCATTGCATTGCTCTCATAACCAAGGAGAGTATGGTGTCTAGTGAGGGCAATTATCACCATAGAGGTTCGTACTTTGATGGCACTAATTTTGCTAGTTGGAAGCACAAAATGAAAATGCATTTGCTTGGTCATAACCCTGCTGTTTGGGTTGTTGTTCGTGTTGGATTGCAAGGTGAATTATTTGCGGATGGAAGGGAACCGGATTGCAAAGCAACTGCGGATGAATTGAAGATGTTGCGACACAATTCTCAAGCATGTGACATTCTCTTCATCTACCTATGCCCCGAAGAATTCAACAAAATCAGCCGTCTTGAGAATGCAACAGAGATTTTGGATACTTTGGTTGATATGCATGAAGGTACCAAATCTATGAGAGAATCCAAGTTGGATGTTCTTCAAAGTCAGCTTGACAAGTTCAAGATGAAGGATGGTGAAGGAGTCGCTGAGATGTACTCAAGGCTAGCTCTCATCACTAATGAGATTGTCGGCTTAGGAAGCGAAGAAATGACGGACCAATTCATCATCAAGAAGATACTTCGAGCTTTGGTTGATCGATATGACACCGTATGCACATTGATCCAAATGATGCCCAACTACAAAGATCTCAAGCCAACATAAGTGATTGGAAGGATTGTTGCTCATGAGATAACACTCATGTTGGGGAACGTTGCATGGGAAACAAAAAAATTCCTACGCTTCACCAAGATCAATCTAGGAGATGAGCATCTACAGAGGGGAGAGTGGATCTACATACCCTTGAAGATCGCTAAGGTGGAAGCGTTAAGAAACGTGGTTGATGTAGTCGAACATCTTCGCGATCCAAATCGCTGAGCGTCCCGCGATCCAATCATGCTCCGTCTCGATCTAGCGCCGAACGGACGGCACCTCCGCGTTCAGCACATGTACGGCTTGATGACGATCTCTACCTGCTTGATCCAGTAAGAGGGAGCAGAGAGGTAGACGAGTTCTCCGGCAGCGCGACGGCATTGCGGCAATGGTGGTGGAGTTATTCCAGCAGGGCTTCGCCTAAGCACTGCTGAAAACCGATCTAGATGAGAAACTACGATCTAGAGGAGAGGTGGCACGTGGCTGTTTTTCTGTGTCAAAACCCCTCAAAACCTCTAGTATATATAGGAGGAGGGGAGGGAGGAGTCTTGGCTCCCAAGGGAGCCAACCCTAGTTCGGCCGAAGTGGGAGGGAGGAGTCCTCCTCCTCCACTCCTAGTAGGATTAGGACTCCTTCCTTATTTTCACACTTTTGCCTTCTTTCCACCTTGGGTTTTCTTCCTTAGCCGCATGGGCTTCTTGTGGGCCTTCAGACAGCCCACTAAGGGCTGGTATTCCTTCTCCCACAGACCATGTAGCCTCTTGGGTCTAAATACCCCTCCCGATGGCCCCCCGATACCCTCCCGGTACACTACTGATGAGCCCGAAACTTTTCCGATGACCAAAACAGGACTTCCTATACATCAATCTTTACCCCCGGACCATTCCGGAGCTCCTCGCGACGTCCAAGATCTCAACGGGACTCCGAACAACCTTCGGTCACCACCATGCATAACTCTATACTACTGAAACGTCACCAAACCTTAAGTGTGCAGACCCTGCGGGTTCGAGAACTATGTAGACATGACCGAGACACCTATACGGTCAATAACCAATAGCAGGACCTGGATGCCCATATTGGTTCCTACATATCTACAAAGATTTTTATCGGTCGAACCTCTATGTCAAGGATTTAGTTAATCCCGTATGATGTCCCCTTTGTTCTTCGATATGTTACTTGCCCGAGATTCGATCGTCGGTATCTCCATACCTAGTTCTACCTCGTTACCGGCAAGTCTCTTTACTCATTTCCGTAATACAAGATCTCGTGGCTAATACTTAGTCACATTGCTTGCAAGGATTATTGTGATGTTGTATTACCGAGTGGGCCCTGAGATACCTCTCCGTCACATGGAGTAACAAATCCCAGTGTTGATCCATGCCAACCCAACAGACACCCTCGAAGATACCTGTAGAGCACCTTTATAGTCACCCAGTTACATTGCGATGTTTGATACACAC
Source organism: Hordeum marinum (assembly GCA_022496015.1). Classification (NCBI taxonomy): domain Eukaryota; kingdom Viridiplantae; phylum Streptophyta; class Magnoliopsida; order Poales; family Poaceae; genus Hordeum; species Hordeum marinum. Next base: position 185,761,787 of record CM039675.1, read on the forward strand.
AAGGAACTCCTCCGGTGTCCGTGAATTGCATGATCTCATGGTCATAGGAACATATACTTGACATGCAGAAAAATGTAGCAATAAACTGACAAGATCATATGCTAAATTTATAGTTTGGGTCTTGTCCATCCCATCATTCTCCTAATGATGTGATCCCTTTATCAAATGATATCTCATGTCAATGGCTAGGAAACCTTGACCATCTTTGATCAACGAGCTAGTTTACTAGAGGCACACTTGGGACAAAGTGTTGTCTATATATCCACACATGCAATGTGTTTCCAATCAATACAATTATAGCATGGATAATAAACAATTATCATGAACAAGGAAATATAATAATAAATACTTTATTTATTGCATGTAGGGCATATTTCCAACAACTCAAGGACAAGGAAGAGCTTCACCACAAGTCTAGCGGTGCTTACAAAGCCACAAGTGATGCTCCGCTACCTCAAGCGACAACCTTGTCACAAATGAAGAGATAAGCCTCATGGTCAAGAAATTCAACAAGTTCTACAAGAATAGAAGCAAAGATCGAAGCTCCAACTTAAGATATGAAGAGAAGCATTCGTCAAGTCATGACCGAAACTGCTACAATTGTGGGCAGCCCACACACTACTCCAATGATTGCACAACTCCTTACAAAAGGAAAGAAGAATCACCAAGAAGACGAAACTCAAGAGACGAGTCACCTCGAAGAGAGAGAAGGGGTAGGGATGATCGTTATGAACGAAGACCCTCAAGCAGAAGTAGGGACTCGGAGAAGAAGGACAAGTATACCAAGAGCTACTCAAGGAGAAGACATCAAACTCATGTTGGTGAATGGGTTTCTAGCTCCAAATTTGACAACCACTCCGAGAGAATCTTTCACTCCAACTCTGACTATAGTCAAGATGAAGGTGTTGCCGGACTTGCACTAGTGACAACCGACTAGTACGACTTGTTTGATTCACCAAATAAAGGGAGTGGATGTTGCTTCATGGCTAAAGGCCCCAAGGTATTACACCCCAAGTATCCTGATTTCAATAGTGATGAAGATGGCTTGTTAATTGAAGAGACTAGCTATTTGAAAAATCTAGTAATCTTAGTCAAAATGAACTTGCTAGTAGTCATTCTAGTCTAGATAAGTCGTGTGATGATGATAAGTTGGAAATAGAACGACTAACTCAAGAACTAAAAACTCTTAAGTTAGCTCATGAGTCAACTCTAGAAGATCATAGAGAGCTTGTAAGGACACATGAGAAGCTCTGCTTCGAGAAGCTCAATTTAGAGCAAGAGCATGAGTTCCTTAAAGCTATCAATGATGATCATCGAAAGAAGACTTCCTCTTATCTAGCCAAGCGACTTATCTTGTCTACGTTCATGCCACAAGTTAAGACTAAGCAAGCTAGTAACAAAGGAAAGAAAGGTACTTCAACTAGTAGCAATAAAAATGATAAATCCAATGATATTGCTTCTAGTAGTTCTCTTGATCCCACTAACTCTTGTTGAAAGTGCATGTAGTCCCCATGTGTTGTTTTGGTAATTGATGACAATCCTAATGGACTAATGTTTGCATTAGGTTATATATTTGAAGGAAAGTTCCATTTGCAATGCATGAAGAATATTGGATGAATTGAAATATGTTTGTTCCATGGTTGATGCAAGAAGGAGATGAATGGATTCGGAATGAATGTCATATGCATATAGTTGTGCATCAAGGTTGAGCCATGATGGATCATGATCTTGAGAGAATGATTAAAGAGAAGAATTCTACATATGGCTTGACGATATGATCATGATGTGCTCATATGTTGAGTCATGAACGATTATGTCTTGAAGCAAGTAATTCATGTGAAGAATTTTTTGTGCCTCTCAAGAGATTGTGATGGAGCATGAAGGATAACAAATTATTACCGATATGGTATTCATGGATAAACTCTATATGGTCATATGATAATTGAGATATGGGTAATCATGTCTTGAAGAAAATGAAGCATAGTGAAGAATTCAATATGGCCTTCAAGGCATCAAGATTAATCATGGAGTAAAGATAAAGGTTGACCAATATAAATATCAAAGAATCAAACTTTAAATGGTCAACACACAAGTGCAAACGATGCATCACATAGGTTCTTATGGTATGATAAGAAATTGTCAATCGCACTTTGTGTACTAACCCATGTTATGTGTTGTCTATGTTTATGAGGGTTAGGTTATTCTCATGGGATCGCATCAAGAGAGAGATTCCAAGTGTCCATGAGAGGATTACATCAAGTGTTCATGATCATGGTTGACAAGGGCAAGTTCAAGATAACCATCCCGAAGGATCACATGCTTGAAGCTTGTGGATGATCACATGATGGACAAAGTGAAGATGAATACAAAGCAAAGCTTCCCACATTGTGTATGGAAGAGCTACTTGAAGACTTCACCAATGTCTTTCCTTCATCTTGAGCCAAGAAGAAACATCAACATCAAGCTCAAGTGAAAGGCTCGAGTCAAAGGTATTAGTTCCTTTGGCGTTAGTGTTGTGGGGTGATGACCACCGAAGAAACATATATACTCAAGTATGGATTCTCGATAGCTATGTAGTGTAGATCTTTTATGATTCTTGAGTTATAGGGATCCCACACTATTAAGAGGGGATCAAAGGGGTTCGTGATGGACTTGCTCAAGTCAACATCTTCTATACACAATTCCACTCCTATCCTATTTACTGGAGCAATACATAGCCAACTAGGTTCCCCAAAGTATATGATCTAACATGTGCATAATTTGCACCTTCCATTTTGTCTTATCTTGGGAGGTTCTCTATGTGAGGACCTGGAGTTTTTAACTAGCTTCAAAACGATCCCAAGATCATCAAAATCGGAGTCTGCATGAGAAAGTTATGCATGTTTTACTTTTGGGGTGCCTGTAGTTTTTGTGTCCCCAGGATATCCGGGATCTTCCCCGGAAATCCGGGTCGCCAATGTCCAGAAACTATAAAAAAATGTTGTTTGTGTTCCCCAGATGTCCGGGGCCTCAACTTTGGCAAGATGTCCGGGGACTTGGCCAGATGTCCGGGTCGTGTACCTTGACTCTGTTTTTCTGTGTTCGTGTGCACACTTCAGAGCCACCGGATGTCCGGCCCTTGGCCCGGATGTCTGGCCCGACACAACCACTTACACTACAACGGCCATATTTTCACCCACGCTATATATAACCCTTAACCACTTCGTGGAGGGGTTGACCACTCAATCCAAAAGAACCCTAGAACACCAAAGTGGCTCCCTCTCACTTCTCCTACACCAAATCTCAGATCCCGGAGAGATTAGCGAGAGTTCTTGAGAGATTTTCCAATCAAGTGATAGATACACTCCCTCTCCCTCTCTTGACCAAAGGAATTCGTGATTTTAGCAAGTCTTGAGCATTTCCCCCTTGATCTTGTTACTCTTGGAGGTTGGAGACTCCTAGGCGGTAGGAGTGCTCCAGTGAGGAATCAACTTGTGATTTGTCCCTCGGAAAGTTTGTGAAGGTTTGGAGGCCGCCTCAAGGTCTACCACTAGTGGTTGAGAATTGCCTTCGTGTTGATATCTCAAGGGGAGAATAGGGTGAGCCTTCGTGGTGTTGGTGTGCCTTTGTGGTAACATCCACCTCTCTAACGGTGACTAGCTTCCCTCCGAGGAAGTGAACATCGGGATACATCCTCGTCTTCGTGTCTGCGGTTATTTCTAACCCTAGCCACTACTTGTGGTTTACTTTGGCCACTTGACCTTGCATTCACAATATATATTGTTGCCCTCATTATATTGTGTTGGTTACCATATCATAGAGATTATTTAGGCCAACACTTTATAGTCCGCAATTCATACTTGCTACTATTGATATATCTTGTGCTTAGTGTGAATTGCTAGCTTGTAACATTCATTTCCATATCTTGTGATATACATTGAGTAAGTTTGTGTAATTTACTTTTGCTTACTCATATCCTTGTTGTTCTCATCTTGTTTATCCTGTGTTGTTGGTGCACTTAATGAGCCTAGTATATTTAGGATTTGTGCTTGAAAAGTATCCGCTTAGTTTATTTCCGCATTAGGATATAGCTAAATCTGTAAAAGATTTTAAAACGCCTATTCACCCCCCTTTAGGCGACATCGTGGTCCTTTCAATTGGTATCAAAGCTAGGTCTCTCCTTATTAGGCTTCACCGCCTAAAGAGTAACGATGTCGACTAGTGAACTAGTGCACGATGACACATTTTGTTTTAATGGCACAAATTACATTAAGTGGAGATTACACATGCTTTGTCACTTTCGAGCCATGGGTCCAAATGCTTTACGGATTGTTGTTGTAGGGGATTCAAATCTAAAGGGTATACAATTTCCATCACTTGAGGATATGCATCTTTATAGTGAAGCTTTAAGTGTCATTCACCAAGCTATAACCTCCGAGGTGTTCAAGTCAATCTCGACTTATTTGTTGGCTCATGAGGCTTGGACCAAACTTGAAGTTACATATGGTGGGTCCAACCTTGTGGGAGCCAATGCTATTTGGGAGGAAGTGATGTAAGGGCTCTCCATTGCCTCCACCTCTGATTGCTTGGACACTTCAACATCTTCCACTCTGTCACAAGGTGATGACATGGTAAGTGAAGATATCTCATGGAGTGATGGTGTCAAGCTCATCATTGATGATCCGTCATATAGAAATGCTAGTATTATAGGTTCCATGGACACAAGCATATCTAGCACTGAAAACATCGTACATTCTTGTGTAGATAGTCCATACATGTCATCTAATGATTCACTCATAAATTCTTGTGATGATATGCTTGGTCATTTGTGTTGCCATATTCAAAATGCCTTGGTTTCCTCTAGTTGTTCTATGACTAACCATGTAGAGGAAATCAAGGAAGACAAGGCACACTTGATTGATGGAGAACCCTCTTCTCCAAAAGAATCATCATCAACCCCCTTTGTTCACATGTGCCTCATGGCAAGAGGTAATGACAAGGTATCATATTCTCTTAGTGATAATGATGATAGTTGTAATGAGAAAGATGATGATGATGATTTGACTCAAAATCTCTATGAGATTAGGAAAACTCTTCATAGAGCTAAAAATAACACTTATAAAAGGTTCCAAGAGAGGAAATCAAGGAAGACAAGGCACACTTGATTGATGGAGAACCCTCTTCTCCAAAAGAATCATCATCAACCCCCTTTGTTCACATGTGCCTCATGGCAAGAGGTAATGACAAGGTATCATCTTCTCTTAGTGATAATGATGATAGTTGTAATGAGAAAGATGATTATGATGACTTGACTCAAAATCTCTATGAGATTGGGAAAACTCTTCATAGAGCTAAAAATAACACTTATAAAGGGTTCCAAGATGTTCTTTCTTGCTTTGAAAACAAAATGATTTACTTCTTAATGAGCAAGCAAAAGGTGAACAACTTGAACATGAACTTGCTAAGGCTTATCAATCTCTTAGTAACTTGAGGTCTTCAAAAGAAGAGATTGAAGTTACTCATTGTAAACTTAAAGAGGATTTTGAGCACCTTGACCTTGTCTACAAGAATATCAAAGGAGATCTCACCAAAATCTCTAAGTCTCATGAGGAACTTCAAGCTACTCATGCGGAGTCTCTAGTTTCTACATGATCCTCTCATATTGATACTGATGCTTGTGCTACTAACTCTATCTTGTGTGAAGCATCGATATTGAAAGAAAATGTTGATTTGAGGACTCAACTTGATTTGCTAACTAGAAAGTATCGGAATTTGGAAGAAAGTCATGAAAAGCTTTTGGGCACTCATGAGGATCTTTTAATCTCTCATGATGAGCTAAAGTTAGCTCATGAGGCTATGGTCACCGAGGTAAAATCTTGTGAGTCTCATGCGGACATTAGCACATCTTCTACTCGAAATGCCTTATTGCCATGTGCTAGTCCTAGCAATTCCTCTCTACATGATATTGATACATCTTGTGATGAATTTCTCACCATGCCTTGTTGCTCTAACAATGAAGCTTATACTTCTTCTAGTTCTTTCATTAATACTAACCTTGTAGAGGAAAATAAAGAGCTCAAGGCCCAAGTCACTAGTTTGAAGAAAGACTTGGAAAAATGTTGCAATAATCACTTGAGTGTGCAAAAGGACCCTCAAGACAAAATAGGACTTGATTTCATCTCCAACAAGAAGTCCAAGAATAGGAAGAAGGGACAAGATCAAGCAAGAATTCGGCCAAGATTATTTGCTTCAAGTGCAATAATGTTGGACACCATGTGAGATCTTGTCCATTGAAGAAGAAGGCTTCAAGTGTGAAGCATCAAGGGAAGTGGCCTCAAGTTCAATCTCAAGATAATGAAAGGCCTCTTTCCATTCTTAACCAAGATAATGTTCTCCAAGTTGAGAAGGTAAAGAAGAAGATAAAGGGGAGCACATGTTGCTATATTTGTCGTGAGAAGGGACACATATCTTCATCATGTCCCAACGGTAATGTCTCTAAGCCTCCGATTGTCAATGATCATTATTCACTTAGAAAGGATAATGTTGGCAAAAAATTTGCCAAGTTTGTGGGCACCCAAAGTGGTTTGGGTAAAGAAAAGACCATTTGGGTTTCCAAGCCTATTGTGACTAACTTCTTAGGACCAAACTTGGTTGGGGACCATCAAGCTCAAACATGATCAATAGGTGTGTGGAGGGCATTAGAGACTTGGCTAGTTCATACAGAAAATTTAACCACCATTCATTTGTGAAAGCCAAGTCAAGTGGATTATCATCACATTTATCAATCCAATGCTCCTCTTTGCGGTAACTTGTACTTATATTGTTTACATTGAAAGTTACTAGCCCCTTGCATGTTTAGGTTTTACCTAGCATGTGTTTGTATATGTTGTGCCTCCTAGTATGCTTGATTTGAGTTATCTAGCATGTATGGGTCGCAATGCACTTCATATATTTGTGTGTGTGGTTTCAAGCTTTTATTGCTTCATGAATCTTATTTGGCTCTTTTGAGATATTAATGGATCATCACATTATGGGGGAGTGATAAGTCATGTGCATTCCTATATATGTGTGTTACAGCTTCATCTATATCTCATGTATAAATCTCCTTGGCAGAGTCTTAGATATGGCCTCTCTCTATATATTGCTCTGAAAAGTGGTCTCGGCCTCCGGACATCCGGCCCCATCGCCGGATTTTCGGGATGGCTTGGTTCCAGAATGCAAAAATTTCTGTCTCCAGGCGTCGGACATCCGGCACCTCCGCCGGACATCTGGCGGTTTAGGGTTCTGCTTTTTCTCAGGCCCCGGAATGTGGCTAATACCACCGGATTTTTGACCCTCCTGCTTACCAAAGAGCCTCGAATCGGCTGGGTCTGACCCCGGATGTCCGGGACCTATCCCGGATGTCCGGGACCTTAAATGTATGTATATGGGATATCACCTAGTATTTATTGTGCAAGACTATTTAGTTACTATGTGGTATGTCAAGTTCATTTGAAATTCAAATTCCCTTCCATTGATTTTTTCTGTTGGATTTCATTTGCCTCTTGTGGATAATACAAGGATTATCACATTATGTGGGAGTGATATGCTTTGTGCATATCATAATCATTGTTAATGTGAACAATTGAGGATGCCACTTAGAATTTATATTTGATATTATCGTATATCTCTATGGCATGCAATGCCTTGTTTATGTATGGCATTCTTGTACGATTTTGTCCATGGTTATCCTAAAAATTGTATTTCAAAAATCATATGATTAAATTCATTCCAATTTTTGCTTTGCATGATGATCTATCTAATTGGAATGTTAATAATATGCGATCCAAGCATTGTGTTTATTTCTAAACTCTCATGTTATGCTTGTGTTAGTATAGATGATCATGTACTTATTTGATTTCTATAACGAATGATAACTCGAAATACCATTTCATTCGAGTTCATCTTATTGGTTTTTATGGATTTATGGGAGTTTATTATCTCATTATTTATAGTGTCATATATCTACTTGAGTGAGATATTCGTATAAGTATGTGTGCAATGCATATCTTATATCCTCATTGGTTTGCTTTGGTTCATATGTTGAACTTTGTGTGCTATCCTATGTTGATTTGTCACTTTGATTCATTTTGGACAACATGAATGACTAGTGATGTTATTGGAAGTATTAACGGTTATGTGTTCATTTGTCCAATTTGTATCTCCCTGGATTTTGGTAAGCTTGTGCATGCATATTTACTATGTGTAAATTCTCATGTCTTGTTTGCTTTAATTGATCCAATATATATATATGGTATATCCATCAAATCCTTAATAGCTACGATGTGCATGAAATTCAAATTCATATCTATATGCACATACTTAAGTGGTGTTTGCCCTATATTTTGTAGTTATGCTAACTACTTCGGACCAAATAGGTTTGGGGACCAGAATGTACTTAAAAGTGATTTAGGTACATTGGAGAAACATTGTGTGCTTGGCTTATTGATGAAGAAGGTGGTATCACCACAAGAGAATTAGCGCCAAGCTTGGATGACTCATTGATCTACTAATTCATACCAATGCTTTCTCGATAACAAGTATTTACTTCATGCATATACATAAATAGAGTCAACCTTGTGTAGGTTGCATCGTGGCATGATTACTACTTGTTAAAAGTTGTGCTTCTTGCATGTTCTTAAAAAATCGGTTTATTGCAATTGTGAGTCATTTGAGAAGAAGGATATAATGAGGATCCATAAAATCATATTCATGATTCACTTATCCCAAAATATGCCAATTAAGCAACTCATTGCATATCTATTCCTAAAATGTTCTCTCATGTGTAATTTTGATGAAATTGCAAAAACACTTTGCTTGTGGTATTTGCTATCTTACTTAGTAATTCATTGTTATGCAAATGAGATCAATTTATGCCATGTGCTTTGTGCCATGTGCCTTGCTCTTATGCTAGGATCATAGCTGTATAATAATGGATTCACTTGTGCATATCATGTTCTTACCAATTGCGACTCTTTTGTGTATGCAAGTTTCTTTGTGGATACATAGACTACTATTGTCCACTTAAAATTTTTATACATAAGAAAGTTCAGATCTTACCTTGATATCATTTACTCCTTGTCGGTCACCTCGTTTGTTTCCTTTCTTTGATTCGGTGGTGGTCTTGGTAAGACGGTGAGAAGTAAGTGCTTGTATGTTTTGCATATAATCTGGTGCACTCATGTGTTTTGAATATATGTTGGACCCATACTTATCATGATGATCAAATTGGGTATTGATATTATATCTTGTCCAGATATGTTTTTTTTGATCTTTTGAATGTTTTCCTCACATGTAGAATGCTTATTCTCATAGCATAGTATCTTGTTGCATTATGTAGATCCTAAGCTCCTCAAATTTTCATCATTGAATATGTGCATTTGATTTTCACTCACATTTTGTAACATGCACACATTAAGGAGGAACTCATACTATATTGGCTTCTAGATTTTTCCCATTTTTGGCATTTTTTGCCAATGGGGGGGAAGTTTAGAGGGTTTCAAGATAAGTGTTCTTAGTTTGCTTGTTGTCACTCATGCTTACCTACCCTTGTTATATATGTGTGTTGCATGGATGAGTATTGTATATACTATATAGAGAAAACTTCACCTAGTTTGTGTCAAACAATATATGCAATGACATTCAAAGTTCATTCACACATGCATATATTGTGGGGGAGTTTGCTCTATATATTGTGGGTGTGCTATCATCAAATGCTTGCGTAGTGTTTGATGCTAGTACAACTGGTTTTGATAATTTCAAGTATCTTTGTGGCACTTGATGCTGTCAAAACCACCTCAAGTATACTTTATCCTTGGATGAATTGCATACGTGTTCTAAAATTCAATATATAAACCCTCTTATTGAGATTGTCATCAACTACCAAAATGGGGGAGATTGAGAGTGCATGTAATCCCCATGTGTGGTTTTGGTAATTGATGACAATCATAATGGACTAATGTTTGCATTAAGTTATACATTTGAAGGAAAGTTCCATTTGCAATGCATGAAGAATATTGGATGAATTGAAAGATGTTTGTTCCATGGTTGATGCAAGAAGCAGATTGAATGGATTCGGAATGAATGCCATATACATATAGTTGTGCATCAAGGTTGAGCCATGATGGATCTTGAGAGAATGATTAAAGAGAAGAATTCTACATATGGCTTGAAGATAGGATCATGATGTGCTCATATGTTGAGTCATGAATGATTATGTCTTGAAGCAAGTAATTCATGTGAATAATTCATTGTGTCTCTCAAGATATTGTGATGGAGCATGAAGGATAACAAATGATTACCAATATGGTATTCATGGATAAACTCTATATGGTCATATGATAACTGAGATATGGGTAATCATGTCTTGAAGAAATGAAGCATAGTGAAGAATTCAATATGGCCTTCAAGGCATCAAGCTTAAGCATGGAGTAAAGATAGAGGTTGACCAAGATAAAGATCAAAGAATCAAACTTTAAATGGTCAACACACAAGTGCAAACGATGCATCACATAGGATCTTGTGGTATGATAAGAAATTGTCAATTGCACTTTGTGTACTAACCCATGCTATGTGTTGTCTATGTTTATGAGGGTTAGGTTATTCTCATGGGCTCGCATCAAGAGAGAGATTCCAAGTGTCCATGAGAGGATGACATCAAGTGTTCATGATCATGGTTGTCAAGGGCAAGTTCAAGATAACCATCCCGAAGGATCACATGATTGAAGCTTGTGGATGATCACATGATGGACAAAGTGAAGATGAATACAAAGCAAAGCTTCCCACATTGTGTATGGAAGAGCTACTTGAAGACTTCACCAATGTCTTTCCTTCATCTTGAGCCAAGAAGAAACATCAACATCAAGCTCAAGTGAAAGGCTCGAGTCAAAGGTATTAGTTCCTTTGGCGTTAGTGTTGTGGGGTGATGGCCACCGAAGAAACATATACGCTCAAGTATGGATTCTCGATAGCTATGTATTGTAGCTCTTTTATGATTCTTGAGTTATATGGATCCCACACTATTAAGAGGGGATCAACGGGGTTCGCGATGGACTTGCTCAAGTCAACATCTTCTATACACAATTCCACTCCTATCCTATTTACCGAAGCAATACATAGCCAACTAGGTTCCCCAAAGTATATGATCTAACATGTGCATACTTTGCACCTTCCATTTTGTCTTAGATTGGGCGGTTCTCTATTTGAAGACCTGGAGTTTTTCACTAGCTTCAAAATGAGCCCAAGATCATCAAAATCGGAGTCCGTATGAGAAAGTTGTGCATGTTTTACTTTTGGGGTGCCTGTAGTTTTTGTGTCCCCTGGATATCCGGGATCTTCCCCGGAAATCCGGGTCGCCGATGTCCAGAAACTATAACGAAATGTTGTTTGTGTTCCCCAAATGTTCAGGGCCTTGTCTAGATGTCCGGGGCCTCAACTTTGGCCAGATGTCCGGGGACTTGGCTAGATGTCCGGGCCCTATACCTTGACTCTGTTTTTCTGTGTTCGTGTGCACACTTCAAAGCCACCGGATGTCCGGCCCTTGGCTCGAATGTTCGGCCCGACACAGCCACTTACACTACAACGGCCATATTTTCACCCACGCTATATATACCCCTTCACCACTTCATGTAGGGGTTGACCACCCAATCCAAAAGAACCCTAGAACACCAAAGTGTCTCCCTCACACTTCTCCTACACCAAATATCAGATCCCGGAGAGATTATTGAGAGTTCTTGAGAGATTTTCCAATCAAGTGATAGATCCACTCCCTATCCCTCTCTTGACCAAAGAAATTCGTGATTTTGGCAAGTCTTGAGCATTTCCCCCTTGATCTTGTTACTCTTGGAGGTTGGAGACTCCTAGGTGGTAGGAGTGCTCCGGTGAGGAATCAACTTGTGATTTGTCCCTCGAAAAGTTCGTGAAGGTTTGGAGGCTGCCTCGAGGTCTACCACTAGTGGTTGAGAATCGCCTTCATGGTGATATCTCAAGGGGATAATAGGGTGAGGCTTCGTGGCGTTGGTGTGCCTTCGTGGTAACATCCACCTCTCTAACAGTGGCTAGCTTCCCTTTGAGGAAGTGAACATTGGGATACATCCTCGTCTCTGTGTCTTCGGTTATTTGTAACCCTAGCCACTACTTGTGGTTTACTTTGGCCACTTGACCTTGCATTCACTATATATCTTGTTGTCCTCATTATATTGTGTTGGTTACCATATCGTAGAGATTATTTAGGCCAACACTTTATATTCCGCAATTCATACTTGCTACTATTGATATATCTTGTGCTTAGTGTTCATTGCTAGCTTGTAACATTCATTTCCATATCGTGTGATATACATTGAGTAAGTTTGTGTAACTTACTTGTGCTTACTCATATCCTCATTGTTCTCATCTTGTTTATCCTATGTTGTTGGTGCACTTAGTGAGCCTAGTATATTTCGGATTTGTGCTTGAAAAGTATCCGCTTAGTTTATTTCCGCATTAGGATATAGCCAAATCCATAAAAGATTTTAAAACACCTATTCACCCCCCTCTAGGTGACATCGTGTTCCTTTCACTTGTCTTATCCAAGTTACACTTGAGCAAGAAAATGAACTTTTGAAAGGGATTATAGAGCTTGTACGCAAGCACGGAGGATACCGGAAGAATCATGGTGTTGGCTACTTCAATGCTAATGGATTTTAATGGTAAGAAGGTCAATACCCCAATCCCAAGTTTGTTCCTCAAAAGGAGAAGTATGAAAATACTCTCCCCAAGGGAACAAAAGCTCAAGATGACCTTCTACCACAAGACCCCAAGCTCAAGGGCAAGAACAAGCTTCAAGAGGACATTGACTCATATGAAGATGAATCCCGAGCTTTGGTGAAGTGGGCCTCCAAGGCTACTACAATATCAACTTCTACAAGTGCTACTTCAACACCAAGGATCCCCATCAACTTGATGTGGGTCCCCAAGAAGAAGAACTAGCGAAGTTCTTGAGGGGTGACTCCGCCATTGAAATCCAGTCGCATTCATTATTGGCAAGAACTAGTTGCAATCAACATCAATATCATGCAATAGTTCAAGGAGTCACACATTCCCTCAAAGGTAAGCAAGGGACAAGGTATTCAACAAATCAATGGACATCGTCATATATGCTTTGCACTCCATGTCCATAGAGATCCTTGTATTTGTCTCTTGTGTGTTGGGGCTAACCCATGTAGGTGAGAAGAGTAATGAAACAACAAGGATGCTCCCAACTCTTGGTGATCTTCATCAACTTTGAGCATCCACCACTACTTCACCTACATGAAGTCTTCATCAATAAAACCCAAGGTTAGTTTATCCCTCCTATGGGGATATGTCACGTCAAGGGGGATCTTTACTCTAAGACTTGAGTCAAAGCATCTCATAGTATGTGACAATATTAAATGCTTTACGTAAAAGTGGTAACCCCGCTTGTGCTTAAACGATGAGTACGACCTATGATCAAGTATTCTTACTTGGCTCATAAGTCAATATACTCATATGTAGATGACTCCATCATTGCCAAAGTGCTTGTTAGATACTAATGTGCTTGTGCATGTTTGCCATGATTTCATTTGACATCTTATTGTGTGAGCATGTTGGTATGCATTTATTTACTCATTCGAGGATATCCAACTGTTGCTATTTGGCTTTTGATTTTTAATTTGCCAATTGGATATACAAGAATGCCTAGGACCACTCCTTTAGCTATCTATGCTTTCTCACCTCATATTCTATTCATGCTACATCACAAAAATTGAACAAGTACTTTTCGATCTCTTTGTGTGAGGAGCACTCAGAGTTCCGTATCGACAAAGGAGTGACCATTAAAACCTCCCAAGTGCAACTCGATGGAACCAACTCAAAATTCTCGGTATCACTGGTTGCCTATGGTTGATCTAGTTTTTGTATCTCGGTACTACCGATTCCATATTCTCGGTTACACTGAGTTTCCCTGTCAGCTGATAGTTGAGAAACTCGGTGACACCGAAAATTTAGAATCGGTGTCACCGACAGCCATGTGTACATAAGTTGTGGACCCCAATGCTTTGAAATTCAATCTTCAAACGTTGCGCTCCAAAACCCTAAGCTAGCGCAAAGGATCCCCTTGGTCGTCACCCTTGTCTCCCCACACTCCTCCGCCGCTCGGATCTTCGCCGTCGACGGGAATCTTTGCCGCCGTCCACGCCATAGCAGATCCATCATCGAGCTAGGGTATGGATTCGACCCTTCTTGCGCTCCCCATCCAAATCTTGCACATTGAAGTTTATTCCATCGATAATCCACCGTTTGCAAACTGTTCCACCCACTAGAAATCTCATTACATTAGCGAATCAAAAAAATAGGTTTACTTGCCCGTAAAATCGCATCTCGGTGATACCGAGTCAGAAAAATCGGTTCCACCGATTTCATTTTTGTGCTACTGAGGACAGTACTCGGTGAAACCGAGTGGTAGTTTTCGGTCCTACCGAAACTGCTGTCAAGTTTCTGTTAAGGCTATTATGAGTCTCGGCAGCACCGAAATGTCTGACTTGGTGACATTGAAATCCAGTTTTGAAGTGAACTACATCTATGATTTTTCTATTCAAACTTACAAAAACCAGCTGCATTTTGTGATGACTTATCCTATTCCACTCTTCTCAACTCTATTCACAGGGTCAGACATGTCAGATGCTGAAGATAGCCAGAATCTGCAGGAGCAGAATGTTGATGTGAGTTCACGCACTAGTCCTAAGTCCAGCTCTTTCTCAGATCCAGCCACCCCCAGTTCTCATGGGTTGCCTAAAGCTGCAACTAGGACTAGGAAGAGACAAAATTCTGATGAAGAAGATTCTGATTTTGTGCCAGAGGAGGTTCTTGCTAAGAAGCAAGAGAAGGCTGGCAAGAAATCGACCAATGAGGCCACCTCATCCAGGAGGGTAGTCAACAAGATATATGCACCTCCTGGGGATTTTAGAGCACATGAGAGTGCTAGAGCCACTATGTCTATTGAGCTCCCAAAGAAATCTTTGCCTGAGAAGGCAGGAGAAAAGAAGACAACCAGGAAGAGAATCATTCATGTTGTTGGCAGGCCTACCTATATGTTTTAGGATCCAGAGGAGGCTGCTGGTGCTGCTGCTGCTGAGGAGAAGGAGGAACCTGTTACCAAGGCCCCTCACAAGAAGAAGAAAAAGAAGCTTATGGCATATGTTATTCCTAAGCCTGGTCCCTCCAAGAGCACCAAGGCTGCATCCAAGAAGGTTGCTACAGGGAAGTCCAAGAGGACTATCAGAGATATTCCTATTGCTGAAAAGAACAAATGATCAACTTTCAGAGAAGGAGATGATGATGATGCTATGATAGCTTTGATGAAGCTTAGAGCTCACATTCCTGAACACAATGCCAGCCAGCCAGTAGCTAAGGATATGAAGAAGAGGAATGATTCAGGTTTGAGGGCATGGAGAGCCATTGATCCATATGCCCAGAGGAGAAAAACTGTTGTGGACTATAGGTTCTACACCAAGGAGCGGCAAGACTTCTATGAGACTATCTTGCTTGACAAGAGTCTTGCAGTTAGTGATATGAGATATGTTGACTGGAAGTATATCAAGGCAATTGAGAACTATTTCCCATGTGTGCCAAGACAACTTCCACTGCTTTGGACTTGATCAGTTTGTTGGCAGAGAGTTCATTGCTTGGAATGACGAGATGATTATGCAGTTCTACTCCACTGCTCACTTCTATGGAGATGGCAGGATAGTGTGGATGACAAAAGGAGCAAGATATGAATCTATAGTTGATGAGTGGGCTACCATCTTAGGAGTCCCAGAACAGGATGGTGACTTGGATGTCTACTCTGAATCTAAGGAGAGCCACAATGCTATGAAGTATATGTACACTGCTATCCCAGATGCTAACTAGCAATCACACAAGTTACGATCCATTTACTTCCTCTAGGCAGGCCTCTGTACCATGACTACCATCTTGAGGCATACCTTGATGCCCAAGTCTAGAGATGAGAAGATGATTCGTGGCTACTCCATCAACATGCTTATCCATCTTGACAGTCACACCAGGATTCGAGTGATGGACTTGATTGTTGAAACAGTGAAGAGGGTTGTTGTTGACCAGAAGCGCTCATGTTGCTATGCACCATTCAGATGCTAATCAACTCCAAACTTGAGAAGCACATCTTTCCTCTGGATAGACCCCACTTGCCGCTTCAGCCATATTTTGAGGACAATGTTGTGGTGATGGACCCAGACCATCCCACATCAGCTGCAGCTCAGGCACAGGTAGAGGCAGAGGCAGATGCAGCTCGAGCCACTAGTGCTCAAGTCCCCAGATCCAGAAACGAGAAGATGGATCTCTTGATCTCTACTATCATGGACATGAATAAGGACATCAAAACCATTATGGATAGTCGGGAGAGCCTTGTGAACATCTTTGAAGATAGAGTGAAAACTCTCAATGACAAGGTAGATGGGCTGACTAAGACAGTTAATGAGCTTAAGAAGGAAGTAGATGAAGCTCCTATCCGTCACACCTCTTAAGAGTCCAAGCCTTTTGATGATGAGGAGGATAGTGCACCTGTCAGGATGACTGCCTAGTTCACGACACAGGCCAGGACACCTATCGTGCCAGCTCCGGAGACGAGACCTTCATCTTTTGCTCCGGCTACTATGACTTCAACTCCATCAGCACCTTAAGTGCCTGTAGTGTCCACTTCAACTCTGCCCAGGACATCAGCAGAAGTCTTTGCCGACGCAGTCCTATCGACTCTGAGATCGACCACCGGAGGAGATCAGTCGCAGAAGAACGATTAGCTATATCTCTTCGAGCTTTTTGGTAACTTGTTGCCAAAGGGGGAGAAGTTGTATATAGATCTAGGCTTCGAGTGAGAGAGCGTCTGTTTTTTATTGCTATTTTCCAAAAGATTTGTTCTTTTGGTATGGATGTGATCTACATTTGTTCGTGTTTGGTCATACGCTTTAATGTGTGTTGCTACTATTTCCTATCTTTTGATGGTCATCTGATGATCATTCACTTTGCTTGATGTGTTGTGCTATGTTGTTAACTCTTATTATTCTCGCACAACACCAAGTTGTATGTGACATTGAAGAAGTGTCCCATGTACCTAATCGATTGTGCATTTGCATTCAAACGCAGATTTAAAAATAATGCACAAATTTAGGGGGGAGCTCTTGCTTATCACATACTTCTCAAAGCGATGATTATATTCATTAATTATGTCATATGTCGAAGCTTTGATCTATATGTTGTCATCAATTACCAAAAGGGGGGAGATTGAAAGCACATTTGCTCCCTTGGTGGTTTTGGTAATTAATAACAACATATATGTCATTGAACTAATGTTTCCACTAAGCGTGTTTCAGGAAAAGTTCGGTGATGGGGTGGCAAAGGATTGTGGAATACCCCAAGATGCAATTAAATAGATTGGCAAAGCTTCAAGCAAGAAGACTCTACATTTTACCCTTTGTGAGAAATCACTTTGAGTCCATAGAAAAGCCAATACTATTAAAAGGGGGTAAGGTTTTGTTGGTGAACAAAATGCTCATACATGAACAAGTGATAGTCACCACATACACCCACAAGACCTTCCACAAAAGTCTGTCCAAAGCCAAATATCCAAAATCGATGCAACCAACACTTTCCACTCGGTGCCACCGATTCTCAACCTCAGACAAACTCAGCCAAACCCTAGCATTTCAGTGCAACCGATTCCATTTTGGTGCCACCGAGTTTGGGTTGCCAACTTCCTGTTATGCAAGTTCACAAAATAGGTCCCACCGAGTTTTGTGAATTGGCATCACCGAGTTTGGCAATCTGACCGTTGGTCACCTTATTGGTGAAACTGAGTTGTATGTATCGGTCTCACCAAGATTCAAAAGTTGCTACCTTTGAGGCAACTCGGTACCATCGAGGTTTACACATCGGTGTCACTGAGTCTGACTTATTAGGTGTAACGGTTGGATTTTTGGAGATGCATATATATACCCCTCCACCACCACTCACTCGCAACAGAAGCACTCAGAACAATTCCCCACTCATACCTACTGATTTTTCTGAGAGAGAGCCACCTACTCATGCGTTGAGATCATGCTATTCCATTCCTACCATATGAATCTTGATCTCTAGTCTCCCCAAGTTGCTTTCCACCCAATCAATCTCTTTCACCAAGCCAAATCTATGAGAGAGTGATTGTGTGTTGGGGAGTCTATCATCTTGAAGCACAAGAGCAAGGAGTTCATCGACATTATCGAGCCTATTACCTTTTGGAGGGTGGTGCCTCCTATATTGGTGAGGTGTCGCTTGGGAGCCTCCTACTTCGTGTTGTGGAGTGAACCAAGAAGTTTGTAAGGGCAAGGAGATCGCCTACTTCGTGAAGATCTACCCCGAGTTAGGCTAGTCCTCCGTGGACGTAGGCCATCATGGTATAGTCAAGGTTGCTTGTTTGTGGAACCCTCCATGGGTAGAGTCCTCCGTGGACTCTCGCGACCGTTACCCTCTGTGGGTTGAAGACTCGTGGATGTATGATAGCACAACCTATCAGAACCATGGGAAAATCATTGTTTCACCAATTGCGTTTGATCTTCCTACCCTTCCTTTACTTACATGCTTGTCTTTAATTTCTGCTGCAATACTCATAGACATGCATGTGTAGGGTGTACTTGACATACTATGAATGCTAAAATCTGCCAAGACTTAAAATTGGAAAAGGTAGTTTTTTAATTGATCAAGTAGTCTAATCACCCCCCCCCTCTAGCACTACTTTCGATCCTACAGCCGTCCGCAAAACGAATCTTGGTGACAGCGAGTCCCAAAAATCATTTCTACCGATTTTGGTTCTAGGGTTCCTGATAATAGTCTCGGTGAAACCGAGTGGTCATTTTCGATGACACCGAAGTGCCTGCCAAGTTTCTGTGAAGTAGACTATGTGTCTCGGTGTATCCGAAAATTTTGACTCGATGGTACCGAAATCCCTTTTGTAGAAAGATAAGACTAAGAATTTCTTTGTTCATATTTTGAAAAACTTCTGTGTTTTATGATGCTCAGGCCCACTGCTCTTCTATCCTCTATTCACAGGATCGGCATGTCAGATTCAGTGGACAGACAAAATGATTTCAGAGAGCCCAGTGTTGATGCAGATCCATGCACTAGCCCTGAGGCCAGTTCTCCTTCTTCAGAATATCCAGGCACCCCAAGTTATCATGGGTACCCAAGGCTGCTACAAGAGCCAGGAGGAAGTTGAACTCAGATGAGGAAGATTCAGACTTTGTGCCAGAGAAGGTTCTTGCTAAGAAAAAGCAAGACAAAGCAAAGAGAGCTGCAAAGAAGTCTGCAATAGAGGCCACTTCATCTAGGAGGCCAGTGAGAAAGGAGTATGCCAGTTCTAAAGCTATGAGAGAATCAGAGAATGCTAGGGCATCCATGTCCATTGAGTCGGCCAGGAGCTCCATACCCAAGAAGGCAGGAGAGAAGAAGAGGAGCGGAAAGAGGATTGTTCATGTTGTAGGCAGACCTACCTCCATGTATGAAGATCCAGAAGAATCTGGAGAAGAAGAAGAGCCAGCTGCCAAGGCTCCTCCCAAGAATAAGAAGAAGCTGCTTGTTGATGCCATGACCAGTCAGGCCCCATCCAAGAGCAAGTCAGTTGCTCCCAAGAAGCCCACGGCTCCTAAGTCCAAGAGGACAACCAAGGATGTCTCGGCTGTAGCCAAGAACAAGGGTTCCTCCTCCAGAGCTGTCGTTGAAGAGGATGAGATGACTGTTTTGAGGAAGCTGAGACCTCACCTTCCAGAGCACAATGACAACCATCCGATTGCTGAGGACATGAAGAAGAGGAAGGATTCAGGGCTTAGGGAATGGAGAGCTATCGATCCATATTCTCAAATGAGAAGGGCTATTGTAGACTACATATTGTACACCAAAGAGCAGCAAGATTTCTATGAGACCATTCTCCTCGACAAGAGCCCGGCTGTTAGTGATATGAGATATGTAGACTGGGACTACGTTAAGGAGAATGAAGACTATTTTCCCCATGTGCAAGAGAAATTCAAGGCCATTGACATTGATGCTTTTGTTGTTACAGAGTTTACCCCTTGGAATGATGAAATGATCATGCAATTCTACTCAACTACTCATTTCTATGGAGATGGTAGGATTGTCTGGATGCCAGAAGGAGTCAGGTATGAATCCATAGTTGAAGAGTGGACTACCATCTTACGAGCCCCAAAAGTACAAGATGGTTATTTGGATGTGTATTCTAAGGCCAAGATGAAACATAACTCCATGGCAAAGATGTACAAGGAGATTCCTGCTGACTATGTGCATTCACATAAGTTTGGCTCAATATATTATCTACATGCAGGACTAACCACCACCAACACCATCATGAGGCATACATTAATGCCCAATTC
Organism: Hordeum marinum; assembly: GCA_022496015.1. Classification (NCBI taxonomy): domain Eukaryota; kingdom Viridiplantae; phylum Streptophyta; class Magnoliopsida; order Poales; family Poaceae; genus Hordeum; species Hordeum marinum. Next base: position 185,782,231 of record CM039675.1, read on the forward strand.
AGGAGATGACAAGATGATCCGAGGATTCTCCATCAACATGCTGCATCACATTGACCTTCACACCAGAATTAGGGTCATGGACTTGATTGTCGAGACCGTGACGAGGACTGCTGCTGATCAAAAGAGATCTTGTGGATATGCACCATACGTTCAGATGCTTATCAACTCCAAGCTAGAGAAGAATGTATATGCACTTGATCAACCGCATATGCCACTCCGGCCTGAGTTTGAGGACAATGTTGTGGTGATGGATCCTAGCCACCCCACTTCATCTACTGCACATGCAAAGGCTGAGGCAACCAAAGCCACTAGTGATCCAGTGCCAAGGACCAAGAATGAGCAGATAGATCTTATTCTTATCACTATCCAGGGCATGCACAAGGACATCACAGACATATTGCAGAACCAGAAGAGTCTGGAGAGGACAGTTAAGGGTAAGTTCCACACACTGAACAACAAGGTAGATGGTCTGACAAAGACTGTTGATGAGCTCAAGAAGGAAGTGGATGTTGTACCCATTCCTCACACCTCAGATGACGATGATGATTATGATAATAGTCACCCTCTCTTGCCTAGCACTCGGTTCAAGACCCAGTCCAGGTCTGTGACACTGAGTCAAGACCATCTTCGTCAGCACCTGTTGTAGCTCCTTCAATTCCACCAACTCCTCCAGTGTGTACTCCAACTCCTTCCATGACATCTGCAGAAGTCTTTGCTGAAGTGGTTCTCTCGACTCCTACATCAACAACCGGAGGAGATCAGCCCAGAGAGACGATTAGTTCTATACCTTTGAACTTTTTGGTAACTTGTTACCAAAGGGGGAGAAGTTGCATAGATCATAGGGTTTCGAAGAGAGCGTGTTGCTTTTTATCGCTCTCCAAAACTGTAAAATCTTTTGGTTTACCATTTGTGTTAAACTTGTTTGGTGTTCGATCATACACTCCTTACGTGTTGCTACTATTTCCTATATTTGAGATGCTTATGAGATGATCATTCACTTTTGCTTGATGTGTTGTGCTATGCTATTCATTCATATTATTCTCGCACACCACTAAGCTATATGTGACATGGAAGAGTGCCCCATGAACCTAATCGATTGTGCATTTGCATTCAAACGCAAATTTAAAATAGTGCACAAATTTAGAGGAGCTCTTGCTTATCACATACTTCTCAAAGCGGTGATTCTATTCATTAATTATATCATGTCAAAGCTTTGTTCTATATGTTGTCATCAGTTACCAAAAAGGGGGAGATTGAAAGCACATTTGCTCCCTTGGTGGTTTTGGTAATTAATACAACATATATCTCATTGAACTAATGTTTCCACTAAGTATATTTCAGGAAAAGTTCAATGATGGGATGGCTATAGGTTTGTGAGGAGACCCCAAGATGCAAGGAATAGGATTGGCGAAGCTACAAGAAAGGAGACTCTAAATTTTACTTCGTGAGAAATCACTTTGAGTCCATAGGAAAGCCAATACTATTAAAAGGGGTGACGTAATGTTGGTGAACAAATTGCTCCACGTGCACAAGTGCTAGCCACAAAAAACACCCACAAGCTCTCACACAGAATTACATGGTCTAAAACCTACCATGAAAAATTGGTGCCACCAAGTTTTCCACTCAGCCCAACCAATTTTCACCTCGGACAGAACCCTAGACAAACCCTAGCTTCTCGGTACCACCAAGTGCTACATCAGTACAACCGAGTTTCGATGACCAACATTTGGATGGCCCAGTTTATAAAATAGGAATTTCCGAGTTTTATGGATCGGTCTCACCGAGTTTGGAAACTGCCCTCAGCCACTCATATCGGTACTACAGAGAATCATATATCGGCCTCACTGAGATTCCTAAAGTTGCCACATTTTGAACAAATCGATACAACGGAGTTTTACTTCGGTTTCACCGAGTTGGTCAATAATGGTGTAACGGTTGGATTTTTGGAGATGCCTATATATACCCCTCCACCACATCCCACTCACAAGAGAAGCACTCAGAACAGTTCCACACTTCCCATATCCAAATTTCCGAGAGAGAACCACCTACCCTTGTGTTGAGGTCAAGATCATCCACTCCAACCATATGGATTTTGATTTCTAGCCTCCCCAAGTTGCTTTCCACCCAATCAATCTCTTCTATCGAGCCAAATCCGTGAGAGAGTGATTGAGTGTTGAGGAGTCTATCATCTCGAAGCACAAGAGCAAGTAGTTCATCATCACTATCAAGCCTATTACCTTTTGGAGGGTGGTGCCTCCTAGATTGGTTAGGTGTTGCTTGGGAGCCTCCTACTTCATTAAGATCAAGGAGATCGTCTACTTCATTAAGATCTACCCATAGTGAGCTAATCCTTCGTGGACGGAAGCCGTTATGGAATAGTCAAGGTTGCTACTTCGTGCACCCTTATGGGTGGATCCCTCTGTGGACTCTCGCGACCGCTACCCTCCGTGGGTTGAAGACTCCATATACGTGGATGTACGATATCGCCACCTACCACGGGAAAAATCTTCGTGTCTACAATTGCGTTTGTTCTTCTAACCCTATCCTGTACTACATGTGATTGTCTTTACTTTTCGCCGATATACTCTTAGAAATGCATGTGTAGGGTGTGCTTGACTTGCTATCATTGCTTAAATCCGCCCACAACTAAAATTAGGAAAATATAGTTTTTTTATTTGGTCAAGTAGTCTAATCGCCCCCTCTAGACTTACTTTTGATCCTACAGTAGTCGATCAGCCGATTCGTCTCCTCCTAGTGTAGCCGATCTCCCACGAACAATGATCTCCCACGAGCAGCTCTTCGCGGATCCCTTGAACAGTTCATCCAAGCACCACAGATGCGATGCCTCCAAGGTATCCACATGTACGGGGGCAGCATCAGGCGGCGGATTGCTAGGTCCGATCGCACGACATGGTGGCATGGGGAGTGGCGGTGGCTGTCGAGGGGAGAAAAATGATCAACCCTGAAAGGTGCGCCCACTCCCCTTTATATAGACCCCCAAGGTGGGCTCAACACTTGAGGCCCGTGACGAGTCTAGTCCCATTTTCCATTTGAATCCAATCCGAATGGGTTGCACCCCCTTAAGTGTGTGACCCTATAGGTTCATGTACACATGGACACGACCCGAGTTGATAGTCGACAGCGGCTCCTAGCAGAACGTGACAATTCCCATGTGTGCGCAAAGTCAGTAGACGAACCTCGACAATGTGTCATATACAACATTCCTTTTGTCTCATGATATAGGTTGTCGAGCTCAAGGCGAGTACTTGTCACCCTTGTGGTAGCTCGACATCTCTTCTCGAAACCGTGATACAGATTCCCGAACCGGGTTAACACTTAAACCATGTTGCATGGACATGCTTTCTGAATCTGATCACTCGAGAGGGCCCAGATAATATCTCTCCTCATGGAGGGGCAAATCCCATCTTTGTCAACCATGTCTTGCGGCATGTCTCATGACTCACCCGAAAGCTATCTTTATAACTACCCGGTTATGGAGTAGCGTTTGATAGACCCTAAGTAAGTCGATCCTCACGCTGAGAACATGCGAGGACCTCAAGTCTAGGACGTGGCATATACATTGTACTTGAGACTAACAAATGACAATAGCTCGCTGTGTCTCAAAGTGGGTCTGTCCGACTCGGTGATCTCAATCCCCGAGTCCATACTATCAGTTTAGCATCTCTAAGCACATGACATGTAAAACATAGTCATCAATTGAATCGTATACTAGTAAAGGATATGTGTCCCCATAACCTTAACAACTAGGGACTATTAGAACAATCATCATACAATATATAGTCTCACAAATAAGTCACATACTTACTGATACATATCAATGATGATGTTCAAGGACAATACAAAATACTCATGAACACATAGGAAATGAAATCATCACATGATTGCCTCTAGGGCATATCTCCAACATGTACTCCCTCCATTATTTTTTAGAGATTCCAATATGAATTACATACAGATCAAAATGAATGAATCTACGCTCCAAAATACACTATATATATCCATATGTAGTTCGTATTGAAGTCTCTAAAGTGGGTTTTAGTTAGAAACGGAGGGATTACATAGGTACTCGTGCAATAAAATTTCATTAACTCTTTGCTGAAATTTATTTCATTACAAATGCATGACCATGTAATCCTAGTTAGCGTTCTTGTCCCATTAATGCAATGCCCTCCACAAGAAATGGCCAGTGCATCATGCTAACATAATTCTTCTTTGTTTCTGAACATGGTGGCCCTTTGGTGGAGCCATGTGAAGATTTCATTTATGCATCATGCATAGAATCTACTGATTATAGCTTGTTTGTTTTCCATCCTAAGGTGCTACTAAATGGAAGGATCTTATCAACGTCCCCTTACTTCCCTAAGCGGAGGAGATGGATTAAAAACCTTGTGGCGGTTACGATTTATTGTATTTACTATTTAAATCACTGTGTATGTTGTTATGCCAACCCAATTTGTATCTGTGAACCTTACTTTTACTATTTATATATGTGATTCCCTTAGATTGCTAATTATTGTATTGTTATGTTGAAGAAAATTCAATGAGTTTCATGTGCTATTATATCTATGGAAAATCCTATCATTTCATTGTACAAATAGACGAGGGTAGCAACACACACCATCGATGATCTAGTGTTGAAATAAAAGTCATGGACCTATTACGGGCTTGAGTCATGGTCAGTGGCGGAGGATGAACAAAATTAAGGTGGGGCGGGTACTAAAGCATAAATTAAATTACGAAAATACCACTGAGATCACTGAATTGTACATGTCAAGCTATATTACAACACAAACCATAAATTTAGAAATGTAAATTTTTCACAAATGTATACCTTTACTCTAGCTTTGTTGTACCCTTCCTTTTCTTATCCATCTCCTAGACTTCTACCTTCCACATTCACCGTGCCACCCACGACCACACCAAGCCATCACACAATCTGCCTGATAGCAACAGTAGAAACATTCAATATTGATAGTGTCATGAAACATAGTAATAAGCACCCCTTTCTCTTGTAAAAAGAAATGGCTCAATGAGTAGAATCCTAACCCGAGCGTAAGCCTCTTTCATCCCTCGGTCTCTCACTACTTGTCGCCTTCCAATCTCTCTCTCCCTCCCTCCCTCTCTCTCTCCATCTGTCTCTCAGCATGACAACAACACACAACCACCCGCCTCCCACGAAGGCGTCAGCGTGCGCACAACACGAACAATATTACCACACATCCGACCAAGCCGCACTTGTTCCCAGCATCGGTTGTGTCCACACATATCAATGGATCGGGTTAATAGAGCCTACAGTTCTCTAATAGACAGGGACGTGAATAAAGAAATTAGGGCTAGGGGAGGGAATCAGGAAATTGTTGTTGGGGAGCAGTCAGGGATTTGCTGGCCTAGTCGCATGGATAACAAGACTATGTGAGTTCATGGGCCAAGTCCCAACAACGCGACCTGTGTACGATCGAGGAAGCAACCGGAGACCTCGTAGAAAATCCAGCAATCCATACCTATATAAATTGGATCACACAAAATCAAGGTAGGGCGGGCTCCAGACCTCATCCTACCGGGTTCTCCGCCACTGGTCGTGGTTATTGGGCTAAGAGCGTGTGTTATTCTCTCTTCCGTTACAACACACGGACAACACACAGACTGTTTTGCTATTATTACTCAAAAGGGGGAATTCCATCGAACTGGATACAATAAGCTAGAAAAGTAGGAACATAATTCATCCACAAACATCTCCTTTTGTCCTCCGTGGTCAGTTTTGCGCATCGATGAGCTGCTTCATTGGCTTCCCTATGTACAAAAGTAAGCTCACAACTAATTAAACCTCCCGTTAGCTCTTTGATCTCATGGCAATTGGCAGCAAAGTCCGATCTCTCTGAAAATTCAGAGTAGCACATTTTCACCATTTCCTTAGCATCACTCTCTATAGAGATCTATACAGATCCTGGTGTGGCCCAAATCTTTTGTTATTTTGATTCCACCCCGGATGGCCAACAATTCCATTATTTGAGCACTAGATGCCATTGTTGAGGAAATCCTTAACTCGTAGCTGCTTGGTTGGTTGGCAAGTAAGGGATTAATAGGCTAATCGGCAAGTTAATCGACCATTTAATCAATTAATCAGGCGATTTATTAGTTAATCGTCTACTCAGTGACCCTATGAGTAGCGATTAATTGGCAAGTTAACTGGTTAATCGGATGAATTCTTGAACAGGGCTAGATGCAAAACGATACCATTGAGTATGAGCTCTTATAAACATGCCATCCACCGGTATAATCAAGGAACGAGGCATCAACATTGATCTTAAGGATTCCCCTATCCGAAGGTACCCACTGAAATGTCTCCAACTTTGCCGCAGGTTTAGCTTCTTTGCCTACTATTGCTAGATCCACAACATTATCCAATGCCCAATGAACATAAACTTGTACCGACCTTTTCTTTTTACCACGTGTTTTATCATTTCTCTCTAACCAAACCACCCAACAACCACAACATACATTACATGTGAATTGATCAGAGCCTTGCTTTCCACCAATCAAGTCCGATGCCCATGTTTGCGGGTGTAGTTTTTTTGAATTGTTGCGGGTGTAGCTTTGATACTTCAATGTGTGCGAATTCTTCATTTCTTTCCAGAAGAGCCTTGCCCACGTACATTTTTCTGATGATCTGCTTGGGAACGGAGTTTTCGCTTGGCACAGGAGTAAGCGACGAAGACCAGCACGTTACAATCGCACCCTCTCTTGTTCCTCACTAGGAAACACGCCCGTGCGTTGCTATGGGTGTATGGACAATTTGGAGAGAGGGGTGCCAGAGGACTTTCGTTGAGTCCATTCTTTTCCAGCTTTGAAGCTCATTCTTCAAGAGTTCAACTACTAATTCAAAGAATTTTTAAAGTAATAGCACACATGATGTTTTTCGTCTGACTTCAAAATACGACGTTGTAGATTAGACATCAATATATAGTGACAACACATATCTCATATGTAACTTAACCATCACACTGATATAAAAAAGACAAGCAACACTTATTTTGAGTTACTGATATCACTCTCTATCTATTTTCTTACTTTATTCCTTGGCATCTATGATTCGATACAACCATCCATTGCTTTCCTTCATTAGAGATCTGTATACTATATAAATCCGTAGTTGATTAGAAAACTAATATAAATTTTGTAGCATAAATAGAGCACATGTAACTACTTATAAATAAATATAGTTACACTGAACATAAGCATCAAAACATACATGTTGTTTTCATGCTAGAGTTTCACGTTTCTCCTTGTAGCAATTTGGAAAGCAGAAAAATAAAATTGAAGTAAGAGGATTGCTATACGCATTATGTTTTTTTAAGAGGATTGCTATATGCATCATGTTTTTTGTCCGATTTCAATACTACATTGTAAATTAGTTTATCCATGCCTAGTGACAAAGCATACACACCGACAGATTAATTATTACACTGATACCAGACAAAAATATATATAGTATTTGCATCACTTTCAAAGTAATTTTACTTGGATGCAATTGTTCTTGTTTCTCCATAGCATCAATGTTCGGGTCAAAAGGATGTATAGGGTGGTTGCCTCGTTCCTCTGTACCACATTCAACATGACCATCATCAGGAACGTCAAGCATGGCATCTTCTTCTTAATCCAGAACAACAACTTTATTGAGAAAAAAATAAAAACTCTCTGGCCATAACATATAGATGACTATGTTTTGATGCCGATAGTAGTTTATTATGCAATCATATAAACCTAGATCAGCAAGGAAATCATTTATGTATTTATTTCACTCATCGTCCACGCATATATGGTTCCGTCGTGTGTCTTTCGCAATGGGCACGAAGAATTCAAATATTTTCCCAAGAAATAAAGGAAGAAAAAATATAGAAAAAATCTTGTGTGCATGTGTATCCAACTACCTGTCAATCTCGATCGGCAGGCTACCGTTGGTGTCGTCCACCACACGCGTTGATGCTTAGATGTCGATGGTGTCGCTCGGTCTTTTTTTTTTTTGGATTCTTCTTTTATTTCTAATCTCATCTCATCTCAAATTTCTCAAGTGTAAAGATGACCCATATATCCCAGCCTCGTGTCTTAGCTTGCTCCTCAGGTCTTGGCTTGCTTAATTCTTGCAACTGACGAACATAGATAAGTCAGTAGGATTTGATTTTAAGTAACAAGGTGGGATTATTCTATATAAGTTGGTAATTTAGAAATTTATGAAGAGGGCCCAGGCGGTCCTAGCCAAGCCCGTTTGAGCGACGGGCCAACCAGAAAATCAAACGTAGGCTACGAAAAGAAGGAAATCTGAAGTGCGGGTTGAATAATAAAAACCATAGGGCTTTTTCTGTAAAAAAACGGACGACGTAGCATTGCGTGCTTTATTAGTATATATATAATAAAAAAAAGTAAAGATAAAGATAAAGATGTCCGGTTTGCCCATCGCCGAGCCCAGAACCCTAATTTGAGACAGCGAACCATCCTCTCCCGATGTCAGACGTCACCGCCGAGTCCACGCCGCGCCAGCGCCTGCCTACACCGTCGCCATCACTATCCCAGCAGCAGTCTCGCGGTCGCCAGCCGCCACCTCCTGGCTCCGACCCCCTCGCTGTCGGCGTCGTCATCTTCATCGCCGTCTCCTTCCTCCTGGTGACCCACCAGTCCTCCCCGCTTTTATTAAACATAACTGATGGTAGAGTGGATTAATGTTCGGTCGCGCCGTGTGTGTATTTGTGTGTGCGCGCGCACTGGGGTTTTGGACTCGTGGTATGTATGTAGGGAACCGTTAGGCATCAGACTACTGATGCCTAGCATTCTATCAGACTAGTAGAGAGGCGTTGGATTGGATCCCATGCACCCGTTGGATAAGCAAGGCACCTTCCGTTGAGTGAACCCAAAACTGAAACTAGTTAATGCTGATTACCCTTGATTCCGCAGCTGGATTTCAGCAGGTTGATTGCTAGTCTTTTTAACGTAGGTCTCTAGTATAGTATATGTAGCTTGCTTCCATATAAATCGATGCTTCCTACACATAAATCGGTATTTTTTCGGATTGCTTCAAAATCTGGACAGTATTTGAAACGATGCATGTGACAAACCGGATGCATCTGATGCCATTCATGTTCTATTAATAGTGGAATCACATCGATTCATTTTGCTTCTATCAGCTAGCAATTTTGCTTGCATATCAACTGTATATTATTTCAATTTGTCCAACATGCAAATTTATTTTGCATCGTCTTAGCTCAATGCAGACGCCTTGCTTCCAACAAGTGCATGCTTCCATCAAACATCTTTTCTATCATTATTACATACTCTTTCAAACAAATTAAATTGAAACATGTCCTCAGAATCTTGTATCTGCATCCGAATAAATAGGAATTTGCTTCCACCAAATTTGGAATTTGCGTCCACCATATTTGGAATTTGTATCCAAAAGAAATGATTATTTGCATCCATAGAATTTGGAATCTGAAACATCTTTTCTACCATTATTACAGACTCTTGCAAACAAATTAAATGGGAACTTGCTCTCCAAAGAATCCGGTATCTGCAACCGAACAAATAGGAATTTGTTTCCAAAGTATTTGCTTTCTTGCAACAAAACTGATACCTTGCTTCAAGAGATATATACTTAGCTTCCAAATCATTATGATACTATTTTCATAGACTAAAAGAATTGCTTCCATACAAATATAGATTTGTTTCCATTAAAAAGAAAAAGAAAAACTATATCAAATAACATTGGGAGTGCTTCCATGGTGATGATCATGTGTCTTCGCTAAATATAGAATTTGCTTCTATGATGGTAAGTAAGCTCCACACCATCTACCGCGGTGACACGCACTGGAGTCAAAAGTGCAAGGACCTTGTCCCTTGCACTGTTGCCATGCAGACATATTTGATGCTTCTTCCTAACTTCGTATGTGTTTCCTACAACCAGAGTACATAAGCATGCGACGGAGTTAGAAAACTCGGATAAACAGATCCAAGAGATGGAGAAGAAAGAACTCAAGAACTGCAATTCAAATAATGGAAATGTTCCTTGCATGGGTGATTGACACACTAACCTTCAACTCCGATCCGGGGCTCTTCAAAGAGGGGAACACCGGAGTCCACTGCCTGTTGTTCGGCCATCTGGTGCTACTCTGACATGGGAGATAACTCGTCGAAGCAGCAATCGCGGAGGGGAAGTTTGGCTCGGCCATCTAATGCCAGGAAGGCGCACCTGCACACCTGCAATGTTGCCCGGGGGGCGTAGATGGAGAGGAAAAAGGAAGGAGCACTGGAACGGATCTGGACAGTGAGGTGGAGAGGAGCGGAGGAACAAATCTCACCAGGTGATGGACGGCGGAACCGTAGAGAAGGGGAGTAGTTCGGTCGATGGCGAGCTAGGAGGTTCATGCGAGGGGGTCTTGGGATGGATGAACATGCGAGTGATTAGCGGGATAGGATTATGCGGCAGATGCGGGTAGTTAGTAACGAGGCATTGTGTTTTTTAAAACAGCCAAAGAGATAAGAAGTATTGTCCGTGGGATTCAGCTGGAATGGACGGTGGTCCATCGGTATGATGTGGTCCTTCTGATCAGACTATAGATTAGAAGAGTTTCCCATGTATGTATTGGTACGGTCCTTCCTTGTGGGGTTTGGCTGATTGGCATCGGTAGGTTGCTACTTGTTGCGGGTTTAGGTTTGGTACATTTTTAGGGGGCTGCTGGTGCCGACTCGGTTCCCTCGTGGGCCTTGTGGGTTGATGATACTGTGTAAAAATTGATTTGACGTTTGTGCTGGATATAAGGGATTGCGTTTGGTACATATGTGATGCTTAGAATCCTATAACCCGTTTGCTAAGATGAGTTGGATGTTTGTTCGTCTTGTTTGGAGATTGCTGATTGTTAGAACAGCTTTCTATTTTTTTTTCTCCATGTAAGCTGGTATGCAATTAAAAGAGTGAAATGTTGTTCATTTTCCCCTTTTCCTTGCACCTGTTGCTTCTGTACTATACACATGTTCTTCCTTTTTTAATGTGATATATACGAGAGGACTACCAAGTACTCCCTCTGTCTCAAAATAAATGTCATTAAACTTAGTACAAAGTTGAGACACTTATTTTGGGATGGAGGGAATACTAAAGATAGTTCCGTTTGCTTACTATTGGGTTTATCAACCATTCGATCAACTAGTCAAATTGAACCATTGCACCATCCTTCCTCTAATGTCCTAAAAACATGTGTGACATTCAGTCTTAGTACACAGGGGTAGCTAGATTATTACGTCTCTTCTCAGCAGATCTATAACCTTAGGGTTATATTCCCTAAGCAGTTACTAATCATTCAATGTGGAAGAAACCTGCTTAGCTATTCTAGTTTTGAACACTAAAACAATTCACTTGACCATCTATGTCGTTCTAAGCACCTTTCTTCTACTCAATACAAAAATTATTTGAGGGATAGTTGGTAGGTTGCTAATGCAAAACCTAAGTCAGCTACGGAGTACATTGCAGATTGTTCAAACGTAAGGTAGTGTATCTTGTGAAACTTCAAATTGGTGTAAATTCTGTTAAAATCATGCATATAAGTCTTTAGAAGTTCCAATAATAATGATACATAGGGCTACATCTCTGCAAAGTTTTTGGGATTTGACCAAACCGCGGTCACTAGACACATGAAAGACAAATAATCACTGAATTGTGTTGGGAAAATCTAATCTACAGATGGACGCACCGCTGACTTCCGATGCGGCGGCTCGCACAAACCCGAAAACTCCATCGTGTGGCGCGGAGAGCAGCGATATTTTTTTTCATTTAGCATATTGTGCACCAAAGTGGAGTCTATTCTCTGCGCTAGTGGTTCGCATGGCTACAGTGCAACTACAGTAGTAAAGTGGTGTGCACTGCAGTGACGTGTTAGTTACTTTTCTGCCCACATCCATGCATCCTATTAACAGCTTGTAATTTAGGGAGTACACAGGTTTAAACCTGGCTAGAAGTAATCGGGACTGAAACTAAGTCTTATATTTCCTGATTGGCCGCAAATACCTAAAATTTGGCAATTAAGCTTTAATTTTCTTGCAACTGAGCACCTATAATCTGACAACTAAACATGCCAAGCTTTTTGACAACTAGCTTTAATTTTTTTGCAACTGAGTACCTATAATCTGATAACTAAACATGTCAAGCTTTTTGGCAACTTAAGTACTTTGTATATTTCAGGCGACGAAGTATGTTTCAAACCTGGTAACTAAGTACGTATAAATTGGCAACTAAGCATTTTTAAGACTTGACAACTACTCTAGGTGCATTTAACCCGGCAAGCAAGCACGTGTATTCTGGCAATTAAGTGTTTCGTAATTCGGCAACCAAACTTCTTAATTTTTGGCAACCAAATAGCACTTGATTGATGCATGCTGGTATAACGGGTGTAGACCTGCAGAAGAAATGTCAGAAAGAAGAACATAGCAGAGGGAACGCCGGAGTGAAAGCGAGAGTGAGAGACTATGGATCAGTTACGGTCTCATGCACAACATGGCTGTACCGTGCACGTGTACAGCACAAGCCCACCTTTTGGGCCTAGGAGTGTCCGCTTTTTTTTTTCCGCGAAGCATGCATTAAGACGTGATTACCAGATTGATAGTCCGTGCATGCATTAAAACGCGACTATTGGATTAGTTAGTGGCCGCCGCACGGGAAGACCTATGTGCGGTGCCGCTACCTAGTCAATCCCAATTGTGTTTCGACTATATGGCGAAGTATTGCCTTTTCTGTTTCTCGCAGATTGATTGATTTGTATCTGACATAGAAAATACCACCTCCAACATTTGCCATTTTCTTTCAGATTGTTTAGAAACCTCTTGGTTAATTGAAAACGAGAATTTCCAGCAAACTCTCATCACCACATGATATTTTGACAAGGGTGTATGTAGAGTTAATACTTTTCCTGATTAAACTTTAATTTATCCAACACATACACTCACTAAATTTCATGTCTTTTCACTGTCACTGACATTGGTTGTGAAATTTATGCAATTGGGACAGAGGAATATTGTAATGGCATAGCATTCTTTTCCTATTGAAACTGACAGCTGTCGACTTAAATTGACAGTAAATAATAGGAAAGTTGCAAGGTTCGTAATTTGGTAAAAATATTATGATAAAAGTCGAAACTTCACTGCTGAGTAAGTAAATGTGTTGTTTTTGAAGAACTTGTGCAATTGAGTTGCTTACATCCATACCTTTAAATAGTTAAGCTTGCATGTCAAATTTGCAGCGCCTAGAAAGTTATATGAGCTAGATGTTTCCAAGTGCCCAATAGTATTTCAGTACAGAGAGGTGTCAGTTGGTAAATAGTGGTCCAGCTATAAGTAGAAGTATGGGAAGGCTTCCCAAAGCCCTATAAATAGTGGTCATCACCTCTAGTTTGTAATCAGACTATGTACCCACTATCTATAATAGAACTTGTTGTTCCTATCTAAGATCTTGGACAAGATCTTGTGCTCTAGGAGTTTTGGATTGAACTCCTGCTGCCATATTGGCCTCCACTCGCCTCTAGAGCGATATCTAGCGCAACACGTTGAAGTAGTTTCTTCAACACTTGTGTTGTACACATTGTAGCAGCAAGGTGGAGTTGTTCCTCCACAACCTTGTGCTGCTTCAGGTGGTACCAGAGCCCTGTTGATTGTTACAAGTTCTTGTTGTTCTCTTTGAGAGCAAGCTGCAGCAAGCAATGGAGCAATTGGAGAAGAGGATGGATGCTGCAGAACGACAAATCAAAGAGCTGCGTGAAGATCTTAATCGGAGATTTGACCAGCTGGTTGAGATGATAAGAAAGGGTGTTCCCCTTGCTGCCAATGAAGGAGATTCATCTAAAGGAGAAGATGTTCAAGAAAGGAGAGGTAATCTTGGAGCAAGACAACCACAACAACGTGGTGTTCAACGTACTTCAAGAAGGCCAATTTATGTTGAGGCTTCTGAAGATGAGGAATATGATGATGCCTTTGAAGAACCTGATCTCTATGCATATTTGAGAGTACCCAACTCTACATATGCAAGAGATACATACATGGTGAAAGCCGAGATCCCAACTTTTCATGGAAATGTTGATATTGAAGGGTGCCTTGATTGATTATATGAAGTGGAGACTTTCTTTGAGGTCATGGAGGTCCTAGAAGATTGTAGAGTTCCTTTGGTCGCGTACAAGTTGAAAGGAGGAGCCGGTGCATGGTGGCATCGCGTTCAAGAAGAACGCAGGCTGAGAAGAGAACCTCGTGTGCAAACTTGGCGGCAAATGGAAGTCTTTTGAAGGGAGATTTTTAGCCGCTGATTATGACCAGATCTTGTTTATCCAATTTCAAAATTGTGCTCAAGGGAATAGGACTGTTTTAGATTACATTGAGGATTTTCTAAGGCTACAAGTGAGGTGCAACCTTGCCAAAACTGAAGATCAACAAGTTGCAAGGTACATCAATGGTCTCAGTGATGCTATTCAAGATCGATCGATGATGCAACAAATTTGGTCCATTGATCAAGGACAAGCTCTAGCCTTGAAGGCCGAGAGGTTTGTGAGGACGAGAAAGACAACTAAGGCTCCATATCCTTCATATCCCCACAACGAAGGCTCGTCTATGAGTCAGCCTAATAGGGTGGAAGACAAGACCGCTCCACCAAAGGCAAAATGATCCATCCAGAAGCAAACTAGAGGCAAGGCTAAGTCCAATGAAGGCCCAAAGTGCTATAAATGCGGTGAAGAGGGACACTTATCCAGCGGTTGCTCACTAAGGAAATTTGTTAACACAACTATCCATGATGGTGAAGACAATGAGGAAGAATACGAATATGAAGATGTAGAGGGACAAGAGGTTTGTCAAGAAGAAGGTGAAGAGGTGGTATGTCTGATTCAGTGTCTCCTATGTTCCACACAACAACCCGATGACACAACGGAAGAAAATATTTGAGAGCAAATGCATAGTGAATGGCAAGGTATGCTAATTAGTGATTGATAGTTGTAGCTGCGGGAATCTTATCTCCTAGAAGTTGGTGAACCATTTAAACCTTGAAACCCATGATCATCCAAATCCCTACACTATTGGATGGATCAAGAAAGGAGTGAATATGAGGATCACCAAACAATGCAACCTGCTACTTTCTTTGGGCAAGCATTATCGCTCAAATGTGTTGTGTGACGTAGTTGATATGGACGCCAACCATGTTCTTGGGAGACCTTGACAATTTGATGTGGATACTACACACAAGGGCAATGAAAATTCTTACTCTTTCATTTGGAACAAGAGAAAGGTCATTATTCTACCAAACAAAACTGAAGGCAATACCTCTAAAGAGGAGGGGAAAACTATGTTAACTATCTACCATACCTCTCATGAGTTTATGGAAGACTTGAAGGAGGTAGATTTGTGTGCTGCACTTGTTGTAAAAGGAGAAGAGCACCCGACTGTTGAAATTCCAGCAAAGGTACATGGTTTATTGGTAGAATTTCAAAGCATACTTGGAGAGCCGCAAGGCTTGCCACCGATGAGAGGAATTCAACGTAGAATTGACTTAATTCCGGGAGCAAGCCTTCCTAATCTCCCACACTATCGAATGAGCCCAAAAGAGCATGATATATTGAAGGAGAAAGTGGAGGAATTGCTGTAGAAGGGGCACATTCGAAAAGTATTAGGGCCCATGTGCTGTACCAGCCCTGCTCGCGCCAAAGAAAGATGGATCTTGGCGCATGTGTACGGACAATAGAGCCGTTAACAAGATCACTATAAGGTATAGATTCCCTATTCCCTGTCAGCACCAAAGAAAGATGGATCTTGGTGCATGTGCACGGACAATAGAGCCGTTAACAAGATCACTGTAAGGTATAGATTCCCTATTCCTTGTCTGGATGATATGTTGGATCAGCTTAGTGGAGCAAGAGTGTTCACAAAGCTAGATTTAAGAAGCGGATATCATCAAATCCGTATCAGACCCAGGGAATGAATGGAAAACAGCCTTCAAGACAAATGAAGGGTTGTTTGAATGGCTAGTCATGCCATTTGGACTCTCAAATGCACCAAGTACATTTATGCACTTAATGAATCAAGTCCTTCGACCCTTCTTATCCCACTTTGTTGTGGTATATTTCGATGACATCTTGATCTATAGCAAGGATGAGGACGAACACTTTGACCACATTCGGAGGGTGCTAGAAGTACTAAGGGAAAGAGCTCTACATCAACTTGAAGAAATGTGTCTTCCTACAAACACAACTTCTTTTCCTAGGATTCATTGTAACATGTGACTATATGCGTGTTGATGATTCTAAGGTTGAAGCAATCCGAGAATGGCCAACTCCGAAGACCATTTCTAAGGTAAGAAGTTTTCATGGCCTTGCAACTTTCTATAGGCGATTTGTGAAGAATTTCAACACTATGATGGCAGCAATTACCGAGTGCCTGAAGAAAGGAAAGTTCCAATGGACAAAAGCGACTGAAGCTAGTTTCAATGAGATCAAGCAAAAGCTCTCACATGCTCCCGACTTGGTGCTACCTGATTTCAATAAGACTTTTGAGTTGGAATGCGATGCAAATGGAGTAGGCATTGGAGCTGTTCTATCTCAAGAAAGCAAGCCCGTTGCTTTCTTTAGTGAGAAGTCAAGTGAAGCTAGACAGAAATGGAGTACTTATCAGTAAGAACTGCATGCCGTTTTCAGAGCTTTGAAAACTTGGAAGTCTATTTGCTACCTAAAGAGCTTGTCATTTACAATGACCATCAATCCTTGAAGCATTTTAGAAATCAAAAACATGTTGATCACATGCTAGCAAGATGGGCAGCATATCTGGAGAAGTTTAACTATCTCATCATGCATAAATCTGGAATGACTAACCGAGTGGCCAATACTTTGAGTCGCCGTGCATTCCTCTTGACTTCTTTCGAGGCCGAACTTCCAGGCATGCATCAAATAAAGGAGTTGTATGAGGATGACGAAGACTTTGGCCATGTTTGGGTAAAGCACACAAGAGGCCAGCTGTTAGGTGATGACTATATGGTGCAAGATGGCTATCTCTTCAAAGATGATCGTTTGTGCATTCCAAGAAGTTCTCTACGTGACAAACTGGTTAGAGAGCTCCATTCAAGTGATCTTAGTGGCCATGTTGGACGGGACAAGACTATCGCTAACCTGGAAGCTCGTTACTTTTGGTCGTAACTAAAGAGAGATGCTGGAAAGTTTGTTCAACGGTTTCCCATTTGTCAAACCTGCAAAGGCCAAGTTCATAACACACGGTTATACACGCCTTTGCCTGTTCCTGTTGCTCCATGTGAGGACATCTCTATGGACTTTGTCTTGGGCTTGCCAAGAACAAGACGAGGGAGTGATGCTGTGTTTGTGGTTGTGGACAGATTCTCTAAGCTGGCTCATTTCATCCCATGCCGCAAGACAACGGATGCTTATCATGTAGCAAACCTATTCTTTCGAAAAGTGGTCAGACTTTATGGAATTCCAAGGTCCATCATCTCAGACCGTGATAGCAAGTTTCTTGCTGCATTTTGGCTCACTTTGTGGAAGCAATTCAACACTGAATTGAAAATTGATGGACAAACTGAAGTGGTGAACAATTTTTTGGGTAATCTGATCGGGTGCATTTGTGGAGAAAGAAAGGGACAATGGGATTCGGCTTTATCTCTTGCAGAGTTATCCTGCAATAACTCCAAGCATAGACCACAAGGAGTCCTTTTTCCATTGTGTACACTAAAGTCCCAACACATGTTGTGGACCTGGTGAAGCTACCATCAAGGGGAAAATCAAAATCATCATTGTCCTTTGCTGATAATTACACCGAGTTATTTGAAGAAATTTGTAGTGTTTTGGAAGCACAAAATCAGAAATATAAACAACTTGCTGACTGCAAAAGGAGGCCAGTATCCTTCCAAGTTGGTGATAAGGTGATGGTCTACCTTCGAAAAGAGGTTGCCTTTAGGTGTTAAAGGGAAGCTTAGGCAGTGAAACTATGGGTCCTTCTCTATCATGAGGAAGATAAATGATAATGCTTATGTGATAGATCTTCCAAACCACATGGGTATATCCAACACTTTCAATGTTGCGGACTTGACTCTCTACCATCTAGAGGAAGCGCTCTATGAAGATAACTCGAGGGCGAGTTCCAAACAACCAGGGGAGTATGATGAGGAACATTAGATGAGAAAAGAAAAGAAAAGAAAAGAAAAATCGCATGTCAGATTTGTTTAGCTACTTCTAGATGCTTCCACTCTAGTGTAGTATTACTTTTCTACCTTACCTACTGTTTCCAAGATGTTGAGTATATTGATTAGTTGGGAAATACGAGATAGACTAGGATTTCTCCTGCCTTGTCTTGTACTCCAAGTTGGTCATTGTATTCCTATATATATGCCCACGAGGCTCAAGCAGTACATCAACTATTCCACCAAATCCCTCTCTTCCTTCCAACGTGGTATCTGCCGCAAGTTTCTAGACCTAGCCATCGCTTGCTGCTTCCGCACCGCGCGCCGCCCCCGGGGCGGTCGGCCTCCATGGCCGCCGTCGGGGGCTGCGTCGCCCGTACCTAGGGTTCGTCCGCCGGTCGTGTTGACCGGCTGCCCTAGAGTCTTTTCCTCGATCTCTTGATCCAGGGTTTTCTCTCTTTCGCCGGTCACTTTGATCGGCGTTTTCTTTTTGGTTTCCGCTCTAAGATTGGTTTGCGTCGCCCACCGGCGCCGTCGACCCCTGCGCCTCTACTCCGACACCGGCTTTGGCTCTACACCGGCCACTTCATCATCAACCGCGCAACACTGCTGGACGCGTCGCCGAAGGGACGCCTTTGACTATTCCCTCCAATTGTTGTCCACCGATGATCAAAACATTGAATCCTCAGGGCTCTCCCATGGACGCAACAACCTATAGACCCCATTCCCACCTCCCAACGCCGATGCCCGCCACCATTGCTCCTGATCCACCACCAGACTAGGCCCACCACCATCAATTTCCTCTATCTCCTCACAAACACACGTAAGGACGAAAACGAGAATCTCTCCTCCCTCTACACTTCTTTTGGAGCAGTGAAGCAGGGGGGAGCCGAGGCGAGTGCCTTGCCGTTGGGAGGGCCCGGGGCCACGGACAAAGGGAATGGGGAGGATGGGAAGCTGCCTTTGATGTGCCTGTCGTGCCATCACATCTGCAAAGGGGGGGGGGGGTTGAGGACGAGCAGGCAGAGCGAGGAGGACGCCTTGACGAGAGGAGGATAAGATGAGGCGTTCGGTGGTGTGGAGAGCGAGCATGGTGCTGCTGGAGAGAGAGACATGGCCGAGGAGTAGCTTTCTGCAAGGAGAGGAAGGCGCCACTATGGGGCATGCCAGCTGCCAGGCTGTTGCTGCAACAGCTACGGAGCTCAACATGGTGGGTTTCTAGAGCTATATGAGGCGATGCAGGGTCAACTGAGATTACGCTGGGAATTTTTTGCCGAGGCTGAGGTAGGTAGAGAAACAGTGGGGATTGGAGCTATGACTATATACAGAGGAAGAGGAAGCTGCTGCAGTTTGTCTAGAGACAGAAATGGGTGATACATGTAGTGATTTTTTTAGTAGTTCAATAGAATTACAGACCTAGCAAGGGAAGTGGACAAGAGATTTTAACATGGGCCAGACTGTGTTGTGTCAATATGCCTTCATGAATTGATCATTTGACATTAAAATTGTTAGCATCATTGTCCAACAAAAAAACTCACCTATGCATGTAGTGTAACATTCAGAAATCAGATATTGCCAAACTGCCATAACGTTCTTGATCAGTTTGTGGAAGTAAAATTAGTATTGTGTCCAACAATTTGAGCATAAAAACGAGGTATTTATATTTAAAGAGCTTTGACTAGCAACGGCTCTTAGAAAAACATGCCATCTGCCGTGGGTAATTTCCTTGAAAATTTGTTAGTCCATGCGTACACTTTTTCATTCTAGCATGATATTATATGTTGTACTTGATGCATCTAACAGATAAACATTGGTATATCTATAAGTTTTGGGACTGCACACACATACAATCATAGCACTAGTTGTGTCTGTTAAGCTTCATGCACTAGCTAACGCAACCAAAAGTCCGAACTGATGGAAACGGCTAGTGCAATCCACATATACTCTAACACCCCCTCTCACGTCGGGAAGACAAGTGAACACGTGCAACCGGAAGAGAGCGACGGCGCACGAAACTCACGTATGACTCAAGTGGCCTCTACGTGGACATAAAGGGGGGCTACCGACAATTTTTTAAATAAATTGCGAAAACCAGGACTTGAACTCAAGACCTTAGCTCCGATGTTAAGCTTCATGCACTAGCCAACGCAGCCAAAAGTCCGAACTGATGGAAATGGCTAGTGCAATCCACATATACTCTAACAGTGTCATGATATTATTTTAAAAAATAATTCATGATTAATAGTCCAGAATGTTAATTGAAGATGACAAAAAGTAATCATTTTTTAAGATGCTTGAGAGCTTGAACTATACATTTTGTACTGGAATGAGGTTTAAGATATATTATGAAATCAAAGTGTGAATGATAGCTTGCACTAAGATTTACTTTTGCACATTGTTTTCTTAAGTTTTACTCCCTTCATTTTAGGTGCTTTCAAATGTAGTGTTACTATAACTTAAGCAGACCCACTACATAGCCTGAATGTCTGCAGGTATGTATGTATTTAAAATAATTATGTTACGAATTTATTTCAGCCCTTCATTCCAAAGCCCATTATATGATTCTGTCTTAACACAAGATCAAGCGGAGATACAACGTGATCCCCAAGGTCTCCCCGCAACCCTTCATCTTTGCTACTAAGAAAGTAAAGAAGCGCACAGCCAAGCTCGTGTGAGCCCCAGGCCGGCAAGCCGCAGCGGGGTGCGGTGGAGGCCGACAAGGAAATGGTCGAAGCCATCGAGGAAGGCGCAGGTAAGTCATGTCCTCTTCATCGTTCAAGGGGAATGGCCTTGAGAATTATCGGAGGTCCAGAACTTCATCGAGTATCATCATCAAGGGTGTCACGAAGGCAAGCATGACAACCCCGGTGCCGGGAGCGCGAGGGATGTCATGGCGCTTGCGACACTCGTGATCACGGAGGATACTGCGGCGTGCGCGGTGGTCGGGAATCGGAACAGCCTAGGTGCAACTGCGCCATGACAACAACCACAATGCCCGGGAGGATGACCGCGGCTTTGTGGAGTCGAATGTTGTCGATTAGTTGGCATCACCCGACTAAGGAAGAAGGAACACCGGCGTGGGAAGCATGGAGCGGCGAGCCTGGCCACTCCTTGTCATTTAAACTCAGTAACTCGTAGATTCAGGTGGCGCCCCGAGCACCCTGCCTCACATTATTTGGGAGGGGGGGGGGGCTTTGTGAAACACTCGGATTGGCGGCCTGCTCAGACAGGAGTTATGTGGATTAATGTAATAGCTATTTCCCTCCGCGATCTCTCTGTTTTGGCATCGGACCTACCCTGCGTATTGCTCGCTCTCTTTTGGAGTAAGGTCTGCTCGGCAGCCTGGGATACATGAGCCAGAGAGCTGCTCCGGAACTCAATGACAGGGTGGCTGTGCTCAGGGCCCGACTTGTGCAGCACCGCGTCGGATCAATCGACCTATTAATTGAATTTCTTGGTAACGCATTTATCTGTAGGTTAACTACGACCATATCTATATATCCTAGGCTAAATAGCGACATGCAATGTAATAAATGGGTAGATATGCTATTGTACACCGTAATGTAACAAGGGCAACAGGCAACATTCTTGTTGTTTGGACGAGGCAACAAACAGAGTGAGGTAGTAGGCTTTGGATGTTCGATAATCCACTTTGGTATATGTGTTGCCTCGTCCAAATACAACAACCCGCTTCCAGCTGAGCTAGCTGTGGGCTAGTCAGATCCATCTATCAGCTAACGTAGTTGCTGCTGCTACTTGGTGAAGGATGTCGCCGGTGGCTGCTCGGGGAGGGGACGGTGCCGGTGGCTACTCCTCCACAAGTGTGAGGAAAAGGACTATGAGTGGGACCCACTATCTAACCTAATGCGTGGGTGGTTGTGGGAGAGGCTGGCCCCAAATTGCCTAGGCAGTTAATCGGCTCAACCGATTATTAGGTTTGATATCCAATTAATTGGCTTTTCAGTCAGATAAATCGGCCACCCGTAATGCCACAAGTAGGTGGTTTTCGTATCAACAGGTGGTCAAGCTATGATAACTATCTGATATGCCGATTAACTTGCCGATATTTTGGACAATGATTAATTATAAGAAGTCTATTTTTGATCTCCTGGTTTATTTGTTAAAACCATAAAAGTTTGGGTAGTCCAGTGTGATTAACGACTAGTGCCTCATTTGTAAGATTATGCTGTATTAATCATAAGGAGAAAGTTAATAAAGTGAGGGAGTCCAACAAAAGCTAAAAGGTAGGTTAGATAGGACGTCACTTGGACTTGTGATGTTGTATGGCACAAAATGTTTGCCAACTAAAAGGCGACATGCCCACAGTTAGGTGTAGCAGAGATGCACATACTAAGATGGATATGTGGCCATAGAAGGGAGGATCAGGTCCGGAATGATGATTATGTCATAGAGTTGAGGTAGCACCAATTGAAGAGAATCTTGTCAAACATTGAAATGATTTGGGCATAGAATGGAGGCCCCATAAGCGGCAGCGCAGCGGAAGATTAAGTTGTGCTGATAATGTCAAGAGAGGTCGGGGTAGACCAAACATGACTTGGGAGGAGTCTGTAAAGAGAGACCTGAAGCACTGGAATATCATCAAAGAACTAGCCACGGACAGGGGTGCATGGAAGTTAGCTATCCACGTTCTAGAACCATGATTAGGTTTCGAGATCAGGTTTTGAGATCTTACGGGTTCCAACTATAGCCTACCTCACGCACCCAATAGATGATACTTTGTTATAATGAGATAGAAAGCATGAATCTATTATATGTACTTACTTTATAAATGCATACTTTGAAGAAGTAATATTCACACATTTGACGAGAACTGATACGTACAGAGAAAATAATAGGATCAGCTAAATTTGAACATCTCTTGCAGACCTTGGTGAAAAAGAATCTAAAGATAGTATTGCACTGCAACTTGCTTACTGGGCCTTGCCCTAAAATGGCAATATTACAAATGTGACCTCCAAGGAGAGGAATCAACACAACAGAGGAAGAGGCTACTTTCTGTTGCAGTTCCCTTTTCATCAGGGTCCAGTGGAGCTGTAAAACAGTAATCACTCAAATACTCCCTCTGCCCGGAATTACTTGTCATGGAAATTGATGTATCTAGATGCATTTTAGTTCTAGATACATCCATTTCTTTCCATTTTGGTGACAAGTAATTCCGGACGGAGGGAGTATTTTACAACCCTTGTTAAGCAATGTCAAATATTTATCTGTTTTTGAGATAAATTATCAAAAGCTTGAACTTGATGCACTTTCAATATGTATTTCGATACCCTAGTTTACAAGTACAAAACGACATTAAGAGGACTGATCATAGAATAGCAATTTCCCTTGTGATGTTTTACCAGCTTTACGTAAATGTTTTCTCCTGCCCGTTGTTGTTTATTTGAGTGTGTTAATTCTGAAATGCATATGCTTAGCTCATTGTTTTATCAAGTAGGCAATTTAGGAAGTGTATTGGTTGACGTAAACTAAGAAGAGAGGGATATCTGCATAGTAGATGCATCATTTCTCTAATTTAAGCATTCTACTTGGAGCTTACTGTTAAATAGCTCATGTATTGGTTAATATTTGCAGGTTTCAATCTCAGCTCCGTCAAGCATTTTACATCAAGTTCCTGAAGGACATGTTGGGGTATACTGGAGAGGAGGTGCTCTTTTGAAAACCATTACTACTCCAGGTACTTTTTCTTTCAAGTGTTTCTTTTCTTTTTTGTTTGAGTGTCTCTTTGAGTATCACCAAAGAACCAGCCATGGATAGGGGTGCGTGGAAGCTTGCTATCCATGTGCCTGAACCATGAGTCGGTCGCGAGATCTTAAGGGTTTCACCTCTAGCCTATCCCCAACTTGTTTGGGACTAAAGGCTTTGTTGTTGTTGTTGTTGTTGTCGTCGTTGTTGTTGTTGTTAATTTCGTCTCTGTTGCTAGGTTATCACTTGAAGCTGCCTTTCATCACCCAGTTTGAGCCAATACAGGTTACACTCCAAACAGACCAGGCAAGTGAATGTCCCTCTTTTGCCTTCATTTATGAAGCTATGGTTTTACTTCACTCTTATCTTAGTTAGTTCGCCTTTCTTTTCTCAATACAATAATAACAACAAAGCCTTTAGTCCCAAACAAATTGGGGGAGGCTAGAGGTGAAACCTATAAGATCTCGTGATCAACTCATGGTTCTGGCACATGGATAGCAAGCTTCCACGCACCCTTGTCCATGGCTAGTTCTTCGGTGATACTCCAATCCTTTTGACCTCTGTTAACGGACTCCTCTCATGTCAAGTTCGGTCTACCCTGGCCTCTTTTGACATTATCAACATGCATTAGTTGTCCACTATGCAATGGGGCTTTCGGAAGCCTGCGTTGAATATGCCCAAACCATCTCAGACGATGTTGGACAAGCTTCTCTTCAATCGGCGCTACCCCAACTCTGTCTCGTATATCATCATTCCAGACTCGGTCCTTCCTTGTGTGGTCACATATCCATCTCAACATTCGCATCATGGCCACACCTAACTGTTGCACATGTCGCTTGTTAGTCGGCCAACACTCAACACCATACAACATTACGGGTCGAACCGCCGTCCTATAGAACTTGCCTTTTAGCTTTTGTGGCACTCTCTCGTCACAGGGAATGCGAGAAGCTTGGTGCCACTTCATCCATTCGGCTTTAATTTGATGGTTCTCATCTTCACCGATATCCCCATCCTTCTGTAGCATTGACCCCAAATATCGAAAGGTGTCCTTCTGAGGCACCACCTGTTCATCGAGGCGAATATCCTACTCCTCGTGCCTAGTAGTATTGAAACTGCACCTCATGTACTCGGTTTTGGTTCTACTAAGTCTAAACGAGAAAGCTAACGTCGAGTCGACTGGACGTTAGCGGCAGATCCGCACGATCCCCTCCGCTCTATCCCCCGATTCGTTTTAGTACCGATTTTTATTACTTCTCTTGAAAATTGTAGTACGTTCGGTTCTGTTTCTTTGTTTTTCTTTGCTCTTGATTTTTCTCGCAAAAAAAGATGACAGCAGGAATCGAACCTTGTACCTAGTGGTTTAGTCCTACTCTTGCTAGCCATCTGGGTTAATACCTCGCTAGTGCTTAGATACAGGTTAGGCTGCTTTTATTACCACAAGAGCTGCTAGTGCATTACTAAAACATACCCCTTGGTGGGTGAGTTGTTGGTTACATACCCGGGTAACTTCCATGTAAATACATGGTAATACACACACATCGTGGCTGATAATTCACATGCAATCATCGTGATAACTTTTGACCTAAGAAAAAAGTTGTTGACAAACATACACTTGGTAACTTATATGAAAAATTAACATGGTAATATGCGCACAATAGAGCAGATAACTTACTTAGCCTAAGTGTGGTAATTTTTTGACCAGGGGAAAAAGTTGTTGAACCGCCCTTCCCTGGCAACTCATGTCTACTAGCATGGTAATCTACGCACATCAGCGTTGATAACTTACTTAGCCAAGACATGGTAACTATTTTTGACTTGCGGAGGGGGGGGGGTAGGGTAGTTGTTGAAAGTTACATGGTAAACTATGTATAAAAAACATGGTAACACGTGCACAACTAAACTGATAACTCACCCACAAACAATATGGTAACTTTGATTCGGGGTGGGTTGTTTGAAAACATACCCCCCGATAACTTCCGTGTTAATAGCAAGGTGCTATACGCACGTTATACGCACAATAGAGCTGATAATTTACTTAGTCGAAGTGGGGTAACTTTTTGACCAGGGAAAAAAGTTGTTGAATCGCTCTTCACTGTTAACTCATGTCTACTAGCATGGTAATCTACGAACATCAGTGTTGATAACTTAGCCGAGACATGGTAACTAAGTTTAAACGCCATGGTAACTTTCATGTAGGAATTTTTTTGTCAAAACATACCCCAGTGTGAAGTTACCACTACCCCATGCTAAAGTTATCATGCTTCTCATGGCATAGTCATTAACCTTCTCATATTATAGTTATCAGACTTATCATAGTATAATTATCATGTTGCTCAAGTCATAGTTATCACGCTGGTCATGCCAAAGTTACCAAGCAATTTTTTATATTATAGCTGATATGACAGAAAAAAGAAAGGTTCAAATAACCTTGTTTATATACAATAAACAACAACTAAAGGTGGCTTAGTTGGTTATTGGGCTCAAAGTCTAATGAATAGACCTGGGTTCAAGTCCCCTTTCTAGCACTTTTATTTTCTTTTCATATTGTGTAGCCAAAAAACCAGAAAAACCACTAGCGATTTACTATTGGCTTATATGGTTTTCGAGTGAAGAAAAAAAATGGTGGAATCGAACGTGCGGGTCGCGAGAGGGAGGTGGGTTACGATTGTGTAGATCTGTTGCTTAAAGTCTAGTCGACTGGACGTTAGCACAGTCCAAGTCTAAAACCTTTTGATTCCAAGGTTTGTCTTCATAACTCTTAACTTCTTGTCGACCCCCGTCCGACTATCATCGACTAGTACCACATCTTCCGCAAAGAGCATATACCATGGGATATCTTCTTGTATATCCCCTATGACCTCATCCATCACCAAGACAAAAAGATAAGGGCTCAAAGCTGACCCCTAGTGCAGTCCTATTTTAATCCGGAAATCATCAGTTTTGCCATCATTTGTTCGAACACTTGTCACAACATTATCGTACATGTGTCCTTGATGAGGCAATGTACTTTCTTGGGATTTTGTGTTTCTCCAAGGCCCACCACATGACATTTCACGATATCTTATCATAGACCTTCTCCAAGTCAATGAACACCATATGCAGGTCCTTCTTTGCTCCCTTTATCTCTCCATAAGTTGTCGTATCAAGAAAATGATTCCATGCTCGACCTATGAAACCAAACTGATTTTTGGTCACGCTTGTCATTCTTCTTAAGCGGTGCTCAATGACTCTCCCATAGCTTCATTGTATGGCTCATCAGCTTAATTCTATGGTAATTAGTACAACTCAGAGTACCCCCCCTTGTTCTTGAAGATTGGTAATAATATGCTCCATCTCCATTCTTCTGGCATCTTGTTTGCCCGAAAAATGAGGTTGAAAAGCTTGGTCAGCCATACTATCGCTATGTCCCTGAGGCCTCTCCACATCTCAATGGGGATACAATCAGGGCCCATCGCCTTGCCTCCTTTCATCCTTTTTAAAGCCCCCTTGACCTCCGACTCCTGGATTCGCCGCACAAAATGCCTGCTAGTATCATCAAAAGGAGTCGTCCAGTTCAATGGTAGAACTCTCACTCTCGCCATTGAACAACTTGTTAAAGTACTCCCGCCATCTATGCTTAATCTCCTCGTCCTTCACCAGGAGCTGATCTGCTCCGTCCTTGATGCGTTTGATTTGGTCAACACCCCTTGTCTTCCTCTCTCGGATCTTCGCCATCTTATAGATGTCCCTTTCGCCTTCCTTCGTGTTTAACAACTGGTAGAGGTCATCATACGCCCGACCCCTTGCTTCACTCACCGCTCGTTTTGCGGCCTTCTTTGCCATCTTTTACTTCTCCATGTTGTCCGCACTCCTATCCAGATATAGGCGTCTGAAACAATTTTTCTTCTCCTTAATTGCCTTCTGGACATCATCGTTCCACCACCAGGTATCTTTAGCTTCGCTTCTACTTCCCCTGGACACTCCAAGCTCCTTTGAGGCCACCTAACGAATGCAAGTCGCCATCTTCATCCACATGTTTGTATCACCTCCTTCCCGGGGGCCCTCCTTAATGACCCGGCCCTCCTTAATGACCCTCTCCTTGAACGCCTGCGATACCTCTCCCTTGAGCTTCCACCACTTCGTTCTAGCGACTTTGGCACGCTTGTCCAGCTGGACACGAATCCGAAAGCGAAAGTTAGCAATCACAAGCTTATGTTGAGGGACAACACTCTCTCCGGGTATCACCTTACAGTCTAGGCACGCACGCCTGTCTTCTCTTCTCGAGAGGGTGAAATCAATCAGTCTAGAGTGTTGACCACTGCTAAAAGTCACTGGATGTGATTTTATCTTCTTAAAGAGGGTTTTAGCTACGATCATGTCGTAGGCTAGTGCAAAGCTTTGGACATCTTCTCCTCGATTCCTGATGCCATAGCCAAAGCCTCCATATTTTCCAGGCCTTCCCAAAACCTGTGTTAGATGTGTTCACGTGACCATTGAGATCTCCTCCTATGAAGAGCCCCTCGTCAATGGGTACACTCCTAACCATGTTTTCCAGGCCTTCCCAAAACTCCCTCTTGGTGTTCTCATTGTGGCCTACTTGCGGGGCATACCCGCTGATAACGTCGAGTACTATGTCCCCAACTACCAGCTTGACCAGGATAATCCGATCCCCACGTCTCTTGACGTTTACCACTCCATACTTGAGGCTCTTGTTGATCAAGATGCATTCTCCATTCTGTTTGCCAGCGTTCCCGTATACCACAGCTTGAAGCCGGTACCCTCCACCTCCTTCGCCTTTTGTCCCCTCCATTTGGTCTCTTGGACGCAAAGGATATCAACACCTCTCCTCACTACTGTATCAACTACCCCCCGAAGCTTACCTGTTAGAGACCCTACGTTCCATCTACCTAAGCAGATCCTCCTAGGCTTGGCTAGCTTCCTTACCCTTCACACTCGTCGAGTCAAATGCGAAGACCCTTGCTCATTTTCCGCTACATCCAGGCGCCGATGTAGCGCACCACTAAGGATGCGACGACCCGATCCTTGCTCACTTGCCACTGTATCCTAATCACAATACGACATGCCACCAGGGGGTGATGGTCCGGTCCTTGCCCATTTGACACCACACCCGGGTTCTGATGTGGCGCGTCGCTAAGAAGGTTACGCCCCAATGAAAATCTTTTGGGTTTCATCTGCAGAAGAGTGGCTGAGTTTTGACGTTGGCTTGCCAAGCCTATCACAACCCTCCTCCTTTACGCGGGCTTGGGACCGGCTATGTGGAGACAACATAGGTGAAGTTCTTTCTTTTCTCAATCAATTGTTAATTTACTGATCATGTCTGCTTATTTCGAACTTTGGAGGTACCAACTGAAAGAGTGCCGTATTTGTTTGTCAGTTGAGTTTGCGATATAAATATACTTATCTGCCATATTTTGCTAAACCAGGTCAAAGGTATTCCTTGTGGAACGAAAGGCGGTGTCATGATCAGCTTTGACAAGATAGAGGTATTAGTTATATTTGTTTCTATTATAAGTTGCAACTCTGATCCTCAAAGTTTATTTGCTTGTTTCTGTTTTGGTTAATCCACGGGTTGATCTGTAGGTTGTCAATCGTCTCAATAAAGACTGTGTTTATGACACCCTACTCAATTATGGTGTGCATTATGATAAGACATGGATATATGACAAAATTCATCATGAGATAAACCAGTTCTGCAGTGCTCATAGTTTGCAACAAGTTTACATTGACATGTTCGATCAGGTTGGTAAATCCTTTTCATCTAATCCACTTCTGGTTCTTTCCTGCATGACAAAATGTGCAGTGAAAATGCAAGTGGATGAAAACTCACTGTAAAGCATATGCAGAACTCCCGTAATCTAACTCAAAACACACCTGCGATACACAATAAGGCAATTAATTACTGATATAGTGGTTCCACTATTTGGCTAAGTATCCTTGAAATTTGTTTAGATATTGAAAATATTCTCCCAATACATGGTATACTTTTGAGAATAATTTGAAACCTCTGAGTTCAGTAGCGAATTAAAACATTTTTCACCTGATATTTTCCCTTCTTACATTTAACTGTGCAATATATTAACCTTATACCTGTATCACTGGTTCACCTGTCCTGCCAAAATATCAGATTGATGAGACCATGAAAGAAGCTATCCAAAGGGACTGCACGCGCTATGCTCCTGGAATTGAGATTATCAGTGTTCGTGTTACAAAGCCAAACATACCTGTTAGTATTAGGAGAAATTTTGAACTTATGGAGGAGGAGCGTACAAAGGTATATGCACTTCATGTGGCCAAATCATCTGACACTTGTGTCCATGTGAAGTTTATACAATGCTCAGTGCTTGAAATGCTATTGTTTGTGCAGCATACATATCATGCATTAGACCTTGTTCAATAAGCTATTGTGGCTAACAAAGTTAGAACACCTAGTTAATTGCTTTGATTCATTATTCAAAGTCATCCTGATTGACAATGGATTTTTCATGTTGCATATAACTGTGTAGTAATAGAAATTACAACTATTTTACCTCGTACTAAATTTTTGCAACTTCACAAGCTGCTTTATGAATGCACATATTCCTAGTATTAGTAGGGCTTGTTATCAATGTTTTAAGTTCTGATCCCTATCTCATGCCGTCACGACAAAGCAATAATGCTTTTATTAGATCGTTGAGCCTTTTTTTAAGTCTTGACCAGCAGGTACTAGCACCCATGGTATTTTCGTAAGACAACCACGAGCACACTGGGTGCGCACCCGTGCCTCTAACCAACCAATCGTTGCGAGGTTCTCCCTCAGAGCTTTTTTCGGAATCATGACACAAATATATCTGGAATAGCAGCAACTTTGAGAATCCTGGGACGGATCTAGGGGGGGTTCCCTTGGCACCCCCTCCAAAAATGCAAAACAATTTATTCTGTATACTTAACAGTAGATGTCTACAACTTAAAGCCTATTTTGGGGCTGTTTGGTTGGAATTGTGATGATTACACTAAATTATACTATTCCTAGTGTATTTTTAACAAATTTTAAACATATGTCGTGAAGTTATGTTGTTCATACATTGTACTTGTAAACTGTGGTACCCCCAGTGCTAAAGATCCTAGATCCGCCAGTCACCGAGCATTTAATTGTTAGTCCCTCCGTTGGAAAATATAAGGTGTATTAGTTTATTGAAAAGAAAGGTTTTCTATTTTGATCAAGTTTGTAGCAAAATATATCAACATCTACAATTTTAAATAAAAAAAGATATATTTCATGACGAATCAGAAGAAAAGCCAAAAGGTGTTGAACACAGAGATATTTTTCTCCATAAACTTGGTCAAAGTTAGAGAAGTTTGACTTATTGAAAAATCAATACAACCTTATATTTTGGATCGGACGGAGTATATGTTTTTCTAATATAGGCATGATTTTGTGCTTACAGGAATGATTACTTATGCTGATTTAGTGTTACAGGTTCTAATATGATGATGACATCTCCTTGTTTGTGTAACTATTAAGGTCTGAAGAATGTCTTCTGTATACTTATCTTTTGTTTACTTACATATAGTATCTTCAATCCAGGCGCTAATTGCCATCGAAAGGCAAAAGGTGGCAGAAAAGGAGGCAGAAACTCAGAAGAAGATCGCACTATCTGAAGCAGAAAAGAATGCACTAGTGAGTAAGATCCTCATGCAACAGATGCTAACGGAGAAGGACAGTTCCAAAAGGCAGCAGCAGATTGATAATGAAATGTTTCTTGCCCGAGAGAGAGCCCTCACAGATGCAAACTATTACAGGCATGATAAGCTTTATTGTTTCTTCATTTATCCTTCGCATGCATGCTTCTTGTTTGACTGGCTGCATTTGGTCTGGTCTGTCTAGGATTACGAAGGAAGCAGAGGCTAACAAACTAAAACTTACACCCGAGTATCTTGAGCTGAGGTTCATTGAATCAATTGCGAATAACACAAAGATTTTCTTTGGAGAAAAGGTACTCAAATTGTTGCACACATCATCTTCTTTTGTATATTTGGTGAGTCCTGGACTGAGCAATTGGCTATTCTTCTGCAGATTCCAACCATGATTATGGATCGAAGATTGATTCGGAATCACCTTGATTCTTCTTCGAGCAAGGACCGGTTAGAAATATAGTAGCATCTCTTGTAAATTCGAAGGTCTGAGTATCAAAAAGACGAGATACTAGGACTCTTTAAGATTTAAAGTGGTTAGCCTTTGGAATTGCCTTGATGTTGCTTTCAAGCAAGGAACGTTCAGCCTTGTGGAATACTTGTAGTTGAACGATAAGGAAAAGAAATGCAGAGCTCGTAACTGTAATGTGTTGCAACTGGTAGTGATTTGTTAGGACTACCTTAACATGCTAGTATTACTGAAGAGCTATAAATGTGTTTCGCAGAATTGGAAGTATGAATTGGACACGTGTTTTCTAAAAGGAAGTGGCTAGGTGTAAGTCGACTGAAAATATAATTTGGGTCAGTCGATTCTTTCCAGCCGTATGATGCAAAATGAACAGCAGGATATTTTCTTCAACGTCGTGACAGATCCTTTCTTTGACCTCCTGATTTTATCAACCTCCTGGTGCCTTCTCCAACTTCACGGCCAGCCACTGTGGCTGCCGGTGCTCCCGTGCCAGCCTCGTTGCCCTGCCCTCCCCTCAATTGCTGCCCTGCCCTCCCCTCAATTGCTGCCCGTTGTTGCGCTGCCGTCCCTCCAACCATCCCTTGATGATGGTTAGTTTTTTTTTTGAAACGGAGACAAAAGTTTTGCCTCATCACATTAAATAAGTAGGACAATGTTAGTTGCGGGATGATACATGTTTAAATGAAAAGGATTGGGCTGCGGCTCTTGATGTGGTGTGGCGTTCGTGGTCTGCATGCGGTTGCCCTGAGCACTCTTGATGTGGTGTGGTGTTCGTGGTCTGCATGCGGTTGCCCTGAGCAGCGTGGGTTGTGGGTATCCGGGTTGTGTGGCGCCGCAGCTCGAGTGCGGGTGGTGGCATGTCGGGGCGGCGGCCCTGGAAGGCGGTGTTGGTGGGGTGGCATCCTTGTCTCGCTTGGGCGTTGGGGGTGTTGGCTCGATGCGTCCTAGAAAGGGCGGTCTGATGAAAGCACAATGTGCTTCCTTGGTGGTTTTGATAATTCATGACAACATACATTGTCTTTTGGACTAATACTTTCATCTAGTGTATTTCAGATAAAGTCCAAAAAGAGATGGGTCGGCAAAAAGAGTATAGAGAGTATCCCAATGAAAAAAAAAGAATAGCATTGGCCAAGCTTGAAGCAAGATGACTATATTTTTTACCCTTTGTGAGAAATCACTTTGAGTTCATAGAAAAGCCAATACTATTGAAAGAAGGTAAGGTACTATTGGTGAACAATATGCTCATACGTGTACAAGTGATAGTCATCACATACACCCACAAGCTCTTCCACAAAAGTCCGTTCAAAGCCAAATACTCAAAATCGGCAACCAACACATTTCACTCGGTACCACTGATTCCAAACCTCAGATAGACTCAGCCAAAACCCTAGCTTTTCGGTGCAACCGATTCTGCTTCGGTGCCTCAGAGTTTGGGTTGCCAACTTCCTGTTACGCAAGTTTACAAAATCGGTCCCTTCGAGTTTTGTGAATCGGCGTCACCGAGATTGGCAATCTGACCGTTGTTCACCTTATCGATGCAACCGAGATTTATGTATCGGTCTCATCGAGATTCAAAAGTTGCTACCTTTAAGGCAACTCGGTACCATCGAGATTAACACATCGGTGTCATCGAGTCTGACTTATTAGGTGTAACGGTTGGATTTTTGGAGATGCCAATATATACCCGTCCACCACCACTCACTCGCAAGAGAAGCACTCAGAATAGTTCCCCACTCATACCTACTGATTTTCTGAGAGAGAGCCACCTACTCATGTGTTGAGATCATGCCATTCCATTCCTACCATATGAATCTTGATTTCTAGCCTCCCCAAGTTGCTTTCCACCCAATCAATCTCTTCTATCAAGCCAAATCTGTGAGAGAGTGATTGTGTGTTGGGGAGTCTATCATCTTGAAGCACAAGAGCAAGGAGTTCATCGACACTATCGAGCTTATTACCTTTTGGAGAGTGGTGCCTCCTAGATTGGTTAGGTGTCGCTTGGGAGCCTCCTACTTCGTGTTGTGGAGTGAACCAAGAAGTTTGTATGGGCAAGGAGATCGCCTACTTCGTGAAGATCTACCCCGAGTTAGGCTAGTCCTCCATGGACGTAGGCCATCGCGATATAGTCAAGGTTGCTTCTTCGTGGAACCCTCCGTGGGTAGAGCCCTCCACGGACTCTCGCGACCGTTACCCTTCGTGGGTTGAAGACTCCATAAACGTGGACGTACGATAGCACCACCTATAGAAACCACGGGATAAATCTTCGTGTCCTTCATGCATTTGATCTCTCTATCTCTACTCCCTATTTTCATGTGCAATGTCTTTACTTTCTGCTGCTATACTTGATGACTTGCATGTGTTGGGTGTCATAGACTAGTTATATATGCTAAAACTGCCAACTCTTGAACTTATGCTTAAGGTAGTTTTAAATTCCTGCTTGTAGTCCATTCACCCCCTCTAGACATACACTTCTAGTGATTCCTCAATTGGTATCAGAGCATTGGTCTTCATTGCTTCGGTTTCAACACTGTGGAGGAAGATGGATGTGTCTAGTATGGAGAGTTTGTATTGTAGAGTGCCCATTCTTGTTGGAGAGTACTATAGTTGATGGAAGTATGCCATGATTGATCTATTTGACAAATTCCATTTGAGAAAACATATTGAAAATCCCTATGTGCTCCCATTGATGAATTGCATCCCACACACGAAGAGGAAATTAACATGCTTGGTAACCTTAGAACTGTCAATCTTATTGTGAGAGGCTTACCAAGATTCATGCTTTCTCAATTGAAGAACTTTTCATGTGCTTATACCTTGTGGACTGATTTGGAGAAACGATATCCAAATCTTTCATTAGGTAATCTTGATGAAATTATTCATAAAACTATTGCTTTTCATAAAATGAAGCCAGTGATCCAAACTTTGATAAATGCCTATTTGAGCTTCCTGATCTTATGCGTGCTAAAGGAGATGCCACTACTATCAACAATATTATTATTGAAGCCATTCAATTCATAAACTTGAACATTGTCATGGTTATAATTGTAATGAGTCCCTTTGTTTTTATGACGAGGAGATTCCACCAAATGATGAAAATGAAGAACATGACTACTATGATGAAGATGAGCTGTTCGACATCTAGCATGAAAAGATCATGAAGAATCTAAATCTAATGGCGAACTTCATGGATTACATATCCGGTGGAAAAGAGTGGATTCTCGACAGTGGATGCACGGATCACATGACTGACGATAAAGACATGTTTCAAGAGATCACGCCTAATCAAGGTCCTCGAAGGTACGTGACCTTTGAAGACAACTCTAAGGGTAAGGTACTTGGCCTTGGTAAGGTGGCCATATCTCATGATAGCTCCATTCAAAATGTGATGCTTGTTGAATCCCTTGGCTACAATCTTCTTTCTCTATCTAGACTAGCAGACTTCAGTTTCAATGTGGTATTTACCAAAATAGATTGCCAAGTGTTTCGATTTGATAATCATAAAATTGTCTTTACCGGTATTCATAGAGGTGATCTGTACATTGTCAATTTCATTAAAAAGGCCCAATCTCGTACTTGTCTCATTGCAAAATTATCTAAAGGTTGGCTATGGCATAGAAGGCTTGGACATGTAGGCATGCACAATCTAGATAAGCTTATCAAGGGTGATCATATTCTTGGTGTTAAAGATTTTACCTTTGACAAAGATAAACTTTGTAGCGCTTGTCAAGCAGGAAAGCAAGTAGGTGGAAGTCATCCGGTTAAGAACATCATGACCACTAGGAGACCACTCGAGTTACTTCATATGGATCTTTTTCGTCCCAATGCTTACAAGAGTCTTGGTGGAAACTCTTATGGTCTAGTTGTAGTTGATGATTTTTCCAGATTTACGTGGGTATTCTTCCTTGATGATAAGTCGTAGGTACAAAAGATCTTTAAGAACTTCGCATGCAAAGCGCAGAATCAATTTGAAGTGAAGATCAAGAAGGTTCGAAGCGATAATAGATCGAAGTTAAAGAACACCCATGTGGATACCTTTCTTAACGAAGAGGGTATTTCACATGAGTTATCGGCTATGTACACGCCTCAACAAAATGGAGTTGTCGAGAGAAAGAACCGAACCCTCATTGAGATGGCAAGAACGATGCTTGACGAATACAAGACGCCATGACACTTTTGGGCAGAAGCCATGGAAACAACGTGTCATGCCACAAACCGACTCTACTTGCACAAGCTTCTCGGTAAAACGACATACGAGCTTCTCATCGATAACAAATCCCAAGTTGGATACTTTCAGGTATTCGGCTCTAAGTATTACATTCTTGATAAGCATCGTCGTGCTAAATTTGCTCCCAAATCTCATAAAGGTTTCCTACTTGGTTATGGATCAAACTCTCACACCTACCGGGTCTATAACAACTTCACTCGAAAAGTTGAAGAGACGGTAGATGTGAAGTTTGATGAGTCTAATGGTTCGCAAGTCGAACAATTGCCAAATGATGTAGGTGATAAAGATCCTTCGGAAGCTATCCAAGACTTGCCCATTGGCAAGATTCGTTCCATGGAGGTGAAGGAAAGTACTTCATCAACCCAAGTGGAAGCTCCTACTTCCGATCAAGGCTACCGACAACACGACATGGAAGCATCCACAAGTGGTACATGACAAGATGAAGAGGAAGAGGAAGAGCATCATGAAGATCCGCCACAACCTCCTTCACCACCACCTTAAGGATATGACCACGTCGACAACAACGGAGATGAAGGAGATGATGAAGAAGAAGAAGCTCCACCAACTAACAAGCCTAAGCTACCCCGAGTTCGAGATCAAGTGACCAAGAACCATCCCCTAAACCAAATCTCTGGTGACATACAAACAAGGAGGATCACTCGCTCTAAAAATCATTTGGCTAACTTTTGTAAGCATTATTCTTTCATCTCTAGCATTGAACCCTTGAAGGTTGAACAAGCTCTTGAAGACGCGGATTGGGTGAACGCTATGCATGAAGAGCTTCACAACTTCGAGAGGAACGAAGTGTGGAATCTAGTGGAGAAGCCCAAGGACGAACAAAACATTATCGGCACGAAATGGGTTTTTCGGAACAAGCAAGACGAAGACGGTCTAGTCTTTCGCAAAAAGGCTCGACTCGTAGCTCAAGGATATACGCAAGTCAAAGGTATGGACTACGGTGAGACCTACACCCTCGTTGATAGATTAGAAGCTATTCGAATTCTTCTTGCTTATGCTAATCACCATGACATCACACTTTACCAAATGGATATTAAAAGTGCATTTTAAATGGTGAGATAGAAGAAGAGGTTTTTGTTAAGCAACCACCTGGTTTTGTAAATCCTAAGAAACCTGACCACATCAAACTTCGCAAAGCTTTATATGGTCTTAAGCAAGCTCCTCGTGCTTGGTACAAATGCCCAACGAAGTTTCTCATTAAAAAAGGATTTGAAATTGGTAAAATTGACGCAACCTTATTCACAAAGAGAGTTAATGGTGAATTATTTGTCTGCCAAATTTACGTGGATGATATTATCTTTGGATCTACTAACCCACAATTTAGTGAGAAGTTTGGAAGGTTGATGTCAGAGAAGTATGAGATGTCAATGATGTGTGAGCTGAAATTCTTTCTTGGTCTACAAATCAAGCAAATGAGAGAAGGTACTTTCATCTCTCAAACTAAGTACACCAAGGACTTGATAAAGAAGTTTAACATGCAAGAGTGCAAAGGTATGAAAACTCCCATGCCCACTAGCGGCCACGATGATCTAACCAAGGAGGGTGAACCGGTTGATCAAAGGGTTTATCGATCAATGCTTGGTTAATTGCTTTATCTATGTGCCTCCCGTCCTGATATTATGATTAGTGTTTGCATGTGTGCTAGATATCAATCTTCACCCAAAGAATGTCATCTTAAGGCTGTGAAACGCATTGTGAGATACTTGATACATACACCAAACTTTGGCATTTGGTATCCCAAGGGATCTTCTTTTAATCTTGTT
This sequence comes from Hordeum marinum, assembly GCA_022496015.1. Classification (NCBI taxonomy): domain Eukaryota; kingdom Viridiplantae; phylum Streptophyta; class Magnoliopsida; order Poales; family Poaceae; genus Hordeum; species Hordeum marinum. The sequence goes on from CM039675.1 coordinate 185,820,294, forward strand.
GGCCACTCCGACTCGGACTATGCCGGTGACAAGGTTGATAGAAAATCCACCTCGGGTGCATGTTAATTTCTTGGTAGATCTCTTGTGTCTTGGTCCTCCAAGAAACAAAACTCGGTATCTCTATCTACTGCCGAAGCTGAATATATTGCTGCTAGATCATGTTGTGAGCAATTGTTATGGATGACATCCACAAACGCTTAAAGATTATGGAATCAATGTTAAAAATGTACCATTACTGTGTGACAATGAAAGTGCTATTAAGATTGATCATAATCCTGTGCAACATTCTCGAAAAGCATATTCAAGCTCGACATCATTTCATCCGTGATCATGTTGCCAAAGGAGATATTAATCTCAAGCATGTTCGTACTAACAAGCAATTGGCCGACATCTTTACTAAGCCACTTGATGAAAAAGTGTTTTGTCATTCGAGGAGTGAGTTGAACATCATTGATGCTTCAAACTTGAGCTAAGTTCACTCGGATGCTTGCAAGGGGACGAGCTTCATTGTCTATTCCATGCTATTACCTTGAATATCATATCTTGGAATTCTATGCTCCCTTGTTTTGCATCTAACCCTTTTGTAGGTACTTGGAAGAACAACACTCCACAAGATTGCCACCAACTCATATCTTATGCAATCTTGTCATGACCAAGTATCCACAACCTCACTTTGATGATGTGAGGAAGAAGACAACAAAACATATCCTTGACATATATTCCTCAATTGCTAAATCTCAATTGGTATTATGTCATTTGAACATATCATGTTCTTCCTTGCGTGACTAACCTATGTAGGTGAAAAGTGAATGAAAACAACAAGGATTGCTCCTGACTCAAGATCATCTTCATCAACCTCGAGCATCCTCATCAAGTTCACCTACAAGCTTCGTTAACAACTTCAGTCAAAGGTATGTACTCATATCCTTGAAAAAGGCTTTACTCCAAGTCATGAGATAAAGCAACTCAAGAGATATGAAGACACTAAAATGCTTAATCGAAAAATGGTAACCCCATTTTGAGCTTAACGGTGAGTACGACCTATGATCAAGTATTCTTGCTTGGCTCCTATGTCAATATACTCTAATATAGGTGACCTAGTGATACGTCTCCAACGTATCTATAATTTTTGATTGTTCCATGCTATTATATTATCTGTTTTGGATGTTTTTATGCATTAATATGCTATATTATATTATTTTTGGGACTAACCTATTAATCTAGAGCCTAGTGTCAGTTTATGTTTTTTCCTTGTTTTGAGTTTCGTAGATAAGAAATATTAAACGGAGTCCAAACGGAATAAAACCTCCGGAATGATTTTTCTGGAAAATATGGAATCCAGGAGACTTGAGAACCAAGGCAGAGGAGCTACCGCGGGGCCACAAGACCGCTTGCCTGACGGGCAGGCTTGTGGGCCCCTGGCAACTCCCCTAACCCTAATCTTCGGCCTATAAATACCCAAATATTCCATCATTATCATAACGAGCCACGAAAACACTTTTCCGTCGCCAGAAGCCTCCGTTCTCGAGAGATCCAATCTTGGAGCCTTTTCTGGTAGTCTGCCGGAGGGGGATTCGAACACGGAGGGCATCTACATCAACTCCATTGCCCCTCCGATGATGCATGAATAGTTCACCATAGAGCTACGGATCCATAGCTAGTAGCTAGATGGCTCCTTCTCTCTCTTTGCTTCTCAATACCATGTTCTTCATGGAGATCTATCCGATGTAATACTCTTTTGCGGTGTGTTTGTCGAGATCCGATGAATTGTGGGTTTATGTTCAGATTATCCATGCATATTATTTGAGTCTTTTCTGAATTCTTATATGCATGATTTCATATCTTTGCAAGTCTCTTCGAGTTATTAGTTTGGTTTGGCCAACTAGATTGTTAATTCTTGCAATAGGAGAAGTGCTTAGTTTTGGGTTCAATCTTGCGGTGTCCTCACCCAGTGACAAAGTAGGCGTAGCGAGGCACGTATTGTATTGTTGCCATCAAGGGTAAAAAGATGGGGTTTTCATCATATTGCTTGAGTTTATCCCTCTACATCATGTCATCTTACTTAATGCGTTACTCTGTTCTTCATGAACTTAATACTCTAGATGCAGGCATGAGTCGGTCGATGTGTGGAGTAATAGTAGTAGATGCAGAATCATTTCGGTCTACTTGTCACGGACGTGATGCCTATATTCATAATCAGTGCCTTGGATATCTTCATAATTATTCGCTTTTCTATCAATTGATCGATAGTAATTTGTTCACCCACCTTAATACTTCCCATCATGAGAGAAGCCATCTAGTGAAACCTATGGCCCCGGGTCTATTTTACATATTATATTTTCATATCTAAAACCAAAAACACCAAAAACACTTGCTACATTGTTTTTTTACTTTTAGTTTTACTTTCCGTTCAAGCATCCTATTATATCTATCTCTACTAGATCTCATCCTTGCAAATAACCGTGAAGGGATTGACAACCCCTTTATAGTGTTGTGTGCAAGAGTTTGATTCCTTGTGCAGGTATATCTATTGGTGGCTTGCTTGTATATCCTACTGGATTGATACCTTGGTTCTCAAAAACCGAGGGAAATACTTATCTACTTTGCTGCATCAAACCGTTCCTCTTCACGGGAAAGCAATGCATGCTCGAGAAGTAGCAAGAAGGATTTCTCGCACCATTGCCGGGGAGATACAAGTCAAGTCAAGATAAGAACTCTCTCGTCAACTTGCCCATTTCTGGTTTGGTTGCGGGGAGATCTACATCAATCCTACCAAGCAACCATCACAAACTCATCCCTTGCATTTAATTTATTTGCCATTTGCCTCGTTTTCCTCTCCCCCACTTCTAAAACGATTTTCAAAAAATACCAAAAAGATTTGCCTTTTTTATTCGCCCTTCTTTTGTTTGCCTTTTGTTTGCTTGTGTTGCCATGTGCCTCCTATTCGCTTGCATCTTTGCTTGCTAAAAATCTATTGATATGGATCCTCATCCACTTGCTAATCTTTTCAAAAGACCAAATTATGATGAACCAATTGCTAGTGAGTTGAGTGTACTTGATTATCTCTATGAAGTTTTGTTTGAAAATCATGAATCTGAAAATTTTGATGAAGAAGAAAATTATAAAGTGATTCATGATATCTCCTTGAATGAAAAACATGATTGCCATGTCGTTAGTATGAATTCTCTGAATTTCCATGATGCTAATGATATGCAAAACCACAAGCTTGGGGATGCTATGCTTGATGAAGATGATATTTTTTGTTCCCCAAGTTTTGGTGATGACACATATGCTATAATTGATCATGAAAAGAATGCTTTGTGTGATAGTTATATTGTGAGATTCCTTCATGATGTTATTGAAAATTACTATGAGAGAGTAACATATGCTTTTACATATTGCAATAATATCAATTTTCCTCTCTATGTGTTCAAAGTATGGAAGTTATGCTTGTTTTGCCTTCCTATGGTAGTTGATTTTTGTTCCCATAATTTGTTCGCTCACAAAATCCCTATGCATAGGAAGTGGATTAGACTTAAATATACTTGCCATGTGATTCATGATGTTCCTATTGTTTCAAATATTAATTATGTGCCCTTAGATTTCATTGTTCTTGATATAGAATGCAATCCTACATGTCACATTATTCTTGGTAGACCTTTCCTTAGAACAATTGGTGCAATTATTGACATGAAAGAAGGAAATATTAGATTCCAATCTCCATAAAGGAAAGGAATGAAAAACCTTCCTAGAAAAAAATAAGATTGCCTTATGAATTTATTATGAGATCTACTTTTGGATTGCATACCAAAGATGACAATACCTAGATCTATTGCGTTTTGCCTAGCTAGGGGCGTTAAACAACAACACTTGTTGGGAGGCAACCCAATTTTATTTCGATTTTTTCTTTTTTGCTTCTGTTTTTGTGTGTTTGGAACATTATTAATTCTTTAGTAATTGTGTTTTTGTGTTTTGATTAGTGTTTTAGCCAAGTAAAACCTTTGGGGTGATCTATGGTAGTTGTTGATTTGATCCTGCTGAAAAACAGAAACTTTTGCGCTCAGTCCAGGAATTTTCCAAATGTTTTAGAGCGTAAAATTGATCTGATATTTTTACACAATATTTATATACAAATTTCCCTGATTGTCCTAATTTTCCAGAATTGTCAGATTTCTAGAAGTATTCTAAGTTTACAAATTGCTACAGACTGTTCTGTTTTTGAGAGATTCTGTTTTCTTTGTGTTGTTTGCTTATTTTGATGTATCTATGGGTCGTATCGGGGGGTATGAGTCATGGAAAAGCTATAATACAGTAGGTATTACACAAATATAAATAAATAATGAGTTCACAACATTACCTAAAGTGGTGACTTATTTTTCTTATACTAATGGATCTCATGAGTTTTCTGTTGAGTTTTGTGTTGTGAAGTTTTCAAGTTTTGGGTGAAGATTTGATGGACTATGGAATAAAGAGTGGCAAGAGACTAAGCTTGGGGAAGCCCAAGTCACCCCAAGTCATATTAAAGGATACCAAAAAGCCTAAGCTTGGGATGCCCCTGAAGGCATCCCCTCTTTCGTCTTCAATCCATCAGTAAATGTACTTGAGGCTATATTTTTATTCAGCACATGATATGTGTTTTGCTTGGAGCGTATTGTATGATATGAGTCTTTGCTTGTTAGTTTTCCACAATAATCCTTGCTGCACACATATTTTGAGAGAGCGCTGAATCGTGAATTTGTTAGAATACTCTATGTGCTTCACTTATATCTTTAGAGCTAGGCAATGTTGCTCTAGTGCTTCACTTATATCTTTATAGAGCATGGTGGTGTTATATTTTATAGAAATTATTGAACTCTCGCTCCTCACTTATATTATTGTGAGATTTTCTTAAAACAGCATGGTAATTTGTTTAGGTTATGAATTTAGTCCTAATATAATGGCATCCAAGAGGGATATAATAAAAACTTTCATATTAAGTGCATTAACAACTATGAGAAGTTGGATTCCTTGCATATAGTTTTGAGATAATAGGGATGGTAATATGAGAGTCATGCTAGTGAGTATTTGTGAAATGAAGAGATACGTGTGTTACAGCTTGTGATTCCCATAGCATGCACGTATGGTGAACCGCTATGTAACAAAGTCGGAGCATGACTTGTGTAATGATTGTCGACCTTTGTGTGAGGGTCGGGAGCGCGTGATGGTTAACTCCTACCAACCTCTATCCTAGGAGCATGCGTCTAATGCCTTGTTTGATGACTAATATACTTTTGCAATAAGTATGTGCGTTCTCTATGACTAATGTGAGTCCATGGATTATACGCACTCTCACCCTTCCATCTTTGCTAGCCTCTCTAGTACCGCGCAACTTTCGCCGGTACATCAAACCCTCCTTCCTCAAAACAGCCACCATATATTCCTCAAAAAAGCCACCATACCTACCTATTATGGCATTTCCATAGCCATTCCGAGATATATTGCCATGCAACTTCCACCATGTAGTTTTTCTATGACTTGCATCATCACTTCATATTGCATATAGAGTTATATCTTGTCATAGGAATCGAGTTGTAATTTCTTTTGCTTTGAGTTATAAGTAAATAAAAGTGTGATGATTTTTTATTAATAGAGCATTGTCCCATGAGAGAAAAGGATGATGGATGCTATGACTCCCTCACATGTTGGGACGAGTATCCAGACTTTACAAAAAATAAAAGAGGCCAGCGAAGCCCAAACAAACAAATAAATAAAAGAGGCCAAAGAAGCCCACCAAAAAAATGAGATAAAGAGAGAAGGGACAATTGCTACTATCTTTTTCCACACTTGTGCTTCAAAGTAGCACCATGATCTTCATGATAGAGAGTCTCCTATTTTGTCACTTTAAAATAACTAGTGGATATTCATTATGCACGACCACTTAGTTTTCTTTTTTGAGCTTTCATACACTTATAGCTCTAAGTGCATTTGTTGCATGGCAATCCCTACTCACTCACATTGATATCTATTGATGGGCATCCCCATAGCCCATTGATACGCCTAGTTGAGTTGAGACTATCTTCTACTTTTTCCCTTGCACCCCACCATATTCTATTCCACCTATAATGCTATATCCATGGCTCACGCTCATGTATTGCGTGAGAGTTGAAAAGGTTTGAGAACACCAAAAGTATGAAACAATTGCTTGACTTGTTCATAGGGGTTGTGCATGATTTAGATACTTTGTGTGGGGAAGATGGAGCATAGTCAGACCATATGATTTTGTAGGGATAACTTTCTAAGGCCATGTTATTTCGAAAGGACACAACTACCTTGTTGGTGTGCTCGAAGTATTACTGTTTTTATGTCAATATTAGACTATTGTTTTGAATCTGACGGATCTGAATATTCATGCCACAATCTAGAATATTACATGGATAAATATGTTGGGTAGCATTCCACATAAAAAATTCTGTTTTTATCATTTACCCACTCGAAGACGAGCAGGAATTAAGCTTGGGGATGCTGATACGTCTCCAACGTATCTATAATTTTTGATTGTTCCATGCTATTATATTATATGTTTTGGATGTTTTTATGCATTAATATGCTATTTTATATTATTTTTGGGACTAACCTATTAATCTAGAGCCTAGTGCTAGTTTCTTTTTTTCCTTGTTTTTGAGTTTCGCAGATAAGGAATATTAAACGGAGTCCAAACAGAATAAAACCTTCAGAATGATTTTTTCTGGAAAATATGGAAGCCACGAGACTTGAGAACCAAGGCAGAGGAGCTGCCACGAGGTCACAAGCCCGCTTGCCGCGGCCAGGGGGCCCACCCGCGTCGGGCAGGCTTGTGGGCCTCTAGCAACTCCCCTAACCCTAATCTTCGGCCTATAAATACCCAAATATTCCATCATTATCATAACGAGCCACGAAAACACTTTTCTGCCGCCAGAAGCCTCCGTTCCTGAGAGATCCAATGTTGGAGCCTTTTCCGGTAATCTGCCGGAGGGGGATTCGATCACGGAGGGCATCTACATCAACTCCATTGCCCCTCCGATGATGCGTGAGTAGTTCACCATAGAGCTACGGGTCCATAGCTAGTAGCTAGATGGCTTCCTCTCTCTCTCTCTTTGCTTCTCAATACCATGTTCTTCATGATCTTCATGGAGATCTATCCAATGTAATACTCTTTTGTGGCGTGTTTGTCGAGATTCGATGAATTGTGGGTTTATGTTCAGATTATCCATGAATATTATTTGAGTCTTTCCTGAATTCTTATATGCATGATTTCATATCTTTTGATGTCTCTTCGAGTTTTTGGTTTGGTTTGGCCAACTAGATTGTTAATTCTTGCAATAGGAGAAGTGCTTAGTTTTGGGTTCAATCTTGCGTTGTCCTCACCCAGTGACAAAGTAGTGGTAGCGAGGCACATATTGTATTGTTGCCATCAAGGGTTAAAAGGTGGGGTTTTCATCATATTGCTTGAGTTTATCCCTCTACATCATGTCATCTTACTTAATGCGTTACTCTGTTCTTCATGAACTTAATACTCTAGATGAAGGCAGGAGTTGGTCGATGTGTGGAGTAATAGTAGTAGATGCAGAATCGTTTCGGTCTACTTGTCACGGAAGTGATGCCTATATGCATAATCATTGCCTTGGATATCTTCATAATTATTCGCTTTTCTATTAATTGCTCGACAGTAATTTGTTCACCCACCGTAATACTTGCCATCATGAGAAAAGCCATCTAGTGAAACCTATGGCCCTCGGGTCTATTTTCCATATTATATTTTCATATATAAAACCAAAAACACCAAAAATACTGGCTGCATTATTTTTCCTTTTAGTTTTACTTTCCTTTGGAGCATCCTATTATATCTATCTCTACTAGATCTCATCCTTGCAAATAACCGTCAAGGGATTGACAACCCCTTTATAGCGTTGGGTGCAAGAGTTGATTCCTTGTGCAGGTATATCTATTGGTGGCTCGCTTGTATCACCTACTGGATTGATACATTGGTTCTCACAAACTGAGGGAGATACTTATCTAATTTGCTGCATCAAACCGTTCCTCTTCACGGGAAACCAACACATGCTGAAGAAGTAGCACCTAGTCACCGCCCATTATCTAGTTAAGAATCTTGTTTGGTGATCCCTTATTAAAAAAACTTGAAAGGGGGAGAAATACATTCAAGGATCCTTAACTCAAAGGAGGAGAAGGTCTGCAAATTCTTAGTTTAGCCAAAGGGAGAGAAATTATTTTCAATGATTACCTCATTTTTCTCATGATTTTCATATTCTATGAGTCCTACTTTCAATGACCCTTGTTCTCAAGGATCTCTTCTTAATCAATGATCCCAGTATCTGATCCTATATCCGACCTTTTTGGAAATTAATGCCAAAGGGGGAGAAATATACAAAGCTTCAAAGCTAAAAGGGGAGATACATGCAAAGGGGGAGACATAATTTAGGGGGAGAAGAAAATATCAAAAGTTTATACTTATATAAACAAGGGGATAATACCAAAGTAGGGGGAGAAAAATATGTTTTGGAGAAAGATCTGTGTATTGCATTTGATTCTCTCATGTTAGAATTTTCTCACCTTATCTAATCCCAATATCTACATGCTAAGATTCAGGGGGAGAGGATGTCCTACATTTTGATATATAAGGGAGAAAGTTCTAAATGATCTTGGAGACATATTAATCCTAAATAATACTATCTTCTATATGTTCTCCATATCTTGGTATTTTTTGAGTTCTATTGCTATTTGATTAGTAGAATACTCTTGTGTTTCCCAACATTGTTTTCTCAAGTGTATATCTACCACCAGAATGCTCAAGAACTCAAGGTAAATATATGCCTCATATCTTTGATCAAGATGATCTCTTGTTTTGTAACGCCCAAGATGCACACCTATCCATATTTGGGCATGGGGCCTCGACAGGGATAGAGGCGCAACTAGTCATTTCGCAAGTTCAGTATCATCACATACATTTATGAGAGAAGAGTATATGAGTTGGCTTACAGTCTCCACATGCTAAATTACAATTCCACACAGTTTATTCAAACATCATTCATAAGACAGGGTCCGACTACAGACAAAAACAAACGAGAAAAGATGCGATGAAACTGTCTTGGTAGCCCCGAAGATCACGACCAAGGCCTCTCTACTCGTCTGGATATGTGACGTACATTCTTCCACGCTCTTCGTCATACTCCCACTGGAGCCACGTCACATCATCTGCCACGGTCTCATCTGCACCTGCACCTGTATTTGTTGTAGTAATCTGTGAGTCATGGGGACTCAGCTATCTCGCAACCAGGTACCAAGACTATTCGAGCTTGTTGGGTTGGATGGGGGTAAGTGGTTAGTTTGCAGCAACACTAAGCATTTTATGGTGGCTAACTTACGAGAACATGAATGTAAATATGTGGTCTACGATAAACGATCGAGAACTAGCATGACCGCTAAGCGATCCTGAACACCTACTTACGTCAAACATAACCCCACCGTGTTCTCTCTCGGTTCATGTTTACGAGCAGAGACGATCATGGTTACTCACACAGTTGGCGTATTTTATTGGAGTTTACTTCAATTTAACTATAACCGGGTGTTAAACAAAATATCCAAGTTGCCACATAACCGCGGGCACGGCTTTCCGAAAGATTTAACCCTGCAGGGGTGCTCCAACTAGTCCATCATAAATTAACCACACTCCACGGGAATAACCTCGACCACGGATCTCGTGATCGTCCTAGGCAATTCCAAAGGAATTCCGACACCTCGAGATAGCCCGAAGAAAATCAGAGTCCCTCACGCAAGCCATTCGAAAAAGGTAAAACAAGTCCAGCAAGACCGCCCGACACGCTAGATCCCAATAGGAGCCACACGTATCTCTGTCTCAGGGCACTACCGGATGGGCAAGACGTCGGGTTGGCTGAAACCCCAGGTGGCTAGGGGGTGCCGAACATCGCCTAGTTTGGACCAACACTCATGAGGAGCACTGGCCCGGGTTGTTGATTAATTATCCACGGGGCAGCTAATCCCTATGCATTTTTATTAAGTTGTTTAAGCAAATAGTAACAATGTTGGGTCTTTCCAAACAAGTTTTAATCTCAACCGAATAATCAAGGGGTCCCCATAACAACCCCGAGCATGTTAGGAGCACAAAATATGGAAATATAACACCGGTAACAAGTACCTATGGCGGCAAAAGTGGAACAAAACACCGAGCAAAAGGCCAAGCCTTCCACCATACCAATATATATATATGTGCATTAAATTAAATAGCATCAAATATATTGATATCACTAGATATCCATGTTATCACATGGAAACAACCTGCACCTGCAACTAAGAACGCTATAAGAGGGGCTGAGCATCAGTAACTTAGCCAAACAAGGTTTGCTAGGATGTGGAGGGGTTAGAGGCTATCATGGCAATGTAGGAGGCTTGACATTCAATTGGTAGGTAACGCATGTGTAACGATAATAGTGAGACATCTAGCAAAGCAAAAATAGTGTCGGGATCTGGGTACGACCATCTTGCCTGTTGGTTCTTCAGATGGACAAAGAGCGGGGTCCTCGTAGTGGTACTCTCCTGGATCCTCGTACTCAGGTTCAACGCTCGCGTCTACCCAAGAGAAACATCAAAAATAAACAACCAACCAAGGTGTAATGCACAAACAAGATGATGCATGATTCATTTGAAGTATTTAGCATGGCAATCCTAAACTAGTCATGTTTCTCATGCAATAGTTAAGTTATTTACAATTCTGGACAGAACCTCAAGTTAAGTTGTTTGAACATGCATGATCATGGAAAATATGGATGATTCATGCAAAATCGATGCAATTCCATATGTGGAACGTAGGAAACGGAGTAACGGATCTCACGCTACGCTCATGGCAAGGTACGAAGGCAAAATACAAGACATGGAAGGCCATGGGCTATTCCTTGGTATTCCAAGGTAGCCACTGGTTAGGGAATGAAAAACCAACCACAATAGAGCCAAATATCAAGCAAAACAATGGAGCATAGCCCCGACAAGTCACAAAACATTAAAACACACAATCTGCCTCAAAACAGCAAGATAGCAACTTTCACAGCAAATATCTAGAGCTACAGGAAGTTTCCAACCTCCAACAAAACATGTACCAAAACTACATAACATGCTTATCAAATCATCCAACTACACAAACTGTAAACGAAGCACATATCAATAAGCATGAAGCTCACAAGATGACATGATGAAACAGATTCTAGGGACTTAGTGAAAATCACACTTTTTCTAGAATCTGAGTTAAGCTGATAGCAAGTTGACAGCAATAAATAATTATTCTAGAGACCACCTAATGGCATGAAAATTAACAAGATGGCAAAGGACAACATCTACTCCAAAACACTAGCACTGAGCTTGAGGTAAAACACAACATATCACTTGGTAGCATCCACTTATCATGGCATAAAAATATTAACAGATTCTCAGACTTAGAAATATTTAGCATGTTGAAAACAACAACATTTTTGTAGCCACTTTGGAGCATGGTTCCCACTTATGTGCAAGTTTATCATGTCAAAAGAAAATACCAAGGCATTCTACTCATGAAATACTACCACTTCCATGCTGACACCAATATCAACGCATGCCTGGGTAAAATCATACAAAAATGACAAGGTAGCATCACAACAGAAAATAGAAGTTTTATGAACTTTTTCAAAAGTGAAATCTAATAGCACCAATGCATTCCTTGGGTGATTCTACCCCAAAACCACATGTCACACTCATATACTTGCATGGAACATCATAGCACAACACTAGCTCGAAAAATAACATACATTCCCATAAGTTAAAACTTACTAAAAATGCTCATAGCCAAAAATGCATATGTCCAGATTTAGTAATTTACCAGAAAAGGAAAAATCTATTTAAATCACAATAAGAACAATAAAACAAAATAAAAACCAAAGAAGGGAGGGGTCCCACCTGGCATAGATACCAGGGCCCCTCTATGGATGACAAGTGTGGCCAGGACCCACTTGTCATGCACACACTAACACACACACAACCACACACACACTCACACTAGATCTCCCTGCCACAGGGGATCCACCACTGCCCACACACACTCTAGCACGCACACACACACTCTCTGCACAGCCGCACCGGATCCCACCACAGCCACATTGGATCTAGCCCAACACACACAGACACAAGGCAAAGCGCAATAAAAAGAAAAGGGTGCGGGGGGGGGGGGGGGGTCAAAACCGCGACCTGCTGGTCATCCCCGGGTCAATTGACCAATGCGCTAGGTGGGGGATTCTCGACAGATAGGGGAAATGTCTCCTTTTGAGGTACCCTTGGACTTAACTATCAAAACTAAAGAACAGGAACACACAAACTCACGGCGGTGCAGCGGGATGGGACGAGCGACGACGGCACAGCTCAGGGCATCATCGAGAAAGCCAACTGCCTGTGGGGGCTGCGGGGAAGGCGGGGGATCCATTCCTAAGCCTAGGGAGGCGCGATAGTGAGGGGGGGCGAGCGACACGAGCTCGGCCGGAGCTTTGCCATGGCGAGTGCAGGAGCGATCAGAGCGCAACGACGATGTCTATGCTACGACATCTACGAGGAGAGATGCAGAGGGGGGGGGGGAGAAGGATGCGTAGGTGCTCACAGCGGGGCGACGCACTCGCGCTCGGAGCAGAGGAAGAAGACGCGATGACACGAGGCTCGGAGCAGAGGAAGAAGACGCGGCGACGGACGATGCCTGCGGAGGCTCTCCGACCCCTCCTAGTGACGGGAACGAGCTGCGGGGAGGGTCCCCGACCTCCATGACATCCTTGACGCGAAGGGGTTCGACGGAGACGCGCGACGACGGCGAGGAGGACCGACGGCTCTTTGAATTTAGCTCTCGCTCTCTGAACTTACCCGAGGAGGAAGGAAGGGAGAAGAAGGGAGAAAGGAGTGGTGGCGGTGAGGAGGAAGAGGGGGGAACCCTAGGGATCCGCACCCTTATAAAAGGGCTGGCCTCGACGTCCGTGAGCTCCTCTCACGGTGTCGGCGTCGAGCTCTCTCTCTCTGTGGCTTCTCTGAACCTGACAGAAAGAGGAACGGGAGCAGGTTGCCGTCTACGCGAGGGAGTTGGGCTGCGAACGCTCGACTAGCTGGGCCGCGAGGGAAGAAGGCCCAGGAAGCGCTCACCCACACACAGGAAAAACAAATAGGGATTTTGTGTTATATATATAAATAAAACAAGACAAAACCCCCTAGAGAAAAAGAAAAGGATTTTTGTTAAAACAAAAATACTTTGGCATTGAAAATAATATGCCCTATTTAATAAAAATAAAAAGATGATTTTTAGGACAAGTAAAATAAATAATTTTTAAAATAAATAGCCACTATTTTTGCAAAACCCCATGAGTCCAAAGTTTAAACAACAACGAGAGCACCACATTCCTACTCAATATGATATCCCCTAATAACAGAACATTTTTTAATAGATTTAATTATAAAGCTAAATCTCATGTAGAAAGCAAAAGGGATAAAATGTTTAGGCATGGTTTTGAAAAATTAAAGGAGAAGGGAGGGAGTTGTTGCACCACACTTGCACACAACCACATCACACATGATCAATCTAGCAAGCAACACTAGTATGCAAATGATATGATGAGCATGATGCATGATGCATGAGATGGAGATGACAATGAAGCAAAATCGTATTCATCCAAGCACATGGCAAACATGAGGTCCACAAGAGTTACATGACCATAAATGGGAAGGGTAGCACTTGGGCTGTTACAACTCTCCCACACTACAAGAGGATCTCGACCCGAGATCTAAGAATGAAAGAACTCTCGATATTTGGAACGGAAAAGATCCTGATGTTCCCAAGTAGCTTCTTTATCGGAATGATGAGACCACTTCACCTTGAGAAACTTGATTGATTTGTTGCGAGTCTTACGCTCAGTTTCATCGAGAATAGCAACTGGATGCTCACGATAAGACATGTCTTCTTGGAGATCAATGTCTTGGAGGTCAATGGTACGCTTGGGGGTCTTGAAGCACCTCCGGAGCTGAGAGACATGGAAGACATCGTGCACATTTGCGAAGTTTGGAGGAAGCTCTAGTTGATAGGCAAGTTCACCTCTCTTGCCAACAACTCTGAAAGGACCCACAAAACGAGGAGCTAGCTTCCCTTTAATTCCAAACCGCCGAGTGCCCTTCATGGGAGAGACTCTAAGATAGACTAGATCATCAACTTGAAAGGAGACATCCCGATGTTTGTTATCGTAATAACTCTTCTGTTGGGATTGAGATACTTTGAGGTTCTCACGAATGACACGACACATCTCTTCTGCTTTGGTGATCATGTCATTACCCAAAATTTGACGCTCACCGGTTTCAGACCAATTGAGCGGGGTATGGCACTTCCTGCCGTAGAGAATCTCGAAAGGGGCCTTGCCTGAGCTAGCCTGAAAGCTGTTGTTGTATGAAAATTCAGCGTATGGAAGGCAGTCTTCCCATTTCATGCTGAATGAAATCACACAGGCTCTGAGCATGTCTTCAAGGATTTGATTGACTCTCTCAACTTGACCACTTGTCTGCGGATGGAATGTAGTGTTGAAACGGATCTTGGTACACATAGCAGTCTGGAAGGACTCCCAAAACTTGGAAGTGAAGAGGCTTCCACGGTCAGATGAGATGAGCTAAGGAATACCATGCAAAGAAACTATCCTTGACGTATACAACTCCGCTAGCTGATCTACCGAGATAGATTCTTTGACCGGAAGGAAATGAGCAACTTTGGTCAACTTGTCGATAACCACAAAGATGGCATCATTGCCCCTCTTGGACTTGGGAAACCTAGTGACGAAATCCATCTCCACATGATCGAATTTGCACTCTAGAATAGGCAAAGGCTAAAGGAGACCTGCTGGACGTTGATGTTCTGCCTTCACTCTGCGACAAACATCACACTCGTTCACGAACTACGCAATTTCACGTTTCATGCGAGTCCACCAGAAGGTTTGCTTGATATCCTGATACATCTTGGAACTGCCTAGATGAATGGATAGAAAAGTATTGTGTGATTTGTCCATGATAACCTTCCTGAGATCACCTTTTGGAACCACCAGACGGTCCTCAAAGAACAAGGTATCTTTGTCATCAACGCGAAAGCACTTATACTTCGGAATGCCCTTGGCCACACCTTTCTTCACTTTCTTCACCATTGCATCAAGAAGTTGAGCTTGGTGAACCTGATCTTCCAGAGTCAGAGAGACTTGAAGATTAGCAAGAAATCCTTGCAGAATCATTTGAAGATTGAGCTTGCGGAAGGCTTCACAAAGCTCGGGTTGAAGAGGCTTCAGGATAAGACTATTGCAATACGCCTTTTGGCTGAGCGCGTCTGCAATGACATTTGCTTTTCCAGGAGTATACTCAATGCTTGGATTGAAGTCCTCAAGCATTTCCACCCAACGAGACTGCTGAAGATTGAGATTGGGTTGAGTGAAAATGTACTTCAATCTCTTGTGATCGGTGTACACCTCAACTGGTCTACCCAACAACAAATGCCTCCAAGTCATCAAAGCATGCACAACTACCGCCAACTAAAGATCATGAGTGGGGTAGTTCTTCTCAGCAAGCTTCAATTGACGCGAGGTATAAGCAACTATCTTCTTATCTTGCATGAGAACACCACCAAGACCTTGGAGAGAAGCATCACAGAGAACTTGGAAAGGCTTTGATTGCTCGGGAGGGACAAGAATTGGAGCTAAAGTCAGTCTCTGCTTGAGCGTATTGAACGCCACATCACACTCAGGAGACCAAACATACTTGACATTCTTCTGGAGGAGATTAGACAGAGGCTTAGCAACTTGAGAGAAGTTCTTCACGAATCTTCTGCAATAACTTGCAAGCCCGAGGAAGCTACGAAGCTTCTTGACATTCTAAGGGGGATCCCACTTCAAGATTGCCTCAACTTTCTCAGGGTACACTTTAATGCCCTCAGCAGAGATCACATGCCCAAGGTACACCACTTCATTGAGCCAGAACTCACACTTGGAAAACTTAGCATAGAATCGATGCTCTCTTAGCTTGTCAAGCACAAGCCGGAGATGCTCTGCATTCTCTTCTTCAATCTCCGAGAATATGAGGATATCATCCAGATAGACCAAAACAAACTCATTCTTGAAAGGAGAGAATATGAAGTTAATCATTCTTGAGAAGGTTGGAGGAGCATTGGCGAGACCAAACGACATGACAGTGTACTCATAAGAGCCAAAACTCGTCTTGAAAGCAGTCTTTGGAATATCTTCTTCGGGAATGCGAATCTGATGATAGCCCGTGTGAAGATCAAGCTTCGAGAAAACCTTGGTCCCTTTCAGTTGTTCAAACAACTCATTGTTGTTGGGAAGTGGGTACTTGTTTCTGATTGTCTTTTTATTCAATGGACGGTAATCGACAGAAAGTCGGTCCATGCCATCCTTCTTCTTGACAAACAAAACACCACAACCCCATGGAGAAGAACTTGGTCTGATCAGACCCAGACGTTCTTGTTCATCTAGCTGATTCTTCAACTCTTTCAGCTCTTTGGGGCTAAGTTTATAAGGGCACTTGCAAACCGGTTCAGTTCCGGGCTCGAGGTCAATCACAAACTCGACTGGCCGGTGTGGAGGCATTCTTGGCAATTCTTGTGGAAAGACATCTTCATACTCACTAACTACCGGAATCTGAGTAATAGCCGAGATTTCACCCTTCTCATTAAGAGCAAAGAGACGGATTGTCTCATCGCGAGCTGCAAAAATAATCACATCTTCTAAAGGATGAGTCAATTTGACTTCTTTGGCTTGACAATCAACATGCGCCATGTTCATAGCCAAAAAGTCCATGCCCATAATGAGATCAATATCAGAATTACCGAGAACAATTGGAGAGGCCAGAAAAAAATAATTGCCCATTTTGATAGAAACATCTGGAACCACCATTTTGCCAATTGGTGTTGAAGGTCTGACTGGAGGAGGAGGCAGAAGACGCCGCTAGTTGTTGCACTTGTTTGAGTAGTGACCCTTATGAGCACACTTGTGACAAGTAACCTCTGATAGCGGATGAAAGTTGCCTGGAGGAGGAACATTAGCTGACTTGGGTGCCTTGGGCCTCTGCTGATATCCTGGGTTGGGTGGATGGGAAGAACCACGACCACGGAACTGTCTCTACTGCTGAGGGGGACGAAACGGAGGCGGAGAAGGAACCCAATATTTCTGCTGTTTAGGGACCATTTGAGAGCTTGAAGAAGAAGAATAGGAATCCCTGGAACGCTTCCTCGAGTTCTCTAACTTGGGCTGAGTTGCCTCAACCTTCAACACCATGTTGTAGAATTGATCAAACTCACGAGGCTCTTGAAGGACCAGAGCAGTGCAGAAGCTCATCCTTGAGACCACCTCTGAACTGATAAATCATGGACTTGTCATCTGGAACATCTTGCTTAGCATAGCGGGCCAGATTCTGGAACTCGATGTTGTACTAATAGACAGACTTTCTCCCCTGCTTCAGGTGCCTGAACTTCTCACGCTTCTCCTCGACAAAGCTTGTCAGAATGTAATGGGCCCTGAAGTCATGGCAGAAATCGTCCCAAGTGACAACACGATCGCCCCTAGTGTCCTTGTATTGCTGCCACCAATCTGCTGCGTGACCCTTGAGCTGGAACGACATGAACCTGACATAGTCCTCTGGTCTGACATTGCTGCACTCAAAATGCTTACTCATGTCATGGAGCCAATCATCAACATCAAAAGGCTGCTCACAACAGGCGAAGGACTTGGGCTGGTTGGCAAGGAACTAGTTGAGCGCCGCGAACTGAGGTTGATTCTGAAAATTCCCTTGAAAACCTTGCTGACCCTGATCTCTTTCTTGCAACAGTCTGAGAAACATCTGAGTATTTGCATTGGTTGCAACCATCACAGCTTGCCAAGCTTCTGGATGAGGAGGCGGTGGTGGGGGTGGTGGAGGATCAGACTGCTCCCCATCACGACCCGAACTCCCGCGAGTTGTTGGAGCCATCCTGGAGATAGACAAGAACATCAACACCTCATTGACAAAGATGATAGCAATCAGCTGAATCAAATGACTTGAAAGAAATTGAACGAATAACACAAACAGCCTTCCTACTGAAAAATTAGTAAGAACGCCTTCTTCGGGTTTGCGATAACATCATCAGATATAAGAAGCCACTTGCAATAACACAAAAGTATTGAGCTAATGTTGCTCGGAACAAATGTATATGACGTCATACATCTGAAGAAGATGATCCTAGATAACTACAAGAGTTCCCACCTAAGAACTTCTGAAAACTTTCTGGTTATGGAATCCGATGTTGGGGATACAAGGAGGAAATATCTCACACAACTAACAAACCTACACCCCAACTGTATCCATCCTTCACCACATAACGAGAGGCTTCCGGACATCCATCTAACTCGGATCCTCAAAAGAACAACGATACTAACCATGGTGGTACCCCAGACGCCTCCCCAATACTGGGTGACTCCGACCTTATCTCACCATGACAAGTATTGAAGAAATTCCGAACACCCTCCATCTTGAGATACTAAGGAAGCTGAATGATAACGATGTGCCAAGAATTCCCTGGAGCTCGACTCCCCGGAAGAAATCAAGTCAGATAGGAGGCACCAAGACAGAACTCCGTCACATCGGTATCATATAGTTTCCAAAATACCAGCGTGATCCTAAATTTTTTTTGAGCGAGAAGAGGAGTAGAATCAAAATTCCTAAGTCGAATACCTCACCAGAGTATAGAAGAGGAGTAAAAAGAAACCTACTCTCCGATATAACTAGAATCAAAATAGTTTTTACTAGACTTGACTCGGCCAAGTTCGATCAAGCAAAGGGCTCCTATGGTCGTATGGCTCTGAATACCAACTTGTAATGCCCAAGATGCGCGCCCATCCATATTTGGGCACGGGGCCTCGACATGGATAGAGGCGCAACTAATCGTTTCACAAGTTCAGTATCATCACATACATTTATGAAGAGAAGAGTATATGAGTTGGCTTACACTCGCCACTTCTAAATTACAATTCCACATAGTTTATTCAAACATGATTCATAAAACAGGGTCCCACTACAAATGAAAACAAAGAGAAAATATGCGATGAAACTGTCTTGCTAGCCTCGAAGATCACGACTAAGGCCTCTCTACTCGTTTGGATATGTGATGTACATCCTGCCACGCTCCTCGTCATACTCCCACTGGAGCTGCGTCACATCATCTGGCACGGTCTCATCTGCACCTACACCTATATTTGTTGTAGTAATCTGTGAGCCACGGGGACTCACCAATCTCGCAACTGGGTACCAAGACTATTCGAGCTTGTTGGGTTGGATGGGGGTAAGTGCTTAGTTTGCAGTAGGACTAAGCATTTTATGGTGGCTAACTTACGAGAACATGAATGTAAATATGTGGTCTACGATAAACGATCGAGAACTAGCATGATCGCTAAGCGATCCTGAACACCTACTTACGTCAAACATAACCCCATCGTGTTCTCTCTCGGTTCATGTTCACGAGAAGAGACGATCATGGTTACACACACAGTTGGTGTATTTTATTGGAATTTACTTCAAGTTAACTATAACCGGGTGTTAAACAAACTATCCAAGTTGCCACATAACCCCGAGCATGGCTTTCCGAAAGATTTAACCCTGCAGGGGTGCTCCAACTAGTCCATCATAAATTAACCACACTCCGCGGGAATAACCTCGACCACGGATCTCGTGATCGTCCTAGGCAATTCCAAAGGAATTCTGACACCTCGAGATAGCCCGAAGAAAATCAGAGTCCCTCACGCAAGCCATTCGAAAAAGGTAAAACAAGTCCAGCAAGACCGCCCGGCAGGCCAGACCCCAATAGGAGCCGCACGTATCTCTGTCTCAGGGCACTACCAGATGGGCAAGACGTTGGGTTGGCTGAAACCCCGGGTGACCAGTGGGCGCCGGACATCGCCCAGTTTGGACCAACACTCATGAGGAGCATTGGCACGGGTTGTTGATTAATTATCCACGGGGTAGCTAATACCTATGCATTTTTATTAAGTTGTTTAAGCAAATAGTACCAATGTTGGGTCTTGCCAGACAAGTTTTAATCTCAACCGAATAATCAAGGGGGTCCCCATAACAACCCCGAGAATCTTAGGAGCGCAAAATATGGAAACATAACACCGGTAACAAGTACCTACGGTGGCAAAAGTGTAACAAAACACCGAGCAAAAGGCCAAGCCTTCCACCATACCAAGATATATATATATATATATGTGCATTTAATTAAATAGCAGTAAATATTGTGACATCACCAGATATCCATGTTATCACATGTCACACCCTATGTTTGTATCACCTTGCTATGCTTGGATTTATAAAATTTGGAGCCAATTAATTTTTTTTCAATGCTTGTGTTTAATTGAATTGTTGCTTGTTTGCTTGTTGATTGTGGTATATGACACTCTTGGATTCTATCCCTCTTTATATTCATCTTCCTTGACCCAAACCTCTTGACCAATGATCATGCCATGTGAATAATGCCCAGAAATATTTTTATCCAATTTTATTTTGATCAAAAAGGAATTATCCAAATTAGGTCTTCAAAACCCCCTGAATTGAGGTTTGCACTGCAAGTCCTCAAATTGGATGGATCCTTTCCCCCCAAAGGCTTTATTTCAAACCTACTATATTTATGACTTCCGAAAACCACCAAATATTATTTTAAACATTATTTTTATATTTTATTTAAAGGCTTTTTCTTAAGACCAGAAATGGTTTTCCATAGGGAAAATATATTTAAATGCTTTCAAAATATTTGAGAAAATTTAGGGAAGCTCAGTGGACATATATTTTCCATATATATGAGTTTCAACACAAGGGCATGTTCAAATCATGGGCAAAACCCCTCAAAACACTTTCTGTTCAAATCAAGCTTTTGAAATATTTCTATAAGAAATATTCTCAATAAATTCCAGGAAAGTTCCAGCAAGTCAACACTATCATAAGTGATGATCGTGCAAAGTTTTAGCTCAATAGAAGTTGATTTGGTTCATCAAACCATCCCAAAACCCTTCCTGTCCAGATTCAAATTTGAACAACTTTTCATTGTGAAGTTTCTCCCCTTGACGCCAAACTTTGTGGACATGCTATAATCACCAAATAATGATGCTACACTAAGTGTTGCATCAAGGGTAAAAGCTTAGCATAACTAGATCTATAGAAACCTAATTCTGTTAGTTTCTAGGGTTCACAAAGTATCCATTGTCAACTTAGCTCATTTGAGCTCAAACTTGGTGATAAGCCATACTTTTGACCACCCTTTGATCTTGTTAATTATCAAGGCATGTAAAATTCATCTACTGGGTCAAATCACCATCAAACGCCTTCTGGTCAATTCTAGAAACTACCCTTTTCACCATTTTTACTATTTCCCTTGCCCCCAAATTTTTGCCACAGCTATCTAGTAATGCATTTCACCTCCAGTAACTTTCTCTGGCCAAGACTCAATAGGGAAGTGGGGTAAAACCCTCACTTTACCTCCTGGACAGCAGTAAAACCCTCTTCTCTCCCCTTCCCTCTTATTTAAGCTACCCCCAGAGCATCCAAGGCCATTTACTTTCCTATTGCCTCCTCTACCGCGAGACACCTATGGCCGCACCTAGGACACCGTTGGCATGCCACGGCATGCCAAACGCTTGCTCCAGAGTGCGCTACAGTGCACATCCGCACTATAGCTGCCACCCAACTAGAGCTCCCGACAGCCTCGGGACCCCCAGCCTTGTCTCCCGGGATGCCCTCAATGTCCGTAAGACGCCAGGTAGTCGGGCCCCTCCTCCTTCCTCCTCTGCTACCCCCCTCACTCGCGCACGGTGCCGCCTGAGCTGGCCGACGAAGGAGCTCGCACGCGCGGGCACTAAAGCCCTACCCCGTTCTCTCTCCCTTTCCCTGCACCTGGACCGCGTCCAGGAACTCCCAGGACTGGACCCGAAGCCCCCCGTGGCCTGTGGCGATGGCCCCGTCCTTGCCGACGCAGCACACCCGCGGTGAACCAGCGCCGGGCTATTTAAAGGCCTCCCGCTCCTCCCGCTCCCCACTCACTCTCTCCTGCCCCCAGCCTCTTCCCAGTGCCCAGCCCCCTCGCCTTCGTGCTCAGGAGCTCGAGCCCGAGCCAAACCCTCGCTGTCGTGAGGGTTTCTCCCTCGCCGGCGATTCCCTTTGTCCTGGCAGCCCCCTCGGTCACCCACCGACACATGAGAGGCCCTTGAGCGCGCCGGGCCCTCCGTTCGAGCTGTCGCAGCCTGGAACCCCTCTGGTGAGCTCCCCTCCATCCGTGTCACGAGGAGAGGGATGACAGGTGGGGCCCACTTATCATCCCCTCACCCCTCCTCTCTCTCTGCCTAGATGGGCCCGCGGACAGGTTTAAAAATAAACCTGCCACGCACGGCGCCTCTCCTTGGGACGGCTTTCCCTTTGGGCCGGCTCAGCTTCGGTACTTTGGCCCGAGAGGGCACATTACCTTTTCCCTTTTTCTTTTTCTCCCTATCTTCCAAAAATTCCACAGGGCAGAATATAAATCCAATGCCCAAAATTCTTTCACCTAAAATATTGAAATAATCCATAGAATTTATTAGTGCCACTTGCAAAAATATTTGAGAATATTTTATATACTGTTTTATTTTTAAACTCCTATTTGGCAATATCAGCCCGTGTTTGAAATATTTTTGAAAACCTTTTTAACCTCAAAACCCTAGACAAATATTTTTAATATAACTTTTAGTATTTATCAAAGTAGGCTAGCATTTTTAATAGTAGCTTGTGTGCTCTGTTTTTGTGTGATGCTTATTTTTATCGCTATTTATCGTGACGATAGATTGCGCTGTTGACAAAGGAGTTGGATCCGAAGACTTTGAAGACCCCAAAGACTTTGTTGAGCTAGGAAAGCATCCCTTTGACCATGTTAAGGAACCATTTTCATTGCATGTCATATAGCACTTTACTTTCGTTATACTTGATCATGTGGAGTAGTGACCACTTTGGTGGGTTGCTTCCGATACTTTTACCATTGACACTTGCTTCGTGCATGACCCTACCACCTTATGAGGGTTATGCGGATGGGTGTAGATAGGATGCTAGTAGATGCTACGCAAGTGGGTTCAGGTTTATGCATAGTGATGGGAAGGAAGAAATGATTTCGAAGACTTTTCGAAAACCCCATCGGGTGCCAATAATGCCCGAGGGAGATGATGATAAGTTGGGTGACCACTTGAGAAATAAGTGGTGTGCCGGAGCAAGTGAGTGTGTGTTTTCGAAAATGGATTAGATTTAAGGTCTGCTAACCGTCCCAACCATACATGCGCAACCACGATATGCCTTATGGGACAGGGCTTTGTTGATTACCTTGGTGGGTCTGGCAAGGAGTCCGCATTACTAGTGGCGGGAGTGGAGTGTTCACTCTTGATACGGGGTCATACCGGAATGGACAATCATGCGCTGTCTTTACATGCACCGGGCACACTGTTGGTCCCCTCGTGGATGGTACGATCTGGAGTGAGGCTCGTGTGATGTACATCGTGAGGGCCGGGTACCAATCGAGTGGACTCTTTGTTTAGTATCGCCAGGGGAAAGGCATTGTTTGGGTGCTTACCTCGGGTATGTTATATACTGCCAGTCATGGATGACACGGAAGTTCCCCGAGTCTTGTGGGTAAAGTGTGCAACCTCTGTAGAGTGTAAAACTATTTGAATAGCCGTGTCTGTGGTCATGGACAGTTGTAGGTCCTTCTTAAACTACGTTTAGGTGTTTTCACAAAACTTGGTGTGTGTGTGACTGTGAATGAACTTGATGTGACTGTGAATGGATACTTGAGACAAGTCATAGGACTTGATGTGAATGAACGAACATGAGATGTTCAAACCTTGCTTAAGATGATATCTGTAACCTGTTCATATGGATATCTGCCGACTTTTGACGCATGCTTACTTAGTTATTTGATCAAGAAATTGCATCCAAAAATTAGCTTTCAGCAAATTACCTACTTAGTGTTACATCATGCATCATTATTACCTTGTTACACAACTTGGGTTGCTTGCGAGTACATTCAAAGTACTCATTGGCTTGCCACTAGTTATTTAATTAGCCAGGCATGGAAGAACATGAGTATGTTTAAGAGTTCGTTGGTGACGAACATGCGAACTAGGACGCTTCCCAGTCAGAATGCCTGTAGGTTTAAGGCTGATGTCATGGGTTGACGCTTTCGATCAAGATTTCTGCTGCTTGTTCTATTTAAGTGTTTGGCCCTCGTGGCCCTATATATGTAAGACTAGACCTTCGTGGTCTTTATTTGTGTAAGACGTTAAGTGTGGATGTAAGACTCTTGTTATTCAGCTTCTGTGTGTTCAGTGAACATTGATCTCTGGGATCACTGTACACGTGCATTCGGTGATCACGACTTATGAGTCGGGGTCCCCACAGAGATGGCACCAAAGCCATCCTGACTATAGGAAGCCCTTAGTTAGCATGGACGTTAGTCAGGATAAAACCATTTTTCAAAACTACACATAGCACCTATACTTAGGAATTCTGTACTATTTACCTCTTCTATTCTTCACACAACACTTGACTCTCCTCCCTTCAAACCTTTGTAGATGGCCGTCGTACCCGAAGCCTTCCTGACATCTGTCTTTCCCTTACTCCTTGGGGATAGCCTGGAGAAGTGCCAGTTTTGCTATCACGCCCAAGATGCGTGCCTATCCATATTAAGGCACGAGGGCCTCGACAAGGGATAGAGGCGCATCTCAACGTTCGCAAGTATAACATCATTACATCATACATTTAAGAAGAGAGGATTATATGAGTTGGCTTACACTCACCACATGCTAAATTACAATTTCGCTCAAAGGTTCAAACATCAATATGAAGACAGGGTCCGGCTACGGACGAAAACAAACGATAAAAGCAGATGCAATGATACTATCTTGCTAGCCCCGAAGATCACGACCACGATCCTCTACTCATCTGGATACGTCACATACATCCTGCCGCGTTCCTCGTCATACTTCCATTGGAGCTGCGTCATGTCATCTGTCACGAGCTCATCTGTACCTGTACCTAGATTGTTGTAGTAATATGTGAGCCACAAGGACTCAGCAATCTCGCGCTCGGGTACTGAGACTATTCAAGATTTAGGTTGGGATGGGGTATGTGTTTAGTTTGCAACAACACTAAGCATTTATGGTGGCTAATCTTATGAAACATGAAAGTAAATATGTGGTCTACAATAAGCGGTCAAATCTAGAGTGAACTCTGTGAGATCCTGAACACCTATGAACACCTACTTACATCAAGCAGAGACGATCACGGTTACTCACATAGTTGGTGTATTTTATTAGAGTTTACTTCAAGTTAACTATAACCAGGTGCTAAACAAATATCCAAGTTGCCACATAACCGCGGGCACGACTTTCCGAAAGATTTGACCCTGCAGGGGTGCTCCAACTAGTCCATCATAAATTAGCCACACTCCGCGAGAATAGCCTCGACCACGGATCTCGTGATCATCCTAGGCAACTCCAAAGGAATTCCAACACCTCGAGATAACCCGAAGAAAGTCAGAGCCCTCATGCAAGACACTCGACAAAGGTAAAACAAGTCCAGCAAGACCTCCCGGTGAGCCAGATCCGCTTCTAGAGCCATGCGCTCTCTATCAACGGGCATCATCCGTCTATGCGAAGTGGACGGTTGCCTGAAAACGCCTCGAGTTGTCCTGAGGGGGCACCGCCGACTGCTAGGTGGGTGGACCAACACTCATCCGGAGCACTGGCCCGGGGGTTGATTAATTATCCACGGGGTTGCAAAGCCCTATGCAAATTTTATTAAGTTATTAAGCAAATGTAGTACCAAAGTTGGGTCTTGCCAAACAAGTTTTAATCTTAACCGAATAAACAAGGGGGTCCCCATAACAACCCCGAGCATGTTAGGAGCACAAAATATGGAAACATAACACCAGTAACAAGAAACTATGTTGGTAATAGCGGAACAAAACACCTAGCAAAAGGCCAAGCCTTCCACCAATACCAAGATATATATGTTCATTAAATTAAACACAAGATAATATTGTGATAATCCAAATCCATGTTATCACATGGAGCAACCTGTACCTGCAACTAGAACGCTATAAGAGGGGCTGAGCAGCGGTAACTTAGCCAAACAACGGTTTGCTAGGATGTGGAGGGTTAGAGGCTATCATGGCAATTAGGAGTCTAACATTCAAGTGGTAGGTAGTGTAAAAGTAGCAATGATAGCGATACAACTAGCAAGCAAAAATAGTATCGGGATCCGGGTACGATCAACTTGCCTGTTGGTTCTTCAGTGGAACAAGTAGCGGGATCCTCGTAGTTGTACTCGCCTGACTCTTCGTACTCAGGTTCAACATTCGCGTCTACCCAAAAGAAACATCAAGAATAAACAACCAACCAAGGTGCAATGCACAAGCAAGAATGATGCATGCTTATGTGAAGAGTTTTAGCATGTCAATCCTAACTAGTCATGTTTCACATGCAAAGGATTGGTTATTAATGAATCTGGACAGAACCTTATGTTAAGTTATTTAGACATGCATTAACATGGCAAATATGGATGCATCATGCAAAAACGATACAAATGCATATGTAGAACGTAAGAAACGGAGTTACGGGTCTCACGCTACGCTCACGTTAAGATACGAAGGCAAGACACAAGGCAAGAAGGCCCTGGGTTATTCCTTGGCATTACAAGGTAGCCACTGGTTAGGAAATGGAAGACCAACCACAATAGAGCCAAATATCAAGCAATTCCATGGAGTATAGCTCCCACAAGTCACAAAACATTAAAACAAACAATCTGTCACAAAATAGCAACATAGCAACTTTCACAGCCAATAACTTGAGCTACAAGAATCCTATAACCACAAACAAGGCATTGACAGAAACAACATAACATGCTTATCAACTTATCCAACTACACAAACTGTAAAGGAGGCACACATCAATAAGCATGAAGCTCACAAGTTGGCATGATGAAACAGATTTCTGGGACTTGGTGAAAATAATAGTTTTCTGGAATCTGAGTTAATCTGGTAGCAAGTTGATAGAAGAAACTAATGGTGTTAGTTACCACCTAATGGCATGAAAATTAACAGGATGGTAGAATACAACACCTACTTCAAATCACTAGCACTGAGCTTGATCTAATTCTCAACATATCACAAGATAGCAACCACTCTTCATGGCATAAAAATAACTGCAGATTCTCAGACTTAGAAATATTTGGCATGGTTGAAAATAGCACCATTTTAGTGGCTATTTTATAGCATGGTTCCCACTTATTGGCAAGTTGATCATGACAAAGTTAAATACCATGGCATTCTACACATCAAAGACTACCATATTCATGTTGGCACAAACATCAATCATGCATGGATTAAACATGGCAAAAATGACAAAATGGCACTATGAGATAAAATGACATTTTGACAAACTTTCTCAAAAGACCAAACCAATAGCACCAATGAATTCCTGAGATTTTTCTACCCCAAATTCATGTATCATACCCATATAGTCACATGGAGCATCATGACAAAAACTACATAGCAAAATCATCATCCACTCCTATAAGTGAAAACATACCAAAAATGCTCATGGGCAAAAATGATCATGTCCAGATTTGGAATTATAGCTATAATTGGAAATGATCTAATATAACCAGTAAATGACAAGGTAGCATCACAGCAGAAAATAGCAGTTTTATGAACTTCCTCAAAAGTGAAATCTAATAGCACCGATGCATTCCTTGGGTGATTCTACCCCAAAACCATATGTCACACTCATATACTTGCATGGAACATCATAGCACAACACTAGCTCGAAAAATAACATACATCCTCATAAGTTAAAACTTACTAAAAATGCTCATAACCAAAAATGCATATGTCCAGATTTAGTAATTTACCAGAAAAGGAAAAATCTATCTAAATCACAATAAGAACAATAAAACAAAATAAAAACCAAAGAAAGGAGGGGTCCCACCTGGCATAGATACCAGGCCCCCTCTGTGGATGACAAGTGGGGACAGGGCCCACTTGTCATGCACACACTAACACACATATACACACACACAGCCACACACACACACTCACACTAGATCTCTCTGCCACATGGGATCCATCACTGCCCACACACACTCTAGCACACACACACTCTCTGCACAGCCGCACCGGATCCCACCGCAGCCACACTGGATCCAGCCCAACACACACACACACACAAGGCAAAGCGCAATAAAAAGAAAAGGGCACGTGGCGGGGGGGGGGGGGGTCGAACCCGCGACCTGCTGGTCATCCCCGGGTCGATTGACCACTACGCTAGGCGGGGGATCTCGACAGATAGGGGAAAGGTCTCCTTTTGAGGTACCCCTGGACTTAACTATCGAAACTGAATAACAGGAACACACAAACTCACGATGGCGCTTCGGGACGGGACGAGCAACGACGGTGCAGCTCAGGGCATCACCGGCGAAGCCAACTACCCACGGGGGCTGCCGGGAACGCGGGGGCTCCATTTCTATGTTGGAAATATGCCCTAGAGGCAATAAATAAAGTGTTTATTATTATATTTCCTTGTTCATGATAATCGTTTATTATCCATGCTATAATTGTATTAATTGGGAACACATTACATGTGTGGGTAAATTGACAACACTTTGTCCCTAGTATGCCTCTACTGAACTAGCTCGTTGATCAAAGATGGTCAAGGTTTCCTAGACATTGACATGAGATTTCATTTGATAACAGGATCACATCATTAGGACAATGATGTGATGGACAAGACCCAAACTACAAACGTAGCATATGATCGTGTCAGTTTATTGCTACTGTTTTCTGCATGTCAAGTATATGTTCCTATGACCATGAGATCATGCAACTCATAGATACCGGAGGAGTGCCTTGTGTGTATCAAACGTTGCAATGTAATTGGGTGACTATAAAGGTACTCTACAGGTATCTCCGAGGGTGTCTGTTGAAGTTGGCATGGATCAAGACTGGAATTTGTTACTCCATGTGATGGAGAGGTATCTCAGGGCCCACTCGGTAATACAACATCACAATAAGCCTTGCAAGCAATGTGACTAAGTGTTAGTTGCGGGAACTTGTATTATGGAATGAGTAAAGAGACTTGCCGATAACGAGGTTGAACTAGGTATGGAGATACCGATGATCGAATCTCGGGCAAGCAACATACCGAAGAACAAAGGGAACATCATATGGGATTAACTGAATCCTTGACATAGAGGTTCGACCGATAAAGATCTTCGTAGAATATGTAGGAACCAATATGGGAATCCAGGTCCCTCTATTGGTTATTGGCCGTAGAGGTGTCTCGGTCATGTCTACATAGTTCTCGAACCCGTAGGGTCTGCACACTTAAGGTTTGGTGACGTTTCGGTAGTATAGAGTTATGTATGGTGGTGACGGAATATTGTTTGGAGTCCCGGATGAGATCTCGGAAGTCACGAGGAGCTCCAGAATGGTCCGGAGATAAAGATTCATATATAGGAAGTCCTATTTTGGTCGTCGGAAAAGTTTCGGGCTCATCGATAGTGTACCGGGAGTGCCGGTAGTGTATCGGGAGACCATCGGGAGGGGTATTTCGACCCAAGAGGCTCCATGGGCTGTGGGAGAGTTTACCAGCCCTTAGTGGGCTGGTGGAAGTCCCACACAAGGCTCATGTGGTTTTGGAAAAAAGGCCTAAAGAGAAAAAGTGGAAAAAGGCAAAAATAGGGTGAATCCTAGTCCTACTAGGATTGGAGGTGGAGTCCACCTCCTCCACCTGGTTCGTCCGACTCCTTGGAGGCTTGGCCCTTGTGCCAAGCCTCCTCCTCTCTTACTCTTATATATACTGGAGGTTTTAGGGTTTTTGCACATAATTTTCAGCCACGTGCTGCCCGTTCCTCCAGTGCATAGTTTCTCCTCTAGATCGGTTTTCTGCAGTGCTTAGGCAAAGCCCTGCCGGAATAGCTCCACCACCATCGCCAAAGCGCCGTCATGCTGCCAGAGAACTCTTCTACCTCTCCGCTTCTTCTCACTGTATCAAGACGACGGAGATCGTCATCAAGCTGTACGTGTGCTGAACTTGGAGGTGCCGTCCGTTCGGCGCTAGATCGGTAGGATCGTGATCAAGTTTGTGGGACGGATCATGATTGGACCGCGCGATGGATCGTGATTGGATCGCGGGACGCACGGTGATTTGGATCACAAAGACGTTCAACTAGACCAACCGCGTTTCTTAACGCTTCCCGCTTAGTGATCTACAAGGGTACGTAGATCCACTCTCCCTCTCATAGATGCTCATCACCATGGATAGATCTGCGTGTGCCTAGGAATTTTTTTGTTTCCCATGCAACGTTCCCCAACAGTGGCATCATGAGATAGGTCTATGTGTCGATGAGATCTCGAGTAGAACACAAAAGGTTTGTGGGCGTTGATGCTTAGATTGCTTCCTCCCTTGGTCAGATTTTGGTTCAGCGGTATTGTGAGATGAAGCGGCCCGAACCAACATTACTCGTACGCTTACGAGAGACCGGTTCCCTCGACCACAACTTGTTGCATAGATGGCTTGCGGGTGCCAATTTCTCTCACTTTAGTTGGATCAGATTCGACAAAGGCGGTCCTTGAGAAGGTTGAAAAGCAACTAGTGTATCACCATTGTGGTTTTTGTGTAGATGAATTGTTCTTGCTAGATACCCGTAGCAGCCACGTAAAACATGCAACAACAATTAGAGGACGTCTAACTTGTTTTTGCAGGGTATGTTGTTATGTGATATGGCTAATTACATGATGTGATATATGTGATGTCTGAGATGATCATGTGATGTATAGATTATCACGACTTGCATGTCGATGAGTACGGCAACCGGCAGGAGCCATAGGGTTGTATTTAATTATTGTATGACCTGCGTGTCAATCATTAAGTGCTATGTAATGCTTTACTTTATCGCTAAACGGTAGCAATAGTAGTAGAAGCATGTTGGGCGCGACAACCCCGATGGCGACACGTTGATGGAGATCAAGATGATGAAGATCATGGTGTCATGCCAGTGACAATGGAGATCATGCCAGTGCTTTCTAGATGGAGATCAAAAGCAAAAGTTCATGGCCATATCATGTCACTTATGAATTACATGTGATGTTAATCCTTTTATGCACCTTGTTTTGCTTAGGACGACGGTAGCATTATAAGGTGATCCCTCGCTTAAATTTCAAGATGAATTGTGTTCTCCCCGAGTGTGCACCGTTGCGAAAGTTCGTCGTGTGGAGACACCACGTGATGATCAGGTGTGATAGACTCTACATTCACATACAACGGGTGCAACCCAGTGTTGCACACGCAGAACACTCGGGTTAAACTTGACGAGCCTAGCATGTACAGACATGGCCTCGGAACACAAGAGACCGAAAGGTCGAACATGAGTCATATAGTAGATATGATCAACATAATGATGTTCACCATTGAAGCCACCTCAACTCATGTGATGATCGGACTTGAGTTGGTGGATTTGGATCATGTGACACTCAGATGGCCTGAGGGATGTCAATTTGAGTGAGAGCTTTAGTAATTTGATTAACTAAACTCATTATCTTGAACAATACTAAGTAAACTTTGCATATTTATGTTGTAGATCAATGGCTTGCGCAGTAGCACCCCTAAATTTTAATGCGTTCCTAGAGAAAGCTAAGTTGAAAGATGATGGAAGTAACTTTGTTGACTGGGCCCGTAATCTGAGGATTATCCTCACGGCTTCCTAGAAATCATATGTCCTTGATGCACCGCTTGGTGACCAACCAAAAGATATGACCTCCGAAGACGTTAAGAACGCTTGGGAGGCACGTACTGGAGATTACTCAATAGTTCAGTGTGCAATATTGTATGGCTTAGAACCAAGACTTCAAAGACGTTTTGAACGTCATGGAGCATATGAGATGTTCCAGGAGTTGAAGTTTATCTTTTAGAAGAATGCCCGGATCGAGAGGTATGAAACCTCCGATAAGTTCTATGCTTGCAAGATGGAGGAGAACGGGTCTATTAGTGAACATATACTCAGAATGTCTGGGTATTCAACTCGTCTAGCGGAGTTGGGAATTGCCCTTCCGCCAGAGGCGATCACTGACAGAGTTCTTCAATCACTGCCACCTAGTTACAAGAGCTTTGTGATGAACTATAACATGCACGGGATGAACAAGTCAGTCGCCGAGCTATTTGCGATGCTAAAAGTCGCTGAGTCTGAAATCCAGAAAGAACATCAAGTGTTGATGGTCAATAAAACCACTAGTTTCAAGAAAAATGGCAAGGTCAAGGGCAAGGGCAAGAAGGGTAAAACCAAGAAGGATGGGAAAGCAGTTGCTACTCCTGTAAAGAAGCCCAAGCATGGACCCAAGCCAGAAACTGAGTGCTTTGTTTGCAAGGGAACTGGTCACTGGAAGCGGAACTGCCCCAAGTAGCTGGCTGACAAGAAGGCGGCCAACGACAAACAAGGTATATATGATATACATGTTATTGATGTGTACCTTACTAGCTCTCGTAGTGGTGCCTCGGTATTTGATACCGGTTCGGTTGCTCACATTTGCAACTCAAAGCAGGAACTACAGAATAAATGAAGGCTGGCAAAGGATGAAGTGACGATGCGCGTGGGAAATGGTTACAAGGTTGATGTGATCGCCGTCGGCATGCTCTCTCTTCGATTACCCTCGGGATTAGTGATGAACTTGAATAATTGTTATTTAGTGTCTGTGTTAAGCATGAACATTATATTTGGATCTTGTTTATTGCGAGACGGTTACTCATTTAAATCAGAGAATAAAGGTTTTTCTATTTATATGAGTAATATGTTTTATGGTCATGCACCCAATGTTAGGGGTTTATTCATATTGAATCTTGATAGTGATGACACACATGTTCATAACATTGATGCCAAAAGATGTAGAGTTGATAATGATAGTACCACTTTCTTGTGTCACTACCGTTTAGGTCATATTGGTGTAAAATGCATGAGGAAGCTCCATGCTGATGGACTTTTGGAGTCACTTGATTTTGAATCACTTGACACATGTGAACCATGCCTCATGGGCAAGATGACTAAAACGCCGTTCTCTGGAACAATGGAACGGGCGAGTGACTTATTGGAAATCATACATAATGATGTGTGCGGTCCAATGAATGTTACAACGTGTGGTGGATATTGTTATTTTCTCACCTTCACCAATGACTTAAGTAGATATGGGTATATTTACTTAATGAAACACAAGTCTGAAACGTTTGAAAAGTTCAAGCAATTTCAGAGTGAAGTTGAGAATCATTGTAACAAGAAGATTAAGTTCCTGCGATCTGATCGAGGAGGTGAATATCTGAGTTATGAGTTTGGCAGTCACTTAAGACAGTGTGGAATTGTTTCACAGTTGACACCGCCCGGAACACCACAGCGTAATGGTGTGTTCGAACATCGTAATCGAACCTTATTAGATCTGGTGCGTTCTATGATGTCTCTTGCTGATTTGCCACTATCGTTTTGGGGTTATGCATTAGAGACAGCCGCATTCACTTTAAATAGGGCACCATCAAAATCCGTTGAGATGACGCCATATGAACTGTGGTTTGACAAGAGGCCAAAGTTGTCGTTTCTTAAAGTTTGGGGATGTGATGCTTATGTCAAAAAGCTTCAGCCTGAAAAGCTGGAACACAAAGCGGAAAAACGCGTCTTCATAGGATACCCGAAAGAGCCAGTCGGGTATACCTTCTATCTCAGATCCGAAGGCAAAGTGTTTGTCGCGAAGAACGGAACATTTCTTGAGAAAGAGTTCCTCTCGAAAGAATTGAGTGGGAGGAAAATAGAGCTTGATGAGGTTATTGAACCTTTACTTCAACCAGAAAGTAGCGCATCGCAGAAAGATGTTTCTATGGAAACTACGACGGTAGAAGAGGAAGTTAATGATGATGATCATGAAGCTTCGGATCAAGCTACTATTGAACCTCGTAGGTCGACAAGGCCGCGTACTACTCCTGAGTGGTACGGCAACCCTGTCTTGGAGGTCATGTTGTTGGACAACAATGAACCTACGAGCTATGGAGGAGCAGTGATGGCCCCGGATTCCGAGAAATGGTTAGAGGCCATGAAATCCGAGATGGGATCCACGTATGAAAACAAAGTATGGACTTTGGAAGTATTACCTGAAGGGCGAAAGGCCATTCAGAACAAATGGATCTTTAAGAAGAAGACAGAGGCAGACGGTAATGTCACAGTTTATAAAGCTCGACTTGTGGCAAAGGGTTTTTCACAAGTTCAAGGAGTTGACTACGATGAGACCTTCTCACTCATAGCGATGCTTAAGTCTGTCAGAATCATGTTGGCAATAGCTGCTTATTTCGACTATGAAATTTGGCAGATGGATGTCAAAACAACATTCCTCAACGGTTTCCTTGAGGAAGAGTTGTATATGATGCAACCAGAAGGTTTTGTCGATCCAGAGAATGCTGACAAAGTTTGTAAACTCCAGCGATCCATTTATGGACTGGTGCAAGCATCTCAGAGTTGGAATAAGCGTTTTGATGAGCTGATCAAAGCGTTTGAGTTTATACAAGTTTATGGAGAAGCTTGTATTTACAAGAAAGTGAGTGGGAGCTCTATAGCGTTTCAAGTATTATATGTGGATGACATATTGCTGATTGGAAACAATATAGAAATGCTGGAAAGCGTGAAGGAATATTTGAACAAGAGTTTTTCAATGAAGGACCTAGGAGAAGCTGCTTTCATATTAGGCATTAAGATCTACAGAGATAGATCGAGACGCTTAATAGCACTTTCACAAAGCACATACCTTCATAAAGTTTTGAAGAAGTTCAAAATGGATCAGTCCAAGAATAGGTTCTTGCTTGTGTTACAAGGTGTGAAGTTGAGTAAGACTCAGTGCCCAGTGACTGCAGAAGATAGAGAAAAGATGAGTGTCATCCCCTATGCTTCAGCCATAGGCTCTATCATGTATGCAATGCTGTGCACAAGACCCGATGTCAGCCTTGCCATAAGTATGGCCGGAAGGTTTCAAAGTGATCCTGGAATGGAGCACTGGACAGCGGTCAAGAATATCCTTAAGTACCTGAAAAGGACTAAGGAAATGTTTCTCGTTTATGGAGGTGATGAAGAGCTCGTCGTAAAGGGTTACGTCGATGCAAGCTTTGACACTGATCCGGACGACTCTAAGTCGCAAACCGGATACATATTTATTCTCAACGAGGCAACGGTAAGCTGGTGCAGTTCCAAGCAAAGCGTGGTAGCCGATTCTACGTGCGAAGCGGAGTACATCGCAGCCTCGGAGGCAGCAAAGGAAGGTGTCTGGATGAAGCAGTTCATGACAGATCTTGGAGTCGTGCCGAGTGCACTGAATCCAATGAACCTGTTCTATGAGAACACTGGTGCCATTGCTCTGGCCAAGGAACCAAGGTTTCACAAGAGGACCAGACACATAAAGCGACGCTTCAACTCCATCCGCGATTACATCGAGGAGAAGGACATAAATATTTGCAAAGTGCACACGGATCTGAATGTTGCAGACCCGTTGACTAAACCTCTTCCAAGGGCTAAACATGATCAACACCAGATCTGCATGGGTTTTCGATTCATTACAATGTAAATCACATAGTGATGTGAGCTAGATTGTTGACTCTAGTGCAAGTGGGAGACTGTTGGAAATATGCCCTAGAGGCAATAAATAAAGTGTTTATTATTATATTTCCTTGTTCATGATAATCGTTTATTATCCATGCTATAATTGTATTAATTGGGAATACATTACATGTGTGGGTAAATTGACAACACTTCGTCCCTAGTATGCCTCTACTGAACTAGCTCGTTGATCAAAGATGGTCAAGGTTTCCTAGACATTGACATGAGATTTCATTTGATAACAGGATCACATCATTAGGACAATGATGTGATGGACAAGACCCAAACTACAAACGTAGCATATGATCGTGTCAGTTTATTGCTACTGTTTTCTGCATGTCAAGTATATGTTCCTATGACCATGAGATCATGCAACTCATAGATACCGGAGGAGTGCCTTGTGTGTATCAAACGTTGCAATGTAATTGGGTGACTATAAAGGTACTCTACAGGTATCTCCGAGGGTGTCTGTTGAAGTTGGCATGGATCAAGACTGGAATTTGTTACTCCATGTGATGGAAAGGTATCTCAGGGCCCACTCGGTAATACAACATCACAATAAGCCTTGCAAGCAATGTGACTAAGTGTTAGTTGCGGGAACTTGTATTATGGAATGAGTAAAGAGACTTGCCGATAACGAGGTTGAACTAGGTATGGAGATACCGATGATCGAATCTCGGGCAAGCAACATACCGAAGAACAAAGGGAACATCATATGGGATTAACTGAATCCTTGACATAGAGGTTCGACCGATAAAGATCTTCGTAGAATATGTAGGAACCAATATGGGAATCCAGGTCCCTCTATTGGTTATTGGCCGTAGAGGTGTCTCGGTCATGTCTACATAGTTCTCGAACCCGTAGGGTCTGCACACTTAAGGTTTGGTGACGTTTCGGTAGTATAGAGTTATGTATGGTGGTGACAGAATATTGTTTGGAGTCCCGGATGAGATCTCGGAAGTCACGAGGAGCTCCAGAATGGTCCGGAGATAAAGATTCATATATAGGAAGTCCTATTTTGGTCGTCGGAAAAGTTTCGGGCTCATCGATAGTGTACCGGGAGTGCCGGTAGTGTATCGGGAGACCATCGGGAGGGGTATTTCGACCCAAGAGGCTCCATGGGCTGTGGGAGAGTTTACCAGCCCTTAGTGGGCTGGTGGAAGTCCCACACAAGGCTCATGTGGTTTTGGAAAAAAGGCCTAAAGAGAAAAAGTGGAAAAAGGCAAAAATAGGGTGAATCCTAGTCCTACTAGGATTGGAGGTGGAGTCCACCTCCTCCACCTGGTTCGTCCGACTCCTTGGAGGCTTGGCCCTTGTGCCAAGCCTCCTCCTCTCTTCCTCTTATATATACTGGAGGTTTTAGGGTTTTTGCACAGAATTTTTAGCCACGTGCTGCCCGTTCCTCCAGTGCATAGTTTCTCCTCTAGATCGGTTTTCTGAAGTGGTTAGGCGAAGCCCTACCGGAATAGCTCGACCACCATCGCCGGAGCGTCGTCACGCTGCCGGAGAACTCTTCTACCTCTCCGCTCCTTCTTGCTGGATCAAGACGGCGGAGATCGTCATCAAGCTATACGTGTGCTGAACGCGGAGGTGCCGTCCGTTCGGCGCTAGATCGGTAGGATCGTGATCAAGTTCGTGGGACGGATCGTGATCAAGTTTATGGGACGGATCGTGATTGGATCGCGGGACAGATCGTGGTTAGATCGCAGGATGGATCGTGATTGGATCGCGGGACGCACAGCGATTTGGATCGCGAAGACGTTCGACTACACCAACCGCGTTTCTTAACGCTTCCCGCTTAGCAATCTAAAAGGGTACGTAGATCCACTCTCCCTCTCGTAGATGCTCATCACCATGGATAGATCTACATGTGCGTAGGAATTTTTTTGTTTCCCATGCAACATTCCCCAACATCCTAAGCCTAGGGAGGCGCGACAACGAGGGGGGCGAGCGGCATGAGCTCGGCCAGAGCTCTGCCACGGCGAGCGCAGCAGTGATCAGAGCGCAACGGCGACAGCTACGCTATGGTGTCTACGAGGAGAGATGCAGGGGGGGAGAAGGATGTGGAGGTGCTCACAGCGGGGCGACGACACTCGCGCTCAGGGCAGAGGAAGAAGACACGGTGACGCGAGGCTCGGAGCAGAGGAAGAAGACATGGCAACGGACGATGCCTGTGGAGGCTCTCCGGCCCCTCCTAGTGACGGGAATGAGCTGCAGGGAGGGTCCCCGACCTTCGCGACATCCTTGATGCGAAGGGGTTTGACAGAGACGCGCGACGATGGCGAGGAGGACCGATGGCTCTCTGAATTTAACTCCCTCTCTCTGAATTTACCTGAGGAGGAAGGAAGGAAGAAAAAGGGAGAAAGGAGTGGTGGCGGCGAGGAGGAAGAGGGGGGAACCCTAGGGATGCACATCCTTATAAAAGGGCCAGCCTCGATGTACGCCAGCTCCTCTCACGGCATCGGCATCGAGCTCTCTCTCTGTGGCTTCTCTGAACCTGACAGAAAGAGGAATGGGAGAAGGTTGCCGTCTACGCGAGGGAGTTGGGATGCAAGCGCTCGACTAGCTGGGATGCGGGGGGAAGAAGGCCCAGGAAGCGCTCACCCACACACAGGAAAAACAAACAGAGATTTCTGTTATATATATAAATAAAACAAGACAAACCCCCAGAGAAAAAGAAAAGGATTTTAGTTAAATACTTTGGCACTAAAAATACTATGCCCTATGTAATAAAAATAAAAAGATGATTTTTAGGACAAGTAAAATAAATAGCCACTGTTTCTGCAAAACCCCATGAGTCCAAAGCTTAAACAACAAGGAGAGCACCACATTCCTACTCAATATGATATCCCCAATAACAAAACATTTTTTAATAAATTTAATTATCAAGCTAAATCTCATGTAGAAAGCAAAAGGGATAAAAGGTTTAGGAACGGTTATGAAAAATGAAAGGAGAAGGGAGGGAGTTGTTGCACCACACTGGCACACAACCACATCACACATGATCAATCTAGCAAGCAACACTAGTATGCAAATGATATGATCAGCATGATGCATGATGCATGAGATGGAGATGGCAATGAAGCAAAATCATATTCATCCAAGCACATGGCAAACAAGAGGTTCACAAGAGTTACATGACCATAAATGGCAAGGGTAGCACTTGGGCTGTTACATGTTTCTTGCACATATTGTTTGCAAGAGTGAAGTCTTGAACAAGGATACACCTCATTCATATACATTTGATGCATATAGCCTAGATACACATGACTTATTATATCCCTTCTACTACATGTGTGTGTTCATGAATTCTAAAGCAATTATCCTTTAAACGGATTGCACACATTTAGGGGGAGTAAGTCTAAGTCATGTGTCTCTCAAAGTCTTCATTTTATACATGCATATCTTTATTTGAAGCTTTGATTGTATGTTGTCATCAATTACCAAAAAGGGGGAGATTGAAAGCACAATGCACTCCCTTGGTGGTTTTGATAATTCATGACAACATACATTGTCTCTTGGACTAATACTTTCATCTAGTGTATTTGAGATAAAGTACATAGAGAGATGGGTTGGCAAAAGGCGTATGGAGAGTATCCCCATGAAGAATAAGGAGGAGGAATAGCATTAGCCAAGCTTCAAGCAAGAGGACTCTACATTTTACCCTTTGTGAGAAGTCCATAGGAAAGCCAATACTATTAAAAGTGGGTAAGATACGTTTGGTGAACAAGATGCTCATACGTGCACAAGTGATAGTCACCACAGACACCCACATGCTCTTTCACATAAGTCTGTCCAAAGCCAAATACTCAAAATCGGTGCAACCAACACATTCCACTCGGTGCCACCGATTCCAAACCTCAGACAGACTCAGCCAAAACCCTAGCTTTTCGGTGCAACCGATTATGCTTCGGTGCCTCCGAGTTTGGGTTGCCAACTTCCTGTTACGCAAGTTTAGAAAATCGGTCCCTCCGAGTTTTGTGAATCGGTGTCACCGAGATTGGCAATCTGACCGTTGGTCACCTTATCGGTGCAACCGAGATTTATGCATCGGTCTCACCGAGATTCAAAAGTTGCTACCTTTAAGGCAACTCGATACCACCGAGATTATCACATCGATGTCACTGAGTCTTACTTATTAGGTGTAACGGTTGGATTTTTGGAGATGCCTATATATACCCATCCACCACCACTCACTCGCAAGAGACGCACTCAGAATAGTTCCCCACTCATACCTACAGATTTTTTGAGAGAGAGCCACCTACTTATGTGTTGAGATCATGCCATTCCATTCCTAGCATACGAATCTTGATCTCTAGCCTCCCCAAGTTGCTTTCCACCCAATCAATCTCTTCTACCAAGCCAAATCTGTGAGAGAGTGATCGTGTGTTGAGGAGTCTATCATCTTGAAGAACAAGAGCAAGGAGTTCATTAACACTATCGAGCCTATTACCTTTTGGAGGGTGGTGCCTCCTAGATTGGTTAGGTGTCACTTGGGAGCCTCCTACTTCGTATTGTGGAGTGAACCAAGAAGTTTGTAAGGGCAAAGAGATCGCCTAGTTCATGAAGATCTACCCTGAGTTAGGCTAGCCCCCCGTGGACGTAGGCCATCATGGCATAGTCAAGGTTGCTTCTTCATGGAACCCTCCGTGGGTAGAGCCCTCCATGGACTCTTGCGACTGTTACACTTCGTGGGTTGAAGACTCCCTAAACGTGGACGTATGATAGCACCACCCATCGGAACCATGGGATAAATCTTCGTGTCCTTCATGCGTTTGATCTCTCTATCTCTACTCCCTATTTTCATGTGCAATGTCTTTACTTTCCGCTGCTATACTTGATGACTTGCATGTGTTGGGTGTCATAGACTAGTTATATATGCTAAAACTGCCAACTCTTGAACTTATGCTTGAGGTAGTTTTAAATTCCTGCTTGTAGTCTATTCACCTCCCTCTAGACATACACTTCTAGTGATCCCTCATCTGACTTTATGCCGAGGTAGCGGCCCCGGATGTTGTTCAACATTTGTGGTCTGCGACCAGTTGCCCTGTGCAACATGGGATGCGGTAGCTAGGTTGTGCGGCGTTGCTGATCGAGGTGAGCGGTGGTATGTCGGGGCGGCAGCCCCGAAAGGTGGTGCCGATGGAGTGCGTTGGGCGCGACGGAGCGGTGGATGTCGGGGCGGCAGCCCCGAGAGGATCTCTATGCCAACGATGATGGTGGGAGCAATGTCGGCGACGCGGCAATGGTTGCAGTAGTCGGCTCTTCTCCGGCGTGTCTGCCTTTTGCCTCGATTTGTTTGTTGCTGTGGAGTCGAAGCTACGCCGACGGAGCCCTGAGGTATACGTTGACTGACTGCAAGTGGCCCATTTGGCGATCTTCCGTGGCGCCAGCTTTCGCCTAGTTTTGTTCTTCTGAGTTCTTCGTCAGAGTCGGAGCTATGTTGTTTGGCCGCAGGTTGACATGTTGTCGATTAGGGTGGGCTTTGCCCTGTGTGTGTCAAGAGTGGGCTTGGCCCTTGTTGTTGCGGCTTTTGCCCGGTTTTTTGTAATTAACTAGGCAATTATCTTCTGCTTATTTAATAGATGAGGAAATCTTTGCCTCCGTTTCGAAAGAAACTTTCCTGAAAATAATAATCCCAATAATTAGGCCTAGTGGTCACCCATATCTTCGCCTCTTCTCTAATCATCGCGACCACTCTGGATGGAAGGGACGCTTTGATGCAGAACACCCGGGCGTTCCTCTCCTTCCAGATCTCCCATCATACGTGCATCTACAAGGAATTGTTGGCCTTCCTATAGTTTGGCGCCATACCCTCATTTGAGCTCCACCATTGGTTAATAGACTGTAGGTTCGTCCAGCTCGGAGTCAGCGAGTGAATGCCCAACCAATCAAAGACCATGTTCTAGACTCTGACCATGTAGCGGCATTTGGACATGAGATGAGCGGC
The DNA here is from genome assembly GCA_022496015.1 of Hordeum marinum. Taxonomy (NCBI): domain Eukaryota; kingdom Viridiplantae; phylum Streptophyta; class Magnoliopsida; order Poales; family Poaceae; genus Hordeum; species Hordeum marinum. Next base: position 185,862,031 of record CM039675.1, read on the forward strand.
CGTTTCGGGTTTCCTCTCGCATAGTTGGTAGAGACCACAAGTTGGCTAACCTCTGCAAAGTAATCTGTCTGTTGTCTAGATCCTATCCTAAAGAATAAGCCATGAGAAGAATTTAATCTTGGGTGGATCCCATATCTTCCAAACTAACCACGACATCTCCAACTTGATTAATGCTGCAAATTGCATCCAATAAGCGGTGGCGGTGGAATAACACCCATCAGCAGTGAACTTCCACCGGATGGCATCACCGATGCCTGGCGAGAGTTGGACCTCTTGACATTTGCACCAAAGGTTAAAGAATTGTTGTATGAGGTTAACAAAAAGCCCACCACATGGATTGATGTGTATGACCCATTCATTATTCTGCGTTGCCTTGGCCACACAAGAATTGGTGCGCTTGGAAAGGGCAAAGATGCCCAGGGCAATGTCCTTGGGCTTCATCCCTAGCAGCCAAGGAGAATGCCAAAAGCTTGCGGTCTTTCCGTCTCTGAGAGTGATCGTCGTTGTGGCATAGAATAAATCTCTGTCTTTTTCATTGCAAGGTATGTCGAGTCCAACCCAGGCTCTATGGGGATCCACCAAGCGAACAAAAGCCAACATAGCCTTAGCGTGCTTGCAAACTATCAATATGGAGTATGCCTAAACCGCCTTTTGTGGGGCGACAGACCGTTCGCCAATTTACCTTCCATTTGCCACCTGAAACCTAATCGGTAGCCTCCCATAGAAAAGCTCTTTGGATCTTGGTGATACTTTCTTTTGTGCCAAGTGGTACCTCAAGGGCAGTAATGTGATAGATCACAAGGGGTGTCAAAACTGACTTGACAAGGTTAGTTTTTTTGGCAAACCTGCACCATCCCCATGCCTAGGATAGATGACGGTGTCGCCTATCGGCTTCTTCCGCAAGCTCATTTCTTCTCTTCGGCTATTAGTTCCTTCACTCAAAATTTGACTGACCCAAATTATAAATTCAGATGGCTTGCATCTAGTTATTTTGTTTCTGATGAAAACTTTTCATCATGTTTCTTTAATAAGAAACAAATGCCTAAATCACTAGTTGTAGGATACCCTTTGTAAGGTTACCACCAAATGCTTTTGGTGGCAACAACTAATAAATGTGAACATTTCGCCTTCGAAAAGACTGTGAACATTTCAAATTAAATGCATGACATCTATCGAGAGGGTTCTCTAACGAGTTTTGCACCTTTTTTAGTTCAAACATAAACTCAAAATTCTCTCGTCAACACATCAAATTACAAATTGTATTCATCATTACATTTCCGGGTTGAGATCATTATATCTGATAGATGAAATTTTTCAGACGCAACTTGTACTTCCAACGAGAACTAATTTGTACTCTCGTTATCATATACTTCACTTTGTACCATACTTGTACTCCCACGGCAGTGTACTCCCTTATAGCACAATGTGTACTCTTACTTATTTTAGAACACAATACAAATGCACACACTCATATATACGAACATATACTCATCTATATGAACACACACACCCTATCCATATGAGTGCCTCCAAGAGATCGAGCTAGTATATGATCTTGAGATTGACAAAGTTACCATAGACACCTCATAGGCAACGAGAACATCTCGTCCCACTGAACGTACATCGCCAAAAATCCTGACATAAATACAGAAACATGCGAGCACCAAAATTTGAACACTGGTGGGTTTAGGATACCACTGTCCGCCTAACCATCCAAACACATGTTGGTTTGCGTAATTTGCACTTCGAGTAGTGCAACTTTGCACTTGTTGAATTAATTATCATTATGGAGAAATGTAGACAACTAAATAGAAAAGATCCGAGTATAAGACTGGACTAATGAGAGATGTTTTAAGGGATATAATAAAAGACACAAACTACTAGGAGGCAAGTTTGATTTTTTATGGAGGTGGAAGAAGGTTGCGGGCATGGTCACTAAGTGAGTGGGCCCCTGTGGGTCCCTATGGGGCCCACGAGCTTGTATGACGTGCCCTATGAGCTCGTGGCTCACAGGTGTGCCGCATGGTGTGTGTTCAGCGCCAAAAATTCTTATTTATTGTAGAAAAAAATCATACTAAATCTTTAGGACATTATTAGATTTTTTGTTTTTGGGTCATTTTTTATTGCATGGAAAATTCAGAAAACAAAAAAATTGTGATATTAGTCTTTATTAAAACTTTAAATAATGGAGATTGAAACTACACATACAGTAAGTTGTGCTTACTAAATTTACCAACCACACGCTCCTCGGAAAGAATACATTAATAAGGTTGATCAAGTCTTATTAACAAACAATTTATGAGTGGCATGAAATCAATTTTTTCGTATAACACTAAGTTTCCTCAATAGGGATATGTATTTCCTCAACAGTAAGAATGCCATATTTCTTATTGATTGCATGGAGAGGAAATTTGAAGCCTCCAATAGTAATTGTTGCAATTTGCTCAATGGATTTGATATTTTCACTTAATTTTTTCTTCGGAAAGTATACCATGTGCTGATTATCATTGATATGAAAAGTACCATGCTTTTGTTGCAATCAATAACAATGCCTGAAGTATTTGAAAAGGGTCTACCGAGCATAATCGACATATTTTCATCCTCGGGCATATCAAGAATAACAAAGTCCGTTAAGATAGTAGCATTTGCAACAACAACAGTGACATCCTCACAAATTCCGATAGCTATATCAGTACATTTATCAGCCATTTACAAAGATATTTCAATAGGTGTAAGGTTATTCATATCAAGTCTTCTATATAAACAGAAAGGCATAGCACTAACACCGGCTCCCAAATCACATAAAACAGTTTTAACATAACTTCGTTTAATGGATCAAGGTATAATGGGTATCCCAGGATCTCCCAAATTTTTAGGCACTCCAGCATCAAAATAGTAATTAGCAAGCATGGTGGAAATATAAGCTTCAAGTATCTTTCTTTTATTAGTGACAATATCTTTCATATATTTAGCATAAGGAGGCATTTTCAAAATATCCGTATAATGTGTTCGCGAAAAGACGTGCCTAAGCATTTCAACAAAGTGCTCAAAATCCTCCTCGTCCTTATTTTTCGAAGGCTTATGAGGGAATGTCATGGGTTTTTGCATGGTGAATACATGAACTCCTCATACTACTATCGTCACCGAAGATGATCCCAAATTCTGTCAGTTTGGGGTCTACGGATCATAACACATAATAGGTGCATACAACTTGCAAGATAGGATCCAAAACACTCTCATATTCCTGAGAAAATAATAGGTTCACATCTGAAATCATGGCACTTGGGCCCTAGTGACAGGTGATGACCCACAAGTGTAGGGTGTCAATCGTAGTCCTTTTGATAAGTAAGAGTGTCGAACCCAACGAGGAGCATAAGGAAATGACAAGTGGCTTTTAGCATGGTAATTTCTGCAAGCACTGAAATTGTATGTAACAAGTAGTTTGGTAGCAAGATAATTTGTAATGAGAAGTAACAATAACGGTAAATAAAGTGCAGCAAGGTAGCCCAATCCTTTTATGTCAAAGGAAAGGCCAAAACGGTCTCTTATAATAAGCAAAGTGTTCTTGAGGGTACACGGGAATTTCATCTAGTCACTTTCATCATATTGGTTCGATTCGTGTTCGCTACTTTGATAATTTGATATGTGTGTGGACCAGTGCTTGGGTGCTGTTCTTACTTGAACCACCTCCAACTTATGATTAACCCCCTAAAAAGCATCCACAAATACGAGAAAAGTATTAAGATAAAATCTAACCATAGCATTAAACATGTGGATCCAAATCAGCCCCTTACGAAGTAGCGCATAAACTAGGGTTTAAGCTTCTGTCACTCTAGCAACCCATCATCTAATAACTACTCCAATGCATTCCCTTAGGCCCAAGGATGGCAAAGTGTCATGTAGTCGACATTCACATGACACCACTAAGGGAATCACAACATACATATCATCAAAATATGTAACACATATCAAATTCACATGATTACTTGCAACATGACTTCTCCTGTGACCTCAAGAACAAATGTAACTACTCAGAAATGATATTCATGCTTAAGATCAAAGGGGTATTAAATGGCATAATGGATCTGAACATATAATCTTCCACCAAATAAACCATATAATAATCAACTATGTAATGTAATCAACACTACTAGTCACCCACAGGTACCAATCTGAGGTTCCCATACAAAGATTGAAAACAAGAGATGAACTAGGGTTTGAAAGGAGATGGTGCCGTTGAAGATGTTGATGAAGAATGGCCTCCCAAATATGAGAGGGTTGTTGGTGATGACGATGGCTTTTATTTCCCCCTCCGGGAGGGAAGTTCCCCCGGTGGAATCGCTCCGCCGGAGGGCAAAAGTGCTCCTACCCAAGTTCCGCCTCGAGATGGTGGCATTCCATCCCGAAAGTCCTCTCCTTATTTTTTCTAGGTAAAAACACCTTAAATACCAGAAGATGGGCTCCAAAGGTGGGCTGTGCTGAGCACAATCCACCAGGGCGTGCTTGGGGGGACCTGGCGCGCCATGGTGTCTTGTGCTCACCAGGTGGACCCTCTCCAATAGTTATTTGCTCTAGTAATTTTTATATTCTGAAATAACTCTTTGTAAAGTTTTAGCTCATTGTAAGGTGTATAGAATAGGTATCTCTAATATGCTTTTTCAGGTCCAGTATTCCAGCTGTCGGCATTCTCCCTCTTTGTGCAAACCTTGCATATTATGAGAGAAAAGACATTAGAATTACTCCATAAAGCATTATTATGCATAAAAACATTGTAAGTAACAATAGGAAATCATGATGCAAAATGGACGTATCAACAGGCATTAAGCACAACAAAGTCACAACAACATCAATCTCAGAACATAATGGATAATAGGATCAAGCCCTAACAAATTGACTCGATTACACGAAAAATCTCATCCAACTCCATCACCGTCCAACAAGCCTACAAAGGAATTACTCACTCCTGGTGGTGAGAATCATGTAGTTGTTGATGGAGAAGGGTTAGTGATGATGATGGTGACGGATCCCCCTCTTCAGAGTCCCCAAAGGACTCCAGATTAGCCCTCCCAAGGAAGAACATGAGGTGTTGTCAGCTCCTGATGGCTCGAGAATTTGCGATGTTTTTATAGTGATATCCATTTGGTTTCATTGGTTTATGTTATTCTTTGGATATTACTGATGCTAATCCAATAAAAGAGAGGAAAATATACTTTGTCCTTTGGATGGCAGGAAATATCATATTTGGAAGAAAACCAAAGGAGACTGCTGCAAATCAGGGCAATTGGAACAACTTTCCTGAAGAGAGCATTGTCAACAGGCACACCCGAGTGAAAGATGGCCTTCCTTACGACCGCGCGTGATCATTTGAGCGGTCATTTGGAGTTCCCACAACCCCTCCTCGTCTATAAAAGCAACTTTCCGTGAAGGGACCACAAGGAGAAGAGAACCCTAGCCGCCGCCACACCATCCATAACAGGAGAAAGGAGGATCTAAAGAACTCATGAGGATCATCATAGTTTTTAGTCCTGTCATCTCGATCATCATCATCATATCCTTCACCATTGTAAGAGGGATTGGAACTTGTAATTTGTACACCACCTCATATGAGATCAAGACTATTTGAGCACCATTTCATGTCATTGTGGATCCGCTCAATATTATCAATATGGTTTTCATGTTTTCTCTCTCTTCTATGATTAATTCCCCCATTATGACGTGTGAGTAATTCCCCTAGGTATGGGGGATGTAGGTGAGTGGTAAGATTTATATGTGCCTATCCTATATGTTGTCATTTGAATTCATAGTATTATGATCTATTTAGTATGCCGTTATACTATGGTGAACCCTCTACGTGCTGTCCAATTTAAGGGCTCAGGCAACATGATCTGAAGACCTACACATGTAACACTTATTGTTTAGGAACTCCGTGACCTCTTATGTGACAGGTGGAGATATATTTGAGAACCGAAGACAATATGAGATAATGGCGATCCATTGAACTTAATGTTTGGTTCCTGTCTTATGACCTTAATTGTGGAAATGTCCACTCTGTGGCAACAGAGAAGCAAGACAATAGAATGAAATGTAACCCCAAGTGGAGCAATTTCATGACTCTAGGGACAACCACCAAGAGAAAGTTTATATCAAATACTATGAGTACAATACAAGGTAACTGGTATTACTTTCGCACTGGCACAATTCATATACTCTTACCATGAACTGAAATCTCTCCGCACCTAATCTCTTCATTGCAGGAAACACCACTAACATTTTAAGCTCATGTTATTTATTTTCATTAGTTATTTAGTAGACAACTTTAATCCTCTTTTCACTAGCATATTCAGTTTATCATTTACCCAGGACAGTAAGAATATTTGTAGAAGCTCAAGCAATACTTCACTTAAGAGAGTTGACACCTTGTGTGTGACAGAAACACCTCCATAAATACTCTCCTCTGCTATTTGTTGGGACAATTACTCATTGGGATACTTTTGCGAAAGTGCTACACTACCCTGTTTGGTCTGCAGGTACCAAGGCATTTTCTCGCGCCGTTGCCGGGGAGCTAAGCACATAATATTTTTTCATAACTATTTTTGCAGGTATTGTTTTTTTGTAGATGCTTCGTGAAACTCACATGGGATTGAATTGTTTAGGGAGAACATATTTACTCAATTACATTACTCATTTTCCTTAGGAGAAACAAGCTTCATTAATAGAAAAATACAAAAACAGTGAGACATTTGAGCTTTACACTTTGTTCACAAAAATGACGATTATCCAGAAGCCCAAGAAGACTATTCGTGATCACTATGCTCCAGTACTTGGTTCTAGAACTCCTATAGTCAATCCTACTAATTTTGCTCAAGAGTATTCGATTGACTTTGATCTTATCATAGAGGTAAGAAACCATGCTTTTGCAGGAACTAAAGAGGAAGACTCCCAAGCACATTTGATGATGTTTGACACTTTATGTGGGACATTGAAGTTAAAAGATGTTTCACGAGAATTTTGCTATTGAGTCTCTTCAAGTTTTCTCTAAAGGATGATGCTGAGAAGTGGTATAATTGATTGCCTGAAGACAATATAACCACTTGGATTATGTCTGCTGAATAGTTTATGGCTAAATTCCTTCCAAGCTTGAAAATAACTAAACTGAGAACAAACCTTATTTCATTTGTCCAAGAAGATGGTGAAACACTATATAAAGCTTGTAAGAGATACTCCAAAATTTTAACCTTATGTGTAACCATGGTTATGCTAAATATGTTATACTACATATGTTTTATCATGGAATTAATGATGAATCAAAATCCATTCTTGATCTAAGTGTAAGTGGACAATTTATGTCGGTTACCCTAGAAGAAGGGAGAGAACATATTGATAAGATTGTATCTGCACACAAACAATGGAATATTGAAGAACCTATCAAACCAACTTTAAAGGTATACCATATTTAAGATATCGAAAAATTCAAGAAGGTAACTCAAGAGAAAGGCAAGCCTGTTGAACAAGTTATCAATGAAAAAGTGGATATACGATGAACAAGTTTAAATTTCATCAAGACAACTTCAACAAAGACTTTTGAAGATGTATTTACCATAATGAAAAAGGAATATCATATCTCTCACGAGAGGTAGATGGGTTAAGCCAAGGGGTAAAGAATCTTTATAAACACTCTCGTATGATAGAGACTCAATGTATTCAAATCTCTGAGACTCAAGCTTTGGTTCTTGCTAAATTAGATAATCCTGTTTCTACTAATGAAATATCTAGTCGTAGTGGTAAAAGGAAGAATAGGAAGAACCCAGGGTGGAAAGAAATAAAAAACCACCTGATCCATCCAAGAAGGTTAGTGATCAAGCATCGAAAAACAAATAGAAAGGTAAGGATAAGGAGGAAGATAAAGGTAAATCTAAGTAAACTCTTCCTTACCCCAAGGATGTAATACCACCTTCAAATGATGCATTATACTCTTCTTTTCTTCAAGCCATAGTCGATCTTAAAATTTCAATGCATGTGACTGATATGTTAAAGGTTCCTACCATTACTAAGTTCATGCGTGATGTTGTCAATAACAAAAGGAGTACAACTCTGAAGGAACACGTTGCCATGATAATGGAGTACCCGTTTGATAACAAGATATCAGATAAACTGGGAGACCCAGGTATGCCCACGATATCTTGTTCTATTAGTAATCTTGATATAAATAACACTCTTTGTGATGTAAGAGAAGGGGTAAGTGTGATCCGCTAACTCTTCATTACAAGTTAAATTTATCAGAATGCATGCCCACAGGCATAACTTTGCATATGACAGACATGTCCACAAAGAAGCCAATGGGGATGGCTAAAACCATTCCGTTGAGATTGGGCGAGCATGTTATACCTACTGATTTGATTATTCTTGACATGACCAAAGATGAAAAATTATCAATTATCCTTGGTAGACCATTTTTAAATACTGCAGATGTGTCGCTAGATTGCCCAGAAGGGAAGGTAACCTTTAGAACCTTTGAGGAAGAAATAGTCAAGTACTTCTCGAAGAAGCCAAGAGCAAGAGTGAAGTATGTTCCACCGCCCAAATGATCATGTAAAGTGAGCAGAGAAAATCTACGACCACCTGATACTTGATAAAATACCAAGATAAGAGGTTGAGCTAAGCAACCTAAAAACCAGCGCTTTATGTGAGGCAACCCATTATCTCTTTATTTTTCAAGAATTTTTTATCTTTGTTTTAGTCAATATCTTGCTCTTATAAATGAACTGATGAAATCACTCAAAAAAGTTGTTTTTAACACTTTCGTGGAAGGAGAAGTGTTGAAAAGAGGAGTTAGGGAAATAAACAAACGAGGAAGCAAAAGCTTAGTTCCTTCATAGCAACATATAAATTAAGTTTACACACATCAATAATATATATCACATAAAGGCAGTCCATTGTAGTTCAAAACAATGTAGTACCTATTCTCTTTTTGGTAGCCACATCCTAGAGCAAGAGGTTCATACTCTAGTGGCCCCTCCTACGAGTGTCCATAGTTTGTGATACGAGGCAAGACCCATGGAAGTCGATCTTTCACGAATTGGAGGGGGAAACACGAGGAACACGTTTAAGAATGAGAGAAAACACTCAAGAGCAAACTCAATCACACATCAACTAGGTCCATAACATCACAAGAGGCACAAGATACCGAATCAACAAACGAAACAAGTAACTGGTGTCTCTCACTCTGGAGGAGCAGCCTTGAATCCACGGGGGATCTTCCCTCTAGAGGGGCCATGGAATCACTTGGCTCTACTCCCAAAGGAGGCCAAACTCCCTATGAGAAGCAAGTAACGGAGCTAAGCTCAAGAGAAAACATTAGCTAACCCTAGAAAGAGGAGGGGTGAGGTTTATATATCCTAGGACGAGATAGGGAGGTACATGGGCCGAAACCCGTGGGCCTATGCGCAGACAGGGTCCGGACGTCCGATGGCTCAGGATGGTCTGGACGTCCAGAGGTGGCCGGAAGTCTGAGGATCCGGTGTGGGTGCGCCTTGTCCAGATTTCCGAACGCGGTCAGACATCCAGGGCTCGGTCGTCCGGAGGCTCCGGTCTTCCGATGATTTGGAGCGAGTGCTTGAGGGCCGGATTTCTGGGATGACGCGGATGTCTGTGTGCTGGACTGTGGGCTGATCTCCAGGCGCCGGACGTCCGAGACCGGCCGGACGTCCGAGAGCTGGAACTTGTCCTCGGCTCCCTCCTTGTCCTTCCCAGCTTGACGTCCTTCTCCTGAGTAGCTGAGTACATAGAGCACTTCTGTCTGAGGCGGCGACCATGTCTCGAGTGGGTCAAACGGAGGTTGAGCAAGGAGAGATGTCACCTCATTTTCGATGGCACATGCACGGGCTCTCATCATGGGTACTCTTGTGGCTTGCGATGTTGGTGAAGGGTCCATGGTGGTGATCATGGGATGCTGCGCATCATCTCCCCCCTTGGGGAAGATCCGGCCTCGGATCAAGATCTTCATCACCATGGAAGGGGGATAAAGTCCATGATGTTCAATGTGTCGCTCACATTGTATTTGTCGCGAGGGATGTCTATCTTGTAGGCATTGTTGTTGTAGAATGCCAACACTTTGAAGGGTGCATCGGCGCGAGGTAGTAGTTTGGACTTGTGCTCGACAGGGAAACGTCCCTTGTGAAGGTGCACCCATACAATATCGCCGGGCTTGAACACCATGCGGTGTTTGTTGGTGTTGCGTTTGGCGATGATGCGTTCCACTTGGCACTTGATGGTGTTCCTTGTGTCTTCATGCATCTTCTTGATTTAGCTTGCCCTTGCACTTGCATCCATGTTCACACACTCTTGGAGTGGTAGAGGAAGGATGTCCAATGGGTACAATGGGTTGAAGCCGTAGACCACCTCGAAAGGAGACTTGTTGGTGGTGAAGTGTCGTGCACGATTGTAGACGTATTCGGCGATGGGGAGGCAATCTTCCCAATCTTTGATGTTATTCTTGATCAACATGCGGAGGAGAGTTCCAAGCGGCCGGTTCATCACCTCCGTTTGGCCATCGGTTTGTGGGTGGTACGCCGAAGAGAATAGTAGCTTGATGCTGATCATGGAGCAAAGGGTCTTCCAAAAGTAGCTCAAGAACTTGACTTCATGATCCAAGAAAATGGTCTTGGCTACTCCATGTAGGCATAAGATGTCCCTACAAAAGAGATTGGCAATATGTGAAGCATCGTCTATCTTGTGGAAAGGAATGAAATGAGCCATTTTGGAAAAACGATCCACAACAACAAAAATGGAATCATGGCCATTCTTTGTTCTTGTAAAACCAAGCACAAAATCCATGCTAATATCTTCCCAAGGTTGAAACGGTATAGGAAGAGGCATGTAAAGACCATGGTATTGAGCTTTTGACTTAGCTTTGCGGCATGCAGAGCATCGATTGGTGAAGCGTTCGACATCATGAAGCAGCTCAGGACAATAGAACTTCTAGGAAAGGGTGGCATATGTCTTTTCGCGTCCAAAGTGACCCATCAGTCCTCCACCGTGAGCCTCTTGCAAAAGCAACAAACAAAGACAAGACTTGGGGATGCACAGTTTGTTAGCATGCATAGGATAGCCATCTTTCATATAGTAGTTTTCCCAACAAGGTTTCACTTGACAATTGGCATATGGAATAGCAAAAGAAACATCATGGTCATAGAAATCTTTTGTGTGCTCAAAACCGATAACATTCAATTCAAGTTGAGTAATGATCATGCATTTGCGAGAAAGAGCATCCGCCATAATGTTTTCTTTGCCCTTGATGTATTTGATGACATAAGGGAAAGACTCAATAAATTCACTCCATTTAGCATGTCGTTTGTTCAACTTAGTTTGACCCTTTAGGTACTTGAGAGTCTCATGATCAGTATGAATGACAAATTCATGCGGTCGTAGATAATGTCCCCAAGATTGTAAGACTCTCACCAATGCATACAATTCTCTGTCATATATAGGATAATTGAGTTGAGTGCCGGAAAGTTTTCACTAAAATACACAATTGGGAGCTTTTCTTGCATAAGCACGCCTCCTATGCCATTACCACTAGCGTCACAATGCACTTCAAAAGTTTTATCAAAGTTAGGCAAGGCAAGCAAAGGTGCGTGAGTGAGCAAATTCTTAAGTTCATGGAAAGTGGTGTCTTGGGGTGGTCCCCAAACAAAAGGTGCATTTTTCTTGCTCAAAGATTTTAGAGGAGTGGAAATGGTGCTAAATTCCTTATCAAACCGATAGTAGAAACTGGTTAGTCCTAAGAAACTACGCACTTGTTGCAAATTGGTTGGTGTGGGGCAATTTTTAATTGCGTCAATCTTAATTTCATCAACATGGACACCCTTAGAGGAAACCACAAATCCTAGGAAAACAACTTTGTCAACACCAAAAATTCATTTGTCCATGTTTGCATAAAGTTTCTCTTCACGAAGAGTTTGCAAAACGTCCCTACATGTGTGGCGTGTTGTTCTAGAGAGCTGCTAAAACAAGGATGTCATGAAAGTAGACCACAACACAATATCCAATGTAGGGGCGCAAAACATGATGCATCATGCACATGAACGTACCCGGTGCTTCGGATAATCCCATGGGCATCAGTAGCCATTCATAGAGACAAAACTTAGTTTTGAAAGACGTTTTCCACTCATCACCCTCTTGTATGCGAATTTGGTAGTAACCACTTTTCAAGTCTAGTTTGGAAAATATAGTGGCACCACTAAGTTCATCTAGCATGTCATCTAAGAGTGGGATAGGGTGACGGTAGCGAATGGTGATAGCATTTATAGGTCGGCAATCGGAACACATGCACATACTACCATCTTGTTTAGGCACTAGGATCACGGGAACCACACGAGGACTCAAACTCTCACGTACATACCCTTTATCTAGGAGTTTTTGGACTTGCCTTTGTATCTCCTTTGTTTCATTGGGGTTGACACGGTAGGGAGCCTTGTTAGGGAGTGGTGCATCGGGGATGTGGTCGATGCAGTGTTCGGTCCCTCGTTTTGGTGGTAGTCCTGGTGGTAGCTCATCGGGAAAAACACCTTGGAATTCCTGCAACAATTGAGATAACACAAGAGGAAGATGTTGTGAAGGGTTAGGCCGGGTAACATCATCCTTGCACACTATCACTTAGTGTAGGACGGTCGATGGGCTCTCACTCACATCCCTCAAATATCTTTTTGTGGCAAAGAGGACTAGGTACCTCATGTCCCTCATGGTTGAGTCACTCAATTTTGGCTTGTGGCGCTCATGTTCTTTGAGGTGGATCACTCTCTCACTTTTCTCTCCACGATGGGATGAAGCTTGCTTATCGACGGTTACTTGACTTGGGGACATAGGGCAAAGCACATATTCGGTGCCCTTTATCTTGAATCTATATTGATTTGTGCACCCATTGTGTATGACGCCATAGTCGAGTTGCCATGGTCTCCCAAGGAGTAGGTGGCAAACGGACATGGGCACCACATCACACTCCATGGTGTCTTCGTATGCTCCAGTCTTGAAGGAAACTTGCATGGTGTGGTCGACTTGTATTGTGCCGGAGTCACATAGCCATTGTACCTTGTAGGGACGAGGATGCTTTTTCTTGACCAATTGCAACTTTGAGCAAAGTTCCTCACTTGCCAAATTGTGGCAACTTCCTCCGTATGATGACCTTGACGGATCTTCCTTGGATACTGGCCTTGGTGTGGAAGATGTGGCAACATTGGTCCTTGTCTCGTTGTTGTTGGAGAGTCAAAACCTTCAAGATAACGTGAGCGGGGCTCAGATCGTTGTCACAAAATATTTGAGAATCTTCATCTTCATTGACTTGTCGATGCATAGCCACGTGTTCCAAAGCTTCCATATCACCTTCACTCATGGAGTCATAGGAACCTTCATCTCGAAGGATCATGGTCCGCCTTGTGGGACACTCATACATCTTGTGTACTCAGCCCTGGCACATGAAACATTTGATGGAGATTATTTTCACGTCATCCGATGTTGGTGTAGAGGATGATGCTCTTGTTTTGCTTGTAGGAGTGTTGCGGGATGATGAAGACGACCTGTCCTTGTAGCTTGACTTGTCATCTTTTGTCGTGGAGGTTCTTGTATAGGAAGGTGTCTTAGTTGGAGAAGCTTGAGTAGTTGCACCGTAGGTTTTGTAGGAGGTCTATGAGTACTTGTAGTCCTCTTGAACTTGAGGTTCCGCCTTGGTGGCTTGATGCACTAGCTCGAGTAAGTTGCAGTAGGGTTGGAAATCCGCAATTTTCTTGACTTGGTAATTGAGACCATTCAAGAAATGCACCATAGTTTGCTCATCCTCCTCCTTCACATTGGCTCTTATCATGGCTATCTCCATCTCTCGGTAGTCCTCTTCCATCGACTTGGTGCCTTGCTTGAGTAGTTGTAGCTTCTCGAAGAGATCACGATTATAGTGTGTTGGGACAAATCGAGCTCTCATGATATCTTTCATTTATGCCCAAGTGGTGATTGGAGGGTCACCTATTTCTCTTCTTTGCTCAATCACTCATTCCCACCAAATAAGCACGTAATCTTGGAACTCGAGGGAGGCCATGGCAATCTTCCTGTCCTCTTCATAGTTGTGCAACCCGAATATTTTGTCAACCTTGAGTGACCAAGAGAGATGGTCTTTGGGATCGTTGCTTCCGGAGAACTTAGGCATATTGAACTTGAGCTTGCCAAAGCAATTTTCTTCATTGTTTTTGTTATTGTGGTATCCTTGTCGTGGAGAAGCACGGTTGTCTTGTTGAAGTTGGCCTTCCCATGGAGCTTGATCATCCACGTGGTCAACGGGATTTGCTTGAGGCCGCACTTCTTTTCATGGAGGGGCGTTGTTGTCATGTTGATATTGCTCTTGCCTTGAAGCGAGCTCATCAATGTGTTGCTCCTCTTGCCTTGGGTGTTGTTGACGTCGTTGTTGCATCCGTTGTTGGTGTTCTTGGTGCTCCTCGTGACGTGTGGCTTCCTCTTAGAGTTCTTGACATAGAGCTTCTTGTTCCTCGTGAGCTAATTGGTTGCGTTCTTGCAAGGCATGGGTTGATTCGCGAAGCACGCGATGTGCCTCATTTGCTTGCTCTTCATGGTGCCGGTGTTCCTCATGGAGGTGACGTAGGCATTCTTGCTCGTATGCGTCTTGCTGTTGTTGGTGACGGTGGTCACGCTCACGATGTCGACCTTGAGGCTCATCGTCGTGGAAAGGGTTTCTTGAGTCTTGAGATAGGCCACGTGCATCACATTATTGTGGTCAAGCTTGAGGAGGATGACTCTCGCGAGAGGAGTCCTTGAAGGAGTGTCGACTTGTGGTGCGCCGTCGAGTTGAGGTAGAAGTGGATGATGTGCGGTTCACCATCAAGGCACGGAGCTCGTCCATTTGGGTTGTCATGAAGTCCCATGTTCGCTCCTCGGATTCACGTATGTTGGTGGCGAGGTGCTCGATGCGGTCCGTGATGACATCATGTGTTTGGCGCATTCCCTTTTGTGCAGGGAAGAATTGTAGTTTGGTGACGTAGTTGTTCGCATCGTCGTCGTGCTCCTCGAATGTCGGGTTCATCATAGTGTTCCTATCCATGGTACTCAAGTAGATATAAGTGGAAGAATGAGAAAACGCAAAGGGTGAGCTGAGGATCAATCACTCAATGCGAAATCGTGGAAATAGTTGAATTGGTACCAAGTTTGCCCTTCTCACACCTATACAAGTAATGCTTATGGAGTAGCTTGGTTAGGATGGTGGCACAAAATTTCAAGCAATTCGAGAATATGATGCAATAAAGTTGAAATAGATTCGCAAATTCGCTAGTAAGACAATGTGAATCAATAGCAATGAGTGAACTCGGAAACACGTAGACGAATAGATAAGTGGGGTTGTGCCACCAAGAAATGAGCTCAAAAATGTGGAATCCACAGAAAACGCTTATGTTACACAACACTAGAGAGACACTAGTACAATTGCTCAAATGGGCATGATACAAACTTATGCACAACCTATTAGAAAGAAAATGCGTTGTCTTCCTATTCCCGACTTGCTATGTATGTATGAGGCACGAGTCACTCGCTCGAGTGGTCCAAGATGATCAAGTATGATATGCAAATTTGGCGATGCTATTTCTCTTTTGTCCTTGCTTAAAAGCTTCACTTCTCTTTCCTGTAGCATTGATATTTGGATTGTCACTATGCGGGACGTGCACACCAAGATAACAATTATGTATGCTGGTACTTTGTAACACAATAGATGATACTAAGATGTATTTGCATGCAATTGTAGATATGTGGAAAATGTATCACTAACGTGCACAAGTAGTGTGTCCCGGCAATACTCAGTGGATAGTCTCCAAGTAACACAAATAGTCTAGGGGTAACAATGCAATGGCAAGGGTATAAGTCAAGAGTGTCGTTGCGGTTACCGTCCTCGCTTATGGTGTGGTGTCAATGAAGAGGTGGTTGACAACGATCCAGGGCGATGATGAGCGGCGAAGTCGATGAAGGACCACTCCTAATTAGCAGAAACACCTTAGGAAGTGGTTGGGCTCGCGACTCAAAATCTCAAATGCAAATGGGTTGCAGAATAAATGGAGGAAGAAAACAAAATTGTCGAGAAAAATTCAGTTTCAAGAGACTCGCTCGGACGTTCAGGCGCGGTCGGTTGTCCGGGGTCCGGTCGTCCGGTAGGTGTCAGTCGTTTGGAGCCTGCGGGTTTCACCGGATGAACTCGAACCAAAAGAAAAACTTTAGGGTAAAATAGAGGCGATTTTTAGATGTAAATGATGGGGATGAAAGGGGCAAGATAGATCCATCTATCCTCTACGAAATCCACGGATCCAATTCAACAAAATCTCATCAAATCCAAGAAATTTTGGGCATGGCTATTTTAGTGGGGATTTTCAAAATTAGGTTGAATCAAAGCAAAAATTGGCTAGCAAATGGTGGGGGAGACTCCAAATTCGTGATCAACATGGCTTGTTATACCATATGGTACGGGGCAAGACCCGTGGTAGTCGATCTTTCACGAATTGGAGGGGGAAACACGAAGAACACGTGGAAGAACAAGTGGAAATACTCAAGAGAAAACTCAATCACACATCAACTAGGTCCATAACATCAAAAGAGGCACAAGATCCTGAATCAACAAACGAAACAAGTAACGGTAGTGTCTCTCACTCCGGAGGAGGAGCCTTGAATCCATGGGGGATCTTCCCTCTAGAGGGGCCTTGGCATCACTTGGATCTACTCCCAAAGGAGGCAAAACTCCCTAGGAGAAGAAAGTAATGGAGCTAAGCTCAAGAGAAAACATTAGCTAACCCTAGAAAGAGGAGGGGGTGAGGTTTATATAGCCTGGGACGAGATAGAGGGGTACATGGGGCGAAACTTGTGGGCCTATGCGCAGGCAGGGGTCGGACGTTTGGCAGGGGTCGGACGTCCGGCAGGGGTCGGACGTCCGGCGGCTCAGGACGGTCCGAACGTCCGAGGTGGCCGGAAGTCCGAGGATACGGTGCGGGTGCGCCTTGTCTGGATTTCAAGACGTGGTCGGACGTCCGGGGCTCAGTCGTCCGGAGGCTCCGGTCTTCCGACGATTTGGAGCGGGTTCTTGAGGGCCAGATTTAGGGGATGGCGCAGACGTCCGTGCGCTAGACTGTGTCGTACGTACGGGCAGCGTCGGTTGTCCGTGAGCTAGGTATTCCGGCTGGCCTTCATGCTGGGCTGATCTCCAAGCACCGGACGCCCAAGATTGGCCTGTCGTCTATGAGCTGGAACTTGTCCTTGGCTCCCTCCTTGTCCTTCGCAGCTTGACGTCCTTCTCCCGAGTACCTGAGTACATAGAGCACTTCTGTTTGAGGTAGCGATCATGTATCGAGTGTGTCAAATGGAGGTTGAGCATGGAGAGATGTCACCTCGTTTTCGATGGCACGTGCACGGACTCTCGTCATGGGTCCTCTTGTGGCTTGCGATGTTGGGGAAGGGTCCATGGTGGTGATCATGGGATGCTCCACATCCGTTTGGCCAGGGGGACGACAAGGACGAGGACATGGACTAAATAGTAGACCAAGAGCCTAAGCTTGGGGGAGCTCATCCCCTAGTTATCCATGCATGCATTTTTTTATTTCATTTCTGTTTGGATTTTGCATGTTTATTTCCAGTTTGCACAATAAAATGAGGAGCTCACTTTTGTCTTGCCTTGTTGTAGTTCTTTTCATCTATTTCCTTTGAGCTTACAGGTGTGTTCTCTACTATCAAGAGGAAATGAAGAGGATGAATTGGGATGAAGGGGAATAATGAGCCAGCGCGAGAAGGTATTACATATGCACAATCCCTTGTCTCGCAATATTTTTTGAGGAAGAATTTTTAGTTGACTTGTTGCAATTCAATTAGTTCCTCATGTTAATTGAATATCATCTAGTCATAACTCCGAATTTTAGATTTTGCTTGTCAAACCTTGTGGGAAATGCAAAATTTGAAAATTTTAGAGGCGAGGAGCTTTCAAAGATAATGAGTACTTAAGAAACTCAACTCCACATGCTGATTTTGATTGACTTGATGTCACCTATTGATGTAGTTGTTTAGAAGGATGAATATTTGAGGTGGTTGAGGTTATGCAAAAATTTATTCACAATACTTAAATCGTCGAGATCCAGCTCTAGGCTGGCCTTACCTCTACTTGCCATATGTTGAGATAATTTGCGTAAGTGCAACTCCATCACAAATTTAGGGATTGTGTGATTAACGGCCGACCTTCCCTAAGGGAGCGAGCAAGTGGTAAATAAAAGCACGGATCGCTGAGCTCGAAAGAGACAACGATTCTTGATCTATAGTGAATGAAATTAAGCCACGACGGAACCTGATTACATATAGTGAATTTTGGCATAACCCCATCACCGCGAATTCAAATCTCGAAGAATAATGACCAAAAGAAGTGTTTGAGAGCCATGACTAGGGGGCATTCGTGGATGTTAATGAAAAACTTGAGTACTTTTCTATCTTTAATCTCCAAACCTCTAATTACATTTTGATCATTGATCTTAAGTTGAATATCCATCTAATAGAGGAACACCTTCATTTTCCCAAAACTTGGTTAGCAAAGAAAATTTGCTTCTATAAACTATAACCAATGGTATGAGACTATTTGTGGATAGGCAAGGAGTTTAGGCACAACTATTCAATTGCAAATACTTTCTTAATGATCTTGCAGGATAAGAGAGGATAGATATGATGTATTTTCATGAGCTGGTAAAGTTCTTTCCATTCAACCAAGCTCCATTTCACTCTCTTGATTTCTTGTTTGTTTGAGGACGAGCAAATATTAAGCTTGGGGGAGTTTATTGCTCGAGAATTCACGATGTTTTTCATAGTGATTTCCATTTGGTTTCATTGGATGTTTGTTATTCTTCGGATATTTTTAAAGCAAATCTAACAACAGAGAGGAAAATCTACTTTGTCCTTTGGATGGTAGGAAATATCATATTTGGAAGGAAACCAAAAGAGATTGCTACAAATCAAGCCAATTGGAGAAACTTTCCTGAAGAGAGAATTGTCAAGAGGTGCACCAGAGTAAAAGACAACCTTCCATATGACCGCGCGTTCTTGTTTGAGGGGTTATTTGGAGTGCCCAGAATCCCTCCTCGTCTATACAAACAACTTTCATGAAGGGATCATGAGGAGAAGAGAACCCTAGCCGCCACCACACCATCCAGAACTGGTGACAGGAGGATCTGAAGAACTCATGAGAATCATCATAGTTTTTAGTCCTTTCATCTCCATCATCATCACCATCATCATTATCATCATCATCATCATCTCCTTCACCATTGTAAGAGGGGCTGTAACTTGTAATCTCTACTCCATCTCACCTAAGATCAAGACTATTTGAGCAACATTTCATCTCATTGTGGATCCTCTCAATATTATCGATACGGTTTTCATGGGTTTTCTCTTTGATGTGATTGATTCCCCCCTTATGATGTGTGAGTAATTCCCCTAGGCGTGTGAGATGTAGTTGAGTGGTAAGATTGATATGTTCCCATCCTATATGTTGCCATTTGAATTCGTAGTACTATGATCTATTTAGTATGTTGTTATACTATGGTGAACCCTATGAGTGCTATACAATTTAAGGGCCCATGCAACATGATCTCAAGACCTATACATGTAACACGCATTGTGTAGTAACTATGTGACCTCTGGCATGATAGGTGGAGATATCTGTGAGAACCAAAGATAATATGAGATAATGGTGATCCGTTTAACTTAATGCTTGGTTCCGGTCTTATGACCTAAGTTGTGGAAATGACCAATCCGTGGCAACGGAGAAGTCACACCATAGAATGAAATGTAACCCCATGTGGAGGACTTCATGGCTCCAGGGAGAACAGCCTACAAAAAGTTTACATCAAATAGTATGAGTACAATATAATGTAATTGGTATTACCGTCGCACTAACACAATTCATATACTCTTACCAGGAACTAACATCTCTCCGCATGTAATCTCTTGATTGCACGAAACACCATTTACATTTTAAGCTCTTGTTGTTTATTTTCATTAGTTATTTAGTAGACACCTTTAATCCTATTTTCACTAGAATATTTAGTTTATCGTTTACCCAGGACAGTAACAGTATTTGCAGAAGCTCAAGAAGTACTTCACATATGAACTATGATACCTTGTGTATGTCGATCCAGTGGAACCCGGGTACCATGACCCACCTACTTTCGGCTCGGTCGGCTATGCAAAGAAGGCCCATTGTGGCAAGCAGCCCATTGGAGGACTCTGAAGACCACCCGACGAGGCTCTAGCTCCACGGAGCACTCTCTCTCTCTCTCTCTCTCTCTGAGAGGGCCCCACTAAACTCTTGTCCACAAGATGTGAGTAGCCTCGCGAGGTCCCCCCCCAGTGAGGCTGCCCCCCATGAAGCCCTCCATCTGGAGGGGTCATTCAATGCTGGCCACACAACGGTCCGCCCACCACATGGGTGGCGTACCGCACCAGTAGAGGTTGTAAGGATGACACCAGTGGGCATGGGTAAAGAATCTTTCCCTATTCGTGCTAAAAGGTGAGCGGGCTGTTGTGCTCTTCCAGGATGAGTCCCAAGGACCACTCCATCAGTGCAAGGAGACCAACATGATGCTGGTCGCCAGGACGGTCGTCACCAACGAGCCCATGAGCGCGTCATGGATGGTACCTTTGGCATCGTGAAGACCAATTTTGTCAAGGAAGACTCGACGTTTTTCCCTCTTCGAATTGCCACCCTGTGGTCGCCCTTTTCCTGCCAACACTTTGGTAAGAGAAGCCCACAATAAGGATAATAGGGACAGATGGCCACAGTAGAGAAAGGTCAGAGGATTGAGCTCTCATTTTCTCTCGAAAGAGCCCTCACTGCTTGTAACACTTGTGTAACCCAAGAGAGAAATAAATCCACCACGCAGGAGTAGGGTTTTACACCGTAGTGGCCTAGGCCTGGGTAAACCCCTATATTCTTTGCATACCCTACGTGCATAGCTCGACCGTCATGGAGGATAGGCTCTGATTGCACAAAGCTCCCCATTGTTCGAACCGACTTCTTGAGAGGTTTCTTATAGGCAAAAAACCAATCTTTGCCATTTGGCGCACAAGGTAGGGGAGCTGCTTGCATATCTTCATCCTCTGCTTCGTTCGACATCGACATGGCTGAGGCGTGCCATGAGAGGTACGCACACATGGCTGAGATGGTTAGCACAGAGCCCATCGTCAACGCCGGGTGTCGCAGGCGCGCTGGCACCACCATTGAGCCTGCAACTAGGGAGGTACAAGCTTCCTCTACTCATCCGTCCATGCAGGCACCCCATCCGCCTGTACACAACGCTACCAAGTCTTCCCTTGGTTGCTGCGACCCACCGACTCCATAGGTCGCACTCCTCATGGCGCGCGAGCTGCTGCTCTACCAACCCACTCAGGTTGGCTACGATGTGTGGCTTGGACGCATCACCGAGCTGGTCAATGCCACCGGAGATGCCCGTCTCTACCCACTCCCTGCTGTCGGTGTCAAAACCGGCAGATCTCGGGTCTGGGATCCCGAATTGTGGATCTTGGATTGATGGGTTACAGGAGACAAGGGAGACGATGTTTACCCATGTTCGCGCCCTCTTAATGGAGGTAAAACCCTACGTCCAACTTTGTTTTGTATTGATGATGGAGTATCAAACACAAAGTTGATCTACCTCGAGATCGTATGATATGGTCTAAAACCCTAGGAGTAATGAGCTTAACATGACCTACGGACTAAGACCCCCTAGTTTATATAGACACACGGTGTCTATGGTTTCACAATGTCGGTTACACCAAAAGAAGAATATGCCGAACTAATGATCGTGTTCTTGGACTCCATGCCACGGTCTTGGGAGATTTCCATCTTGGTTGCTGCGTCACAGTGTTTGGGCCTTCATTAACAATGACAAGGTAGCCCATTATCCGACCCATAGAAACAGACCGACAGCTCGAGGATGCCTTAATCTAGGACTCCCTCAGTAGCCCCCGAACTGGCCTCCAATGCCGAAGTCTTGATACCCAATGACTTCTATGTTTATAGTCTCCGTCTTGTGTGGCGAGTTCTCCCCCTTATCTTATTCATCCAATGACAGTTCGGCCAACAAAGACTGTTGGAACATGCGATACGCTACGCTAGCGCGAAATAATTTTTTTCTACCACACAAGAAAGAACATGTTGTTGGAAATAGATCACAGGATCGGGCTTACCACTAGACGTCCACTGACTGCAGCGGAAGTAGAGTTGGTGATGCGTGTAGTCGATCAACCAATTTGTCTCCTCGTCATGTAGACGATCTCCCACTAACAGTGATCTCCCACGAGCAGCTCCTCTTGGATCTCTCGAATGGTTCATCCAAGCACCGCAGATGCGATTCCTCCAAGGTATCCACACGTACGGGGGCAACATCGGGCGGCGTACTTCTAGATCCAATGGCTGTTGATAGGAGAAAAAGGATCAACCCTGAAAGGTGCGCCCACATCCCTTTATATAGACGTCCGAGGTGGGCTCAACACTTGATCCCTTTTTCCATTCCAGTCCAATCTGAATGGGATGCAATCCCTTAAGTGTGCGACCCTATAGGTTCACATACACATGGATACGACCCGAGTTGATAGTCGGTAGTGACTCCTAGCAGAACGTGTCAACTCCCAAGTGTGCGCAGAGTTGTTAGACGAACCTCGACAATGTGTCATATACAACATTCCTTTTGCCTCAAGATATAGGTTGTCGAGCTCAGGCGAGTACTTGTCACTCTTGTGGTAGCTCGACATCTCTTCTTGAAACCGTGATACAAATTCCCAAACCGTGTTAACACTTAACCCATGTGGCATGGCCATGCTTTCTGAATCTGATCACTCGAGAGGGCCCAGAGAATATCTCTCCTCATGGAGGGGTAAATTCCATCCTGGTCAACCATGTATCACAGCATGTCTTACGACTCACCCGAAAGTTACTTTATAACCAGCTAGTTACAGAGTAGCATTTGATAGACCCTAAGTAAGTCGATCCTCATCCTGAGAACATACGAGGACCTCAGGTCTAGGACATGGCATATACATTGTACTTGAGACTAAAAGGTGACATTATCTCGATGTTTCTCAAAGTGGGTCTGTCCGACTCGGTGATCTCAATCCCCGTGTCCATACTATCAGTTTAGCATCTTTATGCACATGACTTGTGAAACATAGTCATCAACTGAATCGTATACTAGTAAAGGATATGTGTCTGCATAACCTTAACAACTAGGGACTATTGGAACAATCACCATACAATCTATAGTCTCACAAATAAGTGACATACTTATTGATACATATCACTGATGAAGTTCAAGGACAATGCAAAATACTCATGACTACATAGGAATTGAAATCATCACATGATCACCTCTAGGGCATATTTGCAACAGTCTCCCACTTGCACTAGAGTCAATCATCTAGGCATCGTATGCCCATGAACCTGATGTGCACCTCATGCTTTGACCGCAGGACATGCTTCGTTATTGGATCAACAACATTTGCATCCATGTGTATCTTGCATATGTTTACATCGCCTCTCTGAGCAATGTTGCGAATAAGGTTAAAACGCCTAAGTATGTGTTGGATTTTATGATGGTTCCGTGGTTCCTTGACTTGTGCGATAGCACCACTATTATCACAATGGAGGTCCAATGGATTGGACAAGTCCTAAACCACTCCAAGATCACAAATAAAATTCTTCACCCAAACACCTTCTTTTGCAGCTTCAGAAGCCGCAATATACTCAACCTCCATTGTAGAATCAGCTATCGTATCTTGCTTGGGACTCCTCCAGCTCACTGCTCCTCCGTTCCTAATAAGCCAGGCTATCACATACACCACCACTGAGAGAAACCGACGTCCTCGTCGGGTCACATGAGCGTTCCCTCTTGGCACAAACGTCTGTGCTTCCAGTCCGATACATGTGTCATTCCGTGTGCCACGACGGGTCACAAACTTCATGAACAACATGACCGTGCACCTATCGGCAAACATTCGTGTAACCACGAGGGTCGGCTCTGATACCAACTTGTAACGCCCTGGACACACCCGCCGGTAGTCGTTACTCCTGACAGGATCTAGACTGGCCTCACAGATCAATACTAGTCTTTCCTGCACACTTTGTCCTCACTCATGCGCACCTGGGACCAACTTCCCGGTCGGTCACCCATCCTAGAACTACTCCAAGCCAAACACGCTTAACCAGGGAGTTCTGTTCGAATGCGCTCCCGGAAAAGAAGGAATTCCTTATTGATATGAGTAGTCTATCATCCCTAATAAGCCAAGCTATCACATAATATCATGACTAGTACATACCATAGCATACATGATGGACCCGATAGCCGAAGCATACAAAATCCCATCCACGCATCTTCGCTCATCAGGACTCGAGGGATTCCAAGTCATGCTAAGACTAATGCCATGTGACATGGGCAAGAACCCTTTCTTAGCATCTTGCATGCTGAACCACTTGAACACCTTGTCTATATACGTACTTTGGATTAATCCAATAAGCCTTCTCGATCTATCTCTATAGATCTTGATTCCCAGAATATAAGCTGCTTGTCCCAAGCCTTTCATCGAAACACTATTTTTCAATGAGTGATTGACAGATTCAAGCATTTGAACATCATTTGCAACCAACAATATGCCATCCATATACAATATTAGAAATGGAACGAAGCTCCCATTGACCTTGAATACACAATGATCATAGTCGTTCTTGATGAAGCCAAACTCTTTGACGGCTTCATTAAAATGAATGTTCCAATTCTAAGATGCTTGCCTCAATGCATAAATGGATCTCTGAAGCTTGCATACCATGCCAACATTCTTTCGATTGAAAAAACCCTCGGGCCGTGTCATATACACATCCTCAGTTAAATTTCCATTAAGGAAAGTTTTTTTGACATCCCTCCGCCATAGCTCATAGTTGAAATATGCAACTATAGAAAGAATGATCCTAACTGATTTAGGCATCGTTAACAGTGAATAAGTCTCACCATAGTCAACTCCTTGAACTTGTTGACAACCTTTAGCGACAAGTCGAGCTTTATGGATTGTAACATTTCCATTCATATTAGTTTTTTTCTTAAAGATCCATTTGAACTCAATGGCTCGAACGTCATCTGGAAAATCAGCTGACTTCCAAACTTGATTATCATCCATGGACTTTAATTCAGATCTCTTGGCCTCAAGCCATAACTCAAAATCAAGGCTCACAATCGCTTCTGCATACATGGTCAGTTAGTTGTTCTCCAAGAATAACACATTGAAGTCATGCATATTGCGCATCCTTTCTGACCTACGTGGAACTGATGCCGATTCCACAGCAGGTTCCCTGACCAATTTTTGGTGTGATTGAATCACTTGTTGGAACGCCCCCGTGTAGCTCTAGAATTTCTTCGAGTAGGACAGACCTCCCATTAGCCTTCCAATTGAGAAACTGTTTCTCAAGGAAAACTTCATGTCAAGTGATGACCCACAAGTATAGGGGATATATCATAGTACTTCCACGAGGAGCAGAAGGAAATGACAAGCGGTTCTCAGTAAAGTATTCTCTGCCAACACTAAAATTATCGGTAACAGATAGTTTTGTGATAAGATAATTCATAACGGGTAGCAAGTAACAATTGTAACAAAGGTGAAGCAAGGTGGCCCAATCCTTTTTATATCAAAGGTAGAGCCTATACAAATTCTTATATAAATCAAGGCGCTCCCGAGGACACATGGGAATTTCTGTCAATCTACTTTTCATCATGCATATAGGATTTGCGTTCATTACTTTGATAATTTGATATGTGGGTGGACCGATGCTTGGGTGCTTCCATTACTTGTACAAGCCTCCCACTTATGATTAACCCCTCTCGCAAGCATCCACAACAACGAAATAAGAATTAATATAAATCTAACCATAGCATGAAACATGTGGATCCAAATCAGCCCCCTACGAAGCAATGCATAAACTAGGGTTTAAGCTTCTGTCACTCTAGCAACCCATCATCTACTTATTACCTCCCAATGCCTTCCTCTAGGCCCAAAGAATGGTGAAATGTCATGTAGTCGACGTTCACATGACACTACTAGAGGAGAGACAACATACATCTCATCAAAATATTGAACGAATACCAAATTCACATGATTACTTATAACAAGACTTATCCCATGTCCTCGGGAACAAACGTAACTACTCACAAACCATATTCCTGTTCATAATCAAAGGAGTATTAATGATGATCAAGGATCTGAACATATGATCTTCCACCAAGTAAACCAACTAGCATCAACTACAAGGAGTAATCAACACTACTAGCAACCCACAAGTACCAATCTGAGGTTTTAAGATAAAGATCAGATACAAGAGATGAACTAGGGTTTGGAGAGCAAATGGTGCTGATGAAGATGTTGATGGAGATTGACCCCCTCTCGATGAAAGGATCGTTGGTGATGACGACGGCTTCGATTTCCCCCTCCCGCAGGGAAGTTTCCCCGGCAGAACAGCCCTGCTGGAGCTCTAGATTGGTTATGTCCAAGTTCCGCCTCGAGACGCCGGCGCTTCGTCCCGAAAGCCCTGTTATGATTTTTTCTAGGTCGAAACCCTCCATATAGCAGAAGATGGCATCGGAGGGCTGCCAGGTGGGACACAAGCCTCAGGGGCATGCCAAGGGGGTAGGGTGTGCCCCCAGGCTTGTGGCTACCTGGTGGGCCCCTTGATGTATTTCTTTCGCCTAATATTTTTTATATATTCCAAAATAATTCTCCATAGATTTTCAGGACATTTGGAGTTGTGCAGAATAGGTATCTCAAATTTGCTCCTTCTCCAGTCCAGAACTCCAGTTGCCGGCATTCTCCCTCTTCATGTAAACCTTGTAAAATAAACGAGAAAAGGCATAAGTATTGTACCAAAATGTTTAGTAACATCCCATAATGGAATAAATATCAATATAAAAGCATGATGCAAAATGGACGTATCAACTCCCCCAAGCTTAGACCTCGCTTGTCCTCAAGCGAAAGCTGAAATCGAGAAATATGCCCACATGTTTAGAGATAGAGATGTCGATAAAATAAAATACGGACATGTAGGCATCTTGATCATCTTTAGAATAGCAACATATATTGACATATAATTTCTTATGCTAAAGTAACAATTCATTCACAATGGTGAAGTGCAAATCAAGAACTCTATTGAGAACCAACAAACTACGATCTCAGTCATTGAAGCAATTCAAATTTATCATAACACAGGAAAGAGTCAATATAAGATCTTATAAAGAAAATTCACATACTCAATCATCTTTTAGTATTTCACAATTGCTAACACTCACGAGGTACCTATGAGGTCAAAGCTTCAATCAGACACATAGAAAGATGGGGGCTTATAGTGTTGCCTCCCAACTATTTACCTCGAGGGTAATGTAAACAGTAATAACTCATCCTCGTCCACTTCCGAGTGGATATATGTGCCTAGATCATTCCCCAACACATGATGCTTGCCAAAAGATAAAGACGAAATAGAGAAAGTGATGGAGATCACCACGACTCTTGCATAAAGGTAAGTACTAGAAAATAAAAGTAACAGATAGGCCCTTCGCAGAGGGAAGCAGAGGTTGTCATGCACTTTTATAGTTGGATGTACAATCCCTTAACGCAAAAGAACGTCACTTTATATTGCCCCTTGTGACAGGGAACTTTATTGTGCAGTCCGTCGCTTTTATTTCTTCCCTATCACAAGTTCGTATAAATTTATTTTCCTCACACTAATAGATCACACATATTTAGAGAGCAATTTTTTTGTTGCCTGCACCGATGACAACTTACTTGTAGGATCTAAATCAATCCGTAGGTAGGTATGGTGGACTCTCATGGCAAAACTGGGTTAAGGGTGTTTGGTTGCACAAGTAGTATCTCTACTTGGTGTGGAAGTTTTGGCTGATATGATGTGGAAGCAAGCAAAACATGTTGAGGGATCTATAACAATATAAATTCTATTTGGAAATAAGAAAACATAAACCATTATGTTGTCTTCCTTGTCCAACATCAACTTCTTAACATATAATATTTTAATGAGTGCTCACAATCATATAAGATGTCCAAGATAATATATTTATATGTGAACCTCTCTTTCTTTATTACTTCCTTTTAAATGCCCTAATGACCAACAACTATGTTTGTCAACCCACAACAGGTTTCAATCGACATACTTCTTATATGTGAAGTCATCACTCCCATAAGATCATCATATATATACTCTCTGCTTTTATTCTATAATTCTTTCTACTTCATCTTTCTCAAAATCAAGATCATACCAAACAAGCAAAGCCCTCAACTCAAAAGTACTTTTTATTATAGAACTCACGGACTTGCTTACATAGGAGGAATCATAAAGCAAAAACTCAAAACTAGATCACACGAAAACTTTATTCTACTAGATCAAGATAAAACCAAAATGATTGAACTAAGAAAAGATGATAAAAATAAAAATAAAAATAAAATATGTGATGGTGATATGATATCAGGGCACCTCCCCCAATCTTGGTGCAAGCCAAGGGGAGTGCCCATGCCCATGTGTTTAGTTGTCTTGCTTCGGAGGTGGTGATGCTATATACTTGGCGATGATGCCCTTCAGAATGCGATTCTCTTCCTCAAGCTTGTTATTTTGTTGTCTGAGATCCATAATTTCCTTGTGTAGTTTTCTAGCGATGGTTAGAGCGCCCTTAACCCATGGGTGTTTCATTGCTGCGGGGGAAGAAGCAACACTCCTTTTCATATTTTCAAAAGTAAATTTAGTATTGGAAGGGATAACCGAATTCGGAATTGCTGAGCTCTGAAGTTCTTCCAGCATGGCTCCAGGTTGTATATGAGAGGTAAATTCATGGTCTTCCTCCATGGCATCTATCCTTTTCAAGTCAGCCTCCATCTCTTCTTTCATAGCCTGCCCGAAGCAGTTCCCCCCGACCGACTCTTGCGAAGACATCTTGCTCTAAATGTGCTGCAGAAACAACCTACAGAGAAAACATGAGGTATTGTCGTGATATGAGAGTCAAAACCTTCGAGAGATTATATAATGAATTTTTACCGACCCGAAGTAGTATACCACAAGAAAACGGAGTCCGGAAGGTGCACGAGGTGGCCACAAGCCACAACGGTGCCCCCAGGCTTGTCTCCTCTTCGTGCACTATTCGGAGTAATCTATATTTTCCTAATTTGTTAAATATTCCAAAACATATAAAAATTTTCATTGAAAAAGTTTTGGAGTCTATTTACTTACCATACCACATACCTATTCCTTTTTGGAGTCTTAAACATTCTGGTAAGTCTCCCTAATATACTCCTCCGGAGTTATGGTATTGATGATATTGGTTTCAATATTTATGGGAGTACCTGAGATATAATGTTTGATTCTTTGACCGTTCACCACCTTCAGGTTTGTGCCTTCAACGTTGTTAATATTGATGGCACCAGAATGGTATACCTCCTCGATAACGTAAGGACCTTCCCATTTAGATAGAAGTTTTCCAGCAAAAAATCTTAAACGAGAATTGTATAGCAAGACATGATCACCTACATTAAATTCATGCTTTTGTATCCTTCTATCATGCCATCTCTTAACCTTTTCTTTAAACAATTTTGCATTCTTATAGGCTTGGGCTCTCCATTCGTCAAGTGAGCTAATTTCAAATAACCTCTTCTCACCAGCAAGTTTGAAATCATAATTGAGCTCTTTGATTGCCCAATAAGCTTTATGTTCTAGCTCTAGAGGTAAGTGACATGCTTTACCATAAACCATCTTATACGGAGACATACCCATAGGGTTTTTGTAAGCAGTTTTATAAGCCCACAATGCATCATCACGTTTCTTAGACCAATTCTTCCTAGATCTATTAACAATTTTTGCAAAATCAATTTAACTTCTCTATTGCTCAACTCTACTTGACCACTAGACTAAGATGATAAGGAGATGCAATTATATGATTAACATCGTATTTAGCGACCAATTTATGGAAAGCACCATGAATAAAGTGTGAACCACCATCAGTCATCAAATATCTAGGGACTCCAAATCTAGGGAAAATAACTTCTTTATGCATTTTAATAGAAGTGTTATGATCAACGCTACTAGTTGGAATAGCTTCTACCCACTTAGTAACATAATCAACATCAACTAGAATATGAGTATACCCGTTAGATTGTGGAAAAGGCCCATTATAAGCAAAATCCCAAACATTAAATGGTTCGATAACAAGAGAGTAATTCATAGGCATTTCCTGACGTCTATTAATATTACCAATTCGTTGACATTCATCACAAGACAAGACAAACTTACGAGCATCCTTGAAGAGAGTAGGCCAATACAACCCACATTGTAGTACCTTATGTGAAGTTTTATCTCCAGTGTGGTGTCCTCCGTAGGCTTCGGAGTGACACTTGCATAAGATTTGTTCCTGTTCATGCTCATGTACACAACGTCTAATAATACCATCTACTCCTTCATTATAAAGTGTGGATCATCCAAAAAGTAATGCCTTAGATCATAGAAGAACTTTTATTTTGTTGGTAAGTGAAAGTAGGCGGTATAAATTTAGCAACAATGTAGTTGGCATAATCAACATACCATGGAGCATTGTGTGAAGCATTTACGACAGCTAATTGTTCATCGGGGAAGCTATCATCAATAGGTAGTGGGTCATCAAGAACCTTTTCTAACCTAGAGAAGTTATCTGCCATAGGGTTATCAACACCCTTTCTATCAATGATATGCAAATAAAATTCTTGTAGCAGAAGGACCCACCTAATAAGTCTAGGTTTAGCATCTTTATTCTCCATAAGGTACTTAATAGCAGCATGATCGGTGTGAACAATTACTTTGGAATCAACAATATAAGGTTTAAACTTGTCACAAGCAAACATGACTGCTAAAAATTCCTTTTCAGTAGTAGCATAGTTTCTTTGAGAAATGTCTAGAGTTTTACTAGCATAATGGATAACATTTAATTTCTAATCGACTCTTTGTCCTAGAACAACACCAACATCATAATCACTAGCATCACACATAATTTTAGTCGGTTGGTTGAACAACATGTGCAGTAATCAAGGCATTCTTAAGCATTTCAAATGCTTCTACACAATCATCATCAAAAACAAAGGGAACATCTTTTTTGCAAAAGATTTGTGAGAGGCCTAGAAATATTAGAGAAATCTTTGATAAATCTCCTATAGAAACTAACATGACCAAGGAACCTTCTTATACCTTTGATATCCGTAGGGCACGACATTTTTTCAATAGCATCAACTTTAGCTTTATCAACTTCAATACCTCTTTTGGAGATCTTGTGCCCCAAGACAATACCTTCATTAACCATAAAGTGGCACTTTTCCCAATTCAAGACAAGATTAGTTTCTTCACATCTCTGCAAAACTCGGTCAAGGTTGCTCGAACAATCATCAAATGAAGTTCCGTAAACGAAAAATCATCCATGAAAACCTCAAGAATCTTTTCACAAAAGTCAGAGAATATAGCCATCATACATATTTGAAAGGTAGCAAGTGCATTGCATAAACCAAAAGACATACGTCTATAAGCAAAGGTACCAAAAGGGCAAGTAAAAGTGGTTCTTTCTTGATCCTCTCTTGATACAAGTATTTGAGAGAAACCAGAGTAACCATCCAGAAAGCAAAAATGTGTATGTTTGGATAGTCTTTCTAGCATTTGATGAATAAAAGGTAAAGGGTAACAATCTTTCTTAGTAGCTTTATTCAGTTTCCTAAAATCAGTTACCATTCTATAACCTGTAACAATTCTTTGCGTGATCAATTCATTTTTATCATTAGGAACAACGGTGATACCTCCCTTCTTAGGGACACAATGGATGGGTCTAACCCATCTACTATCAGCAACAGGATAAATTATACCTGCCTCCTGAAGCTTTAGTATTTCTTTTGTTAGCACTTCTTTCATCTTAGGGTTCAATCGTTGTTGGTGATCAATAACTGGTTTGGCATCAGGCTCCATATTAATTTTATGCTGACATAGAGTGGGACTAATGCCCTTAAGATCATCAAGAGTATAACCAATAGCAGCACGGTGCTTCCTTAGAGTTTTCAATAATCTCTTTTCTTCATGCTCTGAAAGGTTAGCACTAATAATAACAGGATATATCTCCTTTTCATCAAGATAAGCATATTTCAACGTATCGGGTAATTGTTTGAGCTGAAACACGGGATCACCCTTGGGTGGAGGAGGATCCCCAAGTATTTCAACAGGTAAGTCGTGTTTCAAAATAGGATGCTAATCAATTTTTTTATCTATTTCATTCCTCTCATTCATATGCATATCATTTTCATGGTCTAGAAAATATTGTTCTAAAGAATCAGTAGGAGGCACGACAATAGAAGCAAGACCAATAATTTCATCTTTCCTAGGAAATTCTTTGTCATTGGGTTGTCTACAAAATTTAGAGAAATGGAACTCATGAGACACATCCCCAAAACTCACAGTAACTGTTTCTTTCTCACAATCAATCCTAGCATTCGCAGTATTCAAGAAGGGCCTGCCAAATATAATGGGACAAAAATCATCTTGTGGGGAACCAAGAACAAGAAAATCAGTAGGATATTTTATTTTCCCACTCAAGACTTCAACATCTCTAACAATCCCCAGCAGTGCAATAGTGTCTGTATTAGCAAGCTTAATAGTAACATCAATTTCCTCTAGTTCAACTGGTGCAATATCATGCATGATTTCTTTATATAATGAAAAGGGAATTGCACTTACGCTAGCACCCATATGAAACAAGCCATGATAAAAATGATCTCCTATTTTAACAGAAACAATAGGCACTCCAGCAACTGGTCTATGTTTACTCTTAGTATCAGGTCTAGCGATCCTTGCTGCTTCATCACAGAAATGAATAACATGCCCATCAATATTATCAACCAAGAGATCTTTAACCATAGCAATAATAGGTTCAACTTTAATTTGTTAAGGGGGTGTAGGTGTTCTAATACAACTCTTACGAACCACAGTTGAAGCTTTAGCATGTTCTTTTATCCTAAGAGGAAAGCGTGGTTTCTCAATGTAAGCAGTAGGAATAACAGGATCAACATTATAAGTAATAGTTTCCTCTTCAACATTAATAGATTCAACTACTTTCACTTCAATGGGAGGATGGTATTTAAACCACTTCTCCTTAGGGAGATCAACATGAGTAGAAAAAGATTCGTAGAAATAAGCTACTATCTCAGAGTCAAGTCCATATTTAGTGCTAAATTCACGAAAAGCATCGGTGTCTATAAAGGATTCAACATAGTCAAACTTAAGGTTTATACCTGACTCCTTACCTTCGTCGAGTTCCCAATCTTCAGAGTTGCGTTTAATTCTTTCCAATAAGTACCATTTGAATTCAATATATTTCTTCATAAAACAACCAGAGCAACAAGTATCAAGCATGGATCGATCATTATGAGAAAGCCGAGCATAAAAATTATGAATAATAATTTCTCTTAAGGCTCATGGTTGGGGCATGAATATAGCATTGACTTAAGCCTCCCCCAAGATTGAGTGATTCTTTCTCCTTCACGAGGCCAAAAATTGTAAATATAATTCCGATCATGATGAACCAGATGCATAGGATAAAACTTCTAATGAAATTCCAATTTCAATCGGTTGTAGTTCCATGATCCAATATCATCACATAGCCTATACCATGCCAATGCCTTCTCCTTCAAATATAAAGGAAAAACCTTCTTCTTGAAAACATCGTCGGGCAAACCTACAACCTTAAATAATCCACAAACTTCATCCACATAGATTAGATGCAAATCAGGATGTAGTGTTCCATCTCTTGCATAAGGATTAGCTAGCAGTTTCTCTATCATAACCGAAGGAATTTAATAATAAATATCTTAAGTAGGTGCAGTAGGTTGAGGAGCGACTCTTTGTGCTTTCGGTTGAGGTGAAGATACCAAGAACAAGCCCCTCAAAGGTTTATTTTCCATAGTAACAAGTGACAGTAAATTTTAGCACACTATATAAATTTTTCCTTACCAAGTTCCACTCATCAAAGGCGCTTCACTCCCCGGCAACGACGCCAGAAAAGAGTCTTGATGACCCACAAGTATAGGGGATCTATTGTAGTCCTTTCGATAAGTAAGGGTGTCATACCCAATGAGGAGCATAAGGAAATGACAAGCGGTTCTCAGTAAAGTATTCTCTGCAAGCACTGAAATTATCGGTAATAGATAGTTTTGTGATAAGATAATTCGTAACGGGTAGCAAGTAAAAATTGTAAAAAAGGTGCAGCAAGGTGGCCCAATCCTTTTTATAGCAAAGGACAAGCCTGGACAAATTCTTATAAAAAGCAAGGTGCTCCCGAGGACACATGGGAATTTCTGTCAAGCTAGTTTTCATCATGCATATATGATTCACGTCCGTTACTTTGATAATTTGATATGTGGGTGGACCGGTGCTTGGGTGTTGACCTTACTTGGTCAAGAATACCACTTATGACTAACCCCTCTCCCAAGCATCCACAACTACAAAAGAAGAATTAAGATAAATCTAACCATAGCATGAAACATGTGGATCTAAATCAGCCCCTTATGAACTAACGCATAAACTAGGGTTTAAGCTTCTATCACTCTAGCAACCCATCATCTACTTATTACTTCCCAATGCCTTACTCAAGGCCCAGAAAATGGTCAAGTGTCATGTAGTCAATGTTCACATGACACCACTAGAGGAGAGACAACATACATCTCATCAAAATATCGAACGAATACCAAATTCACATGATTACTTATAACAAGACTTATCCCATGTCCTCGGGAGAAAACATAACTACTCACAAAGCGTATTCATGTTCATAATAAGAGGAGTATTAATGATGATCAAGGATCTAAACATATGATCTTCCACCAAGTAAACCAACTAGCATCAACTACAAGGAGTAATCAACACTACTAGCAACTCACATGTACCAATCTAAGGTTTTAAGACAAAGATCGGATACAAGAGATGAACTAGTGTTTGGAGAGGATATGGTGATGATGAATATGTTGATGGATATTGAACCCCTCTAGATGAGAGGATCGTTGGTGATGATGATGGCTTCAATTTCCGCCTCCCGGAGGGAAGTTTCCCCGGTAGAACAGCCCTGCCGGAGCTCTAGATTGGTTCTGTCCAAATTTCGCCTCCAGACGGCGGCGCTTCGTCCCGAAAGCTCTGTTATGATTTTTCCCAAGTTGAAACCCTCCATATAGCAGAAGATGGGCATCGGAGGGCTGCCAGGTGGGCCACAAGCCTCAGGGGCGCGCCCAGGGGGGTAGGGTGCGCCCCCTAGGCTTGTGGCTACCTGGTGGGCCCCTTGATGTATTCTTTTGCCCAATATTTTATATATATTCCAAAATAGTTCTCCATACATTTTCTGGACTTTTGGAGTTGTGCAGAATAGGTATATCAGATTTGCTCCTTTTCCAGTCTAGAACTCCAGCTCCCTACATTCTCCTTCTTCATGTAAACCTTGTAAAATAAAAGAGAAAAGGAATAAGTATTGTACCAAAATGTGTAGTAACAACCCATAATGTAATAAATATCAATATAAAATCATGATGAAAAATGGACGTATCATCAAGCAACGAACACTTTACCCTCTTCACAGTTGTAGAAGTAATATCCCAAGGTTTCCCTCGGATATCCCACGAATATGCACTTGTCCGACTTGGGTGTGAGCTTGTCTATATGAAGTCACTTTACATATGCTTCACAACCCCAAATCTTTATAAAATACAAACTATGACACTTTGCTGTCCATATGTCATATGGTGTCTTATCTGCGGACTTTGATGGTACCCTCTTTAGTGTCAAAGCTGTGGTCTCTAGAGCGTATCCCCAAAATGACAAGGGTAAATCCGAATGACTCATCATCGATTAGACCATGTCTAACAAAGTCCGATTCCTCCGTTCTGACACACCATTTGTCTATGGTGTACCTGGGGGAGTGAGTTATGTAATTATTCCACGGCTCTTCAGATGATCATCAAACTCGTGGCTCATGTACTCACCGACACAATCAGATCATAGAAGCTTGATTGTCTTGCCGAGTTAAATTTCCACTTTGTTCTAAAACTTCTTGAATGTTTCAAAATTTTCTGACTTGTGCCTCATCAAGTAGATATATCCATATCTACTAAAGTCGTCGGTAAAACTCACAAAGTATTGGAAATCACCTCTAGTTGTCGTGCTCATTGGTCCACATACATCACTATGTATAAGTTCCAATACCCCAAACGCCGTCTCACAACTCTTTGCAAAATGAGTCTTAGTCATGTTGCCGAGTAGGCAGGTGATACGTCCATTTTGCATCATGTTTTGCTACTGTTATTTATATTGTTTTTATGCATAATAATGCTTTGAGGAGTAATTATAATGCATTTTCTCTCACAATTTGCAAGGTTTACACCAAGAGGAAGAATGTCGGTAACTGGAATTCGGTACCTCAAAAAAGCATGTCAGAGATACCTATTCTGCACATCCCCAATGAAGCTGATAATTTACGGAGATTTTTTATATAGGAAATAAGAAATACTGGAGCTGAGATCTACCGAAGGGGGGTCACCAGGTGGCCACCCTCCACCAGGGCGCGCCAACCCCCCTAATCGTGCCCTGGTGGAGTGTGCCCATCTCGGCCCACCTCCGGAGCCCATTTTCTGGTATAAATTTCCCCAAAAACCTAAAAAAATCAGGAGGAGGACTTTTGGGACGAAGCATCGCCGCCTCGAGGGGGAAGTTGGGTAGCAGCAATGTTGTCCTTCGGCGGAGCGATTCCGCCGACGGAACTTCCCTCCCGGATGGGGAAATCGAAGCCATATTCATCACAAACAACGCTCTCATCTTGGGGAGACCATTCTTCATCAACATCTTCAATAGCACCATCTTGTATGAAACCCTAGTTCATCTCTTGTGTTCAATCTATGTACCAGAACCTCAATTGGTACCTGTGGGTGTCTAGCAGTGTTGATTACCTTGTGTAGTTGATTGCTATATGGTTTATTTGGTGGAAGATTATATGTTCAGATCCATTATTCTATTCAATACACCTCTGATGTTGAGCATTTATATTATTTGTGAGTAGTTACCTTTGTTCTTGAGGTCACGGGAGAAGTCATGTTGCAAGTAATCATGTGAATTTGATATGTGTTCGATATTTTGATGATATTTATGCTGTTATTCCCCTTAGTGGTGTCATGTGAATGTTGACTACATGACACTTCACCATCCTTGGGCCTAAGGGAATGCACTATGGAGTAATTATTAGATGACAGGTTGCTAGAGTGACAAAAGCTTAAGCCCTAGTTTATGTGCTACTTCGTAAGGGGCTGATTTGGGTCCACATGTTTAATGTTATGGTTAGAGTTTGCCTTAATAATTTTCTCATAGCTGCGGATGCTTGAGAGGGGGTTCATCATAAGTAGGTTGTTAGTTCAAGTAATAACATCATCTTAGCACCTCTCCACCCACATATGAAATTATCAAAGTACCAAACACGAATCAAACCAGCATGATGAAAGTGACTAGATCAAATTCCCGTGTACCCTCAAGAACAGTTTCCTTATCATAAGTGATAGTTTTGGCCCGTCCTTTGCCACAAAAGGATTGGGATACCTTGCTTCACCTTACCTATTGTTACCATTAATTGCTCATTACAAATTACCTTGCTATCCTACTTACAATTTCAGTGCCTGTAGAAATTACCTTGCGAGAAAATGCTTATCATTTCCTTCTGCTCCTCGTTGGATTCGACACTCTTACTTATCTAAAGGCCTTCTATGGATCCCATGTACTTGTGGGTCATCAAGACTCTTTTCTGGCATCGATGTCGGGGAGTGAAGCGCTCTTGGTACGTGGAAATAGGTAAGGAAAAACTTATACTACATGCCGAAATTTACTGTCACTTGTTACTATGGAAAGCAATTCTTTGAGGGGTTTGTTCGGGATATCTTCACCTCGACCGGAACCATAATTAGTTGCCCCTAAACTTACAACACCTACTGAAAATA
Organism: Hordeum marinum; assembly: GCA_022496015.1. Classification (NCBI taxonomy): domain Eukaryota; kingdom Viridiplantae; phylum Streptophyta; class Magnoliopsida; order Poales; family Poaceae; genus Hordeum; species Hordeum marinum. The sequence continues at coordinate 185,900,140 of CM039675.1, forward strand.
TTGGTTGCAAAATTCCTTCAGGTATGTTTGAACAACTGCTAGCTAGTCCTTATGCATGAGAAGGAACTAAACATCCTAATATGCACCTAATACATGTGGAAGAAATCCATGGACTATTTAAGCTTGCAGGTTTATCCAGAGATGAAGTTAAGAAGAAGGTTTTCCCTTTATCTTTGAAGGGAAAAGCATTTACATGGTATAGGCTATGTGATGATATTGGATCATGGAATTGGAATCGTTTGAAATTGGAATTCCACGAGAAGTTTTATCCTATGCATTTAGTTCATCGTGATCGGAACTATATATATAATTTTTGGCCTCGTGAAGGAGATAGTATCGCTCTTGCTTGGGGGAGGCTTAAGTCAATGTTATATTCATGCCCCAATCATGATATCCCGAGAGAAGTTATTATTCAGAATTTTTATGCTCGGCTTTCTCATAATGATCAAACCATGCTCGATACTTCTTGTACTGGTTCTTTTATGAAGAAGACTATTGAATTCAAGTTGGATCTCTTGGAAAGAATTAAACACAACTATGAATATTGGGAACTCGACGAAGGTAATGAGTCAGTTATTAAGCTTGAATTTGATTGTGTTAAATCTTTTATGAATACTGATGCTTTTCACAAGTTTATCAGGAAATATGGACTTGACTCTGAGATTGTAGCCTCTTTCTGTGAATCATTTCCTACTCATGTTGATCTCCCTAAAGAGAAGCGGTTTAAATATCACCCCCTATTAAAAAATGAATTAAAGAACCAGTCATTGCTAAATAAGAAACTTCATTTACAATGTTGATCCAGTTGTGCCTACTGCTTATATTGAGAAACCAACTTTCCTGGTTAGGATAAAGGAACATGCTAAGGTATCAACTCTGATTCGCAAGAGTAATATTAGAGCACCTAAGTCCTCTGAACAAATTAAGGTAGAACCTAGCATTTCTATGGTTAAAGATCTGTTGGTAGAAAATATTGACGGGCATGTCATTTACTTCCGTGATGAAGCTGTTAGAAGTGCTAAACCCGATTAGAAAGAAAAACATAGACCCATAGTTGGCTTGCCTGTTGTCTCAATCAAAATAGGAGATCATTGTTATCATGGCTTATGTGATTTGGGTGCTAGTGTGAGTTCTTTTCCTTTTAAATTATATCAAGAAATTATGAATGACATATCACCTGCTGAAATAGAAGATATTGATGTTACTATTAAACTTGCTAATAGAGACACCATCACACCACTTGGGATTGTTAGAGATGTTGAAGTCTTTCATGGGAAAATAAAATGTCCTACTGATTTTCTAGTCCTTGGTTCCCCACAAGATGACTTTTGTCCCATTATATTTGGTAGACCTTTCTTGAACACTATTAATGCTAAGATAGATTGTCAAAAATAAACCCTCAGTGTTGAGTTTGGTGATGTGTCTCATGAGTTTTCTTTTTCCAAGCTTAGTAGACAACCTCATGATAGAGAATTACCTAGTAAGTATGAAACAATTGGTCTTTCTTCTATTGTCGTTCCTCCTATCGATCCACTAGAACAATATTTGCTAGACCATGCAAATGATATGCACTTGCGTGAAAGAAATGAAATAGATAAATTTTTATTTGAGCAACAACCTCTACTAAAACACAATTTTCCTATTGAAATTCTTGGAGGTCCTCCTCCACCTAAAGGTGATCCCGTGTTTGAACTAAAACAATTGCCTAACACTTCGAAGTATGCTTATCTCGATGAGAAAAGATATATACTATTATTATTAGTGCTAACCTCTCAGAACATGAAGAAGAAAGATTATTGAAAATTCTGAGGAAGCACCGGGCTTCTATTGGATATACTCTTGATGATCTTTAGGGCATTAGTACCACCCTATGTCAGCACAAGCTCAGTACAGAACCTGATGCTAAACGCGTTGTTGATCGCCAATGACGATTGAATCCCAAGATGAAAGAAGTGGTAAGAACTAAAATATTAAAGCTTCTGGAAGCAGGTATAATCTATCCTATAGATGATAGTTGATGGGCGAGTCCCGTTCATTGTGTCCCTAAGAAACGAGCTATTACTATTGTTCCTAATGATTAAAATGAGCTTATTGCATAGAGAATTGTTACTGGCTATAGGATGGTAATTGATTTTAGAAAATTAAATAAAGCTATTAGAAAAGATCATTACCCCTTGCCTTTTATTGATCAAATGCTTAAAAGATTATCTAAGCACACACACTTTTGTTTCCTGGATGGATATTATGGTTTCCCTCAAATACTTGTGTCACAATCTCATCAAGAGAATACTATCTTTACCTGTCCTTTTGGAACTTATGCTTATGGACGTATGCCTTTTGGTTTATCCAATGCACCCTCTAACTTTCAAAGATGTATGACTGTTATATTATCTGATTTTTGTGAAAAGATTGTGGAAGTTTTCATGGATGATTTCTCCGTTTATGGAACTTCTTTTGATGATTGCTTAAGCAACCTTGATCGAGTTTTGCAGAGATGTGAACAAACTAATCTCGTCTTGAATTGGGAGAAGTGCCACTTTATGGTTAATGAAGGTATTGTCTTGGGGCATTAAATCTCTCAACGAGGTATTTAGGTGGGTCAAGCTAAAGTTGATGTAATTGAGAAAATGTCGTGTCCTAAATATATCAAAGGTATTCGAAGTTTCCTTGGCCATGTTGGTTTCTATAGGAGGTTTATTAAAGATTTTTCAAAAATTTCCAGGCCTCTTACTAATCTTTTATAAAAGGATATTCCCTTTGTTTTTAATGATGATTGCATAGAATCCTTTGAAACACTAAAGAAAGCCTTAACCACTGCACCTATTGTTCAACCACATGATTGGAACTGGCCTTTTGAAATTATGTGTGATGCTAGTGATTATGCTGTTGGTGTTGTTCTAGGACAAAGAGTTGATAAGAAATTATATGTTATCCATTATGCTAGCAAAACTCTAGACAATGCCCAAAAAAATTATGCTACAACTGAAAAAGATTTTTTAGCAGTCGTGTTTCCTTGTGATAAATTCAGATCTTACATTGTTGACTCCAAATTTATTGTTCACACTGATCATGCTGCTATAAAATATCTTATGGATAATAAAGATGCTAAACCTAGACTCATTAGGTGGGTTCTCTTGCTTCAGGAATTTGATTTACATATCATTGATAAGAAGGGAGCTAAGAACCCCGTAGGTGATAACTTGTCTAGGTTAGAAAATATTCTTGATGACCCACTACCTATTGATGATAGTTTCCCTGATGAACAACTAGATGCAATAGATGTCTCTCAAAACACTCCATGGTATGCTGATTATGCTAATTACATTGTTGCTAAATATATTCCACCTACTTTCACATCCAACAAAATAAAAAAAATTCTTCTATGATTTAAGACATTACTTTTGGGATGACCCGCATCTTTATAAAGAAGGAGTAGATGGTATTATTAGACATTGTGTACCTGAGCATAAATAGGAACAAATCCTATGGAAATGCCATTCTGAAGCTTATGGAGGACATCATGATGGAGATAGAACTTCTCATAAGGTATTACAATCTGGTTTTTATTGGCCTACTCTCTTCAAGGATACCCGTAAGTTTGTCTCGTCTTGTGATGAATGTCAAAGAATTGGTAATATATGTAAGCGTTAGGAAATTCCTATGAATTATTCACTTGTTGTTGAACCATTTGATGTTTGGGGTTTTGATTATATGTGACCTTTTCCTTCCTCTAATGGGTACACTCATATTTTGGTTGCTGTTTATTATGCCACTAAGTGGGTAGAATTTATTCCAACTAGTAGTGCTGATCATCATACTTCCATTAAAATGCTTAAAGAAGTTATTTTCCCAAGGTTTGGAGTCCCTATGCATCTAAGGACTAATGGTGGTTCACCATTTATTCACGGTGCTTTCCGTAAAATGCTTGATAAATATGATGTTAACCATATAATTGCATAACCTTATCATCCTAAATCTAGCGGTCAAGTTGAACTTAGCAATAGAGAAATAAAATTGATATTACAAAAAACTGTCAATAGGTCTCGAAAGAATTGGTCTAAGAAATTAGATGATGCACTTTGAGCCTATAGAACAACATATAAAAATCCAATGGGTATGTATCCATAGAAGATGGTATATGGGAAAGCTTGTCATTTGCCTTTAGAGTTAGAACATAAAGCATTTTGGGCAATTAAAGGACTAAATTATGACTTCAAACTTGCCGGTGAAAAGAGGTTACTTGGTATTAGCTCATTAGATGAACGGAGAACCCGAGCTTATGAAAATGCCAAGTTATTTAGAAAAAGTTAAAAGATGGCATGATAAAAGGAACAAAAAGCAAGAATTCAAAGTTGGAGAATATGTTATTTTGTACAATTCTTGTTTCAGATTTTTTGCAGGAAAACTTCTCTCCAAATGGTAAGGACCCTATGTTATCGAAGAAGTTTATTGCTCTCGAGTTATTAAGATTAATAATGCCGAAGGTACCAACCCGAAGGTGGTCAATGGACAAAGAATTAAACACTATATCTCAGGTATGTCTATTAATTTTGAAAGCAATGCTATCCAAACCATGACACCAGAGGAACACATAAAAGAAACCTTCCGGAACACTCTAGAATCGTGAAAATTAAGAGGCACGTAATATGGTAAGTAAACAGTCTCCAAAAAATCCGCACAAATAATTTTTATTAGTTTTGGAATATTTAAGAATTTTAAGAAATAAAAAATAAACTAGAAGGCAACCGAGGAGAGCACGGTCCACCAGGGCACGGCTGCCATCCCTGGCGTGCCCTGGTGGAGCGTGCCCACCTCGGGAACCTTCTTGACTCCGTTTTCCTTCCATTTGCTTGATTTCCAAGAACAAAAATTCTCTATATATATACCCCCGACTGTTTTGACCACCGCATCATGATATTTTCCTCTGTTCTTGTTTCGTGTTGTTTTCCTGACAGATATGAAAATATGTCGTCCAAAGATTCTGAGGGAGAGAGCTATGTGTCCAATTTTGTAGACGATCCAAGGATCTTCGGGGAAATTTACCCCTACTTGTGGACATCGGAGGAAGAAGAAGACACCGATCTGGAGGAAATAGAATACCCTGGACCATACGGTGGCTCAGATGAAGATGAACCTCCACTACCTCAACTTGGAGATATGCATGTGGAGTTCAAGAAGTCAAGCCTTGCTAATGGTAGGAGTAAACCCAATACTCCTTTTATCCCTTCTCGTTTTCTGCAGGAGAGCAAGGCAGCTCTATGCAAGAGGATATTGAAACTTGAGCAAGAGGAGAAGAAGAATAACGCCACATCACCACCACCTTCATCATCTTCACCACCAAAGGAGACTTGAGTACACGGGTATGGGCACTCCCCTTGGTTTGAGCCAAGCTTGGGGAAGGTGCCCTGGTATCGCATCACCATCACTTTTTACCTTTGCTTTTTTATTTCGATCGTTAGCCTTTTCATGATTTATTTGAATAAAAGTTTAGTATGATCTATTTTCGAGTGCTAGTTTCATGATCCATCTATCTATGTAATAAAGTTAGAGTTATATAATTAAGTTCAGTTTGACTTTCTTATTGCAATCTTGATAAAAGAGAATAAATGAGAAAGGATCATATGCTAATATTATGGTGAGTAATGACATCACAATAAATAAAAGTATAAGTGGTAAAATTTATTGGGGATTGGCAAATACTCCCTCCATTCCTTTATGTAAGGTGTATTCTTTTTGGCACGGTGACCAAGGCACGAAATTATACACATGTAAGGACGAAATTAACCTTGTTAAAATCATTCATTAGCGGCAACTAAATCATTTAGGCTAGGAAAGTAAGAGATACACACAATCAAGAGAGAGAGATACTTTCCTTTTTGTCTTTACAAAAAGAGATGCATGCAATCAGGGGATAGATACTTTCCTTTTTTTGAAGGGCTAACGACAGAATTACAAGAAATTATAAGACATACACCTTACATTGTGAAATTTTATCAAAAAACAGATACACCTTATATAAAGGAACGAAGGGAGTATATCATTAGTCAATGATGCAATTCATGAAAGAATAAATTAGTGAAGAGAAGATTCACATTCAAATATACTATCATGGACATCTTTTACGATTGTGATCCCCCATTAAATATTATATGCCAAAATTGTTGACATTGGACAAGGAAGACAACATAATGATTTATGCTTTTTCATATCCACATAGAAGTTATATTGTCATAGTTCCTTCAACATGTGGTGCTTGCCCCATATCTTTGCTAGCAAAAAATTCCGCACTAAGTAGATATACTACTTGTGCATCCAAAAATCCAAAACCCAAACTTGTTATTGGGAGTCCACCATACCTACGTATGGATTGAATAAGATCCTTCAAGTAAGTTGTCATCGGTGTATCAAGGCAAGAAAAGTTGCTTCTAAAAGTGTTGGATCAATTAGTGTAAGAGAAATTTGAGCGTTGCATGAACTTGTGATGGCAAAGTAATAAAAGTGACGGACTTCATAATAAAGGTTGCTATCACAAGATGCAATGCAATGTGACATTCTTTTGCGCTAAGGGATTTGGCATACAAACTAAAAAGCACATGAAAACCTCTGGCTCCCTCTGCGAAGGGTCTATCTTTTACTTTCAAGAGTTTACTTTCATGCAAGAGTCAAAGTATTCTTCCCTATTCCTTTTTATTTTCTTGTTTGTATGGCACCACGTGGTGATTAAAGATCTAGGCACACGTGTCCAATTGGATATGAGTGAGAATGACTTATTATTGTTGACATCACCCTTGAGGTGAATACGCTGGGAGGAAAACTATAAGCCCCTATATTTCTATGTGTCCCATTGAAAATTTTTGCTCATGGGTATGCTATGAGTGTTAGCAATCATAGAAGAGTAAATGATGGTTGAGTATGCGGACTTGCCAAAAGGCTCCTACATGAGACCCTTCCTGAAAATATGATGAATTGTCGTTGCAGAGTTGACTGAGGACATAGTTTGTTGGTTTCCAATAAGGTTTATGCTTTCTACTTCCATGTTCTGATGAATTGTTACATGCTCATAAGAATTTATATGATGTTATTATGAAATAGAAGTTTTACGAGAAAGTATACATTAATTTTTGTTGTTGTTATAATAATAAGCATGATGCTACCATGTTTGTATTTTGTTTTTATTGACACCTCTCTCTCAAACCATGTGGACATGATCTTAGATATCAGCTTTCGCTTGAGGACAAGCGAGGTCTAAGCTTGGGGGAGTTGATATGTCCATTTTTCATCATGTTTTACTATTGTTATTTATAATGTTTTTATGCATAATAATGCTCTAGGGAGTAATTCTAATGCCTTTTCTCTCACAATTTGCAAGGTTTACACCAAGAGGGAGAATGCCGGCAACTGGATTTCAGTACCTGAAAAAAGCATGCCAGAGATACCTATTCTGCACATCCCTAATGAAGCTGAAAATGTATGGAGATTTTTTTATATAATAAATAAGAAATGCTGAAGCTGAAAACTACTAGAGGGGGAGGGGTCACCAGTGGCCACCCTCCACCAGGGCGTGCGAGGCCCCTTAACCGCGCCTTGGTGGAGCGTGCTCATCCTGGCACACCTTTGGAGCTCATCTTCTGGTTTAAATTCCCAAAAAACCTAAAAAAATTTAGGAGGAGGACTTCCGAGACGAAGCACCACAGCCTCGAGGTGGAACTTGGGCAGGAGCACTTTTACCCTCCGGCGGAGCAATTCCGCCGTGGGAACTTCCCTCCCGGAAGGGGAAATGGAAGCCATCGCCATCACCAACAACTCTCTCATCTTGGGGATGCCATTCTTCATCAACATCTTCAACATCACCATCTCCTCCCAAACCCTAATTCATCTCTTGTGTTCAATCTTTGTACCGGAACCTCAGGTTGGTACTTGTGGGTGACTAGTAGTGTTGACTACCTTATGTAGTTGATTGCTATATGGTTTATTTGGTGGAAGATTATATGTTCAGATCCATTATGCTATTCAATACACCTCCGATCTTGAGCATGCATATTATTTTTGAGTAGTTACCTTTATTCTTGAGGTCATGGGAGAAGTCATGTTGCAAGTAATCATGTGAATTTGATATGTGTTCGATATTTTGATGATATGTATGTTGTGATTCCCTTAGTGGTGTCATGTGAACATCGACTACATGAAACTTCACCATCCTTGGGCCTAAGGGAATTCATTGTGGAGTAGTTATTAGATGATGGGTTTCTAGAGTGATAGAATCTTAAACCCTATTTTATGCGCCACTTCATCACGGGCTGATTTGCGTCCACATATTTAATGCTATGGTTAGACTTTGTCTTAATACTTTTCTCATAGTTGCGGATGCTTGCGATGGGGGTTAATCATAAGTAGGTCGTTAGTTCAAGTAAGAACATCTCCTTAGCACTGCTCCACCCACATATCATATTACCAAATTATCAAAGTAGCAAACACGAATCAAACCAACATGCTGAAAGTGACTAGATGAACTTCCCGTGTGCCCTCAAGAACACTTTGCTTATCAGGAGAGATAGTTTTGGCCTATCCTTTGCCACAAAAGGACCAGGATACCTTGCTGCACCTTACCTATTGTTACTTTTACTTGCTCATTATAAATTACCTTGCTATTAAACTACTTGCTACTTACAATTTCAGTGCTTGCAGAAATTACCTTGGTGAAAACTTACAATTTCAGTGCTTGCTTACAATTTCAGTTCGACAGTCTTAGTTATCGAAAGGACTACGATTGATCCCTTATACTTATGGGTCATCAGCAGGACTCGCATGTATCAAATGATTCAAAATCAAATGAAGTTAGAATTCCATCATCATGGAGCTTCCTGATGCGCTTTTGACTAATGTGTCCTAGTCAACAATGCCAAATGTAAGTCGGATTTATCTCATTAGGCTTATGCCTCTTGACATTTATGTTATAGACCGATCCACCTTCAACATCTAATATAAATAACTAGTTCACAATAGGCACAAAGCCATAATTTTTTATTCAAGTAAATAGAACAACCATTGTCCCTAATACTGAATTCATAACCTTGCCATATCAAACATGAGGCCGAATTAATGTTTCGACTTAATGCAGGAACTTAATAACAATTATCAAGTTCCATTACAAATTATGAAGGTAAATTAACATGGTGTCGTCGGCTAATGCAGCAACTCTTGCTTTATTCCCGACGCGTCTGTCAACTTCTCCTCTTGCAACATTCCTAGTCCTTCTTATCCCCTGCATCGAGTTGCATATGTGAACAACCGATCTTGTATCATATACCCAAGAGCTACTAGTAATATAAGCAAGAAAAATGTCTATAACATATATAACAAGTGTACCTAAAGAAGAAGTCACACTTCTAGTCTTCTTGCCTATCTGGGCAAACCACTTGCTGCAGTTCCTCTTCCAGTGACTGGTTTCCTTATAGTGAAAGCAAGCGGTCCCCATGTTTGGTCTGTATTTGGGTGCGGTGATGATTGTAGGAGTTCCCTCACTACCCTTTCCCTTTGCATTAGTCTTTTTATTGGAACACCTCTTCTCGAACTTTGCCATGTTCTGCACCATCAACACTTAATGCGTGCCTTTCTTGATATCTTGCTCTGCCACTTTTAGCATCCCATGTAATTCAATGAGCTTCTTTTCCATGCCCTGCATATGGAAGTTCGAGATGTACGTCCCATAGCTAGTCAGAAGAGAAGCCAAAATTGTATCTGTGAAAAATTCATCCCCAAGTGGGAACCCTAACCGATCCAAAGCTTGCATGTACCTGATTATCTTGATCACATGCGGGCTAAGTGGACCACCCTCTTTCAGCTCAGAATCCATCAAGGATCGCTAGACATTGAAGCTTTTGGTCCTTGCCTGCATCTGAAACATGCTCTTGAGGTTCTCGATCATATTGAAAGCCTTATTGTTTTCGAAATGTTGCTGCGGATCAGGCTCCATAGAAGCAATCATGAGATAGTTGATCTCGTTTGACGCATCAACGAGTTTCTGGTGGACATTCCTGGCCATGGCATTAGCATTCTCGACAGGTTCCTCTGGAAGGGGTTCCTCTAGAACACATTCCTTTTTATCACGCCTGAGAACAATTCTCAGATTTCTATACCAGGTGGTAAGGTTTGTTCCATTCAGCTTATCCTTTTCTAGGATTGATTTCAATGAAAAACTAGGTTGAGCGGGTGGTGCCATTGATCTACAACAGAAATATGCAAAACACCAAGACATGTATTCATAAAGAGTAATTCAAATTAAACATTTTAATAAGAACATTACTCCTAGTAAAATCAACATCCCTTCGTTAATTCTTAGCGATTCAAGATCCAAGATCCACATGTCAACTAGTGATCTTTTGCATCACCGCTAGAAGACTAGACCACTCAGTAAGGAACACTTGCTAATCGTATCTATATACGACTCTTGCTTGTTGGGGACATCTCATGCCACGCCAACTCTTATGCCTCGAGGCCCAAAACTGTTTTGATAGCCATGCCAAGTTAACCAATGCTTCGCTCGTAGGTGTCCGACACAAACACACCACGTTGAGGAGAATTTTAGCATCACCCTAATCTTATAGGCCCACAACTAAAAATACTTAACATGTGATGGTGCAACAATTTGGGGGGGGGCAATTTTACTTGACATTCTTTGAGGGATCACCCTAGTTAAAACATCTATCATGCAAAAGAATGACGCATAAAAGGGATATACTTTCACATGCAGTTTATATATGTGTGATATGGTATAGCCCCTTTCATTAATGCATGGTGATCTCCATCTCCACGTGCGCTGCATGCCCATGGCGATCTCCATCTCTAGGGATGGTTGCCCTTGTGGTGATCTCCATCTCCAAACATGGTGTCAATCGCCAAGTGTTACCTAAGATACTATGCTACTACAAGCTAATAGCTATGATAGTAAATTACATTACAAGGCATCTCATGTTAACACGCAAGTCATTAATACAATAATGGGACAACCATATGGATCCAACCGGTTGCTGCACTCACGACACACATGTCATGATTTAATAATTTACAAGCAACATTCATGGGCTATACCAAATCATGAGCATTCCCTGCAAAAACAAGTCAGACGTTCTACCGCTAAAATAAACTGTCCGAAACTTCATTTTCCAAGAGGATTTTGACCTCAAAAATTTCGCTGAAACAACAAAGCAATTGAAGGTCAAATGCATTGTTTCATGCTGTTTAGTTTGACAGGTCATGGAACAAAAACGGAGATTGTATGCAGAAGTTATGCCTGTTTTAGTGTGACTACTCCAATAGATTTCAACATTGCGGAAATCACATTACCACGTTGTCGATCTTTGTTCCGGTTTGATCAATCTCATTGATCTTCGCATGATGCATCTGGATTTATGTTCCACTCTCTACTTCGATGGTGGAAACTGATCGGTAGGGGTCATTCGTTTCATGACCTCCGCATCACGATCACGGAAGCGAGATCTTGAAACCAACATTCAACATGAACGTGCACGGCCGATCTCATTGACTCGCACCTGAACTGATCTACATATCTCATATGCAAATCACTGAATGTATCACCACATTGTGCAGGCTCTGATACCACTATTGGAACACGTGCTACGCTACGCTAGCACCAAATAAAATTTTCTACTGTGCACCCAAGAGCATGCTGCTGGAAATAGATCACGGGATCGGGTTTACCACTAGACGCGCAGTCACCGCAGCGGAAGTAGAGTTGGTGATGCATGTAGTTGATGAGCCAATTCGTCTCCTCCTCTTGTAGCCAATTTCCCACGAACAATGATCTCCCATGAGAAGCTCCTTGTGGATGCCCCGAATGGTTCTCCCAAGCACTGCATATGTGATGCCTCCAAGGTATCCACACATATGGATGCAGCGTTCGGCAGGGACTGCTAGGCCCGATCGCACGACATTGTGGCATGGGGAGTGGCGGTGGCTGTCGATAGGATAAAAAGGATCAACCCTGAAAGGTGCTCCCACTCTCCTTTATATAGACCTCTGACGTGGGCTCAACACTCGAGGCCCACGACGAGTCTAGTCCCATTTTCGATTCCGATCCAATCTGAATGGGCTGCAATCCCTTAAGTGTGAGACCCTATAGGTTCACGTACACATGGACACGACCCGAGTCAATAGTCGGTAGTGTATGCTAGCAGAATGTGCCTACTCCCACGTGTGCACAAAGTCGTCAGACGAACCTCAACAATGTGTCATATACAACATTCCTTTTGCCTCATGATATAGGTTGTCAAGCTTAAGGCGAGTACTTGTCACCCTTGTGGTCGCTCGACATCTCTTCTCAAAATTGTGATACAGATTCCCGAACCGGGTTAACACTTAACCCATGTTGCATGGCCATGATTTCTGAATCTGATCACTCAAGAGGGCCTAAAGAATATCTCTCCTCACAGAGGGGCAAATCCCATATTCGTCAACCATGTCTCGTGGCATGTCTCACGACTCACCCAGAAGCTACCTTTATAACTAACGAGTTATGGAGTAGCATTTGATAGACGCTAAGTAAGTCGATCCTCATCCTGAGAACATATGAGAACCTCCGGTCTAGGACATGGCATATACATTCTACTTGAGACTAACAGATGCCATTATCTCACTGTGTCTCAAAGTGGGTCAGTCCGACTCGGTGATCTCAATCCCCTGAGTCCATACTATCAGTTTAGCATCTCTATGCACATGACTTGTGAAACATAGTCATCAACTGAATCGTATACTAGTAAAGGATATGTGTCAGCATAACCTTAACAACTAGGGACTATTAGAGTAATCATCATACAATATATAGTCTCACAAATAAGTCACATACTTATTGATACATATCACTGATGATGTTCAAGGACAATAAAAAATACTCATGAATATGTAGGAAATGAAATCATCACATGATTGCCTGTAGGGCATATTTCCAACAAACACGTCCTCGTTTTCGAGCCACATACATGACTTAGCCTTGAAGGCCAACCGCCAAAATGTGAACAATGTTTTTTTCTCACAGCTTTTAACGAAAGGTCATGGTTGGTCATGAATATTGACCAGTTATCGAAACTAGATCCGCGGATTGAGGCGATTCTCGTTTATCATTGGTATGTCCCATCAATATGGAGATCGTGCCCCGCCTTTCTAAGGATTTGGTTTATGATTTAGCATTACCCCTTGCGTGCATAACTACACGACTCGACGGGAAATGGCGAGGTTCACGACGCAGTAGAGGGACTCTTGGTATATCCGCGGCTTATAAAAAGGGATCAACTACCGTAACCTTCGTACACCTCTCACATCTGCCATTGCTATTGCCTCCCCCGACCTTTTGTGCTCTAAGATTCCAAGCTCTATTCTTCATCCAAACTCCTCCAACCCCTTCTCCAATTCGGCCATTGCTGGAATAGGCTCTAAGGGCAACTGGGAGGCCTCCTGTGTCACTGAAAAGGACATATTGGAGTGGAAGGGCGCCCACTACTTGCTGGAGAACATAGTGTACCACACATCAGAGAAGAACCAGGTGGTGCCCTCGCCCAGAGAGGGCAAAAGGGTGGTGTTCATCCCCCACTTTCTCCGGGGTCTAGGTTTTCCCCTCCACCCCTTTGTGAGGGGTCTTATGTTTTATTACGGTTTGGACTTTCATGAACCCCCTCCCAATTATTTTATGCATATTTATTCATTCATCACTCTTGGCGAAGCCTTTCTTAAGGTCCAACCCCACTTTGGTCTATGGCTGAAAGTATTCAACCTGAAGATGAAGGTTGTCAGTGGCAAGCAGGCAGACTATGGGGGGGGGGTGATGATATGCAACCTTACCCTAGTTAAAAGTCTGGACGGTTTATTCATTGACACCATCAAAGTCTGGCAGCAAGAATGGTTCTACATTAGCGAACTATGCCAAGAGCGACGGTAGCACCCCCAGATTTAGATCCCCCACTAGGTTGGTATCATGGACCAAGAAAGGGCTCGATTGGGGGAACACGATGGGGGTAAAGATGCTACAAAAGTGTGTCTCCACCCTCGTGGAGAAGAAAATAGAGCTACCCAACGCCGTCCAGGTCATGCCCTGCCGCCACCTTCTTCCCTGTCAGCGCCAGGCTGTCCAATGTGGGATCATAGTTTGGATTTCCTGGTCACAATGTGATAGTTCTTCCACACCACCGGTGAGAAACTATGGAAGGTGCTATTCAAACCATAGAGTCCTAGCCCGCCAAAGAGGACAACATCGGAATAGATGCCACAAATCCTCCTAGACCGGTAATAATTTAGTGGCCGCATTCATATTTTTCCTTTAATAAGGTTCTCATTCCCTATATTCTTCATATCCATAGGTATGGCTGGAGAAATCTTTGAGAATCAACTTCCCGAAACTGCTGCCCGAAGGCCCCAGGAAGCCCCTGCTGACGGCCATGCTGACCGAGAGACTGTATGCGGTGCCGAAGAGGAAGGAGGAGAAGAAAGAAGGGAAGAAAGAAGAGAAGAGGGAGACCTGAGAGGGTCTCTGCTCAAAGGCCTCCTGGAGACTACGTCCGAGGAGACCCATGCTCCTTCTACTCTTGGAGGAGAGATGGAACAAGACGGGGAGGAAAGTGAATCCTCCCATGTGAAGAAAAGGGCGGCATCCGATGGCACCGAGGGAGGTCTGGCTCCCCTGCCCTGAAAAGACCGCAGGCCCAAAGTGGCATTGTTCGAAGACCTTCCAGACTCTAATGATGAGTCCAAGAATTTTTAAATGGTCCCTCGAAGGACCCTCATTGTCAATCCCCAAGAGCATAGGTATGAATCCTGGGACTACAACATTTCTTTCTCAAAGATTTTGTAATGAGCCATATATATATATGTCTTTTGGGTAGTCCCCGTGCAATCTCCCCGCCGACCAAGAGTCGGAAGGAGACTCTCTGCTAGCCGATCTAGGGGAAAGTGGGATTGCATCCCACAACTCCTCCCCCCCTCCACCGATGAGGAGGTTGTGTTGCAAAGGACACTCCCCGAGCCAAAGTCAAGGGGCTGGGATAATGATATTCTAGCCCAGGCTAACACCTTGGCCTTCGAAGAACAGGAGGGCGAATCCCTCCTGGAGAACAAGGAGGAAGGGCTCGAACAACCCGGTACTTCCTTGAAGTCAATTCCGGAGGCCTCCAAGCCTCTGGAGTCATCTGTTCTAGTTTCTCCAAGGAGAGAAATCGCACCGCTGCGCCCGGAGCCTCCTGTACTAGAGCGGGCTTAGATTGGGTGGACAACCATGATGAAGGAGAGTTTAAATGACTCCTCCATCACTGAAGAGCACCACGCCCTACGGGGTGCAGCATTGTAGGGCATCCAATCCGTTGACAGCGGATTGAAGCAAGCTTTCGGCGGCCTACTAACCGGCTTTAAGGTAAACTATGCAAATGTTATTTTCTTTTTACAAAGTGTTCTTAATTGTTGGGTTTATATTCAATCCCCATGCTTAGTATCCCTCGAGCCCTATGTGAGCTTGAAAAAACTCATGCGGGGGTCAAACAGTGCGGATAGAGCAGAATTGTTTTTGTTCTAAATGTGTAGTAGCCCCCAAGACTTTCTCAGGATGGAGAAAGAATCCGGATGGAGGGATGAAATCTGATAACATAGGACGCCGGCACATGTGAATTGTTTATGCATGCCACATCTTTGACGACAGCCCCCAGCGCTTGGATTTGGCAGAGATGAATCAACATCTTAAGACCTCCGAGGACGAGCTCGACCACCTCAACAAACGGTTCGACGATGCCCAAGGTTAGAACGAACTGGATTATTATCAATGTTGTCCTTATTTAGGCTAGGAATTTTTGTTTATATCCTTAAGTGTGGAATGTCTTGATGAACATTGTAATCGTAGTTGCGGAGCTTGAGAACCTTAAGGCCGAGCTGAGCATGTCAAAGCAAGAGGCTTCCTAATGAAGGGTGGCGGCCGAACAAGTTGATGCCAATCTATTATCAACCAAGTCTGAAAGTGACAAGCATTAGGCCAGGGTCGCCGAAGTGCAACAAGAGCTCAAGGATGCCATCACCAAATGTGAGGTCCTTGAGAAGAAAAATAATGACCAGTCAACCGAATTATCTTCAGTTGACACAATGATCCAAGAGGCACACATGGAAGCACAAGGTTACCAGCAGGAACTCCACCAGATCAAGCGTATTGCGGCCGGTAAGCGATACTAAATGCATCGCCCCTTTGGTGGAAAAAGGTTCATGTTACTCACTCGGGCGTGGCATTCTCCATGTGTGTTTCAAGAGCTCTCGAAGAGTGTTGCAGATGAGGGACAATACTATGCATCATAGGAGGGAGATGCCGAGCAACGACTGTTTTGGGCGCAGTTTGAAGCCCCTGAGCAGTCGTTCCTCGTCTCTGATCTACTGAAACAGTTGATCGAGCTGCATCAAGTAGCCGAGACGGCTATGAAGGATCTCTACATTAGGCTACGACCTATGGAGCCATTGCCCAACAGTTATTTCGGCTTCATGCAAAGGTTAACTGCTGCCGTGCCTCGGGTCAACACCCTGGTCGGTTCCGCATGCACGGAGGGAGCCTGAATGGCCTTTGCGAAGACCATGGTGCATTGGCCAAAAAGAAAGCCGACCAAGATGGCTACTGGTCCTCCGCCACCTGAGAAGGGACATAGGCAACCCGAGTTGTATTTTCCCACCATTCTGGATGGTGCCCGGGCGATAGAGGCCTTATGCCCGAAGGATGTAATTCTTAAGTGAAGGTGCTTTTCTGCACGAATAGTTTAAACCTTTGCATGCCTCAATTTTATGACTTTGCATGATATATTTTATGTTGTGCTTTTTTATTTTGACTCTGTGTGGTTGTTGTAATATGAAAGTTACCAGTCGTTGGCTTCAACCCCCTTATAGATACTAGAAGGGGTGTTTCCTATATCCGCACTGTTACCCTTAGCCAACATCTTTGTGCTTCAAGACGGTAGTGCAGAAGAAAACTAGGTAATGAGACTATGTGACTTTAATG
Organism: Hordeum marinum; assembly: GCA_022496015.1. NCBI lineage: Eukaryota > Viridiplantae > Streptophyta > Magnoliopsida > Poales > Poaceae > Hordeum > Hordeum marinum. Next base: position 185,917,163 of record CM039675.1, read on the forward strand.
CTTTCACTTAACCGTAGGAGCTTGATTGTGGGGACTAAGTACTAGTCCCCTGTATGTTTGAGGTGTTCGGATATACCAAAGGAGGAAACCGTTATCACCTGGTTCGTATGACTCCGAACCCTTTACATAACACGGCCAACTTCCAATGATTGGTTTAGTTTAACACTTGTGTAAGAGCACATTTCTCCATGTGTGGTTTTGGGTAATTGATGACACCCCTACGGACTAATGGTTGCCTTGAGTTATATTCGAAGGATTTGTCCATAGGCACTTGTTGAAGTCCATATGTTGGGTTTCAAGGAGTTTATATGCTGACCAAGGTGATATTCAAGGTTTATCCAAAGATTGGTCATGTGGGAGTTGAGATTATTGCAAGCATGTCTTGAAGAATAAGATTTTATAGGCATTCATGTTTACCTTCAAGACATCACCTTTATGAAGAGAGAAGCTAAGATACAAGGTCGATCAATACTAAGTCAGGTTGATCATCACACAAAGCGTACAAGATGTACTAAGAGGGATCAAGTGATCCCATGGTGTGGTAAGCATTGTCCATTACACTTTGTGTACTAATCCATGGTCTACGTGAGAGTTCTGTGTGGCGTTAGGTATATTTCCATGGGCTTGCATCAAGAGGCAGATCCCATACATCCCATGGAAGATGACATCAAGTGGAGATCGTCATCAAGGTTGCGATGTGCAAGATCAAGTGAAGCATCACGGAGAGATCATGCTTGAGGCTCGTCGTTCATTGTGGAGATAATGGACTTGTGAAGATGTGCTGAAGAGTGGCTCACCCAGAGTGGAGTATGGGGGAGCAATCATCTAGTCTTCATCAAGCCAACGCAATCAAGAAATGTGGTCCATCTTGAGGAAGTCAAGATCGTCATCATCTAGCTCAAGTGGACTATGCACAAGGCTAAGTTTTGACCTTGATAGGGTTTTCTATTTTACCGGTCTCATGGTGGTAGTTGAGAGACCGGGTTATAGGATCGATTGCCGTACTAGCAAGGGGGCTCTCAAGTGAGTAGCTTGATCGTATCGTTCATTGAGAGCTCAAACCATTGCATTCTTGGCATCATCATATTTCTTGGTTCTTGGTTGGATTTTCTCTATGTGGGTTCTTGAGCTTGTGGTTATCTTCGTGACAAGCTCTAGTACATCGAAAACGGATTTCATATGCTTCGTCTATTGCGTTTACGGTGTTGGAAGTTTGACCGGTCTTATTCGAGGAAGGGTTCTCACCATTTTATTATGTGCCTTTTATAATTTGCTTATTATTGATATTTCAATCAACATTGTGTTAGCACATGTCATTAGATTTCAAACAAACTTTGTTTCATTGAATTCCGAGTTCGTTTGCAAAAGTTGTGGCAGTTTTGGTGTTCTTAAAAGGCTGCAGCAGTACTACCGCGGCTAGAGCGTATGTAATTTTTTACTACCGCTCCGGAGCGGTACTACCACGGCTCCAAGAGCGGTACTATTGCTCCGGACCAAAATCTCATGTTATTTACAGCTGTGGTAGGCACGGATGTAATTTTTTAGTATCGCTCGCAAGCAGTAGTACCGCTACCCGTTGCGGTAGTACCGCTATCCATAGCAGTAGTACCATGAGGACGAGCGGTAGTACCGCTCCGACGGTTCTACTGGCCTTTTGCCTCCTCGGTGTTGTTTTTCAAAGGGGTACTACCTCCCTAGCGGTAGTACCGCTCCTTGGAGCGGTAGTACTGCTCTGTGCGGGCTGTGAGGATAACGGTTGGATTTTTCCCCACCTATAAAAGTGGGTCTTCTTCTCCAATGGACCTCATCTCTTGAGCTCGTGTTCTTCCTCCATTGTTGACCTTCTTAGAGCTTGCTAACTCTCAATCCCTCCAAGGATTCTTGCTAGTTCTTGAGGGAAAAGAGAGAGGAGATCTAGATCCACATTTCCACCAATCACTTTCTCCTCTAAGTGAGGGGAACCCCTTGGATATAGATCTTGGAGTTCTTCGTGTTCTTCTTCGTTCTTCCTCTCATTTCCCTCCCTAGCATTAGTTGCTTTGGTGGGATTTGGAAGAGAAGGACTTGGGCACTCTGTGTGCCCTTGCCATTGCATTTGGTGCATAGGTTTGAGTTCACCACGGTGATACGTGGAAGTGAGAAGTTGAGAAGCTATTACTCTTGGGTGTTTGAGCACCCTAGAGCTTGTTACCCTTGGGTGCTTTGGCGCCCTAGATGGTTGGTGGTGCCTCGGAGCTCAATCATTGTGGTGCAAAGCTCCGAGCAAGCTTCAGGGTCTCCAATTAGGTTGTGGACATTGCCCCGAGCATTTGAGGTCACCTCAGAGCCACAATCCATTGTGGTGAAGCTTCGTGGTGTCGTTGGGAGCCTCCAATCAACTTGTGGAGATTTCCCCAACCTTGTTTGTACGGGTTCGGTGACCACCCTCAAGGGTCCCTTAGTGGAATCACGCCATCTTGCATTGTGCAAGGGCGTGAGGAGATTACGGTGGCCCTAGTGGCTTCTTAGGGAGCATTGTGCCTCAACACCGCTCCAAACAGATATTAGCATCCGCAAGGGTGTGAACTTCGGGATACATTGTCGTCTCCATGTGCCTCGGTTATCTCTTACCCGAGCCCTTTTACTTATGCACTTTACTTTGTGATAGCCATATTGTTTCTTGTTATATATCTTCCTATCACTTAGTTGTCTATCTTGCTTAGCATAAGTTGTTGGTGCACATAGGTGAGCCTAGTTGTTTTCGGTTTTTTGCTTGACTAATTAAATGATAGTTTTATTCCGCATTTGATCAAGCCTAAACCATAATTATTTTAAAGCTCCTATTCACCCCCCTCTAGGAGACATCCACGTCCTTTCAACTTGTCATTGATTCATAGATTAGTTCACGCTTATTATGCCAGTCAGTTTTTGGCTTTCTCTACTGAGGTACTTAACTAGACAAACTAGAAGTACAATCGCAGTAGTTCTCCCTTTACCTTTTTAGTGGAACTAGTGGAACGTAAAAAGGTAAACATAGGAACAGGGAAACCCAACTTTTGACCCAAGACATAATTCGGATTCAATGCATATTAGGAAATATTCAAGATGCTAGACACCAGAGAAAGAGTTGGTGTCAGGATGATGCTTGAGGCGAGCTTTAAAGTTGAAGCCCCCCATTAATTAGTTAACTGCAGTTTAAAAAGACGTATCGAACTGGCTTGTTTTTGGTATGGGAAAGCGGATAGAGAAAGAAGGAAAAAGGTCTTATGCAATATGAATGACTCAAGTGGACCATAAAGATATAGTCCGTACACTCTTGTTTACCCAAGCAACTGTTATAGATACATAGAGATAAATTTGTAGGGCAAAACTTTATACATGACATTAAAAGAATAGATTCATGTCCTTTACTATGTCTTGGTGAACATCTATGCCTTTGTTCTCCTATACGGTACCCCTTTTAGAGAGGGTAGTGGCCGGTGAGCGGGTTTTGTGATAAAGAACCTTGAGAAGTCGCTGGATTGTGTGTGCTTGATGCTGCTAAATAGGTCTTTGATGGTACCTGGTACTGTCCTAAGACATGTGTGAGCATTGTTTGATTTACTGAACACTAAGTCTTTGGGTATAAGGTCGTGATTTCTACTATACAACTGTATTCTTGTAGACTCGTGTTCGGCCTCCAAGCGCAGAGTTTTGTAGGACAGTAGCAATTTTCCCTCAAGTGGATGACCTAAGGTTTATCAATCCATGGGAGGTGTAGGTTGAAGATGGTCTCTCTCAAGCAGCCCTGCAATCAAATACAAGAAATCTCTTGTGTCCCCAACACACCCAATACAATGTCAAATTGTATAGGTGTACTAGTTAAGCAAACAGATGGTGATAAAAGTGCAATATGGATGGTAGATATAGGTTTTTGCAATATGAAAATGCAAAAACATCAAGGTAGCAAGTGTAAAAGAGCGAGCAAAACATTGTATAAATTCTTGGGCCTAGGGTTCATACTTTCACTAGTGCAATCTCTTAACAATGCTAACATAGTTGAATCATATAATCATCCCTCAATGTGCAACAAAGAATCACTCCAAAGTTTCTATCTAGCGGAGAACAATAAGATGAAATTGGTGTAGGTAGTAGAACCACCCCAAAGTTATCATTTCAGGTCAATCTTTTGGGCTATTCCTATAAGTGTCACAAACAGCCCTAGAGTTCATAGTAAAATAACACCACAAATACATATCAATTAACCCTAATGTCACCTCAAGTATCTGTGGGTAAATTGTGTGACATGTATCATACAATTTCAGATCTATCACATTTAATCCAATACGAAGAACTTCAAGGAGCACCCTTAGATTTCTATCGGAGAATATAGTATGAAAATGTGCAATCAACCCCTATGCATAGATCCCCAAGGTCACTAGAATCCTCAAGTTGATGCCTTAACATATATCAAGTGAATCAATAGAATACCCCAATGTCACTAAGGGTATCCCATGCAAGACGTACATCAAGTGTTATCAAACCAAAATATTCAATCCAACATAATGAGATCTCAAAGGGTAAGATTCAATTCATCACAACAAGATAGAGAGGGAAGAACACCATATGATCCAACTATATTAATAAAGCTAGTGACACATCAAGATCGTTCCATCTCAAGAACATGAGAGAGAGAGAGAGAACACATAGCTACTGGTACATACCCTGAGCCCTGAGCGTGAACTACCCCCTCCTCATCATGGCCTCCGACAGGATGTTGAAGATGGCCACCGATGATGGTTTTCCCTCTCGACAGGGTACTAGAACACCTCCAGATTAATTTTTCGTTGATACAGAGAGTTTCCGCGACAAAACAGAGAGATTTCTAGGGTTTATGAGATTTATAGGTTTTTAAGCGTTGGAATCACACGCAACAGAGCCAGGTGGGCCCCACAAGCCATCAGGCCACGACCCCCTAGGGGGTTGTGGCCTGATGGATTGTGGCCCAAAGGTGGCTCTCCTCCATTGGTTCTTCCCTCAAATGTTGATTATTTCCTCCGTAAAAAATCACAATTTTTTTGGGCGATTCTGAGAACTTTCATTTTCTGCACACAAAAAACACCACGGTAATTCTGCTGAAAACATCGTTAGTCCGGGTTAGTTCTAAATAAATTATATAAAGTGCATCAAAACCATATAAAAGTATTGGAAACATAGGTTAATATGGTATGTATACTTCATAAATTATCGATACGTTGGAGACGTATCAGCATCCCCAAGCTTAATTCCCGCTCGTCCTCGAGTAGGTAGATAGTAAAAGAAATAATTTATGATGTGTGAATGCTAGCATAGGGAATAGTTTGATCATTGATAATTTAAGTAACTTTTGTGGCATCATAACCATCAACTTTTTCTCACAAAAAATCACCATGATAGAGTAGCAATTTGTTCACATGTCATGGCTCAAAGAATTTATTCACTTGAAACTTAACAATCTATGTTCTTGGTCACCAAACAATTTCAATGCATCATGAAGTCTAGTAAGAGCTCCACATACTCAATTATCATATAGTATTTGATGATTTCTAATACTCAAGGCATATTTTTAGAACAAACAACATCCATCGAACATAGAGAAAGATAGGGGCTTAATGTGTCGCCTCCCAACATACTTATCATAAAGATAATTGTCAACAATAATGAATCATGATCAAATATATTTGAGTGGATATATATGTTTGGCTCTTTCCCTACCACGTGGTGCTTGCCAACTAATAGATTTAGGTTGGAATAAGAAGTTGACTCAACATGGAAGTAAGTAATCATGAAAGAAAATAGATTGTCCCTTCGTAGAAGGAAGCTGGGATTTGTAGAGGTGCCAAAGCTCATTGTTTAAAACATAGTTGAATATGTAATTTTGAGTGGTGTGCTTTTCCTATCAACGTCGCAACAGAGTTTTCAATATCTCCCATGCTAATCACATTATTTGAGGTTCCCAAACATAATTTAGAAATTTACTCCCCTCCACCATTCACACACTTTCCATGGCTGGCCGAATCCACGATTCCCCTTCAAACAATCGACATTCTAGACAGAGTTTTTGTTTATTTATTTTTGCATTATGCAGGACTATGCATCCTGTTTAGTAGCCTCTCTCGTTCAATGACAAGTGAATAAAGACTCATCTTGAGAATTACTCACTTAGCATGGAAGATAATGACCGCCCCATCGCTCCATGAGTGGTAAGAGCACACAAAACAGATGTTTATTTGAATGTTTAGAGGTGACACGTGCACATTTACTTGGAATGGCAATGAAATACCATATATAGGTAGGTATGGTGCACTCTCATGGAAGAAACTCGTCTCAAGTATTTGTATGCACAAGTAGTATTTCTACTTATTACGAAGGTTTGGCTAGCAAAAGGTTCTAAACAAGCACCACACGTTGGAGGATCCATAACAATATAACTTCTATGCAAATATACCCAAACATAATGATTACGTTGTTTTACTTGTCCAACTTCAACTATTTTATCAAGTTTGGCAATAATTGATGGGTATTCACAATCATAAAATATGTCCAAGATAATATATTTGTATGTGAAAGTTCTCTTTCTTATACTACTCATTCATGAATTGCTTTTATGACCAATTTGATGATTGTGAAACTTCAATACATTTTACTTTCTACCAGATATGAAACTATTACTAAGCATAAAACACATTGATAATTTCATATTGATGAGATTTCATTTACTCTTGATATGAGTGAAGCACAAGAGTAAACATTAAACTACTCTCACAAATATATAAGTGAAGATCAATGAGTAGTTAAACAATTAAGTAGCTATTTGAGGACTCTCTCTCAGTAAAGTTTTTCAGATATAATATTTTATTCAAACAGAAAACAAAAGAAAAATGGCATTCCAATAATAGCACATATCATGTGGATGAATAAAAATTTAGGCTCAACATAGGCTAACCGATATTTGTTTGATGAACAGAGGTGGGATGCGTAGCATTCCCAAGCTTAGATGCTTCAGAGTTATTCAAATATTTACTTGGGATGCCTTGGGCATCCCCAATATTGAGATTTTGTGTCTCGTTCAGTCCTCTCATATCACGGTTTCACCTATTCTCAAAAACTTCATCCACACAAAACTTGAAAAGAACACGTGAGAAAGGTTAGTGCAGATAAGAATAAATCAACTCTTTATGTACTGACAAGACAAGTTCCATAATAATTTAAAAACATTATCTACTGTTCACTATCATTTCCGCAATTTATACCTACCAATATGGGCTATGGAAACTATAGGATAAGTAGATAACGACACTATGGCAGCAATGTGTCCAAACAGAACAGTCTGTAGCAATCTGTTAAACCAGTGTACTTATGTAAATCTAAAAATTCTGAAAATTTATGAAATAATAAAAAAATTATATTAAAATATTGTGTAATTTTTTTAGAAACTTTACACGTTCCGGTAAAATATGAAAATTCATACACTACAGCAAAAGTTTCTGTTTTTACACAGCACATATCAAACATGTAACTCAAGCATCCTAAGGGGGAATTCTTGGAAAACTTTATTGAAAAACAAGATTATAAATAACATATAACATATAAAAATAAAATAAAATGATGCTTCATGCAAGAAACATATTATGAGATGACTAAAAATATAGCTCCAAGTAAGATACACTGATAGTGTTGAAGACAAAATAGGAGATTCCTTACGGGGTATCCCCAAGCTTAGACGCTTGAGTATTCCTTGGATATTTATTTGGGGGTTCCATGGGAATCCCCAATATTAGGGTATTACCACTCCTTATTCTTCTTATATCGGTGTCTCACCCAAAAACTGAATACTTCAATCACACAAAACTTAACGGAACTTCATGAGATGGGTTAGTATAATAAAGTAGATCATTCACTTAGGTACTGTAAAGACAAGATTAATAATTGTTATCACATAATACCTACTTTATTCTATAATTCCCATAATTTACATTACTCAATAAAATCTATAGGAACACTAAAACAAGCAAACTATGCACGCAAAATAGATTCTGTCAAAAACAGAACAATCTGTGAAGATCTGAATGAACACCATACTTCCGTGACTCTAAAAATTCTGGAACATTTGGAAAACGCATATAATTCGCCTATGAATAATGTATAAAAATTTCAGAATTTTTTAAGAGTCTAGTAAAATCATAGAAATTCTGCACTGGACGTAAATGTTTCTATTTTTTTACAGAATCAAACTATCAAGTATCCATATTATCCCAAAGGCTTTACTTGGAACTTTATTGAAATAAAAGACACAAGACATGAAGAATAAAAATATCTTAATCATGTGAACACACAAAAATAGAAATTAATTGTTGGGTTGTCTCCCAAGAAGCACTTTTCTTTAATGCGTTTTAGCTAGGCATGATGATTTCAATGATGCTCGTATAGGAATAATAGTTGAAACATGCAAGAGAGCATCATGAATCACATGGAAATCAAATTTATGTTTAACCCACTTCCTATGCATAGGGATTTTGTGAGAAAACAATTCATGGGAGAAATAATAAATTTGCATAGGAACGCAAGACAAGCATAACTTCAAAACTTTCAACACATAGGGAGGAAACTTGACATTATTGCAACTCCTACAAGCATATGTTACTCCCTCATGATAATTTTCAGTAGCATCATGAAGGAATTCCACAATATAACTATCACATAAGGCATTATTTTCATGATTCACAATCATAGAAAATTTATTACTCTCCCCACAAGCAAACTTCTCATACATAGTAGTGGGAGTATCATAGGAGACTTGCATATTTTAATTTTTTTCTCCACATGAAAAGAGTAAAGTTCAGAGAAAGGGTATTAATAATTTTGACAAGTTGTATAATACTAATCATCACTAATATTCATAACATAAGTATCATCACAATAATCATCATAAATAGGAGGCATGTAATCATCATAAAAAAATTGATCATTCGTAGTAGGGGAACTAAAAGGATCATCTTCATTATGCATAGAATCACCAAGCTTGGAACACACATCAATTTCAACAAATATATTCTCAAATATGTCATTCTCATCAAGCATAGCATTCCAAAGCTTGTGGTTTGCATATAATTCAGATAATCATCAATAGCATGAATAGCACCAATAGTGTAACAATTATTATCATCATAATTTTTCAAAGTTGGTGAAAAAAAAGATTTTCAATATTATAAGGAGTATCATTATTTTCCCAATCATCCTCATCACAACAAGTAGTAGGCATAAAAAAATAATCATCGAGTGTATCATCGTCCACGCTACTTTCGTATTCATTCTCATAGATTATAGGAGCAACATTATTTGGGAGAGATACATTTTTACCTTTACCTTTTATTCTCTTCTTCTTCTCCTTTACCACATTTTGTGTCGGTTTAAGTAGTTTTTCTTTGCTTCTTATTGAAGAGATTGGTGCAATGGAAATATCTTTCTTGCAACCTAATTCATCATGAGAAACAATATGACAGTATTTGGAGACCTTTTACCCTTTCATTAGTATAGCTTTTATATTCTATTGGTTTCACATTATTTCTATAGTTGGCAATACATGCATTCTCATTGCAATTCATTACGTAAAACATATATATTTCTTGTATATTAGTTTTATTATCATTTGTGACAATGAATATATCAAACCAATCATTTTCTGTGTTAATTCTTCACACCCGCAAAATAAGCAAAGTTCGTTATAGAGTTCACCGGAGATCAAATTATCACAATATTTGGAAACCGTTCGGTCATGAAAAAGCATGTGTTGGAAATTAAGATGACCAAGCCTATTGCAAAGTTCACAAGTAATGGGATAAAGAGAGCATAATGTTGAAGGAAGTTCATCTATCACTTTAAGCCACCAATTAGTTCGATCTTGTTTATGCTTGTTACAAAATCTATCATCCCTATATGGCATGTCTTTACAAATTTTATTCACTCCACAAAAATTGACATGCTTATAGGAAATCTTTTTATCATGACTAGTCATCATTAGCATCATGGATATTAAGAGAGTTCATACTAACAATATTATTATCATGCTCATCATTCAAGGTATTCACATTAAGCATTTTCGTAAATTCTTCCTCTAACAATTGAGCACAATTTTCCGAACCATCATTTTCACGAAAGACTTTATAAAGACAAAGTATATGAGGCAACATAAACTCTATTTTTTTGTAGTTTTGTTTTATAAAACCAAACTAGTGAAAACAAGAAGCTAAAATATTTAATTGCAAAACTAAAGATATACCTTCAAGCATTCACCTCCCCAGCAACGACGCCAGAAAATGAGCTTGATGTCTACTACACAACTTTATTCTTGTAGACTTGTATTTGGCCTCCAAGCCTAGAGTTTTGTAGGACAGTACCAATTTCCCCCAAGTGGATGACCTAAGGATTATCAATCCATGGTAGGTGTAGGATGAAGATGGTCTCTCTTAAGCAACCCTGCAATGAAATAAAAGAAATCCCTTGTATCCCCAACACACCCAATACAATGGCAAATTGTATAGGTGTACCAGTTCGATAAAAAGATGGTGATACAAGCGCAATATGGATGGTAGATATAGGTTTTTGTAATCTGAAAATATAAAAACAGCAAGATAGAAAGTGTAAAAATAGCAAGCAAAACGTTGTATAAATGCTTGGAAATAAGGGCTTAGGGTTCATACTTTCACTAGTGCAATCTATCAACAATGCTAACATAGTTGAATCATATAATTGTTGGAAATATGCCCTAGAGGCAATAAATAAAGTGTTTATTATTATATTTCCTTGTTCATGATAATCGTTTATTATCCATGCTATAATTGTATTAATTGGAAACACATTACATGTGTGGGTAAATAGACAACACTTTGTCCCTAGTATGCCTCTAGTGAACTAGCTCGTTGATCAAAGATGGTCATGGTTTCCTAGCCATTGACATGTGATGTCATTTGATAACGGGATAAAATCATTAGGAGAATGATGTGATGGACAAGACCCAAACTACAAACGTAGCATATGATCGTGTCAGTTTATTGCTACTGTTTTCTACATGTCAAGTATATGTTCCTATGACTATGAGATCATGCAACTCACGGACATCGGAGGAGTGCCTTGTGTGTATCAAACATCGCAACGTAACTGGGTGACTATAAAGGCGCTCTACAGGTATCTCCGAGGGTGTCTGTTGAGTTGGCATGGATCAAGACTGGGATTTGTTACTTCGTGTGATGGAGAGGTATCTCAGGGCACACTCGGTAATACAACATCACAATAAGCCTTGCTAGCAATGTGACTAAGTGGTAGTCATGGGTTCTTGTATTACGGAACGAGTAAAGAGACTTGCCAGTAACGAGGTTGAACTAGGTATGGAGATACCGACAATCGAATCTTGGGCAAGTAACATACCGAAGAACAAAGGGAACATCATACGAGATTAACTGAATCCTTGACATAGAGGTTCGACCGATAAAGATCTTCGTAGAATATGTAGGAACCAATATGGGCATCCAGGCCCTGCTATTGGTTATTGGCCGTAGAGGTGTCTCGATCATCTCTACATAGTTCTCGAACCCGCAGGGTCTGCACACTTAAGGTTCAGTGACATTTCGGTAGTATAGAGTTATGTATGGTGGTGACTGAAGGTTGTTAGGAGTCCCAGATGAGATCCTGGACGTCATGAGGAGCTCCGGAATTGTCTGGAGGTAAATATTGATATATAGGAAGCCCTGTTTTGGTCGCCGAAAAAGTTTCGGGCTAATCGGTAATGTACCGGGAGTGTCGGTAGTGTACCGGGAGACCACCGGGAGGGGTATTTCGACCCAAGAGGCCTCATGGGCTGTGGGCGAATAATTATCAGCCCTTAGTGGGCTGGTGGAAGTCCCACACAAAGCCCATGCGTCTAGGGAGAAAAAAAGAAAAGAGAAAAAGTGGAAAAAGGCAAAAATAGGGTGAATCCTAGTCCTACTAGGATTGGAGGTGGATTCCACATCTCCCACCTGGTTCGGCTGACTCCTAGAGGCTTGGCCCTTGGGCCAAGACTCCTCCTATCTTCCTCTTCTATATACTGGAGGTTTTAGGGGTTTTGCACAGAATTTTTGGCCACGTGTTGCCCGTTCCTCCAGTTCATAGTTTCTCCTCCAGATCGGTTTTCTGCAGCGCTTAGGCGAAGCCTTGCCGGAGTAGCTCCACCACCATCGCCGGAGCACCGTCATGCTACTGGAGAACTCCTCTTCATCTCTTCTTCTTCTTGCTGGATCAAGACGGCGGAGATCGTCATCAAGCCGTACGTGTGCTGAACATGGAGCTGCCGTCCGTTCGGTGTTAGATCGGAAGGACCGTGATCAAGTTCGTGGGACGGATCGTGATCAAGTTCGCGGGACGGATCATGATTGGATCGCGGGACGCTCGGTGATTTGGATCGCGAAGATGTTCGACTACACCAACCGTGTTTCTTAACGCTTCCCGCTTAGAGATCTACAAGGGTACATAGATCCACTCTCCCTCTCGTAGATGCTCATCACCATGGATAGATCTGCGTGTGCGTAGGAATTTTTTTTTTCCCATGCAACGTTTCCCAACAGTGGCATCATGAGTTAGGTCTATGTGTTGATGATATCTCTAGTAGAACACAAAAGTTTTGTGGGCGTTGATGCTTAGATTGCTTCCTCCCTTGGTCGGATTTTGGTTCAGCGGTATTGTGAGATGAAGCGGCCTAGACCGACATTACTCATACGCTTACGAGAGACCGGTTCCCTCGACCACAACTTTTTGCATAGATGGCTTGCGGGTGCCAGTTTCTCTCACTTTAGTTGGATCGGATTCGACAAAGGTGGTCCTTGAGAAGGTTGAAAAGCAACTAGTGTATCACCGTTGTGGTTTTTGCGTAGATGAGAATTGTTCTTGCTAGATACCCATAGCAGCCACGTAAAACATGCAACAACAATTAGAGGACGTCTAACTTGTTTTTGCAGGGTATGTTGTGATGTGATATGGCCAATTACATGATGTGATATATGTGATGTATGAGATGATCATGTGATGTATAGATTATCACGACTTGCATGTCGCTGAGTACGGCAACCGGCAGGAGCCATAGGGTTGTCTTTAATTATTGTATGACCTGCGTGTCAATCATTAAGCGCTATGTAATGCTTTACTCTATCGCTAAACGATAGCAATAGTAGTAGAAGCATGTTGGGCGCGATAACCCCGATGGCGACACGTTGATGGATATGAAGATGATGAAGATCATGCTGTCATGCCGGTGACGATGGAGATCATGCCAGTGCTTTCTAGATGGAGATCAAAAGCACAAGTTCATGGCCATATCATGTCACTTATGAATTGCATGTGATGTTAATCCTTTTATGCACCTTGTTTTGCTTAGGAGGACGGTAGCATTATAAGGTGATCCCTCACTTAAATTTCAAGATGAATTGTGTTCTCCCCGAGTGTGCACCATTGTGAAAGTTCGTCGTGTCAAGACACCACACGATGATCGAGTGTGATAGACTCTATGTTCACATACAACGGGTGCAAGCCAGTGTTGCACATGCAGAACACTCAGGTTAAACTTGACGAGCCTAGCATGTACAGACATGGCCTCAGAACACAAGAGACCGAAAGGTCAAACATGAGTCATATAGTAGATATGATCAACATGAGACGTTCACCATTGAAGCTACCTCAACTCACGTGATGATCGGACTTGAGTTGGTGAATTTGGATCATGTGACACTCAGATGACCTAAGGGATGTTGATTTGAGTGGGAGCTTTAGTAAATTTGATTAACTAAACTCATTATCTTGAACAATAGTCTAAGTAAACTTTGCATATTTATGTTGTAGATCAATGGCTCGCGCAGTAGCACCCCTGAATTTTAATGCATTCCTAGAGAAAGCTAATTTGAAAGATGATGGAAGTAACTTTGTTGACTGGGCCCGTAATCTAAGGATTATCCTCACGGCTTCCCAGAAATCATATGTCCTTGATGCACCGCTTGGTGACCAACCAGAAGACATGACCTCCGAAGACGTTAAGAACGCTTGGGAGGCATGTACTGGAGATTACTCAATAGTTCAGTGTGCAATATTGTATGGATTAGAACCGGGACTTCAAAGAAGTTTTGAACGTCATAGAGCATGTGAGATGTTCCAGGAGTTGAAGTTTATCTTTCAAAAGAATGCCCGGATCGAGAGGTATGACACCTCCGATAAGCTTGCAAGATGGAGGAGAAATGGTCTATCAGTGAACATATACTCAGAATGTCTGGGTATTCGACTCGTCTAGTGGAGTTGGGAATTTCCCTTCCACCAGAGGCGATCACTAACAGAGTTCTTCAATCACTGCCACCTAGTTACAAGAGCTTTGTGATGAACTATAACATGCACGGGATGAACAAGTCAGTCGCCGAGCTGTTTGCGATGCTAAAAGTCGCTGAGTCTGAAATCCAGAAAGAACATCAAGTGTTGATGGTCAATAAAACCACTAGTTTCAAGAAAACTGGCAAGGTCAAGGGCAAGGGCAAGAAGGGTAAAACCAAGAAGGATGGAAAAGCAGTTGCTACTCCTGTAAAAAAGCCTAAGCATGGACCTAAGCCAGAAACTGAGTGCTTTCATTGCAAGGGAACTAGTCATTGGAAGCGGAACTGCCCCAAGTACCTGACTGACAAGAAGGCGGCCAACGACAAACAAGGTATATATGATATACATGTTATTGGTTTGTACCATACTAGCACTCGTAGTAGTGCCTGGGTATTTGATACCGGTTCGGTTGCTCACATTTGCAACTCAAAGCAGGAACTACGGAATAAACGAAGGCTGGAGAAGGATGAAGTGATGATGCGCGTGGGAAATGGTTCCAAGGTTGATGTGATCGCCGTCGGCATGCTCTCTCTTTGATTACCATCGGGATTAGTGATGAACCTGAATAATTGTTATTTAGTGCCTGCGTTAAGCATGAACAATATATCTGGATCTTGTTTATTGCGAGACGGTTACTCATTTAAATCAAAGAATAAATGTTGTTCTATTTAAATGAGTAATATCTTTTATGGTCATGCACCCAATGTTAGGGGTTTATTCATATTGGATCTTGATAGTGATGACACACATGTTCATAACATTGATGCCAAAATATGTAGAGTTGATAATGATAGTACCACTTTCTTGTGGCACTACTATTTAGGTCATATTGGTGTAAAACGCATGAGAAAGCTCCATGATGATGGAATTTTGGAGTCACTTGATTTTGAATCACTTGACACATGTGAACCATGCCTCATGGGCAAGATGACTAAAACGCCGTTCTCTGGAACAATGGAACGGGCAAGTGACTTATTGGAAATCATACATACTGATGTGTGCGGTCCAATGAATGTTACATCGCGTGGTGGATATCGTTATTTTCTCACCTTCACTGATGACTTAAGTAGATATTGTTATATTTAGTTCATGAAACACAAGTCTGAAATGTTTGAAAAGTTCAAGCAATTTCAGAGTGAAGTTGAGAATCATCGTAATAGGAAGATTAAGTTCCTGCAATCTGATCGAGGAGGTGAATATCTGAGTTATGAGTTTGGCAGTCACTTAAGACAGTGTGGAATTGTTTTGCAGTTGACACCACCCGGAACACCACAGCGTAATGGTGTGTCCAAACATCGTAATCAAACCTTATTAGATATGGTGCGTTCTATGATGTCTCTTGCTGATTTGCCACTATTGTTTTGGGGTTATGCATTAGAGACAAATGCATTCACTTTAAATAGGGCACCATCAAAATCCGTTGAGACGACACCATCTGAACTGTGGTTTGGCAAGAGGCCAAAGTTGTCGTTTCTTAAAGTTTGGGGATGTGATGCTTATGTCAAAAAGCTTCAGCCTGAAAAGCTAGAACCCAAAGTGGAGAAATGCATCTTCATAGGATACCTGAAAGAGACAGTCGGGTATACCTTCTATCTTAGATCCGAAGGCAAAGTGTTTGTCGCTAATAACGGAACATTTCTTGAGAAAGAGTTTCTCTCGAAAGAATTGAGTGCGAGGAAAATAGAGCTCGATGAGGTTATTGAACCTTTACTTCAACCAGAAAGTAGCGCAGCGCAGAAAGATGTTTCTGTTGAACCTACGATGGTAGAGGAGGAAGTTAATGATGATGATCATGAAGCTTCGGATCAAGCTACTATTGAACCTCGTAGGTCGACAAGGTCACGTACTACTCCTGAGTGTTACGCCAACCCGGTCTTGGAGGTCATGTTGTTGGACAACAATGAACCTACGAGCTATGGAGGAGCAGTGATGAGCACGGATTCCGAAGAATGGTTAGAGGCCATGAAATCTGAGATGGGATCCATGTATGAAAACAATGTATGGACTTTGGAAGTATTACCTGAAGGGCGAAAGGCCATTTAGAACAAATGGATCTTTAAGAAGAAGACAGACGCGGACGGTAATGTCACCGTCTATAAATCTCGACTTGTGGCAAAGGGTTTTTCACAAGTTCAAGGAGTTGACTACGATGAGACCTTGTCACCCGTAGCGACGCTTAAGTCCGTCAGAATCATGTTAGCAATAGCTGCATATTTCAACTATGAAATTTGGTAGATGGATGTCAAAACAACGTTCCTCAACGGCTTCCTTGAGGAAGAGTTGTATATGATGCAACCAGAAGGTTTTGTCGATCTAGAGAATGCTGACAAAGTTTGCAAACTCCAGTGATCCATTTATGGGCTGGTGCAAGCATCTCGGAGTTGGAATAAGTGCTTTGATGAGGTGATCAAAGCGTTTGGTTTTATACAAGTTTATGGAGAAGCTTGTGTTTACAAGAAAGTGAGTGGGAGCTCTATAGCGTTTCTAATATTATATGTGGACGACATATTGCTGATTGGAAACAATATAGAAATGCTGGAAAGCGTGAAGGAATATTTGAACAAGAGTTTTTCAATGAAGGACCTAGGAGAAGCTGCTTTCATATTAGGCATTAAGATCTATAGAGATAGATCGAAACGCTTGATAGCACTTTCACAAAGCACATACCTTGTTAATGTTTTGAAGAAGTTCAAAATGGATCAGTCCAAGAAGGGGTTCTTGCCTATGTTACAAGGTGTGAAGTTGAGTAAGACTCAATGCCCAGTGACTGCAGAGGATAGAGAAAAGATGAGTGTCATCCCCTATGCTTCAGCCATAGGTTCTATCATGTATGCAATGCTGTGCACAAGACCCGATGTCAGCCTTTCCATGAGTATATCCGGAAGGTTTCAAAGTGATCTTGGAATGGAACACTGGGCAACGGTCAAGAATATCCTTAAGTACCTGAAAAGGACTAAGGAAATGTTTCTCGTTTATGGAGGTGTTGAAGAGCTCGTCGTAAAGGGTTACGTCGATGCAAGCTTTGACACTGATCCGGATGACTCTAAGTCACAAACCGGATACATATTTATTCTCAATGGGGGAGTGGTAAGCTGGTGCAGTTCCAAGCAAAGCGTGGTAGCCGATTCTACGTGCGAAGCGGAATACATCGCAGCCTCGGAGGCAGCGAAGGAAGGTGTCTGGATGAAGCAGTTCATGATAGATCTTGGAGTAGTGCCCAGTGCACTGAATCCAATGAACCTGTTGTGTGACAACACTGGTGCCATTGCTCTGTCCAAGGAACCAATGTTTCACAAGAGGACCAGACACATAAAGCGATGCTTCAACTCCATCCGCGATTACATCGAGGAAAAGGACATAAATATTTGCAATGTGCACATGGATCTGAATGTTGCAGACCCGTTGACTAAACCTCTCCCAAGGGCTAAACATGATCAACACCAGAACTACATGGGTGTTCGATTTATTACAATGTAAATCACATAGTGATGTGAGCTAGATTATTGACTCTAGTGCAAGTGGGAGACTGTTGGAAATATGCCCTAGAGGCAATAAATAAAGTGTTTATTATTATATTTCCTTGTTCATGATAATCGTTTATTATCCATGCTATAATTGTATTAATTGGAAACACATTACATGTGTGGGTAAATAGACAACACTTTGTCCCTAGTATGCCTCTAGTGAACTAGCTCGTTGATCAAAGATGGTCAAGGTTTCCTAGCCATTGACTTGTGATGTCATTTGATAACGGGATCACATCATTAGGAGAATGATGTGATGGACAAGACCCAAACTACAAACGTAGCATATGATCGTGTTAGTTTATTGCTATTGTTTTCTGCAAGTCATGTATATGTTCCTATGACCATGAGATGATGCAACTCACGGACATCAGAGGAGTGCCTTGTGTGTATCAAACATCGCAATGTAACTGGGTGACTATAAAGGTGCTACACAGGTATCTCCGAGGGTGTCTGTTGAGTTGGCATGGATCAAGACTGGGATTTGTTACTCCGTTTGGTTTTGAGGTATCTCAGGGCCCACTCGGTAATACAACATCACAATAAGCCTTGCAAGCAATGTGACTAAGTTTTAGTCACGGGATCTTGTATTACAGAACGAGTAAAGAGACTTGCCGGTAATGAGGTTGAACTAGGTATGGAGATACCGACGATCGAATCTCGGGCAAGTAACATACCGAAGGACAAAGGGAACATCATACGGGATTAACTGAATCCTTGACATAGAGGTTCGAACAATAAAGATCTTCGTAGAATATGTAGGAACCAATATGGGCATATAGGTCCCGCTATTGGTTATTGGCCGTAGAGGTGTCTCGGTCATGTCTACATAGTTCTCGAACCCGCAGGGTCTGCACACTTAAGGTTCGGTGATGTTTCGATAGTATATAGTTATGTATGGTAGTGACCGAAGGTTGTTCGGAGTCCCATATGAGATCCCGGACATCACGAGGAGCTCTGGAATGGTCTGGAGGTAAAGATTGATACATAGGAAGTCATGTTTTGGTCGCCAAAAAAGTTTCGGGCTCGTCGGTAGTGTACCACAAGTGTCAGGAGGGTAACCGGGGACCATCGGGAGGGGTGTCTCGACCCAAGAGGCTACATGGGCTGTGGGAGGAGGTAAACCAGCCCTTAGTGGTCTGGTGTAAGTCCCACACAAATCTCATGCGACTAGGGAGAAAAAACCCAAAGAGAAAAAGTGGAAAAGGCAAAAATAGGGTGAATCCTAGTCCTACTAGGATTGGACGTGGATTCCACCTCTCCCACCTGGTTCAGCCGACTTCTAGAGGCTTGGCCCTTGCGCCAAGACTCCTCCTCTCTTCCTCTTATATATACTGGAGGTTTTAGGGTTTTTGCACAGAATTTTTAGCCACGTGTTGCCCGTTCCTCCAGTGCATAGTTTCTCCTCTAGATCGGTTTTCTGCAGTGCTTAGGCAAAGCCCTGCCGGAATAGCTCCACCACCATCACCGGAGCACCGCCATGCTGCCAGAGAACTCTTCTTCCTCTCCGCTCCTTCTTGCTGGATCAAGATGCCGGAGATCGTCATCAAGCCGTACGTGTGTTGAACGCGGAGGTGCTGTCCGCTCGGCGCTAGATCGGAAGGACCATGATCAAGTTCGCAGGACGGATCGTGATCAAGTTCGCGGGACGGATTGTGATTGGATCGCGGGACGGATCGTGATTGGATCGTGGGACGCTCGGTGATTTGGATCGTGAAGACGTTCGAGTACACCAACCGCGTTTCTTAATGCTTCCCGCTTAGCAGTCTACAAGGGTACGTAGATCCACTCTCCCTCTCGTAGATGCTCATCACCATGGATAGATCTGCGTGTGCGTAGGAATTTTTTTGTTTCCCATGCGACGTTACCCAACAATAATCATCCCTCAACATGCAACAAAGAATCACTCCAAAGTTCCTATCTGGCAGAGAACAATAAGATGAAATTGGTGTAGGTAGTAGAACCACCTCAAAGTTATCCTTTCCGATGAATCTTTTGGGCTATTGCTATATGTGTCACAAACAACCCTAGAGTTCGTACTAAAATAACACCAATGATACATATCAATCAACCCTAATGTCACCCAGATACTCCAATGTCACCTCAAGTATCCGTGGGTAAATTGTGCCGCATGCATCAAACAATTTCAGATCTATCATATTCAATCCAATAGAAAGAACTTCAAGCAGCACCCCAAGATTTCTATCGGAGAACGTAGTATGAAAACATGCAATCAACCCCTATGCATAGATCCCCACGGTCACCGGAATCCGCAAGTTGATGCCTTAACATATATCAAGTGAATCAATAGAATACCCCAATGTCACTACGGGTATCCCACACAAGACGTACATCAAGTGTTCTCAAACCAAAATATTCAATCCAACATAATGAGATCTCAAAGGGTAAGATTCAATTCATCACAACAAGATAGAGAGGGAAGAAAACCATATGATCCAACTATATTAACAATTCCTGTGATACGTCAAGATCATGCCATCTCAAAAACATGAAAGAGCGAGAGATTGAACACATAGCTACATGTACATACCCTCAACCCCGAGGGTGAACTACTCCCTCCTCGCCATGGCCTCCGCCGGGATGATGAAGATGGTCATTGGTGATGGTTTTCTCTCTCCGACAGGGTACTAGAATGCCCCTAGATTGATTTTTGTCGATATAGAGAGTTGCACCAACGGAATGGAGAGTCGCTCTTTATTTTTGGGTTTCTAGGATTTATAGGATTTTTCAGTGTTGGAATCCTATGCAACATAGCCACGTGGGACCCACAAGCCATCAGGCCATGACCCCCCTAGGGGGGCGCCCTGATGGCTTGTGCCCAAGGTTGGCTCCCCTCTAGTGGTTCTTCGGTCCAATGTTGCTTATTTCCTATAGGAAAAATCATGAAAAAGTTTTGGGAAATTCTGAGAAATTCATTTTCTGCACAAAAACAACACCACGGTAATTGTGCTGAAAACAACGTCAGTCCGGGTTAGTTCTAAATAAATCATATAAAGTGCATCATAACCATATAAAAGTATTGTAAACACAGGTGAATATGGCATGAATACTGCATAACCTATTGATACGTTGGAGACGTATCAGGTCCCCACAACTGCCCATGGTATATTGAGCGCGAAATTATGCCTCCGAGGTGTGAACCTCATGGGTAGCTTGGTCGTGCTGTGTGTGTGGGGGGGGGGGTACTCCAACTTTCGCGGAGCATGAGAGTGCTCCGGGAACTTAAAGATAGGTCGGGCCTACTTGCTTACCTTTTGTGTGTTCGCGGTTGACTCGGAGTTCGACGCCTCATCGCCGAGCTGGACCTCGGTTGCTAGAGCTACGGTGTGTTCTTTCGTTCAGAGTGAATGCTCCGTATTGCCACAGACCATGATGACCCCCTTACGTTCGGTCATTTTATGCTTAATGTACACACAATACCGGAAAACTTTAAAACGGGCAAACACTATTCGGTCAAGAAGTGCGTGATAGCCGCTACGAAAAGGGACGATGTCAAAAATCAGATCCTCTCTGCGGAAGTTATAGGGCGAGCCGATCATCACCTCCAGAGTTATGGAGCCCCAACAATGGGCCACAATGCCAGGTATTAATACTTTAAAGGCAGTGTTACTGGGTTTGATCCTTGATGGATCGAATACCATTTTCTTCGCTGTGTCTGGGTAGATAAGATTGAGTCTGCTGCCTCCATCCATGAGGACCCTTGTTAGGTGGTACTCGTCCACTATGGGATCAAGTACCAAAGTCGCTAACCCATCATGTCGAATACTGGTCGGGTGGTTAGTGCGGTGAAAGTTGATAGGGTATGCTGACGACGGGTTGAACTTTGGGGCTACATGCTCTAAGGCGTAGACGTCCTGGAGTGAGCGCTTCATCTCCCTCTTTAGTATGTGCGTGACATAGATCATGTTCATAGTTTTGACTTCTCGGGGAACTACTTCTTGCCTCCGCTATTCGGCCTACAAGGCTCTTCATCATCCTTGCTACGAGTGTCCTTGCCATGATCCCCAGCTTCGAGTTTTCTCGCCTGCCTAAACACCCAACAGTTAAGGTTGGTGTGAGTGGCGGGCTTGTCTTGGCTGTTGTGGATCTGGCAGGGCCTCTCCATGATTTCGTCTAACTGAGTAGGTCCAGCCTTGTTACCTTTAGAGGGTTTCCTCTCCTGGGGAGGTTTTGAATTATGAAACCCAACATTTACTACTGTATCTTCGGTTTCACCACCGCTGTGTCGACGCTTATTCTTATTACGCCGTGGCTTACCGTTATGATCCCAAACTTCAGAGGTACCAGGGTTTCCAGGAGGGTTATCGCGACGGGCTAACCAACTATTCTTGCCCGCACAGAAACAGGACATAAGCGAGGTAAGGGCTATATTGATAGTGGCTTATCCTGCCCAAGTTGGCAGACTAGCCACTCGTCTTGGATATTGTTCCTGAAGGAGGCTAGTGCCTCAGCATTTGAGTAATCGGTAATTTGATTTTACTTCATCAGGACTCGATTCCAAAATTACCGGGATGACTCACCGGTCTTTTGGACGATATGCCTCAGGTCATCAGCACCCAAGGCCTAAACATATGTGCCTTGAAAATTAGCTCGAAAAGCATCCTTGAGCTCCTCCCAACTTCCAATGGAGTTTTTTGGGAGGCTGTTTAGCCAATGTCGTGCTGGTCCTTTGACTTTCAATGGCACGTATTTATGGTGTGGAGGTCATCTCTGCGGGCCATGTGTATGTGGAGAAGAAAGTCTTCGATCCAGACCGCCGGATTTGTTGTACCATCGTAAGGTTCAATGTTTAGGGTGTTAAAACCTTTGGGGAACCGATGCTACATCATCTTGTCTGTAAAACAAAGTGGGTGAGAGGCACCCCTGACTCTGGCTATGTCGTGTTGGAGGTCGGTTCGGAACCTTACCCGATGCTGTCCCCGAAGTCTATCATTCTAGTCGAGCCAGGCTTGGTACCCATCCCATCTAGCGGGAGTGTGCTCTCTGGATCCATAGATAGATCATGTCTAACCAGGGCCAATTTCCAAAGTGTGTCATGGGTTAAATGGGTCTCCGGGCCATGCTCGCTCTTTCCTTCCTCCGTGGAGGTGTTCGGGTTGCTCCCTAGATTTAGCAGCGGTCTTGTCCCATCCTCGAGGGGGGTGGTCCGGCTGCTCGCCTAGTGTATTGCTACGTCTCCAACGTATCTATAATTTATGAAGTATTCATGCCATGTTTACAATAATTCTATATGATTTTGGTATGATTTTATTAGAACTAACCTGGACTGACGCTGTTTTCAGCAGAACTACCATGATATTCTATTGATCCACTAGATGTATGTTTTGGTGATCAACTTGCGGGTTCTGTGACCTTGGGAATCTATGCATAGGGGTTGGCACACATTTTCTTCTTGACTCTCCAGCAAAAATTTGGGGCATTCTTTGAAGTTCTTTGTGTTGGATTGAACCTGACGAATCTAAAATTGTGTGATGCATATCGTATCATCAAGCCCATGGGTACACGTGGTGACATTGGAATATCTAGGTGGCAGGCTTTTGTTGATGTGTATCTTAAGGTGTTATGTTAGTACGAACTCTAGGGCTGTTCGTGACACTTGTAGGGATAGCTCATAAGATTGATCAGAAAAGATAACTTTGAGGTGGTTTAGTACCCTACAATAATTTCTTCATTTGTTCTCCCTATTTGTGACTTTGGAGTAAACTCCTTGTCGCACGTGAGGGATTTACATATGATTCAACTATGTCAGTATTGTTGAGAGAACTTGCACTAGCGAAAGTATGAACCCTAGGCCTTGTTTCTAAGCATTGCAATATTGTTTGTGCTCATTTTTATCATTAGTTACCTTGCTGTTTTTATATTTTCAGATTACAAAAACCTATATCTACCATCCATATTACACTTGTATCACCCTCTGTTTGCCGAACTAGTGCACCTATACAATTTACCATTGTATTGGGTGTGTTGGGGACACAAGAGACTCTTTGTTATTTGGTTGCAGGGTTGTTCGAGAGAGACTATCTTCATCCTATGCCTCCCACGGATTGATAAACCTTAGGTCATCCACTTGAGGTAAATTTGCTATTGTCCTACAAAACTCTGCGCTTGGAGGCCCAACACGAGTCTACAAGAAGAAGGTTGCATAGTAGACATGAGGTATGCCTAGGGGCGTGGGCTTGACGACCTCGTCGTCAAATTTTGTCAGTAGACGTTGGCGCGGGTAAAGTTGGTCCTCACCTTGCCTTTCATAGCCATACCCTTCTTTGGCAGAGAGGACTTGTTTCCATTGGCTATTGAGGGAATCGTGCTCGGCTTTATTTTGCTGCTATTTTATTTTGGCTTTAGGCAGTGGTATGAGCTGTTGCTTGAATAGTTCCTTGTCCAATGGGTCTTCGGGGACGATAAAATCCTTGTCGCCTAGACCAACCTCGTCCTCAGAAAGAGGGAGGTAGTTGTTGTCTTTGGAATCACTCAGGTTACCGGGCTGTTCGGGGTCTATGTGCCCCTCCGAATTATCGTGCTGTTGTTCGAGCGCAACCGGGTCAGTGGGATCTTTAGGGTTGTCCGATGTGACATTTTTGGAGCCCATAGTGCTTTTCCTCCCCTTGCGTCCCTTGGGTTTTTGCGCTGACGCTTGTGTTTGAGTGGTTCATCGCCATTGTTTTTCCTTGAGGTGTCACTGCCACTCTTCTCTGGAGTGCCATCGTGTAATATCCCAAGTGCTTTCCCTTGTAATATTCCATGTATGACCTCCATGTTTGCCCTCATGTGTTGGGTTTAATAAAATATCTTCATGACATTCCTCATTGCATCATGGCATCATCACATAATCATTTGCTGCATCATAAGCTTGTGGTGCTTGACGTTGCACTTCTTCCTAGTCATCTAATAAGCATTTTAAAATATCTATCAACCATGATTTAATATATTTGCCTTTTGAATATTTAAAAAATAGATTCCTATAATTATATGTGAATAATTTTTTTGCTCTAAAAATGCCCAAAGCACTTTTAGTAAATAGTACTGTTTTTTTTGAGTTCAAAACTATTTTTAGTTCTCTCAAAGTATTTTCCAACTCCGTGGCATTTTATTGGTTGTTGCTGTTTTATAAAAAATGTTTTGTTGCTTGTGAGAGAGAGAGCACCCCCAGCTGGGCCTCTCCTGACCTAGCAGCAGCAATGAAGCCCGAGCATGCACAACCATTCCATCTCCTGCGCGGCCCAGCCTGCCTCCTTTCCCCCGTGAGCGTCTTCTACTTGTATGGTAGCGCATCCACAGGAGCCACGTCGACGTCCAGTTGGATTTGACGGCATACGGCAGCCCCTCGCGCCTATAAGAGTTGTTCCCTGCGGTGCCCTAGCTCACCTCTCTCCATTTCCTCCCTCTCCTCCTCGCGCCGCCGCCAGGTAAGGTAGCCTCGCCCATGCCATCGCCTTGCCCACCATGCACTGGCCGAGCGTGAGATCGAGCTCGGGGAAGCACCTCCGCCCCGTCTCTGGCCTCCTTGCTGCCGTGGAACAGACCATCGGGAGACCCTACGTCTTGTTCGGCTATGCATGCAACACCACCAAGCCCGAAGCCCCTCGCCCATGAGGTCTTCTTCCTCTTCGTCCTAGACAGAAGATTGTCGCCTCCTAGCCGTCGCCTCGGTGCCTTTGCATCGACGCCGTCTCGCCAATAGGTAGATAGGTAACCTCCGCGTCCATCCCACCATTGCTCATCGCCGCTAGACCTCTGTAGGCAGCACCGTGCCCGTGTTGATGTTGTGTCCCCTGTTCTCTATAAAGAAACTTTTTTTCTTCAATTAGTAGGTGCGCACGTCACGCTAGGCCTCCCATGTGACCATGCATTGCCTCGCCTTTCCCCCTTTCCTCTCTGCTAGCCACAACTCACCGCATTGCCTCATTGTGTTGCTGTCACCAGTTCCTGACGCCTCTGTGCCCGAGCTCGAGCTTGATCTCGAGGTCCTTGCCGCCATGCATTGCAGGCCTTGCTCACCCCGAGGATGGAGCCCCATTGGGCTCCATAGCCCCGCCGTAGTCCCTCTAGCCCGGTGGCCACTGGAAGCCTCGCCAGTGACATCATTGACTTTTCAAGCGAGAGGTAGATGGAGCTAGCCCGCCTTGGTTCGTTCATGTCGGCAACCGAGCCCTTTAGTATTGATCCACCCCTCCTAGCCCAGTGGTACCCACCTCGATCTCCAAATGAGAGGTCTCGGGTTCGAATCCCCGTTGCCCCCCTTTTTCTTCAATATCTCCCGAGCTGACAATGGGCCCAGGGCACACATGTCATCCCATATGCGGCCCTTGGTGACTATGCCAGGTGGGCCCTTGCTTTTATTTTGTTTTGTCGATTTATTTAAGTGTTTTCTGAGATATTTCCTTTTAATGAAATTTTCCATTTTAAGATATTTCGTGTTGTGTCACTGCTGTTTTTGGACATTCCAATTTTGGTATATACTAGGGTATAAGTGTCTATGTTAATTTTCGAATTGAATTTGTGTGAATTTTGTCTATGTAAATATATGGTTATGATAGATGATTTTGGGGTAGAAAAATCCAGTGAATACATTAGTGACATTGGTTTTATCATTTGAGGAAGTTTGTGAAAATGTTGTTTTGTGATAAGGGGGCATCTTGTCTTTTTCACATGATTTAATTCTTGCATCATATGATAAACTTGTCAACATGAAAGATGTTCATTAATGTGTGTGCTAGCCCTTGGTATTTTTGCATTCCATGATAGATAATGATATGGGTGGTGGTCTTGCTGTAAATATGTCACCGACATGTTGTTTTCAAATGCTCAAATATTTGAAAGTGTTAAGATCTATTATTTTGTTGCCATGTTGTCTTGATGATCCCCATGAATCCATTGCACCTTTGAGGTTGGCACATTGTTATGGACTGATGAGCATGTTGTCCCATGTTAGTTTGTGCCAAGTGCTTGTAGGTAGAACTATTGCATATTATATAAAATTGTTGTCAAACATGTCATTCTGTTAAAAGTGCCTTGGTTTCCACTTGTTGAATTCCACAAAGTCTGGAAAACTGCTATTCTCATTATGCCATGTTGTGGGGATGATAGCCATTGATATATGCATATTTTGATGTTGCCATAATGTAGTAATTTGTAGTACATGTTGTCCTCTATCACCCTTTCAATTTTCATTCCCTGAACGCCCTCTAGAATATTTAATTATTTCTATCAAGATGCCATCATGTTAACTCCGATTCTGTACAACTGGAATTTCCACCAAGTCCCCCAAAACAATTTCAACATGTCATATTGTGAGCTCAATTTCCATTGATCCTAGCTTCCATTCATGTTTTCGTTAATAGATGAATTGCTAATCATGTTGTATACTTCATGTCCATGCCTTGGTTGTGATTTGGAACTTGTCGTAGCTCTAGTTGTGTGTGTTGCAAGATGACATGTTGCTGGTCGTGGACACGTTGTGAGTTTCATTGTTTTGTGACTTGTGGGAGCTATACTCGATGGTTTTGCATGATATTTAGGTCTATTCTTGCTAGAATTTCATTCCCAATCCAGTGGCATCCTTGGAATACTAAGGAATGGCCCATGGCCTTCCTCATCTTTGTTTTTGTCTCCATTACCGTTCGTACCTTGCCGTGAGTGTATCGTGAGTTTCGTTACTCCGTTTGCAACCTTCTACATATGCATTTGCATCGTTTTTACATGTATAATTTATATTTGCCATGTCCATGCATGTCTAAATAACTAATCATGAGGTTCTGTCCAGAATACTAAAGAACTTAATATTTGCATGGGAAAGATGAGTAGCTTAGGGTTGTCATGTTAATTGCACCAATTTGATCATGCATCATCTTTGGTTGCACATTGCACTTTGTTTGTATGTTTAATTGGTGTTGTATCTATTTGGGTAGACTTGAGTGTCGAGCCTGAGTATGAGGATCCCGGAGAGAACGTCTAGGAAGACCCATCACTTTATCCCCCTGAAGACCCAACAGGCAAGATGATCGCACCCGGATCCCGACACTATTTTTGCTATGCTAGATGTCTCACTTTTACTGTTATTTTTTGTTACCTACCACTGAAATGTCAAGCCTCCTAAATTTCCAAGAAGGCCTCTGACCCTTCACTACCCAGCAAAACCTTGTTTGGCTAAGTTACCGTTGCTTAGTCCCTCTTATAGCATTCTTAGTTGTAGGTGTAGGTTGCTTCCATGTGATAACATGGATATCTGTAGATATCACAATATCTATTGCTATTTAATTTAATACACCTATATACTTGGTAAAAGGTGGAAGGCTTGGCCTTTTGCCTGGTGTTTCGTTCAGCTTTTACCACCCTAGTTACTTGTTATTGGTGTTATGTTCCATATTTTGCGCTTCTAACATGCTCAGGGTTGTTATGGGGACCCCCTTAACTATTAGTTTTAGGATCAAGCTTGTGTGGCAAGACCCAACATTGGTACTATTTGCTTAACAACCTAATTAAAAATGCATCAGGCTTAGCTACCCCATGGATAATTAATTAACAACCTGTGATAGTGCTCCTCATGAGTGTTGGTCCAACCCACATCTACTTGCGGGGCCACCTCGGGGCAACTCGAGGGATTTCTATCAGGCCACCATACGTACTGCACATCTGGTAGTGCCCTGAGAATGAGATACGTGCGGCTCCTATTGGGATCTGGCCTGCCGAGTGGTCTTGCTGGACATGTTTTAACTTTCTCGAATGTCTTGTGCGAGGGGTTCCATGGATACTTTGGGCTATCTCGAGGTTGAGGTTTTCCAACGGAATGGCCAAGGAGGTCACGGGTTTTTCGTGGTCAAGGTTATTCCACGCGGCGTGTGGTTAGTTTGTGATGGATGAGTTGGAGCACCCCTCTAGGGTTTAATGTTTTCGAGAAGCCGTGCCCACGGTTATGTGGCAACTTGGAAATTTGTTTAACACTCGGTTATAGCAAACTTGAAGTAAACTCAACTAAAACACACCAATCGTGTGCATAACCGTGATTGTCTTTGCTCGTGAACATGAACCGAGAGGGAACACGACAGGGTTATGATTGATGTAAGTAGGTGTTTAGGATCACTTAGTGATCATACTAGTTCACGATCGTTATGCGCAGGCCATCATATTTAATTATTGTTCTCATAAGTTAGCCACTCAAATATATGATTCGCGCTTGCTGCAGCCTCACCACTTAACCAATCCTCACCCATTGGCTTACATAGTTTTGGTACCCGGGTTATCATATTGCTGAGTCCATGTGGCTCACAGATTACTACAAAACTACAGGTACAGGTTCCGATGAGATCTATCGCATTGAGGCACCCCAGCTCTAGTGGGAGTATGATGAATAACGTGGTCGTATGTATGTGACATATCCAGATGAGTAGGGGAGCTTCATGTTGTGTTACTGGGCTAGCAAGGCAATTTCATTGCTTTATTTTATCATTTGATTTCATCTGTAGTTGGACCCTGTCTTCTGGATGATTGTATGAATGACTATGCAGAATTGTAATTTAGCATGTGGAGAGTGTAAGCCAACTCCTATACTCATCTCCTCTTTACATGTATGCAATGATTTCGGTATGTGCAAAACGCCGATATGCGCTTAAATCCCCATCCAGGACCTCGAGTCTTCATTGGGATAGTACCGCATCTTGGTCGTTACAAGTTGGTAATTAAAGCCATACCGACCATAGGAGCCCCTTGCTTGATCGAACTTGGCCGAGTCGAGTCTAGTGAAAAACTATTTTGAGTCTAGTTATATCTAAGAGTAGGTTTCATTTACTCCTCCTCCATACTCTGGTGAGTAATTACGACTTAGGGATTTTAAGTCTACCCTCTTCTTGCTCATTTTTTTAGGATCACACGGGTATTTTGGAAACTATATGATGTCGATGTGACAGAATTTTGTTCTTGGTGCCTCCTATCTGAATTGACTTTGTTCCTGTTAGTGCATCTAGTGCCCCTTAGCGATTTTGGTGTATTGAAGACTTATAGGTTAAGACACTAATGTGTTTGTGAGTGTACACAGGCTCTATAAGTTGATGAGGAGTTTGATATATCCAAAGATTAATCGACCCCTAAAAATACATGTCTTGAACTAAAGACTTTGGTGAAGACTTTGTGAAGACTTTGAAAATGAAGAAGTTGGTGTGACCTTGAAGATATGAACAAGGAATATGAAGCATGAAGACTTTTGTTTTCGTAGTTTCATTTCCTTTATTTGAGTCATAGGAAACACCGTACTGTTAAAGGGGGCCGAGGTAATACTAAGTCCTCAAAGGGGGCCATAGTGATTGAGCATCACTGAAGAAATTCCTGCGTGGATCTGACGCTTGTTACCTTTGAGGACTGTGTATCCTTCAGACGGTTAGGCGTCATGGTCTAGTGATCCTGCAGTCAATTGGGGATCACGAAGTGACCTTGGTCTAGAGCATCCAACAATAAATTGTGGATTGCCGGGTGACCAGTTTGTGAGGGTTTTGGAAGTCTACCCTGAAGACTTACCACCAGTGTTGGGCGAGGACTATGTGACCTTAGCTCAAGGAGAATACGGTAAGGGCTATGTGCCTGGGACTATGTGTCCTCTGATTTAAATACCAAGCCGCTCCAAACCAGACGTTCGACTATCACAACAGTTGGAACTGGGTCATCAAACCATTGTCTTCATCGAGCCATCTGGTTCTATTTCCTCAACCTCTCTATTCCTCATATATCTGTTAATGAAATTGATTGTTACTGGTTGAAGAATTTGACTGAAGACTTTCACAAATTCCTCACCTCAAATTCTTCAAGTTACCTTGTTCATCACTGCTTATCCTATATCACGCTACTTACTATTTGTGCATGTTTCATTTCATCATGAACACTATGCTGATACTATGTTCCTCATGCACTTGAGTACTTATTCCGCTGCTAGTTATTCAACACATTTCAAATTCCTCAAAGTTGAAATTCCTCAAGTGATGAATTTGTAAAAATCGCCTATCCCCCCCTCTAGTTGATATAATGCACTTTCAATTGGTATCAGAGCAGGCACTCCCTCGCACTGTGTTATTTTGGTTTAACCACCTGGAGTTCTAGTTATGTCGACTGCAGGTATGATCAAGGTTTCCGTGGGGTGTCCTACCTTCCATGGGACGGACTACCCCTACTGGAAGAACAAGATGAGTATGTACCTTGAAGCTACTGACAACGATCTCTGGTACGTTGTGGAAAATGGTGTGCCCTCTGTCACTCCCACTATTACTACTGCTGATGTGAAGAGATTCAAGCAACTCGATTCTCAAGGGAAGAATATCATCTGTGGCCATCTGAGAAAAGGTCAGTATGGCAGAGTGAGTGCTTTGGAGACTGCTAAGCTTATCTGGGATAGGTTGTCCAAAGTCAACGAAGGTGTATCCACTCAACGTGACTCTCGTGTTGATGTTCTTCGCAATCTCTTCAACCACTTCAAGAGACTTGACAATGAAAATGTTCAGCAAACTTTTGATCGTCTCACTAATATCTCCAATGAGCTTCAAGCACTGGGTGCCACCGATATCACTGACCATGAAGTGGTGAAGAAATTGCTAAGATCTCTCGATTCCTCATTCGATACTCTGGCTTTGATGATTCAAGAACGTGGAGACTACAAAGCACTTGATCCTGCTGACATTCTTGAGAGACTCAATACTCATGAATTTCAACAAGCTGAGAAGAGAGACCTCTACGGGCCAAGCTATGGAAGATCGCATGCTCTGAAGGCAAAAGCAATTTCCTCATCTGAAGATGAAGATTCTGAGAGCAGCCTTGGTGATCCTGAAGAACTAAGTCAGGAACTAGCAACACTTGTGAGGAAATTCCAGAAGTTCTCAAGGAGAGGTGGATTTGGAAAGTCATCAAAAAGTGGCTTGAGAAAATCAGATTCCTCAGAAGACTACAAGAAAAGAACTTGTCATCGTTGCAAGAAGCCTGGTCACTTTATCTCTGACTGTCCTCCCTAGGAAAAAGATTCAAAGAAGAAGTAGAAATACAAGGATGATAATTCTGATGACTTGAAGAAAAAGAACAAATCTTCACAGTCCTCATCTGCAAAGTCCTATCTTCAAATACCTCAGAGCACAAGAAGAATTGTTCCAAAAAGGCACGAGCATTCGTCGACAAGGAAATGGATTCTAAGGAGGAATCTGAAGAATATGAAGAAGAGGAAGAATCTGAGGAGGAATCGGAATCTGGTGTCGCTAGCCTTGCTCTTGCTACTGCTTTCGTCAGCAAGTCCATCTTCAACGATGAAGAATATGACTACTCCAATGACTCTGACGTCAGCAATGATGATAATGCTCCCACCTATTGCTTCATGGCAAAAGTCTCAAAGGTACACAAACATCATTCCTCATGTGAATCAAGTGAATGTGAATCTGATTTATATGTTGAAAAGCTTGAAAAATGCTAGACAAAACCGATGATCTGTTGAACTATGAATTGGATCGGACTCAAACTCTGTCTGACGATCTCAAAAGTATTCAGACAAAGTATGATAACCTTCAGAGTCATCATAATGACCTCTTAGCCGATCATGAGAAGCTTTCTTATGAATTTCTTCAAAGAAAGCAAGATCTTGAGAAACTGAGGGTGTCACATGAGGATCTCCAAAGGGAAAACTATTCCTTACTGTCTCAACAGATCAGTACCGCTCAGGAAGAATTTGTTCCACCTTGTTTGAAATGCATCGAACATGAAATTGCTAATTCTTCACCTGAATGTTCAAATGCTTCTATTGCTGCAAATTCTTCAACTATTCTAGTGGTTTCAAATTCCTCATCTAAGGATATGACAAGTATCACTGATGACAATGCAGGGTTGAAGGAATTGTATGTGACATGCATGTACAAAAGTCTCAAAGGTCATCAAACCCTTTGCGATGTCCTCAAAAAGCAGATTCTGAACAGGAACCCTAGGAAAGAGGGTATTGCCTTTGTGAGGAAACTCAACGCTGATGGATCCTACTGGACACCTAAGCAATACCCCAAAACCTCATGGGTTGCTGTGAAAGGACCTCCTATAGATCCATCCACTTTATCTGGCTTTACATGTGAAACTTCATATTCCTCTGATGAGTCACTTGACTCCAACTACAAATTCTTCAAAAATCAGAAAGGTGAAGTATTTGCTAGATTTGTTAGAACTAACTGCAGGAACGGTTCTCCTATGAAGAAAATTTGGGTTCCCAAGAGCTACCTACAAAATCTTCAAGTGAATGTCCTCACGACATCACTCATGAAGAATAGGAACCCCAGATCAAATTCCTTAGTTGAACCAAAGTCCTCACTTGGACCAAATTCCTCAAATGGTCAAAAATATCATTCTCGCGCTAATGCTTCTGTTTTGCAGGAAAAATCTAAGAGTTATGAATATGTGCATTATTCTTCAAACCATTATGTTCATAAGTCCTTGAAGAATTTCTCTGCTTATTCATTTGAGTACTCTAATCCTCGCCCTGTGAAACGAAGCACACTTGCTTCAATGCCTCCTTTCTCACATGGTGCTCGCAGAATGATGAACTCTTTGCCACCCCTCCAGATGTGGGTGGAGAAGAAATTGAACTAATTTCTTATGCAGGGACAGGTCTCCAGATGAAACTGAACATCTGATGAATTTGCTGGAGACCTGAGGAAATGCTTGAAAGGACGCAAGCTAACCATGATGAAATGAATTCCTCATTTCTCACGTCCTCACACTACTTGCTTACTATCTTGTGTGATGAGATCCTATCTGATGAAATTGAGGTCATATTCTTCACTCTGAAGCATATGAGTTCGTAAGTTGTACTAATTCATCTGCAGGATGATACTCCAAAAGCTACTGAGTGGGTCCTCGATAGTGGATGCACAAACCACATGACTGGTGACAAGAATCTACTGATGACTTTGCCACTCACTCCATCTCCTCTGAAGCATATCACCTACGCAGACAAAGGAAAAATCAAGGTATTGGGACTTGGTAAGGTTTCTATCTCAAAGGACCGAACCATGGATAAGGTGATGCTTGTTGAATCCCTTGGGTTCAACCTTATGTCTGTCTCAATGCTTTGTGATCTTGATATGATCGTCGTATTTGGAAAATATCGTTGTTTTGTCATCATGGAATCTGACAATTCCAAAGTCTTCGAAGGCTTTAGGAGAGGAGACTTATATATTGTTGATTTCTCTATAGGTCCTCAACCTGCCACTTGCTTACTTGCAAAGTCTTCAGAAGGCTGGTTGTGGCATCGACGACTTGGACATGCGGGTATGAGGAACTTGCACACACTCGTGAAGAAAAAGCACGTCATTGGCATCGAGGGTGTCAAATTCCTCAAGGACCACCTCTGCGGTGCATGTGAATCTGGGAAGATGACCAGATCGAAGCATCCCTCGAAGACAATCATGACCACGACTCGACCCTTTGAATTGCTTCACATGGATCTCTTTGGCCCCACTCATTACTCCATACTAACAAATGCTTCAAGTTTGTATGGCTTTGTCATTGTTGATGATTACTCTCGTTACACTTGGGTGCATATTATTCTGTACAAAAATGAAGTGCAAGATGTCTTCAGACGATTTGCTTCAAGGGCCTCCACCAACTTCGGCATCAAGATCAAGCATATTAGGAGTGATAATGGGAATGAATTCAAGAACACTAATCTTGATGAATATCTTGATGAACTTGGTATTACTCATGAGTTATCTGCCCCTTATACTCCTCAATAGAATGGCATCATGGTGCGCAAGAACAGGACTCTAGTTGAGATGGCTTGCACCATGCTTGATGAATACAAGACTCCTCGTCGCTTCTGGCCTGAGGCAATTGATACTGCATGCCACATCATCAATAGGGTATATCTTCACAAATTCTTCAAGAAGACTTCATATGAACTTATGACTGGCAAGAAACCCAATGTAAGTTATCTCAAAGTCTTCGATGCAAAATGCTAGATCAGAGATCCTCACCACAGTTCTAAGTTTGCATCGATAGCACATGAAGGTTTTATGCTTGGTTACGGAAAGGACTCGCACACCTACAAAGTCTTCAACACCTACCATTGCAAGGTTGTTGAAACTATAGATGTGCGGTTCGATGAAACTGATGGCTCGCAAAGAGAGCACCTGCCTTCTATGTTAGATGAACAGTCTCCTGAGGAATCCATCAAGCTGAAGGCAACTGAAGATATCATACCCACTAAGGAAGTCATTCCAGTGAATGAAGACTTTCATGTTGATACACCTGAAGAAAATGATGCTAAAGGAAGTCCTCAGCCACGTCAACCTGCTCATCCTAGTGTTGCAAATGAAGTGGAGATTGACAAAATCATCGATGACATCAATGCACCAGGTCCCCTCACTCACTCAAAAGATTCACATTTATCTAACTTTTGTGGACACTTTGCCTTTGTCTCTATCATAGATCCCACCAAAGTTGATGAAGCATTCAAGGAGCCTGAGTGGATTCAAGCTATGCAAGAGGAATTGCATCAGTTCAAGCTCAACAACGTGTGGGAACTTGTCAAGCGGCCAGATCCTCGCAATCATAACATCATAGGTACCAAGTGGATCTACCGCAACAAGCAAGATGAAAATGGCCTTGTGGTGAGGAATAAGGCTCGTCTTGTAGCTCAAGGCTACACACAGGTTGAAGGAATTGACTTTGATGAAACATTCACACCTGTTGCTAGACTTGAAGCTATTCGCATATTGCTTCCTTATGCTAACCATCATAATATCATCTTATATCAAATGGATGTGAAAAGTGCATTCCTCAATGGTAAGCTTGAGGAAGAAGTATATGTTGCTCAACCCCTAGATTTTGAAGACCCTAAGCATCTTGACAAAGTCTTCAGACTCAACAAGGCCCTCTATGGCCTCAAGCAGGCCCCTCGTGCGTGGTACGACACTCTGAAGAAATTCCTCATGAACAAAGGCTTCAAACCCGGTTCACTCGACCCCACTCTTTTCACAAAATCCTATGACAATGAACTGTTCATATGCCAAATATACGTAGATGATATTATCTTTGGCAGTACTGACAAACGTTACAGTGATGAATTTGCCTATATGATGAGTGAAGAATATCAAATGTCTATGATGGGAGAGTTGAAATTCTTCTTAGGGCTTCAAATTCGTCAACAAGAAAATGGAATCTTCATCTCCCAAGAGAAGTACCTCAAGGATGTTCTGAGGAAATTCGACATGCAAGATTGCAAAGGCGTCAAAACTCTAATGCCTTCAAAAGGCCACCTCTGCATTGATGAACATGGTAAAGATTTCGATCAGAAGGTATACCGGTCCATGATTGGCTCATTATTGTATCTATGTGCATCTAGGCCTGATATTATGCTAAGTGTTTGCATGTGTGCCCGATTCCAAGCAACACCGAAAGAATCACACCATAAGGCTGTGAAACATATTCTTCAATACTTAGCTCACACACCAACACTTGGATTATGGTATCCCAAGGGCTCAAATCTTCACCTCGTCAGATACTCTGATGCTGACTATGCTGGAGATCGCGTGGATCGCAAGTCAACCTTAGGCACATGTCATTTCCTCGGACGATCCCTAGTCTGTTGGTCCTCGAAGAAGCAGAACTATGTCTCACTCTCTACTACTGAAGCTGAGTACATTGCAACTGGCTCATGTTGTGCTCAGTTACTATGGATGATGCAAACCCTGAAGGACTACGGCATCAAGTTGAAGAATGTGCCTCTCTACTGCAACAACGAGAGTGCCATCAAGATTGCATACAACCCAGTTCAGCACTCCAAGACCAAGCACATCCACATTCGTCATCACTTTCTTCGAGATCATGTACTCAAGGGCGACATCTCCATCGACCACATCCCCACTGAAGAACAACTGGCCGATATCTTCACCAAGCCCTTGGATGAAAAGAGATTTTGCAAGTTGCAGTGTGAGCTAAATATCTTAGAATCTTCGAATGTTCTATGAAGAAGGACACACATCCTAACACTTATGCAAAATTGATGAATTTGATGTGCAACACACGAAGTAACGTTTTTCTTCAATCAATGAAGAATAACCCTCTAAGTGTGAAGAAATTAATGAAGAATTTTATTCTCAGAACCCTACAACAATTGTACATGGTGTCTAAAATCATCATTCTTATACGGTGGGTCACGCCACCAACCAAAGTTGAAATTCTTCAAAATTGAGTTTTTCGTCATTTTTGCAAATTCTTCAAATTATCAAATTCCTCAAATTTCCAAATTCCTCAAGTTTTCAAATTCCTCAAATTTTCAAACTCTTCAAACTTTGAAACTCATGTTCTTCATTGACTATATATATATATATATATATATATATATATATATTTGAGTTTTCAATGTCCTCAATAGCATTCACTTATTGCTAATTCTTCAAGTTGATTTTCATCCAAGTGAATGTGATCGGACCCCTTCCCCCTCTATGCTAAACTCAACCAGTCTGTTCACAAATTCTTCATACGCGTTCTACTTTGAAACTCGTTCAAAGTCTTCACTGTGTTCTTGACAACTGAAGAATTTGCGAACGGAAGATTTGAATTTCACTATCAAAATTTTCAGCGGTTCCCGCTCAAATGGTTCCGATTACCGCGC
The DNA here is from genome assembly GCA_022496015.1 of Hordeum marinum. Taxonomy (NCBI): domain Eukaryota; kingdom Viridiplantae; phylum Streptophyta; class Magnoliopsida; order Poales; family Poaceae; genus Hordeum; species Hordeum marinum. Next base: position 185,954,702 of record CM039675.1, read on the forward strand.
CTGGATAACCCACTATCGCCACCTCTAACTACGTGGGTGACACCAATCACGTGCAGAGCAAGGGTCAAGGGCAATCTTGTCCATAATCTTCGGGCAGTTGGTTTTCACTTCCTCTATAAATACCCCCTCCCCTTCAACTGTGCTCGGTTACTCCTCATCTCATCCCTCTCCCGAGCTCCAACCTAGCGCCGCCGCTAAACTCATCGTCGCCGGTGAGGAACAGCTTCACTGCGTCGACCTCATCGTCGCCATACTCGCATCGGCCATGGAAGTCCTCTTCCCACTGCCGCTGTAGCTGTCTCCCTCTGCCAAGCTAGGGCGTGGGAAATCTGACTGGATGAACTTCCCAATCTCATCTCTTGTTCGTCGTGTTCTTCACCAGGGTAAATAAAATTTATTTTTACTGCCCTTGTTTGATCCTCAAAAGCTCTTCATATTCCTCAAAAGGTGTTTATTCTTCATGAACCTTATTCTAAAAGCACCTTACATCTTCACATACTTGATGTTTTTTCCCTAAGTAATGATTTTCTTCAAGATTCCTCAATTGTGTGAATCCTCAAAATTTGCACAACTCTGGAACCTGAGACAAAGAACACTTAGTGAAATTCCTCAAGACACCCATGGTCAAATATCTCTCACCTACTTTATTTAGAAGAATTTCTGAGAACGCATATGACCTCTTGAAATTCCTCGCACCTATACTCTGTTCACAGGTACAACATGTTCGTTGATGAATCACTAGGTTCTCATCAACTTAACTCATTTTGCGGAGCTCCTTGCGGAAAACTTTGTACTTCTTTAGAGTCCTCAAGAGTTCATATTCCTCAAGTGAAGAAAATGGCTGACGGAAAGAAACCTCAGAAAGGTGGAAAGAAGCCAGATCTGCACACTGCCTTTGAGATTCCAGATGACGTGTATGAGGAATACTGCACACCCGATGAAGAAACTCATGGCAAAGAAACGACCAAGCAGAGAAAAATTCGTCTGCAGAAAATTGAGAGGAGATGGGCAAGGGAATGGAAGGAATATCGTTATGTAACTCCAAAATACATGATGAAATTCACAGTGAAACCTCCTTGCAGCAGGCCTCCCCTTGCTCCAAATCAAATTGCTGATCCCACTAGCATCAAGACTGGTGAGGACTTTCCTCACATGTGGGAGAAGCAGCAAGCCAAGCTGGCGAAGAAAGCCAAAGAGGCAGTGAAGAAATTCAATGAAGATTATGCTGCTGCTGCCTCTGCCGGAGCCTCTGCAAGTGCTCCAAAGAAAGTCATGAGGAAGAAATCTGCATTGAAGGCAAGTTCTTCAACCTCAAAACCTTCACAACAGATCCCTCAAGGTCAAAGGCCTCGGCCTACAAAGTCTTTATCTGCTGGAACGGTTGCTGCTCTGTCTTCTGCAACAGCTACAAAGTCCTCAACCCCTGTGCATCTGGCAACATGTAAGAGGACTAAGGGATTCTCAAGAGTTCCAAAGATCTCATCAAGCCCCTCTACCACAGCAAAGTCTTCAACTAGCCCTTTTGCATTGAAGCTGAAGAAAACTGCTGGACGAGGTCAAAGACCAAGTCCTCACTCAAGCAAGGCTGTGGTGACCATACCCTCAGGTTCTGAGGATGATGATGATGAAGCTGATGATGAGGAATTGGAAGAAATCATCAAGCACAGTCAGCAAAAGGTTGCTATAGCAATGTGCAACTCTGTTCCTCTCATGCTGGATCCCAAGATGATCCTCAACTTCATCGATATATGGCATGAAGACCCAAGCACCCCACTTTCTTCACTAAATCTACCTCTTGGAGTGGATCATGTCCTCACCCACTTCATTTATGAAGAAAAATGGAAAAGAGAGCAAGCTCTGAGAGCTAAGAGGAACAAGGTTCGGAAGGAAAAGTTTCTGAGAGACAACATGATGAATTTGACCCCAAATCAACTCGTCACTGTTCAGTCTGAAATTCGCACACTCTCTGAGGATCAAGAGAGATATGATTCTGAATGGAAGGGCACCAAGGTGAGATTCGTCAGGCCTGCTCAAGATGCAGTGAGGGATCACAACACTAGGGTTGCTGCTCGATCGCAACCACAAAATCCTCAGGCTGATGAAATTCCTCAAGCTACTGATGAAATTGCTCAGCCTGATGAAACTTCTGATGGAAATGCTTCTGCACTAGAAGCAACTGCCAGTGCTGCTAAGGAAACTCAGACCACTAATGATCATGCCAGAACAACCACCACTGTTGTGCCTGAAGAAACTGAAAGGCCAGCTGAAGCTTTTGCTACGCCTGAAGAAACTGAACACACCAGGGCGGCTGCATCAGTCGTTCCTGAAGAAACCGACACTGCTGAGGAAAAGACTCTTAAGAGAAAAGCATCAGATTCAGGAACCTCAGCCGTGAAGAAGTTGAAGACTATGCCAAGTTCTTCAACTGGACCTATTGATGCTACACCAATTTCCTCAACACCTGCCTACCAAATTGTACCATTTGGGGTGGAATATGTCATCCCAGATGAAGATGAAGATGAGTCTACTGCTTCGACAAAGTAGATTGATGAAGAAATTGAAGTTGAAGACATTGCTTCAACTCCAAAGGTATCATCGCCCCAGCCTCAGTTCATTGCTGAAGAGGCTAGAGTTGAAGAAATTGATGAGGAGGTAGACATTGGCAATACAATGCATGTCATCACTGATGAATATTGGGAATCACCACACCCAAATTCACCAATGACTACTCCTCTAACACAGATTTCTCAGTCGCCTGCTCCGACTGAAGAAATACATTAAGAATCTGCCAATCTGAACACCCAAGTCACTGAAGAAATTCCAGCTGCAACGACTGATGATCTTGATGCTCCCGCCGCAACTGAGGAACCACCTCTCCAAATCGTTCTGTCTAAAGGTGTTCCTCCCATGCCAAAGGAGATTAAGGGGCGCTTCAAGCCAAATCTTCAACCAAAGCCAAGAATGCCATTCAAAGGCTCAGTACACCCCAAATTCCTCAAGTGCAATCTCTTCAATGAACGTATGTTCTTCACTGGTCCAAATCCCTATGACTTTGCAACGGCCGGTCGCAATAGATTCTGGACGGCAACACAGCTCAACTAGTATGCATCAGTTCTTTTTGAGAAGAAGAAAGTCTTCGAGCACCACCAAATTCCTCATGCTGACATGGAAACCCTTCCATCATTCACACCGGTGCTCCGGGTTCTTCATGATGTAGGCATTCTCCCATTTTGCGTCGACATCTGTGACTCGAATGAATAACTCATTCTTCAACTCTATGCCACATTGCATATCAGCAGAAATGCTTCAGACATCAACTCCTGGATATTGGACTGGATGACAGGATCAACACACTTCACTGCTCAAGCTTCTGAATTGCTTTAGTGTGTACTAGTTCCAATTCCCTCAGATGAAGCTTGCAAACTGTTTGATGAGCCTGCACTTCCAAATCAGCTGATGCAAGCGCTGATGAAGACATTGCCTCCTAGAAAGCCTCAACGAAAAACCTTCCTTGTGAAGGATCTGCTATATGTGCCCAGGACTGTCTACCGTATACTCACAAATACGCTATGTCCTTAGAAGGGCCACAATTCTGAAGAAGAAGAAGTGGAAGGAGTCATGAAAAATATGCTCTTTAACATCATTCATGGTATTCCCATGGACTTGCACGACTTCTTCATGAGGACTTTGGCCAATGCTGCTATAGCCCCATTTGAACAGAAGCCCTATGAGCCTTGGATAATGAAATTCATCAGGGCAAAGTCCTGAGTTCATTTCAAGGCTGATTCCAGAACCACTTTAGCTTCCTGCCTCCAATCAAAGTCATCAAGAGCACAATTGACTCAGTGGAAGGAAAAGGCAAGGTTGTCATTGATGAAGGCACTCGTCCATTGGATGGACAGTTTCGCAAAGCCGCTTCCTTCTCCACCAATGATGACACTGCCACTCAAGACTCCGATGCAAAGGCCTCAACTCACAAATCTCAAGAGTCTGCCCCTCGTGTGATGACTGATCGCGAGATTCTAATAAGTCTTCATCAGAAGGTCGATCGCAATCACAAGTGGGTGAAGCGTCAACTTGGATACATTGTGCAGAACATGACTGTGACGCAGAACACTGTGAAGAGGAATCACTACTATGCGCATGAAAACCTCAACTGCTCTTGGGCTGTACTGTCTCACCTCATGTCTTCTAAAGAACTGAATGAGCTAGATCTTGAGGAACATCCTGACTGGGCTCATCGACCAAAGAAGAAATTCAAGAAAGTCCAAGTTCCTAAGATGGTCACAAGTTCATTTTCTTCATCTCGAGAGCGCGATGACGATGAAGACATTGACGACACTGTGGTAGGCCCTGCATCGACAGACGACCCCAACAACGCACGCGCTCCTTCCTCACCAACACGATGAAATTCTTCAAAGGGGCGTTAGTCCTCACTTTTTCGTCCCTTTTGGTCTTCGATGACAAGGGGGGAGAAAATTTGAGTTAGTCTTCAAGCGGGTCTCTCTATATGGGCTATTTTTGTTTAAGTTACAATTCTCGCCCTTCTGAAATTTTTGTTGGTTGAGTTGTAAACTTAAGTCCGATGGTGGTCTGACACTTTTGAACTATTTCCTCGCATGTTTATTTCCTCAAGTACCTTAATGCATACATGCTGAATTTCGTCAGACCCCATTTTCCTCACGCATTTCAAATTCTTCATATCATATGTTCAAATGCGTGTATGAATTACAAGATATAGGGGGAGTTCTCCATGTTTTAATCTGCCATGTGCATTTGCAGTCCAAGCAAATTCCTCAAATATGCACATCTTCAAGGGGAGTTCTTCTATATCTTGCAATCAAATTCCTCAAACTCTGTACTTGCACTTCATATGTTTATCCCCGTTGAAAACTTAACCTATTTGTCATCAATCACCAAAAAGGGGGAGATTGTTAGTGCATCTAGTGCCCCTTAGTGATTTTGGTGTATTGAATACTTATAGGTTAAGGCACTAATGTGTTTGTGAGTGTACACAAGCTCTCTATAAGTCGATGAGCAGTTTGATATATCCGGACATTAATCGACCCCTAAAAATGTATGTCTTCAAGTGAAGACTTTGGTGAAGACTTTGTGAAGACTTTGAAAATGAAGAAGTTGGTGTGACCTTGAAGATACGAACGAGGAATATGAAGCGTGAAGACTTTTGTTTTCGTAGTTTCATTTCCTTTATTTGAATCATAGGAAACACGGTACTGTTAGAGGGGGCCGAGGTAATACTAAGGAAAATTTCCTACTGATGCTCAACTCCAAAATCCTCAACCTATACAATCCTTCGAGTGAAGCCTTTGGAAATCTCTTACGGTTCAGACAAGTTCTTCAGTGATAGAGATGAAGTTCTTCTGGTCTCTAAGGAAATTGACCTGACTGGGGAGTTAGGATTTTGCCTGTGCAAATTTCCTACAAGTGAGGAACATGATATGTGTGAGGACTTTCATAGTTCAAAAATCCGGCCGTTGTTGTACTTAGCGCCAGCTGTCCCCAATCACAAATATCCACATAACGGTCATATCATTGGGGGAATTTATGTCAGATCATGTCAGGTTGCATCCTGGCTATAAATAGCCACCCCCCACAACCACTAGCTGGTTGGTTGCTCCGAGAGAGAACTGATACTTGTCATTTGAGAGCAACCCATCCTTCGAGGACTTTGAGGAAAATCATCAGTGAGGAAAAACCCACAACCAAACCACCAAACCCATAGTGATTGAGCATCACTGAAGAAATTCCTGTGTGGATCCAACGCTTGTTACCTTTGAGGACTATGTATCCTCTAGACGGTTAGGCGCCATGGTCTAGTGCTCCTGCGGTCAATTGGGGATCACGAAGTGACCTTGGTTTAGAGCATCCAGCAGTAAATTGTGGATCGCCGGGTGACCAGTTTGTGAGGGTTTTGGAAGTCTGCCCTAAAGACTTACCACGAGTGTTGGGAGAGGACTGTGTGACCTTAGCTCAAGGAGAATACAGTAAGGAATGTGTGTCCTAGGACTGTGTGTCCTCTAGTTTAAATACTAAGCCGCTCCAAACCAGACGTACGACTGACACAACAATTGGAACTGGGTCATCAAACCATTATCTTCATCGAACCATCTGGTTCTATTCCTCAACCCCTCTATTCCTCATATATCTGTTAATGAAATTGATTGTTACTGGTTGAAGAATTTGACTGAAGACTTTCACAAATTCCTCACCTCTAATTCTTCAAGTTACCTTGTTCATCACTGCTTATCCTGTATCACCACTTACTATTTGTGCATGTTTCATTTCATCATGAAGACTATGATGTTACTATGTTCCTCATGCACTTGAGTACTTATTCCGCTGCTAGTTATTCATCACATTTCAAATTCCTCAAAGTTGAAATTCCTCAAGTGATGAATTTGTAAAAATTGCTTATTCACCCCCCTCTAGTCGATATAACGCACTTTCAGTTCCTGGGAGTAGAGCTCCAGGGAATTTTGGCCACACTGTTATCATTTAGTTTCCTTAGTATCTCAGGATGGAGGATGTTCGAAATTGCTTAAATACTATTTGTGGCTAGAGGAGTTTGGTGTCACCCAGTACTGCAGAGAACGTCCATATGTACAGCCATGTTTGGTATCGTTGCGATTACGAGGGTTTGAGGTAGTTTAATTGATGAGGCCTGTGGTTGTGTGTTGACGGATGAGATACATTGGAGAGTAGTATTACTACTTGGAGTTGAGTGGTGGATTGAACTCCGTGTATCTGTGGACCCGATTGCATAACCAAATATTTTAGAAGTTCTTAGGTGGGAATTCTAGTAGTTACCTAGGATCATCTTCTCTGAGATGTATGAGGGTTTATGCGTTTGTTCCGAGCACATCTTAGCTCAATACCATGTTGTTTTATTCAAGTGGCTTTAAGATCTAATGATGTTATCACGAACCGAAGAAGGCATTCTTACTAATTTTCAGTTTGAATGCAATTGATGATATCCCATTCCAATTTCTTTCAAGCCATTTGATTCAGCTATTTCAACCATCCTTGTCAATGGTGTGTTGATATCCTTGTCCATCTTCACGATGGCTCCAGCAACTCACGAACACCTGGGTCAGCGGAGCAGTTTAACCCTCCACCACCACCACGTCCACCTATAGAAGCTTGGCAAGCTGTGATGGACACAACCAATGCGAATACTAAGATGTTGATCAGTTTGTTGCAAGAAAGGAATTAGGGACTACCAGGTCATCAAGGGAATTTCAATAATCAGCTGCAGTACGCAACTCTCAACAAGTTCCTTGCAAACCAACCCAAGTCCTTCACTTGTTGTGATCAGCTTCTTGATGCGGACGATTGACTCTGTGACATGAACATGCATTTTGAGTGCAGCGATGTCAGGCCAGAGGACTATGTTAGGTTCGTGACCTTCCAGCTCAATGGTCAGGCAACATATTGGTGGCAGCAGTACAAGGATTCGAGAGGTGACCGTGCAGCCAGTTGGGATGATTTTTGTCGTGACTTTAGAGCTCATCATATCCCGATAAGCTTTGTCGATGGTATGCATGAGAAGTTCAGGAACTTGAAGCAAGGAAAATTGTGTGTTTATAAGTATAACATGGAGTTCCAGAATTTGGCCTGCTATGCTAAGCAAGACGTTCGTGATGATAAGGGGAAGATTTATCAGTTCAGAGGTGGCCCTAGGGATGACCTTCAGATTGCTCTAGTCTTTTCAAGTAGTCCAGCTCAGGATGGAGAACTCAAGGAAGTGGTTCAGATACTCTCACCCTTCTTCGTCCAGCTATCAGATTGTTCCTAAGCAGCAGAAGTGTTGGGTTCCTCCTCTACCTCCGTTTCGTCCGCCTCAGCAGCATAAGGAGCACGGTGGTCGTGGTCCTTCCCACCCACCCAACCTAGGATTTCAGCAGAGGCCTCAGGCTCCCAAGTTAGCAAATGTTCCTCCTCCAGGCAACTTCCGTCCTCCCTCAGAGGTTACGTGCCACAAGTGTGGTCAGAAGGGACACTACTCAAACAAGTGCACCAGCCAGCAGCGTCTTCCGCCTCCTCCTCCAGTCAGACCTCCACACAATGCTATGGTGAAGTAGAATCCCAAGTCAGTCAGGGTGAACATGGTCAATGCAGCTGAAGCAGACGACTCTTCTCAAGTGATTATGGGTAATCTCTCGGTTAATTCTATTCCTGCAAAAGTTTTGTTTGACACTGGTGCATTGCATCCATTCATATCTAGGCCTTTCATTGCTAAGCATGATATTGTAACTGAAGAGACTCCTAGACCTCTAAAGATCGTTTCTTCGGGTTTGCAAATGACTTCTCGTGAGATGCTTCCAGATATCTCTGTCAAAATGGGTATCTATTCCTTCCTTGCCTCTCGAATTGTTCTTGGCAATTCTGATATTTCTCTCATTCTTGGCATGGATTTTCTTGCTATGAACAAGGCTTTTGTTGATTGTCAAGCCAAAGAAGTGAAATTGACTCATCCTTCAGAAGACATGATCATTTTCGCTGCTCGCGATGACACGATTCCTCTCATCTCTCTCAATGAGAAGGGTGAAATTTCTGCCATATCTCAAATTCCTGTTGTTTGTGAGTTTGAAGATGCCTTTCCAGAAGAATTGCCAGGAATGTCTCCTCACCGTTCAGTAGAGTTTGTGATTGAACTCAAGCCTGGAACTCAACCGGTATGCAAGTGTACTTATAAGCTTGGCCCTGAAGAGCTGAAAGAATTGAAGAAGCAACTAGATATACAAGAACATCTGGGTCTGATCAGACCAAGTTCTTCACCGTGGGGTTGTGATGTTCTTGTCGGAATTGGGGCTCCACGGACCCAAGAAGGTTCATACTCTATGGCATGTGCAAAGATGTCAACCAGCCCTAGTCCCAAGCTCATCACCCTGCAGCCAAGCCTCGCCGAATGCGTGCGAGCAGGCAAGAAGAGGAACACAGAGATTTACCTATGTTTGGGCCACCTTGCGGTGTAAAACCCTACTCCTGATTTTGGTGGATTGGCCTCATGAGGAGGACGGGGATAAATAGTATAGTGGTTGAGCGACCTCACGAGGGCTCTGGGATGAGGATCAATCGGTTCCTCTCTACGATGGAGGCTAGCCCCTATTTACACTGGCCTTGATCCTTTTCCCTTATTACATAGGCGGGAAGGGATCCCACAATGGCCAAATTCGAAATGGGACAAGAGGTACATCTGATCCTAACTAAAGGTGGTCTTCGCCTGCAATGCTTCGGGGCATGACGTAGAGGTGGGCTCGGCGATGACATACATCCTACCGAGCTGGTGGTCTTGGTCTTGTTACAGTAGAATGGAAAGCTTTGGGGGACTTCCTCGGGAACCTGCACCTGCCCTTGCGCCCTTAGCGCCAAAGAGGAAACTGTCCTCTCTACGCCCGTTGGCACCTGCTTATCCTCGATCATAATGCCTCACATCATCCTAGCCTCATCAGGCTGGGCACCTACATAGGAAACTCCGCTCCTCGGGAGGCAGCCTGGGGAGGCACTCCTCTGGAGGTCTTGGCGTTGTTCTCCCCGTGAGTCTGGGCCCTCGTGAGTGTCTTGACTTGGGGGTTTGCCGCTAGGCCGTATCAGTCCATGGAAGTGGGACACGCATTGGAGCGCAGGCACGCATCTCTAGATACCCTCGATCCCAGAACGCTGACAGTAGACCATGGGACCAAGGCATGCTCGGTCTGGCTTTGGGGTGAAGCCAAGGAAGGAAGGTGGAAGCACCACGGGCCCCAATCGCCTGCGGGCCTAGCTTGATGTGTGGCGCACGACGAGGCGTGGACGCCTCCACTTCCCCATGTCACCTCGGCAACTTTCCTGGCTGACGAAGGTTGGCGCGTGCCACGAGGCCATCACTGCCCAGAATTCGGAGGGATGCGGACCTCCGATCGACTATTAGTTGACAAGGAGGTTGTCTACCACGAAAAAAGGGAAAGCCCCCTTAGAGGGGCCACGACCGTCCCCGCAACTACAACGAGACGCCGATGGTGGTCCCCTGAGGGCGCAGGCGCACTCCTGTGAGGGCCTGTGCTACCTCCGACAGCCGTGGGAAGGTTCCCTCTCCCACAGGCGACTGTAGTAGACATGGCGGCTGTGGCAGAGGGGAGAGCTTGTGGAGGCTGCCCTGCTGCTCCGCCCGTGATCCCACTCGGTTGACGCGGCCCAGGAATTTGTGGTGTGGGCGGAGAGGCCGGCGATCACCTGGCTCCAACTTCTGTGCTTCTTCGTAGGGGCTCTACGAGCCGGAGGGCCTACATGTCTAAGGCTATAGGCCGACGACTACTGCAACAATGCCTCGTGGGTGCAGGTCGAGGTCATCCCCATGGGCTACGTGTTCCTGAACCATAGGTGGCAGATGTTTGCCCACGCTCGCGGCCTGCAAGGGAGGTGTACCCTCCACTTCAAGTCCGACCGGGCGGTAGCGCTCTTCGTCAAGATATTTGGGGAAGACGGCGGGCCCTTGGGGTGCTGCCCTGAGGGCGACGACAATAACATCGACCGCCTCCCCGCCGCCGACGGCCATCGCGACGGTAGCGTCCTCGGTGGTGAACTTGCCCTTGGCGACAGCCATAGCACCTCCAACGGTAGTGACACCTGCTCCGGGGAAGCTCGAGCGACGACGACTATGATGAGCCGCCACATCGCCGCGCACGAACCAAGGAGGACGGCGAGCTGCGGCGGCACCGTGCCCCTGCCCAGGAGCATGTTAAGCTGCCACACCATCGCACCCCCGTCAAGGAGGAGGAGGACTCTGACTGAGTGTGGGCGGTGCCGGAGCTAGACCTCAGGACTGTGGTCTTCGGGAGGCTGCCTTCTGTTTCTTATTTCCTACATTAAGAACCATGGAGAGCCCCGTGGGGGCCTGTAATGAACTCTGGCGCTCGCGCCTTTATGTTAGCATTTTTCGCCTCATATTCTAGCATCCATATTTATAGTAATTGAAATGTTCTTTCCTGTCGTGATTTGGATACTTAGCCTCGTGTGCTCGTGGCGGGTTCATGCGTCGTGAGGGAGCACTCCTTTGGAGCTTCGTTGCTAAGTGCGCCTCTCGTTTTGGCTGCGATGCATCTGTTGCGAAGGGCTAGGAAAGCAGGATGATCTAGAGACCCTGCTTGGGTTGATGAATCTGCTTGGCATGAAATTGGCAGGCCTCGCAAGATCGGACCAACTCAGTGGCGTTGTTGAGCACCGTGGGCTAGTAGAAGCCGCCGCAGAACACCTTCCCCACGTGGGTGCGAGATGATAAGTGGTGCATGTAGTCACCACCGTGGATGTCGGCTGACAACTTGCGCCCCTGCCCCTTGGATTTGCAACACGGCGATACGTCGTTGGGGCGCCTGTGGTACAGCTCACCGTCCTGCAAACACTAAGCAGTGGCATGGCAAGCCACGTGTTCCGTATCCTCCTCCTTCTCTGGTATGGCTCCATGGAGCAGGTACGCCTTGAAATCCTCGGTCCAGTCGCCTACCCGAGGTTCCAGTGGTAGGAGTAGGTGGGCTCCTAAAGTCGGACCACAGGTCGTGGTGCCTGATGACGGGGCCGGTGGCAGCTCTTCCTGAAGCAATGCCGGGCCTACGGCCGTGTAACATCCCAAGTGCACCCCTGGACTTATTTGTAATAAATGCATGTGTGAACCTTCTATGAAATGCCATCATGGGATTTGAGAAATATATTTTTGCTTCTTGTCATTTCTTGCATCATGGCATCATGGCATCATTCATGTTTTGCATCATGACTTGCATGTGGTGATGCTGTTGTGAGTGTGTTTGAGGGGTTGTGTGCTAGGAGTCATGGGTGTTTTAGAGTGGCAAAACTTTGGTGCGAAACCCATCCTCAGTTTCTAGAGAACTATGCCCAACTCTCTCTCTTTTCAATTTATTGCAAAATGTGGAATGTTTCTTGCGAAATAAATTCTTAAAAATGTTGCACCTCTTCTAAATAATTTGCCAGAATTGTTGAGTAGATCTGGTCAAGGTTTGAGGGGTTTTGCCTTTTGGTTATTTGCAAATAGAGTCCATTTGGCAATATATATGAATTAATTTGTTTGTCCTAAAAATGCCAACTCCATTTTTGTTAAATAGAGCATAATTTGCTGATTCCAAAACTTATTTTTCTTCCTCCCGATTCCTTTTCAAACTTGTCTGTTTAATTTTGTGTGTGCTAGTTATTTGAAATAGGAAAGGCCTGGTTTTATTTTTTGTGTCGAGAGAGAGTGGCGGCCCACCTAGGGTTCTTCCTTCCCCGCGGCCCAGCTAGCTCAGCCTTCCCGCGTAGCCTGCTTATCCCTTCGATCCAGTCCACCAGCATCATTCCTTTATTCATCGTCTTCTCCCTCTATGATAGGACATCTAGAGGTTCCACGTCGTCAGACGGCTGAGTTGACGGTTGGAGGAGCCCCAGGAGCCGTATAAATCATGCCCAAACCCTACCTTTGCCTCTCTTCATTCCATTTTTCCTCATCTCTGCCGCCACCAAGGACCTCTCCCCTGCCCTCCTTCTCCTTCCCCATGAGAGACCTGAGAGAGCATAGGAGCATGTGCCCGTCGTCGGTTTGCTCTTCATCTAGCCCTTCCGCCCCACAAAGAATCTCGCTGTCAAGAGCTTGCCAAGGTCACCGTCGGCCATCTCCAAAGTTTGCCTGCATGGGTCCACTTCTCTGTTTCTGCTGCCCAAGGAGCTTCCATGTCCGCCAACGACGAGCCTTATGTAGCCAAGGTCACCATGCCCCGCGCCCTCCCCTATCTCTCCATCTCCTCCTTCCTCCCTATCTCTATCCCATCTCTCTCTAATTGCTGCCATGGACGCACCTACAGGACCTCCCAAGGGACAAGCAGCTCCAGCCATGGCGCCTAAAGCTGCAACGCCACCGTCCAGGAGATCAAGCCTCGCCATGGCCGCGCCCTATCTGCTCCAAGCCTAGCCATCCATGGAGAAGCTCCGCTTGCACCCGGATCCATCGCTCGTGTGAACCAATCAACCGCTGCTTCAAGCTCCAGCAACCTTTGACCTCCATCTCCCCTGCGTCGCGCCTTGCCTCCTCAGTTCGTCAGCGCTGCATCCCGCTCGACGACTCCCCTACCTCGCTCGCATTGACCATGTCAAACCAGCAAGGTGAGGATCTTCCCATGCCATTCCCATAGGCCCGCCTTGGCCTTCTTCCTGCCGCCATTGTCAGTTTGCTAGCCGTGCTTGCCGGCAAGCGTGGCCGGTATTTCAAGGCCAAAGCTCGTACAGAGATATCTCTGTTTAACTGACTCGAGCGACCTATGTTTGAATAAGTGCCTTCCTGGCAGAGTTGGTCACCCAGCGAACCAGCACCAGGAGGTCCAGGGATCGAATCCCAAGGAGCCTCATTATTTTTTTGTTTAGCACTTATTCTTTGGACATGCATATTTTGTTTTTTTATACAATGTCATTATTTTGCACTGCTCATAACTAAATAACCGTGCATCATATGTAAAAACCTTTATATAGGAAAAATGACTAGAATTTCGTGTAGATTCACAATTTCCCACTCTCACATGTGATAAAAATGTTGAACTTTGTTGTTTACATTAATTTGCATAATTGCCATGTCAAAACAACTTATTTCATAACCAATTAACTGTAACCTCGTTTATTTTTTTTACATATGTAACTTGACTAGAAAAACATGTAGAATTTCATGGCACAATTTATTTTGATGTTTAACAAATATAAAATGTTCTTAGGAAAGATCTGTACCGAACCTAAAATATGCATATGAGGGCGTTTCTGAAATGTTATATGTTGCTTCCGACCACATTTAAAATGCCTAGATGCGATAGTTGTTCATGCTTCACCTCTTGCCATGTTTAACAACATTTAATATTGATGACTACCTAAACAAGATTGAGCGAGATATTCGAATGTGGAGTTTCGTTAATATGCAACTCGTTGCATATTGAGCTTCACTTAATGTGTAGTATTTGTTGTGTGCCATGTCATGCCTTGCATAATTAAATGGACATGTATCATATTGGTTTGCGCATCATGTCATGCATATGTTGTGGTGTTTTTTCGTGTGTTGTTTGTCGCTTTGGGATTGCTTCTTCTCGATAGAGTTCCGAAAGCGTTCGGAGGGTGAGGATTCATTCGTCTACTTCACGGAGCATCTTCGTCACGGACTCATTCTTTTTCCAAGCGGGATCTCAAGCAAGATGAACATTTCCCTGGATACCACTACTATCATCGCCATGCTAGTTGTCTCTTTTCTATCGCTATGTCACGCTACCTACCACTTGTTTGACAAGCGTCCCAAATATGCCATGATAAGCCTCTAACCCATCCACATCCCATCAAACCTTTGGCTATGTTATAGCGTTTCTAGCTGCAGGTGCAATTTCTTCCATGTGACAACATGGGCATTGTCTTGTTATATCACAATATTATTTCTATTTAATTTAATGCACATATATACTTGGTAAAAGGTGGAAGGCTTGGCCTTTTGCTCGGTGTATTGTTCCACTTTTGCCGCCCCTACTTAGTTGTGTACCTGTGTTATGTTCCATATTGAGCGCTCCTAACATGCTTGGGGTTGTTATGGGGACCCCCTTGATTTTTGTTTTAGGATAAAACTTGTCTGGCAAGGACCAACACTGATACTACATTTTCCTAATAACTAATAAACCTGCATAGGGAGTAATTAACCCGGGGATCTTTAATCAACAACCTGGGCCAGTGCTCCTCATGAGTGTTGGTCCAAAACGGGTTTCCTGCGGGGCCGCCTCAAGGAAACTCGGGGATTGGTTTTCCCTATAGTTAGTCCCGTTCGGTCGTGTCCTGAGAACGAGATATGCGGCTCTTATCGGGTTCGTCGACACGTCAGGTGGCCTTGCTGGATTTGTTTTAACTTTCTTGAACGTCTTGCACGCGAGATTTTGACGACACTTCGGGCTATCTCGAAGTTGAGATTTTCCATTTGGATTCCGCAAATACTACGGGTGATTCCGCGGTTGAGGAATTCCAACGCGACGTGTGGTTAATTTGTGATGGATGAGTTGGAGCACCCCTATAGGATTAAATCTTTTCGGAAAGCCATGCCCACGGTTATGTGGTAACTTGGAAACTTTGTTTAATACCCTCTCATAGTAAACTTGAAGTAAACTCAAATAAAATATACCAACCGTGTGTGTAACCGTGACTGTCTCTTCTCGCAAGTCCTTATCCGAGAGAGAACATGGTGGGGTTATGTTTGACGTAAGTAGGTGTTCAGGGTCACTTAGTGATCATTACTAGTTCACGTCCGTTATGCATAGACCACCCTCTTTACTTTCTATATTCATAAGTTAGCTACTCAAATAAATGCTTAGTTGCTTGCTGCAGCCTCGCCACTTAACCATACCTGACCCATTAAGCTTTGCTAGTCTTGACACCCTTGGAAATGAGATTGCTAAGTCCCTGTGGCTCACAAATTACTAAAACAACAGTTGCATGTATAGGTAATGCGATACTTTCACATGAGAGTGATGCTTTGTTTGTCTTCTTCTCCATCGATCTAGGATGGGTTCCAGGTGGCAACTTGGGATAACAAGGATGGATGTCATTTTATTGTTTGTTTTCATCCGTAGTCGGACCCTGCTCTTCTATATGATGTTTGGATATGTTGTTGTATTGATGTGTTCTTGATGTAGCTTGTGGCGAGTGTAAGCCAATTCCATATAATCATCTCTTCTGTACATGTAATTTTAATGATACTCACTCTTGCGAAACGACGAGATGCGCTTCTATCCCTATTGAGGCCCTTGTGCCAAAATAAGGATAGGATCGTATCTTGGGCGTTACAAGTTGGTATTAGAGCCTGTACCGACCTAGGAGCCCCCTTGATTGATGGAACCTTGGCCGAGTCGAGTCTAGTGAAAAACTATTTTGAGTCTAGTTTTATATAGGAGAGTAGGTTTCTTTTACCCCTCTTCTATACTCTGGTGAGGTATTCGACTTAGGAATTTTAATTCTACTTCTCTTCTATTTTCACACAAATATTTTTTAGGATCACACGGGTATTGGTGGGATCGATCCGATATCTTTGTGACAAGAACATTGTTCTTGGTGCCTCCTGACATTTAGGGGTTGTGGCAGTGTCCCGGGGAGTCGAGCTTCGAGGTGTTGTCGTCATATTTGTATTGTGGCAGTTCTGGAATACCAGAGGTCACCGACATCGAAAAGGCTTCTATACTCTTTGTGGTGAGAGTAGTTTGGCACCACCTAGTACTAGGGAGAGCGATCAGATGTATTGCCACAACTAGTATATCGGATGTCTTTCGAAGGTCTGAGGTACACGATTTTTGAGGTTTTCTTGGTTACGTGTTGACGGATGGATACAGTTGGAGTGTAGGGCTTGCTAGTTGTGTCAGATATTTTGCCTCCATCTATCCCCAACACCAGATTGCATAACCAGAAAGTTTCGGGAGTTCTTAGGTGGGAATTCAAGTAGTTACCTAGGTTGTCATCCAAAAGATCATGATGTGAGGTTGGGGTTCAACATCTAGTGGTTCGTTTGTTCACGCTATTTTTTACACAGGACAGCCTCGGTATGCTTTGTCAAGCCTTGTAGTTTGCTACGCCTAGGGAGCATATTCGAGCGTAATTTCAATATGACAATCCAATGTACAATCGAGCCCGTGCGAATTCTACCACAAAAATATCAGACGAAATCTCTATTATGTATTTGTTTCTAGCTTGTTTCGTCAGCCTCATCCTTTGTATTGTTTTTGAATATGGTAATTCGAGTTGCTCCGATGCCAAGTGGCAATTTCATATTTTACGGAATGCTAATCCTTTTGTTCAACTGGAGTTGTCATGAAATTCTTTTCAACCGGTGCGCTCCTCTTCAAGATATTCAATCATCTCCAATTTTTGCAAGATCAATCCTCATGTTTCTTCCAGGAGTTCTTTTCATCCGTCCTAAGTTGTCTTTGTTTTTACACACCCTCCCGCCCTTTTTCTTCAATGATTAAATTCTCATCCAAATGCCTTTCTTTTCATCGATGCTTCCACTATCTTTTCTTTTGTATCATATCCGGTGATTCATTGTGATGATCCTCAAGTGATTTGAATTCATCATTTCTGTATTCTGTTTCCCTTCCCGGCACATTCAATTCAAGATCTCGGTGTTCTTCATATCCTTTTCAATCGCTAAATTCTTACCCATGTCATAAATTCTGTCCAAGTATCTCTTGTTTTTCATCTCTCTATTCTATCCGGAGTGCTGAAGATATCTTAGAAGACTTTCATTTCCATTCATATGCTCTTAAATTATTTCGAGGTTCTCACCTAATGCAGTTCTTAATTTTTATGGTGCAATATCTCTTTCTAAGCAATTGTCTCAATGGTGATTTCTTTTGAATTGGCCCACAACCCACAGGTTTTTTCCCCAGGATCTTACCTGGTTGTTCTAATCTTTTCCGGAGATGTTCTCAAGTTCTCTTCTAATATGACGTAAGAATGAATTTTATCAGTCATACGACTTCTCGAAGATCGATTCTAAATCATTTTCATTGTTGGCTCAACCTTCTCTATTCATTTGTTCCGGAGTGTCACAGTAATTCTTGGTGGTCTTTCTCGCCATCATCCTTAGTGTCAAAGACCGAAGGAGAGTTTTTCTTAAATCTTGGTCCATTCTCTTGAAGATTCATGGTTTCAGCTTGTTGCTATCCTTTCAAATTCTTTTCGATCATGAAAAATTCCTTTCATATCTATCCGGAGCATTTCATAGTTGTTTCCGTTTCTTGACCCTCCGAAGGCTGTCATTTTAGAAGATTACATCGTTCTCATCTTCCAACTTTCGTTCTCAAATTCTTCTCAATTGTTGTCTCTTCGTTCGTCTATCAATTATTCCGGTGCTTTGTTCAAGTTTTCCATTAGGTGGATCATGATCTCTTTGTTCCCATGTATCCTCGTTCAATCGTAATATCCTCATTAGTTTGTCAATTCTTACCGGTGTTCTCATTTAAGACATCTTCAAGTTTGTGATCTCTCTCTCTTCAATTCTTTGCAAGAAGAATAAGTGGTGTGTGAAATTCGTTGCTAGTCATGAATTTAACTTGATGAAGCATAAGCATAACATAATTCTTATTCTTTTTGGTAAAGGTGATCTCAATCCTTCTTCCAGAGTTGTTCATAATATCAAATTCTCGATTCTAAGTTGTTCAACTTTTCTTTTCCGGAGTTCCAAGTTTTCTAAAATATCTCTCCATGAAGCTTCATCGAAAGCATAGCAAGGCCTCAATCTTGTCTTTTCACAACCTTCAATTATTTTCTATCATCCTTTCATTCCGGTGTTCATCCCGATGGTTTTTATGGTGGTTTGCTAAGGATGTAATTCTTCTCGGAGTGTTCTTCAAGGTTTTGTTGGAGAAGCTCAAGTATTCTTTCTCTTGCATTTCAAAATGAAATTCTTTCTCCTTATCTTTTGAGATGGTATTGTAGCATTCTTTATGAGGGTCTCGAAGGAAAATTTTCAAGAATGAGATATTAAAGCCATCATTCCCTTCACAGAGTTATCTTGGATTGGATTTCACCTAAGGCATTTCTTAAGGATTGTTGCTATCATGGTGTTATAAATGATTCAAGTGTCTCCTCCACCTCTTGGTGAAAGAATTTTTGCATATCTTGTTGCTCTCAAGCAATCAATTGTTTCTGTTGTGGCAAGTTGTCACCACATAATTTTGAGATGTTTTCCATAAGCCCATAACAAGGTATTCTTTTCGTTGTGGATTCTCCATCTACTCTGTTCAACCATGCTTTTCAAATTAAATGGTGGTAGAAGTTGTAAGTTTTTTCTCCATTCTCTCCTCTCCAAAGATCTAGCTTATATTCTTTTGTTTCGGAGGCATCGTGGTGTTGCTCTTCTCAACTCACATCTAGTTTGATTAAGATCATGTTCTTCCCTTGCTTGTCTATTAACCGGAGTGCTGTGAAATCTTTTCATGATCCTTCCATCTTATGAAGTTTTGATTCTAATCCAACCAAAGTTTGGTGTCTCTCTTTCAATTTATTTCCATCATTTCAATTTTTGCCTCTCTTTCCTACAGAAGTGCTGCCCCAATTTCTTGTGAATTCTTCCTTTTTCCCTGTGTCATCCTTCATATCGTTGAAACCTTCAATGATCATTGCTTTCACTCATTTGTCAAAGAAGCAACTAAGTTTACCTCTTGATCTTTCTCTCCCCCTTCTCATTCTTAGATCTCGGGACGAGATCCTCGTGTAATGTGGGAGAGTTGTAATAGCCCAAGTGCACCCCTAGACTTATTTGTAATATATGAATGTGTGAACCTCCTATGAAATGCCATAATGGGATTTGAGAAATATATTTTTGCTTCATGTCATTTCTTGCATCATGGCATCATAACATCATTCATGTTTTGCATCATGACTTGCATGTGGTAATGTTGTTGTGAGTGTGTTTGAGAGGTTGTGTGCTAGGAGTCATGGGTGTTTTAGTGTGCAAAACTTTGGTGAAAAACCCCTCCTCATTTTCTAGAGAACTATGCCCAACTCTTTTTTTTTCAATTTATTGCAACATGTGGAATGTTTCTTGCTAAATAAATTCTCAAAAAATGTTGCACCTCTTCTAAATATTCTGTCAAGAATTGTTGAGTAGCTCTGGTCAAGGTTTGAGGGGTTTTGCCATTTGGTTATTTGCAAATAGAGTCCATTTGGCAATATATATGAATTAATTTTTTTGTCCTAAAATGCCAACTCCATTTTTGTTAAATAGAGCATAATTTTCCGATTCCAAAAATTATTTTTTATTCCTCCCAATTCCTTTTCAAACTTGCCTAATTTATTTTCTTGTGTGCTAGTTATTTTAAATAGGAAAGGCCTGGTTTTATTTTTTACGCACAGAGAGAGGGGCGGCCCACCTAGGCTTCTTCCTTCTCTGCGGCCCAGCTAGCCCAGCCTTCCTGCGCAGCCAACTTACCCCTTCAATCCAATCCACCAGCATCATTCTGCTGCTTACCGTCTTCTCCTTGTATGACATGACATCCAGAGGCCCCACGTCGGCAGCCGGCTGAGTTGACGGTCGGAGAAGCCCTGGGAGCCGTATAAATCATGCCTAAACCCTACCCTTGCCTCTCCTCTGTCGATTTTCCTCATCTCCGCCGCCACCAAGGACCTCTCCCCTACCCTCCTTCTCCTTCCCTATGAGAGACCCAAGAGAGTACATGAGTATGTGCTCGTCGTCGGTTTGCTGTTTGTCTAGCCCGTCCGCCCCGCCAAGAACCTTGCTGTCAAGAGATTGCCAAGGTCGCCGTCGGCCATCTCCAAAGTTTGCCTGCACGGTTCCGCTTCTCCGTTTTTGCCGCCCAAGGAGCTTCCATGTCCGCCAGCGACGAGCCTTCTGCAGCCAAAGTCGACATGCCCCGTGCCCTCACCTGTCTCTCCATCTTCTCCTTCCTCCCTCTCTCTATCCTGTGTCTCTCTCTAATTGCTTCCATGGACGCACCTGCAGGACCTCCCGTGAGAGAACCAGCTCCAGCCATGGCGCCCGAAGCTGCAACTCCACCGTCCAGGAGATCAAGCCTCGCCATGGCCGCGCCCGATCTGCTCCAAGCCTAGCCATCCGTGGAGAAGCTTCGCCTGCGCCCGGATCCGTCGCTCCCACAAACCCATGGACAGCTACTTCAAGCTCCAGCAGCCGTTGACCTCCGTCTCCCCTGTGCCACGCCCTGCCTCCTCTGTTCGTCAGCGCTGCATCACACTCGATGACTCCCCTGTCTCGCTCGCCTTGACCACATCAAACCAGTAGGGTGAGGATCTTCCCATGCCATTTCCGTAGGTCCGCCTTGGCTTTCTTGCTGCCGCCGTTGTCAGTTTGCTAGCCGTGCTCGCAGGCAAGCATGACCGGTCTTTCGTGGCCAAAGCTCGTACATAGATATCTTTGTTTAAGTCATCCCAACGTCCTATGTTTACATAACTACCTTTCTAGCAGAGCTGGTCAACCCAACGAACCAGCACCAGGAGGTCTAGGGATCGAATCCCAGGAGCCTCACTTATTCTTAGGGCATGCATATTTTCTTTTTTTATACAATGTCATTATTTTGCACTACTCATAACTAAATAACCGTGATATGTAAAAAACTTTATATAGGAAAAATGACTACAATTTCATGTTGATTCACAATTTCCTACTCTCACATGTGATAAAAATGTTGAACTTTACATTAATTTGCGTAATTGCCATGTCAAAACGGCTTATTTCATAACTAATTAACCGTAACTCCATTTAAAATGTTTTACATATGTAACTTGAATAGAAAAACGTGTAGAATCTCATGACACACTTTATTTTGATGTTTAACAAATATAAAATGTGTTTAGGATGGATCTTTACCAAACTTAAAATATGCATATGAGGGTGTTTCGGAAATGTTATATGTTGCTTTCGGCTTCATTTAAAATGCCTAGATGCTATAGTTGTTCATGCTTCACCTCTTGCCATGTTTAACAAAATTTAATATTGATGAGTACCTAAATGAGACTGAACTAAATATTCAAATGTGGAGTTTCGTCAATATGCAACTCGTTGCATATTGAGCTTCACTTAATGTGAGGATTCGGTTGTCTACTTCACAAATCGTCTACTTCACGGACCAATTCTTCTTCCAAGCGGGATCTCAGGCAAGATGAACATTTCCCTTGATACCACTACTATCATTACCATGCTAGTTGTATCGTTTTCTATCGCTATGTGACGCTACCTACCACTTGTTGCAGAAGCCTCCCAAATATGCCATGATAAGCCTCTAACCCCTCCACATCCCAGCACACCTTTGTTTGGCTATGTTTTCGCTAGCTCAACCCTTCTTATAGCGTTTCTAGCTGCAGGTACAATTGCTTCCACGTGACAACGTGCACATTCTTTTGTTATATCACAATATTATTGCGATTTAATTTAATGCACATATATACTTGGTAAAAGGTGGAAGTCTTGGCCTTTTTCTTATTGTTTTGTTCCACTTTTGTCGCCCCTACTTACTTGTGTACCGGTGTTATGTTCCATATTGAGTGCTCCTAACATGCTCGGAGTTGTTATTGGGACCCCTTGATTTTCGTTTTAGGATAAAACTTGTCTGGTAAGGCCCAACATTGGTACTACATTTTCTTAATAACTAATAAACCTGCATAGGGAGTAATTAAACCGAGGATCTTTAATCAACAACCCTGGCCAATGCTCCTCATGAGTGTTGGTCCAAAACGGGCTGCTTGCGGGGCCGTCTCGAGGAAACTCGGGGATTGGTTTTCCCTGTAGCTAGTCCCATCCGGTCGTGTCCTGAGAACGAGATACATGGCTCTTATCGGGTTCGTCGACACGTCGGGCGGCCTTGCTTGATTTGTTTTACCTTTCTCGAACGTCTTGCTCGCGGGATTTCGACGACACTATGGGCTATCTCGAAGTTGAGATTTTCTATCGGGATTCCGCAAATACTATGGGTGATTCCACGGTTCAGGAGTTACAACCAGGCGTGTGGTTAATTTGTGATGGATGAGTTGGAGCACCCCTACACGGTTAAATCTTTTCGGAAAGCCGTGCCCGCGGTTATGTGGCAACTTGGAAACTTTGTTTAATACCTGGTCATAAACTTGAAGTAAACTCAAATAAAATACACCAACCGTGTGCGTAACCGTGACTGTCTCTTCTCGTGAGTCCTTATCCGAGAGAGAACACGGTGGGGTTATGTTTGACGTAAGTAGGTGTTTAGGGTCAGTTAGTGATCATTACTAGTTCACATGCGTTATGTGTAGACCACCGACTTTACTTTCTATATTCATAAGTTAGCCACTCAAATAAATGCTTAGTTGCTTGCTGCAGCCTCACCACTTAACCATACCTCACCCATTAAGCTTTGCTAGTCTTGATACCCTTGGAAATGACATTGCTGAGTCCCTGTGGCTCACAGATTACTACAACAACAGTTGCAGGTACAGGTAATGCAATGCTTTGACGTGAGAGTGATGCTTTGTTTGATTTGGAGTTCTTCTTCTTCTCCATCGATCTAGGATGGATTCCAGGTGGCAGCCTGGGATAGCAAGGATGGATGCCATTTATCGTTTATTTTCGTCCGTAGTCGGACCCTGCTCTTCTATATGATTTTTGGATATGTTGTTGTATTGATGTGTTCTTGATGTAGTTTGTGGCGAGTGTAAGCCAATTCCATATACTCATCTCTTCTGTACATGTACTTGTAATGATATCCATTCTTGTGAAACGACGAGATGTGTTTTTATCCCTGTCGAGGCCCTCGTGTCAAAATGAGAAAAGGATTCACTCGCCCTAGTGCCTATCCTTAGGGACCGCCTGTTCTATTTGTGTCAAAGAGGTACGGAACTATTAGACTCTGTGTCGATTACCGTTCTCTCAATGAAGTCACAATAAATAACAAGTACTCACTTCCCAAGATTGAAGACCTATTTGATCAGTTGAATGGAGCCAAGGTGTTTTCCAGGATCGACCTCAGGTCTGGGTACTATCAGCTGAAGATCATACCCCAAGACATTCCAAAGACGACATTTTTAACCCGGTATGGCCTGTATGAATACACGGTCATGTCATTTGGGTTAACCAATGCCCCTGCCTACTTCATGTACCTCATGAACAAAGTCTTCATGGAATACTTGGACAAGTTCGTAGTCGTCTTCATTGATGACATACTCATCTTCTCCAAGTCTAAAGAAGAGCACGAGGAACACTTTAGATTGGTCCTAGATAAGCTTCGAGAGCACCAACTTTATGCCAAGTTCAACAAGTATGAATTCTGGCTCCATGAAGTTGGATTCTTGGGTCATGTGTTGACTGCAGAAGGATTATCAGTGGATCCTGCCAAGATTGAAGCCATGACTGAATGGTAAACCCCAACCATCGTGAAGGAAGTCAGGAGCTTCCTCGGACTCACGGGATATTACCGCAAGTTCGTGGAATGAGCATTGCCCAACCCATGACCCAGGTTTTGAAGAAGGACAAGAAGGTCGAATGGATAGCTAAGTGCGAGGAAAGCTTTCAGGAGCTCAAGAAGAGATTGACCACAGCCCCAATTTTGGCCACCCCCGATATTCACAAGGAGTTTGTGATATATTGTGATGCATCGAGAACCAGGCTTGGAGGTGTTCTGATGCAAGAAGGCAAAGTTGTAGCATATCTATCCAGACAGCTATGACCTCATGAATAGAAATACACTACTCATGGTCTCAAGTTGGCAGCCGTGGTTCCTGCCTTGAAGACATGGCGTCATTACCTCCTAGGGAAGCGATGTGAGATATACACAGACCACAAGAGTTTGAAGTATATTTTTACTCAGAGGGAATTGAACATGAGGCAACAAAGATGGTTGGAGTTGATCAAGGATTACGACCTCAGTGTTCAATACCACCCCAGAAAGGCCAACGTGGTAGCAGACGCCTTAAGCAGAGAGGTTTGTTCCTTGAATGCTATGATTAAGGAAAGGCTACCCACCATGTATGAAGAGCTTGAAAGCTTTGGCTTGGAACTGGTTGCACCTGAATTCCCGACCAACCTCGAAGCAAAGCCTACCTTGATGGATGATATTAAGGAAGCCCAAAGGAGACACGAGAGCATTGAAGGCATCAAGAGGAAGATCAAGGCAGGCAAGGCCCCATGATTCTTAGTGGATGAACAAGGAGTTATATGGTTCGGCAATCACATCTGTGTACCCAACAAAGAGGAGCTCAAGAACTTGATCTTTCAAGAAGATCATGACACTCCATACTCCATCCATCCTGGAGGAACCAAGATGTATCAAGACCTCAAGGCAAGGTTCTGGTGGCATGGCATGAAACGGGAGATAGACACCTTTGTCGCCAAGTGTGATACATGCCAGAGAGTCAAAGCTGAACACCAGCGATCCGCTGGGCTGTTTCAACCTCTCAAAGTACCTGAACGAAAGTGGTACAAAGTCGGGATGAATTTCATCACCGGATTACCAAGGTCAAGCAAGGTACATGATTCTATTTGGGTCATTGTCGACCACCTGACTAAGGTAGCCCATTTCATTCCCGTCAAGACCACCTATGACAGAAACAAGCTAGCCAACCTCTACATCAAGCGTATCGTGAGCCTTCACGGAGTTTATAAGGACATTGTATCGTACTGAGGCACATAGTTCACCTCGAGGTTCTGGAAGATGTTTCAAGGAGCCATGGGCACCAAGCTCTCCTTCAGCACTGCTTTTCACCCCCAGATCGATGGATAGACAGACCGAGTAAATCAGATACTCAAAGATATGCTCCGCGCTAGTGTCTTGGCGTATGGAGCCAAGCGGGAAGATTGCCTACCGTTTGCTGAGTTCTCATACAACAACAGCTACCAATCGAGTCTTCACATGGCACACTTTGAGGTGCTGTACGGGCGCAAGTGCCGCAGTCCCCTCAACTGGTCAGAAACTGG
The DNA here is from genome assembly GCA_022496015.1 of Hordeum marinum. Lineage (NCBI taxonomy): Eukaryota > Viridiplantae > Streptophyta > Magnoliopsida > Poales > Poaceae > Hordeum > Hordeum marinum. The sequence goes on from CM039675.1 coordinate 185,980,155, forward strand.
GGAAGGATTAATTTTTGGACCAGACATCCTCTACGAAGCAGAAGAGCAAGTTCAACTTGTCCGAGAGCGCCTTGAGACCACCAAGTCAAGATAGAAGAGTTGCGCTAACTCCCACCACCTAGAAGTGAGCTTCTGTGTCGGTGACCATGTCTACCTCCGAGTCACGCCTCTCAAGGGAACCAAGCATTTCCATGTCAAAGGGATGCTTGCACCAAGATACATCGGCCCCTCCAAGATCACCACTATGCGCGGAGAAGTTGCCTATAAACTAGATCTACCTTCCGAGCTATCAGATGCGCACAACGTATTTCATGTATCACAACTCGGGAAGTGTCTGCAAGTTCCCAACCGCCCGGACTTCTACAAGGACATCGACCATCAAGCCATCGATCTTCAGGTAGACCTCACTTATCGTGAGAGGCCAGTCCGCATTCTGGATGAGGCAGAATGCTGCACCCAAAGCCGCACCATCAATTACTTCAAGGTCCAATGGAGCACACACTGAAGCTGAAGCAACCTGGGAGCGTGAAGACTATCTTAGATCTGAGTTCCCTTATCTTTTTAGCGCTTAGCCTAGGAATCTCGGGGACGAGATTCTTGTAAGGGGGTAGGTCTATCACACCCTGTGTTTGTATCACCTTGTTATGCTTGGATTTATAAAATTTGGAGCCAATTAAAACTTTTTCAGTGTGTGTTGCCTGTTTGAATTATTGCTTGTTTGCTAGATTGGTTGTAGTGTATGGCACTCATAGATTCTATCCCTCTTCACACTCATCTTCATTGACCCAAACTTCTTGCCCAATGATCATGCCATGTGAATAGTGCCCAAAACTATTTTTATCAAATTTTATTTTGACTAAAAGGGGTTTATCCAAACTAGGTTTTCAAAACCCCCTGAAATGAGGTTTGCACTGCAAGTCATCAAATTGGGTGGATCTTTCCTTCCCAAAAGCTTTACTTAAAACCTACTATATATAAAACTTCCCAAAATCACCAAATATTAATTTTAAAGATTATTTTAATATTTTATTTAAAGGCTTTTTCTTAGGACCAGAAATGGTTTTTCATAGGGAAAAATTATTTAAATGCATTTAAAATATTTTAGAAAATTTAGGGAGACTCGGTGGACATATATTTTCCATATATAATAGTTTCACACATGGCCATGTTCAAATTCATGGGAAAACCCCCTCAAAACCCTTTCTGTCTAAATCAAGCTTTCAAATATTTCTATCAGTAATACTCTCAATAAATTCCAGGAATATTACAGCAAGTCAGCACTATCATAGGTGATGATCTTGCAAAGTTTCATCTCAATCCAAGTTGATTTAGTTCATCAAACCATTCCAAACCCCTTCCTGTCCAGAATCAAATTTGAACTACTTTACATTGTGAAGTTTCTTCCCTTGACCCCAAACTTTGTGGACATGTTCTAATCACCAAATAATGATGCTACACTAAGTGGAGCATCAAGGGTATTAGCTTAACATAACTAGATCTACAGAAACCAGATTGTGTTGATTTCTAGGGTTCCACAAAGTTACATTGTGAACTTTCATCAAACCATCTCAAACTTGGTGATTAGGCTTATTTTTACACACCATTTGATCTTGTTAAATATCTCTGTAAGTAGGTAAACTTTTCTTGCCCAAACACCCATCAAACACCTTCTGGTGAAATGGTAAAGTTATTATTTTCACCATTTTTACTCATCCCCTTGCTCTCAAACTTTTACCACAACCTCTCAGGGTTACTAGGTACCTCCAGTAATTCTGGCCTCAGCTCAATATTGGGAGGGGTAAAACCCATTTTGCACCCTTGGACAACATTGGCAGCTACTTTTCTACCTCTCCCTACTCCATTTCTTCTCCCTTGCCTATTCCCTAGCTCCTCCTAGCTCATGAGCATCTCGAGAACCCCCAAGACACTAGAGGACATGCTGGTGGGCATTGTTTATGCCATGGCACGCCAAATGGGCGCTCTAGAGCGTGCTACAGTGCACCAGAGCACTTTAGCCGCCCCTTCCTGGCGCCTCCCGACCACCTCGGGCCTCCCCGGCATGCCTGCCAAGGGGCATCAACGTCCGCAACATGCCGCCCCTTGTCCCCCTCCTCTCTATCCCTCCTTCGCCCCCTCGCACGTGCCGCGGCCGCCCGAGCCGACCAACCTCGGGGCTCGCCCGTGTGCGTGTCCCCCTCTCCCTCTCTCCTTCCTCGGCACGTGGATCTGCCCTAGGAAGGCAACAGACACACCCGGGCCTCCCTCTTGGCCTCCCTTGCCCACGCCAGCAAACCCCGGCGACCGCATCCAAGGTGCACCGGTACCCGCCTATAAAGCCCTCCCCCGAGCTCTTGCTGCTCTCCTCTCTCTCCCTTCTTCCCTCAGTCGCACTCCCGTTCCCAACCCCCTCGTCCCCGTGGTCGGGATCTCGAACCCGAGCTAAACCCTCACCACCGTGCGGGTTTCCCCCTCGCTAGCGATTCCCTCAGCCCCGGCGACCGCCTCGACCACCCACCTACGCGTGGGAAGCCCCTGAGCGTGCCGGTGCCCTCTGCTTGAGCTGTCGTTGCCTGAGCCCCCACCGATGAGCCCCTCTGCTCCCTGTTGCGAGGTGAGGGATGACAGGTGGGGCCCACCTGTCATACCCTCACCCTTCCTCCTCTCGCTGCCAGGTTGGGCCCGCAGGCAGGTTTAAAAATAAACCTGCCACGCGTGACGTCTCTCCCTGGGCCGGCTCCCCTTTGGGCCGGCACGACTGCGGTGCTTTTGGCCCGGGAGGGCACAATGTCATTTTTCTTTTTCTTTTCCCCCCTGCTTTCAACAAATACCATATAATTGAATATTCATCCATTGACAATAATTTTTCCACCTAAAATCTTGAAATATTCCATAGAATTTATAAGTGCCACTTGTAAAAATATTTGAAAACCTTTTTTGTACTGTTTCAATTTAAAACCGCTATTTGGCATTATTAGCCCATGTTCTAAATAGTTTTGAAAACCTTTTTAACTTCAAAACCCTAGACAACTATTTTAAGTATAGATTTTACTATTTATCAGAATAGGGTAGCATTTGTAATATTAACTTTGTGTGCTCTGTTTCTGTGTTATGCTTATTTTTACCGCTATTTATGGCGACGATAGATTGCGTTGTTGACGAGGAAGTTGGACCCTGAAGACTTTGTTGAGCCAAGTAAGCAACCCTTTGACCATGTTAAGAAACAATTTCATTGCATGTAATATAGCACTTTATGTTCGTTATATTGAGCATGTGGAGTAGTGACCACTTTGGTGGGTTGCTACCGATACTTTGCCATTGAAACTTGCATCGTGCATGACCCTACCACCTTATGAGGGTTATGCGGGTGGGTGTAGTTAGGATACTAGTTGATGCTACACAAGTGGGTTGGGATTTATGCATAGTGATGGAAAAGAAGAGATGATTTCAAAGACTTTTCGAAAACCCTGTCGGGTGCCATAATGCCCGAGGGAGATGATGATGTGTGGTGACCACTTGAGAAAGAAGTGGTGTACCGGAGGAAGTGAGTATGTGTTTTTCAAAAACGAGGAGTTTTAAGATTTGCTGACTGTCCCAACCTTACACGTGCGACCATGATAACCCTTATGGGATGGGCTTTGTTGATTACTATGGTTGGTGCTAGCAGGGAGCCCGCAGTACTAGTGGCGAGAGGGAAGTGGTCACTCTCGAGACGAGGTCGTCCCGAAAGTGGAAAGCCATGCGATGTCTTTACAGGCATCGGGCACACTGTTGCGTGCCCTCATGTATGACACGTGTGATGTATATCATGGGGGATGGCACCAACGAGTTAACTCTTTGTTTGGTATCACCATGGCAAAGGCATTGTTCGGGTGCTTACCTTGGGTATGTAGTATACCGCGAGTCGTGGATGACACGGAAGTTCCCCGTGTCCATGGTCATGGACAGTTGGAGGTCCTGCTTAAACTAGGTCCGATGTTTTCACAAACTTGGCGTGTGTGTGTGGTTGACACAGAGGTGACTTTGAGATAAGTCAGATGACCTGACGTGATGTTCGAGCATGTGATGTTCAATCCCCTGATCATGATGATAACTACAACTTGTTCATATGGATATCTACAAACTATCAATGCATGCTTACCTAAGTTACTTGACCATGTATTGCATTCAAAATTAGCTTTCTGCAAAATACCTATTAGTGCTACATCATGCATTGATATTACCTTGTTCCGAACATGGGTTGCTTGCGAGTACATTCAAAGTACTCATTGGCTTGCCATTGGTTATTTAATTGGCCAGGCATGGAAGAACAGGAGTATGGTGAAGAGTTCGTTGGTGACGAGCATGCGAACTAGGTCATTTCCCAGTCAGAATGCCTGAAGGTTTAAGGCAGATGGCAATGGGTTCACGCTTTCAGTCAAGATTTCCGCTGCTTGTTCTTTTTAAGTGGTTGGCCCTTGTGGCCCTATCTCTGTAAGACTAGACCTTCATGGTCTTTATTTGTGTAAGACGCTATATGTGGATGTAAGACTCTTGTATTCAGCTTCTGTGTGTTCAGTGAGCATTGATCTCTGGGATCACTGTACACGTGCATTCGGTTATCATGACTTATGAGTCGGGGTCCCCACACAACATTAGTTATAGGAGAGGCAGAGAGGCATGGGGCGCCCTGGCCCACGGGTGTCATCTAGGCGACACGAGCAGGCCAACGCTCGGCACGCACTCGGCACGGGTTGACCATGGTAGCAACAAAGCAAAGACAAAGTAGAGCTAGAGCGAGGATTATAATATGCCCCTACCTGGTGCGCCAAATGTTGGAATCAGGGCTCCGTAGACCCAAGAAGGTTCGTACACTGGGGATTGTGTGAAGATCTCAACAAGCTCTAGTCCTAAGCTCGTCACGCCGCAGCCAAGGCTCACCGAACGCGTGCGAGCAGGCAAGAAGAGGAACATAGAGATTTACCCAGGTTCGGTCCACCTTGCGGTGTAATACCCTACTCCTGATTTTGGTGGGTTAGCCTCACAAGTGGGATGGGGATGAACTAGTACAGTGGTTGAGCGACCTCGCGAGGGCTCTGGGATGAGGATCGATCGGTCCCTCTCTATGGTGGAGGCTAGCTCCTATTTATAGTGGCCTTGGTCCTCTTTCCTTATCGCACATGCGTTAAGGGATCCCACAACGGCCAAATTTGAAAGGGGACTATAGGTACATCTTATCCTAACTAAAGGTGGTCTTCTCCTGCAAAGCTTCAGGGCGTGATTGTTGGGACCGCGATCCTAAGCCATAGGAATCCAGCCTGTAACACATCACATCACTTTGCAGTCTCACTCACGGTTATCTCCACGGCTGCCACCTTACCTAGGCCAGGTTCATTTGCGTCTTTTGACTCACGTATGTGAATGTGTTGCTAGCATTCAAATGTCAAAGAACCCGGGCCGACATTACTAGTCGTAGAACCCAAGTGGCACATCCGTACAGGGACAGGCATACGTAACCCAGTAGTGCAGGTGTCGATCTCTAGCGTGTGTAGACGAGTCATAGCAAGCTACAAGGACTCCATTACGCCGTGGGACATAATTGTCATCACCGCACATAGATGAGTCGTAGCAGGCTATAGGGACTCCATTACACTGCGAGACATTTCCCTGAAGGGACAAACACAACAGCAAATAAGGATACATGTCGGTCAATCAATGTGTCCGGAGAAGTAGCAAGGTACCAAAGCTCGGTGGAAGCACAAAGAGGCAGTTCAACATAAAGAGTACTACTAAAGGCACACAACTAGGTGTCGAATCCCATACATACCATTGCACGTCACACGTACGCAGGACATGCCCGATATGCATAGATACAACTATGGCATCGTAACATAACCATACAACATTACAACATTTATTTAGAAGGCTCGAAAGAGCCAATACAATAAGATGTTACAAACAGGGGTCACAAGACCCAACATTCAGAGCATTCAATCAAACAAGTGGAAGTTAAACATGTCTGGGTACAGACATCTACAAAAGTGGCTGGAGGAGCCTGAAAAGCTACAACGACCCTACCAAAGGAACCAAACCTCTGTCTGGGATTCCCAAGCTAATCCGATCAACATCGAACTTCACGTCAAAAATACCACTAATGAGACTGACGTCTCCTCTGCAAAAACATAAATTAAGCAAACGTGAGTACAAGGGTACTCAGCAAGACTTACATCAGAACTAACTACACATGCATCAGTATCAATGAAGGGGGTTGTGGAGTTTGTTGCAGCAAGCCAGCTTTGACTCTTGGCTAACCTGGACTATGACTACAAGTAGTATCTCTGAGGTGGGATAGTGCACACGAGTCCACATATTCTCCAATCAATACACCACTATGGATCCACTTCCGTCTCCTTACGAGAAGGCCATCCATAGCACTCACGCTTATCTTGCGTATCTTAGAGTATCCACTTCAACTTATCTATGAACCACATAAGTTCTCCAAGTAGTCCATATCCGAGGACGCGGCTATTCGAATAGATTCATAACCCTGCAGGGGTGTCCTTCTTCACACATCCTCCCGCCACTTATCGCTATGTGCACATAAAAGGCACCTTGGCAACCTTCAAGCGGAATCCCAGCGAGGGAGTCGGCGACGACCGTTAATCACACAAGACCCTAGTCTAGGTTTATCGCCTATTTGAGACTAAACCCGCACGGAAGTCCGGCCGAAGTTTCCGCTACCGCCTCAAACGATGTGCGCAGGGTTCCCAAGCCCACCGTTCGGGTGCCACTTGGTTGTAGCAAAAATGAAGTGGAATTCAAACTTATACTAAATTCCAACTCCGACACTATTTATTAAATTATCCTAATAATGAAATGTCCTACTTGGTGATGTTAACTTGCTCAAACATGCATGATCATGGCATAAACAGATTCATTGGATTTTTCTAATCATTTTTTATATATAAATTATTTTCATGTGACTTACTGATTGTTTTCCATGATTTTTAGAAGTTTTCAACATTTTCTGAAATTTCCTGATATATTTTTATTATAAAAAATTAATTACTGCGTCATCATGACGTCAACAGGTCAACAGGGCCAGGTCTAGGTCAAACCTGTCATGTGGGACCCTCCTGTCATTGACTCAGAGGCTAACCCGGTTAAACTAATTAAAACAGAGGGGTTAATTAGTGCGGTGGGTTCCAGTGTCAGTGACTAAGAGGGCTGGTTACCGGCTAATTAAACTGGCCACGTCAGCACATTGGAGTGAGGTTGCCGACGACCATGCAGGGCGGTTGTGACACGACAGAAACGTGCTAGCAGTGTCGGGCTAGAGCGCTGAGGGCAGCAGGGCATAGCCCTGACCCGTGCGCATCCAAGGGGGGCCATGGGAGGCCCTGGGGTCGCCGGAGCTCATCGGGGGCGAGCCCGTGGCAGCGGCCAAAGCTTGGCTTGCGAGGACGACGGCTAGAGGGCATGGGAGAGCAGGGGCGCGAGGGGGAAACGGCAGTGGCTCACCGCAGGGTGGAACGGAGGCGATGACAGGGGCGGAGGAGCTCTGGACGGGGCAGAACGAGCGCGGCGAGTTCCGATGGCTGGTGACGAAATCAGCAACAATGGCGGCAACGAGATCCGCTCGGGTCCGACGGAGAGGAAGCAGAGGGGGAGGGGAGAATGAGCTCGGGGGGGGGGGGAGAGGGAGCTCCACGGGCCTCCGTGGCGCAGGAAAGGCGAGGGGAGCAGCTCCGTGGAAAGCAGGAGGTGGAGGCCGGCGTGTTCGTGGACGACACCTCGGCTGCCTACTGGCCGGAGGTGGGAGATGACCTCCCCACCCCTGGTGGGCTGGGATGGGCTTCCCACTTGGGCCAGTAAGATTTGCCCTTTTTTCTGTTTTTCTTTTCTTCTGACATTTGTTTTATTTTATGAGGTAAAAATATCTAGCACAATAATGCCAACAATTTCTATGATATATAGTTTGATTATTTCAAACTTCCACAAAAAGGTTTGGGCATCTTTGGACATCTATCATATTTATAATGCTTTATTATTCGATTTTAGTAGCACTAGATGCTCATTTTAAAATGATATTCTTGGTTTGAAAAATCTATTTTTCTCTGATATGGAGTTGCCAATATTTATCAGAGAAAATGAACATTTTTGAGGGCATTTCTAATTCATTGAAATTATTTTATAAGTTTAACCTATTTGAATTTTGTTTGTGCTAGGATTTGATCATACCCATTTCAAATTAATTTGAATTTAGACATGATGACATGATGCACATGCTGATTTTGATGCAAACAATATCAGGCAAATTCTAGGGTTGTTTCAGTGATGCAGAGGTGGGCTCGGCGATGAAATCCGTCCTGCCGAGCTTGTGGTCTTGGTCTTGTTCACTAAAATGGAAAGATTAGGCGGCCTTCCTCGAGAACCTACGCCTGGCCTTGATCCCTTAGCACCAAAGAGGAAACTGTTCTCTCTGCACCCGGCGGCGCCCGGCGGGCCTCGATCGTCATGGCTCACGTCATCCTAGACTCATGAGGCTGGGTACCTGCATAGGAAACTCTGCTCCTTGGGAGGATGCCCAGGGAGGCCACTCCTATGGATGTCTTTGCGTTGTTCTCCTCATGAGGCCGGGGCCCTCGCGAGATTCTTGACTTGGCGGGCTTTTCGCTAGGCCATCCCGGGTCGTGGAAGTGGGCCACGTGTTGGGCCGCAAGTAGGCAGATCTGGGTACCCCCGATCCCAGAACACCGACAATTCTATTTCTCAAGAACAATGATGGCATTTACCGACTTTGCGTCGATTGCCGCCGATTGAATAATAAGACAATCAGGAACAAGTACTCACTTCCCAACTTCAATGAGTTGTTTGAGAAAATGAAAAGGGCCTAGATTTTCTCGAAGCGAGATCTTCGCATGTGCTATCAACAGATCCGCCTCCGTGAAGAAGATATTCGCAAGACTACTTTCAGGACAATTTTTGGCTCTTATGAGTACACCATCATGTCCTTTGCTCTCGTAAATGCACCTCCTACATTCTCGAGATTGATGAATTTTTTCTTGTCTCCCTATAGAAATGAGTTCGTCTTGGTGTATTTGGATGGCATTCTTGTATTCTCGAAGACCGAAGAAGTGCATGCAGAGCATCTCCGACTTGTTCTTGGCAAGTTAAGAGAGCATCATCTCTATGCTAAGTTCTCGAAGTGTGCGCTTTGGCTCAATGAAGTGGTTTACCTTGGGCACATCATCTCTGCCGAGGGCATCAAGGTGCATCATGAGAAAGTTGAGGCCATCTTGAAGTGGGAGCCTCCTTAGAATGTCAAGCAACTTTGTAGCTTCCTCGGGCTTGCAAGTTACTACAAAAGATTCATGGAGAACTTCTCACAAATGGCTAAGCCTCTGTCTAACCTCCTTCAGAAGAGTGTCAAGTATGTTTGGAATCCTGAGTGTGATGTGGCGTTCAATACACTCAAGGAGAAGCCGACTACAACTCCAGTTCTCATTCCTCTCGATGAATCCAAGCCTTTCCAAGTGTTCTCTGATGCTTCCCTCCAAGGTCTTGGTGGTGTTCTCATGCAAGATAAGAAGTTTGTGGCTAATACCTCGCATCAACTGAAGCCTAGCGAGAAGAACTACCCCACTCACGATCTTGAGTTGGTGGCAGTTGTTCATGCTCTGATGACATGGAGACAACTATTGTTGGGAAGACCGGTTGAGGTGTTCACGGACCACAATAGCTTGAAGTACATCTATTGTTGGGAAGACCGGTTGAGGTCTCCTCTACAAAACATAAATTAAGCAACCGTGAGTACAAAGGTACTCAGCAAGACTTATATCAAAACTATCTACATATGCATCATTGTCCACAAAGGGGGTTGTGGAGTTTATTGCAGCAAGCTAGCTTTGACTCTTGGCTAACCTGTACTACGACTACAAGTAGTATCATTGAGGTGGGATAGAGCACACGAGTCCACATATTCACCAAATAAATACACCACCATGGATCCACTCCAGTCTCCCGACGAGAAGGCCATCCATAACACTCACACTTATCTTGCGTATTTTAGGGTATCCATTTCAAGTTATCTATGTACCACATAAGCTATCCAAGTAGTCCATATCCGAGGACGCATCTATTCGAACAGATTAAAGCACCCTGCAAGGGTATACTTCTTCACACACGCTCCCGCCACTTACCACTATGTGCATGTAAAAAGGCACGTCGAAAACATTCAAGCAGAAGCCCAACGAGGAAGCCGGCCATGACCGTTAACCACACAAGACTCTAGTCCAGGTTTATTGCCTATTTGAGACCGAACCCGCAAGGAAGTCCAGCCAAAGTTTCCATTAAGGCCACAAACGATGTGTACAGGGTTCCCAAGCCCACCTCGACGGATAGTTCTAGGCTTGGTACACCCGGCCATAGGTGCATCTACAACACCATAGCCTACCCCTCCGGTCAGCGCAATGCACGGCCACCAGCACATCCTACAAACACCAAAAACTAGTTGCAACTCCTGGACACAGATGTAGGCAATTAATAAACCAAGAGGGTTCATTGGTTTCGAGCCCAATGCATGGTAGTATCTTGTCTTGGATAACATATACAGAACTCAGTTCTTAAGGACGGTCCCAATGAGACAACCCACATGTACTCCTGCATGTCCACTAACCTCTACCTTTACCAAATCATGTTCACACACTTAGCTCTCACACAACATGACATGAACGCATCCATTCCGATTCAAAACTCAGATGGATCAAACAGGACATGACTCTAAGCATAATAGGCATAGTAATCAAGCATGGATGAGTAAGCACAACAAGGCGGAAGCAGTTGCTACTCATGCTAAGTGGTTTCAACTATTTACTGTGGCAAAGTCAGGTCAGGCAAAGGAATGGGTTCAACTACTGAGAACATGTAAGAGTTGAATCGTGGTTGTCCTAATGCAATAAAAGAGAGCATGAGCGAGAGAGTGGGTTCATATCAGTATGCTCAATGGGGGGGGGGTTGCTTGCCTGACAGTTCTTAAGATAGCATTTCTCTTCATCAGTGTCAATGATCATAACGTGGGAACCATTGTCTACTGAGAAGGAACAACACCGAGAAACAACAAGAAGGAACACAATCAATGTGATGCAACAAACATGATGCATGACGTGTGATGTTAAGGTACTAAATTCACCTAGTACAACATTTGAGACATTAATTAAAGTGGAATTCAAATAGGCATCAAATTCCAACTCCAAACTATTTATCAACTTTGTCCTAATCATCATTTGTCCTACTTGGTTATGTTAGCTTGCTCAAACATGCGTGAACATGGCATAAATAGGTTTATTGGATTTTTCTGATCATTTTTCATATATAAATTATTTTCATCTGACTTACAGATTAGTTTCTAAGATTTTTACAAGTCTTAAACATATTCTAGAAATAGACAAATCAATTAATATTTACTCAAATTCCAGAAATGGAATTTTGCGTCAGCATGATGTCTCTCTGATGCCAGCAGGTCAACGACCTGGTCAAAGTCAAACCTGACCAGCAGGACTTGCTGGTTAGTGACCCATTTTGTTAATAGGGGGTTATTTTCTCTACTTTAAACCTTTTCGGTTAATTAAGCTCGCATGACCAACTGTTAGTGGCTAGATGGTACTTAGTGGCTTGATTAGCCACTAATGAACCTGCCACGTTGTCATGCCGGAGATCAGCCGCCGATGACTACAGAATGCGGTGGTGGCTAACTCCGGTCATGGCGGGGGTGGGCTAGAGGATGCGTGGGAGAGAGGGGGCATGGGGAGGAGCAAGAGGGGCTCATTGGGAAGCTACAGAGATGGAAGCGGAGCTCAGGGATGGCTGGGACGGTGCGAATCGACGGCGACATCTGATGACCGTTGACGATGAAGACGGTGATGTCAGGTTCGTTGTGGGGCTCCCGTCGAAGCATGGCTTGGTGAGGAGGGCTTGCACGTCGAGGCGGGATTCGGGGACTCACTAGGTAGGAGAAGAGCGACTGGTGGCTGCGGTTTCACGGTGGCCTAGCCATGGCCGCTTCGGCCATGAGAGAGGGGGGAGCGAGCAACAACAAGAGAGAGCGAATGAGGAGGGGGATGGATCCAGACGACACTCGGGAAGTCATCCCTGGCGTCGTGCTAGCCAGGAGCGCCAGGCAGGCAGCTGCCGGCATGGAGGCCCTCGGCACAAGCCATGCCCTGCTTCCCCTCTACCTACTGGCGAGAGGAGGAAGACAGGTATGGCCCTGGTGGGCTGGCCTGGGCCACGTTAGTGCCGGGTAACTCCCTCTCTCTTTCTAATTTATTTTCTATTTTCTATTTCGTGCTTTTTGTTTAACTTTGTTAGGGGCAAAACTATAGAGCCAGAAACCATGGAATAATTTATGGGATATAAATTGAATAGTACAAGGTCCTACAAAAAATTTCAGCATTTTTGAAACAACTAAAATATTCATAGCCATTTAGTTATCATTTTGAGATGCATTTCTGTTTTGTTTAAAATTATGAAAGAGTTGTTTAAAAGTTCATCACATCTGGTATGTTGTTTCCAACATTTATCACAAATGGTGAACATTTTTTTAAATCCATTTTGGTTTCATTGGAAATCTTAGCTAATTGAATTTATTTCAAAATGGATTCCTGGGGTTTTGAAAATCCCCAATTCAAGTTCATTTGAAATTAAACATGATGACATGATGCACGCGCAATGATGAGCAGAGCCTAAGCAAGAGCTGTGACAACTCACCCCCACTGAACAAGAATCTCGTCCTGAGATTCAGGTATAGGGTGAGACAACTGGGGGAATACTAAACCATCACAAACTTCATGATCCAATTGCCCTTCTCGAAGATGTTGATTCGTTGCATCATGTTGATCTTTCCATCTTTGATTTGGGATCTTCACCTAACACAATGACAACGAATACTGAAAACCCCTACAAGAATCGATCTTCTCGAAGATCGAGCAACTCATGATCAACTCATGGAATGAGACGTGAGAACGTCTCTTGAGCTGAGACACAACAAACATCAAGAGGGATGGAATGAGATAGATGACAAAGGTTCAATTGGTGGGCAACAAGTCCACGCTTAGCTAGGATGGAGCATGGGTTTCAAAGTACCCAGGAGTTAGTTTCCCTTCATACCATGACGGGCACCTTAGGGAAGGTGACTCGTAGGATTATCTCTAACATGGGAAACATAATTACTTTTGATATAGAGAACATTGAAACTCTTCATACTAGCCTAAGGCATTTCACAATGATTGTATGAAGGAATTCGAAAGAATGGCATACTCAGCTCAAAAGAGGAACTAGAGTTCTAGAACAGGTCGGCAAACGTAAGGCACATTCCATTTAATACCGAGAATATAACCTAGTGTCTTAGCATGCTCTCAAGAACTTGAGCATTTCCACATTCATCGGGGTTTTACCAACATCCATGCCAAGGATCTTGGCAACACATCATACTACCATGATGAATAGTGGTGGAGGATGCAAATGCAAAGGAAGGCAAACACTTTCTTAGATTTCACCTTAGTTATGCCAAGGAAGTAAAATCTGGATGATCGACCGAGAGACATTTATCACTCCTCTTCAAAGCTTCTCCTTGATGTACTAGCATAACCAAAAAAAGATAACATTTTGTATGTAGAACATCAAGTATAGGTCGGACTTCGGGAGCATGAAAAGGTCCATGAGGAACAACTGCTAAAATAAGTCATACAAAGTCCACATGGGAGAATGGCTAATGTTGCTGATACAAGATATTAATACAATAGGTCTTCTGGCTAGGTGTGTTAGCCATGACATCACCTTACCAGATTATAATGAGACCAATATTATATTTCTTGGGAAATGTTCCAACCATCATATCTTCCTGAGATTCATATCTGGTTGGGGATATGGTGTTTCAGACTCAGCATATCTGAAAAGAAAGCTTGCAACACAAATCAACGAGATGATGTTGCGAGATTCTCGGGAAATAAACTATGGAACCCAACTCCAAAACATGACCTGGACTGGAAGATACATGTGAACACACTGTCCAAGACAAGCATGACCATATAGACGTCTTACAACAAAACACCACCGAGTTCGGGTTAGGTACCATCATTGGAGGTAGCAAAGTCCTTGCATAAGTCATATGATTAGCTCTTAGGAAGGAACTTCTTTTCCTTAAACAAATCAATCGGTGGCTTCATGTGCTAGGAGTTACATATGGATTGGAGGTTGAAAGTCTACCAACCGATAGAACACTTCGCATTTGCATGACTTATTAGGGATGATTCCAAAGGAACCAACATCAACTTTGCTTAATTCATGGTGGCAACTTGCACCAGGTACATGTGAATTACAGGAAGTCACTTCTTACACCATACACATACTTCGAGATAAGAGGTGAAGATAATGCCTACAAAAGTTTCCAATACTAACTTAATGTTCAGCATGAAGCACGGAATAGATAAAAATGTTGTCGATGGGCTCGACAACAATTCATCAAGATGTCCATATGGATGGAATTCCACAATTATGAGAACAAGGTGATAGCATTGGTCAAATCAAAAGAAATAACGGTGTATGCTCGAGGAATACTCACAAGTAAAACAATATTAGGAAAATCTTTGGTTCTGATTTTGATTTGATGATACCGCAACTCAAATAAATGGTTGTACAAGATGATAGGTGCAACAATTTAGCACAAGGATAAATCGATGAAGATATCATCTTTCCTCAACACTCACAAGCACAAAAACACAAAGATATCCCTTTGACATGAGCTAAGTTAGATCAAGCTTTTATCTTCCAACTCTCCAAGTTGTTGTTTAGCTTATCCAACTAACTCAGGGTATCCAACATAGAGTCTTGGAGAAGGAGTGGTTTATAGAGAAACCATCTTGATCACGAACTCACATAACGGTCAAGGAACAACTTGGTAATACTTCCAAGAAGATATTCATAAAATCACAATCCAACAATATGTTATCAAGCTCGAGAACAATCTTGCTTTTCAAGGCAGGACGATATGATCAACAGAGCAAATGATTGACACAATCCTAACTCACTGATCGAAAAGTGCACCATGGAGAATGGACTAGGTAGCACGATCAATCTTTAGAGTGGTGATTCAATAACCAACACACCAAGAATGAAATTATTGTCCATTAACTACCAAGAATCAAAGTTGCTAGTAGTATTGATTACACACATCATTATTCACTTGTCGGTATTCTAGTTATAAACAATACAGAGATGAAGGAATGAATGATAATGGCAAGGAGTATCACTACATCAAGAGTTCATAAGAGGGAGTGTAGTTCTCATGACAATCTTGACATGAATAGGGTAATACTCAAGGTAGAACAGAGCAAAAGCTGGATTGGCATTTTGATCCGCAGAATACAACTGCTTTGACCCAATCCTGGAAATGGATGAGTTACTAGAGTTTGTTTCTCCTAGGCATTCTGAAGTAGAATGGGTTGATTGACCACAAAAATAATAGGCATCGATGAAACGAATGCAAAACTACTCTTGACTATCCACTGATAGATGAAGGTCAGAATACAATTGAAGAGGGCAAATCAAGAGCACATGATTTTCTGAGTTGATGCATAGATTAAATACATCGAACAAATTTCAACATGTTTCTTCTAGATAAACCATGCAGAAAGGTAGAATTGGAAGAGTCACAACTATGGAATGGAGAACTCATCACGAGTACTCATGTTGTGATACTTCATCCACGAAGAACTACTATCGGGTTTGGTTCATGGTATTTCAAGAATGACATACGATGGACCTACAAGACTATAACAAAGTTACTAATCATCCTAAAGGAACGAGCAATTACTATCAATGGGAATGAGCAGAATGATCCTTGGGTTCAAAAACCCGGATTTAGAATACCTACTGACTAAGTGGCATCACAAGATATAAAAATGGCCAAAGTTATCACATTGGGAACAGAAAACACAACTAGACTGTTGGGTGGTTCACTAGAACAACATGGTTTCCTAAACACCTTCATCAAACATTTCGAGGTAACAGAGTACCTCAACTCAACAATTAGTGTGCTCTGTCTGGCCCAAAAGACATTGACTCGAGGTAAAACAGTTTCAATTGCATCAGATTATTTATAAACCTTGGATAGCTCGGACAACATAATGGCTATACGGGCATGAAATATGAGGCAACCTGCACAAGAAAACTGACAACATAACACTAAATTCTGAAGGAGACATTGATCCATGAAGACATCAACTTTCATAGAAGTCTCTAGCATAGTAACTCGTCATCCAGCTAAGGAAAGGAGTAAAAAGATCCTTACGTTCCCTTCCACAATCAATTCCCTTATATAACTAAAGCAGTTCTAGAATCAACATCGACCAGTTTGGCTTGGTAATCCTACAGGCAGTCAACCTCTGATACCAATGCTGTCGGGACCCTAATCCTAAGCCACAAGAACCCAGCCTGTAACACATCACGTCACTTTGCGGCCTCACGCATGGTTATCTCCACGGCTGCCACCATACCTAGGCCGGGACCATTTGCATCTTTTCGCTCACGTATGTGAATGTGTCGCTAGCACTCAAATGACAGAGAACCTGGGTCGACATGACTAGTCATAGAACCCAAGTGGCACATGTGTGCAGGGATATGCATACGTAACCCAGCAATGCAGGTGTCGATTGCTAGCGTGTGCAAACGAGTCATAGCAAGCTACAAGGACTCCATTACACAGTGGGACAGAAATTTCATCACTGCACATAGACGAGTCGTAGCAGGCTACAGGGATTCCATTACAGTGCGGGACATTTCCCTGAAGGGATAGACACAACAGCAAACAAGGATACATGTCGGTCAACCAATGTGTTCGTAGCAGTAGCAAGCTACCAAGGCTCGGTGGAAGCACAAAGACGCATTTCCCCCTAAAGAGTACTACTAAAGGCACACAACTAGGTGTCGAATCCCATACATACCATTGCATGTCACACGTATGCACGAAATGCCCGATATGCACAGATATAACTATGGCATTACAACATAACCATACAATATTGCAACATTTATTTAGAAGGCTCGGAAGAGTCAACATAGTAAGATATTACTGTAGGATCGAAAGTAGGTCTAGAGGGGGGGTGATTAGACTACTTGACCAAATAAAAGTTTTGCCTTTTTCCCAATTTTAGTGTTTGAAGTTTTAGCATTCATGACAAGTCAATTTCACCCTACACATGTGTGTCTAAGAGTATAGAAGCGGAAAATAACAACAAGCATGAGTAAATGGGATAGGGTAGGAAGATCAAACGCAATTGTAGACACGATGATTTTTCCCGTGGTTGCGATAGGTGGCGCTATCGTAAATCCATGTTTATGGAGTCTTCAAACCACGGAGGGTAACGGTCGCGAGATTCCACGGAGGGCTCCACCCATAAGGGTCCAAAAAGTAGCAACCTTGACTATTCTATATGACTTCCGTCCATGAAGGACTAGCCTCACTATGGGTAGCTCTTCATGAAGTAGGCGATATCCTTGCCCTTAGAAACTCCTTGGTCCACTCCACAATGTGAAGTAGGAGGCTCCCAAGCAACACCTAACCAATCTAGGAGGCACCACCCTCCAAAAGGTAATAGGCTCGGTAATGATGATGAACTCCTTGCTCTTGTGCTTCAAGATGATAGACTCCTCAACACAAATCACTCTCTCACAGATTTGGCTTGGTGGAAGAGATGGGATTGGTGGAAAGCAACCTGGGGAGGCTAGAAATCAAGATCCATATGGTCGGAGTGGAAGATCTTGATCTCAACACAAGGGTAGGTGGTTCTCTCTTAGAAAATCTGATAGGATAGGTATGGAATAGTTCTGAGTGCTTGTTTTTCGAGTAGGTGGTGGTGAAGGGGTATATATAGGCATCCCCAAAAATCCAACCGTTACACACAAAATGACCAACTCGGTGACACCGATGTGTTAATCTTGGTGGTACCGAAGTGATCAAAAGGTGGCAACTTTTGAATCTCGGTGAGACCGATATATGAAACTCGGTTGCACCAATAAGGTGACCAACAGTCAGATTTCCAATCTCGGTGATGCCGACCCAACAATCTTGGTGGTACCGAAAATGTAAATTTGCGTAACATAAAGTTCGCAACCTAAACTCGGTGACACCGGTATGGAATCGGTTGCACCGAAGTGGCTAGGGTTTGGCTGAGTCTGTCTAGGTTCTGGAATCGGTGGCATCGGGATAGGAATGTTGGTTGCATCGATTTTGAATGTTTGGCTATAGACAGACTTTGGTGGGAGAGCTTGTGGATCTTTTTGGTGACTATCACTTGTTCAAGTATGAGCATTTTGTTGACCAACAAAACCTTACCCCCTTTTAATAGTATTGGCTTTCCTATGGACTCAAAGTGATTTCTCACAAATGTAAATGTAGAGTCCTCTTGCTTGAAGCTTGGCCAACCTATTTCCTTGCATC
Organism: Hordeum marinum; assembly: GCA_022496015.1. Lineage (NCBI taxonomy): Eukaryota > Viridiplantae > Streptophyta > Magnoliopsida > Poales > Poaceae > Hordeum > Hordeum marinum. Next base: position 185,998,627 of record CM039675.1, read on the forward strand.
TTGGGGTAATTCCACAATCCTTTTGCCATCCCTATCATTGAACTTTTCCTGAAATATACTTGGTGGAAACATTAATTCAATGACTTATATGTTGTTATTAATTACCAAAACCACCAAGGGAGCAAATGTGCTTTCAATCTCCCCCTTTTTGGTAATTGATGACAACATATAGATCAAAGCTTCGACAAATATATAATCAACGAGTATAATCGTCGCTTTGAGAAGTATGTGGTAAGCAAGAGCTCCCCCTAAATTTGTGCATTATTTTAAATTTGTATTTGAATGAAAATGCACAATCGATTAGATACATGGGTCACTTCTTACATGTCACATCCAACTTGGTGGTGTGTGATAATAATTAGAATGAACATCATAAAACAACACAATCAAGCAAAGATGAATGATCATCACATAAGCATTAAGATGATAGGAAATAGTAGCATCACACATTAAAGCATATGATCAAACATCATCTAACGTGTATCACAAGCAACCCAAAGAATGACAAGCAACCAAAATACAATTGTTTTTGAACAGCAACAAGCACCAAACACTCTCTCACTTGAAGCCTAAAGATCTATATACACTTCTCCCCATTTGGCAACAAGTTACCAAAAAGTTCAAAGGCATATATCTAAGCGTTCTTGGGATGATCTCCTCCGGTTGTTGATGAAGGAGTCGAGAGAACAGCGTCGGTGAAGATCTCTGCAGATGTCATGGATGGAGCTGGAGTGGATACTGGAGGAACTGGAGCTGATGGAGCAGGAACTGAGCTGACAGTAGCAGGAGCTGATGAAGAGGGCCTCAAGTCTGGAGCTAGCACTATGGTTGATCTGGCCTGAGTAGGAAACTGAGTGCCTCTCCTGAGAGGTGAGACATCCTCATCATCATCATCATCATCATCATAAGAAGTAGAAGCATGAGGTATATGCACTGAGTCAACTTCCTTCTAAAGCTCTATGACTGTCTTAGTCACCCTATCCAGCTTATCATTTAAAGTCTTGATCCTAATCTCAAAGATCCTCACAAGACTATTCTGGTTGTCCGAAATCCCCTTAATATACTTTTGCATGCTCTGAACTGATGAAATAAACAGATCCATTTGCTCATTTCTGGATCTAGGAACTTGAGCACTAGTGGCTCTAGGTGCCTCTTGCTCTTCCTGATCTGGGTCCATCACCACGATATTATCCTCAAGCTCTGGCTGTAGGGGCAAATGGGGATTGTAAAGAGCAAATATGTGCTTCTCAATCTGAGAGTTAATAAGCATCTGGATGTAGGGTGCATAGCATCAAGAATGCTTCTGATCAGCAGCAACCCTCTTGATTGTCTCAACAGTAAATCCATGACTCTGATCCTGGTGTGACTATCATGGTGGATCAACATGTTGATGGAGTAGCCTCGAATCATCTTGTCATCTATTGACTTGGGCATCAAAGTATGCCTCATAATGGTGTTCATGGTGCGGAGGCCAGCTTGAAGATAGTAGATGGATCATAGCTTGTGAGATTGCACTTTGTCTGCAGGGATAGGAGTATACATATACTTCATGGCATTGTGGATCCCCTTGGATTTCGTGTAGACATCCAAATCTCCATCCTGTGCCTCTGAACTCCTAGAAGTGAATCCCATTCATCAACAGTGGACTCATATCTTGCTCCTTCAGTCATCCATACAATCCTACCATCTCCATAGAAATGTGTAGTGGAGTAGAATTGCATGATCATCTCATCATTCCATGAAGTAAGCTCTCTGCCAACAAATTCATCCAGTCCAATGAAGTGGAAATTATCTTGGACACTTGGGAAGTAGTCCTCATTCTCCCTAATGAATTTCCAATCAACATATCTCATGTCACCGACTGTTGGGCTCTTGTCTAACAGGACTGTCTCACAAAAGTCTTGCTGCTCCTTGGTATAGAATCTGTAATCAACAACGGTGTTCTTCCTTGGCATATGGATATATATCTCTCCAATCCCTCAAACCCGAGTCTTTCCTCTTCTTCATATCTTCAGCAACTAGGTGGCTGACATCATGTACTAGAAGGTGTGGTCTGAGTTTCATCAAGGTTGTCAAGTCATCATCTTGCTCAGCTCTGGAAGCAATTCCCTTGTTTTTTCAGAAGTTGGAATCTTCCTAGATGTCCTCTTAGGCTTTTCAGTAGCAGCCTTCTTAGATTTGGTGCTCTTGTATGTGCCAGACTTGGGCATAGCATCAGCTAGAAGTTTCTTGGCCTTCTTCTTGGGAGAAGCCTTTGCAGCTGGCTCATCCTCCTCTTCAGCAGCAGCTGCCTCCTCTGGATCTTCATAAATGGATGTAGGCCTGCCAGTCACATGAATAATCCTCTTTCTGGCTCTCTTGTCCCTTGCCTTCTTAGGCATAGACTTCCTTGGGGGATCAATGGTCACTGTAGCCCTAGCACTCTCATGTGCTCTCATAGCTTTAGAGCTAGCATAGACTTTGCTAACAACTCTCCTGGAAGAAGTTGCTTCAGTAGCAGACTTCTTAGCAGCCTTATCTTGCTTCTTGGCAAGAATCTCCTCAGGTACAAAGTCTGAATCCTCCTCATCTGAATTTAGCTTCTTGCTGGCCCTAGTAGCAGCCTTGGGCAACCCATGGGAGCTGGGGGTGCCTGGATCTGAAAATGAACTAGGATCTGGGCTTGTGCCAGAACTCATGTCAACACCCTGCTCTAGCAAATTCTGACCATCCTCAGCATCTGACATACTGACCCTGTGAATAGAGTATAGAAGAGCAGAAGAAGATGTGTCATCACAAAATGAGGCTGGTTTTTGAAAGATTGAACAAAAGATTTCCAAGGTTTTGCGTTCTGTCACATGAAAATCGGTACAGCCGAAGCATAATTTCCGGTGCTACTAAGAGTGACTAACCCATTAACAGAAACTTGTCACTCGTTTTGGTGAGACCGAAAAGAAGTACTCGGTTTCACCGAGATAGTTCTCAGCACCACACAAAGATAAATCGGTGACACCGATTTTTTTTCTTCGGTTCCACCGAGTTGCATCGGTCGGAAGGCAAACCCTAGTAAATCGACCATTCGCTAGACTATAGGAATTTCTTGTGGATAGGAAGACGTGCAATAGGTGGCTCGTAGAGAAAAACAAATCCAATGCGCAAAAATCAGACGGGGAGCGCAAAGGAGGTTGAATCCGTACCCTAACTCAGCAACGGATCTGCTATGGCACTGACGATGGAGAGGATTTCATCGACGGCGGCAATTCCCAGCGGCGGAGGAGCGCAAGGGGACAAGGGCGATGACCAGGGGTCTTGAAAACGACAACTTAGGGTTCTGAGGCGCGACGGTTTGAGGATGAATTTCAAAGCGCCGGGGTCCATAGTATATATACCCACCAGTGTCGGTGACGCCAATTCTATATATCGGTGTCACTGAGTTTCTCAACTGTCAGTTGACAGGGAAACTTAATGTAACCGAGAATATGGAATCGGTAGTACCGAGATAGAGAACCAGATCAACCCTAGGCATTCCGTGAGACCAAGATTTTGGGGTTGGTTCCACCGAGATGCACTTAGGAGGTTTTAATGGTCAGTCCTTGTCGATACGGAACTCCGAGTGCTCCACACATAGAGGGATCGAAAAGAACTTGTTCAAATTTTGTGATAGAGTATGAGGTGAGAAAGCATAGATAGCTAAAGAGTGATCCTAGGCATTCTTGTCCATCCAACTGGCAAAAGATAAATCAAAGACCAAATAGCAACAATTGGATGTCCTTGAATGAGAAAATAAATGCAGACCAACATGCTCACACAATAAGATGTCAAATGAAATCATGACAAACATGGACAAACACTCTAGCATCTAACAAGTACTTGGGGGATGATGAAGTCATCTATATATGAGTATTTGACTTAGGAGCCAAGTAATACTTGATCATAGGTCATACTCATCATTTAAGCACAAGTGGGGTTACCACTTTTACATAAAGCATTTAATGTTGTCACATACTAAGAGATGCTTTGACTCAAGTCTTAGAGTAAAGCCCCCCCTTGATGCGACATCCCCCCATAAGAGGGATAAACTAACCTTTGGTTTTGTCAATGAAGACTTCATGTTGGTGAGGTAGTGGTGGATGCTCAAAGTTGATGAATATCACCAAGACTTGGGAGCATCCTTGTTGTTTCCTTACTCTTCTCACCTACATGGGTTAGTCCCAACACACAAGAGACAAATACAAGGATATCTATGGACATGGAGTGCAAAGCATGTGTGATGATTTCCATTCATTTGTTGATTACCTTGTCCCTTGCTTACCTTTGAGGGAATGTGTGACTCCTTGAACTATTGCATAGGGTAGATGTTGATTGCAAATAGATGTTGCCAATAATGAATGTGAGTGAATTTCATTGGCAGAGTCACCCCTCAAGAACTTTATAGTTATTCTCCTTGGGAACCCACATAATGTTTATGAGTATCCTTGGTGTTGTAGTAGCCTTTGTAGGCGTTGATATTGAAGTAGCCTTGGAAACCCATTCCACCCTAGCTAGGGATTCATCTTCATATGAGTCAATGTCCTCTTGAAGCTTGTTCTTGCCCTTGAGCTTGTGGTCTTGTGGTGGAAGGTCAACTTGAGTGTTTGTCCCCTTGGGAAGAGTATTTTCATACTTGTCCTTTTGAGGAGCAAACTTGGGATTGGGTACTGATCACCTTCTTCCCACTCAACTCCATTAGCGTTGAAGTAGCCAACAACACGATTCTTCAGGCATCCTCTGTGCTTGCGTACAATTTCCTCAAATTGCTTACACCCGGCAAGACTCTTGTGGATACTTTTCTCTATAATTCCTTTCAATAAATCATTTTCTTGCTCAAGTGTAACTTGGCAAAGAGAATCATCATTAGTGGAATCAATAGAACTACTAGGAGCAACATCATTGGGTTTCGCATTTTTATTGTTGCTACTAGATAAAGAACCTTTCTTGCCTTTGTTACTAGTTTCCTTAGATTTAACTTGTGGAATGAATGTACACAAGAGTAGTCGTTTGGAAAGACGAGATGAAGTCTTCTTTCAGAGATCATCATTGATAGCTTTAAGAAATTCATGTTCTTGCTCCAAATTGAGCTTCTCGAAGCGTAGCTTGTCATGAGTTCTTAGAAGCTCTCTATGATATTCGAGAGTAGATTCATGGGCTCACTTAGGAGTGTTAAGTTCTTTAGTTAGTTCTTCTATTTTCATCTTATCATCGTCAATCGACCTATCTTGACTAGCATGAGAATTATCAAGTCCATTTTGATCGACATCACTAGTTTTGTCACATAGCAAGTCATCATTACAAAGCAAATCATCTTCATCACTATTGAATTCAAGATACTCGAGGTGTGATACCTGGGGGCTTTAGCCATGAAGCATCTTCCAATCCCTTCATTTGGTGAATCAAATAGACCATAGGAGTTGGTTGTCACTAGTGCAATCCCGGCAATACCTTCATCTTGACTATAGTCAGAGTTGGAGTGATAGCTTCTCTCGGAGTAATTGTCGGAGTCGGAGCCGGAAATCCATTAACTAACATTAGCTTGATGTTTTCTTCCTGTGTAGCTCTTGGTGTACTTGTCCTTCTTCTCCGAGTCTCTACTTCTCCGTGAGGGTCTTCGTTCATAACGATCATCTCTACTCCTTCTCTCTCTTCGAGGAGACTCATCTCTTGAGCTTCGTCTTCTTGGTGACTCTTCTCTTCATTTGTAAGGAGCCGTGAACTCATTGGAGTAGTGTCCGGGCTTCCCACAATTATAGAAGTTTCAGTCACGACTTGACGAACGCTTCTCTTCATGTCTTGAGTTGGAGCTACAATCTTGGCTTCTATTCTTATAGAACTTGTTGAATTTCTTGACTATGAGGCTTATCTGGTGATTTGTGACAAGGTTGTCGCTTGAGGTAGCAGGAGCATCACCTGTGGCTTTGTAAGCACCGCTAGACTTGTGGTGAAGGTCTTCCTTGTCATTGAGTGTCATCTCATGAGCAACAATTCTACCAATCACTTCCGTTGGTTTGAGATCTTTGTAGTTGGGCATCATTTCGATCAATGTGCAAACGGTGTCATATCGATCATCCAAAGCTCGATGTATCTTCTTGATGATGAATTTGTCTATCATTTCTTCACTTCCTAAGTCGGCAATCTCATTGGTGATGAGAGATAGCCTAGAGTACATCTCAATGACTCCTTTACCATCCTTCATCTTGAACTTGTGAAGCTGACCTTGAAGAACATCTGACTTGGATTCACTCACACACTCATTTCCTTCGTGCATATCAACCAAAGTATCCCAAATCTCTTTTGCGTGTTCAAGAGGGCTGATTTTGTTGAATTCTTCGGGGCATAGGCAGTTAAAGAGAATCTCACATGCTTGCGCATTGAGTTGCAATATCTTCAATTCATCCGCAGTCGCTTCACGATCGGTTTCCTTTCCTTCCGTGAAGAATTCACCTTGCAAGCCAACACGAACAACAACCCAAACGGCAGGATTATGACCAAGCAAATGCATTTTCATTCCGTGCTTCCAACTAGCAAAATTGGTGCCATCAAAGTACGAACCTCTACAGTGATAATTTCCCTTAATAGATGCCATAATTCTCCTAGGTTGTGAAACCAATGCAATGGAGACCAAAGCTTTGATACCACTTGTAGGATCGAAAGTACATCCAAAGGGGGGTGATTAGACTACTTGACCAAATAAAAGTTTTGCTTTTTTCCCAATTTTAGTGTTTGCAGTTTTAGCATTCATGGAAAGTCAATTTCACCCTACACATGCATGTCTAAGAGTATAGAAGCGGAAAATAACAACAAGCATGAGTAAAATGGATAGGGTAGGAAGATCAAACACAACTCTAGACACAATGATTTATCCCATGGTTCCGATAGGTGGCGCTATCGTACATCCACGTTTATGGAGTCTTCAACCCATGGAGGGCGACGGTCGCGAGAGTCCACGGGGGGCTCCACCCATAAGGGTCCACGAAGTAGTAACCTTGACTATTCCATATGGCTTCCGTCCATGAAGGATTAGCCTCACTATGGGTAGATCTTCACGAAGTAGGTGATCTCCTTTCCCTTACAAACTTCTTGGTTCACTCCACAACACGAATTAGGAGGCTCCCAAGTGACACCTAACCAATCTAGGAGGCACCACCCTCCAAAAGGTAATATGCTCGGTAATGATGATGAACTCCTTGCTCTTGTGCTTCAAGATGATAGACTGCTCAACACAAATCACTCTCTCACAGGTTTGGCTTGGTGGAAGAGATGGGATTGGTTGAAACCAACTTGGGGAGGCTAGAAATCAAGATCCATATGGTTGGAGTGGAAGATCTTGATCTCAACACAAGGGTAGGTGGTTCTCTCTTAGAAAATCTGATAGGATAGGTATGGAATAGTTCTGAGTGCTTATTTTTCGAGTAGGTGGTGGTGAAGGGGTATATATAGGCGTCCCCCAAAATCCAACCATTACACACAAAATGACCAACTCGGTGACACCGATGTGTTAATCTTGGTGGTATCGAAGTGATCAAAAGGTGGCAACTTTTGAATCTCGGTGAGACTGATATATGAAACTCGGTTGCACCGATAAGGTGGCCAACGGTCAAATTTCCATCCTCGGTGACGCTGACCCAACATTCGTTGTAGTACAGAAAATGTGAATTTGCATAACAGAAAGTTGGCAACCTAAACTCGGTGGCACCGGTATGGAATCGGTTGCACCGAAGTGGCTAGGGTTTGCCTGAGTTTGTGTAGGTTCTGGAATTGGTGGCACCGGGATAGGAATGTTAGTTGCATCGATTTTGAATGTTTGGCTATAGACAGACTTTGGTGGGAGAGCTTGTGGATGTTTTTGGTGACTATCACTTGTGCACGTATGATCATTTTGTTCACCAACAAAACCTTACCCCCTTTTAATAGTATTGGCTTTCCTATGGACTCAAAGTGATTTCTCACAAATGTAAAATGTAAAGTCTTGTTGCTTGAAGCTTGGCCAACCTATTTCCTTGTATCTTGGGGTAATTCCACAATCCTTTTGCCATCCCTATCAGTGAACTTTTCCTGAAATATACTTGGTGGAAACATTAGTTCAATGACTTATAAGTTGTTATTAATTACCAAAACCACCAAGGGAGAAAATGTGCTTTCAGTTACAAGCAAGGGTCACAAGACCCAAGATTCAGAGCATTCAAACAAACAAGCAGAAGTTACATGTCTAGGTACACACATCTACTAAAGGTGGTTGGAAGAGCCTAAAAAGCTACAATGACCCTACGAAAGGAACCAGACCTTTTTCCGAGATTCCCAAGCTAATCCGGTCAACATCGATCTTCATATCAAAATACTCACTAACGAGACTGACGTCTCCTCTACAAAACATAAATTAAGAAACCGTGAGTACAAAGGTACTCAGCAAGACTTATATCCGAACTATCTACATATGCATCATTGTCAAGAAAGGGGGTTGTGGAGTTTATTGCAGCAAGCCAGCTTTGACTCTTGGCTAACCTTTACTACGACTACAAGTAGTATCTTTAAGGTGGGATAGCACACACGAGTCCACATACTCACCAAATCAATACACCACTATGGATCCACTCTCATCTCCCTACAAGAAGGCCATCCATAGCACTCACTCTTTTCTTGCACATTTTAGCGTATCCATTTCAAGTTGTCTATGTACCACATAAGCAATCTAAGTATTCCATATCCGAGGACGCAGCTATTCGAACAGATTAAATCACCCTGCAGGGGTATACTTCTCCACACACGATCCCTTCACTTACCATCATGTGCACGTAAAAAGGCACCTCGGGAACCTTCAAGAGGAAGCCCAATGACGGAGTTGGCCATGACCACTAACCACACAAGACTCTAGTCCAGGTTAATCGCCTATTTGAGACTGACCTCTCAAGGAAGTCCAGCCGAAGTTTCCATTACAACCACAAAAGATGTGTACAGAATTCCCAAGCCCACCTCGATGGATGGTTCTACGCTTGGTAAACCCGGCCATAGGTGCATCTACCACGCCATAGCCTACCCCTCTAGTCAATGCTATGCACAGCCGCCAGCACATCCTACAAACACCAAAAACTAGTTGCAACTCCTGGACATAGATCTAGGCGATTAATAACCAAGAGGCTCCATTGGTTTCGGGCCCAATGCATGATAGTACCTTGTCTTGGATAACATATACAGAACTCGGTTCTTAAGGACGGTCCCAATGAGACAATCCGCCATGTACTTCTACATGGCCTCTCACCGCTACCTTTATCAAATCGTGTTCACACACTTAGCTCTCAAACAGCAGGACATGAACACGACCATTCCGATTCAAAACTCAGATGGATCAGACCCGACACGACTCCAAGCATAATAGGCACAGTAATCAAGCATGGATGAGTAAGCACAACAAGGCTCAAGCAGTTTCTACTCATGCTAAGTGGTTTCAACTATTTACTATGGCAAAGACATGTCATGCAAAGGAATGGGTTCAACTACCGAGAACATGTAATAGTTGAATCGTGATTGTCCTAATGTAATAAAAGAGAGCAGGAGTGAGAGAGTGGGTTCATATCTGTATGCTCAACGGGGGGTTGCTTGCCTGAAAGTTCTGAAGATAGCATTTCTCTTCATCGGTACCATCGTCTATCGAGAAGGAACAACACGGAGAAACAACAAGAAGGAACACAATCAATGTGATGCAACAAACATTATGCATGACATGGCATGTTAAGGTACTAAATTAACCTAGTAAAATATTAGATCATATTAATTCAAGTGGAATTCAAATTGGCATCAAATTCCAACTCCAAACCATTTATCAAATTTTTCCTAATCATCATTTCTCCTACTTGGTGATGTTAACTTGCTCAAACATGCATGAATATGGCATAAACAGATTCATTGGATTTTTCTGATCATTTTTCATATATAAATTATTTTCATCTGACTTACATATTTTTTCCTATTATTTTTACAAGTTTTAAACATTTTCTATAAATAGATAAATCAATTAATATTTATTCAAATTCCAGAAATGGAATTATTGCGTTAGGATGACGTCTCTCTAACGTCTGCATGTCAATGACCTGGTCAAAGTCAAACCTGACCAGCGGGACCCGCTGGTCAGTGACCCATTTGGTTACCAGGGGGTTATTTTCTCTAGTTTAAACCTTTTGAGTTAATTAAGCTCCCAGGACCCACTGTCAGTGGTTGGAGGGTTAGTTAGTGGGTTGATTAGCAACTAATGGGCCTGCGACGTCTTCATGCCGGAGATCAGCCGACGGCGACCACAGAACGCGGCGGTGGCTAACTCTGGCCATGGCAAGGGGCAGGCAAGAGGATGCGCGGGGAGAGGGGGCATGGGGAGGAGCAATAGGGCTCACTAGGAAGCTGCAAGGACGAGAGCAGAGCTCGGGGATGACCAAGACGGTGCAGATCGATGGTGACATCCAATGACCATTGACGGTGAAGACGGTGGTGTCAGGGGTTTTGCGGTGCTCCCAACGAAGGATGGCTCGGCGAGGATGGCTTTCACATCGAGGTGGGGATCGGGGACTCACTAGGTAGGAGAAGAGCGACCAGTGGCTGCGGTTTGGTTGTGGCCTAGCCATGGCTGCTTTGATCATGAGAGAGGGCAGAGTGAGGAGCGATAGGAGAGAGCGAATGAGGAGGGGGATGGATCCATACGGCACTTGGGAGCTCATCCATGTCATCACGCTGGCTAGGAGGGCCAGGTAGGCAGCTGCCAGCATGGAGGCCCTCGGCACACGCTATGCCCTGCTTCCCCTCTGCCTACTGGCGACAGGAGGAAGACAGGTATGCCCCTGGTGGGCTGGGCTGGGCCAGGTGAGCGCCAGGTAACTCCCTCTCTCTTTCTAATTTATTTTGTGTTTTGTATTTCGTGCTTTCTGTTTAACTTTGTTAGGGACAAAAGCCTGGAATAATTTATGGGATATAAACTAAAAAGTACAAGGTCCCACAAAAAGTTTTAGCATTTTTGAAACAACTAAAATATTCATAGTCATTTAGTTATTATTTTCAGATGCATTTCTGTTTTGTTTAAAATGACAAAATATTTGTGTAAAAGTTTATCACATCTCGTATGTTGTTTCCAACATTTATCAGAAATGATGAACATTTTTTTTTGGTTGCATTGGAAAATCTTAGCCAATTGAATTTATTTGAAAATGGAGTGCTGGGGTTTTGACAATCCCCATTGCAAGTTCATTTGAAATTAAACATGATGACATGATGCATGTGCAATTACGAGCAGAGCCTAAGCAAGAGCTGTGACAACTCACCCCCACTGAACAAGAATCTCGTCCCGAGATTCAGGCATAGGGTAAGAGAACTGGGGGAACACTAAACCATCACAAACTTCATGATCCAATAGCCCTTCTCAAAGATGTTGATTCGTTGCATCATGTTGATCTTGCCATCTTTGCTTCAGGATCTTCACCTAACACAATGACAATGGATACAGAAAAACCCTACAAGAAGCGATCTTCTCGAAGATCGAGCAACTCATGATCAACTCAGGAGACGTGAGAACGTCTCTTGATCTGAGACACAACAAACATCAAGAGGGATGGAATGAGATAGATGACAAAGGTTCAATTGGTTGGCAACAATTCCACAGTTAGCTAGGATGGAGCATGGGTTTCAAGGTAGTGAGGAGTTAGTTTCCCTTCATACCATAACAGGCACCTTACGGAATATGACTCGTAGGATTATATCTTAGGTGAAAAAAAGAATTACATTTGATATAGAGATCACTGAAACTCTTCATACTAGCCTACGCATTTCACAACGATGGTTTGAAGGAATTAGAAAAAATGGCATACTAAGATCGGAAGAGGAACTAGAGTTATAGAACAACTCGGCAAACGTAAGGCATGTTCCATTTAATACTGAGAATATAACCTAGTGTCTGAGCATGCTCTCCAGAACTTGAGCATTTCCACATTCATCACGGTTTTACCAACATTCGAGCAAGGATCCTGGCAACACATCATACTACCATGATGAATAGTGGTGGAGGATGCACATGCAAAGGAAGGCAAACACTTTCTCAGATTTCACCTTAGCTATGCCAAGGAAGCAAAATCTAGATGATCGACCCAGAGACATTTAGCACTCCGCCTCAAATGTTCTCCTTGATGTACTAGCATAACCAAAAAAAGATAATGTTTGGTATCTAGAACATCAAGTATAGGCCGGACTTCGTGAGCATGAAAAGGTCCATGAGGAACAACTACTAAAATAACTCATACAAAGTCCACATGGGAAAATGGCTAATGTTGCTGATACAAGATATTACAACAATAAGTCTTCCGGATAGGTGTGTTAGCCATGACATCACCTTACCGGGTTATAATGAGACCAATATTATAATTCTTGGGAAATGTTCAAGCCATCATATCTGCCTGAGATTCATATCTGGTTGGGGGATAGGGTGTTTCAGACTCACCATATGTGAAAAGAAAGCTTGCAACACAAATCGACGAGATGACGTTGCGATATTCTAGGGAAATGAACAACGGAATCCAACTCCAAAACATGAGCTGGACTGCAATATACATGTGAACACACTGTCCAAGAGAAGCATGACCACATAGACGTCTTACAATAAAACACCACCGAGTTCGGGTTAGGAACCATCATTCGAGGTAGCGAAGTCCTTGCATAAGTCATACGATTAGCTCTAAGGAAGGAACTTCATTTCCTTAAACAAATCAATCGGTGGCTTGGTGTTCTAGGAGTTACATATGGATTGGAGGTTGCATGTCTACAAATCAATCGGTGGCTTCGTGTGTTGGAAGCATGGCTCGGCGAGGAGGGCTTGCAGGTAGAGGTGGGGCTCGGGGAGTCACTAGGTATGAGAAGGGCGACCGGTGGCTGCGGTTTTGAGGCGGCCTGGCCATGTCCGCTTCATCCATGAGAGAGGTGATAGCATGGAGCGACAGGAGAGAGCGAATGAGGAGGGGGATGGATCCATACGACACTTGGGAACTCATCCCTGGCGTCGCGCTGGCCAGGAGGGCCAGGCAGGCAGCTGCTAGCATGGAGGCCCTCAGCACATGCCATGTCCTGCTTCCCCTCTGCCTACTAGCGAGAGGAGAAAGACTTGTAAACCCTGGTGGGCTGGGCTGGGCCAGGTGAGCGCCAGATAAATCCCTCTCTCTTTCTAATTTATTTTCTGTTTTCTATTTCATGCTTTTCGTTTGACTTTGTGAGGGCCAAAACCATATAGCCAAAAACCCTGTAATATTTTATGGGATATACACTGAATAGTACAAGGTACCACAAAAGTTTCAGCATTTTTGAAACAACTAAAATATTCATAGCCATTTAGTTATCATTTTCAGATGCATTTCTATTTTGTTTAAAATTATGAAAGAGTTGTTTAAAAGTTCATCACATCTGGTATGTTGTTTCCAACATTTATCAGAAATTTAAACATTTTTTAAAATCCATTTTGGTTTCATCGGAAATCTTAGCTAATTTAATTTATTTGAAAATGGAGTGCTGTGGTTTTGACAATCGCCATTTCAAGTACATTCGAAATTAAACATGATGACATGATGCACATGCAATGACGAGTAGAGCCTAAGCTAGGGCTGTGACATTTGCATCCTCAGACTAATGGTCAAGTCAAGAGAGTTAATCAAATCCTAGAAGTTATGGTCAGAGGTTGTGTGATTTGTTTTGGTATGAAGTGGGAAGACTGGCTCCAGTTTGCTGAGTTTTCATACAACTAGAGTTGTAACATAAGAGACGGTGAGCGTCAAATCCTTGGGAATGACATGATCACTGAAGCATAAGAGACGTGTCGTGTCATTCGTGAAAGTCTCAAAGCATGTCAATCCCGTCAGAAGAGCTATTATGATGGCAAGCATCGTGGCATGACCTTTCAGATTGATAATTTTGTCTATCTTAGAGTGTCTCCCATGAAGGGCACTCAGTGCTTTGGCATCAAAGGAAAGCTTGGTCCACGCTTTGTGGGTCCTTTCAAGATTGTTGGCAAGAGGGGAGACCTTACCTACCAACTCGAGCTTCCTCCGATTTTATCAAATGAGCATGATGTGTTTGACGTCTCTCAGCTCCATAAGTGTTTCAAGACTCCCGAGCGCACCGTTGATCTCCAAGCAGACCTATCCTAACATGAGCATCTAGTTGCTATCCTTGAAGAGAGTGAGTGTAACACTCCCAACAAGTCAATCAAGTTTCTTCAGGTGAAGTGGTCACATCACTTCGACAAAGAAGCCACTTCGAAACATGACGACCTTCTCGATTCCAAATATCCCGAATTCTTCCATTCCTAGATCTCGGGACGAGATCCTCTTGTAGTGGAGGAGAGTTGTAACAGAACAAGTGCATTCCCTTGTAATATTCCATGTATGACCTCCATGTTTTCCCTCATGTGTTGTGTTTAATAAAATTGCTTCATGACATTCCTCATTGCATCATTGCATCATGGGATCATCATATAATAATTTGTTGCATCATAAGCTTGTGGTGCTTGTTGTTGTGTGAGTGTATGTTGTTGATAGGTGTGCTTGCAAGTTAGGTTTTGTGTTGGGTGGTATCGGGGTTCTGGGAATAGGGGTACCTAGACCTGCCTGCCTACGGCCCAAGGCGTGGCCCACCTCATCGACCAAACGCAGCAAGGCATGGCCCCCACTCAGCACAAGGCCCTCGCGAGGGCCCAAGCCTCGCAAGCATGAGCAGCATCAAGACCGGCAGAGGACGGGCCTCCCCAGCCCCCCTCTAGAGGGGCGGAGATCTCTATGCAAGGCCTGGCCTCAAGAGTCAAAGATGACGCAAGGAAGGACATGCGAGCACCAGTGCGCCAGGCGGCACAATTTCCTCTTTGGTACAAAGGGAGCAAGGACATACGCGGGTTCCCAAAGCACCCCCAAAGGTTTCCATTCCGAGGCAACAATACCATAACCATCCGCTCCGCAGGACAAACGTCATCGCTGAGCCCGTCCCCGCAACATCGAAAACTACTTTGCAGGCGAAAGCCGCCTTTTGGCAGGGCGAGCATGAACCCCTGCCCCCTTAAAAATTGGCTGTTGTGGGATCCCTTCCCACCATTGCGATAAGGGAAGAGGACCCGAACCACCGCTATATATAGAGGGTAGGCTGCTTCATAGAGGGGGGTCCGATCCCAACCCAATCGACCGACTCCATCATTCATCTTGCACCAAACCACAAGGAGCCTCGAACACCACTGAGAGCCCTCAGGAGGCCCCAAAAACACTATACTTGTTCATCCACCCCACCTCCTTGAGAGACAATCCACCAAAGCACGAGTAGGGTATTATGCTTCGCAGTGGCCCGAACCTGGGTAAACTATCGTGTTCATCTTCTTCCTCGTCATCGTGCAAGTTCTTTGTTGTGTTCATCGAGTACGGAGCTTGGTCTGGCAAGGCTGCAGGGGATCTTCGCACACGCCCCTGTGTTCGAATCTTAAGGGTTTTGTAGAGCCTGAAATTCGAAATTTGGCGCGCCAGGTTGCGGGCGTGTCGGAGTCTCCCTCAAGCCAAGATCTCCTCCCACCTCGCTGCTCTGATATCTGATGCTCGTTGAGCCCGCGTCAAGCGTTGTGCCAGCCGTGTCACCCAGACGGCGCCGGTGGGCCGCGCCAGTGCACGCAGGTCACCCTCGCCTGTGGCGTATGCTGCCACGGGCCTCGACGCCCACGAACAACAAGACTCCTCCCAGCTGGTCACCGCGCAACACGACGGCCACACAGCCACCCCATCGATCATACCAGCGTTCGGTTCATCCTCTCATGTTCGGCCAGGGCCGGTGTGTGGCCGGGGCGCGCTCGCCATGGCTAACGAACTGCTTCGCTACCGCCCCACTCCCGACCACTACGACGACTAGCTTCGGCGCATCGCAGAGCTCGTCAGCGCTGCCGGCGATGCTTCGGCGCTCTCCTACTCGCTTCGACCCCAACCATCCTTGGCTCACAACGTGGTACAAGACATGCAACCTCGCCTCCACGGCGCGACGCTGATCCTGAGCCTAGGCAAGAAGCGCTCCCCCGTGGCCGGCATCGCGAACCGAGGGCGCGATCGGGGGTGAAGTAAGCTGCCAATTGGTTCCCTGGCCTCGTGCCGATGCACGTGCATTCGCTGCGCTGCTAGCCCTATGCCAAGGCCGAATACCGCTCGAGGCGACGCCGCGGGAGCATCCAGACCAGGTCGCCCTCACGCACGCGGCGCCCGTCGAGCCGGTGGGGTGCCTCGCCATCGCCTCGGAGATCTACCCGACTGTGTGGCTCTCCAAGTTCAAGCCTTACCTGCCCCCCGCGTTACAACGACACCCCAAACCAAGCCGAGTTCCTATAGCTCTACTTGCTGAGTATCCGGGCGACAGGAGGAGACGACAAGGTCATGGCGTGTTGGTTCCCCATGACGCTCAAGGGCGGCGCACTCGCCTGTCTCTTCAACCTCCCGGAGGCATGCATCACCTCATGAGAGGGTCTACGCAAACGCTTCATCGCCAACTTCCAAGGCACCCGTGACCGCACGCCCACCGAGAACGACCTGTGGCATATCAAGTAGCAGGATGGGGAGACCCTGCACAAGTTCATACAACGCTTAACGACCACACGCCTCAAGATACCCAAGGCGTCGGACGAGGCCATCATTTCGGCCTTCACCAACGGAGTCACTAACCTCAAAATGAAGGAAGAGCTCACCATGAATGACGAACTGTGCCTTCCTTGGAGTTGTTCAACCTGGCGAGCAAGTGCACCAAGGTCGAGGAGGGCCGCCTATTGCTCCTCGGGCCTCAGGCGGCGGAGCTAGAAGAGAAGAAGACCAAGGCCAAGGAAGCAAAGCTCAAGGCCCCAGCGGTGCTTGCGGCCGAACCCGAGGCAAAGCGCAGCAGGGGAGAAGAACACCCCCTAGGAGGAAGGCCAACTTGCATCTTTTATGGCACCAACAACCACGACACCGCCGACTGCCAGGAACACCAACTGATCCGAGCCGAGCACTTCGGCAGGCACCCCGCCCGAGGCGACCGAGGCTTTGGGCGTGGCGGTGGCCGCGGTGGAGGCCACTGGGACAACAGGGAGCTGCGTTAGGGGTGGTGCGATCAAACTCGGGACTACCTCAGGAGGATCGCTGGTGTGATCAAACTCGGGACGACCGCTGGCGCGACCCACCTCGTGAAGATCGTTGGCGCAACGACCCTCCAGAGAGATCACGACGCGATCAGCCTCGCGAGGCTCGCCTGTGTGAGGATGGACTACCTCTACTACCTCCGCCACCTAGAAGGAAATAGGAAGACAGGCAAGACGATGGGGCCGGGGGCTTCTAGGAAATCAGGGCGGTGGCTTGTATCTTTGGCCGCGCATAGGCCCCAACATTGAACTGTGCGTTCAAGCAATCCACACAGGAGGTGAATGCGGCTCTCCCGAAGCCTGAAGTTATGCACCCCCTCAATTGGTCCCAGACCACCATCACCTTAGACTCAAGGGATCAGCTCAGGTGTTCGTTTATGGCCGGCAAGCTGCCCATGTTGTGTACCCAAACCATCAACAACGTCCTCATCACCAAGGCCCTCATCGATAGTGAGATGGGGCTCAACGTCCTCTCCATCGATACCTTCAAGACGCTCCAAGTGTCATACGAATAGCTCATGCCAACTAAGCCCTTCTCAGGGGGTCACAGACGGGTCCACCGTACCGATCGGGCAGGTGCGTCTGCCTGTCACCTTTGGCGAGCGCAAGAACTACCACACCGAGATCATTGTCTTCGATGTCGCGCACATCGACCTTCCATACAACATGATCCTTGGGTACCTGGCTCTCGCTAAGTTCATGGCAGTAACCCACCACGGCTACAACATCCTCAAGATGCTAGGGAGTGGCAGTGTGATCACCATTGCTTGCCATGAGAAGGATGCCGTCTGCACCCTCGAGTGTGCTTACCGCGCTACGGTGGCTAAGCCCTCGGACGATGAGGAAGACACACTGCCTCTTGAGGACCCACGTCAGGCTCTGCGCTCAGGGATGGGGCCTCGCCTCCTATCGCATAGGAAAGCACGCTCGGTACCCCTCTTGTGCCGGGCCCAGTGGCTCCAACCGGGTTAGTGTGGCAAGAGAGGCGCTCGAGCATAACCTGGAGGCGCGCTTCAACGTATGCTAGCTCGAGCTGGGATCACAGCGCGTGGGGCCCAGTTCGCGAGAGTTCGTCCTCAGAGCAATCGAAGAGCTTCGGGGAGCCTAGGCCGTGCGAGGCTGGGACTGCCCTGCACCACCAATTGCAGTCACCGTCATCGGCACGGTCGATCAGCCGTGTGTCAGCATCAACGCGCTCGCGATCAATAGGGCCGCGGGTCAAGGCCCCTTCTGGCCAGCGCATGCCGATCATGGATGGGTCTACCCAAACACCTATGTTGGCATGCCCTTCGGGCTGGTGAACACAGGAGTCACCTTTCGGTGCCTTCATCGAGCCATGTTCATGCCTTCCCTAGAAAGGTGCAGTGAGGAGCTGGAGGTGGTGCTCGGACCAAGTGAAGGTTCCGAGCCTCGGGAGACGACGGACCCGTGAAGGTCAATCTCGTGGAAGCGGGAGATCGGGCAATGACGGTGGCCTCGCCTCTTCAGCGGTATGGCCGCCAGGTGACTTCTTGTTGTCTATTGCCAGGTAATTGTTTGGTTCACTCTGTCCAAGGGCGCCCAGTGGGCCACATGATCTTCAGGTGATCAGGGCATGCTCCTGCCGTCGCTTCGTTTATGCATGTTTCAATAGTTTCTTGTGCATCTATTCTGTGTCCTGACTCTCTGCCTTACTTGCATCACTGGGCGGTCGACCCCTAGCTTGGGGGCTCTGGCTGCGGTGCGTCGCCTCAGCATCGAGTCTTGGGAGGCCCCGCGGCCTCCCAAGGCAGCAGCCGATTGGGTGGAATGGGGGCCACTCGAGCGTCAAAGTGGGCTCCTGAGCATTCATCCTTAGGAGCCTTACCGGTTGTGGGGACCCTAACTCATAAGCCATGATCACCAATTGCACGTGTACAGTGATCCCAGAGATCAATGCTCACTAAACACACAAAAGCTAAATAACAAGAGTCTTACATCCACACTTAACGTCTTACACAAATAATGACCACGAAGGTCTTATTCTTACATAGGTAGGGCCACACGGGCCAAATACTTAAAATAGAACAAGCAGCGTAAATCTTGGTCGAAAGCGTGAACCCATGCCATTTGCCTTAACCTATAGGCATTCTGACTGGGAAGCATCCTAGTTCGCATGTTTGTCTCCAATGAAATCTTCGACATACTCCCGTTCTTCCATGCCTGGCCAATTAAATAACCAATTGCAAGCCAATGAGTACTTTGAATGTACTCGCAAGCAACCCAAGTTGTGGAACAAGGTAATAATGATGCATGATATAACACTAAGTAGGTAATTTTGTGGAAAGCTACTTTGAATGCAAATGTCATGATCAAGTGACTAGTGAGCATGCATCAACAATTAGCAGATATCCATATGAACAAGTTACAGATATCAACATAAGTACAGGTTGAACACCTTGTGTTCATTCATCATGCTAAGTCATCGGACTTGGATCAATTCCGATGCTAAGTCATCGGACTTAGTTCAAGTACCATCTATGTCTCCAACACACCCACAAACCCGTTGTGAGAACATTTGGACATAGCACAAGAGCGGTCATCCAACTGTCCTTGACCATGGACACGACTATTCGAATAGTTTTACACTCTACAGAGGTTGCACACTTTACCCACAAGACTTGGGGAACTTGCGTGTCATCCACGACTCGCGGTATTTAACATACCCGAGGTAAGCACCCGGACAATGTCTTTCCCTTGGTGATACTAAACAAAGAGTCCACTCGTTGGTGCCATCCCTCATGATATACATCACTCGTATCATCCATGAGGGCACGTAACGGTGTGACCGGTGCCTGTAAAGACAGTGCATGACCTTCCACTCAGGGACGACCCCATCCCAAGAGTGACCACTTCACTCTTGCCACTACTAATGCGGGCTCCTTGCTAGCATCAACCATAGTAATCAACAAAGCCCCATCCCATAAGGGGTATTGTGGTCGTACATGTAAGGTTGGAATAACGGTCTCAACTTACACCAATCCATTTTCGAAAACCACAACATTCACTTGTCCTGATACACCACTTCTTTCTCAAGTGGTTGCCCATCTCATCATCATCTCCCTCGGGCATTAGTGGCACCCGACAGGGTTTTCAAAAAATCTTTGAAATCATTTCCTTTCTTGCCATCACTATACATAAGTCCCATCCCATTTGCATAGCATCTATTAGCATCCTAACTACTCCCACCCGCATAACCCTCATAAGGTGGTAGGGTCATGCACGATGCAAGTGTCAATGGAAACGTATCCAAGGCATCCCACCGAAAGGAGAACACCACATCACATGATCAATTATGATGAAAGTAAAGTGCTATATGACATGCAATAAAAATGGTTTCTCATCATGGTCAAAGGGTTGCTTGCCTGGCTCAACGAAGTCTCCGGGGTCTTCGAAGTCTTCGGGTCCAACTTCTTCGCCAACCGCGCAATCTATCGTCGCGAAATAAAGCGACAAAAATAAGCAATCACACAAAACCGAGCACTCAATCTACTACCAAAAATGTTAACCTATTCTGATAAATACTAAATGTCATACTAAAAATATTCTCCTAGGGTTTTGTTGTGAAAAATATTTTGGAAATAAAATAACAGAGGCAAAAAGGTTCCTACATATAGGTTTGAAAATAAAACAGTACTAAAAATTGTTTCAAACATTTTTATAAATGGCACTAATAAATTCTAGGGATTATTACAAGATTTTAGGTGGAAGAATTATTGGCATTGGATAAATATTCAAATCTGTGGGAATTTTGGAAGTTACAGGAAAAATGAAAAAGGAAAAAGGAAATAGGCACAACGCCCTGGCTGAAGGAGGCCAGCAACTGGGCTGGCCTTGAGGACAACCAGCCCAGGCGAACTAGCGTGCGCGCGCGTGTTCAAACCTGATGGCTGGGCCCCAAAGGCCAACGATAGAGAGAGGAGGGGAGGGAGGTGAGGATGACAGGTGGGCCCCGCCTGTCATCTTCAAACTCACGACAAGGAGGCCGGCGTGCTCACCGGTGATGATGCAGGGCACGACGACGGCGAGCGAAGGCGGGGATGAGATCAGCGTCGATCCAACATTCCTTTAGAGGTCGAAGGAGCACTTGGGGCGGACGGAGTTGCCGGCGACGAGCTCCTGTGGTGGAGGGCGCTTCGGGACGGGTCACCGGGGCCGCCCCGTGCTGCAAAAAGGACGGGAGGAACATGGGAAACAATCAACACGACAAGGGAGGACCAACGGGAGAGGAATGGAGGCATCAGCGCGGCCCGATTCCGAGCGCAGGAGCTACAGGAGGTCCACGGAGTGCGCAGGGGGCTACTGGGGAGAGGAAAGAGAGAGCAGAGGGGAGAGAGGGGTCCGAGAGGCCTTTTTATAGTGGGGGCACGAGTCCACCGACGAGCCGTGCGTCGGGGAGGACGTGGCTGAGGCCAGAGGGAGAGGGAGACTCGCGGGGCTGCTCGGGGGTGTTCCTGGGGCTGGTCTACGCCGAGCAGGAGCAATGGGAGAGAGAGGAGATCATGCGTGCGAGGTCGCGGGATGGCCAAGTTGGGCTAGGGAGGCTGGCGTGCTCACCAGCGATGATGCAGGGCACGGCGACAGCGGGCGAAGGTGGGGATGAGATCAGCGTCGACCCGGCGTTCCTCTGGAGGTTGAAGGAGCACTTGGGGCGGACGGAGTCGCCGGCGACGAGCTCCTACGGTGGAGGGCGCTTACAGAGGGGTCACCGGGGCCGTCCTGTGCTGCAAAAAGGATGGGAGGAAGAGGGGAAAGTATCAGCGCGGTGAGGGAGGACCAACAGGAGAGGAATGGGGGCTAGAGGGGCTCTGTACCCGGAGATCGACGATGAGGTCGCCGCGGCGGTCCTCTGCCTGATTCTGAGTGCAGGAGCTACGGGAGGTCCTCGGAGCGGACAGGGGGGCTACTTGGGAGAGGAGAGAGAGATCAGAGGGAAGAGCGGGGGTCCGGGAGGCCTTTTTATAGCGGGGGCACGAGTCCACCGACGCGCCGTGCAACAGGGAGGACGTGGCCGAGGCCAGAGGGAAAGGGAGACTCATGGGGCTTCTTGGGGTCTTTCCTGGGGCTAGTCAACGCTGAGCGGGAGCAATGGGAGAGAGAGGAGAGCACGCGTGCGAGATCACGGGGTGGCCGAACCGGGCGGTGCTTGGCATGCGCGGGAGGAGGGAGGAGGAGGAGGAGAGAGGAGGGAGCCGACAGTGTAGCGTGTCATGGACACTGAGGGCGCCTCGGGGGACACGCGTGGGAGGCCCAAGGTGGTCGGGGCCGGCATATGGGGGGCAACTACAGTGTGGGAGTGCACTGTAGCACACTCCAGAGCTTGCGTTTGGCCGACATTGCTGCTGCCTGCGCGCTCTGGGGTGCCGACCTAGTCCACTAGATACTGGGGGGCCTGGAGATGCTCTTGGATGCCTCAGAAGCTAAGGAGAGCTAGGGAGAAGAGAAATCGGCAGGGGAGGATAGAAAAATATGTTGCCAGGGTAGAAATAGGGGTTTTACCCCACCTCGCACTGGCCTGATGACTTGGGACTTCTACAGGGGGTGAAATGCATCTATGTGAGGTTGTGGTAAAAAGCTGGGGCTAAGGGTAAAAGGGAATGGGGTGAAAAAGTTGGTTTTACCAAATCACCAGAAGGTGTTTGATGGAGTTTTGGTCAAGAAGATTTTCCACCTTACTAAGATATTTACCAGGGTGAAAGGCTAGGTAGAAATGAGAGGATTCACCAAGTTTGAGCTCAAGAGGAAAAAGTTGACAATGGAGATTTGATGAACCCTAGAAATTGGCAGAATCAGATTTCTATAGATCCATTGATGCTAGGCTTTTACCCTTGATGCACCACTTAGTGTATCATCACTATTTGGCCATTAGAGCATGCCCACAAAGTTTGAGGCCAAGGGGACACACTTCACAATGTAAAGTTGCTCAAATTTGATTCTGGACAAGAATGATTTTGGGATGGTTTGATGAACCAAACCAACTTGGATTAAGATGAAACTTTGCAAGATCATCACCTATGATAGTAATGACTTGCTGGAATTTTCTTGGAATTTATTGAGAATATTTCTCAAAGAAATATTCCAAAAGTTTGATCTGAACAGAAATGGTTTTGACGGTTTTTGCCTATGAGCTGATCATGCCCTTGTGTTGAAACTCATATATATGGAAAATATATGTCCACTGAGTTTCTCAAATATTTTCAAAGCATTTAAATAATTTTTCCCTGGGAAAACCCATCTCTGGCCTGAAGAAAAGCCTTTAAATAAAATATGAAAATAATCTTTAAAATAATATTTGGTGGTTTTGGGAAGTCATATATATAGTAGGTTTGAAATAAAGCCTTTGCGAAAGAAGGGTCCACCTGATTTGAGGACTTGCAGTGAAAACCTCATTTCAGGGGGTTTTGGAAACTTAAATTAAATAAATCATTTTTGGTTAAAACAAAATTTGGTGGCATGATCATTGGACAAGGGGTTTGGGACATGGAAGATGAATATGAAGTGGAATAGAATCTAGTAGTGCCATAAAACACAATCAACAAGCAAGCAAACAACATAGAAACAAAGCACAAGCACATAGAAAAAGTTTTAGTTGGTTCCAAATTTTTATTGTAGCGACCCGACCTGCCGGTGTTTCTGTACCATCCCAAGATCATGCTGGTACACACATGGTACATCAATGTATATATCAAAGGGAAATCACAGAGCATTAATTAATCGAAATCTCATATCGAGTCCTTTATTACAATAGGAAATACAATAAAGTGGCCGAAGGCCAACTCATGAGAATAACTAAACTTGCGGAAGCTTCAAAGGTAGATGAGTCCATCTGACTCCAAGGGCATCTCACCGAACATAGAGTGTATCCTCACTCCTGGTCAGAAAAGTACTCTGCAACATGATACGTTGCAGTCGTGTAGGTCACCATATTGAATATGCGGGCAAAGTCACAAGAAAGGGGGAAAAATAATCATCTAGTCTATATGCAAATATGGCAGGTGGGGTAGTAAGTTTTTGCATAAAGCCAAATTTTTCCTACGACAAAAGAGGGCAAAGGCATAATTACTACAATGTTGGTTGATTAATGAGATGGTTCCACCAACCAATTCTCATACCCAAGTTGACATTAATAACCCACATCAATATAATTAATTGTTTTGAGAGTTCCAGATAGTTTCAGTTCCTTTGGCTCAAACTGTCCATGACCGTGGACACGACTAATCGATTAGGTTTGGGTACTCTGCAGAGTTTTGCACATGTTCCCCACAAGATTTGATCGCCTCCGTTGGACTTCTCGCACTTCATGGTGTTTGAGAAACGGATGACCAAAACATGGTCTTCAAAAGGGTTTCCCCGAGACTCTGTCGGTGCCCATCCTTTCCTACCGTTCTTCTACATCTCGTAGCACCGCCTGTCCAGGGTCACCACGATATCCAACCAAGCCAGAGCCCATAATGGCTTGTGGCTGTGCAGGTAAGCCTTGGGTCTTGAAGCATCCATCCATCTCTTTGTTCCTGGGTGGACCTTTCCGCATGAATACTGGCACTTCTCCAGCATCATCTAGGCTAACCACTGGTTTCTCCAGGGCGCCGTTCAACCATCATCCACCCAGAGGTAAGTTGAAAACTTGGAGTCTTGAAGACTTGATCATCATGTAGGTCTTGAAATTATTAACTCACAACTCTCATGAATCACACAACCAACCCCGTCTACTAATAGCATAGCAAAATGTAAAACAACGTTTCCCGGGGCCAATGTGTCAAAGAGTTGAGGGGTACCTACCACATGATACTACAACAAGTAACCAAGTTTCCAGTTTACCTACTTTGCGTGCAATTGGGGTGATGGAAGAACTAATGCAATAAAAGATAGGTATACATGGTCAAAGTGAGTTGCCTTGCTGACGATCCTCGTACTCGAGTGGCTCTAGATAACAAGCTTCGCACTCCGGATGATCTAACGAATCAAACAAGAGCATACCATAAGCATACATACAAACAAATCACACAATTCAACAAGGTTAAACAAACAATACTAAAACCACTCAATAGTATCAATCAAGAGAAAGAAATCAAAATAAAAATTTTGACTCACAAAAAAAATTTAGTATCAAAAACTTCTAGTACTACTACTTTAAGACAAACAACCAAGCAATAGCTAGTACAAAAGAAATAGTAAAGAAAAAATCAATTTTAGTAAACAAAATCAAATTCACTAAAACTTTTGAGTAAAGAAACACTACTAAAATGAAAATAACTAGAATGTTCCTATAACTTTGGAATAGGAAACCAAAACAATAATATTATTAACACTAATATTATTATCATCATATTACTCAATAGAATAGATTTACCAAAATTATTTGTTAGAAATCTAACTAAATCATCTAACTAGTTTGTGAAAGTAAAACTAAATTGTTTATAAAACTATACCTAATGAAAAAGATATAAAGATTCCTATAATAACATGGTATAAAACTAAACAATCATTCTAAATATTAGCAAGTCATGTTACCTAAATGTTTGAAACAACAGAAACTATTAACAAAAGTTAAACTAATTCAGGTTCAAATTAATTTAAAATTAAGAAAACTAAACTACATTAAGAACTAAATATATTCTGTTTTTGTTAAAAACAGTAACTAAATTTATTCAAAAAAAACTCAATTCATGTAGAATGATAGGTTTAACTAATACCAAACAGTGGCAAAAAGATTCACTCAAAAATATATTTTTAAACTATAGTTATACAAATTTTAGTAATTTGAATAAATTTGATTAGATTCAAAATTTAAAGGTCATATTTGAAATCTAAGCATACATACATAAACTACATCAAATTTGTGAACTAATGCAAAAAGAATCAACTAAAAACACCAAGTAGTTTAAAAGATATAACAAAAACAAGATTTGAAATCATTCTGTTTTTCTAAAACAGAATCAGAAAAAGGGAAAATAAAACTTATCGGACAGGTGCTACGTGGCGGGTTGTGGTTGGCCGAGAGGGCGTGCGTGTGGGCGTTTGCGGGCGGGTGACAGAAGCTTAGCATGTACCGCTTCGGTTTTAATATGATCTAATCCTATGCGTTGATCTACGATCGAACGGTTAAGAGAGGGAGAGGGGGCTCATAGAGAAGGGGGCGCCGGCGAGGGGGCTTCTCTGGCGAGGCTGAGGCGACAAGGTCGTCGGGGGCGGCACTCCGGTGGTTGGGGACGGCGTCCGAGGGGTTCAAACGACGGCGGCGGGTCTCCGGCGCACTTTGGTGGTGTCAGAGGGGAGTGGGGACTATAGAGGCGACGGGCACGAGCTCCGGGAGCTTCGGCTAAGTGTGGAGCTCCGGCGTGGGATTCCGGTGAGTGGAGGGGGTCGGACGAGGGGGAAACGGGTGGAACGGGGTGCGGGGAGTCGGGGCTATTTATAGGGCTGGTGCGGTGGTCGGTGAGGGAAAGAGGAGGGATCTCCGGCGAGGTCCTATCGACGCGAGGAGGAAGGCGACCGCGGCGTCATCGGGATCGGGCGGTGGGGCCGGGGCGTCAGAGAGAGGGAGGGCGGTGTTAGCGCGTCGGTCGGTCGGCTTGGAGCGGTTTCGGGAATTAAACGCAGGTGGGCCGGCCCGTTTCAATTAATTCGTTTCCTTTTTAATATCCAGTGCAGTAAAACTCTTTTAAAAGCATTCAAAACATTTCCAAATATAGGAAATATATATATCAAATTGATTAGGAGAATTAATGCTATTCAATGAACATTTTTCCTCTGTCATATTAAATACTTTAAAAAAATTATTTTTCAGAAAATTCCTATTTGATTTTAAATCCTTTTTGAGATAAACTTTCAAATAGACCCCTGGTTTTATTGCTCAAGTATTTCACCAAGATGCCCCTGGTGTGGAGTGTCATGTTACTCCCCTCTTTTCTTTGAACTTTTCCAGAGGTTTTCAAATAGGTGAACAAGAAAAAGGGAAAGATGAAAGTGCCCTTTCAGAAATTCAAAAGAAACACTTCAACCATTATATTCATTCAAACAATGTGATGATGAAGCATAGCTATATATCATAACATTCCAAAATGAAATTTTGGGATGTTACATTTATAAACCCAAACATAACAATGTGCTACAAACACATGGTGTGACAGAACTTCCCCCCTTACAAGAATCTCGTCCCCGAGATTCCTAGGCTAAGCGCTAAAAGGATAAGGGAACTCCAATCTTAGATAATCTTCACCCTCCTAGGTTGCCTCTACTTCAATGTGGTTCGTCCAGTGGACCTTGAAGTACTTGATGGTGCGGCTTCGGGTGCAGCGCTCGGCTTCATCCAGAATGCGAACTGGCCTCTCACGATAAGTGAGATCTGGCTGAAGATCGATGGCTTGATGGTCGATGTCCTTGTAGAGGTCGGGGCGGTTGGGAACTTGCAGACACTTCTAGAGTAGTGACACATGAAAGACGTTGTGCACATCTGACAGCTCGGAAGGTAACTCTAGCTGATATGCAACTTCTCCTCGCCTGTCGGTGATCTTGAAGGGGCCGATGAATCTTGGTGCGACTTTCCCTTTGATGTGGAAACGCTTGTTTCCTTTGAGAGGTATGACCCGAAGGTAGACATGGTCCCCAACATGGAAACTCATGTCTCGCCAATGAGAGTCGGCGTAGCTCTTCTTCCTAGTCTTGGCGGTCTCAAGGCGTTCTCGGATAAGTTGAACTTTCTCTTCGGCTTCACGGAGGATGTCTGGCCCAAAAACTAATCCTTCTCTGGCTTCTTACCAGTTGAGGGGAGTACGTCACTTGAGTCCATACAACACCTAAAATGGTGCCATCTGAAGACTCGACTGATAGCTGTTGTTGTAGGAGAACTCGGCGAATGGTAGGCAATCTTCCCACTTGGCTTCATATGCTACAACACAAGTTCGGAGCATGTCTTCGAGTATTTGATTTACTCACTTTCTTTGCCCACCGGTCTAAGGGTGAAATTCAGTGCTCAAGGAGAATTTGGTCCCCAACGCTTCTTGGAACCTATTCCAGAATCTTGAGGTAAACTGGATTCCTTGGTCTGACACAATCTCCTTAGGAACCCCGTGGAGGCTCACAATCCGGTTAATGTAGACGTTGGCCAACTTGTTCCCATTGTAGGTCGTCTTGACAAGAATGAAGTGGGCTACCTTGGTCAGGTGGTCGACAATGACCCAAATGGAATCATGTCCTTTGCTTGACCTCGGCAAACCGCTGATGAAATCCTTCCCGACTTTATCCCACTTCCATTCAGGCACTTTGAGGGGTTGCAGTAGTCCAGTGGGTCGTTGATGCTCAGCCTTGACCCTCTGGCATATGTCACACTTAGCCACGAACGTGCCTATCTCCCCTTTCATGCCATGCCACCAGAATCTTGCCTTGAGGGCTTGATACATCTTGGTTCCTCCAGGGTGGATGGAGTATGGAGTGTCATGAGGTTCTTGCAAGATCATGTCCTTGAGCTCCTCTTTATTGGGTACGTAGATGCGATTCCTGAACCATACGACTCCTTGTTCGTCCATCGAGAATCGTGGGGCCTTGACTGCCTTGATCTTCCTCTTGATGCCTTCAATGCTCTCATGTCCCTTCTGGCTTCTTTGATATCATCCATCAAGGTAGGCTTTGCTTTAAGGTTGGCGAGGAATCCTGGTGCAACCAGTTCCAAGCCGAAGCTCTCAAGTTCTTCATACAGGGCAGGAAGCCTTTCCTTAATCATAGCATTTAAGGAACAAGCCTTTCTGCTTAAGGCGTCTGCTACCACATTGGCCCTTCTGGGGTGGTACTGAACACTGAGGTTGTAATCCTTGATCAATTCCAACCATCTTTGCTGCCTCATTTTCAACTCCCTTCGAGTGAAATATACTTCAAACTCTTGTGGTCTGTGAATATCTCACATCGCTTCCCCAGAAGGTAATGTCGCCATGTCTTCAAGGCTTGAACCACGACTGCCAACTCGAGGTCATGAGTGGCGTAGTTCTCCTCATGAGGATGTAGCTATCTGGATAGATAGGCTACGACTCTGCCTTCTTGCATCAGAACTCCTCCAAGCCCGGTTCTTGATGCATCACAATAAATCACAAACTCCTTGTGAATATCAGGGGTGGCCAAAACTGGGGCTGTGGTCAATCTCTTCTTGAGTTCCTGGAAGCTTTCCTCGCACTTAGCTGTCCATTCGAACTTATTGTCCTTCTTCAAAACCTGGGTCATGGGTCGGGCAATGCTTGAGAACCCTTACACAAACTTGCGGTAATATCCCGCGAGTCCGAGGAAGCTCCTGACTTCCTTCACGGTGGTTGGGGTTTGACATTTAGTCACGGCTTCAATCTTTGCAGGATCCACTGGTAATCCTTCTACAGTCAACACATGGCCCAAGAATCCAACTTGATGCAGCCAGAATTCACACTTACTGAACTTGACATAAAGCTGGTGCTCTCGAAGCTTCTCTAGGACCAATCTCAAGTGTTCCTCATGTTCTTCTTCAGTCTTGGAGAAGATGAGTATGTCATCAATGAAGATGACAACAAACTTGTCCAAATACTCCATGAAGACTTTATTCATGAGGTACATGAAGTAGGTAGGGGCATAGGTTAACCCGAATGGCATGACCGTGTACTCATACAGGCCATACCAGGTTACAATGCCGTCTGCGGAATGTCTTGGGGTCTGATCTTCAGCCGATCGTACCCAGACCTGAGATCAATCTTGGAGAACACCTTAGCTCCATTCAACTGATCAAACAGGTCCTCAATCTTGGGGAGTGGGTACTTATTCTTTATTGTGACTTCATTGAGAGAACGGTAATGGACACAGAGTCTGATAGTTCCGTCCCTCTTTCACACGAATAAAACAGGTGATCCCCAAGGAGAGGCAATTGGGCGAGTGAATCCTTTTCTGAGCTGCTCTGCTAGTTGCTTCTTCAACTCAGCCAACTCTTTGGATCCCATCCTGTAGGCCTTCTTATAGATGGGCGTTGATCCGGGCATAAGCTCAATGATGAACTCAATGTCGCGGTCAGGAGGCATTCCGGGCAGCTCATTAGGAAACACATCCGGTTACTCACATACCACTGGCACTTGATCCAACTCAACTCCCGATAGGCAGTTAGCCTGAGGGGCTTGATTGGAGGCAGGGTTGGGGACATACTTGACTTCCACTCCTTGGCTATTAGTCATGGTGACAATCCTCTTGGTACAGTCCAACATGCCTTGGAGCTTAGTTAACCAATTATGCCAAGGATAACATCCAAGTCAGGTGAATCCAGAACTATAAAGTCTGCTAGGAAGTCTACCCCGTTGATGTCAATCTTCACTCCCTTACAGCCTATCCTAGACTTCATAACTAAACCGGGGTTTTGTATCAACATACGACTACCTAGGGGTGTAGGTTTGGTGCCACTCTCTAGTGCAAACTTTTGGGTGACAAAATAATGCGAAGCTCCACAATCAAACAATACTGTTGCTGGGGTTGAGTTGACGAGGAACGTACCCAGTATGATGTCCGGGGCTTCCTGGGCTTCCTCTATGGTGATGTGATTCACACGACCCTTGCCCGGGGAGCTGGGTTCCTTGGTGGTGCTCCATGGGCTTGACCTTAGTTTGGCGCATTGGGGCACGGTGCATCTGGCTTCCAATTGGGGCAAAGCTTAGAGATGGTTCCGGACTGACCACATCCAAAGCAAGTGACCTGCCTAGGTTTGTTGTTGAAGTTTCTGCCACCGTTGTTGTTATTGGGGTTGTTGTTGTAGGCTGGCCTGGGATTGGCATACTGCTAAGGCTGGTCGCTCGGACGAGGCGCAGGAGGTCTAGCCTGCTGCGACTTATAGGTTGGCTTGGCTGGGGCTGGCTGCCAAGGGTGAGGCTTCTGGTTGCTAGGGCTACCCTTGCTGATCATCTTGCACTTGCGCGTGTTATTGATGGCACGACGCTTGTGTTCCAGCATCAGGGCCTAGTTCACCAAGTCAAAGAAGTTACGGCAGTCACAGACGATGAGTTGATACTGCAGGACCTGTTGGAGTCCTTTCAAGAAGCGCTCCTTCTTGGCATCCTCCATGCTGACATCTTCAGGTGCATACCTTGACAGTAGGTTGAACTTTTGTAGGTACTCCTTGACAGAGCCACTTCCTTGCTTCAGCGCTCGGAATTCTCTCTTCTTGATAGCCATGATCCCATAAGGAATATGGGCAGTGCGTAATCCTTCCTCGAAGTCACTCCATGCGATCACACGTTCTCCTTGCATGACCTTGAATCCATCACACCAAGCTCGGAGTACCTCCAAGGCAGTGAGAGGCATAAAGCACCTTCTCATGGTCCTCATTGCAGTTGACCAATGCAAGGAGATCCTCGATGGGGCGGATCCAGTCATCAGCATCCAATGGTTTAGTAGTCTCAGTGAAGGTTGGGGTCGAGGTGCGCATGAACTCAGACAGCGTGGAGTGGCCATTGCCGTTCCTGCCTTGCTGCTGGTTGTTCACAAGGGCCTGAGCCATCTGCTAGATGGCCTAATTGTTGGCTCGGCGCTCCTCCCGGATAACTTGGAGAAACTGAGCTATGGTCATGTTCTCCGGTGGAGGTGGTGGAGTGGGAATGTCGCCTTGTGGCTGCTTCGGGTGTCCTCCAGCGTGAGCAGCCCCACCAACTCCCTGTTGCTGGCTGGAGTTGCCGCCTTCAGGGTTGGTGAAGGAGCTGTTGCGGGTAGCAGTCACCATCCTGTTTGGAGCAACAAGGTCAAACAACTGGGATTGACAAGAGGATAAGCAATAACGGCAAAGCGCGCCTAAGGGGGTCATTCCAGTGCAAGTGTGTTGAAACAAAGGTCAAAAGACCAACAACATATATTAAGATAGATGATGATGTCGCTTACATGTTGCCTAAGGCAAAAGCGCGACTTGCATCGGAACACAACAACAAAACAAACAACAAGCACACATGGTTTCATATGAACCATTACACAGACTCGACTTCGCATGAGGGATACAAGACTGATCCACCCTAGGGGTTCTCGGACTCAGGTGGTGGAGTGCTCGGTCTCGTAGTCACGCTCCTCTGGGTCTTCCTCCTATTCATTGTCTGAATGGGCATCATTCCCAGTCGAAGGGGTCGGGGAACGAGGAGGTCCATCTCGATGACGCTTCGCAGGCGGGTCGGTGAAGAGCTCACGGTACTCCTTCGCACTCATGTGACGACTACGTGTAGGTGC
Source organism: Hordeum marinum (assembly GCA_022496015.1). Classification (NCBI taxonomy): domain Eukaryota; kingdom Viridiplantae; phylum Streptophyta; class Magnoliopsida; order Poales; family Poaceae; genus Hordeum; species Hordeum marinum. The sequence continues at coordinate 186,030,995 of CM039675.1, forward strand.
ATCACTAGCTGGGGGTCCTCCTCGATCAGCGACAACTGGTCGTCCCTCGGGGGCTCCATCCTTCTTGATCTGGTCTGGCTTCGTCTTGGCTTGTCGAAGTAGCTCTCGGGTGTGGTGAAGTTCCTCGTGGAGCTTCACGGACTCCTTCATCAAGTTGTGAACCAGACTATCGGCGGAGAGGCTGAAATAGGTCTAAAACCTGAGTGGTGTGCCATCTTCCTCGGTTAGAATGAGCGTCCAACTCTCGCCAAAGTCATCCTTCCTGAAGGGAAGGTAGCAAGTAGCTGGCTCATCAGCCATCTCTGGAATGATGTCTCGAAGGTGTAGGAATGCCTTGCGTGCAGCTGTCTCGACTGCGAGTATCATGGTCTCCATCTGTGGTCCTTCAAAGAACCAACTAGTCGGGGAGTCGTTTGCCTTCACGACCACATCCACATGGTACTCCTTCGTGACGGCATCGACCCAATGCTCGTGGTAGAGGAAAATGGGTGGTTGGCGAAACTGGAACTTCTCCAGGCTATCCCCAAGGAGTAAGGGAAAGCCGGATGTTAGGAAGGCTTCGGGTATGACAACCATCTACAAAGGTTTGAAAGGAGGAGAGCCAGCAGAGTGTTGTGTGAATATGAGAAGAGATAAACAGTGCAGAATTCCTAAGTACAAATGCTAGGTGTAGTTTCAAAAGTCGGTTTTATCCTAACTAACATCCATGCTAAGTAAGGGCTTCCTAAAATCAGCATGGCTCTAATACCAGCTCTGTGGGGACCCCGACTCATAAGTCGTGATCACCGATTGCACGTGTATAGTGATCCCAGAGATCAATGCTCACTGAACACACACAAGCTAAATAACAAGAGTCTTACATCCACACTTAACGTCTTACACAAATAATGACCACAAATGTCTTAGTCTTACATAGGTAGGGCCACACGGGCCAAACACTTAAAATAGAACAAGCAGCGGAAATCTTGGTCGAAAGTGTGAACCCATGCCATCTACCTTAACCTAAAAGCATTCTGACTGGGAAGCGTCCTAGTTCACATGTTCGTCTCCAACGAACTCTTCAACATACTCTTGTTCTTCCATGCCTGGCCAATTAAATAACCAGTGGCAAGCCAATGAGTACTTTGAATGTACTCGCAAGCAACCCAAGTTGTGGAACAAGGTAATAATGATTCATGATATAGCACTAAGTAGGTGATTTTGCGGCAAGCTAATTCGAATGCAAATGTCATGATCTAGTGACTAGTGAGCATGCATCAACAATTAGCAGATATCCATATGAACAAGTTACAGATATAAACATAAGTAGAGGTTGAACACCTTGTGTTCATTCATCATGCTATGTCATCGGACTTAGATCACTTCGCATGCTAAGTCATCGGACTTAGTTCAAGTACCATCTATGTCTCCAACACACCCACACACCTGTTGTTAAAACATTTGGACCTAGCACCAGAGCGGTCATCCAACTGTCCTTGACCGTGGGCACGGCTATTCGAATAGTTTTACACTCTGAAGAGGCTGGACACTTTACCCACAAGACTCGGGGAACTTCCGTGTCATCCACGACTCGTGGTATTTAACATACCAGAGGTAAGCACCCGAACAATGCCTTTCTGATGGTGATACTAAACAAAGAGTCCACTCGTTGGTGCCATCCCTCATGATATACATCACTCGTATCATCCATGAGGGCACACAACAGTGTGCCTGGTGCCTGTAAAGAAAGCGCATGACCTTCCACTCAGGGACAACCCCATCTGAAGAGTGACCACGTCACTCTTGCCACTAGTAATGCGGGCACCTTGCTAGCATCAACCATAGTAATCAAAAAAGTGTCGTCCCATAAGGGGTATCGTGGTCGTACATGTAAGGTTGGACTAACGGTCGCAACTTACACCAATCCGTTTTCGAAAACCACAACACTCACTTGTCCCGGTACACCACTTCTTTCTCAAGTGGTCACCCATCTCATCATAATCTCCCTCGGGCATTAGTTGCACCCGACGGGGTTTTCGAAAAATCTTTGAAATCATTTCCTTTCTTGCCATCACTATGCATAAGTCCCATCCCATTTGTGTAGCATCTATTAGCAACCTAACTACTCCCACCCGCATAACCCTCATAAGGTGGTAGGGTCATGCACGATGCAAGTTTCAATGGAAACATATCGGAGGCATCCCACCGAAAGGGGAACACCACATCACATGATCAATTGTGATGAAAGTAAAGTGCTATATTACATGCAATAAAAATGGTTTCTGATCATGGTCAAAGGGCTGCTTGCCTGGATCAACGAAGTCTCCGGGGTCTTCGAAGACTTCGGGTCCAACTTGTTCGTCAACCGCGCAATCTATCATTGCGAAATAAAGCGATAAAAATAAGCAATCCCTCAAAACAGAGCACTCAATCTACTACCAAAAATGTTGACCTACTCTGATAAATACTAAATGTCATACTAAAAATATTCTCCTAGGGTTTTGTTGGAAAAGGATATTGGAAATAAAATAACAGGGGCAAAAAGGTGCCTATATATAGATTTTAAAATAAAACAATACTAAAAAATAGTTTCAATTTTTTTTATCAATGGCACTAACAAATTCTAGGGATTATTTCAAGATTTTAGGTGGAAGAATTTTTGGCATTGGATAAATATTTAAATCTGTGGGAATTTTGGAAATCGGAGGCGGCGAACAACTGGGCCGGCCCAGAGGCCAACCAACCCAGGCGAACCGGCGCGCGCGCGCGTTCGAACCTTACGGCTAGGCCCCGAAGGCTAGCGACAGAGAGAGGAGGGGGAGGGAGGTGAGGATGATAGGTGGGCCCCGCCTGTCATCTTCAACCTCGCGACAGGGAGGCCGGCATGCTCACCAGCGATGATGTAGGGCACAACAACAGCGGGCGAAAGCGGGGATGAGATCAGCGTCGACCCGCCGTTCCTCTGGAGGTCGAAGGAGCACTTGGGGCGGACGGAGTCGCCGGCAACAAGCTCCTGTGGCGAAGGGCGCTTAGGGAGGGTTCACCGGGGCCGTCTCGTGCTGCAAAAAGGATGGGAGGAAGAGGGGAAAGCATCAGCGCGGTGAGGGAGGACCAATAGGAGAAGAATGGGGGCTAGAGGGGCTGTGTACCTGGAGATCGACGATGAGGTCGCCGCGGCGGTCCTCAGCCCGATTCCGAGTGCAGGAGCTATGGGAGGTCCTCAGAGCGTGCAGGGGGATACTGGGGAGAGGAGAGAGAGAGTAGAGGGGAGAGAGGGTTCCGGGAGGCCTTTTTATAGCGAGGGCACGAGTCCACCGACGAGCCATGCGCCAGGGAGGACGTGGCCGAGGCCAGAGGGAGAGGGAGACTCGTGGGGCTGCTTGGGGTCTTTCCTGGGGCTGGCCGACACCAAGCGGGAGCAATGGGAGATAGGGAGAGCATGCGTGCGAGGTCGCGGGTTGGCCGAACCGGGTGGCGCTTGGCACGTGCGGGAGGAGGGAGGAGGAGGAGGAGAGAGGAGGGGGCCGACAGTGTAGCGTGTCACAGACGCCGAGGGCGCCTCGGGGGACACACGGGGGATGCCCAAGGTGGTCGGGGCCGGCCATTGGGCGGCAACTAAAGTGCGGGAGTGCACTGTAGCATGCTCCAAAGCATGTGTTTGGCTAGCATTGCTGCTGCCTGCGCGCTCTGGGGTGCCCACCTTGTCCACTAGCTCCTGAGGGGCCTGAAGATGCTCTTGGATGCCTTAGATACTAAGGAGATACATGGGAGAAAAGAAATGGGAAGGGGAGGATAGAAAAAGATGCTACCAGGATACACATAGGGGTTTTACCCCACCTCACAGTGGCCTGATGACTTGGGACTTTTACAGGGGGCTATAGTAAAAAGTTGGGGCTAAGGGTAAAAGGGAATGGGGTGAAAAGGCTGGTTTTACCAAATCACCAGAAGGTGTTTGATGTAGTTTTGGTCAAGAAGATGTTTCCACCTTACTGAGATATTTACCAGGGTGAAAGGCTAGGTAGAAATGAGAGGATTCACCAAGCTTGAGCTCAAGAGGAAAAAGTTGACAATGGAGATTTGATGAACGCTAGAAGTTGGTAGAATCAGATTTCTGTAGATCCATTGATGCTAGGCTTTTACCCTTGATGCACTACTTAGTGTATCATCACTGTTTGGCCATTAGAGCATGCCCACAAAGTTTGAGGCCAAGGGGAGACACTTCACAATGTAAAGTTGCTCAAATTTGATTCTGGATAGGAATGATTTTGGGATGGTTTGATGAACCAAACCAACTTGGATTGAGATGAAACTTTGCAAGATCATCACCTATGATAGTAATGACTTGCTGGAATTTTCCAAGAATTTATTGAGAATATTTCTCATAGAAATATTCCAAAAGTTTGATCTGAACAGAAAGGGTTTTGAGGGGTTTTGCCTATGATCTGATCATACCCTTGTGTTGAAACTCATATATATGGAAAATATATGTCCACTGAGTTTCTCTAAATTTTGTCAAATATTTTCAAAGCATTTAAATAATTTTTCCCTAGGAAAACCCATTTCTCTCCTTAAGAAAAAGCCTTTAAATAAAATATGAAAATAATCTTTAAAAAATATATTTGGTGGTTTTGGGAAGTCATATATATATAGTAGAATTGAAATAAAGCATTTGGGAAAGAAGGGTCCACCTGATTTGAGGACTTGCAGTGCAAACCTCATTTCAGGGGTTTTTGGAAACTTAAATTAAATAAATCATTTTTGGTTAAAACAAAATTTGATAAAAATAGTTTTGGGCACTATTCACATGGCATGATCATTGGGCAAGGGGTTTGGGACATGGAAGATGAATATGAAGTGGAATAGAATGTAGTAGTGCCATAAAACACAATCAACAAACAAGCAAACAACATAGCAAGCTAGCACAAGCACATAGAAAAAGTTTTAGTTGGCTCCAAATTTTTATAAACGCAAACATAACAATGTGCTACAAACACAGGGTGTGACACCGGTCATAAGGTCACTCGCCCCCCTGATGTCGTCCTTTGTTTTCGGTCGGCATTAGGAGTGGTGGGGCCTTGCCCCGTGAAGTGCGTCCTTGGTTTCTAGTCGTGCCTAACGGTGGTGGGGAAATGTGCGGGACCGGGACCTATCGATGTAGAGCCACTTGAGCATCGAAGGGGGCTCTTTAGGATCCTTACTGGTCGTAAAGCCACTCGCCCCTTGATGTCATCCTTGGTTTCCGGTCGGCATCAAGGGTGCTAGGGCCTGACCCCGTAGCTGCATCCTTGCTTTCTGGTCGTATGTTGCGGTGGTTGAGAAATGTGCGGGACCGAGACCTGCAGACGTAGTGTGCTAAAAGGATCCCCAACCAGCCTCACTCCCGAAGAAGAAGAAGCAAGCGGGGTTTCAAATGGCCCCATCTACAAGAAGATTCAGGCGCAAACCGCATTTGAGGGAGGGACACTCACGAGGCCAAAGCGTCCTCGCGACCTCCCAGATACACCTCCCAGTTCTACCGTGCCAGCCATGCATACGAATCTATGGGCTGTACACGGCCGAGGACCCATTAGGACGTGGAGGGGTCCCTTCCGACGCAATGTGGCAGCCACAACCCAGCGCTATCGGAGAAGTCAACAGGGTTCAGCAATGACTATCCCATGCAATGTGGAAGCCACAGCTTCGTGGTGGCGGTCAACATGGTCCACCAATGACTATGCCCACACAACGTGGAATCCCCATGCCCGGTGCGGGGGATAAACAACTAAGGGCGCCCCAACAGCTGCATCAAACATCAGGAAGGTCCCTAGCGGCCCCTTTCTGGCTGCGTTCCATAGGGATGCATGCGTGAGGGTGCTGCACGGGTCTACTACCCAGCCAAGCATGGTACAGGCTGCCTTCCCAGGACTGCCAAACCTAGTCTTCACGCGCCCATCTCTAGAAAAGATGGCGAGGAAAGGTATGGGGGCTGCTCGTACGTCAAGGGGGACTCCCGAGGATTGCGACTCAGGAGCCGAACTGGACCCGTAGCCCCTCACTCCTTGGACCGTCCTTGGTTTCCGGTCAGCTCAACGGCGGTTGAAGTATGCACAGGCCGGGCCCTGCCGATGCAAAGCCCAGAGCACTAAAAACCTGCTTAAAATCCATAGGGAGGACGCTGAAGCTCGCACGTCAAGGGGGACTCCTGAGAATCGCGACTTTGGAGCCTAACTGGACTCATAGCCCCTCTCCCCTTGGACCGTCCTTGGTTTCCGGTCGGCCCAACGGCGGTTGAGGTATGCGTGGGCCGGGCGCTGCCGACGTAGAGCGCTGAAGGTGTTCGAAAGTTTCAAGTAATCTCAATCCTCACCATGTTCCCTTCATCAGGGCTGCTCGCACGTCTAGGGGGACTCCTGATCATTGTGACTCAGGAGCCTAACTCGACCCGTAGCTTCTCGCCCCTTGGACCATCCTTGGTTTCTAGTCCGCCCAACGGCGGTTGAGGTATGCATGGGTCGGGCCCTGGCGACGCAGAGCATCACATCAAGCAAGAAGGAAACAGGGCGAAGAAAGCAATCATGTAGTCCAACAGTTATTACAAGCATTAAAAGTTTTCGCAAACACAAATGAGTTTAATGCTTCCACGAGGCACGATATGCATTGCAGGAAAGGAGAAGGAGGAATGAATCAGGAGGAACTACCGCCACCATTCGTCCCATCGTCAAGGGACTCGTCATAGGCATCGCTGGCGCCGTCTTCCCCGCCGCCGGCCTCAGCAGCATCTAGAGGCGAAGAAACCATGACGCAGGTGAACCTCTTCACCAACGCCTCCACAGCGCCCCTCACCGCTGCCGCAACACTAGCGCGAACCTTAGGGACGACCGTGAGGTCGAAGTCGAACCTTGGCTCACGAAGATGGAGATGGCTGAAGATGCACGTCGTGGCTTCAGAAAAGTGTCCACGACACTCAATGTCCAAGACCCTATCCACGTTGACGATGGCACCCTCCAGCGCCTCGACGAGCTTCGAAGCAAGCACCGTGAAGCCACTCTTTGGAGCGGCCAGAGGCTCCACGAACCCATCGTGGCAGAGCGCGTGGAGCACCTTGCCAAGCTTGAGCTCGACAACAGGTAAGACGCCCAACTCTACAGTCTTTTCCTCGTCGGCCGTGGCGATACCTTCCCCCTTGGTGTCAAGAAGGATCTTCCTCAAAGCAATTTCCTTCTCCTGTGCGTCTAGGCACGCCCGCTCTGTGTCCTGGTAGGCCGCCACCTGAGACAACTCGGTTTCCCAAGTGGCAAGCTTGGCCTCGCGGGCCTCGAGGTCTTCCGTCCACTGACAAAGTTGCACCGCAAGCTTGGCCTGTTCCTCATGGAAGGTCTTCAGACCGGCCTCCACCTCTTCACAAGCGGGCGAGTAGCCACGGCTTCCTCCTCGCTCTTCCCCGCAGCAGCCGTGGCCTGACCCCACATTGCCATAGCGGCAGCGTCGACCTGGAGCCACCCTAAGAGGAGCTCTCGGTGTCCACCCGAGAGGCGATCACTGGCATTACAGAAGGCATCAAGAACCTAACCCAGAGCAGTGAAGGCCCCGTCCAGGACGTCGTGGACATGCACTGGAGGCATTAGGGAGATGGCGCCATGAAGGACAGGAGGCTCCGGAGGCCGCTCGGCGACCGCAGACACAGACGAATCGGTAGTCAGCAAGCCCTCAGGGGTTGGTACTCTAGAAGTCGGCGTCACCATGCCCCCAAGGGCAGGAGTGATCATGTCAACAAGTATCGGGGGCTTAGAGGGCTCGGCAATGGGGCCTGAGGGGTCGCCTCACGAGCCCTCTCTTCTTTAGCAGCAAGCGGTGGGCAGGCGGCGCGTTGGGAGTCGCCTTTGTCTTAACGCCTTCCTTCTTCTTCCTCATCTTCAACATAGCGACATCCCTGGTCACTAAGCAAGGGGAGGTCAGTAATGCACAAGACACAGACATGTTGGTCAAGTAGTCCGGTCGCTTACTCCTCGACGATGACCCACTTCCTCTTCCTTTCCGTCCTGGCAACGATGTGGGCGCCCGAGCACACCATAAAGAGGGGGACGCCGCACGGAGGAGCAGATTCGCCGACAACCAAGGCGGCCGTGGAAGAGATCGCCATGTCCCCTTCCTCGCCCACCTTGCCTATGAGTTCCGATTCAAGCAGGAGTGATGTTGGTGCCTCGATCGTCCTGCCAGCGGGGACAGGGCGCGCCGGAGGAGAATCGGCATCGCGCTTCTGGGTAGTCGACAAGCACGTGGACCGTGTGGGTGCGAGGGGTTGTCCCTAGCCCCTAGAGGCCTTAGCTGCGCGTAAGGAGCCCGCAGCAGAAACTTCACCAACGTCGTCGTCATCTTCAAGCTCACCTAGAAAGGTACCCTGCAATGGGGGGGACACCCCCGTCGGGCCATCGGCGGTGGTACTCTCCGAGTCCTCCCCGCACGAGGTATCGCCGAAAGACACCACCACCGGACCAGGGCCCTCAGCTGGGAAAAGACCCAGCTTGTTGAAGACAGGCATCACGACAAGTAGGTGAGCCCCGTTGTCGTGACAGTACAGTGGATCATGAGCCTCGGGAAGGTCACTAGGGTCACTGCCGATCAAGGTCGCCACAACCTTGCTTAGTTCCTCGGGAGATATGCACGCGGACCGAAGCCTTAGGTTGTCGCAGCTGCCCTGATAGTCCCACAAGGGCCTAGAATGGGCCTGAAGGGGCGCCAATAGCTGCACCAGGAACTCCTTCACTATCATTCCACCAATCAACTTCCTGGCGCTGATATCGCGGGTGAAGCGCTCCAGAACGGGCTTGGCCCGGGGGTCAAAAAGCTTCGTGGAGCTCCACACAGAAGTCTTCTTCGGCAACCCCTTCGGCAGATCCAACCGAGGGTTGGTGTCCTTGAGATCCATGAGGACCCAGTGGTGTCTGAAGTTCTCCACCTTCTTCCCGGCCTTAAAGAGCATGCTGCCACTCTGGAGCGCAACGAAAGAGACACACGCCGACCGTTGGGCACCGTCATTCAAGCGCAAGCTGAAGAAATGACGGAAGAGGGCTACCGAAGGCTGCACGCCCACGAAGGCCTCGTAGTAGAAGGCGAAGACAGACAAGAGTAAGATGGAACTAGGATGGAGGTGAAGGGGCTGGATCCCGTAGTGTTCAAGGATGGCAGTGAAGAACAAATAGAAGGGCGGACCGAGCCCGGCGAAGATGCTATGAAGGAAGAAGGGGTAAACTGCCTTGGACGAGGGCCATCCTAGATCAAGGTCTGCCCTTTCTCGTTGGATCCATCCATTGTCCATGGGAGCATGGGGAGGAGGTCCTCGTCCTTGGCAATGGTAGACCCAAAGAGCGCTGGTAAAGTCGGAGCGGATGCAGAGGTCTAAGCCTATGGCTACTTTTTACCGACGGGAGCCATCACAGAGCTTGCAGGGCCAAAGCAGCAAGGAAGAGGATGGAGCGGTGCTGGATCTAGGGAGGCGCTTGCTAGAGCGGGAGACCTGGGAAGAAAGAGTAGGTGCGTAGGACGGGAAAGCAATAATGGACCAATGTTAGAAGTCAAGCTCTTGGCAATTCGAGCGTAGGCAAAAAGGGCGAGGGGCACCCGACATCAAGCCGAACAACATGCGCCAAACCTGGCCCGCAGGCGAGTGGGGCCCGTAGCGCTCCTGGCCTCCCTTAGGGCTCCACCCCGAGGATGGACCGAGCACGCCATGGACCAGGGGGCTACTGTCGGTGTTCTGGGAATGGGGGTACCTAGACCTTCCTGCTTGCGACCCAGGGCGTGGCCCACCTCATCGACCAACCGAAGCAAGGCGTGGCCCTCACTTAGGACAAGGCCCTCGCGAGGGCCCATGCCTCGTGAGGATGAGCAGGATCAAGACCGGCAGAGGACGGGCCTCCCCAGGCCCCCTCTGGAGGGGCATAGATCTCCATGCAAGGCCCGGCCTCAGGAGTCAAAGATGACGCAAGGAAGGACAAGAGAGCACTAGTGCACTAGGCGGCACAGTTTCCTCTTTGGTGCAAAGGGGGCAAGGACATACGCGGCTTACCAAAGCACCCCTAAAGGTTTCCATTCTAGGGCAACAAGACCGCAACCACCCGCTCCGCAGGACGGACATCATCGTTGAGCCTGTCCCTACAACGTCGACAACAACTTTGTAGGTGAAGACCGCCTTTGGGCAGGGCAAGCACGAACACCTACCCATCTTCAAAATTGGCCGTCGTGGGATCCCTTCCTTCCATTGCAATAAGGGAAGAGGACTCGGCCCACCGCTATATATAGAGGGTAGGTTGCTTTGTCGAGGGGGATCCGATCCCAACGTAATCGACCGACTCCATCATTCATCCTGCACCAATCCACAAGGAGCCTCGAACACCACTAAGAGCCCTCAGAAGGCCCCCAAAACACTGTAATTGTTCATCCACCCCACCTCCTTGAGAGATAATCCACCAAAGCATGAGTAGGGTATTATGCTTCACAATGGCCTAAACCTGGGTAAACTATCGTGTTCATCTTATTCCTCATCATCGTGCGAGTTCTTTGCTGTGTTCATCGAGTAGCGAGCTAGGTCGGGCGAGGCTGTAGGGGATATTTTCACACGCCCCTGTTTTCAAATCTTCAGGGTTTTGCGGAGCCCAAAATCTGACAGGTGGATCCTCTCCCCCCAATTATTTTGCAAATGATGTCAAAAGCCTTTTAATAGCAATACTAGTTAGGTGATGTTTTGTTTGCTCTTATCATCCCAAATAAATGTTGCACTTCTTCCTAGTAATCTGATAAGCATTTTGAAATAGCTATCAACCATGTTTTAATATATTTGCCTTTTGAATCATTGCAAAACAAATTCCTATAATTATGCGAAAATTTTGTTTTAGCCACTCTAGATTTTGCCAATTTTCCTTATGCCACTCTAGATTATGACATTTCACTTTTGCCACTCTTAGTTTGTAACAATTATCACAATTTCCATTTTCATGGCAAAAACAAAAATTTCAGAGTGGCAATTGTGATAATTGTCAAAAGCTAAGAGTGAAAAAAGTGAAATAAAATCATTTTGTTTTTGCCACTGAATGGGAATAGTTATAATTATCAAAATCTAAGGGTGGCAAAAGTGAACTGTAAAATTCTAGAGTGGCACAAGGAAATTGGCAAAATCTAGAGTGGCTAAAACAAAATTTCCCTATAATAATTATATATGAATAATTTGTTTGCTCTAAAAATACCCAAAACATTTTTATTAAATAGTGTAGGTTTTTGTGAGTTCAAAACAATTTTTAGTACTCTCAAAGTATTTTCCAACTCCGTGGCATTGCAGATTGCCTCGCACATGAATCGATGGTATCTTTGCTAGTCCGACCGGTTTGCCTAGCAATTGTTTTTATTTACTCTGACTCCTACCTTTTAGGCTGGCTCTAAACATACAAAATAAGGAGACATGCTTATATTGATGATAAAAAAACGTTTGTCTTACAAATCACAACCGTTGTTTTTAACTATTTTTCTACAGTTACATCTAGGCCATACGTTTTCTATTGTTTTAATAATATAATAGATTCCTACCAACTCCAACTTTGATGATTCAAATTTTTATAGACTCCCAAATTCATGATCAATCCAAATATGTGCATTGCACAATTTTTCCGTATAGCATATTCTGATCCACCCATATTTTTGTTATGACTTGTATTATGGAGCCACCTTGCAAAAATCCCTAGAGCATTCATAATATCTCCAAATGGAGTGATTCAAAATCCTAGGTGTATCTAAACTCATGAGCTATTATGTGAACATTTTTCCATATACATTCTCTGTTATGTGGATTATTGAACCATTTCTTCATGTATGGCTCACTTTGCAAATTCCTAGGAAATTCATACCAACTCCAAATCAAGGGAAACCACTTCCATCATGTTTCGAAAATCATGCTCTATTTTTTAGGCTCATCTACTCTGTTTGTAAAAATGTTTCCTGTGGACACGTTATAGGATCATCATTTCCATTATTTCAACAATTCAAAACACCCCCTTGACCCACATCCAATAAAACCTCTTTGGTTATTTTTCTTATGGCCAGAGGTGTCCAAGGAAAATAAAACTCCTATTTATAGAGCATTTTTATTTTCTGCTTGTTGTGTTGCTTATTGCAGTTTTTTCTGGCGATAGTTGATGAAGTAGACGAAGTGCTCGAATTCAACGAGAAGCGTATGAAGACATGAAAGATTTTGCTGAACCAAGCAAACAACCCTTTGACCATGTTAAGAAACTTTTCATGCATGTCATATAGCACTTTATGTTCCGATGAATTGATCATGTTGATGTGGTGCCCCCCTTCGGTGGGATGTTGCCAATACTTTACCGTTGATACTTGCAGCATGCATGACTCTACGTTCCTGTGAGGGATGTGCGGGTGGGAGTAGATAGGATTCTTAGTAGATGCTACGCAAAGTGGGACTTGAATATGCATGGTGATGGAAACAAAAGTATTTTCAAAGACATTTCAAAAACCCCATCGGGTGCCACTAATGCCCGAGGGAGATGCTGTTGAGTTGGGTAACCACTTGAGAAAGAAGTGGTGTATCGGAGCAAGTTGTGTGAGTGTGTGTGTTTTCAAAAATGGATTAGATTTAAGGTATTCTAACCGTACCAACCTTACAAGTGTGACCACTCTACCCTATATGGGAAAGGGCTTTGTTGGTTACTACGGTTGGTGATAGAAGGGAACCCGCATTACCAGCGGCGAGAGTGAACTGGTCACTCTCTAGACGGGGTCATCACGGAGTGGAAGGCCATGCACTGTCTTTACAGGCACCGGGCACACCGTTGCGTGCCCTCAGGAATGATACGTGTGATGTATATCATGAGGGATGATGTCACATCCCTAGCTTTAGCATGCATTAGGATCCATGTTGTGATTGCATCATGTTTAAATACTTTTTAAACTTGAAATGGGGATTATCAAAACCCTAGCACAATTGAATTCAAATAGGCCCAACCAAAAATATTTCTCAATAATCCAAAGTGGCTCTGAAAAATGTTCATCTTCTCTGGAATAATGTGGCAACCAAAACCAAGGGTGGTGCATATTTTAAAAATGTCATTGTGGGTATTGAATTAAATCAATAAATATTCAGACTGGGGTTTTAAATGCTATAAATATTTTTAAAGCTCCAACAAATTTGAAACTTGGTTAGGGCCTTTGGAATAATTCCTCCTGTGCCCAGAAAAAGTTTCACAATTTTACAAGATATTTTAGTGCCTAAAATAAAATAAATGAAATAAAAAAAATAGTAAAAAGAACAAAATTAAAAAAAAGAAAAAGAAAGGAGGCCCATGAGGGGCTGGCCCAGCTGGCCCAGCCAGCCTCCACCGTCTTCAACCTCCTGCCAGTAGGCGAGAGGGCGTGTGACAGGGGCGCGCCGGCACGTGCCAGCCACTTCCTACCTGGATGCGTGCCCTGGAGGACTCCGGGGCCACCAGCATGACCCCCCTCCTCGCCGTGCCATTCTTCCCCTCCCTCTCTCCCTACCGCTCTCTCTTGCTCTCCCCTCCTCTCCTCTACTCTCACCCGTCCGGACCGAAGCCGCATCGCCGCTGTCGATCTGCCATCGTCACGTGTCCTCGACCATGCCACCGGCGCCAGAAGCCCTCGGTGAGGCCCCGATCCTTCTTCCCCTAGTCCCGCCGCCGTTTTCCGCTTCTAGCACGCGCCGCCTCGGCCAAGCTCCAGCCGCCGTGAGTGAGGTCGCCGCCGCCGGCTCCAGCATCCCCAGCGGCCCTAGCAAGCCTCCTCGAGTGCGCGCGAGGGAGGGCTTCACCCCAGTGCCCCCAGCCGCCGCTCTCATGGCTGGTAGTGCGAACGTTGCCGCGACCGAAGGTCTCCTGCGATGAGCCGTCGCCTGAGCCTCGACCGGTGGGGCCCCATCGTCAGGTGATTAGCTTAAGGCTAATCACCGTTTAACTGACCCTTGGGTCACTGACATGTGGGACCGACCCTGTTAAATTATTAGTTAGATTAATTTAAAAACTGTTAGAAGAGTGAGTTACTGACAGGTGGGGCCCAGCCGCTAGGTTTGACCTGGGCTGGCGCCTTTGATCTGCTAACGTCACCATGACATTAGGTTGACGTAATAAATGCATTTTTGGTATATAAATAAATTCCAGAAAATGCTAAAAACTTTGAAAATTCATATAAATTAATTTGTAAATCACATGAAAAAAATTTATATATGAAAATTAGTCAGAAAAATCCAATGAATCCATTTCTACCATTTTCATGCATGTTAGAGCAACCGAAATAGGTAAACTTGGACATTTTAGTTCAAATACATTATGGAACTCCATATATGAAGTTGAATTTGAATCTTGAGTCCAAACCTACTTCATTTAAACTTGTTTCTTGATGCATTACCTCAAACACATCAAGTTGCCATGTCATATTCATGCATCATATTGTTGCATTTGATGTGTATTGATTTGTTCCCCTTCGATGGTTGTTCTTCGTGTTAGGCACTGATCCAGAGGATATAGTCGAGTATCCATCTGAGGAGCAGTAACATGTGATCATCTTATCCGGCAAGCAACCCCCTTGAACATATCTGATACAATCCCACTCTCTCGCTCTTGCTCTCACTGATTGCATTAGGACAAAACGTTTCAAATTTTACATGTTTTGGTAGTTGAACCCATTTCTCTACATGAACTGTCATTGTCACAGTAAATAGCTGAACCATGCAACCTATCATACCTGGTAGATGCTTGAGCTATGTTGTGCCTTTAACCTGCTATGCTTGCTATGCTTAGAGTTGTGTTAGGTCTAATTCGTCTGGGTGATGAACCAAAGTGAACTGAAATTTGTTCTGATGATGAGAGTTAAGTTGTGAACACGATTTGGTAAAGGTAGCAATGAGAGGCCATGTAGGAGTACATGGCGGGTTGTCTCATTGGGACCATCCTTAAGAACTGAGTATTGTGTATGTTGTCCCAGACTAGCTACTACCGCACATTGGGATCCTTAATTGACTCTCTTGACTTATTAACCGACTTGATCTCTGTCCAGGAATTGCAACTAGTTTCTGGTGTTTGTAGGATATGCTAGTAGTCTACCGAGTGGCACCCCGTACAACTGGGCTTGGGACAGACTAGGCATTGTGGCCCGGTGTACCAAGTGTAGTACCATCCGTCGAGGTGGGCTTGGAAACCCTGTACACATCGTTTGGGGCCATTGAGGAAACTTCGGCTGTACTTCCTTGTGGGTTCAGTCTCAAATAGGCGATAAACCTGGACTAGAGTCTTGTGTGGTTAGTCAGGTCGTGGCCGACTCCCTTGCTGAGCTTCTGCTTGAAGGTTGCCGAGGTGCCTTCTAAGTAAATGTTGTGACGAAGTACACCCCTGCAGGGTAATCAATCTATCCGAATAGCCGCGTCCGCGGATATGGGCGACTTGGAAACCTAAATGGTTCATAGTCAATTTAAAAGGTTTCTCATGAAAGCTTCAAGACAAGTGTGAGTACCATGGATGACACTCTCATAGGAAGACGGGCGCGGATCCATGGTGGTGTATTGTTGTGGTGTTAGTGGACTCCTGTACGCTTCACAAAACTTTTAAAAGTTATGGAAGTCGTAGTACAGGATAGCCACTGAGTCAAAGATGTCTTGCTGCATTGAACCCCACAACCTCCTTGTTGATACCGATGCATATGTAGTTAGTTTTGATGTAAGTCTTGCTGAGTACTCAGTACTCACTATTGCTTACTTATGTTTTTGCAGAGGAGACTCCAGTCTCGCTAGTGGTTTCTACGATAAGATTGATGTTGGCCATTTAGCTTGGGAATCCCAGCCAGAGGTCTAGTTCCTGTGGAGGGCCTTGTAGATAGACATGCTTCCTCAGCCTTCTTCTTTTCTAGATGTCTGTACCCAGACCTGTTAAAATTCTGCTTGTTGTTTGTATGATTTGTGTGTTGGGTCATGTGACCCCTGTTTGTAATATCACTCAATGTTGGCTTTTATGAGCCTTCTAAATAAATGTTGTGTTGTTGTATGGTTATGTTGTGATGACATAGTTGTATCTATGCATATCGGGCATGTCGTGCGTACGTGTGACGTGCAATGATATGTATGGGATTCGACACCTAGCGTACGTGTGACGTGCAAAGGGGCACCCAGCCCCTCTCCCTCACCCCTTTGCCGTCTGCCCTCAGGGCTTTGCCGTCTGCGCTTACCCCCCTTTGCCGTCTGCCCCCTCATGGAAAAGGGCGCACCCAGCCCCTCTCCCTCATCCCTTTGCCGTCTGCCCTCAGGGCTTTGCCGTCTGCCCGCACCCCTTTGCCATGAGGGGGTAGACGGCAAAGGGGCACCCAGCCTTTCTTCCTCACCCCTTTGCCGTCTGCCCCCTCATGGCAAAGGCTCAAAACAGCCCCCTCACCTATTTTCTTTTCTATTATATCCAGCAATTTTCACAATAATCAGGATATATATATATTTGACAGAAATAAATTTGTTTCCGTACTCATAACCATATTAAAATAACTTTCATCCATAGTACATACATATTATTCAAGTTGCATCCGTACCAAACCATATATTACACCAGTTTCATCCATACGCATACAAAGTTTCATATATATCCATATACTACAATAGTTTCAATACAAGCTTCCGTGAAGCCATGGTACAAGAAATCATATTCAAGCATTCCATCAATATAATCCAAGCTTCCCGTGAAGTGAATGTAATCTGCAAAATGACAAATAAGAAAGTTAGAAGAAGAATACTAGATGAAGAAGAGAAGTACATATAGGTTATTTCGTAGAGAACTTAGCTAAGTATAGCCCATTTAATAGCTAAGTTAGGTGGAATAGGACATCTTGGAGCTACATAGCCTTATTATGTCATTTAGGAGAGAGCTTAGCTAGGTATAGGTCATTCTAGAGCTAACTTGGATAAAATATGTCATTTTGTAGTCAAGTATGATTATTAAACCAATTTTGACCTTATTATGTCATTTTGGAGCTAAACTAGTCATTTTAATGAGCTAACCAAGGTTCTTATGATGTTTTTACCTAACTATGCTAATTATGTCATTTTGGAGGATAATTAGCTAAGTATGACTTTGTTGGGGAAAATAACCTACGTAGAAGAAGAAAGAGAAGAAGCAAGAAGAGAAGAAGCAAGAAGAGAAGAAGGTCAAGAATAAGGAGAAGAAGGAGAAGGATAAGAAGGAGAAGAAGAAGGAGAAGGAGAAGGAAGAGGAGAAGAAGAAGAAAAGAAGAAGGAGAAGAAGAAGGAGAAGAAGAAGGAGACGAAGAAGGAGAAGAAGAAGGAGAAGAAGAAGGAGACGAAGAAGGAGAAGAAGAAGGAGAATAAGAAGGAGAAGGAGCTTCTCTCCTCCTTCTCCTTCTTCTCCTTCTTCTTCCTCCTTCTCCTTTTCCTTCTCCTTCTTCTTCTCTTCTTCTTCTTCTTCTTCCTTCTTTTCATTTTTCCTCTTTCTTCTCCTCTTGTCCCCTTCTTCAGGCTAAATTAGCTAATTATGCCTTTTTGGAGCTAATTATGTCATTTTGGAGGATAAATAGCTAAGTATAGGTCATTTATTATTAAATAGGCCATTTTGGAGCTAACTAAGCCAATTCTGTCATTTTGTTGGATAATTAGCCAATTTAGTCTTTGTTGGATGAGTCTAAGCTACGTAGAAGAAGAGAAAGAGAAGAAGCAAGAAGAGAAGAAGAAGGAGAAGTAAAAGAAGAAGGATGAGGAGAAGGAGAAGGAGAAGGAGAAGGAGAAGGAAGAGGAGAAGAAGAAGAAAAGAAGAAGGACAAGAAGAAGGAGAAGAAGGAGGAGAAGAAGGAGAAGGAGCTTCTCTCCTCCTTCTTCTCCTTCTTCTTCCTCCTCCTCCTTCTCCTTCTTCTTCTTCTTCTTCCTTCTTTTCATTTTTCCTCTTTCTTCTCCTCTTGTCCTCTTCTTCGAGCTAAATTAGCTAATTATGCCTTTTTGGAGCTAATTATGTCATTTTGGATGATTATTAATCAATTTTGAGCTTATTATGTCATTTTGGATCTAAATTAGTCATTTCAATGAGCTAACCAGGGTTCTTATGATGTTTAACTAACTAAGCTAATTATGTCATTTTGGAGGATAATTAGCTAACTATGTCTTTTTTGGGAAAATAAGCTACGTAGAAGAAGAAAGACAAGAAGCAAGAAGAGAAGAAGAAGGAGAAGTAAAAGAAGAAGAAGGAGGAGGAGGAGGAGAAGGAGAAGTAAAAGAAGAAGGATGAGGAGAAGGAGAAGGAGAAGGAGAAGGAGAAGGAAGAGGAGAAGAAGAAGAAAAGAAGAAGGACAAGAAGGAGAAGAAGGAGGAGAAGAAGGAGAAGGAGCTTCTCTCCTCGTTCTTCTCCTTCTTCTTCCTCCTCCTCCTTCTCCTTCTTCTTCTTCTTCTTCCTTCTTTTCATTTCTCCTCTTTCTTCTCCTCTTGTCCTCTTCTTCGAGCTAAGTTAGCTAATTATGCCTTTTTGGAGCTAATTATGTCATTTTGGATGATTATTAATCCATTTTGAGCTTATTATGTCATTTCGGATCTAAATTAGTCATTTCAATGAGCTAACCAGAGTTCTTATGATGTTTAACTAACTAAGCTAATTATGTCATTTTGGAGGATAATTAGCTAACTATGTATTTTTTGGGGAAAATAAGCTACGTAGAAGAAGAAAGACAAGAAGCGAGAAGAGAAGAAGAAGTAGAAGTAAAAGAAGAAGGAGGAGGATAAGGAGAAGGAGAAGGGGAAGGAGAAGGAAGAGGAGAAGAAGAAGAAAAGAAGAAGGACAAGAAGAAGGAGAAGAAGGAGGAGAAGAAGGAGAAGGAGCTTCTCTCCTCCTTCTTCTCCTTCTTCTTCCTCCTCCTCCTTCTCCTTCTTCTTCTCTTCTTCTTCTCTTCTTCTTCTCTTCTTCTTCTCTTCTTCTTCTTCTTCTTCTTCCTTCTGTTCATTTTTCCTATTTCTTCTCCTCTTGTCCTCTTCTACGAGCTAAATTAGCTAATTATGCCTTTTTGGAGCTAATTATGTCATTTTGGATGATTATTAATCCATTTTGAGCTTATTATGTCATTTTGGATCTAAATTAGTCATTTCAATGAGCTAACCAGTGTTCTTATGATGTTTAACTAACTAAGCTAATTATGTCATTTTGGAGGATAATTAGCTAACTATGTATTTTTGGGGGGAAATAAGCTACGTAGAAGAAGAAAGACAAGAAGCGAGAAGAGAAGAAGAAGGAGAAGTAAAAGAAGGAGGAGGATAAGGAGAAGGAGAAGGAGAAGGACAAGGAAGAGGAGAAGAAGAAGAAAAGAAGAAGGACAAGAAGAAGGAGAAGAAGGAGGAGTAGAAGGAGAAGGAGCTTCTCTCCTCCTCCTTCTCCTTCTTCTTCCTCCTCCTCCTTATCCTTCTTCTTCTCTTCTTCTTCTCTTCTTCTTCTGTTCTTCTTCTTCTTCTTCCTTCTGTTCATTTTTCCTATTTCTTCTCCTCTTGTCCTCTTCTTCGAGCTAAATTAGCTAATTATGCCTTTTTGGAGCTAATTATGTCATTTTGGATGATTATTAATCCATTTTGAGCTTATTATGTCATTTTGGATCTAAATTAGTCATTTCAATGAGCTAACCAGTGTTCTTATGATGTTTAACTAACTAAGCTAATTATGTCATTTTGGAGGATAATTAGCTAACTATGTCTTTTTTGGGGAAAATAAGCTACGTAGAAGAAGAAAGACAAGAAGCAAGAAGGAGAAGAAGAAGGAGAAGAAAAAGAAGAAGGAGGAGGAGGAGGACGAGGAGGAGGAGAAGAAGGAGAAGCAGAAGGAAGAGGAGAAGAAGGAGAAGGAAGAGGAGAAGAAGAAGAAAAGAAGAAGGAGAAGAAGAAGGAGAAGGAGCTTCTCTCTTCCTTCTTCTCCGTATTCTCCTTCTTATTCCTCCTCCATATTCTTCTTTTCTTCTCCTTCTTCTCACCAAGCATACCATTATCGTCATCACGACGGTGAAGCACGGTGGCTCTGGCTTGTTTCACCTAGAGAAGGCTGCCCTGGAGAACACTCCACTGTAGAAGGGTCGTGCGATGCATTTTGGGAGATATTCTACACCAAACATCGTTTGCAATGTGTCGTTAGCATGATGACACTCTTAAGATCACTACATTCAAATGAAACTCACCGTCCCCGCCATGTTAATGACTGGCATCGCCGGAGGGACTTGGCCGGTCTTCTCGCACATAGACTGTACATTTGGTTTCGACAAGTCAAACTTTTTAGTTATTAATGAAACGGACATTAAAATGCAAGATTTGAAATAATATGAAGAAGAAACTCACCACGAAGAGCTCGTACATGGCCTTGTTAGACGCATCATTCCGTGCCCTCTCCACCTCCAGCAATGCAGTCGTCCTCTCCTCCAGCTCCTTCATCTCCTTATCCTTCTCCGCCAAAGCCGCCTGCATTGCATCTCTCTCCTTCAAAATAGCAGCCTGCAACAGAACTCATTGTTAGCATTGTAATCATATTGGTTCCCATGCACAACATAATGCGAAAAGATAGTTGAGTCCATTAAACTAACCTCGACGGCGAGCTCGACTGGCCATGGACGAGGTGTTATCTCAGGACAGGAGCTCGTTTGGCGTGACTTTATCTGCTGAAGAGTGCTAGGACAACGTATAAGGACGTCTCCAGTGGCGATCGAGCTTGTGGTCCTTGCTTGGGTTAAAGTCCTCCCCTTTCCTCGCCTTCCCGTGATCTCTGTACTTCACGAGCTTGTGGTGGGAGGAGATGTTGGTGAATTTTTCTGGATGCTCGAGGTCAGACTCAGAGAATGCCTTGACCTTCTTGTACGAGGCAGTATGGGCCATCGCATATAGGTCGTACATTTGTGTCACCTCCGTCTTATTTAGATGCGCCTAAAAGAGAGAGAGAGGAAAATTGTATTAGTAAAGGGCTCAAGATAGCATTAAGAATGAATTGCATGAGGCATGAAGCAAACCACATACCCAGTTCTCGCCAAATTGGATTAAGTTGACGCTCCCTTGAT
Source organism: Hordeum marinum (assembly GCA_022496015.1). Lineage (NCBI taxonomy): Eukaryota > Viridiplantae > Streptophyta > Magnoliopsida > Poales > Poaceae > Hordeum > Hordeum marinum. Next base: position 186,052,022 of record CM039675.1, read on the forward strand.
GGTGTGGCAAACCAACCATTTTTCCACGCCTCTCCTTGGCGTTCTTGTGGCTGGCCTCCCATGTTTCGGAGCACCACTGATCCACCAAGGCCTCCCAACAATCCAACTTATCCACACACCATCTTGGGGGCACCTAAGTTAATAAAGAGAAATTTGAGCGCGTAAGAACCAAATCAAGGAAACTAACTACAAAGCCTTAATAATATGTAATTACCTTCATGTAATGCTCCTTCTCCATCTTAGAATCGTGGCACTTCGCCATGTCCTTCCTAATATGCCGCAAGGCATAGTAGTCTCGAACAGCCTGAATAGCCTGATGTAGTCTCGAATAGTAGTCTCGAATAGGTAAAGATAGGTCCTAATCCCACCCGAGTATGTGTAGATTGGGTTCGTTTTCCCATGCTCTGCTCCAGATGCGATGCAGAATTTTGGCAGCACCTCCCCGCTGTTCTCCTGATACATTTCTCGGCAATAAGGAGAGAGGATGTGTACCCGGAGAACAACAGGGAGGCACTGACGAAATTCCGCATCGAATCCGGAGCACAACATACGTGAAAACGAACCCAATCTACACATACTCGGGCTGTTCATGGATAACATTGGACAATTCGAAAGGATGGTGGTTATAAATATGCAAAGACATGCATATTTATAGATGTCGCCCTTTCGAACGGGAGACGCATACTGGTCACGCATACTCATGATTGAAGAAACCTATAGCTAGCAAGTTTCATCGACACGAAGACCAGAACAGAGCAAATTAAGGGGGTAGGAGGAGAAGTCATTTGTGCTCACCAACAAACGTAGGGGCGGAGCTCAAGGAAGTCGTCGAACAACTACACATTGAAATTCACCCGATCAACACAAATATGATGGTTTTATAACAAAATCAGAAAATATGTGACCTAACTCATAATTTACAAAACTATGACCTCCTTGGCCTCTGGAAGGCCGAAGAGCAGCTTTTTAGTCAACAGGAGGCAGAATAGGTGTCGGGGGTCAGGGGTCAGTGGCATCGGGAGTCAGTGGCGTCAGGGGTCAGTGGCGTCGGGAGTCAGTGGCATCGGGGGTCAGGGGCGTCGGGGGTAGGGGGTCGATGGTCGGTGGTGTCGGGTGTCGGGGGTCGGTGGCATCGGTGGTCGGGGGTCGATGGCGTTGGGGGTCGGTGGCGTCGAGGGGTCGCGGGTCAGGGGTCGGGGGTCAGTGGCATCGAGAGTCAGTGGCGTCAGGGGTCAGTGGCGTCGGGAGTCAGTGGCGTTGGGGGTCAGTGGCGTCGGGGGTAGGGGGTCGATGGTCGGTGGTGTCGGGGGTCGAGGGTCGGTGGCATCGGTGGTCAGGGATCAATGGCATCGGGGGTCGGTGGCGGCGGGGGGTCGGGGTCGGGGGTTTGGGGTCGATGGCATTGGGGGTCCATAGCGTCGGGGTTCATTGGGGTCAGTGTCGAGCTATTTCCTTTTTTCCTTCTTATTCTTCTTCTTCTCCTCCTCCTCCTCCTCTCATCTTCTTCTTCTTTTCCTTTTTTCCTTGTTCTACTTATTCTTCTTCTTCTACCTTTTCTTCTTTTGTTCTACTAAACAGGAATCTAACCTAAGACTAAAACTAAACTAAACTAAAGAAAAACCTAAACTAAACTAAAACTAAACTAAACTAAGGAAAAACCTAAACTAAACTAAAACTAAACCTATACTAATACTAAACCTAAAGCACAACAAAACTAAAACCTAAAACTAAACAGAAATAGAAAAACAAATCTCCTAAACTAAACTAAAACTAAACCTAAACTAAACTAAAACTAAAACTATACTAAAACTAAACCTAAACCAAAACAAAACCAAAACCTAAAACTAAACAGAAAATTCAAAAAACAGATGTCCTAAACTAAACTAAAGTAACACTAAACCTAAACAAAAACAAAACTAAAACCTAAAACTAAACAGAAAAAAAATGTCACTTACAGAGTGGGGGAGGCTGGCCATCGCGGGGGAGGCAGGCCGGCGTGGGGGCTTGGGGGTGTCGGGGGCACTTGCTGGGAGGGGCTCGCCGCCGCGTGGCGGTGAGGGCGCCGCCAGGGGGAGGGGTGTCCGATGCGCACCTTGCGGGGAGGGGCGGCGAGTGGGAGGGGGAGGGGCGGCGTGGGGGGGGGGGTTCAGGTGGTGGGGGCGGCACAGGGGAGGGGCGGCAAGAGGGAGGGGGAGGGGCGGGGCAGGGGAGGGGCGGCGAGTGGGAGGGGGAGGGGCGGCGCAGGGAGGGGCAGCGCAGGGGAGGGGCGGCAAGCGGGAGGGGGAGGGGCGGCGCAGGGGAGGGGCGGCGAGCGGGAGGGGGAGGGGCAGCGCAGGGGAGGGGCGGCGAGCGGGAGGGGAGGGGCGACGAGCGGGAGGGGGAGGGGCGGCACAGGGGAGGGGCGGCAAGCGGGAGGGGGAGGGGCACCGCAGGGGAGGGGCGGCGAGCGGGAGGGTGAGGGGCGGCGCGGGGGGGTGAGGTGGTGGGGACGGCATAGGGGAGGGGCGGCGAGCGGGAGGGGAGGGGCAGCGCGGGGGAGGGGCGGCGAGGATGGCACGGCAGAGGTGGCCGGCGTGCGGGGAGGGGGGGAGCAGGTGCGACGGTGTGGGACGGCGTGGAGGAGGGGGGCTGTGTGTGGGTGAGAGTCCGGGGGTGGGAGGAGAGCATGGGAAGAATTGGGCCGGAGGGAAAACTGCCGTTAAGGGGCATCCCCTTTGCCGTCCGCTTGCGAACGGCAAAGCCGATAATGCCAGACGGCAAAGATCAGGGGTTAAGTGGACCTGTGTAGCCTCTTTGCCGTCTGTCTTCAGGGTCTTTGTCGTCCGCCAGCAGACGGCAAAGGAACAACAGATGGCAAAGAGAACCATTGCAATATGCCAGCTCTTTGCCGTCTGCTTGACGGCAGCGGATGGCAAAGACCTTCTTTGCCGTCTGCCAACGGACGGGAAAGACCTGGCACATGGCAAATAACTGAATTCCAGTGGTGTATGGATGACCTAACGCAACTTTGTCGAAGTTAATTTGAAGTGAGTTTGAATATAGGTTCAAAATCGTTCTTCATTTCAAATTCCATATTTTAACCTATTAGCAAATGTCAATGTTCTTCTACATAGGTTGCTCTAACATGCATGATAATAGCACCATTAGATTCATTGGATTTTTCTGATAAATTTTCATGTATAAATTAGTTTCATCCAAGTTACAAATTAATTTATATGAATTTTTGAAGTTTTAAACATTTTCTGGGATTATTTTAAAACTGGAAATACCTTTATTACATCAGCCTAATGTCATCATGGCATCAGCAGGTCAGCTGACCAGGCCAGGTCAAACCTGACAGGGTGGGGCCCTCATGTCAGTGACTCAATCACTTAATTAGAGCATTAAAACTAATCCTAATTACTTAATCAACACTGGGCCCACTGGTCAGTGACTAATTAGGTTAAGTATATTAATTAATTAAATTGCTAATCGGGATTTGACTAACAGGGCCTGGCCCCACTTGCCAGTGACCCAGGGGTCAAACCCCTGGTAGTCAAACTGGTTGACTTGCCGGCATTGAGCCGCCGGCGACGTCAGGGACGACGGAGAGCACCAAACTGCTCTGCTTGCTCGCGTGCTACGAGCTCGACACTTCCCAGGGGCTGGGATGGTCAGAATAGGCGCTGACGATGAGCACGGCGGCTGCCGGAGCTCCGGCGAGCACAGGCTCATCGAGCCGGAGCTCGAATGAGCCACCTAAGGGTTCCTAGGGTTGCCTGGGATCATCCTGAGCACGACTACGTGCTCAGGTGCGAGCTTGGGCCGCTATGGCCATGGCGTAGCCGGCGGCGAGCTTCGCTCCGCTCTCGCTATCGACGGGGCTAGAGGAGGGGAACAACCTCGGGGCTAGGGGGAAACCAACCGGGGCCTCACCGGATGGTCTTCTGGCGCCTTGGCGTGGTCGGGGACGCACGGGAGATGGCGAATCAACGGCGTCTTCAGTCCAGCGAGGGGTAGAACAGAGGAGAGAAGGGGGAGGAATGGCGAGAGGGAGCGGGTCTAGGCGGCAGCGGAGCCTATCCTCTCGTCAGCGCGACGAGGAGGCGGCCAGGCAGGTAGGGAGGAGGTGGCCAGCGTGTGGCCACGCCCGGCTATGGTGGAGGCACACAGCTGCTTCTCCTCCTGGCAGGAGGAAGAAGACGCTGCTGCCCCTCGTGGGCTGGGCCTCTTCTTTAGGTAAGCCCAGGTGGGTTTTCTCCCCCCTTTTTCTTATTTGCATTCTTTTCTAGATTCTGACATGTGTTTTATTCTATTTTCAGTCACATATGCTAGTTTAGAATATTCCAAATATTTTATATATTGAAGTTTGAATATTTCAAACTTATCTAAAAAGTTTTCAGGATATTTTGAAAACTAAAATAATGATAATGCTTAATTTGATAATGTCAGAAGCTTTATCATTTATTTTGAAATTGCTATAGTTATCCAAATATTTAAAATGGCCCCTGTTATAATCATGTCCATATTTATCAAATATAGGGAACATTTTGTAAGGGCATTTTGGATTTGTTAAATTCTCACCACTTTGAATTAATTGGAATCAAATATGAGCTTGGGGTTTCTTTTAGTCCCCATTTCATGTTGATGCAAAATTGTAACATGATGCACACACATGCAATCCTGTGACATCTAGCTAGGGATGTGACATTTGATATGAGGCGGCTCTGGAGAAATGGCCCTTGTCCAGGTCGGCCTATCCCTTCTTCCATTATAGCGTCTTCGCCGGGCTCGTCCCGCCTTCCTCCACGTTCTTCACCACCTGTCTCGTCCACTACAGGATTCAAGCCCTTTATCTTCAGCCCAACTCCGTCCCGCTCTTGTCCATCTTCGCCTTTTACTGCAAGGATTTCGTGCGCGTGAAGCCTTCGGTGGCCCTTTTCCGACACTTCTTCAGCTTGCGCATGCGCGACGACGCTCAGCGGTCGGCATGCGTATCCTTCATCGCGGTCTGGAGAGGTAACATGCTCTTAAAGGCCGGGAAGAAGGCGGAGAACTTTTGGCACCGTTGGGTCCTCATGGATCTCGGTAGTTCCAACCCTCGCTTGGGTCTGCCAAAGCGGCTGCCGGAGAAGACTTCCGCGTGGAGCTCCGCAAAGCTCCGAGCCCCGGGCAAACCCATCCTGGAGCGGAATTCTCACGACATAAGTGCCAGCAAGCTGACTGGGGGCAATGATAATGAAGGAGTTCTTGACGGAGCGCCTGGCGCCCCTCCAGCCTCATTCTTGGACCCTGTGGGACTATCAGGGCAGCGGCGTCATCCTCAGTCTTCGGTCCACACGCATAACCCCTGAGGAATTGAGCAGGGACATGGCAACCCTCATCAATGGCGACCCCAGAGATCTCCGTGAGGCCTGTGACCCGCTGTACCGCCATGATGACGTGGCCGATTTTGTCGCCAAGATGCATGTCTTCAACAAACTCGGGCTTTCCCTAGTTGAGGGGCTTGGCTCCATGGTGATGGTGTCCTCCGGCGACACCACGGGCGGGGAGGATTCAGAGACGACCAGGTGGTGGCATCTCTCCCGTCACAGAGCGTGCTATTGTGCGATCTTGAGGATGACAACGATACCAGTGAAGCTTCAACTGTAGGCTCTCTGTGTCCCGCCAAGGTCCCTAGGGGCTAAGGCCAACCACTCGTGTCGCGCGGTCCGCATGCTCGCTGACCCCCAGGAAGCGTGGAGCAGAGTCTCCTCCCATGTGCCCTGTCTCTGCAGGCATGGCAGTTGAGGTGCCGACCTCGCTCCCACCCGGATCACAGCCCGCAGGCCAGGTGGATGAGGCCGGGGCAGGGGTGATCCCTCTAGTGGATGTTTTGGCACACAGTAGCCCTGCTCCCTAGCGTGGTGGTCTTCGGAGCGAAGAGTAAGAGGAAGTGGGTCGATGTTGAGGAGTAAGTAACCCGGTTCGGCCTTTCCCACCTGCCAGTAGCTTGTGTGCTAATGATCCTTCCTTTGCCTGGTAACTAGGAATGCCGACGCGTTGAAGATGAGGAAGGAGAAGGCAGACGTGAAGACGAAGGCGTCTTTCGATGCTCCACCTGCTCCTGTCGTTCCACCGTCGCTTGACAAGGTGCCTGTAGGCGAGAGGGTGGAGGCTCGCGATGCAACCCACATGGTCACCGCCGTGGAGCCCCCCGAGCCCCCGATGCCTATTGGCATGATCGCTCCTGCCCTTGAAGTTGTGTTGGTGCTGCTGTGCGGAGGGCAAGCTGCCTCTCGATCCATCTGCATCCATCTTTCCCTTGGTCACAACACCGCATCTAGAGTCTCCTGCTCCTCATGCTGTTGTCTCCCGAGGGACGTCGCCTGCGATTGTGTAGGTGGCTCCTCCGAAGTAGGCCTTTGTGTCTTCGTCGCACAGCCTTGACGTCCTGTACGGGGCCTTCACCACTCTAGGTCATGTTCGGGACGCCCTCGCGGGCACTGACGATCGCCTCGCGAGTGGGTGCCTAGGATCCTCTCCGGGTGGCTCCGGGCCGATGCCTCTGTCATGGCGGTCTAGGGCCAGGCCAAGGCCACTGTGGGGAAGAGCGAGAAGTAGGCCGCGTCAGCCAAAGCAGCCCTCGAGGCGGTGCTGGCCGACGCGGCATATGTCGTAAGTCATCGTGATGAGGCGGAGTCTCGCTCGAGGGTTCGTCAGGAAGATAAGTCCGCGCTTGTGGAACAACTACGTCAGCAGGGGGAGGCCTTCGAGACCTGCAAGGCCTAGCTCGCCGATCGGGACTCCGAGATGTCCAAGGAGATGGGCGACCATGTCGTGGCATGAGAGTGCCTTGACATGCGGGAAAGGGAGGGTGCCCTGGAAAAGGCTTGTCTCGAAGCCACGAAAAAGGATCTAGCTGAGGCCGAAGAGAAAAAGGCCGCGGTGCTCAACGCCCTTCCCCGATCGAGCTCAGGCTTCGCCAAGCGCTCCACTCCCTCTGCCGGGAAGGGTTTGCGGAGCCCCTGGTGGCTACGGAGAGCGGCTTCGGGGAGTTCACTTCGAAGCTTGTCGAGGCACTACAGAGCGCCATTGTCAAGGTGGAGGGGGTCTTGGAGAGAGAGTGTCATGACCTCTTTTCTGAGGCCGCGATGCGTGTCTTCAGCCACCTTCACCTTCGCGAGCTAGGGTTTGATTTCGACTCTGTGATCCGCCTGGTGACCCCCGAGGTCCGCAGTAGCAATGCGGCGGTAGTGAAGGGCGCCATAGAGGGGCTAGTGAGTAAGTTCACCCGCATCATCGTTTCTCTGCCTCCTAAAACTATAGAGGTTAGTGGTGAAGAAGACGATGCTGGCGATGCTGATGACGAGTTCCCTGTGGATGGGACGAGTGGTGGCAGCGGAGGTTCCTTTCCTGCAACGTCCAGCATGCCTCGCGGAGGCGTTAAACTTTTTTGTATTCGCGAAAACCTTTTAATGCTTGTAATAACTACTGAACTGCGCGATTGCCCTCTTTGCCTTGTTTTCTTCTTGCTTGCTGTGATGCTCTGCATTGGCAGGGCCTGACCCCGTGCATACCACAGCTGCCGTTGGGCCGGACGAACACCAAGAATGGTTCCGAGGGCTGAGGGGCTACGTGGTTAGTGAGGCTCCTGAGTCGCGATGCTTAGGAGTCCCCCTTGAGTACAAGCATCCCTCATGAATGGAACATAGTGAAGATGGGTCTAACTTGGAAATTTCGAACACCTTGCGCTCTGCGTCGGCATAGCCCGACCCCGCACATACTTCAGCCGTCCTTGGGCCGTACGGATCACCAAGGACGGTTCCAAGGGGTGAGGGGATATGTGGCCAGTGAGGCTCCTGAGTCGCGATGCTCAGGAGTCCCCCTTGACGTACGAGCTCCATCGTCCTCCTAACTTGAAAATTTTGAACACCTTGTGCTCTGCCATCGGTAGGGCACGGACCTACCCATACCTCAACCGCCATTGGGCCGTCCGGATAACCAAGGACAATTCCAAGGGGTGAGGGGCTACATGGCCAGTGATCCTGCTAAATCGCGATGCTTAGGAGTGCCCCTTGACGTATGAGCTCCAACGTCCAGAAGATTTTTTGAGCGCATTGAGCTCTATGTTGGCAGGGCCTGGCCCCGCGCATAGCTCAGCCGCCGCTGGGCCGTCCGGATCACCAAGGACGGTTCCGAGGTGTTAGGCACTACGTGGCCAGTGAGGCTCCTGAGTCATGATGCTCAGGAGTCCCCCTCGACGTATGAACGGCTCACATACCTTTCCTCGCTGGCTTTTCCTAAGAGTGGCATGTGAAGACTAGGTTTGGCAGACTTGGGAAGGTGGCGTGTACAAGGCGCGGCACGGTAGTATCCTCCATGCAGCCCCCTCACGCGTAAAACCCAGGGAATGCAGCGAAACGGGGCAGTACGGAGCTTTCTTGAGGTTGAATGCAACCACTTGGGCGCCCTCAGTTGTTTATCCCAAGCACAGGGCGTAGGGCTTCCACATTGTGTTGGCATAGTCATTGGTGGACCATGTTGCCCACCAGCACAGAGCTGTGGCTTCAACATTGGGTGGGCATAGTCATTGGTGGACCGTGTTGTCCGCCAGCACGGAGTTGTGGCTTCCACATTGTATGGGCATAGTCACTGGTGGACCATGTTGTCCGCCAGCACGGAGTTGTGGCTTCCACATTGCATGGGAAGGAACCCCTCCTCGTCCTTGGGGGGCTCTAGTCGTGTACAACCCGTTGAGTTTGTACACGTGGCTGGCATGGTAGAACTGGGAGGTGTATCTGGATGCTCATGAGGGCACTTTGGCCTCATGAGGTCCCTACCTCAAAGGCGGTTTGCCCCCAGGTCTTCTTGAAGATAGCATCATCCGAGGTCATGCAAATTTTTTAGCAGCTTGTGTTGAACGTCCTCCCTAGGGCCATTCCATGAGAGGGCCAAGCACTAGTGACCCCAGGAGATGACGTGAACCCAGCTGGCCCGCCAAACAAAGCTCATCCATTCGATTTGTCAGCACTGCAGGGATGTACCCGAGCACATACGCGGTGCCCATTCCTCTCACGGGGCGTTTGAAGGTAGGACCGCTCGGGAGTGATGATATTCATGCCAGCAAAGAGCCATGCAGGCAAGGGAAACGTTAGGAAATAGATTACAAGCATGAAAAACTTCTGAAATATGGGTAAATACGGCGGCTGCAGGGGTACGACCTAATCGCCTGAGGATAGTGCGGCCCGGTGGACGCCCTTAAACAGAACAAGCCAAAACGTTACCTGGCAACAACCAACAAAAACTCACCTCGCGGCCATGCCGCTGAAGAGTGGAAGTTGTCTTTGTAGCCTGATCCTGTACCTCCATGAGCGCGGCCCTCAAGGCCTCGTCATCTCTTGGGGCTCGGGACCCATGCTCGGTCTGGGCATCTCCTCCAACTCCTCATCGCATCTCGCCAGGAAAGGTGCGAGCATGGCCCAAGCAAGGCGCTGGAACGTGACGCCAATGTTTGCCAGGCCGAAGGGCATGCTGACGTAGTTGTTTGGGTAGACCCACCCGTGGTCGGCGCGTGTCGGCCAAAAGAGGCCTTGGGACAAGGCCCTGTTGATTGCGAGCGTGTTGACGTAGACGCACGGCTGACCGACCGGGCCGACGATGGCGGCTGTGATAGGTGGTGCAGGGCAATCCATTCCTCTCTCAGCCTGTGCCTCCTGAAGCTCCTCGATCGCTTTGATGACTGACTCTTGCGAGCATGGCGCCGCGCGCAGAGCCCCTGGCCCTAGTAGTGGTGCGTCATGATGCGCCTTCAGTTTGTGCCCGAACGCCTTCCTTGTCTCACTGGCCAAGCCGGGGGCCTCCTGGGTGGAAACCCCCGAGTCCCCTGGCGCTCCGCGGGGGTGTGCTGCTTCTTTTTCTTGAGCGCATCCTCACGAGGCAGGGCATCCTTATCGTTATCCAAGCACTAGGCCGCAGTAGCGCGGTAAGCACGCTCGAGGGAGCAGACGACATCCGTGTCATCATAGGCGATGATGATGACGCCGCCACTCCTCGGCATCTTGAGGACGTTGTAGCCATGACGAATTTTTGCCATAAACTTGGTGAGGGCCGGGTACCCAAGGATCACATTGTACCAGAGGTGGTTGTGGGTGACGTCAAAGACGATGATCTCGGTGTTGTATTTCTTGCGTCCGCCAAAGGTTATGGCTAGGCGCACTTGCACAATGGGAATTGTGGACCCATCGGGAACTCCCGATAAGGGGTTGGTCGGCATGATCTGGTCGTACGGTACTTGTAGCATCTTGAAGGTCTCAATGGAGAGGACATTGAGCCCCGCTCCACTGTCGATGAGGGTTTTGGTGACAAGGATGTTGCTGATTGTGAGAGTGCACAACATGGGGAGCCTGCAGGCCATGGCCGAGCACCTAAGCTTATCCCTCGAGTCAAAGGTGATGGAAGTCTGGGACCACCTGATGGAATGCATGGCCTCGGGCTGTGGGAGAGCCGTGTTCACCTCCCACTCGAACTGCTTGAAGACGCGGTTCGAGGCTGGTGGCCTGGGCACCACCTAGGATACACTCTACTGCCCTGATCTCCTGGAATCCTCTAGCCCCATCGGCCTACCTGTCCTCTTCCTTCCTCCTAGGTGGAGGTGGTAGTGGTGGTGGGCAGGCCCCACGAGGGCGAACCTCACAAGGCTGGCCACGGCGTGACCCCTCCGAAGGGTCATCGCGCCAGTGGTCCTCCCGAGCCTGATCGTGCCAGCGGTCCTCCCAAGCTTGATCGCGCTAGTGGTCCTCATGAGGCTGGTCTCGCCATCCTTGACGTAGTTCCCGGTTGTCCCAAAGGCCTCCACCGCGACCTGTGCCGTGTCCGAAGCCATAGTTAGTGCGTCTGGGGTGCCGACCGAAGTGTTCGACGTGGACCAGCTTGAGTTCCTGGCAGTCGGCAGTGTCATGGTTGTTGGAGCCATGGAAGATGTAGGTCGGTCTCCCCCCTGTGGGATGCTCCTTGCCTCGGCCACGCTTCAGCTCAGGCTCGACCGCGAGTACCGCTGTGGCCTTGCGGTCCGCCTCCTTGGCTTTGGTATTCTTTTCCTCTAGCCCTCCTTGGCCCTGGAGCACCTGTTCACCAAATTGAACATCTCCAGGGCGGAGCACAGCTTGTCGTTCATGGCAAGCTCTTTTTTCATCTTGAGATCAGTGACTCCGTCGGTGAAAGCAAAGATGATAGCCTCATCTGACGCCTTCGGGACCTTGAGGCGCGTAGTCGTGAAGCGTTGTATGAACTTGTGCAGGGTCTCTCCATCCTGTTGCTTCACACGCCGCAGGTCATTCATGGTGAGCGCGCGGTCATCGGTACCTTGGAAGTTGGCGACGAAGCGCTTGTGCAGGTCGTCCGAGGAGGTGATGGACCCCTCCGGGAAGTTAAGGAACTAGGAGAGCGCGCTGCCCTTGAGCGCCATGGGAAACCAGCATGCCATGACCTTGTCGTCTCCACAGCTTGCCCGGATGATCAGCGAGTAGAGCTGTAGGAACTCTGCGGGATCCAGGGTGCCATCGTAGTAGGGGGTAGATTGGGTTTGAACTTGCAGGGGCATGTAGTTGGATGTAGCTCCAGAGCGATGGTGATGCAGCCCACCGGCTCAAGGTTGCTGTTGCATGTGCGGGCAGGGCACAGTCTTGATGCTCCTTAGGGGCTACCCTGAGTGGTGCCCAATCACAACGCTGGTTCGGCAGCGCGGGGAGCGCTCGCGCGTTGACGCGCACCCGGGGCACCACCTGTCAACTTACTTCATATCGTGCCCTTGCCCGTGGCTTGCTGAGCTAGTCACGCGGGCGTGCTTCATGCCTGGGCTTGGGGTCGACGCCGTGTTGTGGACGAGATGGCGGCGCATTGGGGGCCACGTCATCTGCCAGGGAAGGTCAGGGTCGAAACGAGTAGGAGGGCGCTGAAGCGTCGCTAGTAGCACTGACGAGCTCCGCGATGCGCCGAAGTCGGTCGTTGTTGCGGTCAGTGCCAGGGCGGCAGCGGAGCAGCTCGTTCGCCATGGTGAGTGCCCCAAAACCGCGCCGGCCCAGGCCGGACCTGGGAGGACGACCCGGTAGCTGGGAGGATCGATAGAGTGGCGGTGTGGCCGTCACGTTGCTTGGTCACCGGGTGGGAGGAGTCTTATTGTTCGTGGGCATCCGGGCCCGTCGCGGCATTGGCCGCAGACAAGGGGGACCGAGCGTGCCGGTGCGGCCCACGTGTGCTGTCTGGGCAATGCGGGCAGCTCGGTGCTCGACGCGGGCTCGGCGGGCGTCAGACATTAGAGCGGCGAGGTGGGATAAGAGCTTGGCTCGAGGAAGGCTTCAACACGCCCCCTACCTGGCGCGCCAAATGTCGGATTTCAGGCTCTGCAAAATCCTCAAGGTTCGAACACAGGGGCTTGTGCAAAGTTCCCCTATAGCCCCCCCGCTACTTAGCTCGCTACTCGATGGTTATTACGTCGAACTCGCACAATGATGAGGAAGAAGATGAACATGGTGGTTTACCTAGGTTCGGGCCACTTCGAAGCATAATAGCCTAATCCTGCTTTGGTGGATTGCCTCTCGAGGAGGTGTGGTGGATGAACTAGTATAGTGGTTTCGAGCCTCGCGAGGGTGCTCTAGGGGTATTCTTGGCTCTCTACCTTGTCTTCTGGTCCGTCAAGTGGTTCCGTTGGATAGTCTCGGCATCCCTCTCTATGGTGCGGCCTCGCCTCTATATATAGAAGTGTCCCGAGTCCTCTTCCCTTATCACAATGGCGGGAAGGGATCCCACAACGACCAAATTTGAATGGGGACATGAGTACATCCCCACCCTGTCCAAAGGTGGTCTTCGTCTACAAAGTTGCTCTTGATTAGGAAGAGTTGGGCTCGGCGATGACATCCGCCCACCGGGGCTTGTGGTCGTGGTCTTGTTGTACTGAACTGAAAACCTTTGGGTGGCTCTTTGGGAACCCGCGTACGTCCTTGATCCCTTTGCACCAAAGGGGAAGCTACACCGCCTGGCGTGCTAGCGCCCGCCTATCCTTTCCTGCATCATCCTTGACTCCCGAGGCCGGGTTCTACATAGAGATCTCCACCACTCCGAAGAGGGCCTAAGGAGGCCCGTCCTTGCTGCTCTTGGTGTCGTTCTTCCTCGCGAGCTAGGGGTCCTCACGAGGGCCTTGTCTTAAGTGGAGTCACGCCAGGCCGTGTTCGCCTAACGAGGTAGGCCATGTCCTGGGCCGCAGGCAGGCAGGTCTGGGTACCCACGTTCCCAGAATGCCGACACGTCGTATTGCTCTATGTTCATGGGTTGGAACCCCTCCAAGAACTGATGATGCATTACCTCGTCCGTGAAGCATAGTGGTGGGCAGCGCCTCTGACCTGAGCTATGTCGCGCCGATAATCGACGTCTGTTCTGGCCCAGTTTCTTTCTCGACCTCTATTGTTGCGATCGAGCCAAGGGCGGTACCCCTCCCGCCTATCGGGTGATTACCCTCCAGATCCATAGATGGATCTCGTACGACCTGCTCTATAGTCCTGGTCATGTCGCGGGTCAAACCTGACTTCAGGCTCTATTGGCTCTTCGGGGTATCGTCAACCTATAATCAGTGTCGTCAGCCGTCTAGTCTCATCCTCGAGGAGGGCAGTCTGGCTTGTTGTATGGAGTATGTTTAGGAGATGGAATTTAAGTAAGCTCGTCGTCGAATTGTAGCAGCGGCCTTCGACATGGATAAATTTTGGGTTGTTCCAATACACTAGTACAACATCCTTCCTCAGCAAATAGGACCCTCGTCCATCTATTGTTGAGTTTGTCATTTTGGGGCTTAGGCTATCGTTCTTTTGCCTTCAGGCCACGAGACATGGCTATAAGCTATTGCATGAACTGTTCCTGATCTTCAAATTTTTCGGGAATAGCAAAGTCTTCGGCCTTCGGGATTTCCTCCTCCTCGATAGGGGAGGTAATTGTCGTCCTCGGAATCATTTAGATCATTGGGGTTGCACTGATGTTTCGGCCTCTCCTGGTACTCTAGCGGATGGTCAGGAATATCGGGGTCACCAAGGTCCTCCAGGGTACCTCCATCCCTGGTGCCAGTGATAGCTTTTCTTCCCTTTTTTATCGTTGCGTTTGTGCGGCTTCCGACACCTTGACGATGCATCACCCGATTTGTCGCCATCGTTTTTCGGTGTGTGTTTGCCGTTATCGGCTGGAGTGTCCACTATATTGACGTCGTAGGTGGAGGTCGTGGCCCATCGCCCAGTGTTAACGTGTAATGCCCAAGATGTGCGCCTATCTATATTTGGGCACGAGGTCTCAATAGGGATAGATGTGCATGTTGTCATTTTGCAAGTTTAGTATCATAACATACATTTATGAAGAGAGGAGTATATGAGTTGGCTTACACTTTCCACATGCTAAATTACAATTCCACACAGTTTATTCAAACATCATTCAACAGACAGGGTCCGTCTACGGACGAAAACAAACGATAAAACATGCAATGAAATTGTCTTGCTAGCCCCCAAGATCATGACCAAGGCCTCTCTACTTGTCTGGATATGTGACGTACATCCTGCCACGCTCCTCGTCATACTCCCACAGGATCTGCGTCACATCATCTGGCACTGTCTCATCTGCACCTGCACCTGTATTTGCTGTAGCACTGTCTCATCTGCACCTGCACCTGTATTTGCTGTGAGCCACGGGGACTCAGTAATCTCGTGACCGGGTACCAAGACTATTCAAGCTTATTGTGTTGGATGGGGGCGTAAGTGTTTAGTTTGCAGCAGCACTAAGAATTTATGGTGGCTAATCTTACAAGAACATGAATGTAAATATGTGTTCTACAATAAATGATCGAGAACTAGCATGATCGCTAAACGATCATGAACACCTACTTACATCAAACATAACCCCATTGTGTTCTCTCTCGGATCATGTTCACGAGCAGAGACGATCACGGTTACTCACACAACTGGTTTATACTATTGGATTTAACTTCAAGTTAAATACAACTAGGTGTTAAACAAATATCCATGTTGCCACATAACCGCGGGCACGGCTTTCCAAAAATTTAACCCTGCAGGGGTGCTCCAACTAATCAATCATAAATTAACCACACTCCACTGGAATAACCTCGACCACAGATCTCGTGATCATCCTAGGCAAATCCAAAGGGAGTCTGACACCTCGAGATAGCCTGAAGAAAATCAGAGTCCCACACGCAAGCCACTCGAAAAAGGTAAAACAAGTCCAGCAAGACCTCCCGATGTGTTGACGAACCCAATAAGAGCCGTGTATCTCGGTCTTAGGACACGAAGGATGGGCTAAGTTTCCGGTTGTCACACCCGTTGGTGGCCCCGACCACTAGCATTATGGACCAACACTCATGTGGAGCACTGGCCCGGGTTGTTGATTAATCCACGGGGTAGCTAATCGCTATGCAATTTTATTAGGTTGTTAAGCAAATGTAGTACCAAGGTTGGGTCTTGACAGACAAGTTTTAATCTCAAACTAATAATCAAGGCGGTCCACATAACAACCCCGAGCATGTTAGGAGCGCAAAGTATGGAAACATAACACCGGTAACAAGTAACTATGGTGGTAAAGGTGGAACAAAACATCGAGAAAAAGGTCAAGCCTTCCACCATACCAAGATATATATGTGCATTAAATTCAATAGCAGTAAATATTGTGATACACCAGATATCCATGTTATCACATGGAAACAACCTGCACTTGCAACTTAGAATGCTATAAGAGGGGTTGTGCAGCGATAACTTAGCCAAACAAGGTTTGCTAGGATGTGGAGGGGTTAGAGGCTACCATGGCATTGTAGGAGGCTTGACATTCAAGTAGTAGGTAATGCATATGTAACGATGAGAGCGAGACATCTAGCAAAGAAAAAATATTGTCGGGATCTGGGTATGATCATCTTGCATGTTGGTTCTTCAGAGGGAGAAAGAGTGGGGTCTGCGTAGTGGTATTCTCCTGCATCCTCGTACTCAGGTTCAACACTCACGTGTATTGTTTCACTTTGAACAGTGGTCTGCATCATCTTGAGAAGTGGTCCGCATCATCTTGTTTGTGCATTGCACCCAAGAGAAGCAGAAACAATAAACAACCAACCACGGTGCAATGCACAAACAAGATGATGCATGATTCATTTGAAGTATTTAGTGTGGCAATCCTAAACTAGTCATGTTTCTCATGAGATAGTTAAGTTATTTACAATTCTAAACAGAACCTCAGGTTAAGTTGTTTGAACATGCCTGATCATGGCAAATATGGATGCTTCATGCAAAATCAATTAAAATGCATATGTGGAATGTAGGAAACGGAGTTACGTTTCTCACGCTACGCTCACAGCAAGGTACGAAGGCAAAATACAAGACAACAAAGGCCATGGGCTATTCCTTGGCATTCCAAGGTAGCCACTAGTTAGGCAAAGAAAAACCAACTGCATTAGAGACAATGATAAAGCAAAACCATGGATCATAGGTCCTACAAGTGACAAAACACTAAAACAAACAATCTGTCTGAAACAGCAACATAGCAACTATCACAGTCGATATCTAGAGCTACAGGAAGTTCCCAACCTCAAATAAGGCATTCACAGAAACTAAATAATATGCTTATCAAATCATCCAACTACACAAACTGTAAAGGAAGCACATATCCATAAGCATGAAGCTCACAAGCTGGCATGATGAAATAGATTCGGGACTTAGAGAAAATCACAGTTTTCTAGAATCTGAGTTAAGCTAATAGCAAGTTTACAGTAGCAACTAATGGTGCTAGAGTCCACCTCATGGGAAGAAAACTAACAGGATGGTAGAGGGCAACATCTACTTCAAAACACTAGCACTAAGCTAGAGCTAAAACATAACATATCACTAGGTAGCACCACTCATCATGGCATAGAAATGTTAACAGATTCTCAGACTTTGAAATATTTAGCATGTTGAAATCAACAACATTTTTAATAGCTACTTTGGAGCATGGTTCCCACCTATATGCAATATTATCATGTCAAAATAAAATACCATGGCATTCTACTCATGAAATGCTACCACTTCCATGTTGACACAAAGATCATAGCAAGCATGGATTAATTCTAACTAAAATGACAAAATGGCACTTTGGGACAAAATGACATTTTTTCCAACTTGCTCAAAAGACAAAACAAGTTGCACCAATGGATTCATTGGGAAATTCTACCCCAAAATCATATATCATACTCATATATAAGCTTCTGTAAATGTCACAAAAACATCTTCGAAAAACAACATGACATTCCCATAAGTTAAAAATTACTACAAATGCTCATATCTAAAAATGCACATATCCAGATTTAGTAATTTTACTAGAAAAGGAAATAGTCTATGAAACACAATAAAACACTAAAAACAAAATAAAATAAACAATAGGTAGGAGGGGCCCACCTGGCATAGACACTAGGGCCCCTCTGTGGATGACAAGTGGGGCCAGGGCCCACTTGTCATAGACACACTAACACACATACACACACTGCCACACACAGCAGACACACCCACACCCACACAGGATCCTCCTACCACAGGGAATCCAGTACTTTCCACACACGCACTAGCACACACCACAAACGCTGCACCTCCACCCGGGATCCTATGGCCAGACGAGATCCGCAACACCACACAGCAGGAAGAGCCAATACAAAAAAAAGGAAAAAGAAGGGGGCGCGCCGGGGATCGAACACGCGACTTCCTGGTGGGTCGGCGGGCGCGCTGCCACTTCGCTAACTATGTGGCCTCGATAGAAGGGGGGGTTCTACCTAGTAATACAGAGACGTGCAGTTACCACTTCCACGACATAGGAAGAATCAGCGAATACGGCGGCCATCGTCGGCAGTCCCCGGCGAGGGAGAACCCTTGCAGGGGATGCGGGAATGCTAGGGGACCCATCCCCTTGGCAAGGGAGCGGTGGCATGCAGTGGCAGGCGCGTGCCGATCCTCTCTGAACCCGGATTCAGAGGACGGGCGGAGCATTGGGAGCACGACGGATGCATGGCTCGGGCGAGAAATACGGGTGACCAACAACGACGATAAGGCATGATAGAGGAAAGGGGAGTACATCCACTACCTTGGGCACCAAGATGACATTGGGGACGCGGCTGAACTATAGCGACGAGGCGAGGACTTTGGCACGACAAGGAGGGGAAGGGGAAACCGTAGGAAGGACGGACGATGAGGGGCTTAAAAGGGGGGAAACCTACGGGACATCCTCGATGTCCGTGAGGGACTTCATGGTGCCGGGAGCTCTCCACTCACACCGAACTGATGGAGGCGATGACAGGGCAGGTGACTGCTAGTCACTGGGCCAGGAGGGGATCGAGGCCCAGGTGGGCCGCAGTGCTTGTTTTTAATTAAAACAAACAAAATAAAACAATAAAGCCCCACATAGAAAAGGAATATTATTTTATTTCAAACCAGATATATTTAGGCCTAAATTGGATGTATCTATTTAATAAAAAATGCACTAGTCAAATTTAACCCAAGTAAATTTAACCCTTTTATTAATGCCACCTACTGTTTTATTTAAAAAACAAAATCAACAACAACAGCAACAAGAGAAAGAACGAACCCACTCCATTTAGCACAATTAACTTGAGCAAGAGAACATTATTAAAAGATTTCTACAACAAGTTAAAACTGGTGTCATGAAATAATTGCGAGCAAAAGGGGTTTCCAAGATGTTGAAAAGGAAGAGGAGTTTAACCCCAAAAGCACACACCCTACTCCCATGGTAGCTCCAAACACACCTACCACACTAGCCAGAAAACATCACAAGGCAACAGGGCAAGATATATTATGCAACATATGATGATCATGCTGCATGATGCATGAGATGGAAATGGCAATGGAGCAAAATCATAATCATTCAAACACATGGCAACATAGGTTCACAAGAGTTACATGACCAAAACTGGTAAGCATAGCACTTGGGCTGTTACAACTCTCCCACACTACAAGAGGATCTCGACCCGTGATCTAAGAACGAAAGAACTCTGGATATTCGGAACGGAGAAGATCATGTTCCCAAGTAGCTTCTTTATTGGAATGATGAGACCACTTCACCTTGAGAAACTTGATTGACTTGTCTCGAGTCTTACGCTCAGTTTCATCGATAATAGCCACTGGATGCTCACGATAAGAAAGGTCTTCTTGGAGATCAATGTCTTGGAGGTAAATGGTACGCTCAGGAGTCTTGAAGCACCTCCATAGCTGAGAGACATGGAAGACATTGTGCACATTTGTGAAGTTTGGAGGAAGCTCTAGTTGATATGGAAGTTCACCTTTCTTGCCAACAACTCTAAAAGGACCCACAAAACGAGGAGCTAGCTTCCCTTTAATTACAAACCGCTGAGTGCCCTTCATGGGAGAGACTTTGAGATAGACTAGATCATCAACTTGAAAAGGAGACATCCCGATGTTTGTTATCTTAATAAATTTTCTGTCAAGATTGAGCTGCTTTGAGGTTCTCACAAATGACACGGCACATCTCTTCTGCTTCGGTGATCATGTCATTGCCCAAAATTCGACGCTCACCGGTTCAGACCAATTGAGCGAGGTACGACACTTTCTGCCATAGAGAATCTCGAAAAGGGCCTTGCCTGAGCTAGCGTGAAATTTGTTGTTGTATGAAAATTCAGCGTATGGGAGCCAGTCTTCCCATTTCATGCCAAACGGAATCACACAGGCTCTGAGCATGTCTTCAAGGACTTCATTGACTCTCTCAACTTGACCACTTGTCTGCGGATGGAATGCGGTGCTAAAACGGATCTTGGTAGCCATAGCAGTCTGGAAGGACTCCAAAAACTTGGAAGTGAAGAGGCTTCCACGGTCAGATGAGTTGAGCTGAGGAGTACCGTGCAAAGAAACTATCCTTGACCTATACAACTCTGCTAGCTGAGCCGCCGAGATAGATTCTTTGACCGGAAGGAAATGAGAAGTTTGGTCAGCTTGTCGATAACCACAAAGATGGCATCATTGCCCCTCTTGGACTTGGGAAACCCAGTGACGAAATCCATCTCCACATGATCGAATTTCCACTCTGGAATAGGAAAAGGCTGAAGGAGACCTGTTGGACATTGATGTTCTGCCTTCACTCTGCGACAAACATCACACTCGTTCACGAATTGAGCAATTTCACGTTTCATGTGAGTCCACCGGAAGGTTTGCTTGACATCCTGATACATCTTGGAACTGCCTGGATGAATGGATAGGAGAGAATTGTGTGCCTAGTCCATGATAACCTTCCTGAGATCACCTTTTGGAACGACCAGACGGTCCTCAAAGAACAAGGTATCTTTGTCATCAATGCGAAAGCACTTATACTTCGGAATGCCCTTGGCCACACCTTTCTTCACTTTCTTCACCATTGCATCAAGAAGTTGAGCTTGGTGAACCTAATCTTCCAGAGTCGGAGAGACTTGAAGATTGGCAAGAAATCCTTGCGGAATCATTTGAAGGTTGAGCTTGCGGAAGGCTTCACAAAGCTTGGGTTGAAGAGGCTTCAGGATGAGACTATTGCAGTACGCCTTTTGGCTGAGCACGCCTGCAATGACATTTGCTTTTCCAGGAGTATACTCAATGCTTGGATTGAAGTCCTCAAGCATTTCCACCCAACGAGACTGCCGAAGATTGAGATTGGGTTGAGTGAAAATGTACTTCAAGCTCTTGTGATCGGTGTACACCTCAACTGGTCTACCCAACAACAAATGCCTTCACATCATCAGAGCATGCACACCTGCCGCCAACTCAAGATCATGAGGGGGTAGTTCTTCTCGGCAGGCTTCAACTGACGCGAGGTATAAGTAACTATCTTCTTATCTTGCATGAGAACACCACCAGGACCTTGGAGAGAAGCATCACAGAAAGCTTGGAAATGATTTGATTGCTCGGGAGGAACAAGAACTGGAGCTGAAGTCAGTATCTGCTTGAGCGTATTGATTGCCACATCACACTCAGGAGACCAAACATACTTGACATTCTTCTAGAGGAGATTAGATAGAGGCTTAGAAATTTGAGAGAAGTTCTCCATGAATCTTCTGCAATAGCTAGCAAGCCTGAGGAAGTTGTGAAGCTGCTTCACATTCTGAGGAGGCTCCCACTTCAATATTGCCTCAACTTTCTCATGGTGCACTTTAATGACCTCGGCAGAGATCATATCCCCAGGGTACACCACTTCATTGAGCCAAAACTCACACTTGGAAAACTTTGCGTAGAATCAATGTTCTCTTAGCTTGTCAAGCACAAGACGGAGATGCTCTGCATGCTCTTCTTCGGTCTCCGAGAACCCGAGGATATCATCTAGATAGACCAAGACAAACTCATTCTTGAAAGGACATAATATGAAGTTCATCATTCTTGAAAAGGTTGGAGGAGCATTGACGAGACCAAACGACATGACGATGTACTCATAAGAGCTGAAACTCGTCCTGAAAGCAGTCTTTGGAATATCTTCTTCACGAATGCGAATCTGATGATAGCCCATGCGAAGATAAAGCTTTGAGAAAACCTTGACACCTTTGATTTATTCAAACAGTTCATTGATGTTGGGAAGTGGGTACTTGTTTCTGATTGTCTTCATATACAATGGACGGTAATCGACACATACTCGGTCCATGCCATCCTTCTTCTTGACAAACAAAACACCAGAACCCCATGTAGAAGAACTTGGTCTGATCAGAACCATAAGTTCTTGTTCATCTAGGTACTTCTTGAACTCTTTTAGCTCTTCCGGGACAAGTTTATAAGGGCGCTTCCAAATTGGTTCAGTTTCGGGCTCGAGGTCAATCACGAACTCGACTGGCCGGTGCGTAGGCATTCCTGGCAATTCTTCGGGAAATACATCTTCATACTCACAAACCGTCAGAATTTGAGAAATAGTTGAGATTTCACCCTTCTCATTAAGAGCAAAGAGACAGATTGTGTCATCGCGAGCTACGAAAATAATCACATCCTCTGAAGGATGAGTCAACTTGACTTCTTTGACTTGACAATCAACATACACCTTGTTCTTAGCTAGAAAGTCCATGCCCAAAATGAGATCAATATTGGAATTACTAAGAACAATTGGAGAACCAGAAAAGAATAATTGCCCATTTTGATAGAAACATCCGGTACTACCAAACAAGAATTCATCATCTTCCCGGTAGAAGCTATTGTCATAGGTTTAGGCAACTCATTCATGGAATTCATGCTTAGCAACAAAAGGTCTAGATATGAATGAATGCGATGCACTAGTGTCAAACAAAACTTTTGCAGGAATGGAATTAACTAGGAGATTACCCATGAGCACTTGAGAAGACTCCTCTACTTCTACTATGTTCACCATATTCACGCTTGTTGTCTTGGGGATCTGTCTCACCATAGCATTGCCTGGAGGTCTGACTGAAGGGGGAGGCGAAAGACGCCGCTGGTTGCACTTGTTTGAGTAATGACCCTTCTGACCACACTTGTGACAAGTAACCTCAGAGAGTGGACGAAAGTTGCTTGGAGGAGGAACATTAGCTGACTTGGGTGTATGGGACCTCTACTGATATACTGTATTGGGTGGGTGGGAAGAACCACGACCACCAAACTGTCTCTACTGCTAAGGAGGACGAAACGGAGGAGGAGGAGGAACCCAATACTTCTCCTGCTTAAGAACCATCTGAGAGGTGGAAGAAGAAGAATAGAAATCCCTGAAATGCTTCCTTGAGTTCTCTAACTTGAGTTGCGTTACCTCGACCTTCAAAGCCATGTTGTAGAACTAATCAAACTCACGAGGCTCTTGAAGGACCAGACCCAGAAAAAGCTCATCCCTGAGACCACCTCTGAACTTATAAATCATGGACTTGTCATCTGGAACATCTTGCTTAGCATAGTGGGCCAGATTCAGGACCTTGATGTTGTACTGATAGACAGACTTGCTTCCCTGCTTCAGGTGCGTGAACTTCTCATGTATCTCCTTGACAAAGCTTGTCGGAATGTAATGGGCCCTGACGTCACAACAGAAATCATCCCCAGTGACAACACGATCGCCCCTGGAGTCCTTGTACTGCTTCCACCAATCTACTGCCCGACCCTTGAGCTGGAACGACGCGAATCTGACAAAGTCCGCTGGTCTGACATTGCTGCACTCAAAATTCTTACTCATGTCATGGATCCAATCATCTGCATCAAAAGGTTGTTCACAACAGGTGAAAGACTTGGGCTAGTTGGCAAGGAACTGGTTGAGAATCACTAACTGAGGTTGATTCTGAAAATTCCCTTGAAAGCCCTGCTGACCCTGATCTCTTTCTTGCAACAGCCTGAGCAACATCTAAGTATTCGCATTGGTTGTGGCCATCACAGCTTGCCAATCATCTAGTGGGTGAGGCAGTGGCGAGGGTGGTGGAGGATCAGGCCGCTCCTCACCCCGACCCGGATTCCCGCAATTTGGTGGAGCCATCCTAGAGATGGACAAGAACATCAGCACGTCATTGACAAAGATGATAGAAATCAGCTGAACAAAATGATTTGAAAGAAATTGAACGAATAACACAAACAACCTTCAAATTGAAAAATTAGTAAGAACGCCTTCTTCAGGATTGTCACAACATCATCAGATATTAGAAGGCACTTGCAATAACACAAAAGTATTGAGCTAATGTTGCTTGAAACAAATGAATATTCCCTCATACATCTGAAGAAGATGATCCTAGATAACTACATGAGTTCCCACCTATGAACTTCTGAAAACTTTTTGGTTATCCAATCCGGTGTTGGGGATACAAGGAGGAAATATCTCACACAACTAACAAACCTACACCCCAACTGTATCCATACTTCAACACATAAACAGAGGCTTTCGCAAGTCCATCTTTCTCGGATCCTCGAAAGAACAATGATACTAACCATGGTGGTACCCCGGACGCCTCCCTAGTACTGGGTGACTCCGACCTTATCTCACCATGACAAGTATTGAAGCAATTCCTAAAACCCTCCGTCCTGAGATACTAAGGAAGCTTAATGATAATGATGTGCCAAGAATTCCTTGGAGCTCGACTCGCCGGAAGAAATCAAGTCAGACAGGAGGCACCAGTACAGAACTCCATCACATCGGTGTCATATAGTCTCCAAAATACCCGCGTGATCCTAATTTTTTTTGAGCGAGAAGAGGAGTAGAATCAAAATTCCTAAGTCGAATACCTCACCAGAGTATAGAAGAGGAGTAAAAAGAAACCTACTCTCCAATATAACTAGACTCAAAATAGTTTTACTAGACTCGACTCGGCCAAGTTCGATCAAGCAAAGGGATCCCCTGGTCGTATGGCTCTAAATACCAACTTGTAACGCCCAAGATGCGTGCCTATACATATTTGGGCATGGGGGCTCGATAGGGATAGAGGTGCATCTAGTCGTTTCACAAGTTCAGTATCATCACATACATTTATGAGAGAGGAATATATGAGCTAGCTTACACTCGCCACATGCTAGATTACAATTCCATAGAGTTTATTCAAACATTATTCAAAAGACAGGGTCCGTCTAGGGACGAAAACAAACGATTACATGCAATGAAACTATCTTGCTAGCCCGAAAGATCATGACCAAGGCCTCTCTACTCATCTGGATATGTGACATACATCCTGCCACACTCCTCGTCATACTCCCACTGGAGCTACGTCACATCATCTGGCATGGTCTCATTTGCACCTACACCTGTATTTGTTGTAGTAATCTGTGAGCCATGGGGACTCAGCAATCTCGCGACTGGGTACTGAGACTATTCAAGCTTATTGGGTTGGACAGGGGGTTGGTGTTTAGTTTGCAGCAGCACTAAGCATTTATGGTGGATAATCTTATGAGAACATGAATGTAAATATGTGGTCTACGATAAACGATCGACAACTAGCATGATTGCTAAACGATCCTGAACACCTACTTACGTCAAACCTAACCACATTGTGTTCTCTCTCGGATCATGTTCACGAGCAGAGACGATCACTGTTACTCACACAATTGGTTTATTTTATTGGATTTAACTTCAAGTTAACTATAATAGGGTGTTAAACAAATATCCATGTTGCCACATAACCGCGGGCACGACTTTCCAAAAGATTTAACTCTGCAAGGGTGCTCCAACTAGTCCATCATAAATTAACCACACTCCATGGGAATAACCTCGACCACTGATCTTGTGATCATCCTAGGCAACTCCAAAGGGAATCCGACACCTCGAGATAGCCCGAGGAAAATCAGAGTCCCTCACGTAAGCCACTCGAGAAAGGCAAAACAAGTCAAGCAAGACCTCCCGACGTGTTGATGAACCGGATAAGAGCTGCTTATCTCTTTTTCAGGACACGACGGATGGGCTAAGTTTTGGGCTGGCACACCCGTCGGTGGCCCCCGCTACTGCCATTTTGGACCAACACTCATGTGGAGCACTGGCCCGGGTTGTTGATTAATCCACGGGGTAGCTAATCCCTATGACGTTTTATTAGGTTGTTAAGAAAATGTAGTACCAAGGTTGGGTCTTGCCAGACAAGTTTTAATCTCAAACGAATAATCAAGGGGGTCCCCATAACAACCCCAAGCATGTTAGGAGCGCAAAGTATGGAAACATAACTCCGGTAACAAGTAACTATGGCGGTAAAAGGGGAACAAAACACCGAGCAAAAGGCCAAGACTTTCACCATACCAAGATATATATGTGCATTAAATTAAATAGAAGTAAATATTGTGATATGTCATATATCCATGGTATCACATGGAAACAACCTGCACCTGCAACAAGGAACCCTATAAGAGGGGCTGAGCAGCGGTAACTTAGCCAAACAAGGTTTGCTATGATGTGGAGGGGTTAGAGGCTTCCATGGCAATGTAGGAGGCTTGACATTCAATTTGTAGGTAATGCATATGTAACAATAAGAGCGAGACATCTAGCAAAGAAAAAATAGTGTCGGGATCCGGGTACGATCATCTTGCCTATTGGTTCTTCAGAGGGACAAAGAGCGGGGTCCTCATAGGGGTACTCTCCTGGATCCTCCTACTTAGGTTCAACATTCGCGTATACCCAATATAAACACCAACCACGGCGCAATGCACAAACAAGATGATGCATGATTCATTTGAAGTATTTAGCATGGCAATCCTAAACTAGTCATGTTTCTCATGCAATAGTTAAGTTATTTACAATTCTGGACAGAACCTCACATTAAGTTATTTGAACATGCATGATCATGGCAAATATGGATTCTTCATGCAAAAGCGATGCAAAAGTAAATGTGGAATGTAGGAAACGGAGTTACAGTTCACACGCTACGCTCACGGCAAGGTACAAAGGCAAAATACAACACAATGAAGACCATGGCCTATTCCTTGGCATTCCAAGGTAGCCACTGGTTAGGCAATGAAAAACCAACCACATTAGAGCCAAAGATCAAGCAAAACCATGGATCATAGCTCCCACAAGTCACAAAACACTAAAACACACAATCTGTCCCAAACAACAACATAGCAACTATCACAGCAAATATCTAGAGCTACCGGAAGTTTCCAACCTCAAACAAGGCATTCACAGAAACTACATAACATGCTTATCAAATCATCCAACTAAACAAACTGGAAAGGAAGCACATATCGATAAGCATGAAGCTCACAAGCTGGCATGATGAAACCGATTCTAGGGACTTAGAGAAAATCACAGTTTTCTGGAATCTGAGTTAAGCTGATAGGAAGTTGAGAGCAGCAACTAATGGTGCTAGACTCCACCTCATGGCAAGAAAACTAACAGGATGTCATAGGGCAACATGTACGTAGCACTGAGCTAGAGCTAAAACACAACATATCACTAGGTAGCACCGACTCATCATGGCATAAAAATGTTAACATATTCTCAGACTTAGAAATATTTAGCATGTTGAAATCAGCAACATTTTTAATAGCCACTTTGGAGCATGGTTCCCACCTATATGCAAGACTATCAAGTCAAATTAAAATACCATGGCTTTCTACTCATGAAATGCTACCACTTCCATGTTGACAGAAAGATCATAGCAAGCATGGATTAATTCTAACTAAAATGACAAAATGGCACTTTGGGACAAAATGACATTTTGTACAACTTTCTCAAAAGACAAAACAAGTTGCACCAATGGATTCATTGGGAAAATCTACCCCGAAATCATATATCATACTCATATATAAGCTTCTGTAAATCTCACAAAAACATGTTCGAAAAACAACATGACATTCCCATAAGTTAAAACTTACTACAAATGCTCTTATCCAAAAATGCACATATCCAGATTTAGAAATTTTACCGGAAAAGGAAATAATCTATTAAACACAATAAGACACTAAAAACAAAATAAAAGAAACAATAGACAGGAGGGGCCACCTGGCATAGACACCAGGGCCCCTCCGTGGATGACAATTGGGGCCAGGGCCCACTTGTCATACACACACTAACACACATACACACTACCACACACAGCAGACACACACATACCCACACAGGATCTTCCTGCCACAGGGGATCCACCACTGTCGACACACACACTAGCACACAGCACAAACGTTGCACCTCCACACGGGATCCTATTGCCACACGAGATCCACAATACAACACAGAAGAATCAACGGTTATGGCGGCCATCGCCGGCAGTCTCCGGTGAGGGAGAACCCTGGCAAGGGATGCAGGAATGCTAGGGGACCCATCGCCATGGCAAGGGAGAGGTGGCACACAGCGCGAGGTGCGTGTTGGTCCTCTCTGAACGCGGATTCATAGGACGGGCAGAGCACTAGGAGCATGACGGATGCACCGCTCGAGCGAGAACTACCGGCGACCAACAATGACGATAAGGCATGGAGGAGGAGAGGGGAGTACTTGCACTACCTTGTGCGTGAAGATGAGGTCGGGGACGCGGCTGAACTACGGCGACGAGGTGAGGACTCTGGCATGGCGAGGCGGGGAAGGGGAAACACTAGGAAGGGGTTGACGATGAGGGGCTTAAAAGGGGGAGTGATGGGACGTCCTCGGCGTCCGTGAGGGACTTCACGGTGCCGGGAGCTCTCCACTTACACCGAATTGACGGAGGCGATGACGAGGCAAGTGACCACTAGTCTCTGGGCTAGGAGGGGATCGAGGCCCAAGTGGGCCGCGGTGCTGGGCTCTCTTCGCTCTCTCTCTCTCCCAACACAAACTGCCCGTTTTTAATTAAAACAAACAAAACAAAAAAATAAAGCACCACACAGAAAAGGAATATTATTTTATTGCAAACCGAATATATTTAGGCCTAAATTGGATGTATCTATTTAAAAAAATGCACTAGTCAATTTTAACCCAAGTAAATTAAACCCTTTTATTAATTTTAGCCCCACAGAGAAAAGGAATATTAATGATGTTTTATTTATAAAACAAAATCAACAACAACAACAACAATAAGAGAAAGAACTCACCCACTTCATTTAGCACAATTAACTTGAGTAAGAGAACATTTTTAAAAGATTTCTAGGACAAGTTAAAACTGGTGTCATGAAATAATTGAGAGCAAAAGGGGTTTCCAAGATGTTGAAAAGGAAGAGGGGTTTAACCCCACAAGCACATACCCTACTCCCATCGTAGCTCCATACACACCTACCACACTAGCCACAAAACATCACAAGGCAACATGGCAAGATATATTATGCAACATATGATGATCATGATGCATGATGCATGAGATGGAAATGGCAATGGAGCAAAATCATAATCATTCAAACACATGGCAACATAGGTTCACAAGAGCTACATGACCAAAAATGGCAAGGGTAGCACTTGGGCTGTTACATAACAGGGGTGGGACTGCAATCTTGCTCATCCATGTCTTGTGCCTCCTCGGAGGCGTAAACCAACAGGTCGGTTAACTCCTCGACAGTGGCTATCAAGTGGATGGTGGGTATGATGAAAAATTATTCTTTACCAACCTTGATACCGATCTGAGCATGGATAGGGGTTGGGTCATCAGTAATTTTCATCGACAAGATCTGATGTACGGCCTCGTTGAGTGTCGAGAGCTCGATCGGGTCAACCTGCTTAGAGCTTTTGGAGTTAACCTCCGATGCCTCGACACGTGGGGAGTGTTCGGTAGGGACAGGATTCGTATGTCTGGTGCTATGGACGGATCCGGACTAAAAGTCAGGTCATCGCCGGGGTGGATCCCATGGGCGGGACGGAAAGCGGAATCCAAGGTTAAAGCCTCAGAGTCTTCAGGCACAACAGGCGATACTATAAGTCCGGTTAGCGAAAGATTGCCCGAGAGTCCATGGATAACTCTAGGTTCCCAAATCTGACCTCTTGATCAGGGGTGAAACTACTGACCCGGCCCAGATAGCTTGTTGGGTCAGCATGCAGCACAATGTTGTCAAAAGCGAAGATCTGTCTAGGGAAAAAGGTGTCCATGTTGCGGACTTCTTCAT
The DNA here is from genome assembly GCA_022496015.1 of Hordeum marinum. Classification (NCBI taxonomy): domain Eukaryota; kingdom Viridiplantae; phylum Streptophyta; class Magnoliopsida; order Poales; family Poaceae; genus Hordeum; species Hordeum marinum. The sequence continues at coordinate 186,081,463 of CM039675.1, forward strand.
TGATGACAACGCGAGCCATTGATTCCTTTGGCGATCACAGCGGAACTTTCAATGAAAGCACCAATGTTGGTGTCAAACCCGGCGCATCCCGGGTAGGGGGTCATGAGCTGTGAAACTAGGATCACTTGTAATAGGGGACGAAGGAGACACTGTTTACGAAGGTTTGCGCCCTCCTATGGAGGTAAAACCCTACGTCCTTCTCGATTATATTGATGGTATGAAGATTATAGAGTTGATCTACATCGAAATCGAATTTCTAAACCCTAGACATGTTTCCTTGCCCTACAATCTAAGACCCTCCCGGTTTATATAGACACTGGGGGTACTAGGGTTTACACATGGTAGGTCTACTGTCAAGCATGGAGATGTCGATTTCCTCCTCTTCACTTGGATTGCACGACGCACCTTCAGGACTTCCTTCTAGAATGTGGGCTCTCGATATATTTGTCCCTTCCTGCGATAATTAGACAATGGCTCACCAAGCCGGCCTATTAAGAGATAGGCCGACGACCCAAGGACCCCTTAGTCAAGGACTCCCTCAGGTGGAGCAGCAAGTCACAAGTATCGGGGCCACCCACGGCAACTGGGGCACCGGTGTGGCCTCGGGAGGCTGGGCCTCACGAGGCCTTCCGGGTGATGCGCGGACGGCACCCCAGCACTTCACGAGGCAGCATCATTGAAAAAACACCTCTATGGCTACACCGGGTGCGTTGTGCTCATGTTTGGGCCGCGGGAGCACAATCCCACGGCTACACAGGGAACGATGTATCCGGGTTTGGCTCATAGAGGCGGGCAACCGAACAGAAATGCATGGGATGGCTCTTGACGGAGTTGGGAGCTACCAGGACATGTACCTAGGGGCTTGCCCAACTATCTACGGTCGTGACCTCACGTAATAATGAGTGGGCTATAGACGCCCGGAGCCCCCCGAGGATACGGAGGAGTTCCTTCCCACTCCCAAGTAGAAGCCCCATGCCTCGCGCTGGCAGATAACACTATCCACCAATGGCTATGCGGACGCAATGTGGAAGCCCTATCCTCCGCGCTGGGGGAAGACAAAGACGGAGACTAGCCTAGGTGCCGGACGCGGCAGTTGCTTGCTTCTTTTTCGAGCTTGAATTGCCACTTTTTGGAATGAAGTTTTATAATTTTTAGAACTCTATTTTAAAAGAAAAAGGGATTGGGACTTTTCTCTCATAATTTTCTCGTCTTTTTCTCGTCTTGGAGTCTCTTTCTCTAAATTGGTGTTTTGCGAAGGCCTGTGTGCTCTGCCCCTCCCCGAGGCGCCTCAGAGATGGATAGCAAGGCCCGATCGCCTCAGGGACTAGCATCTCTTGATGGATGAACTTCTGCTCGGGTGCTCCGACCATGGTGCATCACTGCATTATGAAGCCTCGGGAGGCTCCAGTGCCTCCCGAGGCAGCAACCGGAAGGACGGTATGGGGGCCGCTCAAGCATCAAAGGGTACTCCTGAGCAATGCGCCTCGGGAGCCTTACTGGTCATATAGTGACTCACCCCTTTGATGTCGTCCTAGCGATCCGGTCGGCATCCGGGGTGTCGAGGCCTGACCCCGTAGTCGCGTCCTAGCGATCCGGACATCCCTTACGGTGGTCAAGGAAATGTGCGGGACTGGGTTCTCTCGATGTAAGGCATGACAGGCGTGTCAAGGGGGATTCATGGGCACCGCGCCCGGGAAACCTCATCAACCTCGTGGCTCCATGCCCCTTGGTCGCGTGTGGGGACCCCGACTCATAAGTCATGTTCACGGAGTGTAAGTGCAGAGTGATCCTATAGATCAATGCTCACTAAACACACAAAAATTGAATAACAAGATTCTTACATCCATTACATACCGGTTTACTCAAATATGGCCTTTATGGCCAAGTCTTCAGATGATTGCAGTGGAAATCTTCAACGATAGCATGAACCCATGCCATTTGCCTTAACCCTACAGGCATTTTGACTACGAAGCGTCCTAGCTCGGAAGACCGTCACCAAGGTAATCCTCATCATAACATGATATTTGATGCTCGGCCAATAAAATAACCAGTGGCAAGCCAATGAGCACTTTGAATGTACTCGCAAGCAACCCAAGTTGTGGAACATGGTATAATATTGCATGATATAGCACTAAGTAGGTAAATTTTTTCAGAAAGCTAGTTTTGAGTGCAATGACATGATCAAGAAACTTAAGTAAGCATGCATCAACCATAGATAGGTGTTCGTATGAACAAGTCATAGTCATCATCATAAGTAGGGTTTGAACATCTCATGTTCATCCATCACACCAAGTTCTTAGACTTTTCTCAAGTACCGCATGAACATCTCATGTTCAATCATCATGCCAAGTCATCCGACTCAACTCAAGTATCACCTTTGTCACCAACACACACATGCCAATTTGCAAAAACATCTGGACGTAGTTGAAACAGCACCACCCATCTATCCTTGATCATGGACACAGCTATTCAAATAGTTTAGAACTCTGCAGAGGTTGCACACTTTACCCACAAGACTCGGGAACTTCTGTGTCATCCACGATTCGCGGTATATAACATACCCCAGGTAAGCAGCCGAACAATGCCTTTCCCCTAGCAATAATAAACAAAGATTCCACTCGTTGGTGCCATCCCTCATCATATACATAACTCGTAGCATCCATGAGGGCACACAACGGTGTGCCCGGTGCCTATAAAGACAGCGCATGGTCGTCCTACCAGGCACGACCCCATATCGAGAGTGACCACATCACTCCCGCCACTAGTAATGCGAGCTCTCCGCTAGTACCCACCAAGGTAATCAACAAAACACCGTCCCATAAGGGGTATCGTGGTTGTACATGTAAGGTTGGGATGGTCAAGAAATCTTAAATCTAATCTGTTTTCGAAAACACACACACACTCAAGTGCTCCGGTACACCACTTCTTTATCAAGTGGTTACCTAGCTCATCACCATCTCCCTCGGGCATAAGTGGCACCCGACGGGGTTTTCAAAAAAATATGTGAAACTCTTAGTTTCCATCACCATGCATATTCATGGCCCCATTTGCATAGCATCTACTGAGCATCTTATCTACTCCCACCTACACAACCCTCATAAGGAGGTAGGGTCATGCACGATGCAAGTATCAAAGGTAAAAGTATCGAAGGCATCCCACCATAGTGGTCACCACATCAACATGATAAAAACATTGAAAGAAAGTGCTATATGACATGCATAAAATAGTTTCTTAACATGGTCAAAGGGATGCTTGCCTAGCTTAGCAATGTGTTCGAGGTCTTCACACGCTTCTCGTCCACTCCGAGCATTTTGTCTACTTTTTCAACTATCGCCGGAAACAACCGCAATAAGCAACACAACAAGTGGTGAAATAAAAGTGCTCTATAAAGGGGAGTTTTATTTTTCTTGGACACCTCTTGTCATGAGAAAAATAATCAAGGAGGTTTTATTGGATGTGGGTCAAAGGGGAGTCATGAATGGTGGAATGAAGGAAATGATGATCCTATAAGATGTCTATAGAAAATATTTTTATAAAAAATGAGTGGGAGCACCCAACAAATAGGGTATGATTTTAGAAACAGTTGTGAAGTGGTTTCACTGGATTTGGAGTTGCGGACAATTTCCTATGATTTTCCTAACATGGAATAAATGGAAAAAGGGCCATTTATTAGATCCAATAGAATTGGTGAAGGGTAAAAATGTTCAACATGTCTAGAACATTTGTGCATGACATTTAGAGCTTCTGGAAATATGAATCACTCCATTTAGAGTTGATATGAATGCTCTAGGGATTTTTTAATGGGGGTCTTTAATAGTTAAAATTCAAGTTTAAATTTGAAATATACACAAAAGTTAGCAGGAAAAATATGTAGGATATTTTTTGAATAGAGCAGGATTTTTGGGACCCCTAGGAATTTGAATCAACCAATTTGGAGTTCAAATGAATTATCTATGAATATTTGCTTTCTGAGAAAAACAAATAAGGATAAAGAAATAACCAAAGGGATAATATCCGCACTGGGCGTAAGATAGGCACTGGGCCGGCCCGGTAGCTGTGCCGGTAAGGGGAAGCAGCTACACTGATGGCGTATTCCTATGAATACACCTTCTGCTTGTGAAGACGACAATCCCACAACCCGTGTCCACTTAAAACGAGCTGGTCCGGCTGGACACGTTAGCAAAGACTGACTGGTGGGGTCACCGGCCCGACCAGCCGGGTTCTTCTTCCTCGCTTTGTCGGCTCGCACGGCAGGGCCAGAGGAGGCGAGGTCGAGCTCATGCCGGTAGTCTGGGCACCGCTGCTGGTGTCCATCGCATTGGTGAGCTCTGGGAGGAGCCTGCCACAACCCTGATGGATTTTGGCACTCAGAGAGGTAGGAGCTGTCTGCGGTGTCGGTCATGGCAGAAATTGCCGACGATGACATTGAGCATGGCGTAGCGGCCACCAGAAGCGAGGAAGAAATTGTGAGGAAGGCTCACATTGACTGGGGGAGTTCCATGGTGAGGGGTAGAGGGGCATAATGGCCTCAGTTGGCTCGGATTTAAACGAAGCCTGATGGGATGGCTCCGGCCATGGGCATCGATGGAGGCCGTAGGAGGGGAATGGGGTGGTCTGGAGGTTCATAGAAGTGAGGGAGACCGAAGGGAGCCAGGAGGGAGCACAGGGGTTGTTCTTATACCCTGGGCATTGGCTCACCATGGACCAGGGTCCGGCGAGGTCGAGGCCATCTCTGGCACGCTCGGGGGTGCTCTGGTTCGTGTTTGTGGTCCACGTCTAGGGAACATATAAGGAGGAGCGGGGAGCCAACAGGGCTCACGTGTGTGAGCTCTCAGGTTGCAGCTCCCGTGCGTCCATGGTGCGTGTGCGAGGAGGGGCAACAAGAGAAGGAGAGAGGAGGGGGTCAATAGGGTGCCGTCTCCCGGACGCCACGGCTAACCAAATAGCGAGAGGGGGGTTAAGGTGGTCTAGGCCATGCATTGGGCGGCGGATATAGTGTAGTCGGGCACTACAGCACGCTCCCGAGCACCCATATGGCAAGCCATGGCATGCCATTGGCATCTCGGGCATGACCATGCATGTCCATCAGCTATAGGGATGTAAAACAAGGGAAAACATTGCATACGATGCTCTGGGGGTCCATCTGGGTGACAGAGGAGTGGGGAGAGAGATGGTTTTCTATTGTCCAGGAGGGGAATTTTGGCTTTTACCCCACTTAACACTTGATAAATTATTATTGGGGTAGAGGGGCATCCTAGAGACTATGGTAAAAGTTTGGGATGAAGGAGAATAATTTAGAGGGTGAAAACAGTGGTTTTTAGAAATGACAAGAAGCTGTTTGATGGTGATTTGGCCACATAAATGAATTATACTTGCCTTGATATTTACCAGGATCAAATGGTGGTTAAAAAAAGGGCTGATCGCCAAGTTTTAGATTATGTTAAGAAGTAGCCAATGTAAACTTGGTAAACCCTAGAAATCAACAGAAATAGGTTTCTATAGATATGGTCATGCTAAGCTATTCTCCATAATGCACCACTTTGTTTAGTGGCATTATTTGGATATTAGATCCAGCCCAAAAAGTTTGGGACCAATTAGGGAAACTTGATAATGCAAGAATTTCCAATTCTTGAAATCAACAGAAAGGGGTTTGAGGGGATTGGGACAAGTTAATCTATTCTCCTTGGTGCACCACTTGGTGTGGATGCATTATTGGTGTATTACAACATGTCCACAAATTTTTTTATCAATAGGAGACAATTGACAATGTAGAGTTGCTCAAATTTGGATCTGGACAAAGAGAGTTTTGGGGTATTTTGGTGAACCAAAAAAATTGGTATTGAGATGAAACTTGCCAAGATAATCACATATATCATATGTGACATGCTAGAAATTTCCTGCATTTATTTGGAATATTTCATATTGAGATATTTCAAATCCGAGATATAGGCAGAAATGGGTTTGAAGGGTTTTGTCCAATATTTTGAACAAGACCATATGTTCAAACTCTTATATATGGACAATATATGTCCATTGAGTTTTCCTAAATTTTATAAAATATTTTTAAAACATAGAAATAAAAATTTCTAATAAAAGACCATTTCTGGCCTTAAGAAAAAGCCTTTAAATAAAATAAGAAAATAATCTTTAAAAATAATATTTTGTTGTTTTGGGAAGTCATATATACAGTAGGTTCCAAATAAATCACTTGGGGAAATTGATCCACCCAATTTGGGGACTTGTAGTGCAAACCTCAACTTAGGGGTTTTTGAAAACCTAGTTTGAATAAACCCTCTCTGGTCATAATAAATTTTGAAAAAATAGTTTTTAGGTACTATACACATGGTATGATCAATGGAAAAGTGTTTCGATCAAGGAAAAGAGTTTGGAGAGTAGGAGAGAGTTTTATGAATACAGAGCACCAACACGCAACCAAACAAGCAACCAAATAGCACACAAGTCAAGCATTCATATGCACTCAAAAAATTTAATTGTCCATAATTTTTGAGTCACGCTAACTTAGTCATGAGGCAAAACACAGAGTGTGAAATCGCGTCCAGAAGATCCGGTCATTCCAGGCGGCCGATGCCTCATCCCTTTTGGTCTCATCTAGGTGATCCGGACGCCCCAACGGTGGGCGAGGTCTGCTAGAGGTAGAGTCCCATAGACACAAAATATGGAAAGGCCCCCCCAAACCGTTCCACAAACAAGGAAGAAGCGCCCAGGCGGAATCGTGAACTATTTGGACAACCAGGTGGCACCTTGCTACACACGAGATCATCGGCTCCCCGCAAGCAAAGTACACCACTGAACCAAGCGAGAGCCTCCTAATCTAATGTCGGCCCGACGACGGGACAAGGGTTGTGCACACTAATATGAGGATGCAGGTACTATGGGCCGCTACGTGTGGCTACCAAGACCCCCGAGGCCTGAGGCGCCAGGAGAAACTGCGCCAGGAAAGGGGCCCTGCCACGACAAGCAGCAAGGCCTCGAACCTGGGGACTGGCAGCTGCGAGATGACCCTCAGGAGGGAGCACCTGGCGAGGGCCCTGTGGGCCGCCAGCGCTAGGCCGCACCGACAACGGCGCCGGACCCCGAGCAGAGAAACTAATTCACGTAATGGCAAGTAGGCGACCAACACATCACAAAAAGGAAGGAAAAACACAAAGGTAAAACCCAAAAGACTAACGCCCACAGGGGCCAAGTTTTTGTTAAGGCATTACATGTACCAGGAGAAGAAGAATGGGGAGGCCTAGGAGGAGGAGTCTCTATCGCCGTCCAAGTCACCGGCTACCCCAGCGCTGGAGCCGCCATCCCTGCTGGGATGGGCGCCTGGATGAACTGCTCCACCAAGGACTCGACGTGCGGGCGCACCTCGTCCCAGAGGGTCCTCTAGAGCACCTTTTGCACCCACTCCACAACGCGCTGGAGGTCAAGCTCCGGGGCGAGGTGGCAGAGGTTGGAGAAGATGCGCGTCAAGGCAAGCTCTAGGAGATCGCGTGCATCGGCCTCGCTATCCGTGTTCACGCGGGAGACACCGGTCTCCAGCGTCTCCACCACCCGGCGGAAAAGTTCGAGGTAGCCCTTGTTGCGTTGCGCACTGGGAAGAGCGGGGGCTTCCCCGACAAACTAGCTCACCACGCTGACCGTGCAGTGGGCGATGTCGAGGTACTGCTTGGCGCACTGGGACTCCAACATCTTGGTGTATTCCGCCTCGTCCTGCGCGGCCTAAATGGCGTCTGCCACCTCCTTGACCTGGGCCTAGAGAGCTGCCAGCTCTGCCATGGCCTGCACTTCGTCTCTGAGGGAGGCTTGGAAGGCGGCCTCAGCGGTCGTCAGCTGGGCCCGCTACGCGTCCACCTCCTCCTGGAGCTCGCTGAGCTTGCATTTCTTGGCGGCTGGCGCCTTGGAAGGAGGAGATGATCAGGCACGGTAAATTGGGCATGTCAACAAAGAAAAAGGAGATGGTGGAGCACTCACTCATCAACCATGGCCCAACGCCGGCAAACTTGCGCCGACCTCGAGTGCCCCTCGCCACTGCCTCCAAAAGAGGGCGAAGGAGCTGATGGCCCTGTGCGCTTCCTTGCACCGGCGATGCTTCCACCAGACGCCATGGAGAGAGATAGAATCTACGAATAGGAAGAGGGTTTTGTATGGAGCTACGAGAGGAGACGGGCGCTTCGAGAGGGTAAGCCCCCCAGGGAGGGTGGATTTATAGGTGTGGCCGAGGCCACGAGGTGTCATGGGAGAGCAGGCGACGTGCGCCCGTTAGGCATGGAAATGCCGGCTCGATCAACGTGCAACCCTACCTCACGTCGCCTCACCTGCCACCATTGGGTCACATCTGCGTGGCCCGAGAGGTGGAGGCCCAAGGGAACGACATCATTCAAGGAAGGGTAATTATGTCCGGCGCAGCGCACGGCTGTCGTGTCTGTTTGACTTGGGGAAGTTCATGACTCCGTCGGGGATCGGAGCCGTTGGCGCCCGGGCAGCAACACGTGTTGAGCCTGGCCCACAGGCATGGTGGGCCCATGGTGCTTCGGGGCATCTTTGATGGCTTCACCTGAAAGTCGGCTCGTGCGCGCCTAGAGCCCGAGGGCTACTGACGGCGTTTTGGGAATGGGTACACATACTTGCCTGCCTGCGGTCCCGGGCGTGGCCCACCTCGTCAGTCAAGCGCGGCCTGGCGAGTCCACACTCAAGACAAGGCCCTCGTGAGGACTTGAACACGCGAGGGGACCACCATCAAGACTAGCAAGGAAGAGCCTACTCAGGCCCCCTACGGAGTGGCGGAGATCTCTATGCAGCATTTTGTCCTAGGAGTCCAAGGGTGACGCAAGGCACGACAGGCGGGCGCCAGCATGCCATGCAAACAGTTTCCCCTTTGGTGCAAAGGGGGGCAGGGACGTACGTACATTACCAAAGATTTTCGCAAAGGTTTCCCTTCTGGTGCAACAAGACCACGACCACGAGCCAGTTGGATGAATGTCATCAACGAGCCCACCTGTACATCATCCACCGGTACTTTGTAGGCGAAGACCGCCTTTGGACAGGGTAGGATGTACTCTTGTCCCCCTTCGAATTTGGCCGTTGTGGGATCCCTTCCAGCTAAATATATAAGGGAAGAGGACCCGAGGCACTATAAGTAGAGGATAGGCAGCACCTTGAGGGGGGTTGAAAAGAGAGAGCAAACTAGATAGCCAAGAACACTTCTTGAGCACGCTCATGAGGCAACTCGCCCTTGTACTAGTTTCATCCACCAACCTCCCCGTGAGGCAATCCACCAAAGCAGGAGTAGGGTATTATGCTTCTCAGTGGCCCAAACCTAATCATTGTGTGCATCTGCTTCATCGTCATTGTGCGAGTTTGACATAGTAATCATTGAGTAGCAAGCTAGGTAGGGCGAGGCCGCAGGGGATCTTCGCACACGCCCCTGTGTTCGAACTTCTTGGGGTTTTGCGGAGCCCAAAATCCGACACTCATCTCCTCTTTACCTGTATGCAATGATTTATGTACTTGCAAAACACCGAGATGCGCTTCTATCCCCATCGAGGACCTCGAGCCTTAATTGGGATAGTACCGCATCTTGGTCGTTACACATCGCCCTTATTTCCACGGGTGTCTACTATATACACATCATATGTGGAAGTAGCAGTCCACGTCCCGTTACCGGAGGGGCAGTTGTGTCAACATCCGCGTATGCGTCCTCAGTGTCATCCAAGAAGAAATCCAACACATTGGTTAAATCTTCAATGGTGGCTACCAAGTGGGTGGTGAGTGGGAAACAAAATTCCCTATGGCTGGCCTCTAGGTTGATCTGACGATAGGTCAAGGTTGAGTTATCCATGACTTCCAAGAATTGGATCCAGGACAATGTCTTGTTCGACATCGAGATTTTGGCCAGACCCTCCTCTGATATTCTATAGGAGCAGTTCTCCGATGTGTCAACATAGGGAGCATGCTCGGCCAGGATTATTTCTGGGCATGCCATGGTCGGATCCATGCTCGAGGCCGGCTCCAAAGTGAGAATTCTGGACATGATGTCGAGGTAAAAGTCCGAAGTCAAGGCTTCAAAGATCTCGTGCTCATCGGATAAAGCCGAGAGCTCAAAGAGGACCAGATCGCCTTGGGCGTTGTCAACGTAGTCTAGTTCACCAAACTTGATTCCACGGCCCGGGGCAAACTCGGCGAACATGGAAAGCTGGCTAGTGATGAAGATATATTCGGCACCGAAGTGGTCGCTGGTGACTAGGTGAGACATCAATCCTTTATCGCGATCCCATAGTAGGAATCTGAATGAAAGCACCAATATAGGTTTCTAAACCGGCAGATCACGGGTAGGCGGTCCTGAACTATGGATCTAGGATCGATGGTTAAAGGAGACAAGGGAGATGATGTTTACCCTTGTTCGGCCCTCTTAACGGAGGTAAAACCCTACATCCTCCTTTGTTCTACATTGACAATGGAGTATCAAATATAGAGTTGATCTACCTCGAGATCGTATCATATGGTCTAAAACCCTAGGAGTAATGAGCCTAACCTGTACTACGGACTAAGACCCCTTGGTTTATATAGACACCGAGGGTACCTAGGGGTTCACAATATCGGTTAGACCAGAAGAAGAATATGCCGAACTAATCATCGTGTTCATGGACTACACGTGACAGTCTTGGCAGATTTCCATCTTGGTTGTAGCGTCATAGTGTTCTGTCCTTCATTTACAATGACAAGGCAACACACTGTCTGGCCCATAGAAATAGTGTGGCGGCCTGAGGACCCCTTAATCCAGGACTCCCTCACCTGCCTCCTCCCATGTCTGATGGTGCGATGGCAGGGCATGGTGCACCGCCTCCACCTCCCCTGCCCAACGAGGATGGGTGTCGACACCACTGTGCGCATGCACCAGCATTGTCCCATGGACCATCATACCAACTCCATGAAGATCCGAGTTGCAGAATCATCCAGCGCACGGGGCTAGATGCATGTTTGCTTCTCGAGAGGCACCACGAGCGCCAGAATCACACTCTCTAGGATATCAAGGATGCCGTGCATCAAAACAATGTTGCTTTTGCAAGTGATGTCCATTCCTGCAGCGGAGGATGTCATGCCTTCACCCGTGAGCTATGCCACGTGGTGTGGCCCATGCCGTTCAAGCCTGAGCTACATCCACGTTACGACGAGACCCCAAACCCATGGAGTTCCTGTAGCTCTAAACCATCGTCATCGAAGCCTTCAGCAGCAACGATAAGGTCATGGCAAACTGGTTCCCTATGAACCTCAAGGACGCGACATGCTCATGGCTGAAGAACCTTCCCGCGGGCTCTATATCTTCATGGTCCGAGCTGTGCGTGCAGTTCATCTCCATCTTCAGGGGCACGTGCGAGCGCACCCTCATCCTCAATGGCCCGTGTCACACCCTCTGTTTGTATCACTTTTCTATACTTAGATTTACAAAATTCGGAACTAATTAAGACTTTTTTAGTTCTTGCTTGTTTCAACTGTTGCTTGTTTGATTGCTTGGTTGATTATGTTTGGCAATCTTTGGTTCTACTCCTCTCCATATTCATCTTCCTTGCTCCAAACTTCTTGCCCAATGATCATGCCATGTGAATAGTACCCAAAACTATTTTTATCAAAATTTATTTGGCCAAAAAGAATTTATCCAAGTTATGTTTTCAAAAACCTTGAGTTGAGGTTTGCACTGCAAGTCCTCAAATTGGGTGGATCCTTTTCCTCCAAAGGCTTTATTTGAAACCTACTATATATATGACTTCCCAAAACCACCAAATATTAATTTTAAAGATTATTTTACTATTTTCTTTAAAGGCTTTTTCTTAAGTCCAGAAATGGTCTTTTATAGGAAAAAATTATTTAAATGCTTTAAAATATTTGAGAAAATTTATGAAACTCAGTGGACATATATTTTCCATATATATATATATATATGAGTTTCAACACATGGTCATGTTCAAAATCATGGGCAAAACCCCTCAAAATGCTTTCTGCTTAAATCAAGCTTTTGAAATATTTCTATCAAAAATATTCTGAATAAACTCCAAGAAAATTCCAGCAAGTCACAATTTTCATATGTGATGATCTTGCAAACTTTCATCTCAATCCCAATTGATTTGCTTCATCAAAATATTCCATAACCATTCCTCTCCAGAGCCAAATTTGAACAATTGTACATTGTGAAGTTTCTTCCCATGAAACCAAACCTTGTGGACATGTTCTAATCCCCAAATAATGATGCTACACTAATTGGTACATGAAGGAGATTAGCTTAACATAACTAGATCTACAGAAAGCAGATTATGTTGATTTCTAGGGTTTTACAAAATTTCATTGCCAACTTTGTTCAAAGCAGCTCAAACTTGGTGATCAACCTTAATTTTAATCATCAATTGACCCTGTTAAAACTAAGGTCAAGTAAATTCCATTAGCTTGCCCAATCCTTGATCAAAAACCTTTTGCATGTTTGATAAAAACATGTTTTCACCTCTTTCTGATTTTGTTCTTCACTTGAAACTTTTACAACAACCCCTACTTGTTACATTCTACCTTCAGTAAGTCTTGCATGGCCACAGCCCACTGATGGATGGGGTAAAAACCTATTTTAATCTTCTGGACCGCATGGGTAGCACCCATTTTCCTCCCCCTCCTCTCACCTATTCTCACCCTAGCTCTAGAGCATCCTAGGAGCATCTCAGCAACCCCCAGGAGCTACTAGACAAAGTGACGCACCCTAGAGCGCACGGGCAACGGTAATGTTGGCCATTTGCATGCTTTGGAGTGCACTACAGTGCTCTCCCACACTATAGCTGCGCCCATCCCGAGCCACCCGACCACCCTGCGATGCGGGGGCTTGTCCCCCTGGCCCACCTCATTGTCCTCACCATGGCAAGCTGCCGCCCCCTCCTCCATCTCTCTCCAATGGTCCTCCCCACGCATTCCCGACGTTATCCAGCTCGGCCAACCAGTGGCTTCACACACGTGCTCTCTCTCCTCTATTTTCTCTCCCTGTGGTCATGGAGGAGTCCCAAGAGGAGCACAGACACACCAGTTCCTTCCCCCATGGCCTCTAGACTCGACCCCGAGATCACCGGAGCACCCGAGCTCGATGGACTCGCACACCCTCTATTTAAGCTGCCCCCACACCTGTCTCCCCCTCCTTTATCTCCCTCCCATCCCCAATCGACCCCTCGTGCCACCCAGTACACCCCAGGATCACCCGAGCGCGAATCGAGCCCGAGATCGGTCGCTTCGACTCGCCAACGATCTATAGGTATAGGGCCTCTCTAGGAGACCTTATAATCTTGAAGACGGAAGGACTGGATGTGAGTCTAGGCATCGACTGTCTAATGAATAACCGAGGCTATTTGGACTATGCCGAGAGGACCGTTACCATAACCAATAGCCAAGGAGTAGAAGTCAAATATGTCCCCGACTATGCCCCCACTCTAGCCCCTCAGGTTAATTGTCTGTCGGGAGTTGAGTTAGATCAAGTGCGAGTATTATGTGAATACCCAGATGTATTTCCTGTGAGCTGCCCAGAATGCCTCCTGACCACAACATTGAGTTCATCATTGAGCTAATGCCCGTAGCAGGGCCCATCTATAAGAAGCCCTATAGGATGGGATCAAAAGAGTTGTCTGAATTCAAGAAGCAACTGACAGAGCAGCTTAGAAAAGGATTCATTCACCCTAGTACCTCACCTAGGGGATCACATGTTCTATTTGTGTCAAAGAGGGACAAAACTATCAGACTCTATGTCGATTATCACTCTCTCAATTAAATCACAGTAAAGAACAAGTACCCACTTCCCAACATTGAAGACCTATTCGATCAGCTGAACGGAGCTAAGGTGCTTTCTAAGATCGACCTCAGGTCCAGGTACTACCAGCTGAAGATTAGACCCCAAGACATTCCAGAGACGACTTTTGTAACCCGTTACGGCTTGTATGAATACACATTCATGTCATTTGGGTTAACCAATGCCCATGGCTACATCATGTACCTCATGAACAAGGTCTCCATGGAGTACTTGTACAATTTTCTTTTCGACTTCATTGATGACATACTCGTCTTCTCCAAGTCTGAAGAAGAACATGATCAACACTTGAGATTGGTCCTAGACAAGCTTCGAGAGCACCAACTTTATGCCAAGTTCAACAAGTGTGAATTGTGGCTGCATGAAGTTGGATTCTTGGGTCATGTGTTGACTACAAAAGGATTGTCAGTGGATCCTGCCAAGATTGAAGTCGTGACTGAATGGAAATCCCCAACCAATGTGAAGGAAGTGAGAAGCTTCCTCGGACTAGCGGGGTATTACCGCAAGTTCATCGAAGGTTTCTTGAGCATTACCAGATCTATGACTCAACTTTTGAAGAAGTACAAGAAGTTCGAATGGACGCCAAAATGCGAAGAAATCTTCCAAGAGCTCAAGAAGAGATTGACAACATCCCCACTTTTGTCCCCCTGATATTCACAAGGAGTTTCTAATATATTTTGACGCATCAAGAACCGGGCTTGGAGGTGCTCTGATGCAAGAAGGCAGAGTCGTAGCATATCTATCTAGAAAGCTACATCCTCATGAAGAGAACTATGCTACTCATGATCTTGATTCGGTAGCCATAGTTCATGCCTTGAAGACATGGTGACATTACCTTCTTGGGAAGCGATGTGAGATATTCAGAGACCACAAGAGTTTGAAGTATATTTTCACCCAAAGGGAATTGAATATGAGGCAGCAAAGATGGTTGGAGTGGATCAAAGATTATCACCTTAGTGTTCAATACCACCCCGGATAGACTAACGTGATAGCAGACGCCTAAAGAAGCAAAGCTTGTTCCTTGAATGCTATGATTAAGGAAAGGCTACCAGCCCTGTATGAAGAACTCGATAGCTTTGGCTTGGACCTAGTTGCACCTGGATTCATAGCCAACCTCGAACAAAACCTACCTTGATGGATGATATCAAAGAACCTCAGAGGGACACGAGAGCATTGCAGGCATCAAGAGGAAGATCAAGGTAGGCAAGGCTCCATGATTCTCAGTGGATGAACAAGGAGTTGTATGGTTCGGGAATCACATCTGCGTACCAAACAAAGAGCAGCTCAAGAATTTGATCTTGCAAGAAGCTCACGACACTCAGTATTCCATCCATCTTGGAGGTACCAAGATGTACTAAGACCTCAAGGCGAGATTCTGGTGGCACGGCATGAAAGGATAAATAGGCACATTTGTTCCTAAGTGTGACATATGCCAGAGAGTCAAAGCTGAGCATCAGCGACCCGCTGGATTGTTGCAACCTCTCAAAGTGCCTGAATGGAAGTGGTACAAGGTCGGAATGGATTTCATCACTAGATTTGGGTCATTGTTGATCACCTAACCAAGGTAGCCCACTTCATTCCCATCAAAACGACCTACAATGGAACCAACTGCCAACCTTTACATTTACCAGATTGTGAGCCTCCATGGAGTTCCTAAGGAGATTGTATCGGACCGAGGAACCCAGTTCACCTCAAGGTTTTGGAATAGATTCCACTAAGCCTTGGTAACCAAGCTTTCCTCCAGCACCGCTTTTCACCCCTAGACTGGTGGACAGATGGAATGAGTAAATCAGATACTCGAAGATATGCTTCGTGCTTGTGTTTTGGCATATGGAGCCAAGTGGGAAGATTGCCTACCATTCGCCAAGTTCTCCTACAATAACAAGTACCAGTCGAGTCTTCAAATGGCACCATTTGATGGACGCAAGTATCGTACTCCAATCAACTGGTCAAAGGCCGGAGAAGGATTAGTCTATGGACTAGACATCTTTCGCAAAGTAGAACAACAAGTTCAACTCGTCTGAGAGCATCTCGAGATAGCCAAGACTAGGCAGAAGAGCTACACCGACTCATTTTTGGGACATGAGTTTCCATGTTGGAGACCATGTTTTCCTCCATGTCACGCCTCTCAAAGGAACCAAGCGTTTCCATGTCAAGGGAAAGCTTGCACCAGGATTCGTCGGACCCTTCAAGATCACTGACAGACGAGGAGATGTCGCCTACCAACTAGAGTTACCTTCTGAGCTCTCAGATGTGCACAATGTGTTCCACCTATCACAGCTCCGGAAGTGTCTTCAAGTTCCCAAACGCCCAACCTCTACAAGGACATCGACCATCAAGCCATTGACCTTCAGCCAGACCTAACTTATCATGAGAGGCCAGTTCGCATTCTAGATGAAGCGGAGCGTTGCACCCGAAGCTGCACCATCAGGTACTTCAAGGTCCGATGGATCAACCACACTGAAGAAGAAGCAACCTGGGAGCGTGACGATTATCTTAGATCTTAGTTCCCTTATCTCTTAACTACTTAGCCTAGGAATGTCGAGGACGAGATTCTTGTAAGGGGGTTAGGTCTATCACACCCTGTGTTTCTATCACTTTTCTATGCTTGGATTTACAAATTTTGGAACCAATTAAAACTTTTTGAGTTCATGCTTGTTTCAACTATTGCTTGTTTGATTGGTTGGTTGATTATGTATGGCACTCTTAGGTTCTATTCCTCTCCATAATCATCTTCCTTGATCCATACTTCTTGCCCAAAGATCATGCCATGTAAATAGTACCCAAAACTATTTTTTTAATTTATTTTGACCAAAAAGAGTTTATCCAAATTAGGTTTTGAAACCCCCCCGAGTTGAGGTTTGGATCCTTTTCCCCAACGGCTTTATTTGAAACCTACTATATATGACTTCCCAAAACCACAAAATATTAATTTTAAAAATTATTTTACTATTTTATTTATAGGCTTTTTCTCAAGGCCAAAAATGTTCTTTTATAGGGAAAAATTATTTAAATGCTTAGAAAATATTTGAGGAAATTTAGGGAAACGTGGTGGACATATATTTTCCATATATATGAGTTTCAACACACGGTCATGTTCAAACTCATGGGCAAAACTCCTCAAAACCATTTCTGCTTATATCAAGCTTTTGAAATAATTCTATAAGAAACATTCTCAATAAATTCCAAAAAAATTCTAGCAAGTCACAATTGTCATATGTGATGATCTTGCAAAGTTTCATCGAAATCCCATTTGATTTGCTTCATCAAAATATTGCAAAACCATTCATGTCCAAAGCCAAATTTGAACAACTTTGCATCGTGAAGTTCTTACCTTGACCCCAAACTTGGTGGACATGTTCTAATGCCCAAATAATGATACTATACTAAGTGGTGCATCAAGGAGCTTATCTTAGCATGACTAGATCAATAGAAAGCAGATTCTGTTGATTTCTACGGTTTTGCAAAGTTACATTGTCAACTTTGCTCAAACTTGGTGATCAGCCTTAATTTTAACCACCACTTGACCCTGTTAAAACTCAGGTCAAGAAAACTCCATTTGTTTGCCCAATCCTTGATCAAACACCTTCTGCATGTTTGGTAAAAACACATTTTGACCTCCTTCTGATGTTCTCCTTCACTTGAAACTTTTACCACAACCCGTACTTGTTACATTCTACCTTCAGTAAGTCTTGCATGGCCTCAGACCATCGATTGATACCCTAGTTTTACCTTATGGACAGCATGGGCATCAGCCATTTTGCCTCTCTCTCATCTCACCTCTTCTCACCCTAGCTCTAGAGCATCCTAGGAGCATCTCAGCAACCCCGAGGAGCTACCAGACAAGGTGGGGCACCCCAGAGCGTTTTGGAAACGGCAGTGCCGGCCATTTGCATGCTCTGGAGCGTGCTATAGTGCACTCCTGCACTATAGCCGCTCCCATCCTGAGCCACCCGACAACCTTGGGATGTGGGGGCTTCTCCCCTGGCCCACCTTGATGTCCTCACCATGGCAAACTACCGCCCCTCCTCCCTCTCTCAAAAGGCCCTCCCTCGCGCATGCCCGACGCTGCCCAGCTCGGCCAACCGGTGGCTTCACACATGCGGGCTCTCTTCTCCCTTCTCTCTCCCACCTGGTCATGGACGTGTCCCAAGAGGACCACATACACACCAGCTCCTTCCCCCATGGCCTCTGGCCTTGGCCCCGATCTCGCCGGCGCACCCGGGCTCGATGGACTCGCACCCCCTCTATTTAAGTCGCCCTAGCACCTCTCTCTCCCCTCCTCTGGCTCCCTCTCATCCCGAATCGACCCCACGTGCCACCCAGTAGACCCTAGGATCACCCGAGCGTGAAATCGAGCCCGAGATCCACCGCTTTGGCTCGCCGGTGACCTCTGGGTGTAGGGCTTCTTAGCCCCTTCTTTCTCATCCAATGGGTTTCCATCGGTGCCCTAATCCCTCCCCCATCTTCCCTATTCGATCTGCAGGTCAGGATGAGCGTTTGAGGTCGAGCCTAAAGCTCCTTCGTTGTGGCCTCCTTAACGCCGGCGAACCAGGGCGTAGCGTCAACTCCTTCGACCCCCAACGGATCGGCGGCTCGACGCTGACCCCATTCCTTCTTCCTGCTCGCCTCACCATTGTCTCTCTCGCTGGCAGTGAGCTCCCTTGCCCTGTGGCGGGAGGTTGATGACGACCCCGACTGGTGGGGATCGCCCGTCAATCTCTCGCCCCTCCCGCATCTCTCCCTCTCGCTGGCCAACGGGCCCCACCCTGGTTTCAAACCTGACGCGCGTGGGGGCACCGAGCCGCCTGGACTACCATCTGGTTAGGCCAGCTTGGCTGGCTGGCCTTGGCCCAAGGGGCACAATGCCCATCTCTTTTTTCTTTTCTCATCCCTTATTCAAAAATTCCATATACCAAAATATAATTCCTATTCCAATGTTTCTAATCTATTGAAAATGTTTTATCTACTATTTTATTTTAAGACCTATTTTAGGCATTTTTAGCCTCCATTGTAAATAGTATTAAAAACATTTTTCCTACCAAAACCCTAGAAAAATATTCTTAGAATAGTTTGTAGTATTTATGAGATAAGGGTAGGATTTTAGAAAAAGATTTCGTGCTCTGTTTTGGTTGTGATGCTTATTATTCCCATTATTTATCGCGACGATAGATTACGCTATTGACGAGGGAGTTGGACCTAAAGACTTTGAAGACCCCGTAGACTTTGTTGAGCCGGGCAAGCAACCCTTTGACCATGACAATGAACCCTTTTGTTTGCATGCTATATAGCACTTACTTCTGTGATGTTGATCGTATCGATGTCGTGTTTCCCCCTTCAGAGGGATGCCTCCGATACTTTCTTGTTCATACTTGCATCATGCATGACCCTACCTCCTTATGAGGGTTGTTTCGATGGGAGTAGTTAGGTTTCTAGTAGTTTCTATGCAAGTGGGTTGGGAATATGCATGGTGATGGAAACAAATGATTTCAAAGACTTTTCGAAAACCCCATCAGGTGCCACTAATTCCCGAGGGATATGATAATGAGTTAGGTGGCTACTTGATAAAGAACTGGTGTACTGGAGGAAGTGAGTGTGTCTGGTTTTGAAAAACGGATTGGTGGAACTTGCGACCGTTATTCCAACCATACATGTACAACCACGATACCCCTTATGGGACAGGGCTTGGTTCATTACATTGATGGGTTTATTGGGTACTAGCATAGGGCCCGCGTTACTAGTAGCGGGAGTGGTGTGGTCACTCTCGATACATGGTCGTGCCGATAAGGACGATCATGTGTTCTCTTCACGGGCACCGGGCACACCGTTGGTCCCTACATGCATGGTACTTGTGATGTGCATCATGTGGGCTAGGTACCAATCGAGTGGACTCTTTGCTGGTATCGTCAGGGGAAAGACAATGCTTGGGTACTTACCTTGGGTATGAACAATACCGCGAGTCGTGGCTTGATATGGAAGTTTCCCGAGTCTTGTGGGTAAAGTGTGCAACCTCTCCAGAGTGTAAAACTATTCGAATAGCCATGTCCATGGTCAAGGACAGTTGGGTGACCGCTCTTGTGCTACGTCCAAATATTTACTAAACTTGGTGTGTGTGCGTGTGATGGTGACGAAGGTGATACTTGAGTTAAGTCTGATGACTTGACGTGATGACTGAACATGAGATGGTCAACCCCTTGCTTATGGTGATATCTATAACCCGTTCACATGGATACCTGTCAACACTTGATGCATGCTTACTCAAGTTTCTTGATCATATCATTACTCTTAAAACTAGGTTTCTGCAAAACTTTCCTACTTAGTGCTATATCATGCATTGTTGTACCTTGTTCCAAAACTTGGGTTACTTGCGAGTACATTCACAGTACTCATTGGCTTGCCACTGGTTATTTAATTGGCCAGGCATGGAAGAGTAGGAGTATGGTGAAGAGTTCGTTGGTAACGAACATGCGATCTAGGACGCTTCCCAGTCAGAATGCTCGTAGTTTAAGACAGATGGCATGGGTTCACACTTTTGACCAATATTTCCGTTGTTTGTTATGTTTAAGTGTTTGGACCTTGTGGCCCTATCTATGTAATATTGGGCCTAGCTGGCCTTTATTTTTGTTAGACGGTATGTAACGATGTAATACTCTTGTTATTCAGCTTATGTGTGTTCACTGAGTATTGATCAGTAGGATCACTATACACGTCTGTTCAATGAACACGACTTATGAGTCGGGTCCCCACAACCCCTGAGTCGTGCACCAGCAGCCTGGCGAGACCCTCCGCAAATACATCCAGCGCTTCATCATAACAAGATCTCGTAGGAGTCCGACACCGCAGTCATCGTTGCGTTCTCAACGGGCGTCACAGATGTCAAGATGCGTGAGAAGCTTGGCATCAACGACGAGATCGACACTACAGCCACGTTATTTGACCTGGCCGACCAATGCGCATAGGCTGAAGATGGCCGCCTCTTTGCCCGCAACGATCTAGATGCCACCATCGACATTGCGAAGGACAAAAATAAGGACATCAAGTGCAAAGGCCTCGCCATGCTTGCAGTGGAACCTGAGAAGAAACGTTGACGCGACCGCAACAACGCTCCCAAGAAGACGTTCTTTGCATACCACAACATGAGCTCCCAGAACACCGAGGACTGCCATGAGCTCAGGATGCTTTGCGAACAGGGGTAGAACCTCTATCCTAGCGGCAATGATCGCGACACAGGCCTCGATGATGGCCGTAGCAGAATCAGCTAGGGAGACTACAATAACAACTACGAAAACAAAGGGAACGACAACAACAAACAGAGCCAATGTTGGCAGGACCAGCCACGCTACGCCAACCCTCAAGCCAAAGGCGCCCCTTCGCTCCCCAATGCCAACTATGGCAATCGGCCTCACCAGGTCCTCTCCTGAGTAGCGGAGATCTCCATGCAACTATCACACCCCGTGTTTGTATCACTTTGTTATGCTTGGATTTACAAATATTGGAATCAGTTACACTTTTTGATTGCATGCTTGTCTAAATTATTGCTTGTTTGATAATTTTGTTGAGTTTGATTGGCACTCTTAGGTTCTTCTCCTCCCCATATTCATCTTCCTTGAACCAAACATCTTGCCCAATGATTATGGCATGTGAAATAGTGCCCAAGACTATTTTTACCAAGTATTATTATGACCAAAAAGGTTTTATTAAAATTAGGTTTTCAAAAACCCTTGAGTTGAGGTTTGCACTTCAAGTCCTTAAATTGGGTGGATCCTTTTTCCCCAAAGGCTTTATTTGAAACCTAGTATATATGACTTTCCAAACGCACCAAATATTAATTTTAAAGATGATTTTACTATTTATTTAAAAGGCTTTTTCTTAAGGCAAGAAATGGTTTTTGATGGGGAAAATATTTAAATGCTTTCTAAAGATTTAAGAAAATTTAGGGAAACTCAGTGGACATATTTTCCATATATATGAGTTTCAACAAATGGTCATGTTCAAAATCATGGGAAAAAACCCTCAAAACCCTTTCTGTCCAAATCAAGCTTTTGAAATATTTCTATAAGCAATATTCTCAATAAACTCCAAGAAAATTCCAACATGTCAACATTGTTAGAGGTGATGATCTTGCAATGTTTCATCTTAATCCAAATTGTTTTTCTTCATGAAACTATTCAAAAATCCTCCATGTCTAGATTCAAATTTGAGCAAATTTCCATTGTGAAGTTTCTTCCCTTGACCCCAAACTTTGTGGACATGTTCTACTCACCAAATAATGGAGACACACTAAGTGGTGCATCAAGGGGATTAGCTTAGCATGACTAGATATACAGAAACCAGATTATGTTGATTTCTAGGGTTTCACAAAGATACATTGTGAACTTTCTTCAATCAAGCTCAAACATGATGATTAGGCCTAATTCTAATCACTATTTGACCCAGTCAATTCTTATGGCAAGAAAAGCCCATTTGCTTTCCCTAATATCCATCAAACACCTTCTGCCAGAATGGTAAAAACCCTGTTTGGCCCCCTTCCTCCATTTCCCTTGAGCCTAAATTTTTACTACGCCATCTTGCAATGATATTTCACCTCCAGTAAACCTTGCTTGGCCACAGATCCATGACTAAGGGGTGAAAACCACCTTTTTCACCCTGGACAATGATGGCAGCACCATTTTTACTCCCTTCTTTTACTTCAACCCCTCTCCTCCCCTCTCAGAGCATCCAAGGAGCATCCTAGGAACCCCCAAGAGCTACTGGACAAAGTGCGACCCCCCAAAGTGCGCGGGCAACGTCCATGCCAGCCATTTGCATGCTCTAGAGCGCGCTACAGTGCGCTCCCACACTGTAGCCGCACCCATCCTGAGCTTCCCGACCACCTGGGGATGCGGGGGCTTGTCCCCTGGATTCCCCTCGACGTACGTGTCCCTCCAAGGGGTTGGCCCTATCCTCTTTCTCTCTCCGGCAACCTCCTGCGAGCATGCCCGACGCCGCCCAGCTCGACCAACCACATTGCTCGCACGGGTGCTCCCCCGCCTCTCTCTCCTCTCCCCCTAGACGTGGGCGTGCCCCAGCAACACTGTAGACACACCCTCGACCCCTTTACCCAACCCTAGCTTCGGTCCAAAGCTCACCGGCGCACCCGAACTCGGTGGACCACCGGGCACCTATAAAAGGGCCTCCTCGCGTCCCGTTCTCCCCTCCGTATCCCTCCTCTCCCTTCCACTCGCCCTCCGGGAGCCCAACTCGACCTCCCATGATCGAGCTCTCCGAATCGAGCCGAACCGCCCCACGGCATGGCCTCCGTCGATCCCCAGGTAGCAAGCCTCTCCGACCCTCTTTCTTCTCCAGTTGCTCCTCCCTCATCCTGCTGATGCTATCCCCCCTTTCCCCTGCTCTTTTTATAGACTAGGACGGCCCCGACAGTCACTTTCCGATTCCCTCCACCGCAGCCACCTTGCCGTCGGCAACTCAGGCCTCCCTAGAGACCAACTCCGGTACCTTCCGACGCACGGGAACCTCCTAAAGTCGTTCTCGCCTTCGCCTTTCCTCGCTATGGACGGGGTTGCCGCCGGTGAGCTCCTCCACCCTCGGTCCTGAGGTGGGAGACAGGCCTAACAGGTGGGCCCCACTGGTCGTCCCCTCACCTCTCCTTCCCGCATCTCTCTCTATCTCTGGCCACTGGGCCTCGCCCGTCAGGTTTGAAACTGACGCGCGTGCGGGCTCCAGCGCACCTGGCCTAGCTGGCCACTCGGCCAGCTCAGCAGCTGGCTGGCTCTGGCCCAGGGCATAGAGCCGTTTTACTTTTCTTTTCTACTCTGTTTTCCAATAATCCCACAGGGTTAAAAATAAATCCTTTGCCAAATATTTTTCCACCATAAATCTTAGAAAATATGTAGAATTTAATAGTGCCATTTGCGATTTTTTTTGAAAACTTTTTATGTACTGTTTTAATTTTAAAACCTATTTTAGGCATTTTTAGCCTCTTTTATAATTAGTTTTAAAAAACTTTTTCTCCCCAAAACCATAGGCAAATATTCTTAGTATAGTTTTTAGTATTTATCATAGTAGGGTTGCATTTTAGTAGTAGATTTGTGTGCTCTGTTTTTATGTGATGCTTATTATTATTGTTATTTATCGTGACGATAGATTGCGCTATTGATGAGGGAGTTGGACCCAAAGACTTTGAAGACCCCGAAGACTTTGATGAGCCAGGCAAGAAACCCTTTGACCATGACTATGCAAACTTTTATTGCGTGGCATATAGCACTTTATTTCCTGGCATTGATCATGATGATGTGGTATTCCCCTTCGGTGGGATGCCTCCAATACTTTCGTGTTGATACTTGTATCGTGCATGACCCTACCTCCTTATGGGGGTTGTGCGGGTGGGAGTAGTTAGGTTGCTAATAGAAGCTATGCTAGTGGGATCAGGATCATGCACGGAGATGCAACAAAGAAGTTATTTCAAAAAACCTTTCAAAAACCCCGTCGGGTGCCACTAATGCCCGAGGGAGATGATGATGAGTTGGGTAACCACTTGAGAAAGAAGTGGTGTACCGAAACAAGTTGAGGGTGTGTTTTCGAAAACGGACAATTTTAAGATTTGCTAACCGTCCCAACCTTACATATGCGACCACGATACCCCTTATGGGATGGGGATTTGTTGATTACTCTGGTTGGTGCTAGCAGGGAGCCCGCATTACTAGTGGCAAGAGTGAAGTGGTGACTCTCGAGATGGGGTTGTCCCGAAGTGGAAGGCCATGCGTTGTCTTTACAAGCACCGGGCACACCATTGTATGCCCTCATGAATGATACTTGTGATGTATATCATGAGGGATGGCACCATAGAGTGGACTCTTTGTTTTTTATCACCATGGGAAAGGTATTGTTCGGGTGCTTACCTCGGGTATGTAATATACCGCAAGTCGTGGATGACACAGAAGTTCCCCCGAGTCTTGTGGGTAAAGCGTGCAACCTCTGCAAAGTGTAAAACTATTCGAATAGTCGTGTCCATGGTCATGGACAGTTGGAGGTCCTGCTTAAACTGCGTCCGATGTTTTCATAAGCTTGGTGTTCGTGTGAGTGTGGATGACACAAAGATGGAACTTGAGCTAAGTCCAATGACTTGGCATGGTGGTGAACACGAGATGTTCAACCCCCGCTTAATGATAACTAAGATAGTTCACATGAGTACCGTTAACAATTGATGCATGCTTACTCAGGTTACTTGATCATATCATTGCACTTAAAATCAGCTTTCTACCAAATTTACCTACTTAGTGCTATGTCATGCATTGTTATACCTCATTCCACTACTTGGGTTTCTTGCGAGTACATTCAAAGTACTCATTGGCTTGCCACTGGTTATTTAATTGGCTAGGCATTGAAGAACAGGAGTATGGTGAAGAGTTCGGTGATGACGAATATGCGAACTAGGACGCTTCCCAGTCAGAATGCCTATAGGTTTAAGGCAGAAGACATGGGTTCACGCTTTCGATCAAGATTTACACTACTTGTTATTTTAAGTGTTTGGCCCATGCGGCCCTATCTATGTAAGACTAGACGTTCATTGTCTTTATTTGTGTAAGACGCTGAATGTGGATGTAAGACTCTTGTTATTCAGCTTATGTGTGTTCTGTGAGCATTGATCTCTGGGATCACTGTACATGTGCATTCGGTGATCACGATTTATGAGTCGGGGCCCCCACAGAGCTGGTATCAGAGTTGTACTGACTATAGGAAGCTATTAGTTAGCATGGACGCTAGTTAGGTTAAACCATTTTCAAAACTACACCTAGCACCTATACTTAGGAGTTCTGCACTATTTACCCCTTCTATTCTTCACACAACACTCTGCTGACTCTCCACCCTTCAAACCTTTGTAGATGGCCAATGTAACCAAAGCCCTCCTAGCATCCGGCTTTCCCTTACTCCTTGGGGATAGTCTGGAGAAGTGCTAGTTTCGTCGACCACCCGTTTTCCTCTATCACAAGCACTGGGTCGATGTCATCATGGAGGAGTACCACGTTGATGTGGTCATGAAGCTAAACGACTCCCTAATCAGTTGGTTCTTTGAAGGACCACAGATGGAGACCCTGGCACTCGCAGTCGAGACAGCTACACGGAAGGCACTCATCCACCTTCGAGGGATCATCCCATAGATGGTTGATGAACCAGCTACTCGGTATCTACCCTTCAGGAGGGATGATATCGGCGAGAGTTGGATGTTGGTTCCATCTAAGGAGGATGGGACACCACTTGGATTCCAGACCTACTTCAGCCTCTCCATAACAGTCTGGCTCACCATCTGATTAAGGAGTCCATGATGCTCCGCGAGGAACTTCACCACACCTGGGAGCCACTTTGACAAGCCAAGACGAAGCCAGACATGATCAAGAAGGATGGATCCCCCAAGGGATGACCAGTTGTCACTTACAGAGGAGGAGCACCCCTAGCTTGAGATGCACGCACACGTCATCATCGCATGAGTGCCAAGGAGTACCGTGAGCTCTTCTGTGACCCACCGACTAAGTGTCGTCGGCATGGACGTCCTCGTTCTTCGACCCCTTCGACCAGTAATGATGCCCCTTCAGATGATGAACAGGAAGAAGACCTAGAGGAGCATGACTATGAAACCGAGCACTCCATCACCTAAGTCCGAGAACCCCTAGGGTAGGCTCAGTCATGTACCCTCATGCGAAGTCTAGTCCATGTAATGGTTCATATGAATCCATGTGTGCTTGTTGTTTGTTTTGCTGTTTGTGATTCCGATGCAAGTCGCACTTTTGCCTGAGGCAACATGTAAGCGAGTCCATCATTTATCTTACCATAATATATGTGTTGGTCTTTCAACCTTTATTTTACCACACTTGCACTCGACCAACCCCCTTAGGCATGCTTTTCCATTGTTGCTTTTCCCCTTGTCTATCCCAGTTGTTTGACTTGGTTGCTCCAAGAAGGATGGTGACTGCTACCCTCAACAGCTCCTTCTCCAACCCTGAAGCCGACAACTCAAGCTAGCAACAGGGAGCTGGTGGGACTACTTAGGCTTGAACACACCAGGAGAAGCCACAAGGCGACATTCCCCCGCCACCACCTCCACCGGAGAACATGACCATAGCTCAGTCTCTCCAAGTTCTCCGGGAGGAACACCAAGCCAACAATGCTGCTATTCAGCAGATTGCTTAGGTCCTTGTGAACAACTAGCAGCAAGGTAGGAACGACAATAGTTCATGAGGAATGCGCCCCCAACCTTCACAGAGATTGCCGAACCCTTGGATGCTGACGACTAGATCCGGACCATCGAGGTCCTCCTTGCACTGGTCAATTGCAATGAGCATCATAAGAAGGTGCTTTATGCCTCTCACTACCTCGGAGCTAGCCCCCGAGCTTGGTGGGATGGATTCAAGGTCATGCAAGGCGATCGTGTGATCACTTGGGATGACTTCAGGGAAGGATTCCACACTTCCCACATTCCTTCTGGGATTATGCCTATCAAGAAGAGAGAATTCCGAGCGCCGAAGCAAGGAAGTGGCTCTATCAGGGAGTGCATGTAGAAGTTCAACCTGCTGTCAAGGTATGCACCTAAAGATGTCAACACGTAGGCTGCCAAATAGGAACGCTTCATGGAAGGACTTCAGCAGACCCTGCAGTATCAGCTCATTGTTTGTGACTGTCGTACCTTCTTCGACCTGGTGAACAAGGCCCTTATGCTGGAAGACAAGCGTCATGCCATAGACGACACTCGCAAGCACAAGATGATCAGGAAGGATAGTTCCAGCAACCAGAAGCCTCACCCCTGGCAGCCAGCACCAGCCAAGCCAACCTATCAGCCGTAGCAGGCTAGACCTCCTGCGCCTCGTCCTAGCTACCAGCCTTAGAAATATGCCAATCCCAGGCCAGCTTACAACAACCCCAATAACAATGACAATGGCAGGAACTACAACAACAACCCTGGGCAAGTCACTTGTTTTGGATGTGGTCAGCCTGGACACATCTCCAAACTGTGCCCTAATAAGAAGCCAGATGCACCGCACCCCAATGCGCTAAACCAAGGTCAAGGACATGGAGCGCCGCCAAGGTACCCCGCTCCCCACAACCAGCCCAACAATGGCAAGGGTCACTACTAGGAAAAAGGCTATTAGTGGCGCACCAGTTTTTGCTATTAATGGCACATTATAGGTGCATCACTATTAACACGCCACTAGTAACAAATAGTAATGGCGCACCTTTGGTGCGCCATTAGTATCCCATATAATAGTGGCACACCACATAGTGTGCCATTACTATGTCCAACAGTGCACCATTACTATGCCTCCTAGGGGGCCATATGTACCTTCACCTATGCCCCCAAGTGCGCCATTACTATGCCCCATAATGCGCCACTAATGCTCAATATGGTGCGCCACTACTGGGGGCCATATTTGCCTTCACCTATGCCCCAAGTGCGCCATTACTACGCCTGATAATGCGCTACTGGTATTTATCTTGGTGCGCCACTAATGCTCAATAAGGTGCGCCACTACTATGAATATTAGGAATTATTATTTTTTGCTTTTCTGGTATTTGCACAGGTTACAAAATACATTACAACACAGAATATAAACATCACGCAATAGAATTCATCATATTAGTCTCCAAATTCGAAATAGCGAACAAATTTCAAACATTAGCCAAGTTTAGGTCTCAAGACATTAGCAAAGTTCATCATATTAGCCGAGTTTGTCGTCACATTACAAAATCGATATCGATCATCTAAACTACCATCACATAGAAGAGAGCTGCGGTCACGATGAGCATCATCGCGATGAAGCTGGTCTTCATCCGGTTCCTCCTCCGCTCCCTCCTCTCTCCCGCTAGATAGCACGCATATCTAGCATCCGCCTCCGCCCTAGTGTTGTACCCTTTGTAACTGTTACCATTGAAATGGTGAACCTGTCTCCGACACTCCTCCCAGTCGTCATAGACTCCGGGAACCTCACCCTTGTACACAACATACGACGGCATCTCTATGCACTAGACAAACAAAACGTTAGTAGCAATTCACAGATAATATATAAGCAATATATAAATATGCAACAAAAGGATCGGAAGAGAAAAGCAACACATTAATAGCACGATTCATGGTCCTACTAATAAATAGCATCGATTACATATAAGTTGAAAGACTGTCCAAACTAAAGAGACATTCAAGTTCATTAAAGTTTAATTACAACATGAGCTAATCAATATTTTAGAACTACGTAGCATCAATACTTTCGACTCGACTCAGGGACTCGAGCGTGGATGAAGCCGCCGTCTTTCGTGATGGTCATGAATGTGCGGTCGTTGTCAGCCTGCATTTGTAGAGTTGTTTCTATTTCACTGTTGGACGGTTGATATTTGAGGTAGAACTGCCCCAAGGTACGAAGGACATCTTGATAGATGATTTCCGCAAACTCCGACTGGATGCGAAAGAATTCTTGTCTGATGTCCGTGTCCTGGATTGCCGTCAAGCATGCGGTCCATTCTTTGAGATTATTTGCTAGCATAAGGTGATAAAGGTCCCGTACGATCGCCCGCATGTGATGGAGGGCGTAGTAGGCATCCCTCTGACTGCCAGGTGGTTGCCTGACGCAGGAGAACGTCATTACGTGGGTGAACACGTGCTTGCCGTACCTACAATTGGCCTCCTGAAGGTGCCTCCAGATTTGGCGTAGCTGGGAGAGCATCATAAAGAACTTTCTTGATATTTGTGTAGTCTTTATTCGATTGACCGTCCGAGTCGAAATATGTGGCCATGGAATATTTTGGGCTTAAGAGGATGAGTGTGCAATGTGTGTCACTGCACAACACACGGAATGTTAGAAAAAAAAGAACGATCAAAATCTAAGAAATCATATGTTACGGGGCGGTGAGGGGATGACTTACTCGAAAAAGTAAGGCACGAGGAAGTTATCCTTATCTGGGTTCGCCAGAATGACGCCTTCGAGGTATGAACTCGCGACTTGCCGGTCCCCAGCGTTGCCCAAGATCTTGGCATGCATGTAGAAGGGGTCGATTATCACGATGTCCGGGGTCTTATCTCTATTGATCCGCATCTCCATACTAAGCGAAAATAGCCGAACGAAGGTGTAGTGTAGCGGATAAAGGTTAAACATAGCAAAGATGTCATCAAACCGTGGGACGATCATATGCCCGATGGTGCTATCGACAAAGCCCTTGCCCTTTGGCAGCTTGGCCATGAAAATTAGGTATGCCACACCATTCTCGGAGAGACGCCGCTTCTCCATAGAAAGAACACCATCATGCAGACTCCGCATAGTACTGGTTGCAGCATTGAGCAGATTAGTCAGTAGCATCGGCCTACCCACCACATGCACCCTCCTCGAGATATCCTTAGGTATTGGTGGCCCGTCCTTAGCACGGATCGTACTCGGTGCCGGCTGGCTCGCACCCTTGTTATTTTTTCTTTTCCGTCCCTTGTCCTATTTCTGTTGTAATGGGATCGAGTGCTGCTCAGAGACCACCTTCTTGAGTGTGTTGGGGCTGATAATATTTCGCACCTCTGCTATTTGAGTCTCGTTGAAGGCAGTAGCTGGAGGCGTCTCCTGAGAGACGACGACTGTTGCAATTGGGTTTCTCCGCGGTACTATCTAGATCGCGATCGTCTTTTGCAGAGTTGGGTTCTTGAGAAGGAGGCCCCAAGAATTCGTCACCGTACCCATCTTCGTTGATGTACTTATCAACATTGGAAATTTTACCGTCGTTCTCGTCCGAATCCTGTGCCACATGCATGTCCGGATCAGCTAACAGCGGTAGCATTGCGGCAGTATTGCCATGGCTTGGCACCGACATGACTGGCGGTGTTGTTTGTGAGGTGGTGTCCCCCACCCCCAAACGAATCTGGCTCTTCGGCCAAAGCATGGAATAGTTTAAGCAGGCACTAAGGGTTATCACATCATCTTCGTCGGCCCCAGGGGGTCGATACGGAGGTAACAAGTCGTCGCAGCCCCGCAGCACCTGAACTAGTTGAACCCTATATACGGTGGGTGGCATCGGATTACTGTGGAACACGCGGTTGGCCGGTTCAACGATTTTGGCCTTGGCGACATCGATCAACTCGCCATCCACGAAGTGTGGGAGAGTGCATGGAACGTTGGCGGCGCCCTACGAAAACATGTAGGGCGTCAGGGATACCCAGTCAAAGGCAAGGAGATGAAGTCATCGGCCGAGGCTTAGTTACCGTGATGGCGTCGAGCTCGGCTAATGTCGAGGCACCGCCAACGGCGGGCGTGCAAGTGATGGAGGGGCCGCTTGCTGCCAAGGTGCAGGCCGGCGTATTCTTCCCACACCCAGGTGCATTAAGCTCCAATACCGGCCCCGATGCCGAAGACACCAATGCCACCTCCGCCGGAGACACCAATGCCGGCGCGTTGTGCGAGTTGCTGCCCGTGAAGCTGGGAATCGGGGGCAGCCCCTGTTGGCCACCCACAATCCACCCCTGCAGCCCCTCAACCAAGGAAGGCATAATGGCGGTGATCGTCGCTCCCAGTTGGTCTCGCACTTGCTCTTGGACTATCTCCGGAATCCGCGCCACCTGTGCCTTGAGTTCTTTAACCTCACGCTCCTGGCTTTCCAAGCTGGTCTTTCTCTCCTTTCGCCCAGCCTTATAGTATTCCGACCATTTCATGGACAAGCCTTCGCCGGCCACACGACCAGCTGACGACGGCTTACTAAACTTATCCTTGTGTTTCATTACGTTCAACGCCCTATTTAAAGCAGTGTCCCAAGGGGCAGACGGGGAGCTCTGAGAGCCCGCGCTACTGCTTTCAGTTTCCTGTGGAAGGAATGTGAACCATTTAGAAATTTGGCTTCATTAATTAGAATGCAACCATATGGAGCTAATTACGCGGGGGTGTATTCCTTACC
Source organism: Hordeum marinum (assembly GCA_022496015.1). Classification (NCBI taxonomy): domain Eukaryota; kingdom Viridiplantae; phylum Streptophyta; class Magnoliopsida; order Poales; family Poaceae; genus Hordeum; species Hordeum marinum. Next base: position 186,113,201 of record CM039675.1, read on the forward strand.
AGAACACGCTCAAGCTCCTTCACCTTCGGATCCGTGGTAAGTTCCCCTATTACCGGGTCCACTTTGTACCGGGCCCTGAAGTAGTTGTTGGTCTACTTTTCATGGTATTTATCGAAGAGGGGCAGTAGGCCTTGCTCGGCACGCTCTGCATCGTCCTTGTCCCATTTAGACTTCGCCACTGTGTAGCCGTCGGGACCGAGTTTGTGGACCCCTAAGTTCAAGTCCCGCATATCTTTCCCCCACTGACTTGATTCCATAGATGCGTTGCTCTCACACTTGATCTTGAACTCCAGGTAGTCAACTTCACTGATCGAAGGATTTGTCTCCTTGATCTTCTCATAACCATCACCACATAGAATCCTTCTCTTCACCACGACTCTCCAAGTAGCCAGGGTCGTGCTCATCTTCGTGAGGGCGGCACTGTTCACTTTATTCCTTGAGAGGCGTGTGTTTGCGAAGTCATCGGGGAACTTGTATCATTTGTAGAGCTTCAAGTAGCCAGGGTCGTGCTCATCTTCATGAGGGCGGCACTGTTCACTTTATTCCTTGAGAGGCGTGTGTTTGCGAAGTCATCGGGGAACTTGTATCATTTGTAGAGCTTCATGAAGAGGAGGTTGCGCAAATTCCCTCGATCATGATGCCTTAGGTTCTCGGTGTTGATCGAGACGGTGCTCCGGAGAATGCACCCGAGTTGTCCCGCATACCCACGGACTAATTCTTTGGGTGCCGTTGGATGCCCACTGGAGGACACTTCAGTAAATTCCTCCTTGATGGTGCTGAGCACGTTCGGGCGCCGGTCCTTCCGTTGCCTCTTCGGTTGGCTGCCATCTGTGCGTTCGCTGCCATCATCAGTGGTGGCATCCCCGGCGCCACCATCAGTGGTGTCATCCCCGACGCTACTAGGGGTTGTGTAGTCCGGATTGGTGTCTTCCGCGGCGTCCTCATAGCGGTGAGGTTCTTCCTCCATCTCCTGGGACAGCTCCCAGGATGGCTTGCCCGAACCGCCAGCCTCATCGTTGTCGTCCATGTTCGCTCTAAATAGGAAAAAAGGCTACTAGAGTTATTGGATGAGATCAGGGTAGTAACTAAATGTTGATTAATTTTTGTTTCGGTTGAGAATCGAGCACCTTCTAGGTCAAGAAAATTGGGCATGACCTTTGCTAATTTTCTTGACCTAGGAGTGCCCCATTCTCAACCGAAACGGAAATTAATCAACATTTCAGGAGAAAGGGGTAACTATTTGTCCTGGCGTCAACATTCCAGGACAGTGCTTAGCAATTTAAACAGTACGGTCCATATCAGCCTGACAAAACAGAATTGAAATCATTCTGAGGTTAAACAGAAACCTAATCAGCCAGTTTTACTATACAGCGATGGCAACAAACAGATTGACAGGCCAACCAATGAAACCTAAAGAAGGATGATCCTATATTCCAATCGAATATAGGTGGATCACGATTACATAAACCAAAACAACAGAATCCCGACATTAAAGAGTGTCAACCTGGTAATTGTATGGTTGACTACAAGAGTGTCAATGCATCAACATGAACATCATATCTAACAAGAGATCATGCAACAGTCGTAATTCGGAACGCGGAATCAGCAGTCTCATTCAACTCTAGGGTCCAGAATGCATCAAATAAATCAAAAGAAGATATATTAGAACAAATGGACTGTAAAAAGGGATTCAGATGAGAGTTCCCAGCAAAGAAGGTGTTTAGCTTGTGGTGCTATATCTACTATACCCTATACAGACATGTATTTTGGACAGACTACCAGTACAAGCAATGGTAGATCAGATATACAAGAGCAATGTGCAAATATGCAGACAAATACTAATAGATTGAGGTGTTTAGCTTGTAGTGATATCTCTTCTATACAAACCTGTATTCTCTTTACACCTTTGATTTAGAGAATTTATCAGACAGCAGGAATTCTACCAAGCAACAACAACAGGGTTATGGGTCCAATCGAGCACAAGAGCCACACCCTTTCCCCCAAACCCACTTCAAATGCCACATTTTGATCCAACCCTCCACAATCTCATCTATTTCCCCTCTCACTCTCAGTATCATGGTTTGACACGGAATCCAGTCGTGTTTTAGATCACCTCTCTTCACATTTATCAAAAATTACTGTCCAGAACACCACTAGACAAGGCAGGTCCAGTTTGCGCATGGACAACCGATAAGACTCGCAGTGTTTATGTCGCGTTCGCGTAATTCATTTGGGTAGCAGTTGTACATGTGGTATGTGCTTATGATTTCTGGTGGGTTCATCATACTGTATGCCTGTGTGTAGCACATTTCTCTCTCATGCTGATCTGTGTAGTGTGCATTGGTGATTGTTGAGCCAACATGCCACATTTCAGTGCTATGTTTTCTGTATGCTCAGAAAATGAGGATTAAACATACTCAAGTCAAGGATTGTGACAGGTTCTCAACATGAACATGGTACACCTGCATTCATGCATGCAGTGGCAGTCACCTGGGCTGGGCATCATGGCACTGCCCTAATTAAACCCTAAATGAACATTTCTCTTTCCCCTCTCACCCCTCCTATCCCCCTCTCCCTCTCTCTCTTTCCCAGCTCCAACCCCAAACACAAATTAAACTCTATATTTACTTGTAATTAGGCAGTAGACTAATCCTTCCCCCTCCCTTACACAAAGCTTCAAGCTTCAGAGTTTCCCCCTCCCAACCACGGGAGCGCGTCAGTGAGAGCACGGCAGGGGCGAGGAGATCGCGTTACCTGAAAGATGGGTGAGAGGGGGAGGAGGAGGCGGCCGGCGGAGGGTGCGGTGACAAAGACGCGGGGGCCGGCGAGGGGCGGAGGGCGTCGGATGGGGCGGAGGAGGAGCGGAAGGGAAGCGGGAGGCGATTGGGCGAGGGCGGCGAGGACGGGGGTGGGAGGCAACGGCGGAACGGTTGTGAAAGAAAGGAAGGCGGGAGGCGGGAGGGGAGGGAGGGAAGGCCGTAGTGGGGGGAGGGTTAGCAATGGCGCACCTTTTAGGGTGCGCCATAAAAACCGTGATAGCATTGGCGCACCTTCTCCTGGTGCGCCATTACTAACTTTTTTTATTGGTATATCAATGGCGCACCTTTTAGGGGTGCGCCATAAAAACCGTGATAGCAATGGCGCACCTTCTCCTGGTGCGCTATTACTAACTTTTTTTTATTTTTTTGGATTTTTAGTTGCATGTAATAATTTAAGATTTGAGATAAAAGAAAAGGAAAATGCAAATGGAGTGATAAAACCATTGTGCAAAGATTTAGAATTAGATGACATGGTTGAAATCAAGTGACATGAAATAACAATCATCAAAGATTGGGCTTGCCAGTGACACACACACATGCGGCCGACACGTTGTGATTCGATCTTAGCTATCTTTTCACAATTTTCTTGCCCTTCTTTCTCGCGGTTGAATAATTTAGCCCTGGAACCCCTTGAATTCTTCTCTTGAACGGATGTCCTTTAGGTAGGGTGGTCCTGCTTCTTCTTGTGGTGTATGGTACTTCATCGTCGTCGTCATCTTCCATCTTCGGGTCGCCGTACTTGTCGAAGTCTTGCTCATTGGCGACTCCATCCATTCCGATGATGTACCTTTTGCCTCTCCTCACGACAACACGACTGGGCTTTGACGGGTCGGTAATGAAGAAGCATTGGTCCACTTGGCAAGCCAGTACCCATGGCTCATTT